>OY992534.1:21370834-22725162 GCA_963921185.1 Dasysyrphus tricinctus
AGGTATTAAGGTACAACAATGTTCCTCATTAACTTTCTTTAAAATAGAAATAGTTATCCAGATCGGGTGGGATGAAAAATACAAGAGTATTGTATAGAGAGAACAAAACATTATTATAAACAGGCATAATATTAGTATTGTTTTTTGGTGAGGCAAAGCCCCTAAAAAAAATTACTAGTATTTAAAGGCCGTAAAATATTGAAGGCTTTTAAAGTCTGCATATGCATGAGTACATCTGAACATCAATTCGTCCACCTGTGCCCATCCCATAGCGTAGAACCTGTGAACGGATTTGATTCAAATCTTGTATAGAGCATTTTAAGGTAATTCTCAAAAGGGGGAGCTCGACTATTTGTAGGTATAAGGTCAAGGAGTACCTTTGACAGTTTTGATTAAACAATTGTTATTATTAGAGCATGCAGTGCAAGAACATACAAAATATTTTCTTTGATGTAGAAACAAGAATAAAAAAGAATTTGCATCGTTCTACTACGTTGTCTCTAAAGTAGAGTAGGTAGGTACTGTAGTTGTCTTGTCTTTTGTCTTACACCGTATTTAAAAATGCGTTTAATAAGCAACTAAAAACTATTGATAGCGTTAACGAATCTCTTGAGATTTGAGTCAGAAACAATACTGTTGATTTAAAGATATTAAGGATTTTCTTGCAACGTTTGTCTTTAGGTGTATTTTCATGGTTTTAAATTTATTTTTCTGTTTTGTTTATTAAAAAATCTATTTTTCAGTTTTTTTTTTCAATTTGCATTTGTTTCCGTTTGTATTTTAAATTGTGACATATTGAACGTTAAAATACCTACCTTTATTAAAATTTTTCCACATTCACCGCACACACTTAGGTACGTAATAAAGTTTATCATTTTGTGAAAATTTCCCATACAAATGTTGACAGATCATTCACTACATTACCGCATTTACTACAACTATACGAAGGTATTCTTAGTTTGTTTCAAAGAAAAATAATTATTTGACTTAAATATTTTGTTAATTGTTTATTTCCGGATGTCTCTGTAATGACTCAAACGCAGGAGCAGAATTATGTTTTTCTTGTGTAAGAACCTTGCCCTAAACTGTTCAAAATTCTGGCCAGACACGACAGAGCCAAAAGGGCTCGTGCCGATCCAAAATCAGTCGTTTGTGGGGTTGATCGGCCACCGATCCATTTGGATTTGTAGCCAATCTGAAATCCAACAGAGCCAAATGGATTGAATGGCTCGGTCGTGTATGGCCAGCTTTAGGCTTTTGGATAATTCAAAATCCATACATTTTTGAATTTGAAATTTTACAGCCAATCCCATTAAAAAAGAAGCGGCACCGTTTTGATCTATCTTGTTCTGACAGTTTTCGCAAACGTATGCTTTCTGTTCTGTTTGGATCTAGTTTTCCTTCATTAAACACAGCTATAGTGTTTATGTATTATGCTGAAATGATAATAATGTAATGATTCATTTTGTCCAGTGTGCTTTAGGCTTCTAGTCACTTTATTATTTAATAGCCTTGAACTATAGGAGCAATCCGCATTTGTTCATTTTACTCTTTATTTACATAATTTAGCTAGTGAAACAAAAAAAAAACTTCTGAAATGTGCTATTCATATTCAATGCAAATGTGCTTTTCATGTCCAATTTTTGACGTGCTTTCAATCACCAAACTGTAGTAATGGCTTAATACACAGTACACATATAAATATGTGTACTGTGGGTTTTTATAGGTACGTGTATGCAATAATTTTATTTTAAAATTATACGTGATATTGGATAACCTTCACAATAATTTACTTAGTACTTTTTAGTGTCAAAGTATGTATATTAGGGTGGTCCTTATTTTGGGTTTTTTTGAAAATCCAACTTGGATAGGCATCAAATGACTCTAAGTGGAGAAAAAAAATGTTCATAATTTTTTCAGATTTTTATTCCACCCCCCTGGTCTCCCTTTTTTCACTTCAAGGTACAAATAATGGAGTTAGGCTGATTCTTATAACACGCAAAAAAAAAAGTCGGAACTTATAGATTAGATTCAGATGAAGAAAAAATCGTATCGGAGGGGGGGTCTATTTCCCCCCGTTCAGGCGGGAGGGGTAATTTTCTAAAAGTTTGACCCAAAATAGAAAAAAAATATTAAAAAACAACGGGACTACTTACAATTGCTAAATCAAGTTTTTATTGTTAATAGTTTCTGAAAAAAATAATTTTCAAACGTAAAAAACTATTATTTTTGTTTTTATTTTTAAGGTTTGAAAATTATTTTTTCAAAAACTATTCACAATAAAAACTTGATTTAAAAAATATATTAGAGACTGGATTCATGGCTTTTAAAAGAAGCTATAGCATGCCATTGTAAGTGGTCCCGTTGTTTTTTAATAAATTTTTTCTATTTTTGGTCAAATTTTTAGAAAATTGCCCCTCCTGCCTGAACGGGGGGGAGTAGACCCCCCCTCCAATATGATTTTGTTTTCGTCTGAATCTAATCTATAAGTTCCGATTTTTTTTTGCGTGTTATAAGAATCACCCTAACTCCATTATTTGTACCTTGAAGTGAAAAAAGGGAGACCAGGGGGGTGAAATAAAAATCTGAAAAAATTAGGGAAATTGTTTTTAAATGTTTTGAATCGAATGAGGGCTATCCAAGACAATGTCCAATTTAAGGACCACCCTAATGTATATACGCACCTAAAAACCTCCTCCGTAATTCACTAAATGTCTTATTGACATATTTTTTTCCAAGAAATTAGCATTAACGATACCTGTTTTATTTATTCATTAATGGGCAGTGATTTAAGGTAATTCTTCTGTCAATAAACAGATTTTTTGAATGCGGTAAGCGGCATTATCTCACTCAAATCGAATCTCAATCGTTCGTTCAATTATTGCGCTTATTAATTCTGTCAACTTATTTTGATTTGTTGATGTTATTAATTCACACAATCAACTTCCGTTTATTTTTATTGTACCTAAATATTTTATACCTTACAATTTGAAATGATGGTTTTCAAATTGGTTAGAACCTATGTACGTATGGAATGGACTCCTCGTGTGTTTTAATCCCTTAGATCTGTTTTCTTTTGTAGTTTGGTATGAATAAAACAGAAGTACGCTTGCTCCCTCTAGCAAAAACTTAAAGTAAATTAAATACTACACGAACATCATTTTGTGGTTCCAAATGTACCTACTTTTAAATAAAAAACATATATGATCTAATTTTTGTTTTAATAACATGAATAAAATGAAATGTCATCCACGGGAATTCTTGCAGGACTTGATTCTGACAAGATCATTTTCGATTACTTTTCGGCCGATTGTTGACCGGGGAGGTTTTGTTAACTCTACTTGGTTCGTGACCTGCTAACATTAAAGCCAAAGTTGCCAAACAAGGCCCAGAAGTCATCACAACAGTTTTAAACTTGGTGTTTTTCTAAAATCTTCCTACGCTTATTTAACAAAAACTATATTTAGCCAGTTTATATTTTAGAGATCTCAGAGGGTCCCGTATTCTCAAAAATATTAACACGATTCCATCAAAATTACTCATTTCTGCTGTCAAAAGCTGAATCTAATGTTGAATTCCTTACAACCATTTCAAATCGATTTTTTTTTTGGTTGTAAGGAATACACAAAAAATCAAATTTTTCCCGTGGGATTGTGTGTGTGTCATTTGACAGTAGCTTTGAGGTAAAAAGTAAACAAACTAATGCGCCAACAAGTTAATTACAAATATTCAAAAGTGCATTTCAGTTTACTGCGTCCATTTGTTAAATTAAAAACATATATTTGCGAGAAAAGTTTCAAAAATAGACAAAAGTACTTGTCCGGTCATTCAAGTAAAAAAAAAACAACCCAAATTTATTCAAGAAACACATCAATCAAGGAACACATCGGCGAGGGCGTGCTTTATATCTTTAAATCGGCTTTGGACACTGCATCGAAGTTAATTGATCTTTTGATAACTTCTTATTATTCACTATTTTTTGATGAATTAAAATTTGTTTTAATAATTTATTTGCTTTTAATCTATTTAAATGGACGAAGAACAGTTTAGAATATTTGTTTAACCCGCCGCAGAATACTTTCAACTCCAGAGAAATGTCAAATCTTGCTAGTGTGTGTGAAATCGATCTGAAATCTTGCTGAAAATGTAATGTCGAATTCCTTACAACAAAATAATCGATTTTTTTCTAAACAGAATCGATTTTTTTCTAAACAAAATCGATTTTATTCTTTCAAAACAAATCTTGCATTTTCAGCAAGATTTCAAATCGATTTCACACACACTAACAAGATTTGACATTTCTCTGGAGTAGAAAGTATTTTGCGGCGGGTTTAACAAATGTTCTAAAGTGTTCTTCGATCATTTAAATAGATTTAAAGCAAATAAATCATTAAAACTAGTTTTAATTCATCAAAAAATAGTGAATGGTCAGTTAGAAGATATAAAAATATCAACTAACTTCGATTCAAAGTGCCCAAAGTCAATTAAAGATATAAATCGCGCGCTCGCCGATGTGTTTCTCGAATGATGTGTTTCTTGGATGAATTTGGGTTGTTTTTTTTACTTTAATGGCCACATAACTATTTTTTGTTTATTTTTGCAACTTTTCTTGGAAATGTATATGCTTTTAATCTAACAAAATGACGCGAAAAACTGAATGCACTTTGGAATATTTTTAACAAATTTGTATGCGCATAGTTTGTTTACTTTTTTGCCTCAAAGCTACTGTCAAATGACACACACACAATCCCACACGAAAAATTTGATTTTTTGTGTGTTCCTTACAACCAACAAAAAAAATCGATTTGAAATTGTTGTAAGGAATTCAACATAAGATTTGTTTTGACAGAATAAAATCGATTTTGTTTAGAAAAAAATCGATTTTGTTTAGAAAAAATCGATTTTGGGGTTGTAAAGAATTCGAAATTAAGCTTTTGGATTCGATTGCTCTATTATTTTCTTAGCACTAAATTGAATGAGAAGAAAAGAAAAATACAACAACTTTGATAAGCCTTCGTTTTCTAAGAAAGTATGTTATGATATTAATCAAAAGGAAGTGACTAATGCCAATGTATAACAGTTATGTTTATAAATATAGGTACTGTTTACCCGACCCCGAAGAGCCAGGACCGTCATACATACCTCGGGCACACAGAGTTTTTGTTTTCAATATTGGCACCTTTGTTATACATCACCGACATACATGTTGCTGGCTTTCTCGAAATATATGGAACTGCGAAATTGCAATGGTTGCTATTTATAGCCCAAATGATTTTAGCTGCAAAATTGAGAATGGGTTCATTAAGACGACCTTAGGAATAGAAAGTAAAGCAGGTTTCTAGTCTCTAATTGCCCAACTGTCAAAAAATTGCTGACTGGGAAGTAACTTAAAAAAATCTCTCAGTATAAAGTCAAGTGCAATATTTGTAAACTGAACATAAAGTTGAACTTCATTGTTCTGTGATTTGCTTTTTTTTTGTACGTTTTTTTATCATTTTTAGGGAAAGGGTTTGTTATCAAATACGGAAAAGAAAAACTGAATGGTAAGACAAAAAAAACATTGAAAATGTATAGGTTTTATAAGAGACATAATCTTAAATTTATATTGGGTTTGCCGTTTGCTTATCCTTATAGGCATACCATAATCAAATATGTAGTCATGAAAGACTTTTCAAAATATATTTTCTTAATTTGTTTGTCTTTGGTTGTTTGTTTGATTTTTGTACTACTCCGTTTAATTGTTATTTAGGCCCATAACATAAGCGCTTACGTGACATTTTACGCAAGAGGAAAAAGTAGAACATAAGCTTTGAAGTAGAATATAAATGCTTAAGTTTCGTATCAGCAAACGGGTCTTAATGATTTATTCAGTTAAATCTAAACTTTGAATAAGTCTTTCAATCATAAACAGCTTTAGAATAGATTAAAATTTAAATTTGAATGCAAACATATGTAGCTTGACATAAGGTGTGTTTGTTAACCTGGAATTTCTTGCAAATTTTCACAATTTTCTGTCCGAAAAACCCCAAGCTTGGGCTTGGGAAACTTGGAGAAAATTTCGCGTTACCAAACAGGCATATTATACATAGCTTCATTTGAATATATTACTTTTTTTAAGCAAGTTTTTTTTATTAAAATTACTTAATTTGTTAATAATTTGATTTAAGTATCCAACATTTTTGAAGACGAAAGTGGAAAATGGTTGGCAATTAACAGAGTAGGCGATTTCGATGCAATTTTTTTTTTCTAAATAATACTGCGTTTTATGTATATACGCCAACAGTGCTCCAGGATTCCAATTTTTTATTTACATATAACGGGCTTAATAATTTTTTCATCATCTGTTGAAATTTCAAACTTCTTAGAGCGCACTTATTAAAAAGATAATCAGAAATCAGATGCTACACAAATGCAAGTGACCATTGCATATACATAGTTTTGAAAATTTTACGATTCTTTACTTCTAATAGAAAGCAGATTGTTACGGAAATCAGCTTTCACGAAGTAGATCTTACCGGTTTCTAAAATGATGTGTAACAAGAAGTTCATCAAAAAAAAGTGGAACTACCTATATTCACAAGTAAATATTTAAAATTCAGAATTTATTGCATTTTTGTGAATATCATTAATAGTTTATACTTGAAATTCTTTATAGTAAAATCATTAAATTGGTTTCATGCAAATCACCACCCATTAAAATGACAAACAAAAACCAAACACAAAAATTCAATCACGTAATAGTCAAGCTCAGAGTTAATGGACTATAAACAAAAAGGAAAGGGAAGTTTAAAAACCTGAAAAGTACTTTCACATCCAATTAAAAAAATCGATTCACACATAAAGCCAAAGATAAATATACCAGTTCGGTTTAAAGTACCTATGTACATATATACGTGATACTTGTCTTTTCATAAATTATGAAAAAGTCAGAGATTTTGAGAAAGAAACGTGTTTATTTCAGAGTGAGCTAAGCTCGCTATGCTTTACTTACAGCATCTGCTTACGGCGAAAACTCTTCGGGCCTCCACTTCAAGCATCTACATTAATGGATGTGATTTTTTGTACCATAAAAGACGAAAAATAAAAGACAAATCCATAACCAAACTCGAGTAGCGGTTAAAACGTGTCCCATTTGGTATACAATTTTGTTTCAGCCTTCCCATCGAATAACAGTGTAAGCCAAAAGAAAAGATACTTTTTTTATTCATTTTAATTTAAGCCATTGATTTGATTTTTAGTATGCAATTCGAGTTCTAGGAAAAACTTGACAATACTAGAAAATACTGAAATTATTTGTAAGCAAGAATTTTGACAATTTTCTTTCAATTGTATAAAACAGGGCACAGACTTTAGTTTAAAGGTGCAAAATGACTATATGCAGTGAGCTGAAGATGTGAAAACAGATAGGTACTCGTAGTTTTCTTGAATTCCTAAATTGTTCTACGCATTTTATAGACTGATAAATGCATACCAACAGTATTAGGCGAAAATCGCAATTTAAGATTCTTGTGTTCAAGGCTGTCACGTGCCTTTCAGATGCATTCAGATTGCTGATTAATGTCGAATTCCGTTCAACCATTTCAGATCAATATTTTTTTGTTTGTTTAAGGAATTTGTAAAAAAGTCAAATTTTTGTTTGTGATTGTAAACAAATTAATATGCATACAAATAAGTAAGCTATTTGGGCCGTTGTGTACTTTTTAAAACAAATATATTTTCGAAAATAGTTGCAAGAATAGACATAAGTAAATGTACACCCAATAGTTAAAAAAAAAATTCCAAAATCCATCAATAAACACAGCAATCGAGAGGAACACATCGGCAAACGTCCGCTTCTTATCACCAATCAACTTTGGTCATTTGGAATCTAAGTTTATTAATGTTTTAATCACTTCTTATTAATTATTAACTACTTTTTGATCAACTTAAAACCTTTTTAATAATATATTTGTTTTTAATCCACTCAAACGAACGACGAACACTTTAGAATAGCCTTGTTTTTTAGTGCGTTTTTATGTTCGCTTAAAAAAAGGAGCATGTTAAATACAACAATAATTTGGTATAACTCCGTATTGTTGTTGTATTTGATATATGCTACTTTTTTTTAAGCGAAGATAAAAATGCACTGCAAAATATATAATATTTGTAAAATCCGCGGCAAACTACTTTCAACTCCAGAGAAATGTCAAATCATCCTAATGTGTGTGCAGGCCCGTGAAAATATTGCTTCAAGTCCAAGATTTGGTTTTGCCTAGAAAAATCGTTTTTTCTTTCTAAACAAATCGATTTTTTTCTCAACAGATGGAATTTGTTGGTTATAAGGAATTCAACATTAGAAATTTGTACGTTTGACTTTAATTCAAGGCTGCCAATAATGGCTCCTATAGTCCTAGGTCCTAGATGCTTTTTCATGACTGTCAAGTGCCTGTCAGTGCCACGAGATTGCTGATTTCTTGTAGCCTCGGAGAAAATTTGCATGCTTAAGTGTATTATAAAGTCCCGAGCGGAAACTTAAATACTGATGCTCTAATATGAATTAGGTAAACTTTCTTAATAGACCCCATTTATTTCTTAGATAACTACAACTGGAGATACACTACAAATACGACGGTTAAATTAATCATTTAAAAAAGATTTCAAGTATTTCAACGTCTGGCTTGTGGCTTGTGGAATTATTATAACCAAATTTAAATTTTAAAAAATACATACGATATGCGATACGATTGCGTTTTAAATTGCATTTTTATTTACTTTTTGTTTGCTGCAAGAGTAGAATTAGTAATTGCAGAGCTGTGCAGTCCCAGTTGTCTTCAGTGAACGTTGACGTTGTGAATAATATATGGATGTCTATGTATATTACACCAACGTGCTGTGTGTTCAGTGGACCATTGAATGACCCAGATTTTTGTTACCTCGCTGAGGTTTTTGTTTTTCCTTTTTGTTTAAAGTGAATTGCTGGTAGCCTTAGGGTAGAGATTGGGATGGATTGTGCTGTTGACTCATACTATTAACCTTCGATTAAGATCAGATAACTTTTATTTTATTTTCGTAACTATTACAAAAATACCCCATCACATTGCATGCCACCTCCTGCACTGAATATACACTCTGGATTACTTGATTGACGATAGACTTCTTTAACAAGAGTTTTTATATTATTATGTTTTGATTTTCGTATACCACATTTTGAAGACTTAACAAAATATATTTTTTATCTTTGAATACGATTCAGATAATGTGAAATATAAATTCATTAAGGAAATGTTTTTATAATTATGTACTTATGAAAAAATCGTACTTTAATTTCGTTGACATATTTTTTTAATTTATTTAAAGATTTTCCGGGAATGTGTTTCGCATCAACTCGCTGTGCAACTGTTGAACCTGGCAAGACATGGGATCTGACACCATTCTGTGGTCGCTCAACTTGTGTTCTCGATGAATCAAACCCAGCAAAGTATATATTCAAATTTTTGAAGCTACTAAATAAATTTATATTATACAATTTTTTCCGTTAAAGATTGCTGGAATTAGTGGAAGATTGTGGTCCACTTCCATTGGCAAATGACAAATGCAAATTGGACACTGAAAAGACCAATAAAACTTCTCCATTCCCATACTGTTGTCCGACTTTTAAGTGTGAACCTGGTGTCAAGTTAGAATATCCAGAAATTAAGGAAGAACCCAAAAAGGAATAAAATAAGCAAACAAAATTCCTTAATCTTTTTCGGAAAAATAAAATTTATTTATGTATAAACATTTTTACCAAAACCTCTCAACTTATTAACACAAACAATGGAGAACAAATTTCACGAAACAGCTAAAGCTTTTTAAACAACAAATCAAATCACAGTTATAAAAAGTGTAACCAGACGGACTGTTTTTTGAACATCATGTTATAATTTAATCCAGTAACACCTCATCGTGGATGTGACATTTATAACAAACAAAAAATTTAATCCATCCGCTAATATGCGAAAGCTATTTTGATTTCTTTACTTTTTTATGTTTATATTTTCAAATATTTTTCGAAATAAATGTAATGAATAAATAGAGCTGTGTTGTTTGAATTAATAACGAATCACTATAAAAAAATGTGAGTGCCAGGAATAACGGTTATGATTTACCGGATGAACGAAATTGAGACGGAGCTGAAGCCGCAGCTGAAGGGGCTGAAGGGGCCAACTTTTAAGCGAGCTTCAAGCTCTCTTTTTTCGGATTATATATATGAAATTTATATAGAAAACTGTATAATTACATTGTTGGTACGTTCAAAATAGCACGTACGATACTTTTTGACAGCAATTCTAGTTTCGGCTCCAGTTGCAGTTGAAGCATTCTCTTGTGTTCAGCCAGTTATGTAAGCATAAGCGTTCGTATTTGAATGCATTCACTAGTAGCTTTGTATATAAAATAGCTGTGTTTAATGAAGAAAAACTGGATCAGAACAGAGTAGAACAGCACAAGTGTGTGAAAGCTGTCAGAACAAGAAAGAACAGAAAAGTGCAGCTTTGTATTGACGGGATTGACCGTTGGCTTTCAGCTGTCCAATTTCAAATTTAAAAACGTTTCAATTGTTATTTGCTTGCATCAATTTTCAATTCAAATTTAGTTTCACACTTGTTTATGTTCTTTTATTTCTTTTTCTTCATGTTAAGTCCAAAAATATAAGAAAAGTACTTCTGTGATAAATTTTAACTTATTATTATCCCAAACAAACAAATCAGCTGGTACTTTGACATTTCTCACTCACTTGCTCCACCTCAAAAGTAGGTGCAGGAAATATTGTTCTTAACTGTTCTGAAAAACGTCATGGAACACAAAGTGACAGAATGAAGAACAGTTTGGGGCAAGGTTTTTACTCATGGAACACACAATCCTGTACTTTTCTGATCTTTTCTGTAATTTTCTGTTCGGAACAGATTCATTAAACACACCTTATATATAATTCAATTAAATGGAATTAATTACGCCGATTACAGAATCCGATAAATGAGCTGCGGAGGAAATCAGTCTCAATATTGACATTCACAGTACACATATCTAAGGTATTATCATTGTATATAAATTCTATAGTATTCTCATGAAGAAAAAAAGTTCGTGGCCATCTATGCGTCCAAATGTAATACTAATTTTTGTTAAGGGATCTCGGTAAGGCGATCACAGCGAAACTATCGACCAAATGTCTACCTACAAAATCGTGTTTCATGAGAATACTATAGATTGGATATACAATGGTATTATCTTGCGCATGTTGTCCGAAATGAGAACTGTCAAAGAAATTCAAGATGGCAGCCTTACGTGACCTCGTCCGCTGTATTACAACAACAACGAAGAAAACAAACACAAAAGGATAATTTAAATAACACTAAAAACCAAGAAGGAATGTTGTTTGCATGACAAAATAATATTAATAAACACTAAAAACCTTGAAATAATTGTATTTGCTAGTAAATAAGTAACAAATGAACACAAAACACACAACAAATTTTGATGTTTAACGAGTGGGGGTCACGGGATTCGCCATTTTCCATTGATTTTGATGGATGCGCCAGAACTGAACAAAAATGAAAACGCTAATGATATTACCTTCAATATGTGTACTGTGATTGACATTGTCTATGAGCGAAATGTCGCCAGGCGGCAGCGGAAGAATTCTCAAGATGGAATCAACGGTGGCGTCTACAGTTCCAGTTAGGCTGAACTACTTAGTGAACACCTTATACGGGCTACTACGACATATTCGGAGCTCAGGCCTATAAGGAGCGGTTAATCCGGCTCCCCGCCCTTGGAGTTATATATATAGGGTCTGGTCCTCCAGGTTGGGGGTCGTGCCGTCGGGGTGACTTCCCGGCCACGTAAAGCTATTTTTAGTTGCGAAGCATCAACAAGCCTCGGATACGGACGGATTTACTGTTGACGAACCTAGCAAACGAAATAAGGACAACGAACTTCGGATCTGCACGTGGAATGTTCTGTCTCTCTATAGACCACGTGCAGCCGAACATTTAGCGGAGGCCCTAGACTGCTACAAAGCAGACATCACTGCCATCCAAGAAGTGCGATGGGATGGGCCGGGCAAAAGAAAACTGAAAGACTGCGATGTATACTACGGTGACTGTTACCGACCACAAGGGCAGCGTCTTTTTGGATGTGGATTTGTTGTTAGAGGCAGACTGAGGCAAGAGGTCTTGAGTTTCAATTATGTGAACGAGCGCCTCACGACAATTCGCATCAAGGCTAAATTCGCCAACATCAGCCTGATATGCGCGCATGCCCCCACAGAGGAGAAAGATGACGACACCAAGGACGAGTTCTACGAGCTCCTGGACAAGACATATGAGCAATGCCCTAGCTATGACATTAAAATTGTCTTGGGTGATTTTAATGCCAAACTAGGAAGAGAAGACGTCTTTGGTGGCACAATCGGAAGATACAGCCTGCACGACACCACCTCCGATAACGGACTCAGGCTAATCGACTTTGCTGCGGGGCGAAACGTTGTGGTAGCTAGTACGCAGTTCCCGCATCTCGATATTCATAAGGGGACATGGCGAATTCCTGGTCAATCAACCGCCAACCAAATTGACCACATTGCGATCGACGCAAGGCACTCCTCCAGTATCAAGGATGTCCGAACGTTCCGAGGAGCCAACGTTGACTCGGACCACTACCTCGTTGTAGCAAAGGTAATGCTACGGATATCCAGACCAAAGCCAAAACAGGGAAATACTGTCAGGAAGTTCAACGTCGGACGGCTACAGTCGCAAGAAATCGCCAGGTCCTTTTCCGATCGAGTCTCTCGCGCCCTCTTAACTAGTCCTTTGCCGCCAACTGCAAACATCGAGAACCAGTGGAAAAACTGCCAGGAAGCCATCAGAGATGCCGCCTCTGACGTGCTGGGCTTCGCACGACCACCACAGCGAAACCCCTGGTTCGACGAGGAATGCCGGCAAGTACATGCAGCCAAACAACAGACATACAAAGCGGCGCTGCATAGAAGGACCAGAGCTGCTCGCGAGCTCTACGAGCAGAAGAGGAAAGAGGAACACAAGCTTCTCAGAAAGAAAAAGAAAGAGCATGAGAAGCGCGCGATCGAGGAATTAGAGGGATGCCACTGCAGGAATGAAGTTCGGAAGTTTTACCAAAAAGTAAAAAGAACCTCCCAAGGTAACAAACCCCGAACCGAAGCCTGCAAAGACGATCAGGGGAACATCGTGGTGGAAACGCAGTCGGTGCTGAGGATATGGAAAAATCATTTCTGTAAATTGTATAACGGCGATGACGAACCGAATTCCGCTACCATGCAAATTGCACCATTCAACCTGGACGACGTAGGCCAACAATTCCGTCCACCCGATCTTGACGAAGTGAGGATAGCCATATCTAAACTTAAGTCCAATAAAGCTGCTGGAGCTGATGGCCTTGCGGCTGAGCTATTCAAAGCGGCTGGCGATGAATTGGTTAGGAGTATGCACCAGCTCATCTGTAAAATATGGTCGGAAGAAAGCATGCCCGATGAATAGAACCTCAGTATTGTTTGCCCGATCCTCAAGAAAGGCGATCCTCTGGACTGCACCAACTACAGAGGCATCAGTCTTCTTAATATCGCCTACAAGATCTTCTCTGCCGTACTTTGTGAACGCCTGAAGCCATTCGTCAACAACCTGATAGGTCCATATCAGTGTGGCTTTAGGCCAGGGAAGTCCACCATCGACCAAATATTCGCACTACGGCAGATCTTGGAGAAAACCCAGGAGTTCCAAATCGATACCCACCACCTTTTTATCGATTTCAAGGCCGCGTATGACAGCATCTATAGAGACGAGCTATATAGAGCAATGTCTAGTTTTGGCATCCCTGCCAAACTCGTCCGTTTGTGCAGGATGACGATGGAGAATGCACGCTGCTCCATCAAGGTCGGCAAAGACCTCACCGACACCTTTGATGTCAAAAAAGGATTTAGGCAAGGCGACGCGCTGTCATGCGACTTCTTCAACATCGTTCTTGAAAGAATAGTGCAAAACTCTCACGTCAACACCAGAGGCACAATCTTTCAAAAGTCCGTCCAATTACTCGCTGACGCTGACGACATTGACATAATCGGACGAACAAAGCGTGATGTCAGTGGTGCTTTTGTGAGCATTGAGAAGGAAGCCAAGAAGATGGGTTTAACGGTGAATGAAAGCAAAACAAAATATATGCTGTCCACAAGAAAGGACACCCAACACCGACGTCTCGGACAGAACGTCACTATAGACAGCTATAATTTTGAGGTAGTCAGAGACTTTGTCTACCTAGGATCCGCTATAAACTCAGCGAACGACACCAGCGCTGAGATCAAACGAAGAATTACTCTTGCCAATCGCTGTTTCTTTGGGCTAAGAAGGCAATTGAGAAGCAAAGCCCTCTCTCGAGCAACTAAACTGTCCCTGTATAAGACGCTTATCATCCCGGTCCTGATGTATGGTGCAGAGGCATGGACACTGCTAACAGTGGATGAGAACGCGTTAGGCTGTTTTGAGAGGAAAATTCTCCGGGTGATTTTTGGTCCCGTCTGCATAGATGGGGAATGGAGAAGAAGATACAACAACGAACTGTATGGGCTGTACAGCGACACCGACCTAGCCACAAAAGTGAAAAGCCAACGACTGAGATGGCTGGGTCATCTAGAGCGAATGGACACCAATGCTCCGGCCCGGAAAGTCTTTGAATCCAACCCCGTGGGACAACGCAGTAGAGGTGGACAGCGTAAAAGGTGGCGCACGCAAGTGGAAGAGGACCTCAACCAACTTGGCGTGCGAAACTGGAGACAGCTAGCTAGAAACCGAGCCGGCTGGAAGAAGCTTGTTGGTAGAGGCCCTGGTCCACCCCGGACTGTAGCGCCACCTTAAGTAAGTAAGTAAGTATGAGCGAAATGTCAAAAATTAGTCTGATTCCCTTCGCAGTACATTCATGATATTTTTTTTCTCTTTTTGTGCTCGAATGTCGTCAATTTCACTTAAGTGAGGCATACTTCAGATTCTTCAGTTTTACTTAAGTTTATGATGTGCTCGGGAGCTCACCTCACTTCTGAAAGCAAACAATAATGAAAAAAGAGTAAGTGCTTGACCGAATTTTATTTCCACGTCATATGATTTCCTCTTATTCGCTTCGTACAACCACTTACAAATTAAGTTACATACCTATAGAGGGTGACTGGCGGCACTATTAACTACCACCTTAAAGTCTTTAGCGCTCGATTTGCATTGCATTACGGCGGTTATTGCGGCGCACGGTGGTTATTGTTCTGTGTCCTCTGCATTTATTATATGAGATATTTAATAAACACACACAAATATTTTGAAATACTTGAATTTTACTTACTAAAGACATAGTTTCCGTTAGACATTCCAATGGAAAAACAAATCTAATGAGTCATATATTCCTACGGTGACCATCCGTTCATTATAATAATGAACTGTTCTGTATTTGAAGATGTTGTTCATTATTAATTATTTTGTACACGAAAACATATAAATGTTCTGTATTTTATTAGTTGTTCATTATTTGTTCTGTATTTCTTTAATTTTGTTCAAAAACAATAACGCAAACATTGGGAACGTAAAGAAACTTTTGATGCTAAAGTGCTCTTAGTTAGTGAACGAAGAAATAATAAATCTAGAACGAATTTATTTTTCCTTGCCGCCCTCTATCGCTTTTGGCCTCTATCTGTCATGTGCAAGTCAAAAACTATTCATTTCCTGAACACATCAGCTGTCTGTGAACTATGTGTTGTCTGCGTCTGCACTGAAGAACTAAGATTTTTAAGTTTTATTTGAAATTATTTATAAAAAAGCAATTCAATATTGAAAATTATTTTAGCTTACCGTGATGCCACTCAGGAGGAAGTGTGTATTTAATACAGAATTGAAAAACCAGTACGAGCTCTTGACCTAAGTTTTTTTTATTTCTAAGTTTGTATGTAAAGCCTAATACGATGCTGATGCGAAAAAAAATTTTTAGTTGCTCTCCAACAAAACAACGAGGTGCTAATGAAAACGAAGCGAAAAAATATTCATTGACAGTTGTACAAATTCAAAAAATTAAAACAAATGCAAATGCAAAAAAATTACAAGCTGCCATGCTGTAATGAATGAACCAACAAAAATAAGCACGAAAAAACACAAATTTCATTTTTTCGCACACAATTATGGTCTGGGGTATTAATTGTGTGCGAAAAAAGAGTGTAGACTTCTCCAAATAATCTGCTACAACTATCAATTTTGCTCATCGAACAGCGTACTGCAGAACGAAAAGTAGAACTACATTTATAGTTTATGATTTCGTTGTCATTTTTGTATGGGATTTTTCGTTTCGCATCAGCAGCGTACTAAGCTTAAAGCAAAGACTGAATTGATTAGAGTTTATTCTATTTTAAGTTGAGCCATTTTTCCTCAGAGAATATATATTTATAATTAAATGGAATAAATGATTGAAAATTGAGTTGAATTTTGTTTCTTTTTTCTTTTGTTCATTATTCAGCTTTCTAAAATATGGTCACCGTATATATTCCTCACATTGAGAGGCAGACACAAGTCGTTTTTTATTGCCCTCCTTAATGTGAAAACTAAGAAATGCTTCACAGGCGTTTTTCTTTTTTAATTCAGGGGCCTTACTCTGTTATCCGATTCGAAAGTTAAAACTGTTCGAAATTTGTTTCCGATTCTAACTTGAAATGGTACTCTGTATGACTTCCGAATTGGAAGGAAATGGCCGTGCTCCGATGTTAATTCTCAGTTATCCGGATAGCTTTGTGTTGTTGTAATCCCTTGTTAAAAAACAGCTGATGACAAATCATCTGCTATCAACAAACAAATATGAAGTTATCCCAAAATTTCTTGGATACTCAGCAATTTGAAGAGAAATTTCAAAACAGCTGATTTCTGATAAGAAATTTGAGTTGTTCATGTTTGAGTTTTGCCGTGTTGGGTTTTTAGAAAGTAAAATTAATAAGTTAAATGATACTACAAAATGATTATTTTTATTTTCAACCACCTTGGACACGCAACATGGAAATATAAATAACAATTTAGTTAAAAAAGAAACAATTTTTTTGCATATAAATAAAATTTTAAATTCAATTTCTTTATCAGCTTTTTTCAGCTAACCTATCCGGTTCTGGTCGTTCACAAACGTATCGGCTACTTAGTTATCTTGGATAGTTTATCCGATAGCCGGCGAAACGTGGTCAATCTTTGCAACATGTATAATGGCCTTTTCGATTGGGGACAGAACGACAGTTCTTGTCCTGAAAAGAAGAAAAAATCGTTCTGGATTTGATTTCAGAATCGAAATGAGAAGCGTTCACACATATCGAATCGGATTTCCAATCGAAATGGCCATAAATGAGTCGAGACTCGTGCTGTTTAGCGTTTTCATTTTTGTTCAGTTCTGCGCATCCATCAAAATCAGTGGGAAATGGCGAATCCCGTGAACCCCACTCGTTAAACGTCAACATTTGTTGTGTGTTATGTGTTCATTTGTTAATTATTTATTTGCAAATGCAATATTGTTTCAAGCTTTTTAGTGTTTATTAACATTATTTTATCATGCAAACAACATGCCTTCCTGGATTTTAGTGCTATTTAAATTATCCTTCTGTTTGTTTTCTTCGTTGTTGTTGTAATACAGCGGACGGGGTCACGTAAGGCTGCCATCTTGAATTTTTTTTTGACAGTTCTCGTTTCTGACAACCTGTGCAAGATAATACTTAGATATGTGAACTATGATTTATTTATACAATATGGATGCGCATTAAATAATTAAATTGCGCTATGGTTTGTAGAAGAAGAAATTGCTGAAGAGTTCTATAAAAAAAATCCTGTTTCAAAAAAGCACAAGATATCCTTCAATGCCAATAATTAGAAAGGTAGGTGGTGGTGGTGTTAAAGATTCTTTTTTTTTGTACAAATAAAAATGTACTTGTGCAAATGTTAAAATTATGCTGTGCAATTCACTTGCATTTGTGTATATTAATAAACAGCGGATAACAACGTGCTAGCATTTATACATCTGTTAACTTGTTAATTCTTAACGTGTAATAGTCTGTGACGTGTGTTAACGTACGCATAACTTTTAGGCTATTGATTATATCCTAAAAAACAGGGCAATAAGGAAGTAAGACGTTCATGGAATTTTATTGTAAAAATAATCAAAGGGGTCATTGAAGATGAGAAAACCGCGGAGTGTTATTAAATTGGAGGGTGCATTTTTGAGAGGTGGGGTGTAAAAGCACCCTTTTTGGTTTTTTGCATATAACCCGAAAACGAAGCAAAATTTCGAGATAATTCTCACAACCTTTTTTGTAGAAAATAAAATTTACCGTCGAAATGGATTTTTGAAAAAAAATTTAAAAAATTTTTTGTTAGCTAATTTTTAAAAAAATCATCGCAAAAAATGTGAAAAATCGCATTTTTTGTTTTTTTTTACGTATTTGCTTATAACTTTCTTACCAGCAGAGATAGGTATAGGCATTGCTTCATATAAAAGAAAGATAATTAAATTTTCTTTAAAATTAATTTTTAAGAAAATGGTTTGGATAAAAATCGACCGAGAAATTGTTATAAGCTTACATGTGTTTAAAACCCGGCTTTGTAAAAGTAAGTGTGTTGGTTTTAACAATTATTTTAAATTTTGAAAAAATTAGATGGCAACCCTAAAACTTCGAAAAATTTGAAACTTGACTTTTATTTTTGACTCAACTGGTCATGACTCCCTAATACACCCAGTTTGAGTGTATAATCTAACAAGTCCATCAAAATAGCCAAAAATGCCATTTAAAAAGCTTTAAAAACTTTACATCAGCCTAGTTTGAACGACTTTTTCTCGGTCGATTTTTATCCAAACCATTTTCTTTTCAAATTATTTTAAAGAAAATTTAATTATCTTTCTTTTATGTGATGCAATGCCTATACCTATCTCTGCTGGTAAGAAAGTTATAAGCAAATACGTAAAAAAAAAAAAAAAAAATCCGATTTTACACATTTTTTTGCAATGATTCTTTTAAAAATTAGCTAACTAAAAATTTTTAAAATTTTTTTCAAAAATCCATTTCGACAGTAAATTTTATTTTCTACAAAAAAGGTTCTGAGAATTATCTCGAAATTTTGCTTCGTTTTCGAGTTATATGCAAAAAACCAAAAAGGGTGCTTTTGCACCCCCCTCTCAAAAATGCACCCTCCAATTTAATAGCACTCCGCGGTTTTCTCATCTTCAATGACCCCTTTGATGATTTTAACAATAAAATTCCGTCAACGTCTTACTTCCTTATTATATGACATAATCAATAGCCTATTTAACTCGCCAGATTCCGCGTGTAGTGAAGGGATAACTCCTTTACACATACACGCACAAGTGTGATAAGACCGTTTACTACTACCAGTATGCACTTCGTAAGGCAGTGCATGCATGTGAAACATGTATTAGAAAATCACCATTATTTGACGAAGTGGTGAATTTGGTGAAGTGATAAATACTGGAAAGATATCATATCTTTTTAAATAAGAAAGGTTATCAAATGGACAAGTTGTCTATCCGTGTGGCAGTTAACACGTGTGTTATGGAGCGGATAGCAGGTTTTTATTAATACTGCTGTAATAGTTCATTAAATCATCACGCAATGATTAACCATCTGCATTCAAATGTATTTTTGTTTTGAATTTCCTTTAAAATACCTTTAATGTTTTTAAAAATATCAAAAATACTATCCAATTGATCACGTTTTCTTAAGTTTCGTCAAAAAAAAACGCTGGTTTATATATTTTTTTCGAAACTTCCAGCTAAAATCTTCCGCATAGTTATCGAGTGGAATATCCGAAGTTCGAAAGCAACAAGCAACGAAATTAGAGTTACTAGTTACCAAAATTTCCGATTTTCAAGCAAATGTGTCTAGACAAATGAAATTCGGATAGCACTTTCCGATATCTCTGACATCCCAACAAGAGATGAAATGGAGTGACTCCATTGGATATCTACTGTCCAGATGGGCATCCTGATAGAAATTATCTCCTGTGGAGTCGGGGTGTAACATGCTGGCTCCACCTGCCATGAACGATGCCAAGAATATGAACATTTTTAATAAAAATCCAATGGAGCCAGAAAATTCCATGTCTTGTCGACATGTCGAAGAAAACCAAACTTTTGAACACGACATATGTATGCTGTGCAAAGCTTGGCCATGAGATTTGACGTTTCACGTGCGTGTGTTTTTTCTGGTTTTCGTTGTATCTTGAGGTAGGTTAACAAGGTCTCTTTACTGTTATCTGGTGTCTAAAGGGCGTGTATTATTGCAAAAGATAGAAGTAGTGGTGAGAGAGAAATGAAACGACATGACATGATTTACCCAGCGATAAAAAATCTACTGATTTTTGATTGGATTGTGGTTGTGATGTTGGACATCTGTATGCCCTGTGGAGTCGGGGTGTAAAGATTTATTTTATTATTTTAAAAATAGGTTAGTTTTTTCTTAACACGTGTGCTGAGCATAATTTTTATTAATATATATTAATAGTCACGTAAGAACAAACAAAATGTTATAAATAGAATGAAAAATAAAGCTTATAAATATAGTTTATTTTTTAACACTTTTCTGCTTTTTATTATACATTATTATGCAGCACAATAATATTTTATTTTACTACACACATGTATGTGAATAAATATAATTATGTATAAGCATAAAATTATAGTAAAAAAGGCAAAGGAATGAACAAATTTATGTAAAAACTTGGTAGTTCTTATTATTAAAAAAAAAAATATAATACGAGATGATTATGGAAGCGTATTCAACTATTGCTGATTAGTTTCTTTTTTGAAATATAACAATAATACATTCAACAATAAAATAATAAAAAACACTATAAATGTAAATATATTTAAACAGTTAAGTTGGTTCTTGTTTGAGAATCTTATCCAAAGAGATAAATAATAAACTCTTCCCGCAAGTTGGTTTTACAGAGATCTATTTTTCCGAAATCAGTTTTAAAAATAAGTAGGCCACATTGAAAGAAATATTTCCCAAATTGAACCGGCTTTGATTTGTCAAGTTATTCCAAGTATTTTAACTTGCTTTTGAGAATAGGAATACACCAGTTTGCCTTTTAAAGCGAGCCGGCTTTCTAGATTAGGCCTACAGATACCCAAAAAAAAGTTTTTGTCCTATAAAAACGTTTTTGACCAAAACAGATTTTGTTCGAGGGTCTGCCCTTAAGACTTCTACTGCAGTTCCTCGAGGGTGGATTAAAACATTTATGGGTCAGAAAGAGACTACGTAGCCTTCTTAGCTTAAGGAAGCCACGATTGTGGGAAGAGTTGTTCCTACTTCCTTTTATCTCAACGCTTATAGTGTTGTCTGAGTTGATATTCGAGCCAAGGTACACATCAAGTCCCCAACTATCTCAAAACTTATTATAACTTAAGCAACGTTCTGTCCAAGAAGTCAGTGTTATAGATAACAAAATATACATACTTGGTCTCATTGAAAGATAAAATCTTTTTAATAATGAAAAACTCCATAAATAAATATCCCTTTTATATGCTGTGCTGAAGAGACCTTGAACTACGCCCGAACTTTTTAAAACCTGTATTGCGTTAAAAAGAACTTCATCGAGTCGAAATTTTAGCAGAAACACCTGGTTTGTGGAGTTGATTTAACAAATCCCTGGATTTGGCCGTGTTTTGATGTGTGTACAAATATGTATTTGTTTTGTTAGCTACAGAGAATATGAAATATATATATATTTGATATTCTCTGGTTAGCTATGTAAATAATTTTGCAGGTTTTGTTGTATTTAATTTTGTATTGCTGTGCAGTAAAACAACTGACGCCATTCCTTATAAATTTCAATTCAACTCGATCGCATATAAACGGGGTAATACTCGAGTATGCGAGTAGTTGGATGGACCTTTTAAAAAACGTGCCTATATTAGGCGTTTTCCTTTGTCTGCTATTACACGATGAAACTAGACGCATGCAACTTTTCGAACACCATAAGTGCAAAAGAGAACAAAATAATCGAAAAGATGAGACGGAGAAAAACTGCCCTGTGTCGCGTGGGTAAAACTTTCGGTGCAACTATTTGACGTTTCTCTTTTCTCTTGTCCGTTTCTTTAGTACTTGTTTTATATGATTTCGTTGTGCGAGGAGTAAACATCGACGCAACAAACAGTCAGGGTTACCACTTCTCTGAAAATTTTTCACATTAAATTTGCAAAAAAACTTTTTTCGCAGTAAACTAATATTTAGTCTTTTTTTTTTCAATAATAAAATAAATATAATTGTAAAAATGAAAAATATAAATAAAAATAATAAAAATTAACTCAAATATTTTTAATAATATGCCTGTTCGCGTACTTCCCAAAACTATGAATTTAGCCCGCAAGTTCATATAAAAAATTAAATTGTAATAAAATTTGTAGTTTTGGGAAGTAAATCTATATACCTACCTATCCGATTTTCACTTTATGTACCTGCTAATTATTGTTTGAAAAATCTGAGAAGAAAATGCAGTAGATCTACTGCAATTGCAGTAAAGTGGCAACCTTGACACAGTCCAACTCGGAAATGAAAAATAAAGAGAACTGTCAAATGTGTTCCATGAATCTGGTTTCAACGTGTAATAGCGCTTGAATCAGCGGACGCTAAAACAAAGAAGAATTCGAAGAAGGCGCATGCATCTAGTTTCATCGTGTAATAGCAGACTTTGGAGGTGGCGAAGTACTTGCAGCAAGTACTTTGCCAGCTTTTTTCAATGGAACACATCAAACTGCTTTCCCATGTAAAATGTATCTACTCGCGCATGAGAGCATGTGCAGTTGGTAGTACTAGATTAGGGTTTTCATCTACTCGCAAGTACTTTGCCACCTCCAAAGGAAAACGGCTATTGTTGACTCAAGAGTTTTGCACTATTTTTTTTTTTTTTTTCAAAAACGATGTTAAGCAAGTCATGACAGCACATACTTTTTTTGATATCAAAGATATTGATGAAAAGGATTGATTAAAAAAAAAAAACAAAAATCAAGATACAAATTTTGGAAAAAAATTGTAGTTCGAGAGAAAAGTGAAACCTAAATAGCGCAAAAATATATGGCTTAGATAAACGGGTTGATGACCTCGGATAAGATATTTTTTGATCAAAATAATTTTTTAAGGACAAAAACTCTGCTTGGGGGCCTTCTGAATAAAAAAAAATTGTTTGGGAAATAGAGAACACCGTATTGGGATTTTGGCAGCCATGGTGGAAAGGTGTTTATAATTCATAAGGAAGCTTCAATTCTTCCCAATTCAGTTCTCAATATCAGCAAGAAACAACTGTAAAAAAATGATACAAAATATTGATTTTTAGTTTGTCATCGCACAAAACATTTGATATTTTTTTTTCATCGAACGTTATTCTATTTTATATTTTATAAATATAAAAACTAATACATAATAATACAAAATAATAATAATAATAATAATAATAATAATAATAATAATATTAGTAAAAATAAAGATAATAATAATGTTATTAAAGATTTGGTTTTGAAAAATGTTTACATTTCCGAGTAATAGGTATAAAGACTTTTATAATAATTTGATTTTTTTATTCAATGTCATGAAATCGAAGTATTGCACGTCCAGGTATTTCTGAATTGCAAAGTTTTTGCACGACATCGGATGCTTGATCACATGGAAATACTGAATATGGTGGTGGTTGAATCTGTGAATAGAATATTTACAGAGTTTCACGTTTAGACGAAATTATAATTAACGAAGTAATGAGAATAGAAAGTTATGTATATACTTTGTGATTTGCAACCAATTGGACAAGATCATGTAATTGTTGTATGCTTCCATTAGATATTGGTATGATTTCTTGTTGATTTTCACTTGAAAGGCGTGCAAATTTGGGAAGAAGCTTTTCAGCTACCTCTTCGCTTATGAGAACAACTCCACCCTGAAAAGTTTTTAGGTTTATCATAGTAAATTTTTATAATCAACTAAACTGCATACTTAACGCTGCACTAAAAATTAATAATTTATTTAATTTTTCGAATGCATTTCAAATGCATTTCATTATAATGCCGAATACTTATACTAACAAAACATACCATTGACAAGCAATTTATGGAGCGATGTAGACTTCTTGAAGTCGTTCCAAAATCAATAACAACATCAACAGCACCACCGCAAACATTTTTTGTTCTTTCGATCAATTGTGGCTCGTACAAGCATTCATTCCACTGCACAACACTTACGCTATGTAAAGAAAAATGATCAGCCCATTTAAACTTAACTTAAATAAAATTAAACATTCGAAACTTACTTTTTTATTTCTGTAGCCAAACGAAAACCTTCATCTCTCAAACTTGCAACCGTTATGTCAACTAAATTATTTGCACCCGACGTGGCGAAGTGATACGATGCAATTCTTACTGCCCACAATGCCAACCCACCTGTGCCAACAATTAAAATCTTACACTTTTTGTCTTCTACGCAATGTTCTTTTCGCTCTTCGAGAATCTTAGTGACAACTGAATGTGCCTTAAATACTGCATTCATGGCCAACAAAGCCCCAGTGGGCAACATTGCAGCAACACACATAGGTAGTTCATCCGGTATTGGTACAATATATTTCAAATCGGGAACAACCATTAATTCGGCATATCCAGCTGGATCCTCATCAAATGGATAGACGATAACGCGCTGTCCGATTTTCAAATGACAATCAGAACCGACTTCCCCGCCTAAGCATTCGATAACTCCTGCTACTTCGAAACCAGGGAAAAGCGATCCCTCTCTGAATCCCTGATGTGCAGGTGACGATTGCTGAGTTGTTGTTGTTGTCGGATTGTAGTCACTGAGCTCTGACGAAACTGATGACATTGAAGAGATCGAAGCAGATCGGTTACGTCTGTAGCATGCCCCAGCACAAACAATCTTAATGCGAGCCCCCTTTGGTGGAGTATCCTGAATCGGTACATAGAAATTGGATACGCAGTTTTTGACAACTGAACCTGGCGATTCAATTGACAGTTGGCGACACAACTTGTTCATGTTAAAATGACCGTTTCTATAAATAAAAAAAATTAAGTATGATATTTTATTTTTAAATGTTAACAAAAAGATGGAGAATCTGTTTTTCTTTTGTTAACCCCAAACGTTTTTCATTGTTGAAAAAATTTGATCTTTTTGCAAAAAGAACTGCATTTATTCTACTTTTTCATGTTTTATTCAAAAAAAAGATGAGATCTGAAGAAGAAAGATGCGATCTTTCTAGCTTGGGAAATTTGATCTGCATACAAGCAAACACTTTCCTGTCAAACAGCAAATAGCAGTTAATTGGGCATTTTTTTGTTTTGCATTATGTATTTTTGTATGATGTTTATTTGTATGCGAGTATGTTTGCTATGTGTGTAATTGAATCCATTAAAAAGTACACCCAGATGTTTCATTCAAGACAGCGATTCTTGATTTTAAAATCAAATCTTTCAGATTTCAATGAAAAACGACATAATATTTCTTCCGAGTACCACCGATGATAAGTTCAAATGAATGGGACATCGTATGAAACAAAAAAGACTTTGCTATATACACGGGGCAATTATTTAAAAATATCGATATAACGAGTGTGCATGCTTAGGCAATTAAATTATATTAATTGATAATAGCAAAACAAGAAAGGACGAACGTATTGAAATATAATAAATACATCGTTAATTTTTCTTTTTTTTGTTGAATAGATTTGAGGAAAAAACGAACGCACTTGAAAAAAAGCCATATTTTTCACACTACTACTACTACTTACGCGCCGATTAAATTCGACATTGGAAAAATGAACAATTTATGAACAGCTTTTGCAGAAATCGTTATACTATCAGTTTCTTACAGAATTTTAACAACCATCAAATCAAAAATTAAAAAATATTTTCATGATAATATTTCAACAGCAAAGCTTCTCAACGCAACAATATTCAATGCTGAATAGATTTGAAGAAATCTTTTATTAATTATAGTTAAAATATGATACTAGATTGGATAGTTTGTTTTATTAATATTAACATAAGATCATGATAATATTTCAACAGCAAAGCTTCTCAACGCAACAATATTCAATGCTGAATAGATTTGAAGAAATCTTTTATTAATTATAGTTAAAATATGATACTAGATTGGATAGTTTGTTTTATTAATATTAACATAAGATCACTTATGAATTGAAGTGATATCAGGTAAAAACATCACAATTGAATTATTTACAGTTAATATCGTTAAATTAAGTGATTTTATCTTTGGAAAAAACTGAAGTGTTTATTAAACTTTATATTGTTTGCCTTATAAGTTCCCTTGAATTTTCAAAACAACATCCAATTCGCACTGAAATTAGTTTGTTTATCGGCATTAAAGATTTTAATCAAAGTAATTTATATATTGGATTTTAAACTTAGATCATAAGTATGTATGTATTCATCAATTATTCGCCTCACAAGTCAAAGTTATATATGTATGTGCATATCTTGATAAATAAATTTAAACATATTTATATTATTTTGAGAAAACCTTAACTTAAATATCTTGTTGCCCTTGTAAATCTACATGAGCAGTTTTTATAATTACATGATAAATAATTAGAAAAATACTGCATGGAATCAATATTTTCTTCCTAATCTGTCAGTAGATATGAAGTATAGACCAATTATAAAAACAAACATTAATCAATAAATTATTTTTATCAGTAATCAACGAAGATCTACATTCAGTAGATAATTTCAATTAAATTTAACTTAATAAATTAAGAAAAAACTTATCTACAACACCTACAAGGTTCTTCAAATAGAGGATTAAAGGATCGGCAAAAAAGCAGTAACAATAAAATGGGCTGAGATTAGGGTGTTTATTATTATAAGAGTTTATTTGAACTGTTAAATCAAGCAGTCTTTGCGTAAAATTTTCCAACTAACTGGTAACATGATCACCGACACAAACAAAAAAATGCACTTAATTGAAATATAAAGATATAGTAATAATAATTATTTAAAAACCAATATTTACCCTTCACATTGTTGTGAATATATTTCGGCTGCCATTGTTCTATGTTTTGCTTTTGTTTTTCTTTGTTTATTTCAATCAATACACACTCTTGTTCTTATTAAATAGGTATACTTCATTAGTACCACTTTCAACTTATTTTCTTGTTTTTGCTTTATTACCAAAATTGACAATTAAATTATTTGTTTTCCATCAACAAAAATGATTGCTCTATGGCTTTGTATTAAAAACAAAAAAAAACTTAAATCAGCACTTCTGGAATCTGGATTTCAATCTTCTACGCCTGAAATTGTTTCCTTAACTAAAATATGGTTTTGATATGTGATTTGAGTTTGAATTGACTATGCAGTCAGCAGACCCACCCCGTCAAAGATTATTCACTCAATTTTCGTATCAACAAAAGAACAACAAAACTCCTCTCTTGACTTGAGTGTGTTCTTTAGTTCATTTTATCATACATATTTTGAACTTCTTGAGTGTGTTCTTGCTTTTGTGAATTCTATATTGTGGAGAACTCTGTCAGTGCCACCGTCAGAGTTGACACTTGAATTAAATATTGGATGCCAGTAGAGAATACTTTTTGTGCTGATTCCGAGCGCAGTTCTCCGTAAAGGAATCTAATTTGTCTGTTGAAATCAAAATTAGAATTTTAAATTTATCGGAGCTCAGATAGTTTAAGAAGCAAAAACAAATATTCGTTTTTTTTTCTATTTCGATTCAAAAGTAGAAACTAACGTCACATATCTAAAAATTAATATCTAGCAAAAATTTGTATGAAACTCAATTTTTGATGTAGTTTTGTAAGGAATTTCCGTCGCCAACGTTTAATGTATCCTTTATATTGATAGCAACAGGCAAAAATGCTGTAACTATCCATTTCTTAATATGTTGGCGCTAGAAAAATCGCATTTCAAACCATCTTCACTAAATTGTATTCAATGAAGTTTATCAATATTTCCAATCAACCGATGAATTTATCCTATTATCGTTTATGTTCAATTTTGTGTGTCTAATCATTATTATCTTTTTTAGTTATCCTATGTAGAATGGGTGACCTTTTTTGATAGAATTTTTTGGTTTATTTGTGGGCTTCAGATCAATAAATAAAAACAATTTCTTTTTTGCATTCACGACGTTTCGTCCAAGCAAGTTTGCTAGTTTAACTTCAAAATGTTCAGATGAGTGCAATAGTTGGAAAAATTTTGCTTTTTGTATATAATTCAATGTAGCTAATATAACTTCTTTGTTTACACCTGATGATGTCCATAGACATGGACGAAACGTCGTGAATGCAAAAAAGAAACTGTTTTTATTTATTGACCTGAAGCCCACTTTTTAGTTATCAAAATGCGGCTAAGTAAGTATATTGTTGGCTGTCGATTTAATTTTTCAGTGAGATTTTTTAAAGACATAAAAATGTATATTAAATACAATAGTGAATACCTACCTACTTTAATTTTCTGGATGAACGGCGTCAAATAAGAACCTAAGAATATATTACCCTGCATCAAGTGTTTATCATTGACAGAACACAGAAATCTCAAGTGGCATCTCATTCTATTATTTGGGTTGTTGGTCGATTTTTGAGTAATATTTTTACACGCACGCTATTTACTCATGATCATGGTGGGTGAGGTCACTATACTGGAATAATATCTTTGTTTTTGTCTTGTTTTTAATCATTTTGTTTACAATATTATTATGATAACAAAGACATATTTTGTTATTATTTTGATTTTTTCTTTGGAGTTAATTATTTGAACTAAATGAAAAACCTTAAGAAAATTGGAGGATTGAAAAACTTTAAGCTTTAAAATTTACTTGGTCTAAAAAAATTTTCTTTAAGGATATCAGAAAAAAGAAAAAAAAGATATTTCTTTTTTGCTGTCATAACAATATTATTATATTAACAAGCTTATGTAATTCAGAATAAATGAAGGCAAGTTGTTAATTAACATTACATAACATAAAATAACATAACCTAAATTAACATTACATAACATAACTTACCATAAAAAAAGTACTGTTGCATAAGTCGTCGTAAGCTATGCTGGGTAATAGTCCAGTCATCACGTCGTGAAAAAGGGCCTGACCTTGCGCGCAGAGGCACTGTCTGATTTTTTTCATGGATCGATAGAGGCTCATTTAAAAAGCTTAAATCCAAATTTGCACCACCTGACAACTTTTTTTGCCAAAGTTATTGGTAAAAATGTGTTTTTTGGCATTTTTTCGTCTTTTGTGAATATCTCGGCTGCAGTATGTCGCACAGAAAAAATTAAAATGTGGATTTATTTATAATAAGATTAGCTATTATATTATAAAAAAATTAATTTGTTTAAGCAAATAAAAAAAAAGTTATAGTTAGTTAAAGTAAGTTTTCATTGTTTGAAAATCACTTTTTCGTGATTATTAAGAAAAAAGCTCATTTAACGATGAGGTTTTTATTTTTTACTTTTAAAGTCTTTGTAATTACCTAAAATTTAAAAAAAAAAAATCAGCACTTAACTACTAACACAAGCCAAGAAATAAATATATGAACATAGGTAAGTCAGGGCACCCATGAAATTTTATGTTTTTAGGTTTTATTTTATATCTCAGCCCCAGTATGTCGCAAAGTTAAAATTAAAAAGTTTTATTGTTTATAATAATTTTTTCTACCAACTTGCGTTAAATTCAATTTGTTTAAACAAATACAAAAAAAGTTACAGTTCATTAAAAGGTTTTGTTTGTCTTGATTTTATACCTTTTTTCATAACTATTGAGAAAAAACTGTATCTAGCGGTACTTTTTTTCAGGTTTACTTTTTTTTGTAGTCCTATAAATTTTCTATAAATAAAAAAAAATTAATCCATTACGACAAACAGGAGCCAAGTTATTCATGAATTAAAAATGACGCGTCAGTTAACTAACGCATAACAATATTCTTTCTTTTTTTTAGTGAATATCTCGACTGTGTATGGGTATGGAATGAAACTGTATTATTTTTAATAATATTCATTATGGACTTAAAGCAATTTTATTTTCTCTGAGCAGATATCTACATACCTACAAAAGTTAAATTTAGTAGTAACTAAGTTAATTTTTTCTTATTCCGCCCACGCTAACTCTTTTCCGCACCACCCAAGGGGTAGAGTATGAGGCGCGTTTTTTTAAATCTTATGGTATTCCCTGTAGGCCTAATCCACTGCAAAGATCAATTAAATTGGTCTTATTCTGAACCATTTTGGGCGTGAGGGAATTTTGTATTATAAGGATATCTGCATCTTCTAAGGCCTGGGGGACTGAAAAGCCACGATTTTGAAGATGTTTTTTAAGAAGAACGATAAAGGTATACAGTATTTCTCAAAAAAAAACCATAGCTAAGAAACTAAAAACATGTTAATGTTTCGTTCAATTGAACTGCCCGGTTAATTGATCGTAAAATTAGACAAAATGGTCGGTGCAATTAAGCGGGGAGTACTCTACATTCTATCTACAAAAAATTGCGCCTTGTATGATTCATGAGAGTCGAGCAATCCATAAAACTCTTACACAGAGTTATTTGGCAACGAGACGTCAGTTTTGGAGATATTTGTGAAAATTATGTGGCGTATTTGCGGAACCATTTTAAACCTTGTATAAAAGTGGTTTTTGATGGCTAGCCAGATGATCCATCTAAAACTGGAACAAAATTAGCTGAAAGAATCCGACCTGCAGTTCAACAAGCAGCTGATTTCATCTTTAATGAAAATACAATTTTTCGAGCATTGAAGAAAGAGACGTTTTTGCTTAAAAAATATCTTGAAAATCGTGGGTTTTCAGTTTCCCAGGCCTCAGAAGATGCTGACATCCTTATAGTACAAACAGCCATTTCTATGTGTTCTGAAATTGACTCGGGATTTATTGTGGGAGAAGATAATGATTTACTGGTGATTTTGTCGGGCTATGGGGAAAATGTTACAAACGTTTTCTTCAAAAAACCTGGTCGAGGATCTACGAAAACAGTCCTGTATTCGTCAAAAAGTTTCCTACACAAAACTCTTTCCGAACATATTCTTTTTCTCCATGCCTTCACAGGCTGTGATACAACCTCTGCCATTTTCAAATCTGGAAAAAGTAAGCTAATCTCTTCGCTGAAGAAAGCTCCAAACCTTTTGAAAATCGTGAAGATTTTTAAATCCGAAGAAGCCAGTCAAAGTGATATCGCGTCTATATGGAGGAGACAGTAAGGAAACATCGCTGGACCACTTGAGATTCAATCTTTTCTCACGCGCGAGTATTAAAATCAAGTCCGATCGTGCTTCGTTGCCACCTACAGAATCAGCAGCAGAACAATACTCATTCCAGACATTCCATCAAGTACAAGTTTGGCTGGGAAATACTTTAGACCCAGAGGGGGGGCTGGAAACGAAGTTCAAGAGGATTGGAACAGGTGTTGGCTTCAGGGCCGACGATCCCACCCACACTCATCGACATGATTTCCTGCACGCCTACGAAACAATTCGGTGCAGCCTGCGGGTGCCGAAAAGTCGGACTGAAGTGTTCAGCCGTCTGCTAGATCTGCTGCGGGAAAAGCTGCTACACCGTAGTTGATATTGCTGATGACTCCGAAGACGAGGAAAACTACGACCTTGAGCTCACGACAACAGCTTTTTCTAACGAAAATGAAACAGAGCAGACACCAAACCTTGAATGTCATAACACTAATGAAGAGAGTGAAAACGAAATACCCTCACACCCAAAACGGTTGAGAATAAGATCAATTTAATTGATCTTTGCAGTGGATTAGACCTATAGGGGATACCACAATATTAAAAAAAAAAAAACGCGCCCTACTCTACCCCTTGGGTGGTATGGAAAAGAGTTAGCGTGGGCGGAATAAGAACAAATTAACTTAGTTACTACTAAATTTAACTTTTGTAGGTATGTAGATATCTGCTCAGAGAAAATAAAATTGCTCTAAGTCCATAATGAATATTATTAAAAATAATACAGTTTCATTCCATACCCATACACAGAGGTCGAGATATTCACTAAAAAAAAGAAAGAATATTGTTATGCGTTAGTAAACTGACGCGTCATTTTTAATTCATGAATAACTTGGCTCCTGTTTGGCGTAATGGACTAATTTTTTTTTTTTTTTTTTTTTTTTTACACTATCAGATCTTTGCCGAAGAGAGCTTAGTACAAGCAACATCTTGCGACCAAAGAATTGCCAAACACAAATTAAGTGCTTATCAGGCTCATCACTTAGTGTAGTGTTAGTAGTTAGTAACGAACAAACTACTTAAAACATACACTTTACAAAATAAAATTCTTAATTTATAGACAATTTATAGGACTACAAAAAAAAGTAAACCTGAAAAAAAAGTACCGCTAGATACAGTTTTTTTCTCAATAGTTATGAAAAAGGTATAAAATCAAGACAAACAAAACCTTTTAATGAACTGTAACTTTTTTTCTATTTGTTTAGACAAATTGAATTTAATTCAAGTTGGTAGAAAGAATTATTATAAACAATAAAACTTTTTAATTTTAACTTTGCGACTTACTGGGGCTGAGATATAAAATAAAACCTAAGAACATAAAATTGCGTGGGTGCGCTGACTTACCTATGTTCATAAATTTATTTCTCGGCTTGTGTTAGTAGTTAAGGGCTGAATTTTTTTTTTTAAATTGTAGGTAATTACAAAGACTTTAAAAGTAAAAAATAAAAACCTCATCGTTAAATGAGTTTTTTCTTAATAATCACGAAAGTGATTTTCAAACAATAAAAACTTACTTTAACTAACTATAACTTTTTTTTTATTTGCTTAAACAAATTAATTTTTTTATAATATAATAGCTAATCTTATTATAAATAAATCCATATTTTATTTTTTTCTGTGCGACATACTGCAGCTGAGATATTCACAAAAGACGAAAAATGGCAAAAAACACATTTTTACCAATAACTTTGGTAAAAAAAGTTGTCAGGTGGTGCAAATTTGGATTTAAGCTTTTTACATGAGCCTCTATCGATCCATGAAAAAAATCAGATAGTGCCTCTGCGCGCAAGGTCAAATGACCTAATGACTGGACTATAAATGCCATTATTTCTCCCATATTTCGTTTGTCATAAAACATGACAATACAATAAATATTGACTATACGTTATGCTGCATTTACACGATTGACAAACTGCCATTCATTTTGTCACTAAACTGGCAAAATAATGAGTAGAATTAAATCAATAATGACATTCATTTACACGAAGGCAAAATAATGGCGCTCCAATTACAAAAATCGGTTAACTTTGGCACACAAAACAAATCTTTCTGAACATACTTTTGGGTGCTGAAGACCAATCTATTTTCTGCCATCAGCTCGGGTTTCCGAAATACTTCATTAGAAAATGAAAACAAAGTTTTTCCGCTATTTTTGAAGATACGAAACGAGGTAATTTATTTTTTTTTTTTAAATATTGCAATGATTCCTGAAAGTATTAGGGCCAGTTTGAAGACTTGCTGATATAGTCTTGGATAGCCTATTCAAAACTTATCTGCAAGATAAACTTCAACTTTCGGTTTCAAATGTGTCGGAAAGTGATATCCGACAGATAAAGTCTCCTATACCCTATCCACCGGGTCAAGTGACTGTTAAAGCCTTTATACAGAAGTTAAGAAAATATTAATTTGAAGTCTGAAAAAAATATAGTCTCAGAGCATTTTTTCGTTGACGAATGTCGAATGCAGTAACAATCACAAATGTCCTAATTTGCATTTATTTGAATTTTAGAAGACAAATTTTTATAAATAATATCCTACACAAAAAATGGAAACCACTCAACCAAATTAGGCCTCATTTTGCTGTGGGACTCTACCGCAATCCATTGACGAAGAAGTTCATCCCCACAAAAAAATTGTACGAGGAAGCAAAATTGATACCGCTTGATCAATATATGCTTCAGCTTGCCGAAAAAATCATCAGGAACCTGGAAGACCATCCGAATCCAGAAATCGAGCAACTCCTGCAGCAGCAGCTAGAGCCCAGTCACAGATACCTCAATCCCCGAGCCATCATTGAAGAACAATTTGAAGATATTATCCATAATGACGACGCCCCTTTCTACGAGCGAAGCAACAACAGACACTACAGGGGATAAACCCTGTATGAATTTTACTTTATTTTATTCTTACATTTTATCCATCAATAATTATATAAATTATATAAAAATTTCAAATTCATGTATTAGATTAAGTAAACATTAATATGATATTGTAACAAAATAGCATTATATAAAGCCAAAAGAAGAACGTTGGGCCCCTATTGTTGAGCCAACAAGATTAAATTTAATAATAAGTTAGTTTTAAGTCAATTGTATATAAAACAAATTGAAAAATAAAAATTCTTAATCTAAAAAAAAAAAAAATCATTTTGCTGTGTAATAACACCAAAATCCTACAGTCCCTGGCCATATTATTAGACGCACTATGTGATTTTTTTAGAAAATCAAAACTGTACTATATTTTACTCATTATTTTTGACTCTTAACCTTATAGGTAGAAACTATTATTTAGGTAACATAGTATTTGGGGATTTGTTGAATTTACTTTTAACATATTGTGTTACAATGGTAGCATATTGTTGCTAGAGTAACAACACGATAAAATCTGTTTTTATCGCATTCACGTGTGCTGAAGTTGCGGAAATAATTTGTTGGTGTTATTCACTTACAAAAAATCATTTTACATTACAAAATCATGCTCGGAACTGCAGCAGACGAAATTGTTACAAAAACAGATTTTTACTCTTCCAACAATATGTTACCAATAGGCGTTTTTCTTTTTTAGCTCTGAGCAGAGCATGGAGTAGAGCTCGAGCTATCGGAGTTAGCTCTGAGCAGAGTATGATCAGAGCTCTCCCACAGTACACATATTAGGGGTTTTTCTTTTTTAATTCAGAGCAGAGCCTGAACTGTCAAACAAAAAGTTGTGTTTCTTTTTTAGCTCTGAGCGTTCAGAGCTAAAAATTTGTATTTCTTTTTTCGTTCTGAGTGTGTTCAGAGTTTGTTCAGAGCGCGCTCTATGAGCTCAGAATAAAATGACTGAGCAGACTGAGTTCAATGCTGAACGCATAGCATTTGACAGCTAGTGTTCAGGTGTATTTCAAAAATAGTTCAGGGTGGTCAGAACAAACTTGCTCGGATGATGTTCAGAACATGCTCGACATGCTCGAAATCTGTTCAGAGCTCTTTTCTGAATTAAAAAAGAAAAACGCCTATTGAGATATGTGTACTGTGGAGCTCTCCGATATAATTTTGAAACACATTCGAGCTCTGAACTGTCATACGATTGTGATGCGTTCAACTCACCAAAATTAAGTAATGACTTAACTTTCATCAGACAGCTGGCCAATCAAAAACTCGAAAAATTTCCAAATTGTGTTTTAAAATTGATGTGTCGAACGCGGCCACTTGAAGTGAGTGAAAAAAAGAGTGAAGTTGGCTGCGCTCAGCTATTTGCTCCATTCGCTCGGTCTTTTTATTCTGAGCTCATGGAGCGTAACACAATGGGGCGTATTCATAGAGAATTACTAAATTCGTGATTTCTTGATCTATAGTTTAAGGCTTGTGGGTTAAATAAACACAGCTCTTATTCATAGTCAATTTCCCAGCTGTGTTTAGTAGAACTCCAGGTTAAGGTTGTGTTCTACTACAATTATACTTCAAATGATGACAGTTCAAAGACAAAAAAAAAATAAACCTATATTCCCAAATTTGGTGTAGACCTTTCTCAAAAATAGTAAAAAAAAAGAAATAAAACTATTAAATAAAAAAATCCAAAAAAGAAACTCGAACAAACATTCTATTATATTTTTAGATAAACAACAAAGAAAATATAAAACGCGAACGCCAAGAAAACTGGTCACAACCAGAGAAGGAACTTTTTTCTTATTCTATTCTTCTCTCTTTTCTATTTTTTTTTTCTTTTTGGCACATTTTGCAATTCACTTCATAACTCAGACTCATATAAAATATCCATATCTTCTCCAATTGCGGTATCAATCGACATTTTTCAGGACGATAAGTTTACGTAGTATTTTATTTTATATAAATTACTTTTTCAGCTTTTTAATTCACAAAAAAATCAAATTTGACATTTGGCTGTGATAATAACTACTTAAAGACAGCATTTCCTATGTTTAAAGTTAGACCACAGGTTTAGCCCTAAGCTTAGGTTTAAATTCATTTATGAATAGCCTAAACTCTGGACTTTCCTACTAACAACTTAGCAAGAGTTTAGCAAACATCTATGAATATGCCCCAATATGTCAAAAGTAAATTTGAAACAGCCCCAAAGACGGTGTCCACATTGGGTATGAAAAAGTGAATTTTTAATGACTTTTCAGTATTCATATCTCGCTCCCACTCCTTCATTGAAGTGAGATGTGAATACTGAAAAGTCAATAAAAATCCACTTTTTCATACCCAATGTGGAAACCGTCAAATACTATGTTACAAATAACAGTTACTATTCACAAGATAAAAAGTTAAAAATAATGGCTTAAATATAGTAAAATTAGTGAGTTTCTAAAAAATTCACATTGCGTCTAATAATATGGCCAGGGACCAGGCGCGGATACAGGGGGAGGGCAATGGGTGCAATTGCCCCCCCCCCCCCCTGGGCAAGATAGAATTAAATATGAATTTAATAAAATGTATTCAAAAATGTTTTTTCGTTATACGTTCATAAAATTTATTCTTGGCAGCCAAAAGAGGACTTCACGTTTTCATTTTCCTGTTTTTCCATTTTAAAAAATTATTTAATACTTTTTGAAGAAACAACCGATGCTCTTCAACTGAGCCGTATCTTAATAGCCTAAGCACACGTGCAGATTTTTCAGGCTCTAATGGGAGCAGCCATACCCCAAGAGCTGCATCCAGCAGCCCAGAGCTGGGGGTCAATTCTCGATCTGTGAAACTGTGAAGTGATAAATATGATAACGCCTTCACGCCAAATGCGATTCTCGAAGTGTGAAAAAATGAAAACAAATGCCAAAATGTTTTCATATGATAATTCGTTTATCACAATCATTTCACTCTGTGAAAAGAAAAATGATAAACACAAACAAATTGTACTCATTTGAAACACCCAAGTCGCCATCTTGGTCTTTCTATGACGTCACAATCATCTTTTTCTATGAGCAAGTGGCAGCATGTTTCATGTTAGTACTTTTTAGTACTCACATTGACAGCCGTTTTTCATAACGAGTTCGGGAATCGCCTTGCGCGTGTTTGTGAAGTGATAAAATGATGAAACTCTGTGAAAACTGAAATGATAACTTTGTTTTCATTTCACAGTTTCACAGATCGAGAATTGACCCCCTGTGCACGATTTTTCTAAATTTGCTGCGCAGCGTTGCAGCAATGAGTGATTGTTCGTCGGCCGCTGACCAAGTACAGTGAAGAAAAGTACCGGTATGCAAAGATAGCATTCAAATCGACCGATTGGAAAGCTTATAGTTATAACTTCTGTTTTAGATGTCCAATGTACAAAGTTAAGGTCTTATATTCAAAGATCAATTTCAGGCTACATTACTGTATAACATTTTTTGAGAATAGTCAAATTATTTCATACTAGAGATAAGATTGAGTCCCAAATCGATTTCTTTTACACTCTTCAAAGTGCAAATGAGAAAGAAAATTTTCACAATTTTTAAAAATAATGTTTCAAAAAGTTAATGCCCCGACCCTCGTCTAAAAATTTGTTGCAGGAGCACTTTTCTAAATTGTCTACCTTAAAATTGATTTTAATTTAAGAAAAAAATAAAATCTTTGAAATACGTCGGTTTAATTTCTTTAAAAAAATCAAACTTTTCTTCAAATGTTCGGATCTACAAGATTATAAAAAGCTTAAATAATAAACCACAATTGTATATAAAAATTATTGATTAATAAATGGATACGCAACTTAAGAATATGCAAATGTGTTTCGAGTGCAGCACAACTGCCATAGCCATAAGATTAATTTCTGATGGTAATATTCGTGAGGATTTTGTCACTTTCGTGGTTGCGTTGTAGGAACTTCCGTGTTATTAAACTGGTGAAGAGTATAAATCCGATAAAGAAGATTGGAGAGAAACCAGGAAACGACGACAGAGTCACTGCCAAAGAGAAGTAGGATGGATAATATTGTTTTTGGCCGTTTTTACAATCGTCAAGTCAACGGCCGTTTTCAAAAAAGTCATCTGCGTCAAAAATGCATTTGCAGATTGTTCTTTATCGCAAACTGCTAAAGTCACATGTTCGAAAACATTATCTGCGGTGCAGCTGTGCAGTAAAAAATCGAGTTGACGATAAAAAAATTGAGAAACCAGATAGCGTGTTTGTAAACATCAAATGCGTTTGCGAGTAAATTGAATGACGATTATCAAACTAATTTTGTGCAAGCAGGACAATTGCATTATGACGATTGCAATCTGCATCAAGAAATGACGATCATTTGGCGACCAGCTAATGAAGAGGCTGAAACTTTCCCTCGAACTCGAACGTCAAGAGTGGGAATAGCGAATAGGAACATACCGATGTGTCATGATGCTTTTCGAAATTTGAGGTGTTGCACAAATCCTGAGGGAGTTCAAAAATGCTGTAAAGAAACCATGCTACAGCTACAAACTGTTCCAAAGTAACGGCTGTTCGAGACACTGTCTAGCAGTTATGAAAGAGGTAATTGCTTTTTTCAAATTTCAAACTCACATCGCTTTGTGTGACCAGGTGTGTAGAGCGGTATGAAGTGTACTCAAATCTGTAGACCTGTGGAAACTCACGAAATTGCCCCCCCCTGAACGAAATCCTGGATCCGCGCCTGCCAGGGACTGTAGTTCAAATGCTGTATTTAGAGGATTGGACACTCTGAATTTCTAGCTGCTATGAGTTTCTGTCGTAATGTTACGAATTTCAATTTAAATCGATCCATCGCGGCTTATACTTTATTTAAATCTATTAAGTCATTGCTATTTTGGATTAAAACGACAAGGATTTTTTTTGTTTTGACAAGAAAGATTTAATACTCAGTGTGACTTTGATGCTTTATGTTGTTCTCAAACTGTGAGTGGCTAGTAGATTTATCCAACGATTAGTTTATCCGAGAATTTGACGGTGAAACAGAAAAAAATAAAAGCGACTTTTATCTGTCGGATAACTATTCGAAACTTTAACCAGAAACTGGCCCTTAATCTCTTTCTTTAAAATTAAATTAACATACAAACATAATTCTTTCCAATCCTCGCGTTCCGATGTTTATTCGCTATGTTATCTAGTTATCCCAAAAATCTCGAGATAACTTGAGTAGCCCTGTTTTTTAGTTCACTTTTATCTTCGCTTAGAAAAAAGTAGCATGTTAAATACAACAACAATACGGAATTATACCAGTTTGTTGTTGTAATTAACATGCTACTTTTTTCTAAGCGAAGATGAAAGTGCACTAAAAAACAGGGCTATTATAACCATGGACAACGAGGCAGCAGTTTCCTTCTACGCTGACACACGGTCAGTTTCCTACCCCAGCTAAATGGCAAACCCCCACAACAATCCACACCTAAATCACCACTGGACAACCGGAATGAAACACTCCGAAGATGAAAAAGACAACCGACACTTATTAGCCGAGGAAAAATGTACTTTCACTGCGGAAAAATTCCAAGTGAAGATTTTTGAATGCAATTATCTTTATTTGAGCCTAAGGAATACGCATGCGAAAGTCTACAAACGAAACTGGCTTGCGTTAAAAGTTATTCGAGGTTAAATGTCGAAAATACTGGTTTTCCACGTATAACTTTGAAACGGTACATGGTATTAAAAATGCAGGCAAAACTTGTAGATAATATGATTATCTACAAGAAATGTTAAAACACTTTTTTTTCTCTGACTGATGGTTAAGAAGATATCGGAATTTCAAAAAACGTAAATTGACGAACATCTCCCTTTTTTGCGTATAACTCAGAAATGGTGAGTGTTATTGAAAACATTTATAGGCAAAGTTTGTACACTATGTTACCCTCTATTAAAAAAAAATTTTAATTTTTTCTAAGAGTAATAATTTTAAAGATATAATTATTTGAAAAATTTCGTCAAAAACCTGAAATTCCAGACTTTTGCTTTTAAATCTTAAAGAACGAAATTGTCATAAAATAATTTATGTTCAGCTTATAGACTATAATAATGTAATCTACAAAAAATATTAACACACTTTTTTCCACACGAGTGACCAGTAACAAAACTTCAAAAAGGTTAAGTATTGAAAATAAGGATTTTTCGCTTACCACTCTTAACCGGTATATGTTAGAAATTTTGTTTTTACCCAGTTTGTAGGTTATATACCCTTCTACAAGAAAATAAAAAAATTTAATTTTAGATATAATATTTTATATAAAATGCACAAAAGTCAAAAATAACGGTATTTTGCGGTTTTCTCTTAAATGGTGAAGTTTTTGAAAAATAATTTATACTTTTTGTATAAACAACAATATTCTCTATAAGAACTCTTATGAAGACTTTTTCGATATAAGGCCCCAATAAATGATTCGCCCAGCGACATAAAATAATAATAGGGTTTTTTAGAGAGACATAGTACAAACATTTTTTCATACTGCGGGGGCGGGTCTATCTCCCCCAATCAACCGGGAAGAGCAATTTTCTGAAAATAGTACTAAAATAAAAAAAAAACATTTAAAACACTTAAAATAAAGTACTATATTTTTTTTGAGATTATCAAGTTTCTTCTTAAATTATTTTTGCAAAATAAGTTATTGCTGCCAATAGTTTTCGAAAAAAATACCTTCAAACCCAACATTAAGAAAATATATAGGTACTGTTCTTTTTTCAAAATATAAAATCAGGAATTATACTAGTTTCTGGTTTGCGCTAAGAGTTATTCAAGGTCCAACGCCAGCAGAATCTTCTTTTAGAGATAACCTTTTTTTTTGGATAGTTAGTATCAAGGAAAAAATTAATTTCCACTTGAGGAAAATTCCAAGTTAGATTTTTTAAACGCAATTATCTTTAAATCGCCATAAAGAATACTTGTGCAAAAGTCTACACACGAATCTGGTTTGCGCTAAGAGTTATTCAAGGTCAAACGCCAGCAGTATCTTCTTTTAGAGCATAATATCAAGGAAAAAATTCATTTCCACTTGAGGAAAATTTCAAGTCAAATTTTTTAAACGCAATTATCTTTAAATTATCATAAAGAATACTCGTGCAAAATCTACACACGAATCTGACTTGCGCTTAAAGTTATTCAAGGTCAAACGCCAGCAGAATCTTCTTTTAGAGCATAACCTTTTTTTTTTTGGATAGTATCAAGGAAAAACTTTATTTCCACTTGAGGAAAATTCCAAGTTAAATTTTTTAAACGCAATTATCTTTAAATCGCCATAAAGAATACTCGTGCAAAAGTCTACCCACGAATCTGGTTTGCGCTAAGAGTTATTAGAATAAGAATAAAAACGTAAATAATTGAAAATTAATTATTTTTGTTTTTGTGGACTTCTTGAATTTAAATTCAATTTTTAAAGTTTTTGTGACCTTAAGTCCATATGCGTTTCGCCCAGGTACAACAATTGGGCTCATCAGTTAGATGTTGTTGTACCCTTCTAAGACGTATAATTTTCAGTCGATGTATACCGACGTGTATTAAATAAACAGCACAAAAGCACTGTTAATTATAATAAGTTCTAGTGGAATTTGGTTAAATTCAGACGACTAGAAATAGATGATGGTAAAGCCCGTGGTCTGGCTGGTATAAGAATAAGAATAAAAACGTAAATAATTGAAAATCAATTATTTTTGTTTTTGTTTTTGTGGACTTCTTGAATTTAAATTCAATTTTTAAAGTTTTTTTTTTTTTGTGACCTTAAGTCCATATGCGTTTTACCAGGTACAACAATTGGGCTCATCAGTTAGATGTTGTTATTAAATTAATTTCCACTTGAGGAAAATTCCAAGTTAGATTTTTTAAACGCAATTATCTTTAAATCGCCATAAAGAATACCTACTTGTGCAAAAGTCTACACACGAATCTGGTTTGCGCTAAGAGTTATTCAAGGTCAAACGCCAGCAGAATCTTCTTTTAGAGCATAACCTTTTTTTTATGATAGTATCGAGGAAAAAATTAATTTCCACTTGAGGAAAATTCCAAGTTAAATTTTTTAAACGCAATTATCTTTAAATCACCATAAAGAATACTGAATAACTTTTTATGCATGCCAGATTCGTGTGTAGACTTTTGTACGAGTATTTTTTGTGGCGATTTAGGCTAGTCGCGCACATGCAACTGCTACTGCAACAAAACAGTTTAGTCACAAGTTGACCGATGAGCGCGCACATGAGCAACTCCACAAGCAATCGCAACGAACCTAACCAACACACCGACAATGTTTATTCAAATTTTCTACCCCATACATACAAAGAAAAATATTATCGCCTTTGTCCTATTCTTTTGCTCAGCAAATAAAAGAAAAGATAAATTTGTTCTCTTTCGCACAGAGAACATAAGTCACTTTGGAAAGAACAAAATTCAACGATGTGGTAAAATATCTGCAACTATTTGGTTGCATGTGCGCGCAGTTACATATTATTCTATATGACACAAATTGAAAAACCGATTTCAGGCAATCGTCCAGTTTGTGGCAAAACACAAACTGAAAAGTTGCTCGAATCGACGACTGAATAGTTTCTGCATGTGCGCGCTGTCCCATATGAGTCAATAGGATTCATTTTTGCAACCAAACAGTTGCGAAACTGAAAGTTGCATGTGCGCCTTAAAGATAATTGCGTTTAAAAAATTTAAAAATTTAATTTGGAATTTTCCTCAAGTGGAAAAGAATTTTTCCTTGATACTATCCAAAAAAAAAAGGTTATGCTCTAAAAGAAGATCCTGCTGGCGTTTGATCTTGAATAACTTTTAGCGCAAGTCAGATTCCTGTGTAGACTTTGGCACGAGTATTCTATATGGTAATTTAAAGAAAATTGCGTTTAAAAAATTTAACTTGGGATTTTCCTCAAGTGGAAATGAATTTTTTCCTTGATACTATCAAAAAAAAAGGTTATCCCTAAAAGAAGATTCTGCTGGCGTTTGACCTTGAATAACTCTTAGCGCAAACCAGATTCGTGTGTAGACTTTTGCACGAGTATTCTTTATGGTAATTTAAAGACAATTGCGTTTAAAAAATTTAACTTGGAATTTTCCTCAAGTGGAAATGAATTTTTTCCTTGATACTATCCAAAAAAAAAGGTTATGCTCTAAAAGTGTAGACTTTTGAGTATTTTTTATGGTAATTTAAAGATAATTGCGTTTAAAAAATTTAACTTGGAATTTTCCTCAAGTGGAAATGATTTTTTTCCTTGATACTATCCAAAAAAAAGGTTATGCTCTAAAAGAAGATTCTGCTGGCGTTTGACCTTGAATAACTCTTAGCGCAAACCAGATTCGTAAGTAGACTTTTGCACGAATATTCTTTATGGCAATTTAAAGATAATTGCGTTTAAAAAATTTAACTTGGAAATCTCCTCAAATGGAAATGAATTTTTTCCTTGATACTATCCAAAAAAAAAGGTTATGCTCTAAAAGAAGATTCTGCTGGCGTTTGACCTTAAATAACTCTTAGCGCAAACCAGATTCGTGTGTAGACTTTTGCACGAGTATTCTTTATGGCGATTTAAAGATAATTGCGTTTAAAAAATTTAACTTGGAATTTTCCTCAAGTGGAAATGAATTTTTTCCTTAATACTATCCAAAAAAAAAGGTTATGCTCTAAAAGAAGATTCTGCTGGCGTTTGACCTTGAATAACTTTTAGCGCAAGCCAGATTCGTGTGTAGACTTTTGCACGAGTATTCTTTATGGTAATTTAAAGATAATTGCGTTTAAAAAATTTGACTTGGAATTTTCCTCAAGTGGAAATGAATTGTTTCCTTGATACTATCCAAAAAAAAAGGTTATGCTCTAAAAGAAGATTCTGCTGACGTTTGACCTTGAATAACTTTTAGCGCAAGCCAGATTCGTGTGTAGACTTTTGCACGAGTATTCTTTATGGTAATTTAAAGATAATTGCGCTTAAAAATTTTAACTTGGAATTTTCCCGAAGTGGTAATGCATTTTTCCTAGATATACTACCAAAAAAACATATAATAAAAAAATTGTTTTCTTAGTTTACAATTTTCTCGAAAACTAGATGGCATAAAACCATCTGGTTTTCAGTGTTCATTTAAAAATTACAGGAAAAGTGTATAATAGAAACTAGTATAATTCCTGATTTCATATTTTTAAAAAGAACAGTACCTATATAATTTTTTTCAGTTTTTTTTTTAATGTTGGGTTTGAAGGTATTTTTTTCGAAAACTATTGGCAGCAATAACTTATTTTGAAAAAATAATTAAAGAAGAAACTTGATAATCTCAAAAAAAATATAGAACTTATTTGTTTTAATTTTTTTTTTTATTTTAGTACTATTTTAAGAAAATTGCTCCTCCCCGTTGATTGGGGGGAGATAGACCCCCCCCCCAAAGTATGAAAAAATGTTTGTACTATGTCTCTCTAAAAAACCCTATTATTATTTTATGTCGCTGGGCGAATCATTTTGGGCCGGAAAAACCAGCATTTTCGAAAATTGATACTTTTTGAAGTCTCAATATCTTTTTATTTGGGCCTTATATCGAAAAAGTCTTCATAAGAGTTATTATAGAGAATATTGTTGTTTATACAAAAAGTATAAATTATTTTTCAAAAACTTCACCATTTAAGAGAAAACCGCAAAATACCGTTATTTTTGACTTTTGTGCATTTTATATAAAATATTATATCTTTTAAATAACCGCAAAAAAAATTTTTATTTTCTTGTAAATAACCTACAAACTGTTTAAAAATAAAATTTCTAACATATACCGTTTAAGAGTGGTAAGCGAAAAATCCTTATTTTCAATACTTAACCTTTTTGAAGTAGCAATATCTTGTTACTGGTCACTCGTGTGGAAAAAAGTGTGTTAATATTTTTTGTAGATTACATTATTATAGTCTATAAGCTGAACATAAATTATTTTATGACAATTTCGTTATTTAAGATTTAAAAGCAAAAGTCTAGAATTTCAGGTTTTTGACCAAATTTTTCAAATAATTATATCTTGAAAATTATTACTCTTAGAAAAAATTAAAATTTTTTTTTTAATAGAGGGTAACATAGTGTACAAACTTTGCCTATAAATGTTTTCAATAACACTCACCATTTCTGAGTTATACGCAAAAAAGGGATATGTTCGTCAATTTACGTTTTTTGAAATTCCGATATCTTCTTAACCATCAGTCAGAGAAAAAAAAGTGTTTTAACATTTCTTGTAGATAATCATATTATCTACAAGTTTTGCCTGCATTACTTTTTAATACCATGTACCGTTTCAAAGTTATACGTGGAAAACCAGTATTTTCGACATTTAACCTCGAATAACTTTTAACGCAAGCCAGTTTCGTTTGTAGACTTTCGCGTGCGTATTCCTTAAGCACAAATAAAGATAATTGCATTCAAAAATCTTCACTTGGAATTTTTCCGCAGATTGGCAATTTATTTGTACATTTTTCCTGGGCTATTATGTCGTTTTTCATTGTTGAAAAGATTTAGAGCAGTATTAATAAAAAACTGGTATCCGCTCCCTAACACACGTGTTAACTGGCACACGGATAGACAACTTGTCCGCTTGATAACTTTTCTTATTAAAAAAGATATGATATCTTTCCAGTATTTATCACTTCACCAAATTCACCACTTCATCAAATTATGGTTATTTTCTAATACATGTGTCACATGCATGCACTGCCTTACGAAGTGTATACTGGTAGTAGTAATCGGTGCTATCATACGCGTGCGTGTATGTGTTAAGAAGTTATCCGTTCATTATACGTGGAATCTGGCTAGTTAAAGTTATCCGTACGTTAACACACGTCACAGACTATTACGCATTTGTTAATAAGAATTACTAGTTAACCGATGTATAAACGCTAGCACGCTGTTATCCGCCGTTTATTAATATGGGGGTTGATCTTTTTGGGAAAAGATTTGCACTTTTTTCTATATTTGTTTTAAGCATAGTTTACAGTTCCGGTGCGAAAAAAAATCACAATTTTCAAAACGATTTTCCACCTATTCTGTGCACCGAGTCTAATAATATTCAAGGCGAAAGACGTTTGCCTTGGCCTAGGCCACCCATTGAGTCAATAATTTACCCGTAATTAATAAACTTTAAGTCTAAAAATGGAAAATAATTATTCTTGGATGCGAAAACTATTTGCATGCAAATAATGCCTTGAGGTGAATGTATTTTCTTTTTTTGAATTGTAATTGTATTTTATTTACCACACTTTTTTTCGCATGCAAAACAATTGCCGGTCCATTGTTTTGCATGATATTCCATGACAGCAATGGTTTTTTTTTCATGAAACTGTAAACCAATCATGCAAATAATTAATTTTGCATTTCACCTCAATTATTTTTGACATGCGAGAATATTTGCATACATTTTTTTTTGCACACGGGAACTGTAAACTAGGCTTTATTCATAAAAAGATGAGATCTGAAGACGAAAGATGAGATCTTTCTAGTTTGAGAGACTTGATCTGCATTCACCCATACATGCAAACATTCTCTTGTCAAACAACAAACAGAAATAGGACAATTTGTTTGTTTTGTGTTTTTTGTTCCGACGTCATACATGTATGCGTGTATGTATGCTATGTGTGTAAGCTGAATCTTCTCAAAAATATGCCCAAATGTTTCATTCAAGACAGGAATTCCAGATTGTAATATCAAATCTTTCAGATTTCAATAAAAAACGACATTAAACATTTCTTGACATGTGTCTTATATACCTTATTATAAAATAATAAGGTATTAGGTTAGGCCCCCTATGCGCCAACAAATGTACATTTTCAATGTACCTTATTAGTTGTTTTTATGTTCGATGAAACAAATTGAATTACAAGATTTTTTTTTTAACGATTAATATTTACAATTTGCTTAACGTTAGTTATCTTACCCCCATATTAATAAATGGCGGATAGCAACGTGCTAGCGTTTATAAATCTGTTAACTAGTAATTCTTATTAACAAATGCGTAATAGCATTGTATATAAATCTAATAGTATTATCATCAGGCGAAATTTTTTCTCGACTCCTTCACAAACCAGATGGCATATGATCGCTTCTCAGAGAAAGGGAAATTAAAAATTTCCTTGCTCAGAGAAAAAAACAAATGGCAGATAAAAACAAGAAAAACTGTTTCCAAACAACAACAAACGACAGACAAAAACAAGAAAAACTGGTTCGTCTTTCGATTTTTTTGTGTTTAGGAATAAGAAAGAGGAGAAGGATTGGAACATTGTAGCATGTAGGTATATCTACTTACGGCAGCGATAAGTTTTTTTTTTATAAGTGAATGTAAAAAAAAACTGAAAGTATGAGCAGAGCACACAAAAATGACAGAGAAAAAAAAAACTTGTTTGTGGTTTCGGGTTTGATTGTTTCGGTCTCTTTTGTCTGAACTCTGGAAGTTTGTTTTTAAGCAAGAAAAAGTATAAATGCATAAGAAAAAGACTGAAATAGAGGTAGAGAAACTTATTCGTAGGTAGTTTGAGTTTGGTTTTCTTGTAGATACCAGGAGCTTTTCAATTAATTTGTTTTCAATATTTCAAGCTATTTTTAAAGAACTCAAAAAGGAGTTAGGTATCTGCCTGCCTAATTGGAGTGATTTCTTTGCTGAAATGTGATGTGAATTAATATTAATATGTATAATTTTTAGCTATTGATGTGGGTGGAAAGTTATTTTTCGTTGAAAACATGAACCAAGAATTTATTTCATCTTAAAATTGTAGGGATTTAGAGAAATTTAATATTTACAAATTTAAATCTTCGTTTGGGTCATTTTTTTTTTTTTTCTTACAAGATTGTTATTAGCCTATTGAATAGACCGGAACATGAGGGGTATAAAGGTACAATTACGTGCAAGGGTTTTTATTATTGAATATGTTTGTTTGGCTCATGAGCATGCTTAAAACCGAAAATGCTACTAAATTCACCCATGCGTTTCTGAGAGAATGGTCACACTGGCCACTTTTCAATATTTTTGGTATAACTCGAAAACTAAGCCAAGTTTGACAATTTTACACACATTACTTTTTGTTCAAAATTAAATTTTCTATTAAAATGGATAGTTCAAAAAATTTTACGAAAAAATTTAAGCAGGAAAAGTTAACAAAAACCAACTTAAATAAAATTAAAAAATCAAGGATATCTAAATTTTTTAATAAATTGTGCATAACTTTTTTTGAAGCAAAAATGGGGTCAAGACATGCAGGGGCAAAATAAAGTAGAGACAAAAGGCCTTAATATGGCATGTTCAAAAATTAATATTTGTTCAAAATTGACAGAGATATTCTCATTCAAACCTTATCATTTCGCATAATTTTTCGCAGTTTTGGCCCAAAAGTCCCTTTTTCTTTACAATATGGCAAATTTCACTTTCTTAAAAATGTTCGAAATCAAATTTGTGTTATAATATGACATTAGAACTATAAAAAATTTATAAAAACGATGCAGGTTCGCAATTTCGTTTTTCGGCTGTTTTTAAATGCTTTCAGACCTACAGACCGAACGGCTGGTCCGATTAACATAAGATTTGGTACTAGGTGCTAGGAACGTTAAATTTGTAATAAAGTACCAAAAAATAGGCTTTCGGGCAAAAACTGCGAAAAATTATAAGAAATGGTAAAGTTTGAATGACTTACTTACTTACTTAAGGTGGCGCTACAGTCCGGGGTGGACCAGGGCCTCAACCAACAAGCTTCTTCCAGCCGGCTCGGTTTCTAGCTAGCTGTCTCCAGTTTCGCACGCCAAGTTGGTTGAGGTCCTCTTCCACTTGCGTGCGCCACCTTTTACGCTGTCCACCTCGACTGCGTTGTCCCACGGGGTTGGATTCAAAGACTTTCCGGGCCGGAGCATTGGTGTCCATTCGCTCTAGATGACCCAGCCATCTCAGTCGTTGGCTTTTCACTTTTGTGGCTAGGTCGGTGTCGCTGTACAGCCCATACAGTTCGTTGTTGTATCTTCTTCTCCATTCCCCATCTATGCAGACGGGACCAAAAATCACCCGGAGAATTTTCCTCTCAAAACAGCCTAACGCGTTCTCATCCACTGTTAGCAGTGTCCATGCCTCTGCACCATACATCAGGACCGGGATGATAAGCGTCTTATACAGGGACAGTTTAGTTGCTCGAGAGAGGGCTTTGCTTCTCAATTGCCTTCTTAGCCCAAAGAAACAGCGATTGGCAAGAGTAATTCTTCGTTTGATCTCAGCGCTGGTGTCGTTCGCTGAGTTTATAGCGGATCCTAGGTAGACAAAGTCTCTGACTACCTCAAAATTATAGCTGTCTATAGTGACGTTCTGTCCGAGACGTCGGTGTTGGGTGTCCTTTCTTGTGGACAGCATATATTTTGTTTTGCTTTCATTCACCGTTAAACCCATCTTCTTGGCTTCCTTCTCAATGCTCACAAAAGCACCACTGACATCACGCTTTGTTCGTCCGATTATGTCAATGTCGTCAGCGTAAGCGAGTAATTGGACGGACTTTTGAAAGATTGTGCCTCTGGTGTTGACGTGAGAGTTTTGCACTATTCTTTCAAGAACGATGTTGAAGAAGTCGCATGACAGCGCGTCGCCTTGCCTAAAACCTTTTTTGACATCAAAGGTGTCGGTGAGGTCTTTGCCGACCTTGATGGAGCAGCGTGCATTCTCCATCGTCATCCTGCACAAACGGACGAGTTTGGCAGGGATGCCAAAACTAGACATTGCTCTATATAGCTCGTCTCTATAGATGCTGTCATACGCGGCCTTGAAATCGATAAAAAGGTGGTGGGTATCGATTTGGAACTCCTGGGTTTTCTCCAAGATCTGCCGTAGTGCGAATATTTGGTCGATGGTGGACTTCCCTGGCCTAAAGCCACACTGATATGGACCTATCAGGTTGTTGACGAATGGCTTCAAGCGTTCACAAAGTACGGCAGAGAAGATCTTGTAGGCGATATTAAGAAGACTGATGCCTCTGTAGTTGGTGCAGTCCAGAGGATCGCCTTTCTTGAGGATCGGGCAAACAATACTGAGGTTCCATTCATCGGGCATGCTTTCTTCCGACCATATTTTACAGATGAGCTGGTGCATACTCCTAACCAATTCATCGCCAGCCGCTTTGAATAGCTCAGCCGCAAGGCCATCAGCTCCAGCAGCTTTATTGGACTTAAGTTTAGATATGGCTATCCTCACTTCGTCAAGATCGGGTGGACGGAATTGTTGGCCTACGTCGTCCAGGTTGAATGGTGCAATTTGCATGGTAGTGGAATTCGGTTCGTCATCGCCGTTATACAATTTGCAGAAATGATTTTTCCATATCCTCAGCACCGACTGCGTTTCCACCACGATGTCCCCCTGATCGTCTTTGCAGGCTTCGGTTCGGGGTTTGTAACCTTGGGAGGTTCTTTTTACTTTTTGGTAAAACTTCCGAACTTCATTCCTGCAGTGGCATCCCTCTAATTCCTCGATCGCGCGCTTCTCATGCTCTTTCTTTTTCTTTCTGAGAAGCTTGTGTTCCTCTTTCCTCTTCTGCTCGTAGAGCTCGCGAGCAGCTCTGGTCCTTCTATGCAGCGCCGCTTTGTATGCCTGTTGTTTGGCTGCATGTACTTGCCGGCATTCCTCGTCGAACCAGGGGTTTCGCTGTGGTGGTCGTGCGAAGCCCAGCACGTCAGAGGCGGCATCTCTGATGGCTTCCTGGCAGTTTTTCCACTGGTTCTCGATGTTTGCAGTTGGCGGCAAAGGACTAGTTAAGAGGGCGCGAGAGACTCGATCGGAAAAGGACCTGGCGATTTCTTGCGACTGTAGCCGTCCGACGTTGAACTTCCTGACAGTATTTCCCTGTTTTGGCTTTGGTCTGGATATCCGTAGCATTACCTTTGCTACAACGAGGTAGTGGTCCGAGTCAACGATGGCTCCTCGGAACGTTCGGACATCCTTGATACTGGAGGAGTGCCTTGCGTCGATCGCAATGTGGTCAATTTGGTTGGCGGTTGATTGACCAGGAATTCGCCATGTCCCCTTATGAATATCGAGATGCGGGAACTGCGTACTAGCTACCACAACGTTTCGCCCCGCAGCAAAGTCGATTAGCCTGAGTCCGTTATCGGAGGTGGTGTCGTGCAGGCTGTATCTTCCGATTGTGCCACCAAAGACGTCTTCTCTTCCTAGTTTGGCATTAAAATCACCCAAGACAATTTTAATGTCATAGCTACGGCATTGCTCATATGTCTTGTCCAGGAGCTCGTAGAACTCGTCCTTGGTGTCGTCATCTTTCTCCTCTGTGGGGGCATGCGCGCATATCAGGCTGATGTTGGCGAATTTAGCCTTGATGCGAATTGTCGTGAGGCGCTCGTTCACATAATTGAAACTCAAGACCTCTTGCCTCAATCTGCCTCTAACAACAAATCCACATCCAAAAAGACGCTGCCCTTGTGGTCGATAACAGTCACCGTAGTATACATCGCAGTCTTTCAGTTTTCTTTTGCCTGGCCCATCCCATCGCACTTCTTGGATGGCGGTGATGTCTGCTTTGTAGCAGTCTAGGGCCTCCGCTAAATGTTCGGCTGCACGTGGTCTATAGAGAGACAGAACATTCCACGTGCAGATCCGAAGTTCGTTGTCCTTATTTCGTTTGCTAGGTTCGTCAACAGTAAATCCGTCCGTATCCGAGGCTTGTTGATGCTTCGCAACTAAAATAGCTTTACGTGGCCGGGAAGTCACCCCGACGGCACGACCCCCAACCTGGAGGACCAGACCCTATATATATAACTCCAAGGGCGGGGAGCCGGATTAACCGCTCCTTATAGGCCTGAGCTCCGAATATGTCGTAGTAGCCCGTATAAGGTGTTCACTAAGTAGTTCAGCCTAACTGGAACTGTAGACGCCACCGTTGATTCCATCTTGAGAATTCTTCCGCTGCCGCCTGGATGAAGGAGAAGTGCCTTAGTGGGAACACTCCTCCCCCCCTCTCTCGTTTGCTGCCCCCTAAAACCGTCCACAGGGATTGGAACCCCATCTTCAGTTAAAGGTACTAGGCACCCGATGTTCACCGCGGGGAGGTGAGAGTAGGAGTTGATAGACAGAGGTTCGCTTGGAAACAAAGCTTGTGGACGCTTGTGTCCTCTTGAATGCACATGTCTACCCTTTGAACAGTTTGAATGACTATATCTCTTTCAATTTTTTAATAATATGGCTTTTTAAAATGTCATATTAAAGCCATAAAACTCTAGTTTACTTTGTTTATACATGTCTTGAGCGTATCTTCGCTCCGAAAAAAAATTATGCGCAATTTAGAAAAAAAATTAAAAATCTTTGATTTTTCGATTTTTTTATGTTGGTTTTTGTTTACTTTTCCTGCATAATTTTTTTTAAGAAATTTTCCAAACTATCCATTTCGATAGAAAATTTAATTTTGAACAAAAAGTATTAAAAGTAAAGTTGTCGAATTCGGCTTAGTTTTCGAGTTATACCAAAAATACTGAAAACTGGCCAGTGTGACCATTCTCTCAGAAACGCATGGGTGAATTTAGTAGCATTTTCGGTTTTAAGCATGCTCATGGGCCAAAGAAACATATTCAATAGGTAATAAAAACCCTCGCACGCAATTGTTCCTTTTTAAAAGGTCTATTCAATAGGCTATATAGTTTGTAGGTAGTTAGGTAGGTACCTACTCGTGTTTCTCGTCTTAAACGATCAAGTGAAAGTTAACAAAAAAAATATTCCCATACTTTATTCCAATTTTATTTAAAACTTAAACTTGTAGTACAGTGCTGAATTTGCTTATTTTAAACATTTTAATTATTTGACTTTATTCTCGGCATCCGAATAAATCCTTTGTTTGTGCCTTCGAACTTTTAAAATTCCTCGAACCCCTTTGAACTCAAACTTTCATCAATGTCTGGCCCAAGTAACCAACAACGAAACAATTCATCCAACTCCAAAGTGCTTACTAACTCACCTCGAACTCCATCGGGCATAATAAAAACCGACTTAAAAAAAACAAAAAATATGACCGAGGAAAGCAACCTATTGGCGAAATTAGATGAAAAACTTAAAACACAAAGTGAGTTTATTATATCTTACTTATCTAAGCAATTCAAAGAAGATAATAATTCACTCGAACAATCACTACAAACTAAATTCGCCGAAACAAACAAAAACATAGCCGATGTCATTAAGAGAGTATCACAACTCGAGTTATCTATTACAAATGCTTTCGTCGATATAGATTCTCTCAAATCTGACGTCACTAAATTAAAATCTGCATCATGTACCACCAACGACGAGCTAACCAACACCAATCTTCAAATCGATGAAAACAAACAAGAACTTTCCGATTTGAAAAATAATTTTGCTGATCTTAAAACAACAGTACGAAATATTATCAACTCACAAGACGAACAAGATAACAAACGCATTGCAGGTGATGCTGTACTTTTTGGTATCCCGCACAATCCCGAGGAGAATCTACGATCAATTTTTAATTACTTATGCCACGATATCAACATCAAACCACCAGCATTGCAGGATATTTTCCGCACACGCCCGAAAGCCAACAACAACAAAAACACCGCGATTATTGTCAAATTCCGATCGGCATATGACAAAAACTTTTTACTCACGTCGATAGCCAAGTTCCGAAAGGAAAACAAAAACCAACTCACATTAAACAACGTAGGATTTAAATCTTCATCACAAATATATTTCCACGAATGCCTTTCAAATAAAAACAATTCATTGTTGAGGACTGCACTCCAATTAAAAAAAACAACATAAAATCGCATCGGCCTACACACTTCGAGGTCTTGTTTACGTGAAACGTCAGTTGTCAGATGAGAAAGGAGAAATTGTTGATAACATCGAAACTCTTGATGGAATTGCCAGCCACCCATATGATTAATTGATTTGCACAACTTTACATGCTTAGAATTCCAGTGCTTGCCAAACTTTATATTTTTATTTTCTTATTTTATTAAAATAATAATTTATAATTTTTGCTTCTTTTTCATTTTTCTTCAATTTTAAATTCTTTCTTTTTTTTTAATACTATTTCTTATCATATTTTATTATTTTTTATATTTGCTTTTTTTTGTCTTCTCTATTTCATTTTCTTATTCTGCTATTATATACCTACTCAGTCAATAATTGCCATTTCTTTTCATTTTTTTTTTTATTATAAAACATACTCCTGTACTACATAATATCTCTATTATTAATAATTTCTTAAATAATATTTTTACTTTCTTTACTCATTTATTGTCTTTTTGATATCATCGATCAGAATGACTGAATGTAAGAATGTGCTTATGTTTTTGTTGGTACCTTCTCCTCGACTTTATGTGTCTTTCATAACGTTTCTGCTATTATATGATAGCTATGAATCATAATGATTATAGTGGAGTTTCAGCAGTCGGTGGTAGTGATGGAATACTTCGCACAATGATCCAAATCTTAGGCAAACAGAACACTGGTTTACAAATCTGTCATTTGAACGCGCAAAGTTTGTATCCTAAAATCGATGAATTTAGGTATGTTTTTGAAGGATCTAAGATTGATTTAATCTGTCTTAGTGAAACTTGGTTTTCCGAAGAATTCGCTGATTGTATGTACCGTTTGAATGGTTACAAACTTTTTCGCGCTGACAGGCAAGGTAGGAGAGGCGGTGGTGCCGCCATTTATGTTCGCAATGGTATAACATGTAAAATAAATTGTAAGTCGGAAGTTGATAGTGAGATGAATTACTTGTTTGTCAATATAATTAACGATGAAGGTACTCTTCTGATAGGGACTGTTTACAGGCCAAACAATTACATTGATGTTAATCCACTGCTTACCCTCTTAGAAACGATCACCCTAGGTCCATCTAAGATTATTATATGTGGTGACTTCAACAGTAACCTCTTGGATCAGACTTTTCTCGTTGAGAGTATGCGAATATTCAATTTATTACCAGTAAACACAACGAATGCAACTCATTTTTCCAGGGATTCACAAACACTTCTCGATCTATTTTTTGTAAGTGATATTAGTGACGTTCAATTATATAATCAATTGTCAGCATCTGCATTTTCAAAACATGACCTTATTTTCCTATCTTTTGAATTTAAAGTTAATGGCTCTTCTACTTCTTATGAATACAGAGATTTCAGAAATATTGATTATGAGCGTTTGGAGCAGGATACCCGAAGTATCGAATGGGAACAAATTTACTTCCTACCCTCTCCCAATGACCAAATTGAATTTTTTAACAGTGCTGTCGTCACCTTGTTTAATAGAAATGTCCCATTAAGATCCAAAACAATCAAGGTTGGTGAACGTCGCTGGTTTTCTAACGAAATTCGTACACTGCTGCTGCTTCGGGACATGGCCTACAATAAATGGAGACGTTACAGACTGGACACTGACCACTAAATGTATCGTAGGTTGCGTAACCAAGTGGTTTCCAAAATAAGAACTGCAAAAGTTCAATTTTATAACAGTAAGTTGAATCCTTCTATGAATAGGAGTCAATTATGGAGGAACCTAAAGGAGATGGGATTAGGGAAACAGTTCGAAAAAAGTGATGTGACTGTCAATGTTGACTTATTGAACCATAGTTTTGTTAATTTACCTTTTCCAACCCTTTCTGCCAGTTCCGCCATCACATCTGAGCCTTCTAATCAATTCTCGTCTGAAATGGTTTTTGAATTTACGTGCGTTGAAAGTACTGACATTGTTGAAAGTATAGTATCTATAAAGTCTAATGCCGTTGGATTCGATGCAATACACCCCGTCTTTATCAAGTCCATTTTACCTGTTATCCTGCCTTTCATCACACATATTTTCAACACCATCTTAATGACAGGTCTTTTTCCAACTCAATGGAAACTAGCTAAAATCCTACCGATTCCGAAAAATGGTAGTGGGAACGAATTCCGGCCTATTTCTGTGCTGCCTTTTATGTCTAAGGTGTTCGAGAGGGTAATGCAAAGACAGCTTAATGTACATCTTAGAGCACAGAATATCCTTTCAACTAAGCAGTCAGGCTTTCGGGAAAAACATAGTTGCACCACAGCCATTTTAAACATAGTTGAAGATATCAGACATGCGTTGGATGATGATCATGTAACATTTCTTGTGCTTCTTGATTTTTCAAAAGCGTTTGATACCGTGGACCACTCTAATTTGTGCTTAAGACTCTCAGAGTTGTATGGTATGTCCTCTTCAGCAGTGCGACTGTTATCTTCCTATCTTACCGAGAGAAAACAAGCTGTTTCAGTAGGAAGTAACATCTCAAATTTCCTTCCGATTTCTAGAGGAGTCCCTCAGGGATCGATTTTAGGGCCTTTGCTTTTTTGTCTATATATAAACGAACTTCCCAATAAAATTACAAATTCCTCAATCCAGATGTATGCAGATGATGTACAATTATATAAAAGTTGTCCTCTTGGGCTAATTGAAGACTGTGTACATACAATTAACGAAGATCTAGACAAAATTTCACGCTGGTCTGCATGTAATGGTCTGTTCCTTAATCCGTCGAAGTCAAAATGCCTAGTTATCAGTAGGAAAGCTTTAAATCTTGAGTATTTTCCCTGCTTATACTTGAATAGCTCTCCTATTTCATATGTTCCAACTGCAAAAAACCTTGGTATCTTGTTTAATAATACACTGACTTGGAATAATCACATCAACGCGGCCATCGGTAAAGTTCATGGTGTGCTCCGCATGCTATGGTCTTCTCAATATTATACTCCCCTCAATACTCGTATGCTGTTAGCAAAAACTCTTGTAGTACCTATACTCACATTTGGATGCGAAATTTTTTGTCATTGTGATGCTCTCAGCAAGCGAAGGCTTAATGTTGCATTCAACAATACCGCTCGTTACATATTCGGCCTACGTAGATTTGATCATATATCGAGCTTCTCAGTTCAAATTTTCAAAATGTCACTTGATCATCTTATGCGTTTCCGAACCCTTCAGTTATTTTTTAATATAATCCAGACAAAACAACCCTGCAGTCTATACAATAGGATACAGTTTTCTTCATCTAACAGATCCCTAAATATAACTCATCCGCGTTATTCCTGTCTGACCTCAGAAAGGCAGTTTTTCGTCAATGCTATTCGACTGTGGAATTCCCTACCTAGACACTTAAGGAGAGTGAGGAGTGAATCACAGTTTCATACAGCACTTCGAGCATATTTTCAAAACTAGTTCTGATCCTTGCATAAATATCAAACCAATTTTTATTTATTTTTTTTTTTTTGTTTTTAATGGAGATATAATTGTATTTTTTTTTATCATTATTATTCTTTCTTAATTCATCTTTTTTTCCCAAAGGCGCATTGTCAATTTTTATATATTATAATTTATTACATATAAAAAATCAAAACTATCTTTTTTTTTAACCACAACCTTGTTTAAAGTAACTTTCTTCATCATTTCATTATAATTTTTAGCTTTACACTAACTGATAAGAAGTAAATTCTTAATGTGTAAGCATTCATTGATAATCAATAAAAATACTAAATACTAAATACTATTTAATCAAATTATTTTTTTATTTTATTTTATTTTATTTTATTTTATTTTATTTTATTTATTTTTTTTTATTTATACTTATTCAGCCTTATTCATTAGATTCCACTAAACAGATGAATAGTTATACGCTGAATAAGGACTTATATAGCCACTATTCAGTGTTACATCAATTCTTATTCATAAAACATTTTCCTACCCATTATAGTTATACAACGCTTGTGTCAAATAAAGTACCAAAAAGGGAAAATCTATTACATTTTACTTGCATATCTCTAAGCAAATATCAGCTGTTTGTGAAAAATAAATAAAAAAAAAAAATACTGCCAGTTCGGGTCTTTTCAATTTCAGTGTTAATAATTATAATTTTGAAGTTTTCTTGTGTCCTTTTTAGTAATAATTAATTAATATTTCAATAAACTACTAAAGCTATTTAATATTCCGTTTACTCGGTGAATTTTTAATAAAAGGAAAAACAAATCAACCCCCATTTTTCCTGCTGCGACGTGCGTCGGTGGCTGCCACAGCTCCATTCCGGTTAGATTCTTTTTAGTTTTTTTTATTTAATACAGTTTTCGTTGTTATTGTTTATAGTAGGTATGCATATGTGCATAAATTAAATAATAATATTTGAGATAAAAACTGTTTTGTTGTTTTATTTCATTATTCTTTTCGCTCGCAGTTTTTATTGGGAAGAATAGGTTATGCATGTGTGTATAGGTATACATATCTGAATATTTCACTATTGTGAGTATATTAGTGACATTTCGATACTTATATATCCTTATATTGCCACTATTCAACCTCCAAACGCGTTTAGCTTATTATGAGCCTATGTTACGTTGTAAAAGTTTTATGAATAAGGTTTTCGCGTTCAGAGGCATTATAACGAGTGGATAGCGCTATACACTTGCTATGATGCGTTTATGAATAAGGCTGATTATATATACTTACAGCCTTATTCATAAACGCATCATAGCTTGTGCATAGTGCTATGTACTCGTTATAATGCATCTGAACGCAAAAACCTTATTCATAAAACTTATGCAACGTTACATAGACTCATTATAAGCTAAACGAGTTTGGAGGTTGAATAGTGGCAACATAAGGATATTTTAGTATCAAAATGTCACTAACACACACAAAAGTGAAATATTTTGATATGCGCACATATACATATCTATACCTATTCTTCCCAATAAAAAATGTGAGCAAAGAAATAATGAAATAAAACAACAAAACAGATTATTTTCTAAAAAAAAACTAATTTTCTTTTATTTATGCACATATGTAAATGCGTATCTACTATAAACAATAAATAACACAATGAAAATAGAATAGAAAAACAAAAATAGAGAAACTAAAAACAATCCAACCGGTGGCGGCAGCGCAGCAGGAAAACTGGGGGTTGTTTTGTTTTTTTTTGTAATAAAAATTCACTGAGAATAAATGGAATGGAATTGCAATGAGTTTTTATCGAAACTTTTATGTATTTTTGCTTAAAATGAGTAAATGACACAAGAAAACTACAAAATTATAATATTATAGACACAGAAATTGAAAAGACCGAACTGGAAGCATTTTTCTTTTATTGATTTTTCACAAACAGCTGATGTTTTTTTATGTGAACTTGAAGTAAAACGTAATAGATTTCTTCTTTGTGGTACTTTATTTGACACAAGCGTTGCATAACTAAAATGGATGGGGAAATTTTGTATGAATAAGGATTTATGTAACGTTACATAGTGGCTACATAAATCCTTATGCAGTGCATAACTATTCATCTGTTTAGCGCATTCTAATGAATAAGGCTGTTAAAGTATACATTGATTATTACATAAAATATGTTGGCACAATAGGGGACCTAACTGTTTACATTGAGAGTTTTCTTGCAAAATTTATATTTAATTGTCATTATGTTTATTTCTATTCTTAATCTATTGGCTGCTTTGGTAGCATTAAGGTAGCACGCCGAGACTGTTGATTTTTACTTGCGATTATAGGTACTATAAGTACGGTAACCATCCGTCCCTGGTTTCCCGGGATTGTCCCGTATTTCTTTAGCCTGTCCTGGTTTATTTTTTAAGAAACCCGGGACGTACAAGTGTCCCGTATTCAGATATTTGTCGATTATTTGTCCCGTATTTGCACATTCTCTTTTCAACGTTGCGTAAATCCTTATTCAGAAAATATTTTCTGACTCATTTTAGTTACAATGCTCTTGTGTCAAATAGTACGAAAAAGATAAATCTATTACCTTTAGATATCAAACAAAAATATCATTATGCAGTCACTTTTCTACCTGTAAACGCGTTAAGCTTGAAATGACTCTACTTAACGTTACATAAATTGTATGAATAACATTTTGGGGTTTGGAGGTAACTCCAAGTTAACTGGCCTAGTTTGATAAGTTGGCTCAGGGACCAAACTCTCCCGCTGCTTTTGAAATAGCTCAGGGTTGACATATTTTGAGTTCTAGCAAGCTCTGATTTAATTCAGAGTTAACTCTGCACTGAGAAACTGGCCCTTATTTTAATAGTTAATTTTTTAAGTTTTTAGTTATTTTTATGTTATGGTTCCTTCCTTTTACGTTTGTTTATCTGTTATTATGTTTTTCTTGAATTTATATTTTAGATATTTCACAAAAATTATTGGAAAATCGAATAATTTTTTTCACGTTTTTAAATTTTTCATATTTTGTACCGGGTTTTACCCCCAGAAATATGGTCACCGTAACTATAAGGCAAGTTTTGGATTCGTGCAAAAAAAAATTTGAGATAACAATCAAACATGATACTACGATGATAGAGAACACCAAAAAAGTGGGTGGCACAATTCTGTCTGTCTGTCGGTCTGTCCGTCTGTCTGTCTGTCTGTCTGTCTGTCTGTCTGTCTGTCTGTCTGTTCGTCTACAGCCTAAACGGCTCGATCGATTTTATTCAAACTTGGTACATAGTGGTTTTTGGTGATTATGCCCACACGTTTTTTTCATTTTTTTTTGAATCAAAAATAACGGTACCTACCATACATTTTTTTAGCAAATTTGCATAATCGTATTTTTCTCAAAAACGGCTCGACAACTTTTCCTAAAAAAAATTCAAAAATTTATTTTAGTAAAGGCTTTCTTTTGGTGGAAACCCATTTTTCAGAAATGGTTATTAATGGTACCTCCCAAAGAACCATTTTTTTTATTTTTGATTTTCTTCAAAACGCTACGACCGATTTCAATTATTTTTTGTTACACAGAAGCTTCCAAAGAATATTAATAGTTTTGTGTACCAAAATTTTTGAAAAAATATTTTTTGGATTTTTAAAAAATGTTTCAAAATTTTTTTTGGAAAATCAAATATTTCAAAAACGACATGATCGATTTGTTTGAAACTCGGTATTTAAGAGTTTTTGAGTACTTTCTAAAATATTTTTAGAAAAAATATTACATTTATGAAAAAATAACGGTACCTTCCATACAAAAGTTAAAAAACCGCAAAGGAAAATATTTGTTTGCCTAAAAACGACTCCTACGATTTTGATTAAACTTTTTTCATTTACTAAAATTAGTACGATCTACTACCAAAAATTAGAAAATTTTACACTTAGCAACTATTAATAGTACCTGTCATAGAACGTTTTTTTTTATTTTGAATTTTCTCGTTATCGGCTAAACGGATTTAGATGATTTTTTTTATGTACAAAATTCAGATAAGATCAAATAATATTGCATATCAAAATTTTCAAAAAAAAGGTTTTGGATTTTTAAAAAAAGTTTCAAAATTTTTTTTTGAAAATTCGATATCTCAAAAACGGGTTGACAATTTTTTTTCCAATTTTGTTTTTATATACACATAAATATATACTTCAGATTTGCATACCAAGATTTGTTCTTAAAAATGTTTCAAGAATTTTATATATAAAAAATTAATTTTTTTAAAAACCGCTCCAACGATTTTAATTTTTTTTTCGTATACAATCATATTCAATCAAGAATTAAGATGGCATTCTTTTTTTCCACATCAAACTGTCAAGAGTTGTTTTATCCAATTTAAAAGTCGTATTTCATGCTTCTCTACATTTTTCTCTCATAATTTCCATGTTTTTATATACAATTTTCTTCAGCCAACAGTGTCTTGAACATAAGAGCAAGTACGTGCGACCCAGTCGTGCATTTTATTTTTTATAGAGAGCTAAGGCTCTCAATAGAATAACTATAAAATATTACGGTGAGGAACCATTTCTAAATGTGATTAAAAAAAAATGTGTGATTTTTCAGTACATTTTTGCGAGTTACATGTTTTTTTTTGTCAAGGCTAAGGATTAATCACCTTGCCTGGTGATTAAAAAAAAAAAAAGTGTGATTTTTCAGTACATTTTTGCGAATTACATGTTTGTTTTTGTCAAGGCTAAGGATTAAAAGCACCTTGCCTGGCCCGCTTTGCCACTTCGCGGGTTCTCAGGATTTAAACTCCCTTTTTGGGTCCTCTGTCCTGCTCACGCGACTCCGTCACTCCTTTTAGGGTATGTTCAGTCGCCTGGCAGGCGCCTATGCCAACAGTTTTTTGGGCAGACTTAAAAAATTAACTAAAAATATAAATAAAAGTTTCCTTACTTTAAAATTACGATATTTATTACTTTGAAGAATAAATCTACCGAATGAAATTATCCGCGTATGAAAATTCGTGCTACCCTAATGGAAAGTTGAGCCGCTGCTTCATTTCTCGGATTGTTCAGGTCCGGTTGTCATTCAAATTCAAATTGAATTGAATTGAAAATGTCTTTTATACCTAAGCTAAGTATACAGTTCCTTGACGAAAAAAACTACATGTATTTCTTATGGGAGCGCTTTTTGTGAGAAAATTTTTTTTTGACGTTTAAATTTTTTTAATCGAACTGTGAACTAACCAAAGAAAACAAATTTTATATTCACCACGAATTTTTTCATACAAAACAATGTCACTGACATACTTTTTGCGAAAAAAAATTGCGTTTGGCATTTGTGTTTGCTTTTTCATAGATCAGTCTCACTGAGATTTTTTTTGAAACTGTAAACTGACCACGAATAAAAAAAAATTTACACCACGGACATTTTTCTTCGTGGAAAATATTTTTTTTTTCTCACCTTGAAGAATTTTTTTTTACTCAAAAGACCTGTATACTTAGCTTTACCGAGAAATCCTTGTTTAAATTTTTTTTTATTTTTTTAGATTAAGCTAAGTATACAGTTCTTTTGAGTCAAAAAATTCTTCAAGGTGAGATAAAAAAATATTTTCAACAAAGAAAAAATGTCTGTGGTGTAAATTTTGTATTCGTCGTCAGTTTACAGTTTCCAAACAAAATATCAATGAGACTGATCTATGAAAAAGCAAACACAAAGGCCAAACGCAATTTTTTTTCCGAAAAAGAAGTCAGTGACATTGTTTTGTACGAAAAAATTTCGTGGTAAATATAAAATATGTTTTCTTTGGGTAGTTCACAGTTCGATAAAAAAATTTAAACTCCAAAAAATTTTTTCTCGCAAAAAGCGCTCCCATAAGAAATACATTTACAACAGTATTAATAAAAAATTGGTATCCGCTCCCTCACACGTGTTAACTGGCACACGGATAGACAACTTGTCCGCTTGACAACTTTTCTTATTAAAAAAGATATGATATCTTTCCAGTATTTATTACTTCACCAAATTCACCACTTCATCAAATTATGGTGATTTTCTAATACATTTTGTGTCACATGCATGCGCTGCCGTACGAAGTGAATACTGGTAGTAGTAAACGGTGCTATCATACGCGTGCGTGTATGTGTAAAGAAGTTATCCGTTCATTATACGTGGAATCTGGCTAGTTAAAGTTATCCGTACGTTAACACACGTCACAGACTATTACGCATTTGTTAATAGGCGTTTTTCTTTTTTAGCTCCGAGCATAGCATTGAGTTGTCAAAAAAAGATCTGTGTTTCTTTTTTAGCTCCGAGCACTCGGAGCGCTCAACTTGTGTTTCTTTTTTAAACAGAGCTAGCTCGGAGTACGCTCCATGAGTAACTTTTGTTTTTAAGAGTCTTAAATTCGCTGATGATGACACCGCGACGGTGTTGAAACAATTGTACGATTGAATATAAAAAAGCAAAATAAATGTTTATAAAATAAAAATCGATTTTATTATTTATTATTGCGTGTATGTGACGTTAAGGTGTAGACAAACAAAAACAAAAGTTATAACAAAGTCACATAGGCATTCGCCCTTTAAAAATCAGTTTTTTTTAAATTTAGTAAATACGCTCCATGAGCTCAGAATAAAAAGACCAAGCAAATAGAGCAAAGAGCTGAGCGCAGCCAACTTCACTCTTTTTTACACTCATTTCAAGTGTCCGCGTTCGACACATCAATTTCAGTTCACAATTTAAAACTTTTCAAGTTTTTGATTGGCCAGCTGTCCGATGAAAATTAAGTCATTACTTAATTTTGGTGAGTTGAACGCATCGCAATCGTATGACAGTTCAGAGCTCAGATGTGTTTCAAAATTATATCGGAGAGCTCTGATCATACTCTGGTCAGAGCTAACTCCGATAGCTCGAGCCAGCGTTACCGCTGGGCGACTTTAGTCGCACTTTGCGACCTTTTTTGGGTCCGTGCGACTAAACGACGACCTTTTAATCAGGGCGACCTTTTTCTCCGTGCGACTTTTTTTAATTTAAAATATCAAAAACACGAAAACACAGGTTTCTCAAACTTGTCCATTTAAATTGGAACAAACGGAACAGAAACAATATTTCAATCAACTTTCATTCAACTATTCTTTTTCCATTTCCTTTGAAACGAAAACGAAGCGCCTTGGGGCTTGGCTTACGATTGATTGAAATTTAAATGAAGTAAGGGAACTCGAAATTGGAAGATTAGAACGCCAGTTGAGTGATGGGCTAAATACTAAACTAATAGTTTTCAATATCTGTTATTAATATTATTAGTATTACTATTCTTCAATAACAGCTATAGCTACCTATTACTGAAATAAAAGTTGCGTAAAAAACCGTCGTCGTTAAAATATAGGAATTAAGATACCCTTTTATAGCACTTTTATTATAAAAATGGTGATATTTTTACTTTTTCATTTTTTTTTTTTTCAGAAATTGAGAAAAACAAAATTAAGGTATGCCTGCCCAGTTTTTCAGATTTCTGTTTTCTTTGTATGCATCGGTTAAGCAGACAGACTATATTTGTTGTATTAATTAGTTTTGCCGTCGGTTTTGGGATACAGCTTTTATTTTAAAAAATATTTTAAAAATGTCACCTTTTGATATAAAACCAAAATATTGCAAGGAAAAATATCAATTTTTGAAACTCAATTTGATTCAAAGCCAAGTAAATAGTTTATATTTTGTGTATGAAATCTTTTGTTCCGAGAGTGCCTTTCCTAGTTGAATATTCGTTGATACTTGTTATTATTCTTGACTTAATCTCCTTGGCAATCAATAAAATTTAGGGTTTTGGACCCGATTAAAAAACAAAAGAAAAAAGTATCAAAAGTGAAAATTTCATATTTTGTTCCTAAACTCCTCATATATCATTGTAAGTATTGTAAAGCAAAATCAGTGATAATTTTAATGCGAATAAAAGCTGATGAGTTAATTATTATGTCTATGTTTTTGGTGATAAAAATGAAGTCCTAACCATAACACTCATTGAGGAGTCAAAATAAACAAAAAAAAACTTAAAATAGACTGATTTTTCTTTTTTCTTAGTTAACAGCTATTCTGCTTAGTAATGATTTCAATGTTATCGTGTTAAATCTCCTTGCAGCAGCAACATTCATAACCATTTTAGTACTGATTTTGCTTAAGTGTGATTCTGACTTTGTCATTTCAATTTTACCATTTAGAATCGATATTTGATTGTAGCAGCAAAAGGCGTAACAGTTTTGTTTTTGACTTTGCTTAAGTGTAATTCTCATATTTTTAATTTTCACTATTACATTGAAATTACTTTAAGCAGAATCACACTTAAGCAATATCAGTAACAAAACACTAACACCTTTTTACTGCTCAATTCGATTTTGAATGTACTTGATAAAATTGAAAATTTTACCTATATATTAAGCAGAATCATCAGAACCAAATTTTTAAACGCATATAAAAATTTACTTAAATATATCGTGAATTTAATAAAAACTGAGTTATCTTAGAGCCATTTTTTTCACTAATGCTCAACTTGAGGCAAACTCTCAAGTTGACTAACTTGGGAGTTGACCTCAACTTGAGAGTTGAAACGCAAGTTGAAATTCTTTTTTATTCACTAATTTTTTTCTCAACTCCCGAGTTGAAAATCTAAAGTTGGCCAACTTACGATTTAAAAAAAATCCCTGGGATATTTCTGAAACTAATTCATGAACTGTCATTTAAATAATTTAATTTAAAGCAATTTGATAAAAAAAAAACAGTTTTTTAAGTTTCGTGTTATTTTCTGTGAAATTGGTTCATTTGAAGCCATTCGGTCAATCAAACTGATTTTTTTTTCCAAGTTTTGTGTGAGATTTGTTTGTGTAAGCATATCAACAAAATGCCTGAAAAAATCAAAAGAGGCCAAACAAAAGAAATCCTTGTTAAGGATGTTGGCACTTTTCTTAATTTTTTTGTATCGCGTCTTGGGTATATGTATGTACATACAAATCATCGCCACTCCACAAACACCCAAAAAATCAGATGTGGAATTCCCCAAATCGCTACATGAAGAGGAAGACGAAACTATAACCTTCTGGCCATTGGCCGACAATAATAGTAATAAATGCTTCAGAACATTCGTTTTTTTATATGTTTCTGTATTTTGATAATTGCATGAATTTAAAAAAACAATATTTCTATGTATGTCAACTCTCAAGTTTAATATGCCAACTTCTACTTTTTTCGGGAGTTGAGAAAATCAGAAGTTGATCAACTCTAGAGTTGAAAATCGGAAGTTGAAAACGTCAACTTTGAATGAATAAAAACAAATTCACAAGTTGAAATTAAAAATCCTCAAGTTATGTTCAACTTTGACTGAAAAAAATCGCCCTTAAAGTTTTGTAATTTCAATAGCAGTTATTCCTGATTTTCGGTAAGAGGCTAATAACTGTTACTAGTTAGGTACTAACATATTCACCCATCTCAATAAAAGTTAGATGCATCGGGAAACTAACTATACAAAATTAGTCAATATCAACTTTTGTTATTCGCCCTGATTACAGCTGAATCCTTCGAATGAGCTTCGGAGGGAATCAGGCTCAATTTTGACATTTTTACTTTGAACCGAATGTCATATCGTTGTCGTTCTATCAAAACTCCCTAAGTCCATTTCTTTCGAAACCGAGAAACCTTTCGAAAATACGATATATTTATTAAAGTATAAACATTTTAGTTCTGTAAAAGGTCTCTAAATCTTATGTTGGTCTATTTATAAATTAAAAAAATCCCAAAATCAAACATTTTCGAATTCTGGTTAGTACAAATCCATAAAAAGTTACCGATATCTCAAAATAAATAAAAATGGACTAAGGGAGTTTTCACTGAACGACGTTTTTATTACTATTCCGAACGCCTATAGGTCTAGCTATAAGTTTTTAAAATGAAGACTGCAATTTATAGTTTTTAAGTATTTATGGGTTTTGTTTTTAATAAAAAAGTGTTCCGAAAATAGTCTCAATTGTTTTTGTTGTTCAAATATAAAAATATGGTTGTGCGACTTTTTATTTTCGAAATGCGACCTTTTGGATAAAAGTGCAACTTTTTTTCAATTATTGTGTTTTGCGACCTTTTTTTCTTGAGTGCGACTTTTTTTGCAACCTTTCAAAAATTCTCAGCGGTAACCCTGGCTCGAGCTCTACTGTCTACTCCATGCTCTGCTCAGAGCTAAAAAAGAAAAACGCCTAATAAGAATTACTAGTTAACAGATGTATAAACGCTGGCACGTTGTTATCCGCCGTTTATTAATATGGGGGTTAGTCTTTTTTTCTACAAGGAACTGTATATACTTAGCTTTATGTAAATTATTATGAGATTCTGGCATATTAAAAGTCGTTTGAATCTAGCTGTTTATACATAGACAAAATAAAAGGTGATCTGAAACCATTTTCAAATCAAGATTAATGGTGAATCAGCATGTTAGATTAACCCAAAATGTAAACATAGCACAACTCATAACATAACTCCCATACTATGTAACAGAAAGTCCTAAACTTTCGAATTTACAATAGTATGTTGGGATAGTGGGGGTTTCCTGCTGATTTTCCTTCCAATGCAAACCGAATATGTCTTTGCCTTAGGATAGGAGGGTATATACCTACCACCTTTAAAAAGCTTCTTTCAGTAACACGCAGTCAGCACATGATTTTGTCCATTGATTGTTTAGAATACCTACAAAGTTTTCTTTCTTTTTTTGGTGCGAGATGTGAGATGGAATTTTGCTGGTTGTGAGAATGGTATGGGTGGTTTTTGAAGTATACCAAAATATTTTATATTTTGTTTATTTACAGAGAAGATATATACAGAGATATGCATATAACAAAAACAAAAATGGGATCAAATTTTTGATGATGCAAATTTTTTGTTCGTTCAAAGTTGTATCGCTAAAAAATATTGTTCAATTTTATTTTTGTCTATTTCACCAAAAACTATAAGCCAATGTAAACAAAAATTCTATAGTTTAATATAATAGGAAAAAGAAACACATTATAGTTTACAAGCCACCATACCCCTTTCAAATTTTCTATATTTTAAAATACAAATAAATAAATTGTATGTGGTATTTAATATTTACATTTTTTGTTCTTAATTTTTCAAAAAGAAGTGCTTTCAACTTTTTTCTTCAACGTACACTTATTTAAATATTTTTATTCCACTAAAAAAAGGACTTCAGTGACACTCACGGTATAAAATCCACCGACCGATATAATCAGACAGACGACCGTAAATTCGCCGAAAAATGAACAGTAAAATTGTTCAGAGGAAAATGATGATGGGCCCGTTTTAGATGTTTTTTCTATGGAATTTGTTTCTTTTACATTTTAAGCGAGTTCATCAGTAGTGAATTGATTTGACTCGTGTGGAATGATGCTCCTTACTGCTCTCCAGCAATTCTATTGTGAATTGGGATTGAGAAACAGCTTTGAAAGCTCATAGCGTCTCCACCTGCAATATTTCATAGAATACAATAAGTTATGCAATGGCTGCGTTCCGATGTTAATCTCATGTTGTTTTCGATTGGATTTTCTGACTGTTCTACTCCTTTTTGATTCCAATAGCCGTTTTCCTTTGGAGGTGGCGAAGTACTTGCAAGTACTTTGCCAGCTTTTTTCAATGGAACACATCAAACTGCTTTCCCATGTAAAATGTGAAATGTCCCTGATCACACGTGAAGAAAATAAAGCATTTTCTGTGATTTGTGATCGTGAGCGGGGTAACTTGCAGAAGAGGGAGGGGGATGAAATATTTTAAAATATTTGAAAATATTCGGTGTAGAAAATTGACGTTCTCTTTTGTGTTGCTTCTTCTATCCAATCCAACCAATCAAATCGGGTCTTTCATTATGAAACTACGAAAAACACATAGAGGAAAACAAAATCTGCAGAATAATTTTCTTCACATCTGAACACTTTCGTTCTTCACGTGCAAGCAAGCACAATAGAATATAAAAACATCGTGTTGCCAAACTTACACACACACTACTGAATGACGCCATATTAGCCGTTTTCCTTTGGAGGTGGCGAAGTACTTGCGAGTAGATGAAAACCCTAATCTAGTACTACCAACTGCACATGCTCTCATGCGCGAGTAGATACATTTTACATGGGAAAGCAGTTTGATGTGTTCCATTGAAAAAAGCTGGCAAAGTACTTGCAAGTACTTCGCCACCTCCAAAGGAAAACGCCTATTATAAGATGGCTTCTTCAAGCATTCATCACTTTTGACAAGTAGTGCAACGAAAAACTGTATGTGTATGCGTGTGTTCGAAATCTACTCCTTCTTCAACTTTCAAAAAATTATCCAAATAATTTGAGGTGTTGTTGAAGAAAAGTGCAAAATTTAGATGTATTCGAGACACTGAGACTATTTTTAAATTGGTTCCTTTCTTATAAGAATAAACTCATCTTAATCATTTGAGTCAAGGCTTTGAGTTTTCCAGAAACCAACAAATACGAATCGGGAACAGAAAAATACTCCGAAAACAGTACTCCGAACAACCAATCGAAGGCTTTTGCATTGTATATATATTAGCCCTGTTTTTTAGTGCATTTTTATATTCGCTTAGAAAAAAATTCCATGTTAATTACAACAACAAACTGGTATAATTGGGTATTGTTGTTGTATTTTACATGCTACTTCTTTCTAAGCGCAGATAAAAATGCACTAAAAAACAGGGCTATTATTATAGTACTATCATGGAACAGAAAAAAAAGTTTCGTACTCGGCTCGTTTTCGGTGACATTTTTGGCGCTGTTAACCACGGCGAATTGCTGATGTCAGGGGGTTAAGACAGAGAGGATTATATTTTTTTTATTCTGACAACAATAAGGGGGATAAGGGAGATGGGTGTGTCAGCTGTTAGTGTCATGGCAACGACAGAATGAGGTAGAGAAAATAAGTAAAATTTTCATACACGTATACGAAATTATAGAATGGTGTTGGTTTCTTTCATGAAATAATGAACACGTAGGTATATCTATAGATAAAGGTACAATTATTTTCTTGCAAAAATTGAAATTCGAATTAAAATTTCCAATTTTTGTTTCAAAATGAATTTTAAAGTGTGTATCAATATAGATATTGATTAACTCACTTATTTTATAAGATATATGATTTCTAAATATATTTTATAGTGCATGCATTTATGTAGGTGTCCAATAAGGAGTTAGTTTTGTAAATTAAAATATTTATAGGGCTAAAAAGGGGGTAAAACTAAGTGAAGGTCGAAAATCTATTTTCTAAACGGTAGGAGATCAAAAGTTGATTTTTTCACTTTTGATAGAAAATAAAATTCTAAGAAGGTTGTTATACCAACATTTAATTCTAAAAAATCTCGTTTAGAAGATATTAATTTTTGAAAAATGTAAATGTTAAAAAAGCTGTCTGACAAATGTCTTGCTGTTGACTAGTGGAAGGTAGGATATAAATAAAATTTATACCCGCCGAAAGCTGACAGAAGAAAAAATTATCCATGTTTAAGGAATTTTTGATAAAGATGATTTTTCATGCTTGATGATTTTTTTAAAAACAATGCTTTTTTTGGGTGAGTTTTTAGAGGTTTTTAATTTTTAGCTTTTTGAGGGGTTAAAAGAAAAACTTGAAATTTTGCTGAGTGATAGCTATTGTATATTCTAGTATCTGGTAAAAATTTCAATTTTCTAAAATACCGCTAAGTGGAGATTTTTGAAAATGTACGCTAGTTGCAAGCTCCAAATTAGTCGATTTTCACTTTTCAAAACTCAAAAGTTGGCAAAATTCAGAATTATGAAAAATAATCTACTACACATTTGTGCCTCCAACCATCTTCTAAAATAATGTTTGACAATGTTTCAGGATTTGTTCAACCAGAATGACATTATGTAGGTTTAAATGACTTTCACAAAATCATTTTTAATTACAAAAATAATAAAATGGTTTCAGTAATAAATCTTCAACTTCAAAAGTTCTTAACAGATCTTCACGATTGAGGTCTTCAAATACGCGCTTTGAGATAGCCAACGAGTTTGTAACAAAAAATTACTAACAGTAAACAATTATTTTGAAGTAACAATTACTTACATGGGTATACTTGCCATACAATTTTTATATCTGTTCAACTAAATCTATTTATTTCTCAAAAACGGCTACTACGATTGTGATGAAATTTTTTCTGTATGCTAAAATTAGTTTGATCTTTTACTAAATATTACAAAAAAATATACTTAATAAGGTAAAATTTAAAAAAAAAAATAGTTTTAAGAAAATTATTTCTTTTTTTTTTCAAATTATAAGTTTGAAAATAATTTTTTTCTTAAATATTGACAAAAACAATTTTATTTTAAACGATTATTAAAGAATGGATTTTTGGCTTTAAGAAAAGCTATTGTGTGGTATTATAAGTGTTTCCGTTATTTTTTAATAATTTATTTTCTATTATAAGTCAACTTTTTCGACAAAATCGATTTAATAACAAAAATAATTTCCTAATATAAAGGGCGCTTAGCAAATAGTTGCGCCTTACAACCACCAATAACAAAAAAAATACGTCCCTGTTTCACAGAATCGCAGTTTGACATTACTAGTATCCCAAATTAAAACCGAAAAACCATGTGCAAGTTTTCAATTAATTTATTAATTTTCTTAGTTTATTTAAAGTTTAATCATTTAAAATGTGTTACTTGATTGATGATTAATTAAATTATGATCAATTCACATCGCTTTCTTTGAGAAAAATATGATAAAACTCACTTGTGAAAGGAAATGATTCTTGTCCGCCTTATTCTTGCTTTATATACACAATTTAACACTGCACTTCATATTTTTGTATTGTTATTAGTAAGTATACATACATTTCTAAGTAAATCACTCCAAACTATCTGTTTTTTTTCTAACAATTAATGATTTATTAATGTTTTTAGTCTTGTATCACTTTTTGTTTACTATTTTTCTTCCATTCAGTCACCGATTTGACATTTCGGGTATACAGTTTTCTGCTTCATTGGGGGCATTCCTCGCGTTCCAATGTTTATTCGCTATGCTATCTAGCTATCCCAAAAATTTTGAGATAACTTGAGTTGTTGTTGCGTCAGCTGTTATCAGCTGTTTTTTAACAAGGGATTACAACAACACAAAGCTATCCGGATAACTGAGAATAACCAGCGGAACGTGCCCATTCAAAGAGCCTGATTACACGATTCGTTTTTTCGGACGTTTCGTTTTTCGTTTTTTTGACAGGTACGTACCTTCGTGATTACATACAATGAAAAAAATCCATTCGTTATTTTGACGTTCAGAAAATTTGAGGTTCATTTATTGAAAAATAGGCAGTAATAATAATTAAAAATGCTTTTACATCACTTCTTGTTCAAATTTATAGCTATTTAATTAAGAAAAACAATTTTAAATCTCACTATTTACATTTTTTAAGCATCCCCCGCCTCTACTCGTTTGTCAAATCATAAACGTCAAAGTTCAACCAGAAAAAGTCTTGAAATTTTCATACGTGCTTTCGTCTTTCTGTTCCCCCTACGTTTCTACACCCCTCACCAAATATGTCAAAAAGACGAAACACGTAACGTCCGAAAAAACGAATCGTGTAATCAGGCTCAAAGTCTCAGATATCTGGCTTCTGATTGGTCAACTGTCAAAAAATATCTGAAAATTCAGATGACTTTTGGTTACGTTTGATTACGTTTTATTCTGAATTTTCAGATGAGAATTCTCATCTGAAAATTCAGATGAAAGAGATGGAAGATGCGTTATGCCAAAAAAAGCGCAAACATATTCAAATGAGAATTGAACTTTACTATTTGATGAGTAATGGAAGTGGGCACTCACTGCGAAAAGTGAAATTTATTAACTGAAAAGCTATTCTAATTTAAATTGCAAGTGTTGTATATGTTTTGCCGGAAGATTCGAACTACCCACCAAATTGTTTTATGTGAAGAGAGCTACTTTGGACTGTTATAGGAAAAATATTACTCAAAATTTACTGGTGAAGTTACGTTTTACTTGCTTAAGTTACAAATAACTTCACTCATCCTGAATTTTTAATTTTCGAATAAAATAAAAGTTCTAATTTAGGACTCTCCAATGTAAAAATCAAAAGTAAATGTAATATTTTGACAAAACTAAAACAGCTGACTTTCGACTGAAAATTCAGGGGCCGAATTATCGCATCAGTGACCGAGTGAGTGAGTGCCTTCAGTGATCGAATGAACGAGTAACGACTTTGGGATGATAGCATTCGTAGTGTAACGTATCGTTTAGGTATTTAAAATTGTAATAAATATATTCTACTACATCGAGTCTCTAATGATTTTTATCGAGTCTTCATTGGTTGCGATTGACAGATGTCATTTTATTTACTTTTGGACAGAGAAATTTGCTTCAAGGATTAAAATGGACTATTTATATTTATCCAGCGATTCAGAAGGTAAGAATTTCAAAAATTATTTTTGTATGTACCTATGTAATCCTTAATTTAAATTAATCAGAAAATGAGGTATACGAAGCTATAGAGCGCAGACTGTTGAGGGACAAAAGCAATCCGCTGTCATTGCCAAATCATGCGTAAGTATCCAAAAAGATTATTTTGTACATGATAAATACAAAATATTCTTATTTAAAGTTTCATTAAAAGGTTTAGGCTGAATAAAGACGCCTTTGTGTTTGTTATGTCGAGCCTGGAATTTAAAGGACATATGTCAACAGCTGTTCCCGCTCCGTTGCAATTAGCTGCCACGTTATCACTTTTGGCAAGTGGAGGGTATCAATACTCTGTAGGCAAGTACCTTTATATATGAAAATTTTGTTCACTCTAATAGTTTGTATTATATTGATATTTTGAATATTTCTATTTAAACAGGCAATGATTACCTTGTTGGGATGAGCCAGTCTACTGTTTCCAAAATCATGAAACATGTTCTGGATGAAATGGAAATAAAATTATGTCCAAGGCACATAAAATTCTCGGAAGAAAGTTGGGGTAGCTGTAAGCAGTGGTTTTTCCAAAAGTACAAAATTCCAGGAGGTAAGTTTCTTCATCTATTTTCAGAGTTAAATCTTGAACATAAATGTATTTTTTGTATGCAGTTGTAGGATGTGTGGACGGCACGCACATAGGTTTACAAAAACCAAACCAAAATGAACATATGTTCTTTAATAGGAAGGGATATCACAGTCTCAACTCAATGATTGTAAGTTGAATCCTACTAAGAGTGAGAATATAGACAAAATATGCAAAAACACGATCATCTTTTCAGATTTGCGATCATGAGTACAGAATCCTGGCCGTGGATTCTCGTTATGGTGGAGCTGCTCATGACTCTTTTGTTTGGAGGCATTCAAACGAAAGAAGGTTTTTGGAACAAAAGTTTGACCCTTCCAAAAATGAAAACTTTTGGCTTCTTGGTAAAATATAATTATATTTTAAGTTCTTTGTTGCGTCCTCCTTTTTTGTTTCTATTTATGTATTTGTATTAACTTTTTCTAAATTTTGTAGGTGATTCTGGATACCCTTTGGAGCCTTGGTGCATCACTCCTTATAGGTCTCCACAGGATGGCTCCAGCGAGGGAATTTTTAACAATGTGCACTCCAAGGCACGAAGCACTGTCGAAAGGGCAATAGGAGTTCTCAAAGGCCGGTGGCGAATCCTTAATTACAATAAAAGGGGAAGATATAGCCCTGAAAAGCATGCCAGCTTTGGGAACGTAAGCTGTGCACTGCACAACATATGCATTGACTTCAAAGTTCCGTTTAGTGGCATCCATTCACCGCAAGAAAATGCTTCTGATGAACCTATTGAAACTGGCAGTGGCAATGCTAGTAGAGTAGCGGAAAGAATAAGGAATTATATTAAAAATTCCCTCATATAAAATAAGTAAGTAAAGATTCATACTGTGTATTTCCTTTTACATATATTTCCTATATTCCTATATACATACACAGTTTTATATTCTTAATTAAACATTTAATCATTTAATTTTGAAATTGAATAAATTGTGTTTCTTTCAATCAAATAGAAAAATATTTACTAATAGACTTCCGCAATAACAATAATCGACTTCAAGTCTACTCGACTTAAAGTCTATTTTTAATAGACTCTCGCAAAAGGCCCTAGGCTTTTGGTATAGTTAATATTATTATATTATATATTCATAGAGGTATGTATATAATATTATTTTTACTATAATATATTTAATATTAGTTTTTGCATTTTTAATACAAAATGAAAAAAATCAGTAAGGCAACTCTGTTTTCTATTGTTTCATCTTTCTTGACATTTATGTTTGTAAAATAATTCATTGCATTCCCGCTTTTGCATAGATAAATACATACATACCTATCGATTGCCTGATATATCCTAGAGCCTAGATACACTTAGCAACCATTATTTTTATTTTCAAGCTTTCTACCCTTCAAAATATCTATTTTTAAGTTTTACTTATTAATTCCAACTTTTTTTTGCAGAAACCCCCTCCAATAATCGATTTTAGACATGTACATACGTAAATTTCCTGTTGAACATCTTAAGAAAATTCAACAAAGAAAACCCTCTATCGGTTGCACATCAAGCAAATCACCATCAACCAGGCAGTACAACAAACATTGTAACAAGCTCCTTCCAATCGCACATGTATATGAATGGGAGATGAATACCGTGGCCAAAGACTTAAGCACTGACTAGAGGCAAAATACAAATAATCGAAGTATTAAGTGCCATTTGAAATAATTTAAGTTTTTCTTTTATTTTTCTGTAGAAGAAACAAAAAACAGGAAAAAAGAAGAAACCAGAAACTATAAAGACTAACATGACTATTCCTGCTGTGGGTGGGTCAACCTTATCGAATATGACTGTGATATTATTGATGTAGAAAAGCTGAAACGAACTTGCAAAGAACAACAGACAAAACATTCTAATGCTTTGAGCAGAAATTGGTGAGCTCCATTTACCTCACAGCAAACAAAAATTCATCGTTTGGAAGCTCAAAGAAGTGCCACACGTATCATATGCAAGAAACTCAACAGGCTATAACAATCAAATCAATTGCTATCCAACCCAGGTAAGTTTACTCATATATAAGCGTTGATTATTTTCATTTTTCTAACTATTTTCTCGTTTTGTAAAAAAGAACTTGGAACTGTTGAAGCTTATATCACTGGAGACCTCAATTGGCAATCGGATCCATCATCAGAAAATGACGTTGATGATAACAAAGAAGATGATGATCTCGATACTTTCAGTAAGTAAATAGGAAATAAGTTTTCACTGCCATATTATATTTAATTGTTTAATACAGGTTAACAAAACGCGAAAAGACAATGAAATCTCAGTGAGTGGTAAAAACATTCCTCCGCCAATATCGACATTCGAAGAACTTCAAATCGCTTATAATATTTCCCTAGACTTGTTAACAATTTGGCCCCCAAAAAAAAAGTATGACATTTTAATATCGACTCCGAATAGAGTGCGTTACTTGTTGCCACAGGAACCATCTGCTTTGGATTTAAAAAAGTGGGTTCGAGTGTGTGTTTGGTTAGTTATTAGATTATGTTCTTATAAATTTGTATTTTTCAGCATCGAATGTTTTGTCATCGATGGAGTCGACAAAATACTAGAAGAAGGCCAAAATAGTTTCAAGGAACAATTTGATGATATTCTTGCTGCCAAAAAACCAAAAAGCTTGCACTATTTAGTGCGACTTCTACATTGCATGTTTCCAAATAAGCATTACAAAAATTGAAAGGACTTGGTCTTATGGGAAGAGCTGGGCGTCCAGGACATGCCATTACATTTTTTACACAAAATGATACGACTCATTTGAGAGGGTATGTTTTTTTTGCTTTTATTACGGGGTATTATTGTTAAATAATTCCTTATAGTATTGCACAGATAATTCCAAAATCAGGTGGAACTGTTCCCGAATATATGCTCAAACTTAAGAAAACCAAAACGTCGGAAAAGAAGCAACTCGCCAAGAGTGCACCCCGTCGGTCGTTATGTCATACGCAGAGCTCCAGAATTTGAAGAGCGCAGAAAAAAGAAGCTAAGTAGAGTGGCACAGTTTGTAAATATCCGTCCTAATTCAGATGACGAATCGAACAAAAATGCGTCTGCTAAAAAGAAAACAAAAGTCATAGAAAATATTCTCAACAAAGACGTTTTACGCAAAACACAAAAAGCCTATAAGAAAAATAAAAATAAAACTACGACATAATTTTTCTTTGCATCTAAAAATAGAAATTTTATTTCTAATTTTAATAATATTCTAATTTTAATAATTGAAAATTTCGCTCAACAGGGGAAGCTGGAACTAGCTAAAACTATTAAAAGTTGTTTGAGCAACTTAATTTTATCCATACATAAACTTTTTAGTATTCTAAGCTTCTTTAACATAAGAGCAAGTTAGTGGGACATAGACGTGCATTTTGTTTTCATTGGTTCGGTATGTTTTTATAAGAATTTTGGTGAGAAATTTAGTTTGAAAGTGCCAGCTGAGATATTGTTATGTGTTTAGAATTATGTCACTAGTTCAAAACTATACATTCAACACATTAGAAGAGAAAATAAACAAACAAAAAGTGAGTAGGTATTTCAACCAAGCGTTAATAAAAGGAAAATAATGTACATTATATTGCAGTCAGTTAAAGATAAAAATATAAATTTGAATTCAATTAATTGAAGGGTATTCAAACCTCTGAGTCACTTACAAACAAACGTTATATATCGCCTAAAAATGATGAAAGTAACTTATAACTATATATATACTTTAATATATATATAAATGTATAAATGTATTTGTATACTCGTATTTATTGTATGTAATAAAATTTGTAATCCTTAAATACAATAAAAAAAAAACATACGGCATTTATTAAAATGGTTCACTGTGGCGTATGCCACGTATATTACTCAAAATAATAACAGGCAAATCGATGCAAATAGAAAAGCAGTATCTACCGAAATTGTACGTTGTGTTCATCGATATTGATATTGGGTAAGATAATGACTTCAAAGTAACTTGGTCGTAAAAAATAAACAGCTACTACCGAATCAAAATATAGAATATGAAGAAAATTTGAAAAGAAATTCTTCTGATTAATTCAAGTTAAAAGTTCAAGTGAGCTCAACTCCACATTGCGTTTCACTCAGGTTCGATAGTTAGGCAATTTTGTATCGATGTTTACCGACTAATATAATATAATATATTAGTCGGTAAACATCGATACAAAATTGCATCTTAGAAGGGTACGATAGTCATTTAACTGATGAGCCCAACTATCGTATCATACCTGGGCGAAACGCAAATTGGAGTTGAGCTCACTTGAACTTTTAAATTGAATTAGATACTAAATATATTTAAATAAAAAAATGGTGATTATATATAACCAAATCTTCTACCTAGGATTGGTAATGCCACGTCATAATTGGTAGACTGGCTCTATGCGAGCTATTTCTTTAAAGTGGTTGATGTCAAGCGACACGTAATCGTGGATGAGTAATCTGCCAATGCTCAGAAAATTTTTCGAGTTTGCTACTGATGATTACATAGGCTCCGACTGGAAATAGTTTATATAAATACTTAACTGATTAAAAAAGCCTATACAAGTAACAAGTTAGGCAGCAGTTTTAATTTGAGTTCTGAACAAATAGAAAAAATAACAAATGTTGCAAATATATATATAATGCTTTTATTGCAACTGATGCAAGCCAAATTGAAATTAATCCACTGGTTGAGAGTCATCTCATCACCGTGCATATAACTATGAGACCAATCTTAATCTTGGACGCTATCTGAAATGTTGATAAGAATTTCGACATTAGGAACTGCTTTTTTGTTTTATTTGAAAATTATATCGAAGAACAAAATTTACCTTTTTCACTTCTTTGACGAATAAAGTTGTCACTCATAATTGGCCGGTATGATTTCTTCTTCCTACGTAAAGCTGACTGACTTGTTGTTTGGCTCTTCGGAAATAGCAGACATTTCTGAAAAAAAATGGACAAAGAGCACTCATGTATAAAAGGAAGTCGCTTTCACCAAGTAAAAAGATCCCACACACCAAAGAGAACTGTTAAAGGAAATTTTATTTAACTATTAGGTATAGATAACATGTTAAAATATACATTAATTGAAGGGAACAAAAACAAAACATAAAACATGGATTAAACCAATAATAACATACATAGATTCATTAAAAAAAAGTAAATAAATAATTTAGAATACAAAAACAACACAAAACATACATTAATTCAAATAGAGTTCATAAATAATAATACAAAAATAACACAAAACATTAAACGTAAGATAAAGACATAAATTAGTTCAAATATCACAAAAGTATAGTATATAATACAAAGACCAATTATTGGCCAGCAGTCTTTTGGGTTTACATGTTATGTTGTAAACATTCAAGCTCCAAACTTTTAAGTTGCATTTCAATTGCATGCAAATCCATAAAAGCTTTATGTTTCTCCTCTTTTATCTCCAGTAATCTCTCTTGAACCCTAACGTTTCGTTCTTCTAGCTCCAAGAGCGTGTCAAGCTTGTTGGAGATGGACTCGTTATAAGTTGTTTCTAGTTGAATTTTGTCTTTTAAAAGCCCAAGCTTTAAGTCAACTTTTTTGGAGTATGACTTATTTTTTATATGATTTACGCTTGGAGTTGGAGGAGAACATTCTTGCTCTGAGAGCTCTAAAGCTGTAAAAGTATAGCTTGTTGACGTTGATGGCTCATTTGTAGTACCAGCGTTGGAGTCGGAAATAAATTCGAATATTGGGTTGGAAGGCAATTGTGTGCTTGGTGGCTGAATTGCGGTTGCAGTGCAAGGCTGTAGAGCGAATGCTCCAAAATTCTTCACTGCAATGCCTTCCACAGCAACATCGAGTCCACTTGCTGACAAAATGAGCTCATCCGCCGCTGTTAAAACTTTCTCCTCGAACTGACCTCCACCAGTCTTCATCTTTGAAGTCTTGTTAAAAGATAATTTACCTTTTACTTGGTATTTTTGATCAGCAAAAGTCTAAGCCGAAGAAAAATAAGTGTGGATATATTTATACATATGTAAATATACCTTTCTCCAGCCTTTTACATCCTTAACTGGTGGTCCAATGGAGTTTAATTTGTCCGCGAGCTGCTGCCAAAGCCTTATGGACGTTGCCTTCCCCTGCTGACAGTTTGGCAATAGGTTTTTGGCCAAATCTTTATGCCTGGACATGAACTCCGCCATTTCTTGTTTCTGTTGATTGTTTATTTTGTTAAGATTAGACCTAAAAAAGATAATTGGGGAAAAATAAAAAGAAAAATAATAAATACAATTAATTCTTACATTTTTTTTCAGGATTTGCATCAGTTATACACTATCAGTGACCTATTTTGCTATCGAATGAAATTCGTTTCGATTACGGATGAGAAAATGTCAAATTATTGTAGTAGATTGCTCGATAACGTGAGCGGTAATGCCAAAGTCACATAATTCAGTCACGTATTACTCGAAAACTGATGCGGTAATTCGGCCCCAGATTTTTTTGCATTCAACGTAATAAAATTTCTGAATTTTCATATCTGAATTTTCAGATCTTGCGGTGAATGCGCGCATTCACGTACACTGTATATGTGCACAGTACACATATTATATATGTGTACTGTGGTATATGTGATATACACCAGTTCCTTTAGTGCCCTTTCACACGAGGAAACTGAGTTGCCAGCAACTTTTAGTTCCTGGGTGAGAAGGGCAGGAGGAAAGAGGGGCGAACAGAATCTCCCCGGTCGAGGATTTGAGGAGATTTTTTGACATTTTCTTTCACATCTAGGTTTAGGTGTGTTCAACCAATAGATTTTCAAAGGAAATTTCAAAAATTGCCAGGAGATTTGTTTCCTCGTATGAAAGGTACGAGAGATTTTTAAGGAAATTAAAAGAAAACGTCAAAAAAATCTCCAGCAACTTGTTTCTTCGTGTTAAAGGGGACTTACTTCTTCTTCTATGGGTACACATTATCAAACCTGAGTGTCAGCCATGTTGGATATCAAACCCATAGAAGAAGAAGTAAAGGAACTGGTGTATATCACATATACAGTGTACGTGAATGAAGCAGAAAACTGTATGCCCGAAATGTCAAATCAGTGACTGAATGGAAGAAAAAAAGTAAACAAAAAGTGATACAAGACTAAAAACATTAATAAATCATTAATTGTTAGAAAAAAAAAACAAATAGTTTGGAGTGATTTACTTAGAAATGTATGTATACTTACTAATAACAATACAAAAATATGAAGTGCAGTCATTGTATATAAATTCTATAGTATTCTCATGAAGAAAAAAAGCTCGTGGCCATCTATGCGTCCAAATGTCATACTAATTTTTGTTAAGGGATCTCGGTAAGGCGATCACAGCGAACCTATCGACCAAATGTCTACCTACAAAATCGTGTTTCATGAGAATACTATAGATTGGATATACAATGGTGCAGTGTTAAATTGTGTATATAAAGCAAGAATAAGGCGGACAAGAATCATTTCCTTTCACAAGTGAGTTTTATCATATTTTTCTCAAAGAAAGCGATGTGAATTGATCATAATTTAATTAATCATCAATCAAGTAACACATTTTAAATGATTAAACTTTAAATAATCTAAGAAAATTAATAAAGTAATTGAAAACTTGCACATGGTTTTTCGGTTTTAATTTGGGATACTAGTAATGTCAAACTGCGATTCTGTGAAACAGGGACGTATTTTTTTTGTTATTGGTGGTTGTAAGGCACAGTACACATATTGAAGGTAATATCATTAGCGTTTTCATTTTTGTTCAGTTCTGCGCATCCATCAAAATCAGTGAAAAATGGCGACTCTACGTGACCCCGACTAGTTAAACATCAAAATTTGTTGTGTTTTATGTGTTCATTTGTAACTTATTTATTCAACACAATTGTTTCAAGCTTTTTAGTGTTTATTAACATTTTTTTAGTGTTATTTAAATTATCCTTTTGTGTTTGTTTTCTTCGTTGTTGTTGTAATACAGTGGAAGAGGTCACGTAAGGCTGCCATCTTGAATTTCTTTGACAGTTCTCATTTCGGACCACATGCGCAAGATAATACCTTAGATATGTGTACTGTGGTTGTAAGGGGCCAGTTATAGCGATCAGGAAAACAAAGCAGGAAAAATGTTCGAATGGATTATTTACGATGTTGTCATTCGATTTGAAACACAAATGCTTCACTAATCAATGGCAATTAACTCAAAGATTTTTTTTTGCTAAAAACATTTTCAATTGTTTAATTATTTTTTGTTTAAAATGAATTTATCTATTTTCCTGATGTAAATTCATTTTTCGTGCCAGCTGATTGACATATCAAACAAAATGGAACAAATCGTTCCAATGATCTAAGTTCCAATTTTTTCCTGTTCCACCGACAGAATTGTGGACGAAAAAATTTTTCGTATGCTTTTCAATCAGGAAAATTTTGCGGTAGGTTGTATGTGTGCATATATTCACATGTTTTCAGCTTGCCAACTGACATATTTTTCCTGTTCGCTATAAACGACCATCAGGAAAAAGTACTCAATTTTATACTTGGCCAGTTTATATTTCTGAGATCTCAGAGGGCTCAGAGGACTCTGAAATATAAACACGATTCCTCACAAAAATTTCTCACTTTTCCCCTTAAAAACTGAGACTGAAATTTTTTGGATTCGCTTGCTCAGATATTTTTTGTCGCAGTAAATTACATAGGAAGAAAAGAAAAAGAGAGTTGCTTTGACTTCTATGTGAAGAATTGTGTTTATATTTTATCCTCCTGCTCTGTCATAAAGCGGAGAAAAATTACTGAGCGCTCAAGAAATATAAACTGGCTAACTGTTTCAACTTTTCCTGATGGATTTTCCTGATCGCTATAACTGGCCCCTAAGGCGCAACTATTTGCTAAGCGCCCTTTATATCAGGAAATTATTTTTGTTATTAAATCGATTTTGTACCTTTGGAGTTCGTATATTTATGTTAACATGTGCATCTTCAGAATATTGCTCAATTTTCTCTGTAGTGAAGTTATTAGTGCATTTTTTTAATGTTAATTAATTTGTCTATTCAAAAATTAAAATAATTTAATAAAAAATTTAAAAGGTTTCCAAAAGTCGAGTGGTAAAAGGATGACCATTCTGAAAGTGGATGAAGTAAAGCCACATTTGGGGTGCCAATTTTTTATCGATGAGAATGATTTGCTACGATTCACGTTGGTTTTGGAGAGCCTTCTTTCATGACAATGCGTAAATTAAACTAAGTAAATCTATAATGTTCCACTGAAACAACACAATTTTAAAGAAAGTAGATATTAAAACATTTTATCGGTGCCTTAGAGGGTTATCATAAAAAAGTAAGTATTTTTTTAAACATACCACTGAAAAGAAAAATAAATTCAGAAAATAACAAATGATTGTTATGGCACCCTAGTAAGTTGCCATTAAAAATCACTCCGTCCCTTTTGGAATGTATTTGTGTTTGTGAGAGCAAACACTATTATGAAAAATGCTTCACTTTTTTCCACAAATGGCGCTTCCTTATATTATTTATTCCTAGATCAAACCGAACTGACAATGTGTACGCGCTGAATGATGGTTTGACACTCAGAACTGCCTGCTCACAACATTTTTTGATACTGCGTGACAACCCTCGGTTTGTTGGGTGGTTGCTCGATGATGTGTACACAATTTCATTCATGAGCCGTCATTCACGGAACAAAACACGAATTTTTATAGCGAATCAATGGAAAAAGTGCAAACAGAATAAGAAAAAGCTCCTGTGTGTCATGTAAAAAAGGAATCAACACGATTCGTGGCGGAAATAGCCTCAAAATAAAAAGAAACAATTTTCTGAGAGTAGTGGAATTTCTTTGCCTGACGCCCAACATAACTGATAAACCTGAGTGTCACGCGTGTTGGATATCAAACCTGCGTGAAAAGTTTCGCGTACACACTTATCAGTTATGTTGGGCGTCAGGCAAAGAAATTCCACTACTCTCAGAAAATTGTTTCTTTTTATTTTAAGGCTATTTCCGCCACGAATCGTGTTGATTCCTTTTTTACATGACACACACGAGCTTTTTCTTGTTTTGTTTGCACTTTTTCCACTGATTCGCTATAAAAATTCTTGTTTTGTTCCGTGAATGACGGCTCATGAATGAAATTGTGTACACATCACCGAGCAACCACCCAACAAACCGAGGGTTGTTACGCAGTATCAAAAAATTTTGTGAACAGGCAGTTCTGAGTGTCAAACCATCATTCAGCGTGTACACATTGTCAGTTCGGTTTGATATCCAACATGGCTGACACTCAGGTTTGATAATGTGTACCACGCTTTATATGCTGGCTCCACCTGCTATGAACGATACCAAGACCATTGTCTACAGGGTGTCCCGCATCTGAGTGGAAGTATCTTAGGGTGTGGTTCCTGGGTATATTCTAAGAAAAAAATTGTAAAGGGGAAAAATTGTATCTCCCCTCCCTGAGGCAGGGGGGTGCAGTTTCTGAAAAATTGACTTGAAATACCAAAAAAAACATTAAAAATCAACGAAAACACATCTAATAATGTGCTATAGTTTTTTTTGAAAGCTAATACTCTATTCTTGCATTTGATTTTTGAATCAAGTTGTTTAAGCAAATAGTTTTTGAGAACTTAAATTTCAAAGTCAAATTTGTTTAAAAAATTTTGATTTTTTTCTTAAGTCGATATTTTTCAAAATTTTACGTACTTAGGTGCTATTTTTGTGTTCAAAATTCTTTGCCCTCATTATTTTGTAATCCATTACCGAAAACTAAATGTAAAAATCTTTCTTAGTTTTTGAGAAATTAAGAAAAAACAAAAGGTACTTTTTCCAAAAAAGCTCGAAAATATTAATTTATTCATGAACTATCCATAATTTAACCCTTTCTCCGGGCTTTTTTGGTAAAAGTACCTTTCGTTTTTTCTTAATTTCTGAAAGACTAAGATAGATTTTTACATTTGGTTTTCGGCAATGGACTAAAAATAAATGAGGGCAATTAATATTGAACACAAAAATAGCACTTAATTACGTAAAATTTTGAAAAATATCGACTTAAGAAAAAAAAAATCACAATTTTTTTAAACAAATTCTATTTTGAAATTTAATTTCTCAAAAACTATTCTCTTAAACAACTTGATTCAAAAATTAAATGCAAGAATAGAGTATTAGCTTTCAAAAAAACTATAGCACATTATTAGAGGTGTTTTCGTTGATTTTTAATGTTTTTTTTGGTATCTCAAGTCAATTTTTCAGAAACTGCGCCCCCCTGCCTCAGGGAGGGGAGATGCAACTTTCCCCCATACAATTTTTTTCTTAGAATATACCCAGGAACCACACCCTAAGATACTTCCACTCAGGTGCGGAACACCCTGTATAAAATCTATAGTATTCTCATGAAGACAAAAAGCTCGTAGCCATATAGGCTTTTCACACCAAACCCCAAAACCGGTTTTCGGCGAAAACATTTCAAAAACTCGAAAACCATTCACACTGAACATTACACGTTTTCGTTTGACATTCCAGTTTTTTTTATACAAACCACGCACAATTTTCTTTATTTTCTTTGATTTTTTGGAAATAAAAACGGTGATTTGTTAAATAAATAGGATCCATATAAACAATTTGACTTACCACACACAATTATTTATCAATTTTAAATAAATTATTTTATTTTGAGATTCGAATTTTATATTTGATATGACAGAATTTCGTCAGCTATTTTCAATTTCTTTTGAAAGCATCCCATCAGTTTCTTTTTTGACACTTCAATAGGCGCTGAACTCATTGAGCCTGATTACACGATTCGTTTTTTCGGACGTTACGTGTTTCGTCTTTTTGACACATTGGGTGAGGGGTGTGGAAACGTAAGGGGAACGGAAAGACGAAAGCACGTATGAAAATTTCAATACTTTTTCTGGTTGAACTTTGACGTTTATGATTTGACAAACGAGTAGAGGCGGGGGATGCTTAAAAAATGTAAATAGTGAGATTTTAAATTGTTTTTCTTAATTAAATAGCTATAAATTTGAACAAGAAGTGATGTAAAAGTATTTTTAATTATTATTACTGCCTATTTTTCAATAAATGAACCTCAAATTTTCTGAACGTCAAAATCACGAATGGATTTTTTTCGTTGTGTTTAATCACGAAGGTACGTACCTGTCAAAAAAACGAAAAACGAAACGTCCGAAAAAACGAATCGTTTAATCAGGCTCATTGAAAGGTATGTTTGTTTTGTTCATCTCTGAATTCCAACAAGTTTTCGACTGGTTTTATATAAAACTTGTGTTTTACGAAAACCTGAAGCTACAAAAAATGTATGATAAAACTTGTGTTTTCGATTAGGTTTTTCTCCAAAACCGATATTTTCGCGAAAACCGCGTTTTGGGTTCGGTGTGAAAAGGCTAATACAATGCTATTTATAAACACATTCCAGGCAATGTCCTTTGAGTATATATAATTCCGGATTTACACGATTGGAAAACTGCCAGTATAAAGACAAAAGCAACAATAAAAGAATGGACAATTTCATTCCTTTTGTCATTATACTGGCAGTTTTCCGGTCGTGTAAGTCCGGCATAATATGGAGAGCTCGTTTCCATTTCAAATTCGTGACCATCATAGAGGGCGCTACTCAAATTTGTGTAATATAAGGCGTTTTTCTTTTTTTATCTCCGAGCACAGCACTGAGCTGTCAAAAAAAGATCTGTGTTTCTTTTTTAGCTCCGAGTACTCAGAGCGCTCAACTTGTGTTTTTTTTTTAAATCAGTGTCGAGATTCAGCTGATTCGAAACCGCAGGGAGTGAGTGAGAGGAGTCACTTTTCGTTGAAAATCGATTCAGCTAGCAAAAGTGAGTGAGAGAGCGAGTGAAATGAAATGTCAGATTACTCGCCAGATATTTCCGCAGTGACTTGGTGTACATTGTACATATGTGTTGGTAAATTTCCAGTTTTAGATAGGTATGTGTGCTTTTCTCAAGAATTCCTATTCATGGATAGTAATCGAAAAAAAAAAACAACAACGTAGATAAAAACAACTACACTTTAATGATTCTTAAATCGTATTTTACTATCATATGCACATATGTATATTAAATAAAATAATATTCTATTCACTTTCGACCCTATAAAACTTTTTTTTTTTCTCAAGGGTGAAAACTCACATGAAACTTTAATTACGACAAAAAAATTATTGAAACAGAAGATTATTAAAGAAACATTGTTAAAGATTCCAATGCTTACATTGTTGTATTTGTTATTTCATTTCATTTGCGTAACGAGTGAGACAAGGAGGTAGAATTTAGCTCTTTTATATTTATTCTTTGTCTCATGTTCGAAACTCAATTCGAACTTACTCATTTCACTTGAATAGCTGAATCACTTTTGCGAGTGAAGTGAGATGAGTCGGCGAGTAAGGCAAGTCATCTCATCTCACTCGCTGAAATCGCTGGATCTCGGCACAGAGCTAGGTCGGAGTACGCTCCATGAGCTCAGGATAAAAAGACAGAGCGAATATGGGGGTTTACATGGACCAACATGCTCGACAGCATGGCTCGATGGAAAAAAATAACTGTACACCCAACTTTGCGTTTATATGGATACTGATGTTGTCGAGCATCATTATTTTTCATTTTTCGGAACAAACGCACCTGCGTGGCTTGCAAATTTTTTTTTATAAATGTAAGTTATCGCCATCTATGAGCAAGTTTGTCAACCGTGGGTTGCTCTCTGAATTTCACCATTTTTGGGCATCCTGAATGCGTCCATTCCTTCGTCTAGTTTGTTGGAAAGGAAGCGCAGCCAACTTCATGGAAGGAAACGCAACCAACTTCATGCGGCGGCATGAATATATAGGGATACTTATAAAAAACTGTAAAATACGTTGGTCGGTGTCGTGGTTACCCGTCTCGAGAGAAAACAAAACCTTTGAAAATATCAGTTGTTTCTTTTTAAAATTATAAGAATATTATTTGGAGTCAAAGTATTCCTTACATAAATTTCACTTTTTATTTTCCAAACGTCTGGTAAAGTCTCTTAAAATGCGAAAAACTGTCTCCAGAACTCATTATTTGTTACTGTTGCCATTTTTCCCCGTCACCGTGGCTAAATAATGCAAAAACAAATACCGATGTTGTGGAGCATCTGTTTACACAAGTTGGCTGGTTGGACGAGCCATCAAGTTTTCAAAACATTTTGAAAACCGTCAAGCATGTTGGTCCAGCAGTTGGTTTTGCGTTCAAATGATCGAGCATGGCTCGACAACCAACCATGTTGTCGAGCATGTTGGTCCATGTAAACCCCCCTAATGGAGCAAATAGCTGAGCGCAGCCAATTTCACTCTTTTTTCCCTCAATTCAAGTGCATGCGTTCGACACATCAATTTCAGTTTATAATTTTGAATTTTTCGAGTTTTTGATTGGCTAGCTGGCTGATGAAAATTAAGTTTTTACTCAATTTTGGTGACTTGAACGCATCGCAATCGTATGACATATTTTAGAGCTCAGTGGTCCGTTCCTTTTCTCTAAAAATGTTAACAATTGTTGATGTGTCAAAAAAAAATGTTGGAATGTCATTGTTAAGAATGTTACACTTTGTAACATTTCATTTAGGAACGATCAATGTTGAAAATATTGTTGATCTGTCAAACGGCAAGGTTGAAAAAAGAAAATCGAAATGCATTTAGAATGAATAATCAAGAAAAAACAATTTATTGCATAAAATCAATTGAAAATAAATACATATAATTTCTAAATTAAATTTCTATTAACTTAAACTAACTATGAGCATTTCTTTAACAAAAAACACGGAATTGATAAAATGCATTGTCGAAAAAAAGAAAATTCAATTGAATTGAAAACACATATTTGCAAAAATGCAAACAATTCCAAATCCAAACAACGAAAAGTAAACAAAAGATAATCACAAAATGAAAACATTGTTGTTTCAGCTGCTTTTGACAGATCAACACTTTCAATTCATGTCGAGGAGATGAGTTGGAAATTGTTACAAAGTGTAACATTCTGACACTTCAACATTGAGTTTAGGAACGATTTTATGACGTCATAATGTTACACGATGTTACAATTTGAGAATTTAGGAACGATCAGTGTTAACAATGTTAACATTTTAGAGAAAAGGAACGGACCACAGGTGTGTCATTGTGTTCTGAGCGCTCTGAACTATTTTTGAAACACACCTGGGGGTCAATTTTCGATCTGTGAAACTGTGAAATGAAAACAAAGTTATCATTTCAGTTTTCACAGAGTTTTATCATTTTATCACTTCACAAACATGCGCAAGCCGATTCCCGAACTCGTTATGAAAAGCAGCTGTCAAAGTGAGTACTAAAAAGTACTAACATGAAAAAATGCTACCACTTGCTCATAGAAAAAGATGATTGTGACGTCACAGAAAGATCAAGATGGCGACTTGGGTGTATCAAATGAGCACAATTTGTTCCTGTTTATCATTTTTCTTTTCACAGGTTTTCACAGGATGAAATGATTGTGATAAACGAATTTTCATATATGAAAACATTTTGGCATATGTTTTCATTTTTTCACACTTTGAGAATCGCATTTGACGTGAAGGCGTTATCATATTTATCACTTCATAGTTTCACAGATCGAGAATTGGCCCCCTGAACAATAGCTGTCAAATACAATCTGTTCAGCATTGAACTCTGTCTGGCTCAGTTATTTTATCCTGAGCTCATAGAGCACGCTCTGAACAAGCTCCGAACACGCTTAGAACGAAAAAAGAAACACAAATTTATAGCTCTGAGCGCTCAGAGCTAAAAAAGAAACACAATTTTTTGTTTGACAGTTCAGGCTCTGCTCTGATCTAAAAAAGAAAAACGCCTATAGTATAAATTAATAACTTTATTTTTTTTGGAATAAAATTACAAATTCTTTCTGCACAAAGTATATTATTTTATTTGCGTATACATATGTAGTTTCCATTGTGGCATGAAAAATATCTCGTGTTAATTTTCATATATAAATCTGAATTAAATTGTGCAGTCCAAGATAAATCAAAATCAAAAACTATATTTTATCTATATCTTTTAGAATTATTAACCAAAATATAAACTCGTGCGTGCTATTTCTTTCATATTAAATAAAAAACGAGCAAAAAAAGTTGTGATTCTCCATTCATCCAGAAAAACGGCGGTGACACGACCACAGCAACTCTGTAAACTGCAACCATTCATCATCATCACATTTTTTTAACAAGCAGCTTTCCCCGAGATTGAAAAAACAGAAACAAAAACGCCCATATTATTGACTCGTTTAATCTAGATTAAAACTTAAATCCAGATTAAAAGTAATTTAAATCCAAAAACTAAATCCAATTCCATATTATTCACTCCTTTAATCCAAACTTAAATCCAATTTTTTAAATCCAATCCCGATTAATCCACTTGGATTTAAACTGCCCTCCGGAGGTCAGTTTAAGTTGTTTAATCCAGATTAAAACTCAATTTCATATCATTCACTTTTTCGTTTGACATTCAAAATTTCTGATTGTTTTTGTGCACTCCCAGAAACTTAAATTGAGACAAATATCCGGAAAAAATAGCAAACAAAATGGATTTCACTGCCGAAATCAATGAGATGATGATGTCTTCCTCATCAGAAGACAGCTTCGAAGAATTGGACACACAGGAGCGAGTCATGATCCAAAATCCTCCTTGTCGACCGTATCGGATGTTTAAGAGGGCCTGCGTCGACAATTACGATGACGTTGATTTTCGTAAATATTATCGACTAAAAAAAGAGACATTTTGGCGGCTTTTGGATTCGATGGTGGGACAGGAGTTGGATGGTGATAGACGAAGGTATGTATATGGCTATCAAGCTATTAAGAACTCCTACCCCCATATTAATAAACGGCGGATAAAAACGTGCTAGCGTTTATACATCTTCTGTTAACTAGTAATTCTTATTAACAAATGCGTAATAGTCTGTGACGTGTGCTAACGTACTGATAACTTTAACTAGCCAGATTCCACGTATAATGAACAGATAACTTCTTAACACATACACGCACGCGTATGATAGCTCCGTTTACTACTACCAGTATACACTTCGTAAGGCAGTGCATGCATGTGACACATGTATTAGAAAATCACCATAATTTGATGAAGTGGTGAATTTGGTGAAGTGAAAAGTGGAAAAAGTGGAAAGATATCATATCTTTTTTAATAAGAAAAGTTATCAAGCGGACAAGTTGTCTATCCGTGTGCGAGTTAACACGTGTGTTAGGGAGTGGATACCAGTTTTTTATTAATACTGCTGCTAGTTATTAAATTTTCATTCAAGATCCCGAGAGCTTACAACTTAGCATAAGCTGTTGGCTGTGTTGCGTCTGCTTGCATGCGGAAACATGGAGCAGACTGCAGCCGATTACATTGGGATATCACAACCTACTGTTGCTAATATTTTGCCTGTGGTGTGCGATGCAATTTTGCGGCACCTGCCTGATGTCATCCACATGCCACGAACAAATCAGGAGTGACAACAAAAGGCAACAGCATTCGCCGAGTTGGCTGGTTTTCCCCGCTGTATCGGAGCCATTGACTGCACACATGTTCGGATAATTTCCCCAGGAGGTTCAATCGTATGTATTTTTTTGTATCTGTGGCGTTTGGTAGAAACATGACATGGAATTATCGTTACTTTACCAAACACCAAGGATAATATTTTAATAAGATTTCCTTATATTTATTTTCATGGGCAGAGTGAAGCATTTCGAAATCGGCACGGCTATTTTTCACTAAACGTGCAGACAATATCCGATGCAAAATTAACCCCATATTAATAAACGGCGGATAACAACGTGCTAGCGTTTATACATCTGTTAACTAGTTATTCTTATTAGGCGTTTTTCTTTTTTAGCTCTGAGCAGAGCATGGAGTAGAGCTCGAGCTATCGGAGTTAGCTCTGAGCAGAGTATGATCAGAGCTCTCCGATATAATTTTGAAACACATTCGAGCTCTTAACTGTCATGCGATTGCGATGCGTTCAACTCACCAGAATTAAGTAATGACTTAATTTTCATCAGACAGCTGGCCAATCAAAAACTCGAAAAATTTTCAAATTGTGTTTTGAAATTGATGTGTCGAACGCGGCCACTTGAAGTGAGTGATAAAAAGAGTGAAGTTGGCTGCACTCAGCTATTTGCTCCATTCGCTCCATGGTATAAAAATACAAGGTATGTTGTATATGAGATGAAGGGTCGCCATATTTTGTTTTGTGTGACGTCATAGCGAGTGTTCACCAACACATAGCTTTAAAAAATAAATTATTTATTGTTTTACTTGAAATTTAACAAAACATAACTTCAAAACATAAATAATCTATTGTTTTACTTTGAGTTTAAATAGCAAATTGCTTCAAAATATAAACAATTTCTGTTTACTTTCTTTGCCATAAATGACAAACAATTGAGATCATTCACTCGTAATGACGTCACGAGTCAACTGCCTGAGCTGTCAAGCATACTTTGTTATTCTTATACCATGCATTCGCTCGGTCTTTTTATTCTGAGCTCATGGAGCGTACTCCGAGCTAGCTCCGATTAAAAAAAGAAACACAAGTTGAGCGCTCTGAGTGCTCGGAGCTAAAAAAGAAACGCAGATCTTTTTTTGACAGCTCAGTGCTATGCTCGGAGCGAAAAAAGAAAAACGCCTATAAACAAATGCGTAATAGTCTGTGACGTGTGTTAACGTACGGATAACTTTAACTAGCCAGATTCCACGTATAATGAACGGATAACTTCTTAACACATACACGCACGCGTATGATAGCACTGTTTACTACTACCAGTATACACTTCGTAAGGCAGTGCATGCATGTGACACATGTATTAGAAAACAACCATAATTTGATGAAGTGGTGAATTTGGTGAAGTGATAAATACTGGAAAGATATCATATCTTTTTTAATAAGAAAAGTTATCAAGCGGACAAGTTGTCTATCCGTGTAATAGTTAACACGTGTGTTAGGGAGCGGATACAAGTTTTTTATTAATACTGCTGTAAGGATTCAAAATGTTGTTGCACGGTGGCCAAGGCTCCGCCCATGATCAAACAATCTTTAACCAATCTAACGTTTACCATGAACTTGAAAATGGCATTCATGGACAGTATGTCATCGTAGCCGACAGTGGGTATGCGAATACCTCCTTTGTGTGCACACCATTTATGCGCCATCGAAATTTGGACCAACTCACAGCTGCCGAGAAAGACTATCAAAAATCAATTTTGACGACGCGTAACGTGGTTGAGCGCCAGTATGGTGTACTAAAGTGACGCTTCCCGATTTTGGCTACTGGGCTGAATTTGTATCGGCTGGACTTAGTACAGAAATTGATAGCAGTGTGCTGCATGCTGCACAATTTGTGCATTGATTATGGCGATGTAGAATCTGGTAATTTGCCGCTGCCACCAGGTGTAAACACCAGAATCTCGAATGAGACCGAGCAATCTTTAGCTACACCTACACAGCCACACCACCAAAACCACCAACACCACCAGCTCAAATTTGTCGTGGCCAAATTGTTCATCGGCTAACGGCACGCGAGGAAATTGAATGTCTTTGCTGAAAGACTCGCAGCGGGTATTCGTATTTCAAATGCCGCAGAACGTCGACAGCGTGGGGAACATTAACGACTCACCAATTAAGATGTCGCAAGTATAGTGCTTGCGTCCCACAAACAATTTTGTCTACAATCTCAATACCATTTCAACTCAACTCTAGTGAAGTGACGAATATCCGACCCTATTTTAACTCGAGCTCTCGATCCTGCTTGTGAACATTAGGCGTGTTTTTTTTATCATCGGGATCTGGATCTGGATCTTCTTTTAACACGTGTTACAAAAACAATTTTAGAAAATTTCCCACTATTTTGTTTTTGTATTACGTGTAAAACTTAATCTAGATCCAGATCCCGATGATAATAAAACACGCCTATTGTATTCCTACTATTATTGAACCTCTCTTTAGCGTGGTACACATTATCAAACCTGAGTGTCACGCATGTTGGATATCAAACCTGCGTGAAAAGCTTCGCGTACACACTTATCAGTTATGTTGGGCGTCAGGCAAAGAAATTCCACTACTCTCAGAAAATTGTTTCTTTTTATTTTGAGGCTATTTCCGCCACGAATCGTGTTAATTCTTTTTTTTACATGACACCCACGAGCTTTTTCCTATTTTGTTTGCACTTTTTCCGCTAATTCACTATGAAAATTCGTGTTTTGTTCCGTGAATGACGGCTCATGAATGAAATTGTGTACACATCATCGAGCAACCACCCAACAAACCGAGGGTTGTCACGCAGTATCAAAAAAATTTGTGAGCAGGCAGTTCTGAGTGTCAAACCATCAGTCAGCGTGTACACATTGTCAGTTCGGTTTGATATCCAACATGGCTGACACTCAGGTTTGATAATGTGTACCACGCTTTTAGTACTTGATCTCCGGAACAGAGAAAGGGCGCATTCACCGCAAGATCTGAAAATTCAGATATGAAAATTCAGAAATTTTTTTACGTTGAATGCAAAAAAGTCTGAATTTTCAGTCGAAAGTCAGCTGTTTTAGTTTTGTCAAAATATTGCATTTACTTTAGATTTTTACATTGGAGAGTGCTAAATAAGAACTTTTATTTTATTCGGAAATTAAAAATTCAGGATGAGTGAAGTTATCGGTAACTTAAACAAGTAAACATTGACAACCGGGAATGAACACCCTGAGGACGATTAAGTCAGCCGACTTTTAATTTAAATTTTTTGACATGTAATTTATATATCTATAATTTGTTAAACTTAAGACATTGTATAACGTTAGGCCCCCTATGTGCCAACAAATGTAAATTTATCATAGTATCATATTAGTTATAAGCCAGATTGTATATATAATGTTCAATAAAAGAAATTGAATTGAATTGAATTAAACAAGTAAAACGTAAATTCACCAGTAAATTTTGAGTAATATTTTTCCGATAACAGTCCAAAGTAGCTCTCTTCACATAAAACAGTTTGTTGGGTAGTTCGAATCTTCCGGCAAAACATATACAACACTTGCAATTTAAATTAGAATAGCTTTTCAGTTAATAAATTTCACTTTTCGCAGGGAGTGCCCACTTCCATCACTCATCAAGCAGTAATGTTCAATTCTCATTTGAATATGTTTGCGTTTTTTTTGGCATAACGCATCTTCCATCTCTTTCATCTGAATTTTCAGATGAGAAATCTCATCTGAATTTTCAGATGAGAAATCTCATCTGAAAATTCAGAATAAAACGTAATCAAACGTAACCAAAAGTCATCTGAATTTTCAGATATTTTTTGAAAGTTGACCAATCAGAAGCCAGATATCTGAGACTTTGAATGCCCCCAAAAACTTAGCTATGGCACTTCGATTTCAGAATAATAAGCTACTGATACTGATACTGGTACAATTTGTGAATCAATTTTGAATAAAAGTTACAAATAATGTTTGCTGTTGAGATAAAAACTCACTCAGCGTCACCCTTGCTCCAGCTGCTTCAGCCACAACATATTGGAGAAGTCGTTGAAGGTAAGAATGATACATCATATTAAAGATGGGTTTATTTACATTGTTTTGTTTTAGAAGAGAGGTTCTCAGGACGGTTAAGCAATTGTCGATGAGAAGTTTCGCCCCTACCAGTTCGTTTCACGCATACCATCATTCTGGACGATCCCTAAAATAATGTAAAATGGAAGAAGAACATGTTGCAGTATTTGGCGTTATTGAGCACGCGAAACAACACTTCTACTACCGGAAAATTTGTCAATGGAAGTAAAATTTCTCTCAGGTTAGGTTAGGTTGAAGTGGCTGCCAGTCATGGAGACTGACACACTTAGACCATGAGTTGGTCCATTGTGATACCACATGAATCTAGAAAACCCTTTTCCTTACTCGGTGAACCATTTGGAGCTTCTTATGAAGCGTAATAGACTGCCAATGTCTAAGTTTATCAGATCACTAGGATCATTGAAGTAGAACTCACCAAGGTGAAGTCTTCGTCTATGAGATAGAGCAGGGCACGTGCATAGAAGGTGAGGGATCGATTCTATCTCTTCCTCATCCATAGAGCTTCTGCAAAAATCGTTAGCGAATACGCCAAGACGCGTTGCGTGCTTGCCTATGAGGCAGTGTCCGATTATAACACCAATCATGGAGCTGATGTGCAATCTGCTTAGAGATATCAAACGCTTAGATCGTTTTAAATCCATTACTGGCCAGATTTGTTTTGTTGCCAAACAAGTGATGATATCATTCCACCTAAGATTTGTTCTCTCTAAGGCATCTTGCTTCAGCAAAAGTTTACATGTAGCGATGGGTATACCTATTTCTGCCTTACTAGGTAGAAGAGGTAAAGTTGTACCATTTTTAGCGAGTTCATCGGCCTTACAATTACCTGGGATGTCCCTATGCCCCGGCACCCAACACAGGTGAATATTAAACTGTTATGCCATCTCCAACAGAGACGAACGGCAATTTAGGGCTGTTATAGAGTTAGTAGAGACCGATTCCAGGGATTTAATAGCTGCTTGACTATCCGAGAAGATGCGGATATCTGTAGTTGATATCACGTTTTCCTTCAGCCAAGATAAGGCTTCTTTAATTGCCATAAGTTCCGCCTGGAACACGCTACAATGATTAGGAAGACGGAATGAGAGACTTAATTTAAGTCTTTCTGAGTACACACCGCCACCCACCCCTTCATCAGTTTTCGATCCGTCCGTGTAGATATGAACCGATTCATCTTCCAAGAAAGCCATATCCTCCCAGAGGGTTCTAGAAGGATCTACATGAGGGATTTTATATTTCCTTGAGAATAGAACAAGTTCTGTTTTATGAGGGTTGACGCCCAGACCACACCGGTCTGCCCAATTGTTTAGCCTATTTAAAGCGTTTTGTAAGAGTTCTTTTAAGGTGGTAGGATGCTTTCCTGATACGGCAATAGCAACATCGTCCGCATAGGCAATCACTCTGTAACCCTCCTCTTCCAGGCATAATTAGCAGCTCATTTACCACCAAGTTCCAAAGAAGGGGAGAAAGGACACCGCCTTGAGGCGTACCTCTACTAACAGACCTTCTAGCAGAATAGCTACCTAGTTTTGAGTTGATAACCCTGCTAGTCAGCATTTGGTTAATCAATTCTCCAAGCGAACCATCTACCTTCAGAGATGTCAGCGCAGATGCGATTGCAGATGCGTCGACATTGTTAAAAGCGCCTTCTATATCTAAGAAAGCAACCATGGTGTACTCTTTATGATGGAGGGAATATTCAATGGTTCTTACTAAACTATGTAAGGCAGTTTCTACAGATTTCCCTTTGCAGTAAGCATGTTGACTCGTAGACAAAAGTCGCGTGTCAATGCATGATCGTAAGTGGATATCAATCAATCGTTCAAATGTTTTTAGAAGGAATGATGATAGACTAATAGGTCTGAGATCCTTTGGGTTTACTTGGGAGCACTTTCCAGCTTTGGGTATGAACACAACCCTAACCTCTCTCCAAGACAGGGGGATGTATACTAGTGCTAAGCAGCTAGTAAAGATAGACTCCAGAATTGGCAGAATTAAATCTTTATTCATTTGGAGTTCGGCTGGTATTATGCCATCTGGTCCCGCAGACTTGTAAGGCTGAAAGCTGTCGAGCGCCCATTGCAGTTTTTCCCTTGTAATCAGACCTTGTGGATAGCTTGGATTCATATCAAACCTATTACGGTCGAAGCTATTAATGTTTTGAGAGCTACCAGGGAAGTGAGTATCCAATAGCAAGTTAAGCGATTCTTCGCAGGAATTTGTCCATGAGCCATCAGCATTTTTCAAGCAGCTTGGCATTACTGGATTTGTAGAGACAATTTTTCTTAGTCTAGATGCCTCTGAAGTTTCTTCTATTTTTCCACAGAAATTTCTCCAAGAGGATCTCTTTGACTTTCTCAATGCTTTCTTATACAGTTTGAGGGTTATTTTATAAGATTCCCAATCTGACACTTCACGAGTGCTTTTAGCTCGATTGAAACACTTGCGACAGTCTTTCCTGAGCGGTTCAAGCCCAGAATCCCACCAATGTGGTTTCTTTTTCCCCCTAACTAGAGTAAGTGGGCAGGATGTAGCCATAGATTTGTTGAGGGCTAATGTGAGATCATTGACCTTGCAGTCAAGTTCATTATTTTTAGAAGGAGGATTTAAGAGATCTGGTTTTAATAGCCCCTGGAGTGTAATCCTATATTTGAGCCAGTCGGTTTTTCGAGGGTTTCGAAATTCTACGCGGCAAGGAGGTTCATCGATGAGACTGAATTGAATGTATCTGTGATCGGAGAACGAGTGTTCATCCGACACTTTCCAATTCGAGATCTTATGATGAATGGTGTCTGAGACAAGAGTAATATCTAATACTTCCTGTCGGTTTTTAGTGATGAAGGTAGGTTCATTACCCACATTACTTACTATAAGGTTAGTACTTGAAATAAAATCAAAAAGAGACTCACCTCTATCATTGATATCAGTACTTCCCCAAACTGTATGATGGGAGTTCGCATCACTCCCAATGATGAGGCATATCTTCTGCCGTTCTGCATGCGCAATCAGTCTCTCCAGTGTAGATAGAGAGATAGATAGATAGATTTTTTATTACAAACATTTTATAAATACAATAGTATTGATTACAATGAGTTTTGTATATAAAGTAATAAAAGTGTTTTTGGCGGTGGCATTGCCGTCTGCCAGATTGACTTATGTTTCAAAAATAGCGCTCAAGAATAATTTATACTTTAACTTTTAACATAATGTAAATGAACAATTACAGAAATAATATATATTTAGTTTAAAAAGATCTAGTACTTATCTAATTAACGTAAGATGTATTAGGGGTTTTCAGTTTAGCTAAAACAAAAAATATATATAATGACAGTTAAAGCTTTAATATAATTGAAAGATTAACAAAATAATGAGCTTTAAGTTTAGCTAAAACAAAAATAGTAAAAAATATAGATAAATATCTTATATGGTAACACTTGTATATGCTTAGTAATTAACAAATAGTGGGCTTTCAGTTTAGCTAAAACAAAAAAAGAACTCAAAAAGTAGATTAGAAGATAGTGGTGGTAATAAGTGTATACTATTATTAGCGACTTTTAGTTCAATTAAATCACAAAAAATATTATAAAATAGCAATCCTGAAAAAACATGATATATGTACACAGGTAATTCTACTATTAGAGTTTTTTACTTATTAACGGTATTCAGATAAAATCATGTCTCTGTACGCGATTGTTCTCTCAAGATAAAGGAACAGATTATTCCAGTTCTCACCATTTAAAATGGTAATGGTTTGCTCCATTGTAAGAGATGATTTTCCAAAGAATTGTAGTCTTAGTTCTTTGTAGATTGGGCAAATTGATAGAAAATGAAATGTATCTTCTTTTGATTTTAGATTGCAAAGGGTGCAGAGGGTTGTGGTTGAACTTTTGAATGGAGAGCCGTTTAAATTTAGTTGCTCACTTCTTGCCTTACAAATAAGGGAGATGGCTCTTATACTTAAATTATCATTAAAGTAATTATTAGTAAGATCATGTTTTAGATCGGGATAAATAACTCTGTTGATTGAAGATGACATTTTTTGCAAATTTTCATTCCGCTGGAAGATATCGACAGCCTGTAATAACGCATACAGTTGTTCTTTTAATACATCCAAATTAGTATACTGCACACCTAACTCAATACCGCACTTCAATGCCCAGAGCTCCCATTCTCCTATCCACTCCACTTTGTTATCAAAAACGTATTTAACTATTGTTTGTTGTATTCTGTTTGGAGGGTATGAAAGTACCTTCAGGAAGTAGTCGAAATGCAGCTTAAGGGTATGAATAAACAGAGTTGGGAGACCTGTTTCCAAAATCAGGACATAATTAGGAGTATTGGAAGGTAAATAAAAGAGTCTTTTCAGAAAATATCGTTGGAGTTTTTCTACTTCTTCGTATGACTGATATCCCCATGATTGACAGCTATAGCACATAACGGAGCGCATCACGGCATCAAATACTTTGTACTTCGCAGAGGTGGGAACTTCCTTGCGTTTGAAAACTTCTTTCCAAGAAGCGTTAATCATGGTTTTTGCGGAGTTAAGCTTATTTTCGAGATGATAGAAGAGTTTCATATTAGGTTTTAGCATTATCCCAAGATATTTGTATTCAAGTGCTATATCTATAACCTCACCGTTAAAGTACCACTTTTCGCTTGGTTTGAGTTTTGATTGAGAGCTTTTTACAATCATTATTTTTGATTTTTCGAGATTGACCGATAGATTCCATTCTTTACAAAAATCAACCAGCTTATTTATCATAAGTTGCAAACTCTGAGGTGATTCAGCCAATAGCACGATGTCATCTGCATACATAAGAATCTTTATATTTAAGCCTGCAAATCGAATTCCAGCTGGTAAATATATGGAAATATCGTCAAGAAAAATAGCAAAAAGAACTGCACTTAAAAGACAACCCTGCTTAACCCCAGATGTTGTCTCAAACCATTCGGACATTTGTTTCCCGTCCCAGACCGAAGAGCGCGTATTTTGGTACATATTTCTTAAGACAGTAAGTAGCTTTGTTGACATTCCTTTCTGTGATAGTTTGTAAAATAAGGCATGACGGTCTATCGAATCGAAAGCAGCCTTAAAGTCTACAAAAAATATGTACAAACTTCTCTTTTGCCTAAGAAAATATTGTGAGATTGAGGTTAAGGTGAAAATATTATCAACTGTGGAGTACCCCTTGCGAAAACCAGATTGGTATTCACTCAGCACTTCATTGTTTGTTAACCACACGTTAATACGACTTAGGAGGATGGATGCAAAAAGTTTTGCAATGGAGTTCATAAAAGATATCCCCCTATAGTTGCTTGCTAGGTTAACATCGCCTTTTTTGTAAATCGGATAAACCAAGGAGTCTTGAAAAGCCTGTGGAACTTTTCCAGAATTGAAAATGTTATTGAAGAGGAGAAGAATTTTGTGTAAAAAGTCTAGAGGTGCGTTTTTGTAGAACTCATTGCAAATTCTGTCTGGGCCTGGGGCTTTGTTGTTTGGCGCATGATACAGAGCAGTTCTTAGTTCTAAAAGAGAGAATTGGCAATCGAGCGTGTGATTTGATACTAAGGGCTCTGCATAAGAAAAAATATTTGTGGTGGGATCTGGGTTAAGTAAATGTTTGAAATATTCTGCAAGACTAGATGCTTTCAAATTTGAACCACAAGTTAACTTAAATCCTTTAATTTGTTTAATATTCTCCCAGAAACTTTTACTGTCTTTAATATTTGAAAGCTCAAGCGCTACTGATCTATAATACTCCTGGCGTTTGGATCTACACAAATCTTTGTAAGTTTTGTTGGCCGAGAGATATTCTTTGGAAATAGTTTCGTTTAGATTTTGTTGGTGTCTGACTTTCTTCAGTAAAGCGAAGGATCTGTTTCTTGCATTTAGACAATCTTTATCAAACCATTTTTGTTTGAAATTACATGTTTTGTTGTTGTTTCTAATACTAGTAGCAGTTTTTATACAATTACTAAGTGATTCTAATTCTGTACTTGTATCAGAGCAACTATCATTTAAGTTCTCAAGTTCTTTCAAGATTTTAGCTTGGTAACTCTCTTTTTGACTTTCTTTCCAAATAAATTTGGGAGGCAGAGTGATTTCCGAGTAATTTAAATCTAACATGTTACCTAAAGTAAACTCTACAAGCAAAGGCATGTGATCGGAATAAATCTGATTGTCAACTTTAAAAGACGAGATGTGATCTCTCCATTCCACTGATATGGCACAAATGTCAATCACTGATTTTCCTGCACCACCTATAAAAGTAAACTCCCCACTGCTGTCGTGTTTGCTACAACCGTTAAGTATAAAAAGATCATGAGTTTGACATAAATCTAAGAATTGGTGACCATTTTTGTTAAATATTTTATCTTTGGAAGAACGGGTTTTAAGTATTTCAGAAGATTGCGGAATTGAGCAAATGTTTGCAGTAGTAATCTGGTTATTACCGATTCGGGCGTTAATGTCTCCTATAAGTAAGACGTTTTGATTTAGAGAATAATTTAAAATATCTTGCAATGCAACAAAATCATTTTCCCAATTATTACAATTTAAGTAAACTGGCAATATGTAATAAACTGATTTTTTAAATGAAATTTTGACATAAGTTATGTTGTTAATATCAATAAAAACAGCGTTAATTTTTTCATTTTTAAACCCATATAAAAGACCACCACTTGCTCTTCCGAAATTGGATGAGTGAACTGCAGATACCCAACGCAATTCGAATCCAGAGAAGTATTTAGAGTAAAGTTCGAATTTTTCACTGGTTATAAAAGTTTCGAAAAGAAAGAATACATCATGTTTTTTTACATAATTAAAAAAATCTATAAATAATAATTTGTTACTAAGCCCTGCAATATTATAAGCTAATAAGTTAATTTTAATAAATTCATTTTTATCACTACTATTTACGTTACTACTTTTTTTGGTACTACTTGCTTTTTGACAGACGGCAACACTTTTTCATTGTTGATTTTCATGGTGGCTGCCAGCTGGCAGATTTGATGACATCTTCAGGTTGACAGGTGTTGTTGACAAGTTGCTCGATGATCGTGGGATTTCTTCATCTGTGTTTAATTGGAAACTCGAGCGTTTTGTTTTATTTTTGTATTCATGAAGTTGTAAATCTCCAAACATCTCCTGTAGTACCTCCATCCCATCTCGATTATCACAATAAAGATTTCCATTTTGTGCAGTGTTTATGGTTTTATTGTTTATTTGTAGTTTGAGACCACGGACAACTGGATTCACCGATGGGTGTTTTTTCTTGATTGCATGCCGTATTTGCAGCAAGATTTGTCGTTTTTGCTGCTCATCCCGCGTGTAGTCGGGATTAACATAGACATGGGAACCTTTCAGCTTGCCAGAATTTTTGAAGATTTGTGTGGTTAATTTGTTGTTACCCGTTCTCACTAGCAGCCGCGTTTGATTTCCTCTTGATGGGAGCTCGGTGACGTCTTCGAATTTTATGTCTTGGCGATCTAGTATTTGGTTAGAATAGCGATTAATTGTTTCGGAAGCCTTTTCTTCCAAATTGTTGGGGATAGAAAAGATTATGTGATTGGACTTGTAATGTTTTTCCATGTAGTCTATTTTCCTTTCCAGAGTATTGTTTTTCTCTCGGATAGCCAGCACTTCTTTTGCAAGAGATTCGTTTTGCACTTGCAAGCTTTGGATTTGTTGGAAGATGCAATCGAAATCCTTCTTCTTAGGGAGGTCCGAAAGTTTTTTGTCGAGAAGTGAAATCATCATAGCCTCCAGTGCAGGAACAGACATTTTGGCCACCGACATGGTTTCAAGGCTGCTTTTTTTGATTGAGTTTAAGTGTTCGGGTGACGTTTCCAATATATTTCTCTTGTTAGAGATCAACATCAGCACTTTCTGTTTTCAGCTTTAAATATTTGTTTTTACAATGTGTTTTGCTTATTAATCGAAAGATCTTATTTTAATTCAACCGCTTCAATATATTTTTGAATTGTTCTTAAATTTTAATTAACTCAAAAATATAAAATAAAATTAAGCCGCGGAAAAAATTCTTTTCAACCTTTGACAAGTCAAACGTCAATCCGTCTCTCCAGTGTATGACCGGGGAGAGGGCCGAGGTGGTCATGGCCCAGATACGCCGACACTAGCCAGTACGTCTCATTGGCCGTTTCTAGCCTTGCGGCGGTGATATCTCTGTCGCTGAAATCAGGGAGTAAATATACATTAGTGCTACGCTTAACTAGTATACACGATCTAGGGTCACCTTTATCAGACGCATACAGTACGTAGTATCCAGGAGTCCTGAGTCCACTAACAATGGATTTAACAATCCACGGTTCCTGGATCAGGACAATATCCTCTCCATTCCTGGATAAACGGAGAAGGAGGGAGGCCGAAGCCTTAATGGAGTGTTGGAGATTAATCAGGACTAACTGCAGCATTTTGGCTACAATTAGGCAGATCAACCTCCACCACGGTTTCGTTGAGTTCCTCCGAAGATGAGCCCAAAAGCTCATCCTCACCCAAGGGAACAAGGTTGATGAAGTCTTCGGTCTCCATATCGGTTAGACTATCGACATTAGTAGAAGACTGTACCGTGATCGAGGATGACCTGGACTCCTCATCACCCATCGATGGAAAGGTGATGGATGCACCAGGGTCCTCTACCACGGACACAGCTTCAGTGTTTAACAGAGGGACGCGTTCCGCGTCAACCTCGTCTTTTTTATATACCTTCAGCGAGATCGAATCGAACCCATACCGAATCATGCCTTTGGTCTGCGCTAAGGGGCAAGGGAATCCTTATTGATCACGATAATCGCGCTTCTATAAAGACCCCTTACCTCCTCAAGCTTTGCGACTTTCCAGTCATGAGTCGGTAATGAGGGGTTGCTCAACTTGACTATCTGGAGTATTTCCTCCATGCAAGAAGGCTCAGCTGGTATCCAGATGCGGGCTCTAGGTCTGCACGGGATGTCTTCCCTAGCAACAACCTCGAACTTCGCACCTGGCCAGACCTCGCCTAACCTACTGACAGCAAGCTTATACAGATTGCACGATCTCTGATCCTCACAGGCGATGAGTTTGACATGCCCTTGATGCCAACCGCCATCGCCTGTGAGAGGAGGTGGTCCCGGATTATCCCTCATGAGACTCAAGAAGCCTGCCGAGAGCTTCATTCTGACCACCTGGCATTGATCAGGAGAAATCGTACCATCAATATCACTCCTGTCGATAACCGCAAAATTTCTCTCAGCTTACAAGCATATTGCCAAATCACTGAAGATCGACCAACAGAATATGCCAACAAAGACGATGTAAACATCTTTCATCTGCAACCGGAGTTCCTTTTCACTGAACCAATTCTAAGGAGTCCTCTAGCAGAGGAAAATAAAACATTTGTAACTCTTCAAGACCTAAAAAAGAAAAGTGGATACTTGAAAATATCTCGAACTTATCGCAGTATCATTCGTGCGTGTAAGGAGAAGCTTCAAGAAGTTGATTCTTGTCAGTTTGACTAAACCGAAGAGAGTTCAAGATTGCAAAACCACCTTGCGATATTCTACTCCATAGAATGTGTATAGCATCTGTGTGAGATATTTTTCAACTATCTATCACCTTCGAAATGAAATGTGCCACAGCTTCTCGATTGGATACGATTCCATTTCCCTGCCGTTGAGAAAATGTCTACAGATCTTCTTTTGCTGGGAACAGCAAAATGTCGGATTCAGATGACGATGATGTTGTAATGGTGAACTTACGAAAACAAATATAAATCAGAAAATATGCCCTATGATATAATAGGATACGGTGACGGCGGTGTCTGTAAAATCACAAAGAATAATGCAGAAGTACTCGATGGTGGTGCGGGAGGAGTCACAGAGCTATCAGACAATGGTGAAGATTGTGTGTCATCGTCTCCTTCAAATGATGTTCTTACAGCACCTGATTTGCAATTGCATTGGTTTTCTGATTCAACAGGCGATGATAATGATGATGTGAATCTGTCCATTCTACACGGGAACCCATTTTGTATTTTGTATTTTGTATTTATTTATTTCAAAATCGCTTACAAAGTAGGACATAAGTCTTATAAAGTTTTGCAGCCTTTAAATTAATTTAAGAATTTGAATTTTAATTTAAAAAAAGATTTAAACCTATTCGCGCTTCTTATACTTCTCATCGCGGTTGGCAGGGAGTTCCAAAGGCGTGTAATATGGACAAAAAATTGACGCTCAGTAATGAGATATTTAAAACGAGGTTGTATAAGGACAAAAGACCTTGATGAACTAGGGAAGTTCAGCCTGTTATGTAGATAATCCGGTTGTTGAGTTTGAATGATTTCATGCAGATAGCTCACCGATCGGAAGTTTAGTAAACTGTCGATACTACAGCCAGATATACGTTGTGCAAAGTTCGATATGTGGTCATACCGTCGAAGATTATAGACGTAGCGGGTAATGTTATTATAAGCAACATTTAATTTGCGGCTAGTGGCATCAGAGTCCAAGTTGCAAAAAACTTCACATGCATATAACATAACAGGTAGTAAAAGAGTTTTAACAAGTAGCAATTTAGTTTTTGTAGGGATGAAACTTCGAGTGAACTGAAAAGCGCGAAGACTACCATAGACTTTTCCAATGGCACTATTAAGGTGGTTGTTCCATGTAAGGGTACGATTGAAAATTATCCCTAAATTTCTGGCAGTACTGACATAGTCAAGGATTTCGCCTTCAAGCTTTAAAGGGTTTAGGACCGAAAAATCAAAGGTTTTGCGATAGATCGGAAGAGTTGTTGATTTGAGAGGATTTAAGCAAAGATGGTTCTTTTTGGACCATTGTAGAATGAGGAGCAGGTCCTCATTCATTAAATCTACGGCATCATTTTTTGCTACAAAGGGTCGACTTATAAGGAGCTGTACATCATCAGCATAAAGATGAATCAGACAATTTTTAACAACATGTGGCAGCTCGTTTACATATAGTGAGAAGAGGATTGGTCCGAGGATAGATCCCTGAGGCACTCCAGCTAAGACATTGAGAAAGGAAGAAGAACGTTCACTTGTCACCACGCATTGTTGCCTTCCGTTAAGATACGAATGAACAAGCTTACAGGATTCTAAGGAAAAACCAAAGCTTCTTCGCAGCTTTTTACACAGAATTGGATGGCTCACAGTGTCAAAGGCCTTTGAAAAGTCTAATAGCGTTAGCAGTGTTATATAATCATTGTCCATTGCGATTCTTATTTCATCAGTCACGAAAAGTAAGGCTGATTTGCAGCTGCGCTTTGGTCGGAAACCAGATTGGCAGGAACTTAACAGGTTATTGATTGTTAGGTATTTTTGTATTTGCTTCGAAATAGTCTTTTCGAACGCCTTAGAAAGAAACGGGAGAATAGCAATGGGCCGGAATTCTTTAGCAGTAACTGTTTGCTTTTTAGGGACGGGAATAATTTTGGCCTTCTTCCATTCTAATGGAAACTTGGATGTGGTAAGTATACTATTAAATAAATGAGTAATATAGCGTAGTAAATATGGTAGCAACAGTTTAACGAACTAAGGTTCCATTAAATCTAGGCCTGTGCGTTTGATTTGATGGATATTATTGCCTCCACAATATCTTCCTCTTGTATTCCAATAAAGTTGAAGTAGCTGTTTATACCAGTTAATTCCTCTTCAATAGGAGAATCAATAGCTGAGGTTACATCCAGGGACGGAGGTGAGGTGGTGAATTTTTTATTAAGAGCATCACAATCGATGTCGTCAGCTAACCTCTTACATGATTTCCCTATGCTGATCTCCCGCAAGTTATTCCATAACTTTTTGCCAGATGTAAAATTTCCAAGTTTGTGTTCGTAGTAAATCCTTTTTGCCGTTCTGATCATAACGACGACTTGATTGCGAAGTCTGCAATACGATTTGTGGAAGTCCTCCAGTTTGTATCGCCTCCATTGACTGTAGGTGGCATCCCGACGTGCCATCGCAGCAGTGATGTCACCATTCAGCCAAGGGGGAGCTCCATGTTTAACTACACGGGTCTTTAAGGGAACATGCTGATCGAAAAGTTGATTCACATTATGTTGTAAAAAACCTACTTGGTCATCTACGTCTTGCATGACGTACAACGAGTCCCAGTCTATGCACTCAAAGTCATGCAGCAATTTAGCTGCGTTAATATTTTTGTAGTCTCGATATTGAAACCTTTGTTGTTCAACCTGACACGCTACATCCAAACACACGAAAATCAAATCGTGGTTGGAGAAGCCAGGTGCCAAAAGTTGGGTGTAAAGAGTTACCCTACCAACGTCACTAGCAAGATAAAGATCTAGTAATGTACTAGATTCTTTAGTGAAGTGGGTAGGGGTGGAATGGTTAACGGGACTCAAATTTAGTGCCCTAAATCCACTAAGAAAGTTTTCGGCTAAACGGGAATTCAACAGGTTACAATTAAAATCGCCAAATATTATAGTATAGGAAAACAAACAAGAAAAAGACTCCAAAGTTGTTATTAAAGGTAAAGTGCTGATGTAGTTGTAAGGTCGGTAGATAGATCCAACCAAAACACTCTCAGTGTTACATATAATACTGACAAAAACATATTCTAAAGGACAGTTATCGTCCGATTTACATATAAACCTGCTTGTAAGCCCATCACGCACGTATAGGGCGGCGCCTCCGCCAGAAGAAAACCTCCTATCGGCTCGGAACAGCCTAAAACCCTTCAAACAATAGAATTCATCACTTCTATCTGGCTGAAACCAGGTTTCAGACACAGAAATGACATCCATCTTCGAGTCTACAAACAGATATCTAAACTCCCCTAATTTATTGAAAAGACTCTGTGCATTTAAATGGCACAACTTTAATCCGCTATTATTCTGGGCCCTTAAAACTCTAATCATGTCGTGCAAGTTCGAATCCATGTTACTGCCAGTGAACCCCCTTGTGCCGTTAGCTGCACTCGTAAGTATAGTAGTAAGAGAAGGGAAACAATGAGAAATATGAAGCGACGCAATTTGTAAAGAAAAGAATATTTGAGAATAAAAAGAATATTTGGCAAAAGATTGTTACAAAAGAAATAAAAATAAAATAAAAATTATATGGCAATAAAAAGAATATTTTACGAAACATTTTATCAATTAAAATGAAAAAAGGCAAATAAAAAAGGCTGTACAATAAAAACATTTTAAAATAATATGGTATGTTGATCAATACGGCTTACGGCAAAATTATTTTGACGTCACCACGGCAGCTTCTAAACATTCCACGTTATATACAGCAATGTTTTCTCCATCAGCTGTTAGTTTGATGAAAACATTACCATATGAAGTATACGCACTAAACAGTTGATGATTATTTCTCATACGGACTGCATGGTGAAGAAGAGTACGAGTATTTTGAGATAGACTTTCATTCAGGAAACAAGCATTGTCGGACTCTATACCCAGTTCACATAGTGAGAGTTGATGACTTAGTTGTTGTTTTCGGTAGGCAGTAATGCACTTCAGTGTAGAGTTCCTCTCTTGCACACTATTAAATTTTATTATGACAGGTGGTGAAACTGGGCTCCTAGTGTTTCGGGAGCGAGAGCGAAATATGTTCTTCAGAGTAGGAATTTTGCAATTGGCGGTTAAGCACAGATGATTAAAGAGCGTTGTTAAATTTTCCTCTGGTATGCAAGGAACTCCAAACAAGACAGCATCCGCCGCAATCTCTTTTTTCTCCGCTGCATCAACTTGTTTTTGTAATGACAAAAGCTTAGAGTTCAGCCCACGCACCTCAGCTGTGTTTACCTTGATGATATTGACTCTCTGCACAACATCTGTAATCGCGGTGTTCGCAGTGATCAACTTGCTGTCAAGAGTGAGTGCATCTGCTGTGGTGGATTCAATGCATTCAACCCGACTCACAATTTCAGCTATTGTTGTGTTTACTTCTTTAAGCTTCTCCGACCAGTTATTTTCAGTTTGCTCTAATTTAGCAAAGAGTTCACAGCGAATTTTGGAGAGCTCATCCGTTATGCGGTTAACAATCATATCGGTGTGTTTGTTTAAGCGCTCTTCAAGTGCTGAGAGCGTAAGATAAGATTCAGCATTTTTGCTGGATTTGTTTTGTATAAGTGCTGATACTGAAGGAGAATTGATCTTCGATGGGGGTGCAGAAAGATTGTTTTGCTTTTTTGTTGCTGCTGGAGAATCGATATTTGCTGGTCGTCGGCTGAGTTCTTAAGTGTTCAATCGACCAAAGTTTAAATTGTTCAGGAGACGACTTTTTGAGTTTATTTTGCATGTAACTTTCTAAAGAAACATCCAATCGTCTCCAAACAAAAAAAAAAGAAAATTTCTGTTAATTTTGGTCTTCAAGGAGGCAGAAAGAAGTTTTAAATGCTCAACACTTATTTTTGAAAAAAACATTTGGAAAAAGATCCAAAAAGGAGATTGAACAAGCTCCCATACAGATACTAAACGCTTAGTAAAAAAACTGGAGATTGAACATTTTTTCGGATATTGAACAAACAAGAACTCACTGCCCAATCCCTGGAGGAATGTTAGCTGTATGGACTTACAACATTGAAAAGGAAACTCAAAAATGTATTTCATATCTTTTAATTCAGTCTTTTTTTAAATATCAGTTTTAAAACATAAAAACAAAATTCAATTAATAAAAACAAATAATAACTAAAAATAAAAATTATTGTGAATAAAAATTCAGCTTTCACAACTTATATTAAATATTTCCACTCTTTGAGTTACTTTTTTTGGTTCAACAAAGTTTTGTAAAACTCGACATCACACAATGGCATCCAAGGCAGCATAGATATTAAATCATTCTTCTTCTCTTTTGAAATCAAGTTTATTGCTCTCGATGTGTTTTGTATATTTGGAAGGTTGTATTTTATGTCCTTTGACTTATCCGAGCGATTCTTTCTATTAATAGGTTGTGACATAACTGCAACACTCCAAATAAATAGTAGCTTCTTCGCCATAACTCTCTCGAAATTTTATGTGTGGTGATTTGTCATATATAATTTCTCTTGCTTTGGTATATGGTATAAAGTTTAGTCCATTAGTAGCTGCGCTATAGTTAAAAAAGTCTTTTGCGGTACACTGCATAATTTTTAAAGACACATTTGCGTAATTCATGGCCTTGAGCTCACGAATAAGTGACAAAGGGCTGTAATAAAAGATATGCTTCAAATGCCTATCTATGACACTATGAACAGCGTCCAGATCCTGAATTCTTGAGTGTCCAGGCACGGAGAAGCGTTGCTGAATACTTTTTATCTGATAATTTTCTTCCATGAATTTTAAAATTGCTAAAGATGTTATACGATTTCTATTTTGAGGAATACACGAGTCAGACCAGAGAACAATATCCGTTATATCTGGATTGTCAACCACTACAGCTTTTAATATTTTAATAAGTGCACTAGCAATGTCATTCCCACTTCTTCCACTTTGAAACTCATACCAAAGCGAACAGTAAGTGATTTTATTAAGATTGCACAGTCCAGTCAAATTGTACATGTTGAGTTTCCTTTTGTAATAAAAATTTGACACGTTTGAGTATGGCAGTGTAAAAACACTCTGCAAATCGTATGACACAACTGCCACATTCGGATCTATAGGCTCACGATCAGCTTGCCGTCGAAGCTTCGCCTTTTCATTCAACTGTGCGTGGTCTGTGTATTTCTTTTTGTCTTCAGCAGTTTGATCTTGAATATTGTTGAATCTGGTACAAATCGCTGGCTCAAAACTATAACGTTCTATGTTAAGGTACCCTCATTCAGAGATATTCGTGCCCAAAGTTTTAGGCTGCTTATTTAATATCAAATTATCATTTTTTCAAAAAGAAAACAGTACAGTATTATTTGTATTTACAAGTTTTATTGAATTAAGGACTTTCATTCAATTTTTCGTGTTGTATAGCGAAATAATTAACACTTTTTAATTTTAACATAGAACACTTTTCTTATTTGGTTGGCATTTTTGTAAATTTTGTGTTCTATGTCGTACATAGAACATTATAAAACTGAGTGGGATACACATGAATATATAGGAAATTAATCTGTTTTCAACAATTACGGTATGTTAATACGGCTTTTCTCGTTAAAACATATTTAAAATAAGATTTTGTAATAATACAAAATTAGATTTGAGTTTAATATTTCCATAGCTAAGGGTGGTATAGTGGAAAACTTGAATAAATGTGGTTTTATAGTGAAAAATCTAGTAATTCCTTGTGAATTCGAACTCAAAAGCTTTCGTGAATAGAATGGCTTAAAGTAGAAGAATTTTGAAAAAACTACCAATTTTTAATAGTCAGTACTTACTATGCTTACATAACTTCAAGTTTTGATATTTTATTAAGAAATATTTAATAGAAATTCTTATTAGGGACACTGGAGAATAATACGTCACCTTACCAAATATGAAACCAAAAACTCAACAAGTATGTTCTATGTATATTAAAATATTTTTATTTTCTTCTTAAATAATCAATATTATAATGTTCTATGTTGTACTCAATTGCAAAAATGTTCTATGTAACTTAAAAGTATGCATACTGATATTGGGCTTGAATGAGATGTATTGTTCTATGTTAACTTAGAACATTTTAATTCTGAGCAATATTAAGAATCCTCATAAATTTAATATTTCGTAGGGGTGTAAAACAGTCATTAAGTCAAAAATAAAAATGAAACATGCATTTCCTTAAAGCCGAAAACGAGACGAAAATTTCGATATATAAAACTCATTTTTTTCGATTTGCTTGACATAGAACATTATAGTTTTGAGCCAGCGAAATGTCGCATAAATCCTTCTTTGGTTTGTAGAAACTCAGATTATATTCTGTGTTAAAGATATTTCTGAAATAATAATACATATAATGTAAATATTATTAATATTTTCGTAACCTAAAGTAAGCTTTAGTACTAACCTGTAAGTATATAGTGTAACGGCATCACTTGCTACTTCGTTTTTATATAAACGGTACATCTTGCACAAATCCAAATTCGCTTCAAGATATTGTTTTTGAGTATCTCGTCGTACATAATGCGAATCTATACACGGGAAACTTTCAATATGCTGTCTTACTTTTTTAAGTTTCTCGGGATCAATTATTCGTGAATTGGTTTTGCCTTTTTGCATGGGCTTTGGAGCGCCATTGGTGTTATTATTATTTTTGAAAAAATAATATATTCTGTTTTGGGAAATATTTAAAGTTGCAAAGAAAAAAGCTTTGCAAACTTGAGAACGCTGACCAAAATTTTCAAAATAGTATTTAAATGTATATTGTCTACGTGAAGTTGTAGAAGTTGTCCGTTTTCTAGCAGCCTGGGTCCTTTTTACAAATTTACTATAGAAACATCGCTTGAGTTCATCTGTTAGATTCCAGATTTCAGCGTGGATGCTTTCACGAAGAGATTCAGAAAAGTTGACACTGCAATTAAACACACATTCACTACCGCAAGAAGATTGCTTAAGTTCTTTTTTAGGGAACTTTCTTCCAGCAGAATTGACATATTCTGCTCCCTGTTCTCGGAGGTTTTTAATAAAGTTTTTTTTCCAATGTGTCGGATTGCGAGATTTTTTTTTGGTAGGTAGGTCAGTACCTTTGAGTGACCTTGGTCTAAGAAGTGGATCATGTGATCCAATACTATCCAAGGCGGTGGGAGTTGCTATTGATTTGTTTCCTTCATTGGTTTGAACAGAACTGGGAGTTCCATCCCTGAATCCATATTTCTTTTTCATTTCTTCACTTTTTAAGCTTAAATCGGAATCACCACCCACCGGAAAATCAGTATCCTCACAGTCCAAATCATTAAGAATATAGTTTAATTCCCTGAAATCGTGTTATCATAAACAAACAAAAACAATATACATATTTATAACAAACAAAATTACTCTTGAATGAGCTGTGGTATGAATGGAATTGGTGAAGAATGTCTTTGTGATGTTATCGAAACGGAATTCTGGATTTCTTGGCTGAAAATATCACGAGAAAATATCAATTAGAAAGTTTTTATAATCTTTAAACACCTATACTACCTACCTTTGAATATTTTCTGGATTCATTCTGCCGTACGCTTATCAAATTATATTTACCAAACCAACCAGACTGTGCCAAGAACTATAATGAATTCCCGCCAAATAATCTGTCAAACTACTAAGAACATGGAGATTGAACAAAGTTACAAACTAGTAAATTAAAGAGAAATTATTTAGATTTTGTTCAATGTCCATTTTCATTTGGAGATTGGACACTTACGAATTTATCATATGGTTGGTAATTTTCTTTGTAAATTTGTTCAAACAACCACTAAAGTGGCGCTTTGAACATATAAGAACTAATCGGTGGGATAAAAAACGTGTATTTTTGGTCTATTGCACAAATTTGAAAACATTTATTTCCCAAAGTATTAAAGATAGCTCAGTTCTGATTGGACCAATCGAAAGAGCGTCCCCAAAAACCTAGGAATCAATTATAAAATCATTTTTGGAAAAATTGGAGATTGAACACTTAAGAACTCAGCCGACGTGGTGTTGGTGCAGATGGAGGTGTTTGTTGGTGAGTTGGTTTAGGTTTATTCCGTTTTGGAGCAGTTGATGTTGATGCTGGGGAACCTGCACTCGATGGTGGTGGTACGGAGAGAGGTGTATGTTGCGATACTGTAGATGTTTTGGAACGTGTAGACATTGTGTTTGTGTGAAGTGAAATGTGAAATTGGTTAAACTGAATTTAATTAAGAAGTTTATAAAAAATAATTAAATTCTTTATTATTCACTGGTTATCGAGGCGATATTTCTATGTTTTTGGTTAGATGTTTACTTCGGCAAGATATATTCGCGCACTTAAGCAGACTTGTATCAATTGATTTAACAAATGATGATGAAATAGGCTAGGAGTTTAAACCATCATTAATAGCCTCTCAAAGAGACACATCGACATCTGGACTTTTATCACATGTACGACAAAATTCAGTGTTAACTCCTACTCCAACTGAAGTCACATCTTCAACACCTATAACTGTGACCCCAGCTGCAGCTGAAGCATACTCTCATTATGATTATCGCTACCAACGTCGTTACAATGAAGTTATACCTCAACGTCAACTGCTAGCTCAACGAATGGAACTCCTAGTGGTCGATCCTACGACAGTTATCGCTACAAAGTAAATCGTATTCGTCCAAATGTTTTTGGAAATATAATGGCCGCCACGACTAGCTCCCTATCAGCCTCGTACTCCAAGAGTGCGTACAGTTTCACCACCAGACTTTCCAATGCCTATCAATGCCTATCGTGGTATTTGCCAACGTGATCGTTTTCCGGATGAAGTTCTTCCATACGCCTACTCAGATCCAGACCCTCCCGACATGTACCCGCGCGTACAGTATTGTGGATATACTGAACCACGCCTTAGAGGTCCAGCTTCATCAACAACAACTGCACCGCATCCAAAAACTGCTACTCCTGCACATGAAAACGGCAATGTGCCACCTTTTGCAGCAGCAACAGCAGCACCGGCAGCAGCAACAGCAACCTCAGCTCCTCAACCAGCTGAATCAACATCTGAAACGGCTCCTGAGCAACCACCTCCACCGCGACATGCGAACATTTGTTCTCCGGCAGCTGCACATTCCACGGAGAGTTTCAATTATCCGCCATATATTCGTCGATATCCAACATTTAGTGCAGGATCAACACATCATCGACATCATCAGGTGGGAGCCCCACCATCCTACTTCTTACATCAAAATCTTTGGTGCCGTCAGCAAACCATGCAAGAGATACATCGTCGTAATTTAATTTCCACACCCATAGACTTGTCTTCGAATGGAAGTTTGCCCAACTATCGCTCACGACAGATTCAAAATATGTATCCTTGTGTACCCAGCTGAACAGGGCCGGTCTCTGGTTTGGATCCGGTCAGTTTAAAAATATTTACAATTTATTTTGTTTGGTTAATAATTTCTTGAGTTTATTTTCTAGGCATATCAGATGGTCAGCTTGTCAAGTTCATTTGAGCCCCCACCGACAGCACAACCTAGAAAAAGACACGTACCAGCTATCCATCATCATATGATTCATCAATATACATTGCCAACACTTGCGCCGAGATTCAGCTATTTCAGCGAGTGAGATGAGAAGACTCGCCTTACTCGCCGACTCATCTCACTTCACTCGCAAAAGTGATTCAGCTATTTAAGTGAAATGAGTAAGTTCGAATTTAGTTTCGAACATGAGACAAAGAATAAATATAAAAGTGCTAAACTCTTCCTCCTTGTCACACTCGTTACGCAAAATGAAATGAAATAACAAATACAACAATGTAAACATTCTTTAATAATGGAGTATCTCTTGTTTCAATTATTTTTTTTTTTTGTCGTAATGAAAGTTTTATGTGAGTTTTCATCCTTAAGAAATAAAAAGTTTAATAGTGTCGAAAGTGAATAGCATATAATTTTATTTAATATACATACTGTAATGACTTTCCAAGTTTGAACTATAACGATTCCGAAAAGCAAACAAACGAACACAATAAAGCTTACGGTCACAGTGCAAACATGCCCTTAGTAGCTATAATTATAGCAACTCTCAAACGAAGGAAGCGCCATCTGCCGGATTATAGCAGATTTACCAGCTGTCAAATAAAAGCTTTTGGAAGGGAAATTATTGGGAAATTTCCCCTACGGAAAGCTCTGGAAGCAGAGACCAGAACGTTCTCCTTATTTCGAGAGTTTGGAAAACAAGTATAAAAGGCACAGGTTTGAACGGCAGCGACACAGTTTGTTTTTAATCGTGAATGAATAAAGTTGGTTGTAATAAAAGTGAAAAGTAAAGTTTGTGAATTAATTCAGTGGTGAAGAAAAAATCATTTTGTTTGTAGTAAGAAAAGTAAAGTGTTTTATTTTGCGAAATAAATAAGTGGACGTTTTGAATAAAGTAAATAAGTTTTATTAACAAACCTGAGAAAATATTACATTGTTGTTAGAAGTGGAATAAAACTTATTTTATCTGTGCACTCAGTAAATTTATTGTGTGGAAAGTGAAAAAAAAAAAAAAGACAATGGGTAAATCTTTGAATGATTTAAATTTAGTGGAACTTAAGGCAGAACTGAATAAACGAGATCTTCCTACTGCTGGAACAAAGAATGATCTTATAATTCGTCTGCAAGAAGATTTAAGAAGATGTGGAAAAAACCCGGACACGTTTATATTCGACATTGAAATGGAAGAACAGCAAGAGCAAGTAAGTACATCGGGCATGACCAATATGCTGTCTCAGCTGCTTGCAAAATTTGATAGTCAGGAAAAGAATCTTCTCGAACGTTTCGAACAACAAAGCCAAGAACAACGGAGTGAACAAAAGAATCTTCTCGAACGTTTCGAACAACAAAGTCAAGAGCAGAAGAATCTTCTAGAACAACAAAGCCAAGTACAACGGAGTGAACAAAAGAATCTTCTCGAACGATTCGAGCAACAAAGCCAAGAACAAAAGTGTCTGCTGGAAAAACAGACAAACATGCTCGAATGTAAGTTAGATGCCTTTGACAGTTGAATTGTTGCCCTTGACGAGCGTGTCGATAAGCAATTCTTTCTATCGATAAACAATTGTTAACTCTCGATCAACAATTGTCTAATGTCGATAAGCAATTGTCGACAGTAGAAGCAAAGTTCGAAGATAAAATCGAATCCATTACAAAGGAATTAGATAAAGTAAAGAAAATGAAGGTTCGAGAAAGTTCTGGCGACTGTCCGAAGAAAAAAGAGATGCATCCACCAACCTTCGATGGGCAAACTTCTTGGTCAATCTACAAGAAGCAGTTTGAGGCAGCAGCAGCAACAAATGGCTGGGATGAGGAAGACAAATGCATAGCTCTAACGCTTGCCCTCAGAGGACCTGCTGCTGAGCTGTTACAAAGCATACTAGCAGATAAAAATGGCAACTTCAGTGCTCTCGTTCAGGCCATTGACAAACGCTTTGGAGATGGCCATATGCAAGAAGTCTTCCGCGTCCAACTCAATTCCAGAGTCCAGAAAAGAGGAGAAACTCTGCAACAACTCCAAGCAGACATCGAACGGTTGGCGCACCTGGCGTATCCAGCTGCAAGAGATGAAATCATCAATCAATTCGCAACAGAAGCCTTTGTTCGTGCTGTATCTGACATCAACCTTCAGCGAGCAATTCGAACTGCTGGCAAACGCACGCTTCCTGAAGCACTAGCATTCGCCCTCACTATGGAAGCAGCAGAACAGGCTTCTCAAAGAGTCCATCGGGTAAGAGAAATAGAAATTGAGGAGTGTTGTTGCCAGAGAACTGCGTTCCAAAGAAACCAGCGAGATGGACCTGCACGATGCTGGAACTGTAACAAGACCGGACATCTTCAACGCCAGTGCAGACTGCCACCTAGAAAACCTCCATGTTGGAATTGCAACAGGACTGGACATCTCCAACGCCAATGCAGATTGCCACCTAGAAGACCATGGAAACCAGACTACAATAATTGCACGCATGAAAAAGAAAAGGAAGTTGTTTCCATCCAGCGACTGAGAGCCGATCCCATTTACGATTGGAGTAAAAGGAAAATGAGGACTGCCCCAAAGGATGACTCGAGAAGCTATATATATCGCCCAAAAGTGACTCCGCTGCAGTTAACTCCTATCCGTCAAAAGGGTGACAAGCGTGATTCCAAAGAAAACTACAAAGTTGGAACGGACGGATTTCAAGTGTGCATGGATGTCAGCCATTTCAAGCCAAATGAGTTAATGGTCAAAACTGTTGGCAACAGCGTGGTAGTGGAAGGTAATCATGAACGTGAAGATGAACATGGCTACATCAGTCGTCAGTTTGTACGGAAGTACCAGCTACCAAAGGGGTATGATGCCAAAGATGTCATCTCAACGGTTTCAATGGACGGTATCCTGACAATCAAAACTCAGCAGAAGGCATTGAAGAACAACGAAAGGATAGTGCAAATTCAACAGACTGGCCCCATGAATCGGAGTGATAAGGGAAATGAAGAAGAAAGGCTGAGTGACGTTCAGGAAAGAACAAGGGCAAATATGAAGCCATCAAGTGGTCGGATGAAAAAGCGATACGACACAAAAGCAACAAGGACAGGATTCCAAGCGGGAGAACTTGTTTGGTTTTATAATTCCCAGCGTCGGAGGGGAATGTCACTGAAACTTCAACAAAATTGGGAAGGCCCCTATACTGTTGTAACACGAGTAAACGATGGCGTCTACCGCATTCGGAGAGGATTAAGAGGCAAAATAAAAGTAGTTCACATCGACCGTTTACATCGTTATAATGGTGAAGGAAGTGATGGATTTGCTCGGGACGATCAATCCTAAGAGGAGGGCAGTGTAATGACTTTCCAAGTTTGAACTATAACGACTCCGAAAAGCAAACAAACGAACACAATAAAGCTTACGGTCACAGTGCAAACATGCCCTTAGTAGCTATAATTATAGCAACTCTCAAACGAAGGACGCGCCATCTGCCGGATTATAGCAGATTTACCAGCTGTCAAATAAAAGCTTTTGGAAGGGAAATTATTGGGAAATTTCCCCTACGGAAAGCTCTGGAAGCAGAGACCAGAACGTTCTCCTTATTTCGAGAGTTTGGAAAACAAGTATAAAAGGCACAGGTTTGAACGGCAGCGACACAGTTTGTTTTTAATCGTGAATGAATAAAGTTGGTTGTAATAAAAGTGAAAAGTAAAGTTTGTGAATTAATTCAGTGGTGAAGAAAAAATCATTTTGTTTGTAGTAAGAAAAGTAAAGTGTTTTATTTTGCGAAATAAATAAGTGGACGTTTTGAATAAAGTAAATAAGTTTTATTAACGAACCTGAGAAAATATTACAATACATAAATATGTGCATTATGATAATAAATAAAGGGTAGTTGTTTTTATCTACGTTGTTGTTTTTTTTCTTCGTTTCCTATGCATGAATAGGAATTCTTGAGAAAAGCACACATACCTATCCAAAACTGGAAATTTACCAACACATACACCAAGTCACTGCGGAAATATCCGGCGAGTAATCTGACATTTCATTTCACTCGCTTACTCACTCACTTTTGCTAGCTGAATCGATTTTCGACGAAAAGTGACTCATCTCACTCACTCCCTGCGGTTTTGAATTAGCTGAATCTCGGCTCTGTACGCTTGGAAATTGGTTTGAGAGCACCATTGACAAGCTTGAGATCGATGGAAGATATCGGATCTAGAATCGTATTTGGTCCAACTATGAGACCCAATCGCGGTGCCTCATTGGTAAGCAATTTTTTTTGTATAATTCATTTTTATTTCTATACCAAAATAATTTTTCTTTGCTCAATTTTCATTACAGGGAATTATAGAGCGCAACACCTTACCGCACAAATACAAACCTGTGCCGAGATTCAGCTAATTCGAAGCCGCAGGGAGTGAGTGAGATGAGTCACTTTTCGTCGAAAATCGATTCAGTTAGCAAAAGGGAGTGAGTGAGCGAGTGAAATGAAATGTCAGATTACTCGCCAGATATTTCCGCAGTGACTTGGTGTATGTGTTGGTAAATTTCCAATTTTGGATAGGTATGTGTGCTTTTCTCAAGAATTCCTATTCATGGATATTATCATAATTCAAAGAAATCATTGACTTAGGGATATTTTTTAATAGCATCCGTATATGGAAGGACCACATAAATATTGTTATTGTAATAGTTTATGATTGAGTTTATGTTACGTTTGAAGGGGTGATGATACGGCAACTATCATATCGTCCCCCTCAAGCCAGAAACATGAATGTGCAAACACGAAAATATTGCAACATTGTTTTTGAAAGTTTTACTATATGAAACGCACATTAACAGTACTGTAATGTTTTGAAATGACGATTAATTTATAAAACTAACTAACCGCGAAAAAATTTAATTAGCAAATTCATGCTTCGGAATAAGAAAGGAGTTAATTGAAGCATAGGTGTGGTATATTCAGTTCTGAATAAATTTTGGATATTTCCTAGTGGCAAAAACGAGACGTAGCGTTCCTCAGTTTATTGAAAAGTTATTTTTTGGGTGCTCCTTTTTTGGGTCTGGCATCTGACTGATGTCTACATAAGTCAGATGTGCTGTGGCTTATTCTGCTCATATGATTCCAACAAAAGAGAGACAATTTAGGGCTGCTTATCTGAAATAAGTAACCCGTTTTTTTTTTAATAAAGATCTGAGCATAAATTCATTGAAATTTCAATTGTTTGTTTGTTAGTTTAAATATATTTGTGTTTTGTTTAAATCGAATTGCAATCGGGTTAATTCTATTTGCGTTTGGGTTAAATCTATTTAATCTTGGGTGAAACTTATTTGCTATTAGGTTTGCGATTTGGTTAATTTAATTTGCGAATGCTATATGGATGTGAAATTTTCTGTAGCGACTAGCTGCAGATTAAATGTAACACACAAAAACACTGTCCGCTGTATTCATACCATATTTGTATATCTAATACAAATTTCATCGATGAATAACAATACAATTATCTCGAACTTGCCTACGTTCTGTAACTCTCGTATTGATAAAATTGGTCGAGAAATGTTGAAAAATAGAACAAAACTCATGTATTTTGTTTCAATCTCGGCCAATTTTGTTAATGCGAGGGTTACAGAACGTGGGCAGAGATAAGATATACGATTTCTCGAAGAGAAAGTAAATTATTGGAAAGCTTACAAATTAATGAAAGAGGGGGTGATTATTTATATTTTGGAATAATAATAAACGAATTGTTTGAAGAACAATTAAATCCGAATGCTACTTAAACTAGAACAAAATGAATAGTATTTATGCACGTTAATGTTAGAATATCGAACTCTAAGAGCATCAAAAAATTTCGGAAAAGTATACATAGTTTAGTTTAGTTAAAGACAAAGGGCCTTACCAATAACCAAATTTAGAGATCACTTAAATATTTAAGTGGACTCTAAAAAATTAACCATACCAATAACCAATTTAATAGTCAGCTTAACGCTAAACGTGCCCTTAAATTTAAAGTGAAGAAACTCATGTTTAATTGTGTAAACACCTCGTTTGTGCTGTCAATCTGACAGCTAAAAGCAATAAAGAAAAAAAAAAACAATTTTTCTTCTGTTGCATCAACGTATTCTCACTCGAGTTTGTGCGCTTCAAATTGAAAAATGTAAGTAAAATATCCAATAAAATCAATTCCTTTCATTGTAAATTTCAATTTCAGATTAAATAATTTTAAAATGTCAAAAAGAAGTCGTTCCGCAAATTGGACTCCAGCAATGAAGGAGCTGCTAATCGAGTCAGTGAAGCCCTTTTCCGAAATAGTTGAAACCAAACTCAATGACGGGAAGTCATTGAAGTCGAAGTTTGAAGCTTGGGAGACCATTGAGGGCTTTTTCAAAGCCAGTGGGTATGGTCTCAGTGCGAAACAAATCCGGGACCAATGGAACCGGATGAAGACTAAGGCAAGGACCAATTTAAGTGAATTTAGTCGTTCTCAGAAAGAAACTGGTGGTGGAACGCCCCCAAAAAAACCTTCTGAAATTGACTTTCAGATTTCGGCGATAGCGGCAATAGATTTTGTGGACGATACTGCAGAATTTGACAGCAATGAAATTTATGGGAATGAAAAGTAAATTAGTTTTTTTATTAAACAACCGTTATTCCTTTTAACATAAAACATTTCTTATATTGCAGAGAAAACTTATCACCACAGCCCACAGCAAATACTCCAACAGTTAAATCCAAAACACCGATAAGAACCACCAGATTCACAAGAAAAAACCGAAAACTGCCGACCATGACAACATCGGATGAGCTTCTCAAAAAGAGGATAGCACAGATCGAGATGGAAACTAAAAAGAAGGAGCATATACTGAACCTAAAAGAACAAGTTCTTTAAAAAAAATTGCAAGTGCAGGAGAGAAAACTTGTCCTGGTCGAATTGAAAATTAATTCTGTTGAACAAAACCTCTTTTCAAATGCTTAATTTTTTTTTAAGCTTTTAACAGACTGAACTATTTTTTTTTTTTTTGTGATACGATATACTTTGTTTTATTATTAGTTATGTAGTTATTTAAATCTTTTTCTGATAATTTTTAACAAACAGACTGAACTGTATTTTATTTGTGATTATGTTATGTTAGTTTTAAATAGTATTAAGTTGAGTATATGTACATTTTTTGAAAAGTTCTTTTTGTTCTTTTTTATTATTATTCTTTACAGAATAATATTTTTTTTAATAAAAGAAATAATACATAAGCTGAGTTCTTTTTTTTAGTTTTTCCTTTATTTTTTTTATTAATTTTGTTCAAGTGAAATGTTTTTGAATAAACATGGATCTATAACATCTTCTTCCTGGCAATACAACCAAACCATCATCATTTTCATCGTCAAAAATGATTTCTTCTTCGGAGATGCTCGCTGAAGAGTCATCTAAAAATCCAACTGTTAAGAAAGAAATACGTCAGAATTTTTTTTTTTTTTGTTATTGCATACGAACCGTTTGAAAATTCTTTTGATATGTTATGTAGAATGGCTATCGCAACTATGGAAGCCTTAGCGGTCTCATAATTTAGCTGAATACCATTGAAACAGCATCGAAATTTATTTTTCAGCTGTCCAAATAATTTTTCAATATGATTTCTTGTCTGAATATGCGCTTTATTGTAGCGCCTCTCTGGCTCGGAAAGTGTTGCTGATACCCGAAATGGTGTCAGCAATATTTTTGATGCAGGGTACCCACCATCAGCCAGAATAACTCCTCCTTGTAGATCCATGCTCTGTAATCGGCGGCAAATAGACGATTCTCGCCATATTCGAGAATCGTGTGCCGACCCTCTCCAACGCGCTACAATATCAGTTATGCGCTGGTTTGCATCACATACAACCTAACAGAAACAAAAATAATAATAAATTTAGTGCAAAAATTAAAAACACAAAGCTGTTAAACACCAAACAATGCAAAAATTAGAAGTGGATCTGATACCCATTTTACATTTATAGACAAAATTAAAAAGAAAATTATCATACAAACGATAAAATGTTGTTCAAGATAGACATTTTTCAAAATATTTATTTTAATTGAAAATGATTTTCAAAGTTCAGTACAACACTAAATTTGTGCCTCAGAACCGTTTAAATAATCCAAATCGGTTTATTAGTTTTCAAATGACATCGCTTTATAAATAACACTTACCAGAATTTCTTTGAAGCTTCAATGAAATTCTTAAAGTGTAAAATTCAAAATGCTGTCATTTCAAAACTACTAGCTCTTTTTCAACGATTTAAACGTTTCTAAGTCTAAAATTAAGTCCTCTAAGTATTTCTAACCTCCGTTTTTTATTTAAACAAATATTTCAAAAAATAACATCTAAGACTAGTTTCGAGATCTCATATGCAACTGTTGAACATATCAAGAAAATAGTATTTTGAGAATTTTTTTTCGAAATTTTGTTGAAATAGAAAACTGTTCCTAAAATTCAGTACAACACTAAATTTATGCCTCAGAACCGTTTAAATAATCCAAATCGGTTAACTAGTTTTCAAATGACATCGCTTTATAAATAACACTTACCAGAATTTCTTTGAAGTTTCAATGAAATTCTTTCTCCAAGTCTAAAATTAAGTCCTCTAAGTATTTCTAACCTCCGTTTTTTATTTAAACAAATATTTCAAAAATAACATATAAGACTAGTTTCTAGATCTTATATGCAACTGTTGAACATATCAAGAAAATAGTTTTTTGAGAATTTTTTTTCGAAATTTTGTTGAAATAGAAAACTGTTCCTAAAATTCAGTACAACACTAAATTTATGCCTCAGAACCGTTTAAATAATCCAAATTGGTTAATTAGTTTTCAAATGACATCGCTTTATAAATAACACTTACCAGAATTTCTTTGAAGTTTCAATGAAATTCTTAAAGTGTAAAATTCAAAATGCTGTCATTTCAAAACTACTTGCTCTTTTTCAACGATTTAAACGTCTCTAAGTCTTAAATTAAGTCCTCTAAGTATTTCTCACCTCCATTTTTTATTTAAACAAATATTTCAAAAAATAACATCTAAGACTAGTTTCGAGATTTCTTCGAAGATTTCTTCGAAACTAGTCCTAGATGTTATTTTTTGAAATATTTGTTTAAATAAAAAATGTTTCAAAAAATAACATCTAAGACTAGTTTCGAGATTTCTTCGAAGATTTCTTCGAAACTAGTCCTAGATGTTATTTTTTGAAATATTTGTTTAAATAAAAAATGGAGGTTAGAAATACTTAGAGGACTTAATTTTAGACTTAGAGACGTTTAAATCGTTGAAAAAGAGCAAGTAGTTTTGAAATGACAGCATTTTGAGTTTTACACTTTAAGAATTTCATTGAAACTTCAAAGAAATTCTGGTAAGTGTTATTTATAAAGCGATGTCATTTGAAAACTAATTAACCGATTTGGATTGTTTAAACGGTTCTGAGGCATAAATTTAGTGTTGTACTGAATTTTAGGAACAGTTTTCTATTTCAACAAAATTTCGAAAAAAAATTCTCAAAAAACTATTTTCTTGATATGTACAACAGTTGCATATGAGATCTCGAAACTAGTCTTAGATGTTATTTTTTGAAATATTTGTTTAAATAAAAAACGGAGGTTAGAAATACTTAGAGGACTTAATTTTAGACTTAGAGACGTTTAAATCGTTGAAAAAGAGCAAGTAGTTTTGAAATGACAGCATTTTGAATTTTACACTGGTAATTCTGGTAAGTGTTATTTATAAAGCGATGTCATTTGAAAACTAATTAACCGATTTGGATTATTTAAACGGTTCTGAGGCATAAATTTAGGGTTGTACTGAATTTTAGGAACAGTTTTCTATTTCAATAAAATTACAAAAAATAATTCTCAAAAACTATTTTTTGATGTTCAAGAAAAGTTGAATGAAATGAAATTGGTTCTAGATGGAAAAATTCAAATAGGACATTATATGCGGACACTAGGTTGGTGAATTCCGCCCTTATACTAGCACAATAGACCTGATGGGCTCATCTTCTCACACTTTAAATGGAAATCTGTTTTCAGGAGATTATAAGAGATAAGGAATCCTAAATTTATATTCATGCATGCAATAAAAGATAAGAATACAAAATAAGAACATACCTGGACATTTATTGAGTAGAAGTTTTTTCGGCATCTATGTCGTGCCCCGAACTCCTGACCAGGGTTCTTAATTTTGATGTGGGTACCATCGATGGCACCAACACATTGTGGGAATCCTGCGATTTGAAAAAACTTTCTCTTCACTTGCCGTATATCCGCAGCATCCGATGGGAAAATAATAAATTGGCTGGCTTTGGATGCCAAGGCTCTGACAAATTTTTTACGCAGTTACTTACTGATTGTTGAGATATGTTGTGACAATCTCCTGAAGTTTATAAGATTGTTCAAAATTATGTTACTTGCTTACAAAGTTTTTATAATTTTTACATACCGACATCCTTTTGATAAGACCCTGCAGCCAGATATCGTATTCCGGTAAGAGCATCCGCTGAAATTGCCCCACTTTTTTTGGTTAGTGAGGTGATGTCCTCTCGAACTAGGTTTATGATAAACCTCGCAGTGGACTTATCAAACCTTAAATTATTAGGTATTACTTTATAACATGATTATTACTGCAACAAAGAAAACTAACCTGTAGTGCCGAAAAAAATTTATATCATCATACTCTTCGAAAGGATTTATTCTTTTTTGATATATTTTTGTTCGGCGGGATTGAGCCACATCCTCCAAAATACTGATGTCATCAATTATATCCTGGTCATCGGAACTCATTTTTTGATTGAATAAATGAAAAAAGTTAACATTTCTGTTTTGACACCAGAAAAATTGTTTGTTTATTTTTCAAAACAACACAAATGTCATTCCAACAGCTGTCTATTTGACAAATACCGTAGTAGATTTTGTAAAAGAGCACTAATTAGTAAAAGGTGTGTTTAATTTGGTTATTGGTAAACACACAAGTTAACTCGTCCTTAAAGTTTAACCTGGCATTTATCAAAACGCGTGTTTAGCATTTGGTTATTGGTAAGGCCCAAAATGTTGTCGATCACCATAACTGACTTTTAGTTACTTTTAGTTAGTAAAATTATAACTAAATGTATGTGTTTTTAATTTTTCCTTTCAGATGGCTTCCCTGTATGCATCTATTCCATACCGAATGTGTTGATCAGTGGCTGGTCACCAATAAGCATTGTCCTATATGCCGCGTCGATAACGAAACCCATCTTACCAAAGATACAACCAGCTCATTATGACCCGCCCCTAGGGTTATATCAACCTAAAAACTCGTTAATCCATGAAAAGATACAACTTATTATAAAATTAATATTAATACCCCACATATACATACAACCGAAAGAAAAATTAAGCTTAAAGCATGAAAAACCAACAAAATTACAGAACCTTTATTTTGTCGGTTTTTAATATAATGAAATTTTTAGATTTGTTTGGTATTTATCAATGTATGAGCGCGGTTCGGTTTCTTTTTTTTTTTTCATTTTTAAGCATTGTGTTCCAAAATTGCTTTACATTAATCATATTTATTATTAGGTGTGTTTTTTCCTTGTCCGAATGGGTTTCGACGAAAAAAACGACCTTGAGGCTAAGCAATTAACATGTTAAAAGCAACAACAACTAAACCCCTTCGGGCTTAGTTAAGCCCAGAGAATTATCGGGGCTTAACTTAAGCCCACACAAAAACTGTGTTACCGGCAGGAAATTCATACGTGTTATCGATAGTTTGTATGGAAACTCCATTTTTTTACTATAATGGCGTCGCTTAGCTCCGAAGTCGTTTTTTTCGTCCGATTCCCCCGGGATTGCAAAAAAAACACCCCTATTGTTTTAATTCGTAAAAACCTTCATGCAAATACTGCATGTTACCCTTTTCATTTAGTATTTTAACGCAAAATGTATTCACTAATTAATTTATCTTATATATATGTAATTATTTTCTTTCTAATCAAATTTTTTGTTACTGCGATATATTATTGTTTTCTTCTTTTCTCTTTTTTTTGGAGCCCGTCATATTAATTTAAACTCTAACAGCCAATTTCTTCACAGAGAACTAACGTTAGTACCGGAACTAGTCCTAAAGTTGATACTCAAATCAATATCTCTCATTTATTCATACTTGTGTGTATGAAAGAATGAGGGATACTGATTTGAGTACTAGCTTACCCAGCGGCTCCATTAGCAATATTTGAGGCAATAAATTGCCTCACTCATTGCTATTGCCTTTAATAATGCAAATGGAGACGCTTTGTCAATGGCGATGGCAATATTGCCTAGAAGATCAGAGGCAATTATTGATTTCCATCTTCAAGGCAATAAATTGAGGAAAAATGGGATTCCCCGTAATTGTGAATGGCTTCTTTATTGATTTTTTCAATTAAATCGTAGAATATGAGAACGCACATGACAAAATATAGTGAATTAAAATTAAATTTTATTAAAAACAGGGGATTTGAACAGCATTTGCAGTCAAATATTTCTATACACACATTTTATAATTGAAATTGCCTGGCAATTAAAATGCCCACCCAAGCAATAAATTGCCATTCCTATTCCAATTGCAATTGCCTCAAAAATTGCCAATGGAGCCACAGCGTTACCCAGCGGCTCCATTAGCAATATTTGAGGCAATAAATTGCCTCACTCATTGCTATTGCCTTTAATAATGCAAATGGAGACGCTTTGTCAATGGCAATGGCAATATTGCCTAGAAGATGAGAGGCAATTATTGATTTCCATCTTCAAGGCAATAAATTGAGGAAAAATGGGATTCCCCGTAATTGTGAATGGCTTCTTTATTGATTTTTTCAATTAAATCGTAGAATATGAGAACGCACATGACAAAATATAGTGAATTAAAATTAAATTTTATTAAAAACAGAGGATTTGAACAGCATTTGCAGTCAAATATTTCTATACACACATTTTATAATTGAAATTGCCTGGCAATGAAAGTGCCCACCCAAGCAATAAATTGCCATTCCTATTCCAATTGCAATTGCCTCAAAAATTGCCAATGGAGCCACAGCGTAAAGGACTAAAACTGGTACTAACGTTAGTACTCTGTGAAGAAATTGGCCGTAAGTGGTATGCTAAACACATTATCCCAATTTCAGATCTCATTGTTGTGAGATGAAAGAATTTGTTTGTACTGAAAATATCACAGGAATGATATTTGAAACTGCTAAAAAACTTTTTAAAATCCCACTTATATAATTATTTTATACGCTCTGTACATAGAAAAATTCATTAGGGGTATTCATGCAACTGCGTAAAACACTAGATAAGTTTACGATTTGGTTAATTTTATCTTTTGGTTAATGAACTGTCAAATTTTGTATGGGAAATGGTTTACACAATTTGGTTAATTTTATCCAAGGATTAAGCTGCGGAAAATTAACCAAATATTTGGTTAAACTTATCCAAACGTCATTGTGACTTTTAGAGATTGAATTAGGCGTGTTTGTGACTTTAAGAATCAGACATGTTTAGAAACATGATATAAATGATAATATCTCGGAGAACTAAAAGTTCTGAATGTGTTCTATTATTATTGCATTGCAATTAGTTGGTGATAAAAGTTGTGAATTAAAACGTAGTTTACACAGAAAAAAATAATAAGAAGGTCCAAATTTACTCAACGATTAAAGGCTCTGCCCAACCAACGCGAAATTATAGCGAAGCATTCACAAAGACAGTTTTTTGTTGTTTTTTAGTATTGAGATCATTCACTTTAATTTTGTGTTGGTTTGGGATAGCCTTTAGGAAAACTACTTTTCGTAAATTATTAAGGTAGAACTATAAATTCCCATACAAACCAATGCGAATCTTTCGTTGACGACGACGAATGTGTTATTTTCATTTACAACAACGTGTTGTTATTAATGTTTTTGTTGTGGTCAACGAATGATTCGCACTGGTTTGGAAGATTCTGAATAGTCGGAAGCTGTTAGAAACAGATGTCATTAGCCAATGCAAAGTATCTTTATAAACTCTCAAAATCACAACTAAGCCATAATTCACTTTTTCTCTTTTTTTCGTTCCTACCTCAACAAATTTCTGTTTCACTTTCGTGAAGTGTACTCGGGGGCGCTCTATTCACTTCCGAAAGCAAAAGTTAACGAAAATGAAGAAAAGTACATTATGGGCGTCACATATGATTTGTTTGTATTCGCTGATTTTCGTCTGACCACTGCCGTGAGCTTGCGACTAATGTATTTCTAACTTACAACGCGACTATTGTCATGTATATTAAGGTAGAACTATAATAATTGTTGATAGTTTACTGAAGTGGTCGGTTGAAAATGAGCGAATACATGAAAACCATACTCATCTCTTGCCCTCCAAAAGTACTTGAGAGTGCTAGGACGCCATATGGCCCTAGGCTCAATGATAGGAAAATCCCTATGCACACCTCCGCGTGGTGGAGGGTGGGTAACGCTAACGTGCAGGGGGACCGAATGGATGCCGGGATAAGCAGACAACCCAGCTTTGCTGGTCAGGGCACAAACTTGTCCTTGGGATGGTTAAAAGCCCCCTTAAGACGGATGAACTGCAGGTGGCGGTCAACGGCATGATAGTCTTGTGGCGGAGGAGCGTTTTTTTTTTGTTAAAAGGCCAACGGCAGCAGCAGGTAGCGTCTGTAACCCATATTGGGCGGCTACAAAAGGCGTCTGTTTTCCCATAGTGGGCGGCCTCGAGCAGTTATGTGTTTGACCATACAAAAGGCGGGTGTGCCTGTCAAATCTGAGCTTATGTATGTTATTAATCGTATCTCGGAAAACACCATGGTGGAAGGATATATGCTATTACATGAAATATGACAACAATTGGAAATGAGTCCCCAAGAGGTAACCATTTTATGGAGAATCCTTCTGCAGCTTCGGCTGCTGTAAACCACACATCGGATTTGGGGGTGCGGCATCTTTCGTGTACCAGCGTCAATCAAGACGCCATAACAATAAATGAATCGTTAACAAATAGAAGAAGTCTTTTAAGAAGAGCAAATGATACTTTTGGCTACCGCATACGTACGAAAATCGGAGCATGGAACGTTCGATCCTTGTACGGCGAAGGTAGATACGAGCAGGTTGAGCGTGAAATGCTTCACCTTAAGATCAGTATCCTGGGCATCAGTGAAACTAGGTGGAGAGGAAGAGCCGAATACAGAGCTGACTCTGGGCAAACGAGAATGCTGTATTCCGGGGAGGATGAAAGAGAGGGTGGCCAAAGACTGCATGGTGTCGGAATTATGTTGAACGAAGAAGCAAGGCGTAGTCTTATATCCTGGGCGCCCATTTCTGCAAGAATAATGACAGCAAGGTTCCGTTCAAAAATTCGCAACGTCACAATAATTCAGTGCTACGCCCCCACAAATGAAGCGACCGAGGAAGACAAAACCACTTTCTACACTCATCTTAACTCAGTTTACAGTGGTGTTCCAAGAGCCGACATCATAATTGTCATGGGAGATCTCAATGCCCAAGTCGGATCAGACAACTACGGTCTGGAACGCGTCATGGGGAAAAATGGCTTGGGGTCACGAAATGAAAATGGCGATTTGCTGGTCGATTTTTGTAACGCTAATCGTCTTGTACTGGGTGGAACTGTGTTTAAACATAAGACTTGCAACAAAATCACCTGGGTACATCCGGATGGTCAAACTGAAAACCAAATTGACCACATCATGATTCAGCAGCGATGGAGGAAGTCAATGTGCGATGTTCGGAGCATAAGAAATGCCGACATTGGAAGCGACCATCATTTGGTTCTCATGAGTCTCAAGCTACGAACTGCAGCTGTACAACGTCAATCACAGGATGCAGCAAGGAATTCGAAGTTCAATACAAATGCTTTAAGTGATCCCAACATATGTCGTAACTATGTCACCAACCTTAACGACAGAGCTTCGTCATTAAACGGAATACAACATTCAACAATTGTTGAGATGTGGGGTGATATAAAAAGTGTTTTTATGGATGCTGGATCCGAAACTGTACCCAAGCAGTCGAGAGTTAGAGACTCTTGGATATCCCAAGACACCTGGGATAAAATCGAGCTTCGCAAATCGTTGAAGATGCAAATAAATGCCGAAGCAGATGCTCAACGAAAGGCAGAATTGCGAAGAGAGTATCGCTTAGCACATAAGATGGTCTATCGCTGTGTGAGACGAGACAAGAGGGTGAGGTTACACGGTCTCGCAGAAAATGCGGAAAACGCTGCAAGAAGAGGAGACATGAGGGAATTGTACCAAATATCCAAGGAAGTTGTCGGGAAGAAAACCAACACCAATCATCCTGTAATGGATATGGATGGTACACTTTTGGTATCAATCGAGGATCAGCTGCGCAGGTGGAAGGAGCACTTTTGTGCCTTGCTTAATGAGGATTCTGTCAAGCAGAGTGCTGAAGTGCCCCAGCTTAACGAGATGCGTAGACCATATAGGGGTATTGACGATAAATCTTCTCAAAAACAACAAAGCAGCTGGACTTGATGGTATACCAGCCGAGTTCCTGAAAGCTGACCCTGTCAGAACGGCTAGTATTTTACACCCGTTGATACAAGCTGTGTGGGAAAATGAAATCTATCCCAGCGACTGGAAGGACGGTGTAATTGTTAAGCTGCCAAAGAAAGGTGATCTTAAGAATTGCAACAATTGGCGAGGTATTACAGTTTTGTCCGTTTTTCCAAAATTAATGGCAACCATCATTCTGGAGCGGATAAAGGTTAGAATCGAGTCTACACTCAAGAGGCATCAAGCTGGTTTCCGCAGTGGGCGGTCTTGTGTCGACCATATCAACACTCTGCGTATCGTTCTTGAGCAGTCTGCGGAGTTTCAATCACCGCTTTACCTCATGTTTGTGGATTTTGAGAAGGCCTTTGACCGAGTCAATCGTGAATGTATATGGAGATCACTTCTTGGTAGAGGAAATCCCCAAAAATTGTTGCCATTATAAGAGAGTCCTATAACAACGCAAGATGCTTTGTTTTACACAATGGGCAGCTATCCGACTCTTTCGAAGTGCGGCAGGGTGTGAGACAGGGAGATGTTCTATCGCCAATTCTCTTTCTACTGGCGATTGACGATGTCTTGACGGCCAGCGTTGGAACATCAGAGAGGCAGGGCATTCAATGGAGACCGTTTGAAAGGCTTAGCCACTTAGACTATGCCGATGATATATGTCTCTTGGCAAATAACATCAGCGGGCTGAACGGGATGTGTCAAGCTCTGAAGGTAAAAGGAGAGGCGAGTGGTCTGGAAATAAATAGCAAAAAGACAAAAATAATGCTCACAGGCCGCTCCACACATCAGCGTATTTTAATACAGGAGACGCCAGATGAAGAGATGGAACAATTTAACTACCTTGGAAGTATTGTTTCAGCAAATGGTGGTACTGATCTGGACGTTCAAAGTAGAATAAATAAAGCTCGCGCAGCCTTCGGTTCTCTCTCCCAAATTTGGAAATCATGTCAAATCTCCTTGCGCACAAAGTTGAGATTCTTCGAATCCAATGTCAAATCCGTGCTGTTATATGCTTGCGAAACCTGGAAAGTCACGACTACCATCTCAAAGAAATTGCAGGCTTTTGTGAACCGTTGTCTACGCCATATTCTAAAAATTTGCTGGCCACAAATTATATCAAATGAGGAATTGTGGCGCAGGACAAGCCAGGAGCGGCTGGACGTTGACATAAGAAAGCGTAAATGGCAATGGATTGGTCACACACTGAGGAAACCAAACGATGAAATTGCAAAGCAGTCAATTGAATGGAATCCTCAGGGTGCACGGCGGGTTGGAAGACCAAGAACAACATGGAAATCAACAGTTCTAGCAGAAGCAGACTCCCAGAGAAAGACGTGGCCACAGTTTAAATATCTATCTGCAGACCGCGAAGGATGGAAACGATTTGTTGGCGCCCTATGCCCCAACCGGGGTTACAGGACTTGATGATGATGATACTCATCTCACGGGAATAAAACTGACATTCGTTGAAGTTGGAACGAGAAAAAGAGAGGGATGATTCATTTTACTTAAGTGGAATATTTTTCACTTCTTCTTTTGACTGTTTGGAAAGCAACTTCGTGGGTTTTAATTCAGGTTTTTTGTCACTTGAGTTGAAATGGTATTGAGATTCCAGCAAAAAGAATGGCATTGATGTATTTATTCCAATGCAAAACAAATATAATTGAATTAACAGGACTACTTACTACACGTAACTATTAAAACAAATATATATTTGTACAGGTAGATACACATGCAAATGAACAGTGGCCTGATTAAGGAATACGAAGCGAATCGTTTTAGGTGGCGAAAATGATGTTTGATATTACTACTTTCGCTTTCGCCTCAGTCGTTTTAGGTTAGGTTAGGTTAGAAGGGGTGATGATACGGCAAGCCGCCTCATCCCACTCGGATCTCCGTGGATCCATTGCGCTCCCCAGGATAAAGGTAGGTAGGTGTGAGGAGGGGATGGGTGTGGGACTGAGGACAAGTTTAGGAATGGGATGCCTCCTTGAACCACCCTGACTTCTGAGTGAATTTCAGGATATTCTTTAGTGGCAGGGTAGAGATGTCGCCCATTTCGTCGAAAAAGTATTCTCCGAGGGCCTCTTTTCTAGTTATGGCCAGACTGGGGCATTCACAAAGGAAATGGGATGAGCCCTCCTCAGCCTCTTCATCTTGACACCCTCTACATAAGTCAGATGGGTTGATGCCCATTCTGCTCATGTGGGTTCCCAATGAGTTATGGCCCGTTAGGACTCCCACTAGGAGCGATAATTGAGGCCTGTTTAACTTGAGTAAATATTCAGTTTTTTTCTTTGATATGTTCGGCCATAAATTTCTTGAAACCCGACAAGTGTCAAGTGATGACCATCTGACGTCTGCAGCTTCAAGGAAATTCTGGTGGATTCTATTTTTTTGCTGCTCCAGTGGCATAAGTACCGAAAATTCGATTTGGCTAGGATCAAGAGTTGATCCGTTTCTGGCCAGTTCAACCACCATTTCATTCCCGAGAATATCACGATGTCCAGGGACCCATATAAGGGTTAACGTGTTTGTTGCGCCTAAAGATCTAAGTTCAGTTCGACAGCGATCTACCAGTTTGGACTTAATACTGATTGAAGAAATAGCTTTAATTGCCGCCTGGCAAAACATGATTTGTATTAATGACCCTGTTTTCATTCCAGAATTCCCTACTAGGGATATCTGTCATCGCCACTGGGTAAAATCTATGTGCGGTGTGACGTAATCTGTTTGAATGTCTATGTCAGTGAATTTCATTATGGTTCTGTGACCGAAGTGGCCCTTTTTCCAGTTATTGCACTGTTTAAGTCTAAAAGCACTTTTGGCCGCCAGCTCTTTCGTAAACAGGTCGAGCGGAGCTAGTGATAGGAAAGTTTCTAGGGCTGCTGTAGGTGTAGTTCTTATAGCACTGGTAGTGCCAATACACGCTAGTCTTTGAATTTTGGTCATGGTCTTAAGATTGGTTTCCTTATCTAAGGCTGGCCACCAGACCATGCAAGCGTACGTTAGTATTGGCCTTATTATGGCTGTGTACATCCAATGAATGGTCCTGGGGCTGGGACCCCATCTTTTACCAAAAATTCTACTACACGTGTAGAATGCAATTGAGGCTTTTTTCTCTCTTTCTTTTATGTTTTCTTTCCAGTTTAGTTTACGATCAAGTACAACGCCAAGATATTTGGCAGTACCCGAAGCATGTAGCGGAGTACCGTTAATGGTTGGTGGATCAATGTTGGGAATATTGTGTTTCCTCGTAAACAATACCAATTCCGTTTTCAGTGGGTTGACGTTGAGTTCGCAGCTACAGGCCCAATTGCTGAGCTTGTCAAGAGCTGTTTGTTGGAGCTCGCACAGAGTAGGGACAAATCTTCCTGAGGCCATTAACACGATGTCATCGGCATATGCAATGACCTTGATACCACTCAGACCTAGTTTGACTAAAATCTGGTTGACAACCAGGAGCCAAAGCAAAGGAGATAAGACTCCACCCTGTGGAGTGCCCCTACACGCCCTAACTTTTAACTTGCTATCACCCATTTCTACATTTATTAGCCTCGTTTGGAGCATGGAGTCAATCCATTTTATCAATATCGGATCGACGCTGGCGTAGCTAAGGGCTTGTCGAATTGCACTGTTATCAACATTATTAAAGGCCCCTTCTATATCAAGGAATGCTGCCAGAGTGAATTCTTTGAAATGGATTGATTTTTCGATTGTGCCTACAACTTCATGCAGCGCTGTCTCAATAGATTTGCCCTTCATGTATGCATGTTGGGCCTGTGAGAGCACACTATCATTCAGATTAAGGCGAATATGAGTTTCAATTAATCTTTCTAAGGTTTTGAGAAGAAAGGAGGATAGGCTTATAGGCCTGAAATCTTTCGGCTCAGTATGAGTGGGCTTGCCAGCTTTCGGAATGAAGATGACATTGACTTCTCTCCAACTAGAGGGAATATAGGTGATGTTTAGACAACCCCTAAAAATATCCACTAGAATTGGAACAATTATGTCTTTGGAGCTTTGGAGCATAATTGGAATTATTCCATCAGGCCCTGCAGACTTGTATGCAGAGAAGGAGTCAATGGTCCACGCCACATTCTTATTATTTATCATTTGGTTACCTATGTTGGAGGTTTCACTGATGTTAGGGCCTCTGTCCACAAGAGATGTATCGGTGGTACATCCTGGGAAGCGAGTACTCAAAAGTGACTCCAAGGTTTCAGAGCAGGAGTCTGTCCAGGTATTGTCTGGTCTTTTTAAGAAACCAGGAGGAGTATGAACCTTAGACATGACTTTCCTGAGCCTAGCCGCATCATTCGTTGACTCAATGTCTGTACAAAATTTTTGCCAGGCTGCTCTTTTGCATAGGTTGTTCGATTTTTGTACATATTTTTGCTGATCTTGAAGAGATCCCAGTCAGCGGGTTCATTACTGTATTTTGCTCTATTGAAAAGCCTCCTTGAGTTTTTCCTAAGAGCAGACAGCTCTTTGGACCACCATTCGGGGTTGAGCTTGCCTTTCCCTTTGGAAATGGGGCAAGAACTATCAAAAGCGTTATTAATGGCTATCGTTAGTTCATTAACATGATTTTCAATCTCCGAGCAGTTTGTCAGCGGTTGATTCTTATAATGACCCAAAGAAGAGGCCAATCTAGTATTGAAGGCGTCCCAGTTTGCTTTTCTGGGGTTTCTATAGGGTTTTGGGTTTTCTAACTTGTGCTTTATTTGGAATGTTATCATTCTATGATCTGAGAATGTAACATTACTTGATACCTTCCAATCACTAACTACAACAGTGTCGTAGTGGAAAGCGTCACATCGAGCACTTCTCTTCTGCTTCTCGTAACGAAGGTTGGTTCGTTACCTTTATTTAAAATCAGCAAATTTTCTTTAATTATAAATTCAAATAGTGACTCACCCCTTTTATTTGTGTCCGTACTCCCCCATTGTAGATGATGAGCATTTGCGTCGCAGCCAACTAGGAGATCCCAACCGTTCTTCTTAGTTTTTGTCACAAGGTCATCAAAATTGACAGACGGCGGTGGCCCCGGTGAATCACCTGGCATATAAACGGATGCTAAGATTAGGGGCGGGGCCCCTTTTCTTTCGCATTTTACCGTCGTCATGTCGGCACTACTGTGGGAAGATAAGAGGAAGAGATTAATAATTTTTTTCGCCACTATACATGTCCGATAGTTACCTTCTGTAGGCCCTTTACTGAAATAGAGGATATAATCTTTGGACCTAAGTCCGCAGATCCTGCCGCTGTTGATCCAGGGCTCCTGAATAAGGGCGATATCAATATTATCATTTGACAATAGTGAGGTTAAGGTGGCCGAGGCCAACTTACTGTGCTGAATGTTTATTTGTAGCACCTTCATCGTCATTTTTATTTAAGTTTTTGTTTAGTCGTTTTACATTCGCCCTATTTTTGAAATCGAAAGCGAATGCGAAATTAAATTTCCGATAGGTTTTTTTTTTGCGGATTGGTGTATGAAGAGGTGAAAGTGGTAGTTTTTTCATTGTTTTAACTAAAATAAATAAAAATGTGAGTTAAATTGTTATTTTCTTTTATAAAACAAACCAAAGGAATAAACTACATTTTTTTTAATACACTTCATGCTGTAGGAGAGTGCTCAAAGCATCAACACACGAACCAGTAACAATTTTCAGCGTTCATTGATACTCATCCAAAAACCAAGACAAACATAAATGCTTCTTTTGAAAGCCGAAACAGCTAATGTTTTGAACTAATGTTTCTTGTAAAATAAAGCGAATTTAACACATTATAAACACCTCGCACAAGAGCACTCACTCAAATCTCAAAGCAAGGAAGATCTAGAGGGAAGAAACACTTATAATTTTCTTGAAATTCGCAAGTTTGAGAATTCTTCTACTTCCACACGTTCGGCATACATATAAACAACATATTGAGTCCATTTTTAATTAAAATATTTAAATTTTATTCTAAAGTTAATGACCAACGAATATTGTATTTCGCACAATTATTTCAATTAAAAAAATAAATTCTCTGGAACTAGCTGTCAATTATCTGGAAATCTTGGAAGTATAATTTACGACTAGCTTCGTATTCGATAATTGATCAAATCGAGGCGAGTCGAAAAGGAGATATCGAATTAAAATCGATACGCTTCGTATTCCATAATCAGGCCACCAGACCATAATGCATTATCTGTAAAACCAACTCCTCGACCCAAGCCGAACGCGCCCAAATATTTGTCGTTTAACGAACAGCTGATTCAATTACAAAGCATTTAACCAAATTAATAAAAAGGTCGTTCATGCAAACTTTTGCGTAAACTTATCATTTTACACAATTTGTAAACTTACGACGTTGCATGAATACCCTTAATATAAAATGCACTTCAAATAAGCTTTTGTAAATCGTCGTTCTTTTAGTGAGGTACCCCCGGGCGGCCTAGTCCTCATTCTAATATAAATAATAAATAAATAAATACAAAAATAAATACAAATTAAAAATTGTACATAATGTATTGCACATAATAGGAACTACATAAAATCATTGCACTTCAAATAGGTAATAGGTAGGCGTTTGTAAGATCATGGTTTTTTTTAGTGAGGTGTCCCCGGTCGCCCTAGTCCTCATTCTACTACTACAAACTTATACTAGGGGTATTCATGCAACTGCGTAAAACACTAGATAAGTTTACGATTTGGTTAATTTTATCTTTTGGTTAATGAACTGTCAAATTTTGTATGGGAAATGGTTTACACAATTTGGTTAATTTTATCCAAGGATTTAGCTGCGGAAAATTAACCAAATATTTGGTTAAACTTATCCAAACGTCATTGTGACTTTTAGAGATTGAATTAGGTGTGTTTGTGACTTTTGGAATTAGGCATGTTTAGAAACATGATATAAATGATATCTCAGAGAACTAAAAAAGTTCTGAATGTGTTCTGTAATTATTGCATTGCAATTAGTTGGTGATAAAAGTTGTGAATTAAAACATAGTTTATACAAAAAAATAATTATTAGAAGGTCTACATTTACTCAACGATTAAAGGCTCTGCCCAACCAACGCGAAATTATAGCGAAGCATTCACAAAGACAGTTTTTTGTCGTTTTTTAGTATTGAGATCATTCACTTTAATTTTGTGTTAGTTTGGCAGAGCCTTTAGGAAAGCTACTTTTCGTAAATTATTAAGGTAGAACTATAAATTCTCACCCAAACCAATGCGAATCTTTCGATGACGACGACGAACGTGTTGTTTTCATTTACAACAACATGTTGTTATTAATGTTTTTGTTGTGGTCAACGAATGATTCGCACTGGTTTGGAAGATTCTAAATAGTCGGAAGCTGTTAGAAACAGATGTCATTAGCCAATGCAAAGTATCTTTCTGAACTGTCAAAATCAGAACTAAGCCATAATTCACTTTTTCTCTTTTTTTCGTACCTACCTCAACAAATTTCAGTTTCACTTCCGTGAAGTGTACTCGGGGGCACTCTATTTACTTCAGAAAGCAAAAGTTAACGAAAATGAAGAAAAGTACATTATGGGCGTGACATATGATTTGTTTCTATTCGCTGATTTTCATCCGACCACTGCCGTGAGCCTGCGACTAATATATTTCTACCTTACAACACGACTATTGTAATGTATATTAAGGTAGAACTATAATAATTATTGTTGATAGTTTACTGAAGTGGTCGGTTGGAAGTGAGCGAATACATGAAAACCATACTCATCTCACGGGAGTAAAACTGACATTTGGTGAAGTTGGAACGAAAAAAAGAGAGGGATGATTCATTTTACTTAAGTGGAATATTCCTCACTTCTTCTTTTAACTGTTTGGAAAGCAACTTTTCGTGGGTTTTTAGCCCATTGATTTTGACAGGCAAAAGTTGTCGTTCCAAATATTTCGCATTGGTTTGAGAAAGCCTTACTAGTTCTAGCTTTACATTTTGTTTTATCCTTCCGAGTTTCCGACTTCACGTTGGTTCGGGAGAGGTTCTCTATTTAAAAATTACTTCGCTTACAAGCAGGATCGGGAGCTCCAGGTTTTTTGTCACTTGAGTTGAGTTGAAATGGTATTGAGATTTCAGCAAAATGAATGGCATTGATGTATTTCAATGCAAAACAAATATATAATATTAAAACAAATATATATTTGTAAACACACATGCAAATAAACAGACCATAATGCATTATCTGTAAAACCAACTCCTCGACCCAAGCCGAACGCGTCCAAATCTTTGACGTTTAACGAACAGCTGATTCGATTACACAGCATTTAAAGGTAGAACTATAATAGTCGGAAGGGCACTGAAGCTAATGTCAAAAACCAACGAAAAGTAGCTTTCCGTACCGAAAAAAGGGGAACACACCCATAATGTAACTATCATCTTTCTCTTTTTGGCATTCCTATTTCACCAAATGTCAGTTTTACTTAAGTGAGGTGCGCTCGGGAGCGCACCTCACTTCCGTAACCAAAGTTGAACGAAACTTGACGAAACGCTCCACTTCGCAATTATAGTCGCGTCAAATGCTTTCCGTGTATTCGGTTGTTTTCTTCCGACCACTTAAGTGCCCCTCCGAGCATTATAGTTCTAGCTTAACCCTGAATACCCTTACTATATATTTGGGTTTTTGTGTTTTTTTGAAGAAGAGTTTCGTTGCTGTTGTCCTCGTCCTATTACCTAATAAAAAAAATATAATGACAAATTTTATATAGTACAAAAAATAAAACATTCAATATAATGTATAATGCGTATAATTTATTTTCTTAATAATAGATTAATTTATATTTATATAATAAAAACATTTACATAATAATGCATAACAACAATTAAAAAGAACATTAAATCTAGATGGTTTTTGTATTAGTAGGCGAAAAACTGTGACGAAACCAAAACGAGACCGAGAAAAAAACACGAAAATCTGCGGCGAAACCGAAATACACGAAAAACTACGACGAAAGCGAGAAAAAAAACACGAAAAGCTGCGATGAAATCAAGACGAGACAGAGAAAAAATACGAAACGAGACATTAGTTTGGCCATCAGTTGTTCGCTGGATGAAGATATTTTTTTGGGTTTTGCCAAACTCTGAAGTGGTTTTGGTGGTTTGATACGCGAGCAAGCTAATCAACAAAGTTTGTTCCCTCTCTTTATTAACTTTGTCAATCAAAAGTCGGGAACAAACTTCGCAATTGAGCTTCTTTTTTAACTTAGCTGCTGCGAATCCTGCATAGTAAACAGCACCTCCATCCTCCAGCTTTTTGCACTCAGCGATCTTTTCTATTGTCATTTCCACTTCGTCTTCATCGTCGTCGTACCTGAAAATTTCATTAAAAATTTCGTCGTAAATATCCTGAGTGGGTTCCTCACTAGGTCCTGTCTCCATCCTAGTATCCATAGCCTCCAAATCTAAGGGCGGTATTCACCGAGCGCTCATAAATGGCTCTTAAGTTTATGAGGCTCATAACTCAAATATTATTTGTGCTATTCACCAACCACTCACAAGTGTTTTTCGAAGTTCGAAAATTAGAGCCACTCTCTCTTATTCAGACAAACCCAAACTGTGAAATCAAACTGTTTTCGAACATGAATGACAGTTGACGTCAAAAAAAAAAAAAAAAAAAAAATACAATCTATTGTGCTTATCTATATTTTTTAATTTGTTTTTTTTATAATAATTTATTTTAACTTTAGTGACAACTTTATTCAATTAAAAGTGGCATCAATTAGTTTATAGAATCTACAAGTTGAATTTGTTCAGGCTATGGCTATGTGTTTCATCTCTTCTGCATAAAACTTTTTTTTACTACTGTAATTTGTCACTTGTAGCTTTCATTTTTAAATATTCAAATTGTGACTAAATTCAATTAAAATCTATTTTATTTTGTGACTATTTAATTAAAAAACAAAATGGCAATCAAAATATCTGCAGGATTAAAACCCCAGGGAGCTGCCATCAGTTTTTCTTCAACAGCAGCATTTGCAACAGCACCAAATGCAACAGACAAAACTTCAATAGTGACGACAGCTGGTGGTGGAGGAGAATAGCAGCAGCAGCAAGCTAGCGGTAGATTCCAGCAGCAACAGCAGCTGCCCCGATATACAAATATGAAAAAATAGTGGTATCATTGTATATAAAAACTATTGGCGTTAGCGCATATTCAATACTCAACACGTTTTCTTGATAGGTGGTGGCGGGGGCAACAGTGCCAGCGGAACTGATCCAAAATCCATGGACAAAAATAGTTCCTATGTTGATGGTAACGTTGGTGTTGGAATGGCACACCTTCATATAAGTTCTTCGTCACAGCAGTATCATCACCAGCCAGCGAATAGCAGTTCATCGTCGGCTGGCCATCATGCGGTGCCACAGCATTTGCAACAGCAGCAACAACAACTGTGTGGAAAGGATTTGAGTTGTGGTAATCACAAATGCAAGGACTGTTGTCACGTTGGAGAGTGTCATCCTTGCAAGCTAAGTCCGAAATGACAACATCGTGTCCTTGTGGTAAAATGCCAATAGTTTTGAGGAAAGTAAATCCTGTCTGGACCCAATACCCGTTTGCGATGGCATTTGCAACAAGACACTGCCCTCTGTCCGCGTGTACTAAACAAACAGCAGTCAAATGCGTCGCTGTGGCCACATGGTCCAAATGAGAAAATGTCGTCGATTCTCTACAAGAGCCGATGATGCTCGCTGCAAGAAGCGCTGCGTTAAGAAAAGATCCTCTGCGGCAAGCAAAAATTAAACCAAGAATATGTTGTACATTGTACATTGCTGAGAGGAATTTTGATGAGGTAAAAACTGATATTTCTGATGTTAATACTGAAGGTCTATCTAATCCTCAAGCAATAAAATTTTGACAATTTTAAGATTTGTTGATCGATGGCGGTAACAAAGTCAAGGATATCTTCACTTTTAGAATGCAGAATTGGAAAATCTTTGGGACGACGGAACAGTGAATCAGAGATCAGTAATGAAAAAAGTGATTTTCCCTCCGCTCAAGGTCAGATAAAGATAACCTTTCAAATGAACAATTTGCCAATTTACCTTTAAATGATAAAGGAGACTACAGAACATGAATGATATATCAAACTACAAAGGATCTCCCAAACCAACGCGAAATTATAGTGAATGATTTGCAAAGACTGTTTTTTGTTGTTGTTTCTCATTGTGCATCTTTCATATTTTGTATCGTTGCGGAATGATTCTCTTTGATTTAGCATTGGTTTGGGAGAACCTTTAAGGAAAAAAAGCAGAAAAAATGTTAATAGTTGGCTCTAAGAATTTGATGGTCTTTAAGGGCATGTATCTTTATTTCTTTATATCGAATACAAAAGTCTGGCTGTATTTTTTTAGCGCTCGTGGTTGGACGAAGGGCTAAAAAAGCGATTTTCCGATTGCGTGCAACCAATTAAATTCACTTATTTAAAATAGTATAGATGTTAGATGATGATTAAGAATTATGTTCTGTCATTTTCCTTAAAGCTGGCCAGTCAAAAGCGAGCCATCCAATCCATTTGGTTTAGTTTGGATTTCAGATTGGCTGAAAATCCAAATGGATCGGTGGCCAATCCACCCTACATATGACCGATTTTGTATCAGTGCGAGGCCATTTAAATCGTTGGTTCTGTCATTGATGACCATCTTAAGTCCACAGACTAATTTTGGCGACCTAAATAATAAAACTCAATATATGAGCTTTTCAAGCGAACCTACTTCTTTATGTTAGAAATGTTTTAATTTTTGTTGTTGATTTCTGATTTTTTTAAATCGTAGAAATTGAAATTTGTGGACATAGGAAAAATGCAGACCATAATTTTTTGTATTAAATGAATTAGGGTACGACGTAAGACCCCTGAGCCATGACACAGAAACTATAAACCCCTATTTCAACCAATCTACGCGCCGTCGAAAAAGTCCTGCCAGAACTTTGTATTCGATATCAAGAGGTGCATGCACCTTCATACCATCATGCTCATATTTTGGCTAATTTGCTGCTGGCTCCTAGTTTATGATGCCTTCAAGTAGAGAGAAGTAGAAATAAGGACATAACATTTAGATATGTATGTACATATATTAATAAAGAAATTATAAATAAATAAAAGTGAAAAAAGTCATCCTTATATTTCAATTTCTTTTCATGTCTAAAGACAGTGAAGGAAGAGAGGAAGTAAGAATTTAAACGGTACATTTTTACGAAACCGGTTAAGAGAACTTGGAATTATTACTATAGGCGTGTTGAGCTTTTCGTTATAATAATGATAATAAATTTGGTGGCGCAACAGCTCGTCGAGAACCAGGGCGTAGTGACTTACAACTCTCAACCATCTCAACCATTCTTGTGTGTGTTGTTTGCAGGATTGGAGGGGACCTACAATTTTTTGCCGAGTCCTTGATGAGAAGTACTTATTCATGACAAGTATACTCTTGGAAGATTTGTCAGTTCCTCGCAAGAGGCAGTATTTACGGAAAAAACATCTGTTTTTAGGTGGCAGCGGCTGGGAATCGAACCCAGACCTTCGGCATAACAGTCCAACGCACTAACTATTATGCCACGAGGTACTACTTTTTTCGTTATATGGGTGATTCTCTGTCAAATTGGATTCTTTTTTTAAGAAAATTTCAAAAATTAAAACTTATTGGAAACAAATTTTGTTTCGTTTTTGTGGCTTCATTTAGTCAGAGTATCAAATCTGTAAAAGCATTTTGCTACAACTTTTAAAGAACAAAAAATATCTTGAATTGTACTAAAACTGGAATAAACGAAAATGAAGCTCTTTTACTGTTTTTAATTTGTATTTTGTTTTCCCTCTTTTTGACTATACTTTTGTTGAGATACAAGATTAACTGTTATGTTTTGAAATCTAGACATTTCCACTTCCTGTAGGTACAACAACGTTAAAAATTAAAACAAACAGTTGTTATCTATACATAGATAGTGCCTCTTTTGGAAAATCACCATACAAACTTCCTGAAACTAAACATAATGGCGGTTCAGCGAGTAATCTTTTGAACTCAAAAATAAAAGTAAATCCTAGCACAACATTCATTCATGAATATTTTATTCAGCATTAAGTATTTTGACTTAATTTTTGCATAATTTTGTCAAACAAGTATTGCACTCAAACTTTTCTATAAGGGCAATATTTCTATTCAATGAAGTATTTCATTCGAAAATAGTAGACTTAATCGGAAAAACAAGGAACGGACATGCCGTGGCATGACTGACATGTACTGACATTTTTACTATACTTTTCCAAACCATGTCGAAGATGTAGCAAATTTGGTCATGATATTGAATGTAGATTGTATAGCCATTTACACAATCCAAACCAAAAATATATACGAACATTTTACGCATTAAACAACAAAAAAAGCACTGGACCCAAAGAATCACAGTTTAGGACGGAATCACCCATAATTAAAAGAAATACAAATAAGCTTTTAAAATCAAAGTGATTTGTAAAAACAAATTAAATTTTTAAATAAAAATAATACAAAGATTTTTGAGAGTGATAATTTTAGAAAAAAAAAACTTCTCGACATCTTTAGAACATTTAACTTCAGATTTTTTATTGGTTAAGTTTTTTTAAAACTTAGTTGTGTTATTTTTGCAAAAAAGAATTGAGTAAATGGTCCCTTCTTTGATCTATTTCTTCCTCTCGGTTTAATCTTATAATATACATACACTATCTTTCCCTAATCAAGTGATCTTCGACGCTGTTTGAAATATCCACCAGCACGTGTATCGAGAAGAGCAATAGCAGTGGCAATTCTCGCTATGAAAATTCACCGATGGAAGCAGTTCTAGGGCTTTCAACTTTTTAATGGCAGCGGAATGTTTTTGTGGTGTCGCTGGAAGGCTGGATACAACATCACTTAAAGTATCGCTCATTGCAGTTGGAGAGACTTTGATGTAATGACCTTTTGCTTCAGTGCCCGGTTCTGATTGAGGTCTTTGCTGGGGAAAAGTTATCTCATTTAGTTTTGTATTACTCATTACAGCACATTCCTTCATCATCATCAAATGGTCCAACTTTCCAACAGTTGCGTTCAGTTCGTTTTCCCAAACATCTTGCTTTTGTTGGCCATCACCTTCAACTGGACGAACTGTGAGGGATTTAACTTTCTTTCGCAACTCTTCGACAAGGTCTTCATCAATTTGTTATTGTTTTATTGGTCCTCATATAAGCGCCACCCACCACTGCCGCCTCGTTCACTTCGCATTGAGCTGCTAGTAGTAGTCAAAGACATCTCACACGTCCTATCGATGGAAGATCCCAGAGTTCTAGTTCGAGATTGAAGTCAAGCAAGGATACTAGTTCGGCTCCAACGCCGGGTTATTTTGGTCCCGGTGGTTATATGGGTTGTCATGGCAACAAAATCACCACGCTGACGGTGGATTCCATCACTAATGCGTTCGAGATTACGTAAAGTAGTTTGTTTTCCGTTTTGAACTTGTGCTTGGAGTTCTTGGATGGGGTTCTTTTGGGTTTGCAATTGATCCTGGCAGATTTGCTTCTCTTCAAAATAGGGACGTGTTTTTGCTATGCTACGACTGAAACATTCTTCTAATTGTTGAACGTAAACAAAAAAGAGACAAAGTCAAATGTATTTTTACAGGTGGTGGCTCCAATTTTGTCTTACCTTCATTTCAGCAGCATTGAATAACCTCGATTTCAATTCATGCTCTGCGTGACTTTCAGCCTTTTGTTTTTCCGCATCCATTCCTCTTTGTGGGGCATGATTATGCATTTCCTGCTACACATTGGCGAATTGCCGTTGTTCGACCAATGCAACTATTTCCTTAGCTGCTGCATGATTAAGAAATTAAAAAAATATATATGTACAATTAAATGGCCTTATATGTAAAACAAAAATAGATTAGGTAAGGAAAACATACCATTTGCCCCCTGAAACTTGACGGCCACTTTCTGACATTCAATTTGTGCTTCGCGTGCTTTCTCGATGTGTGTATTCGTTTAATAGGATCCGGAATTTTAAGTTTGCTTCCTATCCTATAGAAATTGAAGTTCAAATAATTTGTTCAGTTTATATAGATATCAGAGCGCTCACCTGAGCAGACGAATCCAAAATAAACTCAGAAATATAAACTGGACAATTGTGTATTGGATAAAGTTTTTAGCATTTTCCGAAGAAGAAATAATGTATGTTGAGATAGTGAAATGTTTTTTTCTTATGTTCCAAAGGAACTAAATGAAACTTAAAGGTTTATAATGGATTTTTCAAAAAAATTTCTTTAGTACTTTTAAAATTGTTTGTAGTTAATTACCTCTAGTTCAATTTCTAGCTTGTTTATTTGATCTGTTGCAGTATTGAGATTTTCTAACTCGATCTGAAATTAAAAATGGATATATAGTAACTTTAAATTTTAATAAATATGGCAAACAGCTGAGCAATACCAACATACAAGAAGGACAAACTGTAGAGAAGTTTTGTGAAGGTGGTTCCCGACAAAAAACGCATGACATGGCCAAACATTCCATGTTTCCAGTCCAGCCAAGTGGGATCAGTTGCTGGGATCTTCCATGATTCTAAGTTTGGTGCTAAAATAAAATAATTTACATTAAGGGTATTCATGCAACGTCGTAAGTTTACAAATTGTGTAAAATGATAAGTTTACGCAAAAGTTTGCATGAACGACCTTTTTATTAATTTGGTTAAAGCCTGTGTAATTGAATCAGCTGTTCGTTAAACGTCAAATATTTGGGCGCGTTCGGCTTGGGTCGAGGAGTTGGTTTTATAGATAATGCATTATGGTCTGTGTATTTACATGTGTGTGTACAAATATATATTTGTTTTAATAGATACGTGTACTAAGTACTCCTGTTAATTCAATTATATTTGTTTTGTATTGAAATAAATATGTACATCAATGCCATTCATTTTGCTGGAATCTCAATACCATTTCAACTCAACTCAATTGATCGATCCTGCTTGTAAACGTAGTAATTTTTAAATAGAGAACCTCTCTTGAACCAACGTAAAGTCGGAAACAACTCGGAAGGATAAAACAAAATGTAAAGCTAGAACTATTAAAGCTTTCTCAAACCAATGGGTTATAAACCCACGAAAAGTTGCTTTCCAAACACTCAAAAGAAGAAGTGAGGAATATTCCACTTAAGTAAAATGAATCATCCCTCTCTTTTTTTCGTTCCAACTTCACCAAATGTCAGTTTCACTCCCATGAGATGAGTATGGTTTTCATGTATTCGCTCATTTTCAACCGACCACTTCAGTAAACTATCAACAATTATTATAGTTCTACCTTAATATACATGACAATAGTCGCGTTGTAAGGTAGAAATATATCAGTCGTAGGCTCACGGCCGTGGTCGGATAAAAATCAGCGAATACAAACAAATCATGTCACGCCCATAATGTACTTTTCTTCATTTTTGTTAACTTTTGATTTCGGAAGTGAATAGAGCGCCCCCGAGTACACTTCACGGAAGTGAAACTGAAATTTGTTTAGGAAGGAACGTAAAAAAAAGAAAAAGTGAAAAAGTGGTTTGGGTGAGAATTTATAGTTCTACCTTAATAATTTACGAAAAGTAGCTTTCCTAAAAGCTCTCCCAAACCAATACGAAATTAAAGTGAATGATTTCAATACTAAAAAACAACAAAAAACTGTCTTTGTGAATGCTTCTCTATAATTTCGCGTTGGTTGGGCAGAACCTTTAATCGTTGAGTAAATGTAGACCTTCTAATTTTTTTTTTTGTGTAAACTACGTTTTAATTCACAACTTTTATCACCAACTAATTGCAATGCAATAATTACAGAACACATTCAGAGCTTTTTTAGTTCTCCGAGATATCATTTATATCATGTTTCTAAACATGCCTAATTCTAAAAGTCACAAACACGCCTAATTCAATTTCTAAAAGTCACAATGACGTTTGGATAAGTTTAACCAAATATTTGGTTAATTTTCCGCAGCTAAATCCTTGGATAAAATTAACCAAATTGTGTAAACCATTTCCCATACAAAATTTGACAGTTCATTAACCAAAAGATAAAATTAACCAAATCGTAAACTTATCTAGTGTTTTACGCAGTTGCATGAATACCCCTATTATATTCTTGACAAAAAAATGTATTTCTACTTACTTTGTTGAATATTCCTTCCACAATTTCTGGTAGTTCCCTTTATCAAGCTTCTCGTGTCCGAAACCTTGCGAATCAACTTCTTCTTGATGACCTTGATTAGTTTGTTCTGCTATAGGGTTTCACGTGATACATATAGAAGCAAATAATCGACGACACCACAAATTAAATTCGAGTAGTTGGGCATCATATCGTTGAATTAGTCAGTCAGTGATTCAGACACGACAAACGTAAAGCTTGATGTTGTCGGATTTATGTATAGTTCCATAGCGATTGAAACTTTCGGATGGCTGAACCTTTGGAATGTATAGCAAACTCTTGAATGAGACTTCCCCTTCTGCAACCATTTTGTTGTTTGGGCTAAGGACTTTTCTCTCGGATCATGAGATTGTAAAACTATTTGACTCAATTAATTTGGAAAAGAAAATGTTTATTTCAACAGTTAAATAAAGAAAAAAAAAACAAAACACGAATAAAAACCTGTGACAGTAGTGACAGATAGAGATAGAAAGTTTGGAAGTGACATTTTATTTCGAATGATATCGAACAAGTTTTCGAAGAGAGCGCTCATAACTTAAGAGTGGTCAGGACCACTCATAAGTCTTATGAGCGCTCATAAATATTCACTATTATTGCTTGGTGAATAGGTTTATGAGCCTCATAAGTTATGAGCCGTCGGTGAATACCACCCTAAGAGAGGTTCCACTCCAGCGTCCTCGTATCCTGAATGTTCGGCTGAACTTAGATGCTGGAATATAATTATTATCTTTAGATTTCGAATTAGTCTTCAAGCTGAGGGATTCCTCTCATATGATCCACGGTTACATCTCAGCATTGAAAACAAATTCTCAGCGACATCCGTATTCAAATACGCAAGGAGAACATAGCTTTGCTACACATCTGCGCAATTGCCATTAAAGTTTGTTTTAATCCCTTAAAACGTGGTGGCACTACAACAACGCTCGTGGATTTCCATTTTGAAATCCATTCCATCGCTCTTTTTAATCCGTCCAGAGTATGTGTAGTTTCGGAAAGAGCTTGCTTGTTGGGATTTCTTGAATAGAGCCGGCCCGTATTGAGATTGTCAAACAGATCATTGAGCTGTTTGACAAACCTAGACGTCGACTCAGCTCTTTTTATTTCTTCATCTGTTTTGAAAACATCGGTTGCTTTCAAAACATATTAACCCTGTTCCATGGTTTAGTCCCAAACAGTTTCAAACAGTTTCAGACCGCCAGATTTGGTGCGGACCAGTACAATTTTTCAAGTGTGGAACGACTTCGGACTAAATCTGGCGGTTTCAAACTGTTTGAAAGTCGGCAAGGAACAGACCTATTGTATACCGGTGTATACATTCTCGCTGAAAACTTGTGTCACAAGTTTAACCGACAATTTCTCAAAATTATTCCGCTGAACATGGGAGTTCGTCAGCTTATAAAACACCTGGAATGTTCCATACTTATCGTGGTCAAAGATTTTTTGGATCACATTCCAGTCGACGATTTCTTCCTCTATCTTAATGTTGTGTTTTAACAAGATGTTTCTCACGCTCTTAAAAAGATGCGGGTAATCGTATAAAAGGAATACTCTTTGTTCCTGAATATCCACATAGGGTTCATTTTCCAAAAAGTTTGGTGGCCCAAGTCTGTTGTACGCCGCGACGTTCATTGAACCCTGGTCAATGTGGAAAAGTTGCAGCAAAATAAAAGTGCGCAACTCTTCCTTGAAGCCCTCCATCTGCTTATCTAATCCCTTACGCAGCTGATACTCGCGAATTTTTCGGAGCTTAGTGGGCGTATTGAAAATGTACCGCGGAATAAATTTAGCCTTTTTTACTTGTCGTGCAGATTTATATGAAAAACGCCTTGGAGAGGGAAACTGTGAAGCAGAAACATGAGATGACGGAGTATCTCGAATGGAATAATCCCTAATATAATTATGGGTTGCACTTGCAGCCAAGTTCTCTAACGAAAAAGCTGGGCTGCAAGCTGGAGGAAGAACTGCAGCTGGAGTTGCAAAAAGGGGTGAAAGTGGGAGCGCAGAGGACACAACACCAGAATTAACCGTAGATGTAGATGGTATCCGGATAGCAGACGTAACCGTGGAGGTAGCTTGCATCCGGGTCCTCGCAGCATCCATTAAACGAACACATGAAATGTCATTGGACGTTTCACTGCACTTACATATCGACGGTTGAGATATAGGCAGTGCATTTTTGACAAGACATGTCCTAAATCCTGAGACAATAATGTCTTTGGCATAAAATAAAAAAAGCTTTTGACACATCACCGATTTGGGCTTCACATCGTCGATGTGAGACAAGCCTCCATGCTTTACCCAAACTGATCGTCGATAATCTTTGGGTAGTATAAAAAACGAAAGTTCACACAAGTTTTTTGCCGCTCCTTCAACACTTCAAAGGCATTTTAAAAAACTAACAAAAATTTATTTTTACACAAAACTTCAAAAATTACTTAATATAATTTTCCCGATTTAATTAATGCTGAAATAATAAAAAGTATTTATTATTTTTAACGCGAAATAAATAACACGAAACGAATCAGTGCAAACCGGAACACCCTGTATATAAAAAAAATAACTTTCGCAAATAATTCACCTGCTGAGAAAAATGGAAATTTATTGTAAAATAATTTCAATAAATTTATAATCATATATTTATAAATAAAAAGGTTAAACAAATAAAATAATTTAATAAAATAATATTTGGTAAATTTTACCACCAACAGGAACACCAAACACAAAAAAACACAAATCACCGAAAGTTAACACAAAAAAACAGAAAAAAAAATTAAAAATGGGGGGGAAAATAAAATTTTGAAGGGCCTCAAAAAAACAAATAAATTAAAAAAAGGTAATAAAAAAATTCACAAAAAATACAAAAGAAATTAATAAAAGGCAATGTAATTTTTTTTTGATAGGTAGGTACAAAATTTGGGGTAATTGGCTGGCAAATTCAGCACTATCACTATCACTAGCACTCATTATTCATTTTTATGATGATATTAGGAATATTATTCACTAAAAACCGCACAAAATGTATTTATTTGTAAAAAATTGCAAAGATCGACGTTTTTGTAGCCAAAAAGTTGATCTGAAGAAAAATCGTTACAAAAAGCTGAAATAGCTTCAAAAAACCGCGAAAAGTTTTTTTAAAGAAAATCCTACAAATACTACCTATACAGTCATATAATATGAAGAACTTCCATACAAAATCACTACACACAGAAAAACAATATGCCAAATTTCACAGAAATTACCGTATTCTCGGTTCCTCTGCTCTAGTTTTTCTTCTCCTCCAACTCCCATATATTTCATATAAATACCTATACACCCTTCTCATTCTCGCCATTTTAGCATTTTTTCATTTTCTACCACTTTTTATACTCTTCTACGGGGAAATATCAACCCTGTCAATAAAGTTCCTCAACATTCAAATGTCAAATCACCAAAAATTTCCTCAACTTTCGAATGTAAAAGAATGTTTATAGATACGGGGGCTTCAACATCAGATTGTGTAGAAACAATTGATCTCGATGATACTACTATAAAGTTTATATACAAAGCTATAAGGCAAGTTTTGGATTCGTGCAAAAAAAAAAGTTTTGAGATAACAATCAAACATGATATTACAATGATAGAGAACACCAAAAAAGTGGGTGGCACAATTCTGTCTCTGTCTGTTCGTCTACAGCCTAAACGGCTCGATCGATTTTCTTCAAACTTGGTACATATAGTGGTTTTTGGTGATTTTGCTGACACTTTTTTTTCATTTTTTTTAGAACCAAAAATAACGGTACCTGCCATGCGATTTTTTTAGCAATTCTACATAATCGTATTTGTCTCAAAACTTTTCTTTAAAAAATATCAACAAGTTTATTTTAGTACAGACTTTCTTTGGGTGGAAAACCATTTTTCAAAAATGGTTATTAATGGTACCTCCCAAAGAACGATTTTTTTAATTTTTGATTTTCTTCAAAACGGTATATCTGATTTCAATTATATTTTTTATGTGGAAGCTTCCAAAAAATATAAATAGATTTGTGTACCAAAATTTTTGAAAAAATATTTTTTGGATTTTTAAAAAAATTTTCAAATTTTTTTTTGGAAAATCTAATACTTCGAAAACGACATGATCGATTTTTTTAAAACTCCATATTTGAGACTTTTTAGTACTCTCTAAAGTATTTGTAGAGAAAATTTTATACACTCCCGTTCAATTGAATAGATTCAAAATTTTCGAGTGCGATTTACCGTTATAGCTCCGAACTTTGTGGAATAAATGAATTTTTGAAAATGGCATTAGAGAAAGTATCCAATTGAGAAGAGAATAAGAAAACACACAATATCAAACATACCATCATTACACGTTTTATTATCATTTCTTTAAATTCATATTGAAATCGTAGAATTTTTTTTTCGTTTATTTGAATAGGTGCACCGCCTTTATAATCACTTTGCTTTGAACTAGTTGAAGGTCAGACCTTTTAAAGCTATTTTTGGGTTTTATATCATGGTTTCTTTGATATGACACAAACAAATTGAGAACAAACGTAGAATGGGTGGAGGAAAAGCTCTTTTCGCGGCTGAGTACGCGAAAATTTATTGTTTTCATGATAAATGACTAACGGGATATCAAATTTCGGAAAAAAAACTTACAGAATCTATTCTTTGATCTATAATTATCTGAAAAATAAACCAAAAGATGGTTTCGATATGAAAGGATGCAAATAACCTCAATTTGTTTGTGTCATATCAAAGAAACCATGATATAAAGCCCAAAACTAGCTTTAAAAGGTCTGACCTTCAACTAGTTCAAAGCAAAAGTGATTATAAATGCGGTGCACCTATTCAAATAAACAAAAAAAAGTGCTACGATTTCAATATGAATTTATAGAAATGATAATAAAACGTGTAATGATGGTAACTTTGATATTGTGTTTTCTTATTCTCTCCTCAATTGGATGCTTTCTCTAATGCCATTTTCAAAAATTCATTTATTCCATATAGTTAGGAGTTATAACGGTACATCGCACTCAAAAATTTTGAACCTATTCAATTGAACGGGAGTGTATTTATGGAACAATTAGCAACTATTGTGCCTGCTTACACGTGAAGAACGAAAGTGTTCAGATGTGAAGAAAATTATTCTGCAGATTTTGTTCTCCTCTTTGTGTTTTTCGTATTTTCATAATAAAAGACACGATTTGATTGGTTGGATTGGATAGGAAAAGCAACACAAAAGAGAACGTCAATTTTCCACACCGAATATTTTCAAATATTTAAAAATATTTCATCCCCTTCCCTCTTCTGCAAGTTCCCCCGCTCACCATCACAAATCGCAGAAAATGCTTCAATTTCTTCACGTGTGATCAGGGACATTAATAGTACCTGTCATAGAACGTATTTTTTTATTTTGAATTTTCTCGTTATCGAACGGATTTAGGTGAATTTATTTTTATATACAAATTCCTGATTGGATTTATTAATATTGCATATCAAAATTTTCAAAAAAAAGTTTTTGGATTTTTAAAAAAGTTTCAATTTTTTTTTTGAAAATTCGATAGCTCAAAAACAGGTTGACTATTTTTTTTCAAAGTTTGTTTTTATATACACATAAATATATACTTTAAATTTGCAAACAAATTTGTTCTTAAAAATGTTTTAAGAATTTTATATATAAAAAATTATTTTTTTTATATACCGCTCCAACGATTTTAAATATTGTTCCCATACAATCATATTCAATTAAGAATCAAGATGGCATTCTTTTTTCCACCTCAAACAGGCAAAGTAGTTGTTTTAGCTAGTTAAAATGTCGTATTTCATACTTCTCTACATTTTTCTCTCATAATTTCCATGTTTTTATATACAATTTTCTTAAACCCGCAGTGTCTTGAACATAAGAGCAAGTACGTGCGACCCAGTCGTGCATTTTATTTTAAATACATACCTTCCTTGGTATCTAACAAGGAATATTACTATTTTTGTTTAGTTATTCATTTCCTCAAGAAACTACATATTTTGGGTGTGATAATATAATTCATAATTCGGTAATTTTTAACAAATAATAGGTACCTACATTTTCATCATAAATAAAATCACAAATAGCTACTTATTTTGTTACATTAATCGCTTTTGTTATTTACACTCCAATATCTAGAAGAAAAAATCTAGAAACCACACACAAAACAAAAACACCCATTAATTAAAATAATCAATTCCTTCCGGTCTCCCTGCTTGATCCTTTACTTACCATAACAATATCCCAAAATCTAAAATCATTCAAGTTCAAGATCAAGTTGAAAAAAACTACCCCCATTCCATAAGTGCATGACCTACAAATTTGAAATGTTTGTATCTATCTACCCTCATAATAGCCGTTCCACACTATCCCACTGAGTATTAATACATGTCAAAAAAGTGGGAAAAAATCATGTATAATAGTGTGGAAACAAAATATGAAATTTCATCACACACAACTTGACAGCGCATCCGACACAATTTGACATGTGTTAATACATGAAAATATTTAGGATCGGTTCTAAAGCCATCACACTTTCTATCCCACTTGGGCGTTTGAGGTTATGGTGAAACTGAAATTTAATACTATCTACATTTATCATAACTTTATTCCCAAACGAGAAAAAAATAAGACAGACAAAACTTCACAAATAGTGCTTCGCGCACCACCACACCAAAGCAAAAAATGACATATAATATCCCTTTCCAACAAACGAATACATTTACAGGCACGAGTACGATAACTTAGGCGCCAAGAAATAATAACGGTTTTTTGTAGAACAGTTTAATACAAGCATTTTTTACTATGGGAGGGGGGGTCCATATCACCCCGTTTGGGCGGGAGGGGCAATTTCATAAAAACAGTACCAAAAATGTAAAAAAAATATTAAAAAATAACGGTAATACTTACAACAAAGTATTATACCTTTATTTAAAGCTTATAGCAATTTTCTCAGAAACTAGAAGACATAGAATCATCTAGTTTTCAGTTTTTGATTAAGAATTAATTAGAGCAACTAATTTTAGAAAAAAAAAATGATATATAATTTTACAGTTTTGAGAAATTACACTTTAAACCTATTTTTTATGCTTTTTTCTCGCAAATTTTGAGTTTAAAATTCATTTTTTCAAAAACCATGCATAGATTTCACTTGATTCAAAAACTAGCTAATAGAGTATAAGCTTTAAATAAAGGTATAATACTTTGTTGTAAGTATTACCGTTATTTTTTAATATTTTTTTTTACATTTTTGGTACTGTTCTTATGAAATTGCCCCTCCCGCCCAAACGGGGTGAGATAGACCCCCCTTCCATAGTAAAAAATGCTTGTATTAAACTGTTCTACAAAAAACCGTTATTATTTCTTGGCGCCTAAGTTATCGTACTCTCCCCCATTTACAAACACTTTACTCCCTATATCTTTAGACCCAAAATGAAATAATGAAAAAAATAAAAATCGTACAGTTTGGTTTGTGTACTGTTCTTCTTGGTCATGGACAAAGTAGTGCAAGGGAACAAAAACAAAAAAAGCTGGCTGTGTGCGCTGTGCGCGAATACCTTTTTCCTGTTTCTTTATGTATCGTATGCGTGTATGCGTACCACTCGAACGATGTTTGTTCGAACTTCGAAGATCAAACATGTTCTTAGGGAAGGGTTTTTTATTTTCGTTTTTTTATGCGTAGATAAAAATCTTCGAATCTGAGTTCGAACTTTTGTGGAGGCCTCTTAACTTTTGTGAGAAAAATAGAGAAGTATTGAAATTTGGTGGAAAGCTTTAAAAAGGAATTTTTTGGTTTATTGATGGGATTTTTTCGATAAATACGCAACACGCACTTGCGTGAAGTTAGATGCAGTTGAAAAAAAAATGATTTGTTTCGTTTTAGCTGGCACCATTTTAATGGGTCGTTTTATATAATCGGGGTATGTCGTGACTATCGTTTTAGTCGTTTGTCGTTTTTTTTTTGCCGCTCCTTTCCTTTTACATAATAGGGGCCCAGAACAAATAAACTGAACACTTGCTTCTTTTAATGACTTATAAATTTATTATCAATTTTAAATTGCATTTCAGCTTTCGTTTAATGTACATAAATTGGTTATTGTTTTGATTTTTTTTTCTCTTTTCTTATATATATATATATATATATATATATATATATATATATATATATATATATATATATATCTGTATATAATGTTTATATATAATTATATGTATGTATTTATTTTCACATTTTAAAGTAAACTTGACATCTTTTAAAAATGTATATATATATACTGTTCAATCGACACGAAACAAAAGTTAAAGTTTTTGTTTTAATGTAGGTACCTAATGATAATAACTCTTAAAATTGTTAAAAATAATATTTTCTTTTCAGTTTAATTAAAATTTTTGTTGTTAAATCTTATTTATAATCTTTCATAAAATCACACGCAATTATATCCTTTTGTTTCCGTTCCTATTCGCTTTCGAAAAAAATAATAATAATCGAACAGAACTAAAACAAATAAACATAAATTATAAATAACGTACGCTCAAAGGAAAATTAAATTCAATTTTCTTATTAAAATAAAACAAAATTCCAAATATATAGGCTATAAACATTGAATTATCCTCTTGCTTTTCTTTCTCTAATCTCTATTGATCAACTTTATGTTGTGCATTTTATAATACATATATAGTTAAATGTATTATATAACAATTATGTTTATTTTTTACTTAATTAAAATAAATGAAAAGCTTTAAAGTTGTTGTATATATATTTAAAATAATTATCTTAACTAAAAAAATGTACTACAGAATTATTATAATGCATAACGAAGGTGGAATTTTTTACCACATTGCTTCTTTAACAAAAAAAAAAAAAAAAACACTTATAAAAATGTTTTTGTTTTTGTCTATATTAAAAAATAACTCATCTAAAGCGACTTACTTATTACATAGATTACAAGAAACAAAAGTAATTATTTAAAAAAATAATAAGTCTAAAAAAAGACAAAATATTCATACGGCAAAATTTGATGTTTTTAATGTTATATTTAAAAAAAAAATGACATGGCAAACAGTGATTGATTTATTTTGAAACGAAAAACGAGGGATTTTGATTGGGAGGCATACCGGGTAGGCTTTGGCCACCGGGAGGACCATTGTGACCTCCGAGTTGGGAATTCATTTGACTACGAGTTGAAGTAGCGTAGAGTTGCTGTTGGAAATTATGATACTGTTGAGCGTATTTCAGATCACTGGTCGATGGACCGACAAAGGGTGATGATTTATAATTAGGCCCTGGACCTCCGGCACCACCTGGACCATTCGGTCCACCCGGGTTTGATGGCCCCCCTGGTCCATTCAACTGCGGTTGCATTGACTGTGAGGGGTCACCACTAGGTGGACCACCTCCCATGGGTGAAGAACCGCCACCTAAACCGGGTCCATTCGGGGCCCCATTCGGACCATTTCCATGCCCCATGGGACTTCCTTTGGGACCAGGTGGACCGCCGAACAGTTGATTGTTCTGGAAAATATTCGATGGATCATTGGGACCGCCATCAAGATTGGGCGGGCCATTTCCGAACGGATGAACACCACCACCTCCGATCATGTGAGGGTTGGGGCCTTGCATGCGTAGCATGCCATTCCCACCGCCTGGCTGACGCATCGGTCGCATTCCTCGCATCATTTGTGAGTTCATGCCACCACCCATTGGAACGCCAGATCCACCGACCATTCCTACAGGTGGGCCACCAAGTCCCATCATTCCATCGGGACCACTTGTGTCCATGTGATTATTCATACCGCCACCTGGACCTGGACCAGGGCCACCGCCGGGTCCAGTCCCACTCATTTGATTGCAATTTTGATAGAAATTCATGCCCTGGCCGGGCCCACCTGGTTGTTGCATTTTATTTGCGTCGGGACCTGAGCCATTAGGGCCACCTCCACTAACATCCATCGGTGACATTTGGGGATTTGCAAAGCGTTGGAGGAATTCTAAACTGGGCGGAACTCTAGGATTCGTATTGCTTACCTGGGGCCTCACCGGCAGATACTGAATGGTATTAGGCGTGCTTGCTTTTACTTGGATATTTGCACCATTGTATGGACAGCCACCCATGCCCGCCCGTCCCATCATTCTGTGTGGCGGTGGTGGAAGACCCATGCCTCCATGTCCACCATGAAACCCAACCATACCGACGTTCATTTTCGGCGAAAGCATTCGTGAGCCCATTGGAGGGCCACCCAGCATCATCGGGTTGCCAACCATTGACCCACCGACAGGCCCACCATTACCTCCTCCATGCATTCCTCCATATTGGCCACCAGGTCCACCAAGAACATGTGGCGGTAAGCCTCCCATGCCACAGTGATCCATGCTATCAGGTCCAGGTCCTCCCATCATACTCTCTATACCATGCGACCCCGCACTGCCAGGCATTCCACCGCCCATTTGCATTTCTGCGTGGCTTGGAAATCCAGAACTCATCAGACTTCCACCGCCTGACCCACTCGATCCACCACCGCATGATGGTCCACCATTTAAAGAATTAGTTGCACTACTCGTCAGCTGTTGGGACATTTGAGCCAACGATGAAATCGGATCGAAATGTGATGCTTTCACAGGTGGAGGTCGACTGCTGTTTGGATTCAAAGGTAAATTATCCGTTCGACCACAAAAGTTCACACATTGACCAGCTGGAGATTGCTAATGATGGAAAAGAAAAATGAAATTATGAGAATTGGGAGCAAATCAAAAAAGTAAACACTAAAAACTTACATCACCACACTTGTTATCCATGAATCCACCCATTTTAAGACCTTGTTGCTGCTGTTGTTGTTGTTGTTGTTGCTGTTGTTGTTGTTGTTGTTGTTGTTGTTGTTGTTGTTGCTGTTGCTGCTGTTGCTGCTGTTGTTGTTGTTGTTGGTGCTGTTGACTTTGATTTGAATTGCTATTTCCCCCACCACTATTCCCTGATGCACCTGAACCCGGTCCACTTACACCATGTCCACTGCTATTACCTGCATTTCCAGGATAATTCATCGCGGGACTGACTGGATTGAATCTGGAATCCATACTTGTGGGATTATTTGGTGGTTCACCTATATTTGGCGTTCTGGAACCTTGTGGACTTGGGTTTGATGATGTATTCAGGCGGGAGCTCTTATCAACTGTAAATGAAAAGTAAAGCATGATACAGTTATTTGTTTAGTACGTTTTTATTAAAATTTGTATGTCTCGATACCTTGCCGTAAGAATGAATTAAGCGACATTTTCAAAACTTTAAACAAAAATTTGAAAAACCTTTTTTTCGGTTATTTATTTGTGTATGTTGTAGTAATAAACAGATTTTTAAAGGTATTTTGAGTTGAAAATCTCGTTCCAAATCTTTTTATTCTTTAAATACACAAAATAACTGAACAAGAGTTTTTTTTATAGAAATAGATAAACATTTTGAAATATTGCTTAGAAATTTTTTTCTACGAACAAATTTTCTTTTATAGGCACAGTGGACTGAGAAAAAGCTGTGTAAGTCGTGTTGAAGCTTGGGGAATAAGCAAAGAATGCTGCCAAGAGTGAGGCTCGAAACCACACCCCTAAGTTAGCAGTCGAGCATAAAATCCAGATGCTACAACACACAATTAAAATTAAAGAGATTAAGGATAACATGTTATAAATGATATCTTTATCTATTTTAATTAAATTTCCAGGACTATAAAACCCTAAGCATTTTTATAATAGACAGACGCATTGGAAAGGTGTCAATTGGCCGTATCTGTCTTGATGGTTAGGATCGACATGAAAAGGGAAAATATTCAACAGTGAATTGAATTTTATTGGCAAAGCCAACGAAATTCTATTCGCATTATTGTGTGAGGTAAAAAGACGTCTAAGGAATAGACCTGAAGTAACATGTTTCAAGTCTTATGATTCAGTTTAATGTTTGGAGTTTTATGCCATACAATTGTAGGGCGTTGATTTTTCAGAAATTATCAAACGTTATACATTGAGATACATAGCAAACAGATTGGGTGTAACTTCATCCTTATTTTGCAAGTGAAGCGTCGTAATTATATGCCTTTTACTACTACTACTACTTTTTAAGTCAAGATTCAGATTTATAAAATATAGAAATAATTAAAACAAAAATGAAAACATGCATAGAAAGAAAGAAATAAAAACGATAATGTTAACCAGCCACCACCATCCCACCAAAAAGAGGCAACAACAAAACCAAAGGAATACAAAGATAAAAAACTTACTACAGTTAGCCGCTATTGAAGAAATAGAATTATGCGGACTCGAGGTTATGTGTGAATAATTATTATTATTACTACCATTGCTGTTATGATTATGATGCATCGATGATGATCCAGAGGATTGTGGATATCTTGAATCGCCACCGCCCCCGCCTCCGCACATCGATGATGGTGATGCAGATAACGAAATATTAACCGAATTATTGCTGTTTGGAGAATTATTGTTGTTGTTGCATGATCTATGATTTCCAGGACTTGATATTCAAAACGAAAACAAACAAAAAATAAATAAAAAAGTAAAACAAAAAAACTATTTTCTTACGAAGCTAACATTAATCCAACCGCAGTGGATGAATCCCTTAAAACTGTTGTATTGGGTTGTTTTTGAATTGTTAATTCTTGACTTTCGAATGTGTTAAGATATTGAATTTGCTGTGGAGACGGCACTGGCATCAAGTTAACTCCAATATCTTTACCTTGGATTGCAAGAGAGGTTATTAGAAAAAAAAAATTAAGGAAAATCTTTGTTTTTTTTTCGGCAAAAAATGGCCTGAACTCAGACAATATTATAGAACTATAAGGGATTGTTTTTTAGAGGGGGTCTTCATTATTTTGAGGTTTTAGTAAAATTAGCTTTAAAAATGAGAGACTTACCTTGATTTCCATTGTTATTATTGCCAACTGATCCTCCGGATCCTCCTGCTCCGCCTCCTCCTGGACCGCTTAATTCCATGTCTTTGAGTGCTGTATTGGGTGACATGTGCGATGAAACTGGTGTACTAGGATTACTAGTATGACTCATTGAATTTCTAGATGAATTTCCATTGTTATTCTGTTGATTACTTCCAGCTGAGTTATTGTTGTTGTTTCCTGCACTGTTTGTAGAATTCGGAACTGACTGTCCTGCTCCAGATGGATTTCCTGGTACACCTGAACTTCCACCGCTACCTCCTCCAGGTGTAAGAGGAGAATCTTGTTGCTTGTATGATGGCATTTGGGATTTTCCATTTGCTCCTCCGCTGCCGCCACCACTATTTGAGCCTGAATCACCGGCTGGTGAGTTAAGTGTCGATCCACCGCCACCGCCAGTTCGTGGTGAGGGAAGTGAAAGATTCGAGGTGGGATTATTTGGACTTCCAGGATTTGGACTTTGTGTTGCAATCGGCACAGATGCCGACCGCGGTGTTTGGTGATATGGAGGTGGAGGTCCTTGTGACCTATTTGCGTTGCCTCCCCCACCACTTGATGGCATAAGAACTCCCCCAGTAGAATTCATTCCAGAACGTCCGCCACTCATGGGGCCATTGCCTGCGGATAATTGGCGGCATAGCCCAATACCACTGCCCATCATTTCCATGCTCTGAGGATTTTTGCCTTTTCGTTCTTCGTAGAATTGATGTTGTAACTTGGACCACTCCATTTGCGCCATGCCTGGCGGCATTCCACCTGGACCACCGCCTAACACCATGCCACAAGGATTCATTGGGCCCATGCCACCCATGCTGCTCATGCCCATTCCCTGGGGACCACCTCCGGGTCCTCCACCTCCAGGTTGATTGCACATCATCATGCCACATTGCATGCCACTCATGTCACCATGTGGTCCTCCGCCTCCCATCATTGAGCCATCGCTCATAGGCCCCATCGGACCACCTATTCCTTGGCCATGCGAAGGACGGTTCATGGGACCTCGCGGACCGGATCCACAACCCATTACACCACCCCGAACATTCATATTCGAGGGCATTTGACCGGGCCCACCAGCGCCACTTGCTAAAGATTCTCCTAACATATTCATCGCTCCACCGGCACTGGTCTGATTGACGTCTATCATTTTTCCTGGACCTGCTGCACTTTGTCCTCCTGAAGCAGTTGGTCCCCCGGTGACAGGATCAACTGCATTCATATGAGGCCCCCCAACAAAATCACCCATTTGTTCAGGAAATAGAAACTGATTCATCTTCTTTAGCTTTGCCAATTGTTCTTCACGGTGTTGTCTTTGTTGCGGCGTCAGATTTTCATCGGGCACTTTGACCCCTTGAAGCGATGGCTGCATACTCTCAGGTGATGTTGGACCCCCTGAAGCCATTTTATTGGGACTCTGTTGAATTCCAGCACTTAAAGGAGTAGAAGCACTACACGATCTTTGTTGGGGAGCCGATGACGGCGAGCCACTGCTGTCCATTGCATTAGGATCCGGACCTCCTGTCGTATTTCCCGTACCTCGATTACTACTCGGAACAGAATTGCTTCCGTTTGAAATGCCATCCAAGCCTAAATGAACGGTTGTCTGTTCCCATGGCATTAAATCGCTATCACCCGCCAAAGGATCATCGTGAAAACCTGGCGATGGCTTAACATCCATTCCAATACTACTGCTTGTCGCTGGTGTCGACTGACTACTTGATGACGATCCACTTCCTGTCGATCCACCATTTCCACTGTTGCTTTGGTTGTTGTTGTTGTTGTTATTACTCGGTCCCGTGGATTTGCTATTTTGCTGTGACATTTTCGTCAGCATATTGCCATTATTTTGGCCGGGATTTCCCCAAGGTCCGTTCGGCCCACCAGCACCACTTGCTGAATTCTGTCGATTCATTTTGGACAGTTTCATTGGATTCTTAAGAAAGAATTCCTCGAGAAATTTTTTTGTCGCCGGCTGTGTGCAATGATATGCAATTATTGTGGGAAATTGCCCATTTAAAACAGATTCGGCGCCTTTGTTAGCCAACTGGGTAGAAAACACGAAGATGTGATTCTGTTGCTGCATGTAATCCATTGAAGAATTCCCACTGCCTGGGCCTCCACCGCTTGTGGGTGGTTTGCCACCAGGTCCCCCGCCACCTCCGCTGCTGCCAATTCCACAACCACCACTTCCACCGAGGATACCTAGGTTTGCACCGGTCATATTTGGTGGCAAAATATTGCCTGAGTTCGCACCGCCGGCTCCTCCGCCTCCACCAAGATCACCCAAGCTGTTTAGATTTGATCCTAAAAAAAAGAGTAACACATGTATTCACTGAAGTCATATTTAAGGCTTTTTTTCACCTCTACCGCTACCACTAGACCCAACTGAAGCTGGGCCACCAGAGCTGTTAATTCCCATCATACTTGGTGAGTGCCCCATACCCATTCCTCCCCCAGATCCGCAACCGCTATTATTAACCATACCAGACATACTCGGTCCAGGCATTGTACTCGTCAGAGGACCAAAGCCATCAGGTGACATATCGATTGCTTCTTCTTTTTTAACACTGCCCAATGATCCAAGTGACATTTGCATTCCACTGTCGCTTGACATAAGCTCATCTTTTACAGCACCAACCGAAAAGACTTAAAAATAAAATTAGATTTTTAGCTAGTTAAGATTTAGACCTAAGATAGATACTCACAGCTTTCATCCATTGTTTCGGGTCCAGATTTGTCAGCCACATGCATTGGCTGCACAGTGTTGGAACCCATTCCGACACTACTACCGGCATTGGGATTGCCTCCAGTGCTGCCGTTGCTACCATTGCTGTTCTCACTCCCACCAGCAGCCGATATTGCCATAGATCCAGTACTCAGAGTGGAAGCATTCGACGTCAGACAGCCGTTAGGTGAATTATGAGGATCACCAAATGACGGAATGGAATTGTTATTACCCGTTCCACCATCTAAACCGGTGTTATCTTCCTCTAATTTCACTTTTTTGCTAGAGTCTATGGAAACCATTATTATTTCAGAATATTTAAAAATGAATAATTTACAAACCACCAAATAAATTTGTTGATGTACCACCCTCGGATCCATTTGATGATGACGGCGGTGTATGTTGAGGGTGTAACTCCTCTTTTATAACCATTGGAGTGGTGGGCTGTTGTTGTAACGGTGAAGATAGTGATGTCTGGCCCACAGATCCAGGCCCGCCTGGTGTATTCAAACCATGTGGCGGCGTACCACCCTGACTTGAATTCCCATTACCACCGCCACCAACACCACCTGAAGCTGAACTTGGAGCAACATTCATTTTAACAATGCCCTGATTACTATTGCTGGTACTAAGATGCGACACCAGTTGTTGATTGTGTGTTGACGCTAGAGATGGATGTGTTACCGCCGCATTGCCACCAACAGCATTGTGTGGCAAAACAGATATTGGTGGTGTTATCGATGGATGGGGATGATGGTGATGGGAATGAATTGGTGGAGGTGAAGCCGCCTGTGATGATGATGATGACGATGATGAAGATGACGAAGAAGACGATGATGAAGATGATGATGAAGATGATGATGACGATGATGATGACAATGCTAGTGATAATGAAGTTGATAAAGATGATAGAACTGCAGCTGGTGTAGCAACAACTGAGCCGCCAACCACAGTTGGGTTGTTGTTGCCTGTTGTCAGTGATGATGATGCATTTGTGGTGAGTGTTGTGCTAAGTGCTGTTAAAAAGATAAACAAATACCAAATAAAGCAATAAATTAACAATTGATTAATTGAAAGGAAGATTTATGATTTACTACTTATTGAAAATCGAAATTTCGCAATTCCAACTATATTAGATTGGTAAGAATTAAATGAATTTAAAATTACCTGTTCCATTTGGAGATGCTGTTAATGGATGCCCCTGCTGTTGATGCTGCTGCTGACTCAATTGAGCCAAACAAACAATATTTGCTGGATCTTCACCACCACCAGCAACTGGTGAGCCGCTGCCGTTGCCTTCAGTATTTATGTTATTATTCTCACCTGGCACACTCTGTCCGTCGTTGTTATTTTGATTATTAACTGCTTCTCCTGAATTTCCAATACATCCACCACCAACGCCTCCTCCTCCACTGAATTGTGATGGTGTTAATGGACCAACCAATGACATACAATTGCCGAGTTTGTTATTGGCAGCAATTGTACTAGTGCTATTATTACTGCCCGTACTATTGTTGGTGCTATTGCAACTATTCACACTGCTATTGCTGCTATTACTGTTGCTATTTTGATTTAAAGTCACTTCTTCGTTGTTGTTGTTCCCTAATAGCAAACCATTCAATCCAATTGTAGTCTCGCATCCAGATGCAAAAAGCCCTCCTCCTGATGTCACTTGCTGCTGATGCTGGGGTGTTGTAGCCCCCTCACTTTGTACTTGACGTGGCGATCCAGTTCCTCCTTGAGCTTGTACCGACAACGCTGTTGATTCAACCACTGATGATGTGGCTGCTGCTCCTTCGGATAGCAAAAACGGTGTAGAAGAAGATGATACTGAAGATGATAATGAATTACTACCACTCGATGATGTTGTCAATGATGATGATGTGCTCATAGCTAAAGGGTTGTATCGCTGGAATGATGTTTTTTTCTTGCTTTCTTAGTCTCAATTTATAATTTTTTTCTTAATTTCATCGATAAAGTAGAATTTTCCAATTTGTTTTTAAATATCTTTAATGTACGATTGTGTGGAATAGCTGTAATGTTGTTGTAAATTAATTATGATATTCAAGAACATTTTTGCAGGTTGTTCTGGAAATAAAAGAAATCAAAAAAGGTGTTTTTTCAGACAAAGAAGATTGTTTTATTCCCGAAAGAAGATTGTTTTATTCCCGCAATTATTTATAAGTTCTAATAATTTCTTCAAGAAGAAGGTGAGTCAGTCATAAATGTGTGACGAAATATACACCCCAATGGATCAAAGTATTAATTAGAATTGAATAGGTGTTTTTTTCAAAACCATTTCATTTAAGCAATTTTTGACTATGAACGCAATGTGGTTGGGTTATCATTCTGAAAAGTCCAGTCAATGGGTTCAAAATATCCGAAAATTAAGGAAAATTAATTTAAAAGATTTGTTTTATAAGTTATTGAATGCATTTTTGAGGTTTAAAACAAAACTCAAACCTTAAAAAAATATTTTAGAGTTAACTCCGGTTTAACCCCGAGACTAGGATGACCTCGCACTGAAAAACTGGCCCTAAGAGTTAGTTTATGATCTTATGTGTATATTAAGGGCCAGTTTTTCAGTTCAGGCTTTACTCTGAGTTAAATCAGAGTTAGCTAATCCTGAAAATAAATTAACCCTGAGTTAACTCAGGAGTAGTTTTTCAGTTGAGGATTAACTTTATCTTTCAGCTGTCAAAATTCTGAGGCCAACGATGTGCGACAATATGGATATCACCCTTCTACACCTTTTACGCATGGGAATAGAGATGGCGCCGCTGCGAATTGCTTTGGCAATAACTTTCAATATCGAAATCGAGATGGCGCCACAACTAAAAAGACTCTCAATTTGGTGCCTGAGTTAGCTCACCAAATTAGACGAGATAACTCATAGTTAACTTTCTATTTCAATTGACTGATAAACACGTTTTTGGAGTTAACGCCGGTTTAACCCCGAGACTAGGATGATCTCGCACTGAAAAACTGGCCCTAATAATGTTACTGTTCATGCATAACACTTCTCCCATCTTAGAATAGATATACATATATAAAAAAACTAAAATTATTTATACCTAAGCGAAATTCACATATTTTTTTTTATATAAGATATAATAAAAGAAAATATAATTCAAAGGTTTACTTCATATTACTTATTGTTATTATTTTTTATTGCATTTATTTACAATTTTGTTGAAATTTGTTTTCATAGATATTAAATATAATAATATATATTTGATATCAATTATAGGTGATCTTAAATACTATTTTATGTCTTTTTTTCATAAATCTCAAAATTAAATCTCTGTGGTGCCTTTTTGATCTTCTAATAATATCATTCGAATCTTGTTTTTTAAATGGTTGATCTGGTGGTGAAGTGAATTCAGCTCTCTGTCTTTTACAAGAAGAAGCTAATTTATTTTCATTCATATTTTCATTTTCTTTTCTTAATTGAAATTTAAAATTTTTAGATACTCTAGGTTTTAACTGATCACCATGAGCCTTTCTGTGGGCACCCTTTACATTAACGAGATAAACGACCTAAGAAAGCTTTTTTACAACTACACCGGGAATCCATCGAACCAAGAGATCATCATTATTATTCGATCGAAAGTACTTGAGAGTGCTAGGACGCCATATGGCCCCAGGCTCAATGATAGGAAAATCCCTATGCACACCTCCGCGTGGTAGAGGGCGGGTAACGCTTACGTGCAGGGGGACCGAATGGATGCCGGGATAAGCAGACAACCCAGCTTTGCTGGTCAGGGCACAAACTTGTCCTTGGGATGGCTAAAAGCCCCCTTAAGACGGATGAACTGCAGGCAGCGGTCAACGGCATGATAGTCTGGTGGCGGAGGAGCTTTTTTTTGTAAAAGGCCAACGGCAGCAGCAGGTAGCGTCTGTAACCCATATTGGGCGGCTACAAAAGGCGTCTGTTTTCCCATAGTGGGAAAACATAGCATATATGCAAATACATGAATTATGGCAACAAATGGAAATGAGTCCCTAAGAGGTAATCTTTTTATAGAAAATCCTTCTGTAGCTTCGGTTGCAGTAAACCGCACATCGGATTTGGGGGTTCGGCATCTTTCATGTACGAGCGTCAATCAAGACGCCATAATAATAAACGAATCGTTGACAAATAGAAGAAGTCTTTCAAGAAGCGCAAATGTTACTTTTGGCTACCGCATACGTACGAAAATTGGAGCATGGAACGTTCGATCCTTGTACAGCGATGGTAGATACGAGCAGGTTGAGCGTGAAATGCTTCGCCTAAAGATCAGTATCCTGGGCATAAGCGAAGCTAAGTGGAGAGGAAGAGCTGAATACAGATCAGACACTGAACAGACGAGAATGCTGTATTCCGGGGAAGATGAAAGAGAGGGTGGCCAAAGACTGCATGGTGTCGAAATTATGTTGAACGAAGAAGCGAGGCGTTGTTTGATCTCCTGAGCGCCCATTTCTGCGAGATTAATGACAGCAAGGTTTCGTTCAAAAATTCGTAACGTCACAATTATTCAGTGCTACGCCCCCACAAATGAAGCGACCGAGGAAGACAAAACCGCGTTCTACACTCATCTTAACTCGGTTTACAGTAGTGTTCCGAGAGCCGACATCATTGTCGTTATGGGAGACCTTAATGCCCAGGTCGGTTCAGACAATTACGGACTGGAACGCGTGATGGGAAGAAATGGCTTGGGGTCACGGAATGAAAATGGTGACTTGCTTGTCGACTTTTGTCGACGACGCAGACGAATCGTCTTGTGATAGGTGGGACTGTATTTAAGCATAGGACGTGCAATAAAATTACCTGGGTGCATCCGGATGGCCAAACCGAAAACCAAATTGATCATATCATGATTCAGCAGCGATGCAGGAAGTCTATGTGTGATGTCCGGAGTATAAGAAATGCCGATGTGGGAAGCGACCACCATTTGGTTCTGATGAGTCTCAAACTACGAACCGCTGCCGTACAAAAACCAGCGCAGGATGCAGAAAGGAGCTCAAAATTCATTACTAATGCTTTAAATGACCCCAACATATGTCGAAACTATGTCACCACCCTTAACGACAGAGCCTAGTCATTAAACGGAATCCAGCATTCAACAATTGATGAGATGTGGGGTGAAATTAAAAGTGTTTTTATGGAGGCTGGATCCGAAACTGTACCCAAGCGAACGAGACGTAGAGACTCTTGGATATCTCAAGACACCTGGGATAAGAATGAACTTCGCAAATCGTTGAAAATCCAAATAAATGCCGAAGCAGATGTTCAACGAACGGCTGACTTGCAAAGAGAGTACCGCATTGCACATAAGATGGTCTATCGCTGTGTGAGACGTGACAAGAGGGTGAGGGTAGATGGGCTCGCAGATAATGCTGAAATCGCTGCCAGAAGAGGAGATATTCGGGAATTGTACCAAATAGCCAAAGATGTTATCGGGAAAAAAAGCAACACCAATCATTCTGTAATGGATGTGGATGGCACACTTTTTTTATCAATTGAGGATCAGCTTCGTAGATGGAAGGACAATTTTTATGCCCTGCTAAATGAGGATTCAGTTGGACAGAGTGCTGAAGTGCCCCAACTAAACGAGATGCGCAGGTCCTATAGGGGTATTGACATCGAACCCCCGTAAGAATCGGAAATCCATGCAGCAATAAATCTCCTCAAAAACAACAAGGCAGCTGGACTGGACGGAATACGAGTTGAATTCCTGAAAGCCGATCCCCTAACATCGGCTAGTCTTTTACATCCGCTGGTACAAAGCATTTGGGAAAACGAAAGCTATACCAGGGACTGGAAGGATGGTGTGATGGTTAAGTTGCCAAAGAAAGGTGACTTAAGGAATTGCAACAATCGGCGTGGTATCACCGTTTTGTCCGTTTTCCCAAAACTAATGGCAACCATCATTCTCGAGCGAATAAAGGATAGAACCGAGTCTCCACTCAAGAGACATCAAGCTGGCTTCCGCAGTGGTCGATCGTGTGTCGACCATATCAACACCCTGCGTATCGTCCTCGAGTAGTCGATGGAATTTCAATCACCGCTTTACCTCATGTTCGTGGATTTTGAGAAGGCCTTTGATCGAGTCAACTGAGAATGTATATGGAGATCGCTGCTTGGTAGAGGAATTCCACCAAAAATTGTTGCCATTATTAAAGAGTCCTACAACAACGCAAGGTGTTTTTTTTTGCACAATGGGCAGCTATCCGACTCCTTCGTAGTGCAACAGGGTGTGAGACAAGGGGATGTTCTATCGCCAATTCTCTTCCTGCTGGCGATGGATGACGTATTGACGGCCAGTGTTGGTACAGCTGAGCGAAAGGGATTCAATGGAGACCATTCGAAAGACTCATTCATTTAGACTATGCCGATGACATATGTCTACTGGCAAATAACATCAGTGGGCTGAACGGGATGTGCCAAGCACTGCAAGTGAAGGGAGAGTCGAGTGGTCTAAGAATAAACAGCAAAAAGACAAAAATAATGCTCACAGGCCGCTCCACACAGCAGCGTATTTTTCTACAGGAGACGCCAGTTGAAGTAGTGGAACAGTTTAACTACCTTGGCAGTATTTTTTCTGCAAACGGTGGTATGGATCTGGACGTTAAAAGTAGAATAGATAAAGCTCGTGCTGCCTTCGGTACTCTGTCTTCAATTTGGAAATCAAGTCAAATCTCCTTACGCACTAAGTTGAGATTCTTCGAATCCAATGTCGTGCTGTTATATGCTTGTGAAACCTGGAAAGTCACGTCTATCATTTCGAAGAAATTGCAGGCTTTTGTGAATCGCTGTCTTCGCCACATAGATTCGCTGGCCACAAATAATATCAAATGAGGAATTGTGGCACAGGACAAGTCAAGAGCGGCTGGACGTCAACATAAGAAAGCGTAAATGGCGTTGGATTGGTCACACACACAGAGGGAACCAAACGATGAAATTGCAAAGCAGTCCTTTGAATGGAATCCTCAGGGTGCACGGCGCACAGTGGACCGTTTCATACATGCTAGACGTCAAAAATTATAATTTTGTTCCAAACGAATGTTTTTATTAATTTAAGTATAAAATACTCAAGGCATATATTTTTTGCTGAAAAAATAACTAAATTTAGCAGATTTTTTGAAAATTAAAGTTAAATAAAGGATGTAGACTTTTCAATTCACTTCCTTACGAAGCAAAAAATGAAACAAATTTAAAAACGTTTAAAAGATATGTAATTGAATTCATCAAATGTAATTATTCTTAAGTATGTAAATATTGTATATACCTATATAATTTAAGTTTAAAAATTGTAAACAAAATTGAATTTTAATAGCAGAGTTCTGCTAAATAAACTATCTAAACTAACTAATAACAGTTTTTTAATTTCCCTATAAATTTATATACAGGATGTTAAATATGAGATGTGACAAAAGGATAGAGCCTTTTAGATTGGATGAAGACAAGAACAAATAGTACGGGAGAGGGAGTCTATTTCCCCCCTTTAAGCGGGAGGGGTAATTTTCTAAAACATTTAAATCAAAAATCAAAAAATGTTCTTTTACTAACCCACCAACATTTCAGTTTCTCAAAACTATTCATTTTTGTGCATATTACACTAGCTTACATAATTGGAGGCCATCGTAATGGGTCGCTGAATACGAAAATACTGATTTTTTTTTCCAAAGATGCGTTTTCGAGATAAGCGCAAAAATAATTTTCTCAGCTATTTTTCTCAGATTTAAGACAGTATCGTCTTAAATCTCGATAAACACAAACTGTATATTTTCTAATGTCGATGTGTCTCTTTCCGACAATATTGCCCTAGAAGCACATTTCAAATGACAGTGTGAAAAAAGTTATTCGCTAGTCAAATTATATGTTTCAGTACATTTTGGTATGAAAAAAAGCCTTGACTAGCGAATAACATTTTTCACATTGTGATTTGAAATTAGCTCTTATAGTTACTAATTGTAGTTCATAAAAAAACCTTTTCAACGATATGTCTCGTCATTATTTATCACCCCGTAAGGAGCAACCAAAATCTAGAAATTTATCAAAAATTCTAGTTTTTGTAGCTTGGATCTCCGGTAACTTAATAAATATTGATCCTATTAACACAAATGGAACATTGTCGGAAAGAGACAGATCACACCATTCTAAAAATATACAGTTTATGTTAATTAGCTTAACAGTAACCGATGTATGCAAGTATACGTAAAAATAGTTAAGAAAATGATTTTAGTGCAAAAAATATGCCATGCATTTTCTTTAAACAGACATGACAAGCTTTACAAAAACACATATTTCATCGTGACATAATGATATACTCCTATTTAGGTTATCCAAAATAACTTTTAAAAGCACTTTGAGTACACTAAAAAACGTCACTCTTCTATGTATTTTGTTCATATATATAGAATATGCTATGGGTTTTCAAACAATTTATTAATAAACTACATACGTTCTTATAGATTTCTCTATTTTTTTTTCTTTTAATTTTACTAATAATTTTAAATTATATGTACAGTGTTATGAAGCTAAAAATTCACTTCTAGGTAGTTACCTATGACAGAAAATTGGAGGTTGTCTTTGTTGTACGATAACTTCCAACTTATTCAAGTTAAATCTTATTTAATTGTACTTTTGTGATCAGTGGGTTATCGTTACATTTTAGAATTGAACCAACAACGAAAATTCGGAGTTGACTTTTTGACGTCTAGCATGTATGAAACGGTCCACTGTGCGGCGGGTTGGAAGACCAAGAACAACATGGAAATCAACTGTCTTAGCGGAAGCAGAATCCCAGAGATAGACGTGGCCACAGCTAAAGTACCTTGCAGCAGACCGTGAAGGATGGAGACGTTTTGTTGACGCCCAATGCCCCAGCCGGGGTTACAGGACACGATGATGATGATTCGATCGATACCAAATTAATTCGTTGGTTCTTAAATCGTAATATTTTTTTTTTGAATTTTTGTTTGGTACTATTTTTAATTGAAACCTTCTAACGTCGTTCTCCTTTCTATGCATGTTTGCCGAGCTTTGGTATTGACTACTGATCTTGTTTGGTGTCATAAAACTTAACGCTGATTTTGGCTTAACATTAAAAATAGCCTCAGATGGTGATATACCAGTTACAGTGCAGGGTGTATTTCGATGTCTAAACAAAAAGTTATCTAGTTGTGTTTGTAGCGAATGACATCTTGACCTATCATCTAAAAGATACATTTTTAATCCGGCCTTAGCAGTTTGTACTGCTCTTTAAGCGCTCCCGTTAGACTTCGGGTGATATGGTGGAGATTTCGAAACTTTTATGTTATTGGCCTTACTCATATTCTTGTGAATTAAATGGTGGGCCGTTATCTGAAACAATTTCACCTGGAAATCCAAAAGTTCGAAAAATTAACCGTACACTTGACTAACTTGACTAACATGCATGGCTGAGGTTTTTTTCATAATAAAAATTTCCATCCATTTCGAAAAAGTATCGAATAAAATAAATAACGTCTCTCCCTTCAAATAAAAAAATGAACATGCACGCTTTCGAATGGATAATATAGCATTCGCATATTAAATTAACCAAATCGCAAATAGGTTTAACCTAAACGCAAATAAGTTTCAACCAAGCGCAAATAGATTTCACCCAAACGCAAATAGAATTAACCCAATCGCAATTCGTATTAAACAAAACGCAAATATTGTTAAACTATTAACAAATCATTTTAACCAAAACGCAAATTGAATTAACCAAACCTTGCTCTATCGTTCCAGCTGTATTTTTTGGGTCTAATGGATTTTGGTACTATCCATAATTGTTAAAAAGCCATGATTCTTGGAATAATCAGCAGAACTAGTTGCATTGACATTTGGGTTTTTTTTTAATCTTATGGTGAACAATCCTACTGTTATAACCCTTCCATTTCTTCACAGCTGGAACAACAAGTTGAGCCCGGGTTAATTCAATTTGCGTTTTGGTTAAAATGATTTGTTAATAGTTTAACTATATTTGCGTTTTTGAGTTCGAATTGCGATTGGGTTAATTCTATTTACGTTTGGGTTAAATCTATTTGCGCTTGGGTGAAACTTATTTGCGTTTAGGTGAAACCAATTTGCGATTTGGTTAATTTAATTTGCGAATGCTATATGTAGCTGGCCAATTTTCAAGACTGTTGCACCGAGTTTATAACTTGTTTGCTGGCACACATCACATCCCCTTACAAATACTTCAATGTCCCTGTCTACGTTTAGCCACCAAACTGATCCTCTAGCAATATTGATTTCATCCAAACCACCCCAATATGTCCTTCGTGCAAAAGATGTAATATTGATTGTTTTAATTTTTCTGGAATTACTAAACGATTACCCCAGAACAAACAGTTAGAATCTACACAAAAATCAAATCGTTCGTTAAAACATTTCTTTATATCTGAATTAGATATATTATTCGGCCATTTCCCTGAACTAACATACTCAATTACATTCACTATCGTCTTTTTGGGTTTCATACTCAATTCTTTCTTTATCTAATGGTATGTTACCAGATATATTTAAAAAAATTATCATGTTTTCTTGCACATTTGTACCTTCTTTCAAAGGCAATCGAGACAATGCATCCGCATTTCCTATTTTGGAAGCTTCTCTATACTTTATTTCGTAATTATATTGCGACTTCAAAATTGACCACCGTTCTGAAATGCTAATGCACAGGAATCGTCCCAATTAAATGGCTGATCTTTTGCAATAAGTGCTTAGTCTTAGGGACTGGAAGCGTTTGAGCTTGGATCAAAAACTTCTTGCCAAGACGGGCACTAAGAGCAAACTAGTCGATTCCAAGGCGAACGACAAGAGAAGATCCACAGAAGAATCTAATGAAGGTGTCTCTTGGAAATTGGCTGGCAGTAGCCCTAAAGTGAGACCGATTAGAGGTCCTAAACACTCGAGGGTCGAGCAAACTGGCAGTCAAGGAAAGAGAATGAGGCACAATAACTCAACGCCCCCTCCACCGTCTGCCAATAAGAAGCACAAGTCGACACACAGCGCTGGTGCAGGCACGCTAGCAGACGTTGTTTCACAAATCCTTCAGGTGGCCGTCATAAACGAGGGGAGTCCCGAATGGCTCTTGACCAACGAGCAGTGGGCTCAGGTGGGAGTAAAGATCCTGGAGTTCATCAACACCGAAATTCTTTCTTCTACTGGTTTTGTGCCGAAATTCGGGCCTTTATCGACTGTTAAGGGCTTCAAAATTTTAACATGTAGGGACGAACCCACTCTAAAATGGCTCCAGTCAAAAATAGATGAGATGAAAAACCTGCTTGAGGGGTAACTTTGAAAGTTGCCTCCAAAAGCAACCTCCCTACCAGACCTTAAGTCCGCATTAACGTACCGGGCCCACTCATCGCTAAGGAACTCTTGGAAAACCTCCTCCGGGGTCAGAACTCGAACTTCTAGTGGTGATTGGAAGGTTCTAGAAATGGAAGCACCCTCCAAAACTAAGAAGGAAGCCATTGTCATGCTGAATCATGACACAATGGCAATGCAAATGATGAAGGTGCTACAAATAAACTTCCAGCACTAAGTTGGCCTCGGCCACCTTAACCTCATTTTTGCCAAGATGATATTGATATCGCCCTTATTCAGGAGCCCTGGATCAACAGCGGCAGGATCTGCGGACTCAGGTCCAAGGATTATATCCTCTACTTTTATAAAGTTCCTACAGAAGGTCATCGGACATGTATAGTGGCGAACAAATGTTTAAATCTTTTCCTCTTATCTTCCCATAGTAGTGCAGACATGACGACGGTGAAGTGCGAAAGAAAGGGGGCCCCGCCCCTGATCTTAGCCTCCGTCTATATGCCAGGTGATTCACCGGGGCCACCACCGTCAGCCGCTTTTGATGACCATGTTACAACAACAGGTAAGAACGGTTGGGACTTCATAGTTGGCTGTGACGCAAATGCTCATCATCTAAAATGGGGGAGTACGGACACAAATAAAAGAGGTGAGTCATTTTTTGAACATATTATTAAAGAAAATTTGTTGATTTTAAATAAAGGTAACGAACCAACCTTCGTTACTAGAAACAGAAGAGAGGTGCTCGATTTGACACTTTCCACTAACTCCGACTCGATCGCAGTTAGTAACTGGAAGATCGCAAGTAATGTTACATTCTCAGATCATAGAATGAAAACATTCCAAATAGAGCATAAAATCGAAACTCCGAAACCCTATAGAAATCCCAGAAAAACAAACTGGGAAGCCTTCAATACAAGATTGGCCTCATCTTTGGGTCGTTATGAAAACCAACCACTGACAAATTGCTCGATGATTGAAAAGCATGTTAGTGAACTAACTTCAGCCATTATTAATGTTTTTGAAAGTTCTTGCCCCATAACCAAAGGAAAAGGCAAACACAAACTCAAGGAGGCTTTTCAACAGAGCGAAGCTGACTGGGATCTCTTCAAGATCAGCAAAAACATGTACAAAAATCGAACAACCTATGCAAAAAGAGCAGCCTGGCAATCATTTTGCACAAACATTGAGTCAACAAATGAAACTGGCAGGCTCAGGAAAGTAATGTCTAAGGTTCTCATCTCTCCGGGCTTTTTAAAAACACCTGATGAAACCTGGCCGGACTCCTGCTCCGAAACTTTAGAGTCACTTTTGAGCATTCACTTCCCATGATGTACTACCGATACACCTTTTGTGGACAGAGGACCCAACATAAGTGAAATCTCTAACATAGGTACCCAAAAAGTAGATAGTAGAAAAGTGGCTTGGGCCATTGACTCCTTCTCAGCAAATAAGTCTCCAAGGCCTGATGGAATAATTCCAATTATGCTCCAAAGCTCTAAAGACATAATTGTTCCAATTCTAGTGGACATATTTAGGGGTTGCCTTAACATCACCTATATTCCCTCTAGTTGGAGAGAAGTCAACGTCATCTTCATACCGAAAGCTGGCAAGCCCACCCATACCAAACCGAAAGACTTCAGGCCAATAAGCCTCTCCTCTTTTCTTCTCAAGACCTTGGAAAGGCTAATTGAAACATACATTCGCCTTAAACTGAATGATGGCGTGCTCTCGCAGGCCCAACATGCATACATGAAGGGCAAGTCTGTTGAGACGGCGGCGCACTATGGGCCCAAGTGACGTTTTGCGTCTCAAAAATCTGTAACTTTTTTGTCTTGTGAGATAATACGCTGAAATTTCGCACATATCTTCTTATTTATTTTATTTATTTATTTCATCAAACAGAGAACATTTTCCCTTATAGACTAATACATTAGTTCTTAAAAACTAAATTGATAATACGATAAAATAACATTTTAAATTATATAAAAAATTGTAAATATTAATTAGGATTCTATATCACAATGGTGGCAAATTTAATAAGTTAAATACATAAAGTTTAAAAGTATCTCGAGAACAACCATCAAAAAAGTCTAATCTATTGCAAACCAAATTAGCTTCCCTGATACAACGAGAGATTGGTTCATTACGACCGTAATTCGTTCTATGGAAATGTTCATGAAACAAAATGAAATCACGAGAATTGCTCCTAGGAACGCGTAAACTAATTAAAGAAAGCAATGGAGGACATTTAACATGATATGAAAGTATATCCCTAATAAACATTATTCCAAAGTATGTACGTCGATTTTCCAAATTCAGCATTCCAAATAACAAGCACCTGAATATACTGCCAACAAAATAATGTAGGTTTCTGAAGGTTAAACGTATGCTATTTTTATTTAAACATTATTTAAACATTTTCATACACACAAATTACGGTTATGTGCTTACATAACACCGTTATTTGTTTGCGTCAGGTTATTTGAAATTTAAGTTTTTTTTTCTTTAAATTTATAACTAATACACATTAAATTACAAAAAAAAGTAGTATAAATGAAAGGGCACGGTATTGGCCACTAAAGCTCTTGCTCTACATCTTATTTACAGGATCCAACCTAAGCAATTATTGACCCCCTCTTACTCCAGTACCAATTAAGTCAGATACTTCAAATTTGAAGCATTTACTTAAATAATCAAGTCCAGGCGTGGCAAAAAATTTGAACTTCTAAGAATTAGTGGTTCCTGAGATATATAGATCTGCATACAACACTAAAACCATATAACTGACCTACTCACCCCTCACTCGCTGATTTACCTACACATCGTCCAAATTATGGAAGAATCTTGAAATTTCACACAACGGAAGGTCTTGTTGTGCATAAAAAAGAAAAAAAATGATATCTTCCATTTAGGGTAGGGGGCGTATTATCCACCCGTTTTTACTAGATTTGAATTTAATTTACATAAATATAGAGCACTTCCACGTAGCACATAGATCTTTGAATTTTGGCGGAATAATAGGGTTGTGTAATGCATTTAAAAGAAAAATTTTAGATTTTGCATTCAGGAGGCGTGACATCAACCCAAATTTTCAAAATTGTTATCATCTATCAACAATGTAGAATGGTGAGATGGTAAAGCGGTAGAACTTGTAGACCATACATAGCTTACAATCGAAAACTTGAGATTTTCCACTAGTGGGTGTGGCATCCACCCACTTTCTAAAATCTACCAACCAAATTGCGATTTTGTCGTAGAATGATGAAATTTGGTAGAGTAGTCGGGGTGTAGTGCATTGGAAAATTGAAGGGGCGTGGCATCCACCCATTTCCTCAACAAAGAAAAATCTTTGCAAAAAGAATTAATTAATCAATTAAGGACAAAAACTTGACCAGTGACATAAAATAGAAATATAAGACAGACTTTGACAATTCAAATTCACCTATTTTTAAACATTCTTTTTTACATTTTATTTTTGTAATTTAATCTTTTTTTCACACTCTTAAATGACTGACATCAATTTTGTATATACATATGTATGTCACACAAGCATTATGCAAACCTCTGAAATCAAAATATAATGTGAGTGTGATCCAATCTGGTGGAAAATTTAGAACTTTCAAACCCTTCTTTTATTAATTTTAAAATGAGAGTACTTTAAAAATAATTTTTAATATGTTCTTGGAATCGATTTTAAGTCTGCAATGGTTAGGAACCTTTTTTAAACGTTTCAGATTTCATGCGAAAAAGAAATTGCAAAAACATGTAAAATTTGTGATTTTTTGTTCTACTTCTTATAATAGGTTTATTGTTCTTAATCAAAGAAAAGCAATTAAAAGCATACAGATTTTTTATATGTTTTAGTTTATGAACTAAGGAATTAATTGCGCCCTAGAACTAAACGGTGGATGACGGTGGAAGTACTTAAAACTCCAATCGAAATTTGAAAAAAGCTAAAATAACATGTGTTATTGAAAAAAAATAAATGTATCTAAAATATATATTTTCAAAAACATATTTTTGCAAATTCTAATAGTAGTAATAACAAGCTTTCCAAAAACATATAACACTTACAGTTTATCATCATCACTAATTAAAAGAAAGTGGTTTCAAAAGTAGCTTCACAATGTCACTCAAATAGTGTTTTTTCTAGTGAGTACTTTAGAAAGGGTTAAATACTAAAAAGACGGGATGGAAACATAATTTTTTTATTGGAATCTGTACTTTGAGTATTCCTTAATTCATTTCTGCCAAGAAATTAATCTTAAAAATAGTTTTGAAAAAAACATTTTTGAGACGCAAACCATCATTTGGGCCCATAGTGCGGCGCGGGGCTTCACGAAGTGGTCGGCTCAATCGAAAAATCAATTCACTTCAAGGAATTTGCTCTGCTAGTATTCCTCGACATAGAAGGGGCCTTTAATAATGTCGACAACAGTGAATTCCACAAGCCCGATACAGATAAAGTGGAATGACTACATGCTCCAAACGAGACTTATTAATGTGGAAATGGGCAAGTTAAAAGTTAGGACTTGTAGGGGTACTCCACAGGGTGGAGTCTTATCTCCTTTGGCTCCTTGTTGTCAACCAGATTTTGGTAAAACTAAATCTGACTGGTATCAAAGTCGTGGTATATGCCGATGACATCGTGTTAATGGCCTCAGGAAAATTTGCCCCTACCCTGTGCGAGCTCCTACAAACACGGCTCTTAACAAGCTCAGTGATTGGGCCAGTAGCTTCGGACTTAGCGTTAACCCACAAAACACAGAACTGGTGTTGTTTACGAGGAAACGTAATATTCCGAACATAGTCCCGCCAATCATTGACGGAATTCCGTTACATGTTTCGGGTACTGCCAAATATCTTGGCGGTGTTCTTGATCGTAAACTAAACTGGAAAGAAAATATTAAAGAAAGATTGAAAAAAGCCTCAAAAGCTTTCTACACTTACAGTAGAATTTTTGGTAAAAGATGGGGTCCCAGCCCCAGAACCATTCATTGGATGTACACAGCCATAATTAGGCCAATTCTTACGTACGCATGCATGGTCAGGTGGCCAGCCTTAGATAAGGAAACCAATCTTAAGACCATGGTAAAAATCCAAAGAATAGCGTGTATCGGCACAACCAGTGCTTTGAGGACTACAACAACGGCAGCCCTAGAAACATTCCTTTCACTAGCCCCACTCGATCTGTTTACAAAAGAGATGGCGGCCAAAAGTGCTTTAAGACTTAAACATTCTAATAACTGGAAGAGGCCACTACGGTCATAGAATCATAACGAACTTTACGGACATAGACGCTCAAACTGACTACATTACACCGCACATAGATTTTAACCCAGTGGCCATGACAGATATTCCAACAAGTGAATTCTGGAATGAAAACCTGGTCATTAATGCAAATCATGTTTCGGTGTTTACTGACGGTTCCAAAACAAACGAGGGGATAGGGTCAGGTATCTACTCGGTAAACCCACCTATCAACAGATCAATAAAGCTTCCAAACTTTTGCAATGTATTCCAAGCGGAGGTGCTTGCAGTTTGCGAAGCCGCGAAATATCTAATCTCTTATAAAGTAGTCAATAGTAATATCGACATCTTCATAGACAGCCAGGCGGCAATTAGGGCCATTTCTTCAATCACTGTAAAGTCCAAACTGGTGGATCGTTGTCGGATTGAGCTTAGATCTCTAGGCACAACAAACACTGTTACTCTTAAATGGCCGATGAACTGGCCAAAAACGATCATCTCTCGATCCGAGCCAGGTCGAATCCTCTATACTTGTGACACTGGAGCAGGCAAAAAGTCCTCGAAGATGCAGACGTCAGATGGTCATCAATTGACACTTGTTTGGTTTCAAGAAATTTATGGCCGAATATTTCGAAGAAAAGAACTGAATATTTACTTAAGATAAGCAGACCTACACTATCGCTCCTAGTTGGAGTCCTAACGGGCCACAACTCAATGGGAATCCACATGAGGAGAATGGGCATTAGCCCATCGGACTTATGTAGAGGGTGTCAAGATGAAGAGGCTGAGGAGGGCTCAACCCATTTCCTTTGTGAATGCCCCAGCTTAGCTAGAACTAGAAAAGAAGCCCTCGGAGAATATTTTTTCGACGATATGGGCAACATCTCTTCCTTGCCACTAAAGAATATCCTGAAATTCATTCAGAATTCAGGATGGTTCAGGTAGGCATCCCACACCTAAACCTTCCCCAATCACCCACCTTCCTCATACCTACCTACCTTAATCCTGGGGAACGCAATGGATCCACAGAGATCCGAGTGAGATAATGCGGCTTGCCGTATCATCACCCCTTCTAACCTTTGCCGTAAGTTTGTAAAGCAGAGCCAAACGGCTTGACAAGTTTCTAATAAAACTTCCATAAAAGTTAAGAAGTCCCAAGTAGACCTTGAGTGATGTTAAATCTGAAGGAGTTGGTGCTTCAAGTATAGCCCGAATATTATCCTTTTTAGGACGAATTCCATGCTGAAAAAGTTCATTACCCAAGTACTCCACTCTACGCTTAAAAAATAGGCATTTTTCCAATCGAACCTTTACATTATATTCCTCAAGCCATTTTAAAACCTCATATAAATTATTTTTGCAGTCATCATACGTTTTGCCAGCGACAATTATATCATCTACATATCCTTTTACCATTCTTAGACCTCGCAGAATACTATCTATAACGCATTGGAAGATCGATGGAGATGATTTTAAGCAAAAGTGTAACGAAATAGTCCTCTATGGGTGTTTATGGTAACATAACTTTGTGAAGACTCCGACATCGCTATCTGTTCTAAAGCTCCAGCCAGATCTAAGATGCGAAAGAGCTCACAACCTGACAAACTAGCGAGGATATCATCTATCCTTGGAAGTGGATAATAATCTGCATTGACAACAGGATTGATTTTATTTTTTCAATCAATACATATTCTTATAGATCCATTCGTTTTTTCTACTACAACCATTGGCGAAGCCCAAACACTGTGTCTCACCGGTACTAAAACTCCAAACTTCAGTAGCCGATCGATTTCTAGATCTACTTTATCTCTTAGACCGTAGCGTATAGTATATGCACCATGGAAGACTGGTTGTGCATTATCTTTCAAAACTATTTCAGCAAAGTGCTTTTTAATGACACCGGTATAATCTTCATCAAATAGTAATGGAAATTTGTGTACAATATCCAACTTCATGTCGGTTTCAACAATTACCTTGTTTATTGATAACTAATTTCGCCATCTCAAAAACAGTACATCCAACCAATCCCTTCCCAACAATGGCACGAAATCATTTTCGCCTTCAATCACAACTGGATATAAGTTATGGAACATATTTTCATTAAAAAAATCTCTCACCTTTACAGGAAACTCACCAACTGCAACCACCCTAGAGCCATTAACAACTTTAAGCCTTTCATCAACGCGCTTTAAAATGCAATCACTGAAAAAAAATTTTAAAAGCTATTTTTGATATTACAGAAAGGCATGCACCAATGTCCACTTCCATTTTCAGGGCGGTATTCACAGAGCGCTCATAAATGGCTTTATGAGGCTCATAACTCAAATATTATTTGTGCTATTCACCAACCACTCACAAGTGTTTTTCGAAGTTCGAAAATGAGAGCCACTCTCTCTTATTCAGACAAACCCAAACTGTGAAATCTAACTGTTTTCGAACATGAATGACAGTTGACGTCAAAAAGAAAAACAAAATACAATCTATTGTGCTTATCTATATTATTTAATTTGTTTTCTATATCATTTATTTCAACTTTAGTGAAAACTTTATTCAACTAAAAGTGGCATAAATTAGTTTATTGAATCTAAAAGCTGAATTTGTTCAGGCTATGGCGATTAACAATCCATCAGCGGCACTTATAAGAATTTCCCATGATTTTTCTTGAATTTCTTGTAACTGTTAGATACAAAACGTTGTCACATCAAAACTACTTGCTTGATTTTGATAAATGAAACGGTTTTAAGTTTCAATTAAAGTGTCCTAAGTAGTTTTACAAACCATTTTTAACAAAAACAAAAATTTCGAAAATTTTCCATATAAAACTAGATTTGCTATTTTTTCAATGTTCAAGAAAATGATGATACTTGTTCCGTATGCAAATTTTTCGAAATTTGTGGTTTTGTTAGAAATGGTTTAGAAAACTACTTAGTATACTTTAATTGACCGGCAGACGTCAAAATTGCCAAGTCCGTATTCTATATCAAAAAAAAAAATTGTATCACTTTTTATAAGAAATAAGGAAAAGTATCTATCTATCTCTACTTTAATTGAAACTCAAAACCGTTTCAATCATCAAAATCAAGCAAGAAGTTTTGATGTGACAACGTTTTGTATCTAACAGTTACAAGAATTTCAAGAAAAGTCATAGGAAATTCTTATAAGTGTTTCATACAAAACGATTTCATATCAACACTTCTTGCTGGATTTTGATAAATGAAACGGTTTTAAGTTTCAATTAAAGTGTCCTAAGTAGTTTTACAAACCATTTTTAACAAAAACAAAAATTTCGAAAATTTTCCATATAAAACTAGTTTCACCATTTTTTAAATGTTCAAGAAAATGATGAAACGTGTCCCGTATGCAAATTTTACGGAATTTTAGTTTTTGTATTTTCTTGAACATTGAAAAATGACGAAACTAGTTTTATATGTAAAATTTTCGAAATTTTTGTTTACGACGACTTTACGCTGTTGCATGAATACCCTTACTATTTTTTTTCTCAATTTAATCTAGAACCGGAAAAAAAAAACACTTTTAAATTTTATTTTACTTTCAAATCCATACAACTGTTTTTATTTTTTTACATTTTGTATTTATAATTTCCAAGTTTTAAGAAAGGAACTGAATTTAAACTTAACAGAAAAAAACTAATTAGGCAATAAACTTTAAGCAAAAACAAAAACCTTTTTCTTTCTTATTATAGTACTTTAACAAATTTCCCACTCGCTTTGCGTCGACGAAATCTAGCTTAATGACCTTAAATTTAACATGAGCTTTGTCTCCTGTTCGGAGCAATCCTTGGACATTGTGAGAAAAGAGGCTGTCTGTCGGATGCTTCCACCAGTGAACCATTGCTTGGTAGCGCGATGATATCGTTGTAGGATGGTGCAGGGCAATTCCTCGCTACAACTCCAATTCAATTCAATCCAATCCAACTTCAATTGATCTTCATCTCCTCGTTCGAGAGAATCTTGAACTTTTCGCAATATAAGAACACCCACTTTTGGTAGCAGAGGAAATTCTTTATTTGACGATGCTTTAATCAATAGAGCTTTGATTATTTCCGGTTCTAGGTGTGGATTTGAAAGAACTTGTTGTTCAAGTTTAGACGTTGAAAAGTGATTTATTGCGAATATTCCATTTTTATTGCTGAACAAGGTTGGGCTTCCAATGGAATTTAGAACAAAATTAAAGGCAGTTTCCTCAAATGAATTCCCAATTGACAGATGCTGCATCAGCACTGCCTATTTGTTCTGCAGGTAGTCGGACAACAAATCATGTAACTTGAAATGGCACTTTCAGGCCAAATAAAATCTTACAATTACAATTACAATTACTAATCTGACGCGCTCGAGTAAATCCCAAAATCCCTTAGTGGGCTCCCCTACTATTGCTTCACTCACTGCTATTGCCTTGAAAAATTCAAAAGGAAATGCTTTGTCAATGGCAATATTGCCCAATAGATGAGAGGCAAATATTGATTTCCATCGCCTGAGGCAATAAATTGGGGTTCCCGTGGTGATTTTGAATGGCTTCTTCATCAATTTTTTTTTATCAAATGAACTAAAATGTAGAATATAGAAGCGCACATGGCAAAAAACAGTGAATTAAAATTCCATAATTATCGAAAATAATGGATTTAAACAGCACAATACCATTTGCTGTATTATTTGTATCGTTTCGATAATCGCAGAACATGGGTTCTTATTGCAGTATAAGAGGTTACTTAATTTTGTTACTATATACTACGTATATTTAAAATCGGTCTTCAATTAATGTCGTTTTCCATTGGACGTCCAGAAGCATTCCGAAGCGTCAGGAAGTCTTCTGAAACCATTCCATTGGCACAAAAATCCTCTTCTGACGATTCTGAGAAGAGAATTTCGCTTCTTGATTTGAAGTCAAAATCCACTCCAGAAGCACTAATACATTCAAACTCAAACTTCAAAACAAACTGCAGTGCAACTTCATATTTTTTTATCATCGCATTCAAATTAATTGTGCACTCGAAAACACTGAAATTTTATTAAATTTAATAAACAAATTAAGAAAAACAAAAAGAAAAATTATTATTTGTAAGTAAGGGGTGGATACACTATTGTTTTTAATTTCACTTTTTGTGTGCCAGCAAAAAGTTTCTATTTAATGATTCACTAATACAGACACGAATCTTCAAAATTGAGAAGAAGTAACAAGCACTGTTCCATTGGATTCAAAATGTGTCTTCTTGAGTGAAACCAATGGAAAACGACATAAGTTTAAACAGTTTTACATCCGGTTGTAAGGCATATTTAACCCACCGTGCGTATTTTTGAGAAATATTGGCCTTAAAAAACAAGGATTGACTGGTTAAAAATGCTGTAGTCACCTTTCGTCGCAATTCGATATAGAATTGGAACAACAAATATGACATCAGGACTTGGAAAAGCTCTCACAGCAAAAAAGCCAAACAAATAAATCAACCAAACACATTCAATAAATAAAATAAATCTGCTGTAGAAAATTATTCCGCTTAATTAAAAAAATGAAACAAAAACAAATTAAACAGATTAAATTCTAAGACAATAATAGCCCTTTTGTATACATAACATTGTTTGAATAGACTGTTCGATATTTTGATGGTTTTGATTATTCGTGCTTGTACTACAGTTTTTATCGGGACTTAAGAAGTGTTGCTTATCACTGTTTTATCACTACTTTTTCAAACATTTCTCTGTTGAAACAAACAAACAATTTCAGCGTAATACCCGCTCTGCTAGGAATGCTCATCAGTATACTTTGAGCAACTTCGGACGTACCGTTAAGTATAGTGATTCTTTCTTTAGCCGTACCACACGGATGTGGAATTCCTTACCCAACTCTGTTTTTCCTTCCCATTTCAATACCCAGACATTTAAAACAAATGTACATCGCGATCTCCTTTACTGTTCTCCCTCTATTTCCTAAACGCTCGCACTGTGAAATCATTTTAATTGTATTCATAACCTTTTGAGTGCGGGCGAGTTATAAATAAAATGCACGACTGGATCGCACGTACTTGCTCTTATGTTCAAGTTGTGTGGGGCTTAAGAACTTTAAAAAATATTCAAGTAATTATAGAAAAAGTTTAAAAAGCATTTAAATCGTTCTTTGAATTGTATAAACAGCCTGATAAATAACTTAGAGCTCAAAAAAAAGTATGCCATCTGATTACTTAAAAAAATATGAATATATGCAAAAAAAAAATTAAAAATCGTTGGAGCCGTTTTCTTAAAAATTAATTTTTTATATATAAAATTTTTGTAACATTTTTCAAAAAAAAAAAATTGGTATGCCAATTTTGAGTATATATTAATATACATTAAAAACTGAAATTTCAAAATAATTCATCAACCCGTTTTTGAAATATTGAATTTTGAAAAAAAAAATTTTGAATCTTTTTTTAAAAATCCAAAATTTATTTTTTCAAAAATTTTTGTATGCAGTATTATTTATATTCTAACAAAGCTTTTGGGTAAAAAAAATTCATTGAAATCGGATGAGCGGTTAGTGAGAAAATCAAAAATCAAAAAAAACGTTATATGGCAGGTACCGTTAATAAATGTTTTTGGTGATTTTGTTTCTTACCAGAAACTACACCATATCTACAGCAATACATTGATTTTTTTTTATCAAAATCGTTGGAGCCGTTCTTGAGATAAATAAGGTTTTCCTTAACGGTTGTATGGCAAGTACCGTTATTTTTTGAGCTAAAAAAAAAATTTCAATTTCCCCTCTGGAGAGTTACAAAAAAACCTTAAGTTCAAAATTTGAAGAAAATCGCTTCAGTGGTTTAGGCTGTAGGTTGAGATACGGACAGACAGACAGAATTTTGCCACCCACTTTTTTCGTGTTCTCTATCATCGTAATGTCATGTTTGATTGTTATCTCGAAAATTTTTTTTTGCACGAATCCAAAACTTGCCCTATAGTACCTATGTATATCGTAAGTAAAAAGGGGACTAGATACATCATACCAAAAGATTTCGAACTCCTATGTCCGCTTTCTTGACATGAAATTTCAGCAAGGACAAATCAGTTGATTGAAAAGCATTTGAAGAAGCAAATGAATTATTTAGTTCGTTAGTTTTAATTTTATTTTGCATAAATTTCCTTTTTACTTATTACATAGTATATACATTAGGGTGGTTGTTATATGGTTTTTTTCTTTTGAGTTTTTATATTTGGATGAGCATAAATCAGCTCCAAATTAAGAATAAAAATTCTCTAATTTTATCAGATTTTTATTTTCATCACCTATAGCCACTGTAGGGGTAAATTAAACTGTCCATTTTGTTTGCATTTTTTCATTTTCCCCCACTTCCAAGGAGGGACAATATGAAAAAATTGCATAAAATAGAAAAACATAATTAAAAAACAACGGCAACACTTACAGTATTGTTTTATAGCTTTTTGGAAAGCCAGAGGTCAATTTTTATAGCTTATTTTTAAATTGACTTCTTTTAAGAAATAATTGCAGTAAAAGTTGTTTTCAAACTTAAAATAAAAAAAAAATGAGTTTTTCTTCAAAATGTTGAGTTTGAAACAATTTTTTGCCGTAACTGTTCATCAAAAAACATAAGTAATAAGGACAATATGAAAAAAACTGCATAAATAGAAAAACATAATTAAAAAACAACGGCAACACTTACAGTAGGTAATGTTTTATAGTTTTTTGGAAAGCCAGAAGTCAATTTTTATAACTTATTTCTAAATTAACTTCTTTTAAGAAATAACTGCAGTAAAAGTTGTTTTCAAACTTAAAATTAAAAAAAAATGAGTTTTTCCTCAAAATGTTGTTTGAAACAATTTTTTTTGCCGTAACTGTTCATCAAAAAACATAAGTTGAAAATAAACCATTAGAATGGACTTCTGGCTTTCCAAAAAGCTACAAAATAGTACTGTAAGTGTTGCCGTTGTTTTCAATAAAGTTTTTTTTTTGTTGTTATTTTATGACATTTTTTTAGATAATTGTCCCTCCTGTCCAATCGCGGGAAGATTGTACCCGTAGGTTTTTTTCTTATTTTGGCATAGTTATTTTTTTTATTTAAATATAATATAATATAATATTCAGGTATTCGTAGTAATTTTTCGCTAATATCGTTGATTCCGTCCGCAATAGTAGTATTGATGGACATGAAAAAGTGCTTCTCATTTAGCCGTTCGGACTCGGGAAAGAACTGTAGGTCCCTTCCATTCCTGCTAACAACACGCACACAGGAATGGTTGAGGGTTGTAAGTCACTAGGCCCTGGTTCTCCACGAGCTGTTGCGCCACCCAATTTATTTATTTATATTTATATTTATATACTAGTTTTTATATGTATTCTTCGAAATACGTAATAACCCGATTTGTATGGCAATCTACTTTGTAAATAATTGCAAAATGTTTTTTTTTTAATCTAAAATACAGCCTAATATTAGGTAGGTAATGCTTCTACTCGGTAGACATTCACGAGAATTGAAAGTTCCCACCGAATCGAATATCAAAATAGGGCTGGTCATTTTTTACATCAATGTTTGGCATAGGACCCTTACACCATCTTGCCCGCCCCACTTATACCAATAGGCTCGTCCAGCGCAACATTTCACAAGTAACATTTCACAAGTAAAGAATATTCAGAGCTGCTTCTTTTCGGGTGTCAATTGCGTTAATAATCTGTTAATTGATTTTGATCCATATAGCGTTTCTTCTCCACCCCACTAGACTCAAATTACAGAAACCTAAACACCCAGAAACTGCATAAATCTATAAAGTGTAAGTTACCATCTCTGGTGAATATCAAACGTTGGTTCAGCCTAGTTTACAGTTCCCGTGTGCAAAAAAAAACCTACGCAAATATTCTCGCATGTCAAAATTAACTGAGGTGAAAGGCAAAATTAACTTTTGCATGATTAGTTTACAGTTTCATTATTGCTGTCATGGAATGTAATGCAAAACAATGACCCTGTTTAGATTTGTTGGTTTCACTACAGCATGACAACAGTTCGCGGGTGAAATCGGTGAGGTAAAAAGGGAGGGGTTAGTCAAGAAGAAAATATAAAAATTTTAGTGAGCAGTCACGTTTCATAGCCAAAATGGTCCATTTCATTCCATTTTGTTCATTTTCGCTTGTGCGTCCAACAGAAAGGTACCTAATTCTCTACCTAGAAATATGGTTCGACGAGATCGAGAGCAGAAATACTCATACGGTGTCCAAAATCAAATGTTCCAATTTGCAAATATTCCATGAGCATGCAGAAATACATTTGTGTGAAAACTACAAAGTGTATACACGACATGACTTTTTACTACGTAGTGAAACCAACAAATCTAAACAGGGGCAATGGACCGGCAATTGATTTGCATGCGAAAAAAAGTGTGGTGAATAAAATATTTTTTTGTTTGATGGTCGGTTTAAACTTCCGAAAAAAAAATATATTCACCTCAAGGCATTTTTTGCATGCAAATGGTTTTCGCATCCAAAAATAATTATTTTCCATTTTTAGGCCTATACCTAGTTTGTCAATTAAGGGTAAATTAATGACTCAATGGGTGGTTTAGGCCAAAGCAAACGTTTTTCGCCTTGAATATTATTCAACTTGGTGCGCAGAATAGGTGCAAAATCGTTCTGAAAATTTTGATTTTTTTTTTCGCATCGGAACTGTAAACTATGCTTTCATCAACAAAACGAGAACTGGAAATCACACTTAACTCTCTTCAAGAGGACATCCAAAACACTGCAACAAGATCTATACCAAGTGTAATACCAAATCGGACATCCGAATCACACTGGGGTCCTACTTTATTCTACTTTCGAATCCATTCGAAAGTTGTTTTCAATGCAAGTGTAATACCAAATCTGACATCCGAATCACACTGGGGTCCTACTTTATTCTACTTTCGAATCCATTCGAAAGTTGTTTTCAATGCTTATTTTAAGACGTAATTGGTATGAAAGTGGGATAAAGTTTTAGTGCTTCGATAAAGAATCTTCAATTAGCCCTGTGGCTTAACTATGTAACTCGATTCTACAATAAAAACGTTCGAATTCGCAAAATCTCGGCTTGCTAATTCTTAAGCCAGTGCTTATAAACGGAAATAGAACAGCGCTAATGCAAGATTCTGTGGCACAAAGTCGGAAGCACTAAAATTTTATCCCACTTTCATACATATTACAACTTATAATTAGCATTGAAAACAACTTTCGAATGGATTCGAAAGTAGAATAAAGTTACATAGTAGGGCCCCTGTTCTATTTCCGTTTATAAGCGCTTGCTAAAACTTAATGAGTAAGCGAGCTGAGATTTGGCGAATTTAAACGTTTTTATTGTAGAATCGAGTTACAAAGTTGGGTCCCTGGATTAGCTATCGCATTCGTCGCCAGACTCTAAGCCCATCAACAATATTAGGCATATATATTTTAAGCTCGTGGTTCGAAGAAATGCACGTACGATTTGAAGTTATTTGTCAGTTTTGTGGTTGGTGGATACCATGCTTTGGAGATGCCGCAAAGCATAATTCTTTGCTTAGACTGGATGTACATATAACTAGCACAATTTCATCATCGTTCTAAACTTGAGTGCATCATGCCTTGGTTAAAGGCTTTCGTTTAAGAACTGCTTTTTGGAAACCAAAACGCTTCATTATAAAATATTCAAAAAGGAATGTCTCTTTGGTGAAACATAGCTCACAAGAACACTTGACAAACACACCCTCTTGTGAAGTGAGGCTTGAGGACCAAAAGAATACAATATGCCGGCCACATTAATTATTATGGATTTAAATGGGATTCAAGTTATTTTAAATCGAAACACTTAAATGTACCAATCATTATGTTAGTTACAAAAAACGAGTGAAGAATATGGAATCGGCTTAAAATTTAGGATACAAATTACTTAAATCTGGATTTAAGTTTCGCACCCAGCTGACGGCAAACTAAACATAATTCTTAAGTACATATTTGGACATGTCCAACTCAAACGCTGTAAGTAGTTTCTGTGAAATCAGGACACGACAGAGATACACTCTTCGTAAAGGACATAACCACTTGGACATTCTCCGAAGGAAAAAGGCGCAGTGTGTAGGACGATGGAAGAACAGCGTTAGTTTCCAGGTTTGCCCCAAAGCATAAGGCAGGATTTGTTACTCGCCATCATACAACACCCTTACTTTTGTCCATCCACAATCCGATTCTCATAAAAAAAATTAGAACAACGTGTGAATTATGTAGCACTTAGCCATTTCTGTACACCCCTTTAGGAAAACTGCATTTTTATTTATATTTAGTTCAGTTTATTATCAAAAAATAAAATATTAATGTTTCGTGTTACCTTTTCCAATGGAGCCCTAGTTTTGGTGGAGGTGATGATTGAACTCTCATCATATTTCTGCTGACATAAAGATTTCCAGCTATTTTAAGTTTTTTCCTTGATATTATTTCAGTATCGCAGATCGCAGATGATAATCGACGGTTTAAAAAACTTTAATTTCACAGATTTCCGAAATAAATATTCAAATATTTACTCAGCCTGTTTTTTGGTTAATTAAATTTAAGTGCAATTCTTTAAAGTGGAAATCTCTTCTTTCTTTTCGTTATTTTTTTCTTTTTATTTTAATTTATCCATTCACATGTACACATATTCGGCGCACAGCATAACATATATATTTTCTATCACTCGCTCGATTGTTATCGTTTTCTGGGACAGAAAAACAAACTAGATTTTTTTTGTTGCATTAATTAATATTAAATTATTAGGGGGTTCGAGGAGTTTTGGTTGGATAATTGTCGTATTTTTGTTATTGTTGTTTGAAAATATATGAATTTTCTGGATTTCTTGCGATATAAAATATCAAAAAAGCAACACACACATTCGCGTACTAATAAATGTGTCGTCGTTCATATATAATTTTGTTCTTCCTCTTCACCTTTTGCTTTTGCAGTTCCACTTCCACTTTCAAGCGCGAATAGTGAATATAAATTTAAAAAATATCTATTTCTCTCACAAACGGAAATTTAAAGCGAAACAAAAACAGTACCATATTTTTAATTTCTTTCAAAAAACCCTACTCTCTCTTTATGTATTAAAACTTTTTGACAGATTGGTTAAACAATCAAAACAATGCTCTTGCTCTATTCTCCTTTCAGCTATTTTTTACTTCACTTGATTTGATTTGATATCGATGGAGATGTGTGTGTAGGCATAGCGCAACCTCATAATAAATATAGAACTATTGAAAATGGAGAAATATTGTTTAAAGATTTTTTGTTCGTAATCTTTTAACTTTTTAGATTTTGAATAACAAGTTTGCAAAATTATATTCAAGCTTGATTTATTATTTCTTTTTGTTTGTAGTGAAGGTATTCTTTCAAATGTTTTTTTTTTGTTTTAACAAGCTTGTGCTTGTGTTGTTTTCAGTTACATAAATGCATTATTAGCAGGGCTGTCGAAGTACTGCAATTGAAGTATTTGTACTGCTATTTGAAACTCCGTACTACCGTACTGCTAATACAACCAAAGACCCTGTTTAGATTTGTTGGTTTCACTACGTAGTGAAAAGTCATGTCGTGTATACACTTTGTAGTTTTCACACAAATGTATTTCTGCATGCTCATGGAATATTTGCAAATTGGAACATTTGATTTTGGACACCGTATGAGTATTTCTGCTCTCGATCTCGTCCAATCATATATCTTGGTAGAGAATTAGGTACCTTTCTGTTGGACGCACAAGCGAAAATGAACAGAATGGAATGAAATGGACCATTTTGGCTATGAAACGTGACTGCTCACTAAAATTTTTATATTTTCTTCTTGACTAACCCCTCCCTTTTTACCTCACCGATTTCACCCACGAACTGTCGTCATGCTGTAGTGAAACCAACGAATCTAAACAGGGTCAAAGTACTGCTTTTTGTTGTTTAGATCTTTTCCGTACAAAATTTTCAAATTATTTTTCTATTGTACTTCTCTCTACATACTCCCAAAATCATAATCCTTAAAGCTTGTAGTTCAGTTTTTGAGCTAGTGACTTTTTTAAGTATAACTGGTCAAATAGAACAGAAATCCTTGATGGCTACGCCTACGAAGTAAGTAGATGCAGGTACCTATGTTTCGAGAAAAAAACTCTGAAATCTATAATTTTTCAGATTTTATGTTCTGCACCGAAAAAAGGCAGTTAAACGACTCTTAGGTGACATTTGAAACCAAATATTCCACACATGTCAAAATGTAGTCCATCTGTCAAGCAATAAACTGTCAAATTCTTTTGAAGGATCTTTTACTTCGAAAAATTCCGATAAAGCTGAATTTTGGCGGAGGGTTTTGCTTTGACAAAAAGTATCTTTAATTTAGCCGGGGTAAACAAAATTAGAGTGTTAAAGAAAATATATTCAGTTTTTTGCTTATTTCTCGAAAAGTATCGGTTTCTTTGAAAAATTGTTAGGCTAAAAATGTAATTCTACACAAAGAAAATTAGTAAGCTTGTTTGAATATAATGAATAAATTTAAAGAAGAACGAGAAAGAACTTCATGGTGTAGCATATTTAGTCAAATAATTTATTGAAATTGCAGTTATCATTATAGGCATGTGTACGTTTTGTATTTGAGTACATCGTCTAATTATAAAACCAAGTTTTTGTGGCCCCCGGTACGGGTTAAAGTTAGGCCACCATCTTGAAAAAAGGAAAATTCAAAATCTCAAATAACGAAAACTTGATTTTTTTAAAATCCTGAAAAACGAAATCTCGCAAATTTATAAGCCAGCTTTTCATAATGTCGAAATAACAAAATCTCACTTTAAACAATCTCATACCAAAAAATCTTGCAAATATGTATCAATCAAAATCTCTCACAAACTAAATCTTCGCAAATCCAAATTTCACAGTAACCGCTCTCAGTTTCGTACTGAAAAATAAAAATTCCAGCAAACCAAATAACAAAACCCGTTAACGTTTTCGAAAACGTATTTATAACATTTATAATTTTGTTTGTAAATGTTGTGAGATTTTAACTGGCAAGTTAATGAGCTACAATAACTTTCTTTTTTTTTTTGTAACGTTTGTAACGTAATAGCTGAACTTTGTCCCTTTTATGGCGCAAAATCGAAAGTAATTTTTTGACCCCTTACAACTTCAATATTGATAAGCCTACACAGTAACTTTCTTGTCATTTTTAAGTACAAACATCACCGGGGTTTCGTACCGCTCCCAATAAAATCTTTTGAATATCTAACCACCACTGCAGCACGCTGGTTAAGTAGGGTATAGGTAATCAGCGCGAATGTAGTTATATAAATTTGTATGTACTATATTTTCATTTAGCAAAACGTAAATGAATGAACAATTTATAATAATTTTACTGCCGTACTGCTATGTGTTGCTTTTTTTCCTGGAAGTATTGCTTTCTCAAAAAAATGAACAATATTAGCATTTAAACAAAATTAAATCCATGCAATAATTATGTCTGTTCCTTTACTTTGAATTTCTTTGATTTTCTGTGCATTTTTGCGCATTTTAGTCCAGAATAGTGTCAAAGCTAACTTAAAAAAAAAAATTTGACACAAGTTTGGACTGAAAATCACAGAAACCCAAAGTACGCAGATCGGGAAAAAAATTGTCTCCCATACAATTTTTTTCTCCGGAAAAATTTTATCTTCGATTTTTTTCCAAGCAGTGCGGTGTTCACGCGCAAAATTGTGACGTTTGTCTTAAAGGTGTGTTTGGCAAAGTGAAATTTTCACAATTTGCTGTCAAAACCCATACGAAAAAAACCCAAGTTTAACGAAACTTGGTGAAGATTTCAAGTTACCGAACAGGCATAAAAAAGTCTCGACTTAAGGTAGAACTATAATAGTCGGAAGGCCACTGAAGCTAATGTCAAAAACCAACGAAAAGTAGCTTTCCGTACCGAAAAAAGGGGAACACACCCATAATGTAACTATCATCTTTCTCTTTTTGGCATTCCTATTTCACCAAATGTCAGTTTTACTTAAGTGAGGTGCGCTCGGGAGCGCACCTCACTTCCGTAACCAAAGTTGAACGAAACTTGACGAAACGCTCCACTTCGCAATTATAGTCGCGTCAAATGCTTTAGGTAGAACTATAATAGTCGGAAGGGCACTGAAGCTAATGTCAAAAACCAACGAAAAGTAGCTTTCCGTACCGAAAAAAGGGGAACACACCCATAATGTAACTATCATCTTTCTCTTTTTGGCATTCCTATTTCACCAAATGTCAGTTTTACTTAAGTGAGGTGCGCTCGGGAGCGCACCTCACTTCCGTAACCAAAGTTGAACGAAACTTGACGAAACGCTCCACTTCGCAATTATAGTCGCGTCAAATGCTTTCCGTGTATTCGGTTGTTTTCTTCCGACCACTTAAGTGCCCCTCCGAGTATTATAGTTCTAGCTTTTCCGTGTATTCGCTTGTTTTCTTCCAACCACTTAAGTGCCCCTCCGAGCATTATAGTTCTAGCTTTAATTTTTTTTAATCTAAGGCCCAATTCACATAGAACTGGCTTGAGGTTTTGGTGTGGTTCTGGCGTGCTGCATACATATTCCACGTTGTGGAATTCACATGTTGTCTTATGAGATAATACACACACAGATGACGAGGCGAGGGTATGGTATCACATGCCATCGCCACACCATATTGAAAACTCCAGTGGCCTACGTAAACGTCACGCCACAATGAAATCTCTCAGTCAAATGTCAATTTGTCAGGCACTAACAAAAATTAAATGTGATTATGAGTTCAATAAAATTTATAAAAATTGAATTCTGCAATGAAATGCAAATACATGAAGATTTATGTAATTACGGGAGGACAAAATTACTGCAACAGGAGCGTGCAACACCAAACATGACAAAAAGCCAAGTGAAGAAGCCATTTTCTTGTGAGGTGTTTCTCAGTGTTTGTGTGTGTATCTATTGCTTTTCTGTCAAATAACCATTCCCTGTCACTTCTGTGTGAACAAAGCTCATCACACCCACACCACGCCCGTAGCAGACCAGAACCACACCAGCACCATAAGACACTTCTGTGTGAATCGCGCCTAATGATGCCGCTGTCAAAATTTGTCCGGAAAAATAATGATTAGAACATTATTTTTCCGAACAAATTTTGACAGCGGCATCATAAAATCGAAAAATTTCAAATATATATTTACAAAACACTGCATTACATGTTTTAAATAAAAAAAAAACAGTAAAGGATTTCCAGAACCAACCCGAAAGCAAAGCGAATCATTCCCAAAGTTATGTTTAGCATTGTGTTTCTTTCATATTTTGTATAATTGTGAATGATTTCGCATCGTCGTCCAGGATAGATCCTGGAGGAAATGGACAAAATTGATAAAATTGGTAAGTTGTTTTCATTCATCAAACGACGATTCCCATTGAAACTTTTTCAATGCCTCTCTCGCTATAGAATACAACGTAATAACAGAATTATTATTCCCAGTTAACAAGTGAGACTTTTTAATTATGTTCCACTGCAGCACACCGATAATCCTGAACACCATGCAGAGCTGAAACAAAAGGAAGTCCACTACGAAAACAAGCGCCTAAAAAAGCAACAATACTACGAGAGTGTGAAGCACGCTCAAAGCATTCAAATCGATGAAATTCCTCTTCCAGCACAGGTAAGTACATCAAATGTATAAAGTTAAGAATTTATAAAGCCATTTGACCAGCTGAAAAGAATTACTGAAAACATTATGAAAATGATTGCAAAAATAACTTTTTTTTGGGAATGTTGCAGTTTCAAAGAAGAAGATGTTAACACCTCACCACACTGGCAATCAACAACACAAAGAATCAACGTCTAATCGATGAACAGAAATTGCGAGTACTCAAATGGACATTCACACAGCTGCGAGAGGAATTTACTGATTTATTGCGCGAACTGATGAATACAGCCAACGTTAATCAAGGACTTATGGCAAATATGTTTCATGATGATTTTAGGTAAGATATACTTTTTTAACTCATAAATATGATTGAGATGATTATAAAATTAAATTTTCTCAGATATCACTTAAAAGTTATTGAATTCCTTAACGAAGATTTGCCCAACAACAGCAAAGCCCTAGTTTGTAAATTGGATTTGATATTTGTTGTGTTCCAAAGAATGAAACAAAGTAAGTTATCTTAATATAACAATTAACTTTATTTAATAGGAAAATGAGATCACACAATATGCTTTTAATCGCTGCCAAGAATAAGAAAAGAATGATCCAGAAGGGATCAAAATGTACTAGAACATTTACATTTTTACATTTAGTACTTTAATAAAAGCGTTGCCAACATCCCCCTTGTGAAGTTAAGGATAGTCTTGAGTGTAATCACCATGCCACTTAGGTGGACGTCGAGCTCTTGTAGGTCTTCGAGAAGTGGATGCTGTTGAAGTCGATTGCTGATTCTCATCTGGTCGGTCTGGTTGAGGAGAAGAAATGTTTGCTTCCTCAAGTTCATTTATCTCTTCGGTTTGTTCTTGGCTTGATTGAGGTGAAGATGGTAAACTAGGACTTCTTGGAACCTTTATACTAGGTTGTGGTACTGGCAAAGTAGGATCTTGAATACGTTGGTCATTTGTATCCAAAGAGACAGGAGTATACCTGTCAATGAGATCAAAATAGTTATTAAATGCATTATTTTTCTTGTTACCTATTCTGTTCTCAGCATAACGAAAACGAAGTTGATTAGTGTGCTTCCGCCTTAAGCATGTTCGCCCATCTAACGTTACGTTAACGTCGTAGTTGACATTTCCTTTTCTGCTGACAACAACACCAGGAATCCAAAAGTTTTTATTTCTTTTGAAAACTTTTGCATAAACTGGATCTCCTGGACTGAAGCTGCGATATTTTGACTTGTTGCTCCTGTTAAATTGTTGTTCCATGAGTTCGTTGCGGATGACTGAAAGCTTTTCGGGTTTCTTCAAGAGGTCGATGTTCGTTCTAATTTTTCTTCCGATGAAACATTCAGCTGGAGACTTTGCATCTGGAGCATTTCGATTTGGCGTTGATCTGTATGCCAGAAGAAATTCTTGAAGATGTTCGCTATCCGTCCCTCCCTCTTTGTTTTTGGCTAGTGCTCTTTTCAGTGTGTCTACGAATCGCTCTGCTTGCCCGTTTGACTGAGGGTGATACGGGGCTGTCCGATTGTGCCTGATGCCTCTGGAATTACAAAATTGTTGAAAAGATGCACTCACAAATTGAGTGCCATTGTCGGAGACAATTTCTTGTGGTTGCCCAAAAAGTGAAAAAAATTCAGTGAGCTTTTGGATGACGGTAGCTGATGTGATATTTTCTGTTTGGTAAATCTCAGGATACTTTGAAAAAGCATCTACGACTACCAAATAATAGTATGAGTTGACTGGGCCTGCGATGTCGATGTGTATACGTTGCATAGGTGACGTTGGTATTGGCCACGATGATAACAAGGTTTTAACTGGAGTTCGGGCTTCTGTGGCACAACCATGACACTGTCGAACCCAACTTGTTATGTCTGCGTCTATTGTTGGCCAATAAACGGTGGATCGTGCGATTTCCTTCATTCGAACTATGCCTTGATGTCCTTTGTGGAGTTGAATGAGAATTCGTTTGTAGAAAACATCTGGAATGACGATACGTTCGCCATATAAAAGACAATTATCCACAATTGATAATGCATCTTTCCGGTTGAAATATGCTGATAGGGTAGGATCATCTAATTTGTGTGGCCAACCATTTTGGATATGATGCGTGACCTGTTGTAAAATTTTATCTTTTTGTGTAGCTACACTTACCATATGAAAGGTGATTGGTAGTGACTGGATGTTGTCCTGAAGAATTGATTGAACATCTGATTCCAATCTAGAGCAGGCTACGACAAAATCTTCTTCGGGTTTCATTTGATTGCTGATAAGCCGGGACAGAACGTCCACATATCCAAAATCGAGTGTCGAAATATATTTTATTTCGAAATCGTAAGACATTAGAGTTAATGCCCAACGCTGAAGTCGATTCGCCGTGTGTGTTGGTATCCCCTTCTTAGATCCAAAGATCGAGAGCAGTGGTTTGTGGTCGGTGCGAAGGATGAACTTTCTGCCGTATATCATTCGGTGGAATTTCGTTACTGCGAAAACTAGGGCCAGCGCTTCTTTCTCAATTTGGCTGTAACCTTTTTCTGCAGCCGTGAGTGAGCGAGAAGCGTGATAAATTGCCTTTTCCGTTCCGTCCGTCATGACGTGGGATATACGTGCACCAATTCCTACTATTGATGCGTCTGCTGCAACGACTATCGGTAAAGCTGGATTGTAGTGGGTGATGACCAAATCTGATGATAAAATTGATTTAAATTTCTTGAAGCTTTGTCTGCATTCTTCTGACCATGACCATTTTGTGTTGTTTTTGAGAAGGTCGTCCAGAGGTGCTCGTAAAGAACGCATTTCTTTGATGAATTTGCCATAATAGTTTACGGCTCCCAGAAATGATCGAAGTTCACTTATATTGGTTGGCGGTGGTAGTTGTTTGATGGCGGTAAGCTTGTTCGGATCTGGTCGAAGACCTGCGTGACTGATGACGTGTCCTAAATACTTGCATTCTCTTGAAAAAAATTTGCATTTTTCCCAGTTTACTGTGAGACCGTATTCTGCAAATCTGCGAAGTACTTCTTCAACTGCCGTGATGTTCTCGCTCTCCGTCTCTGTTGCTACCAAGACGTCGTCAATATAAGCTGATGCTTCTTGTATTCCGGCAAGAATTGTATCCATTGCTTTTTGAAAAGCGCCAGGGGCTGCTTTAATACCTGGTGCGAGCCTGTTGAAAGTGTATAGGCCGCGGTGTGTGTGTATGGTAAGTATTTGTTTGGTTTCGTCATCCACTTCCATTTGCAAATAGGCATCTGACAAATCTATGCGGGTGAAGCATTTGCAATTTGACATTTTGGCAAAAATTTCATCAGGAAGTGGCAACGGATGACTGTGGGGTTCCACGCAGGCATTCAACCCTGTTGAATAATCTGCGCAGATACGAATGGCCCCATTTGCTCGTTTGACAACAACTATAGGCGCTGCCCATGCTGAAAAATTGGTGGGTGTGATGATGCCAGCATCCTGCAGTCGGTTGAGTTCCTTGTCTATTGATGGCAAGGCGGAATAAGCTACCTGTCTTTTGGGAATAAAAACTGGTTTTGTGTTTTCTTTTAATTGTATATTTATTTTAAGTTTTGTACAGTGACCTGGACCTTCGCGGAAAACTTCTGGAAATTTGTTCCGGATAAAAGCAATGGTCGAAGCTCGATCAGCTGTGTTGATGGTTCTACAAAAAGCACTGATTGGTTTTTCCCAAAGATGTAGTTTTTCCATTAAGTCTACTCCGAAGATGTTGAGATTGTTGAGTTCGGAGACGTAAACTGTGTTTCGATGATGGTTTCCTTCGAATTTGATATGGCCTTCGAATTCACCGATGATTGGAATTTGATTTGATGAAGCGTCTCTGGCTGTGTGAGAAGTTTTGATTATGACTGGAGATCCGATTGATGACCACACTGACTTTGAAATGATCGTGATGTCAGAACCCGTGTCTATTTGAAGTCTCACGTTGTTGCCGTTGATATTGACGTCAACATACTTACGTTTTTGTGCCAAGCTTTGGTTGACTGCAAAAACACGATTACTTTTGGCTGAATGTGCTCGCCTTGAGTTCTTTTTCTTGGAAGCATACGAATTACTGTTCTCTTGCTTTAGTGATTTTCTAGAGCAAGGACAATAACCTTCTTTGTGGCCAACTGTATTGCACTCTCTGCACTTGTGCTTTATAAAAGAACAATCTTTCGAGAAATGCATGCCGCCACAATTCCAACAAGGTGTTCTGGGCTTTGTGCAACTGACCTCGTGGTTGTTTTTTCCATCGTTTTGTTTGGAAAAATTATGCTTGTGCTGTGGTTGTTTGGCTGCGACGTGCTGAACTTTCGATGCTGCAGTTTCTATCATGGACGTGTCTTTTTGCAGGTTTTTATATCGAAGAATTTCCGAAACTAGATTGTCGACTGTGAGGTCTTTCTCCTTATCGAGAAAAGGAAGCAGTTTAATGCGTATGTCTGCATCTTTTGGTGATTTAAGACCCATGACATATACTATGCATTTGAGTTGGTTCATAGTAAATTTCTCTAGCTCGAAATTCTCACAGCATCGATTTACTTTGGCCGCAAATGTGATATAATCATCCAGTTCACCTTTTGTCATCTGTAGGCAATTGAATCTTGCGGCGAAAACTGATTCGGTACGACCAAACAATTTAGATAATTTGTCTACTGTTTCTTTAAAACTCAATTCACGTGGTAGTTTTGGAAGAATGTAATCTACATACTTATCGTGGGCTATGGAATGAATTTTACGCAGTAAAAGTCTTACCTTGCTTGCATCGTCAAACTCTTTTGCGTCTTCTGCGAATAAATCCTCGTATCGCCGGTACCAAACTGGAAAAGTTTGCCCATTTTCTGGATCGTGATGAAATTCATTTATGTTTTTCGCCAATGCATCCATTTTCAATTCTGTTGCTGTACCACTTGGAGCATCCAATGACATCTGGACAATTTTCTCGAGCAGGACACTGTTCTGAGAAATAATCTGAGCTAGAATGGAGTCCATGCTTGGTGGTTGTTGACCTGGTAGAGCTGGTAGACGTGGTGCTTGCTGTTCTTCTGCCATGATGATTTGAGGTTAGCAAAAAAAACTTGGTGCGATTGCGTGTTGGAGATTTTAATCTTTAAAAATCTAATCGATCCTTTCGTTTTTTCTTTTTTTTTTTTTACGAAAACCTCGTCGCCACTTTGTTGTGTTCCAAAGAATGAAACAAAGTAAGTTATCTTAATATAACAATTAACTTTATTTAATAGGAAAATGAGATCACACAATATGCTTTTAATCGCTGCCAAGAATAAGAAAAGAATGATCCAGAAGGGATCAAAATGTACTAGAACATTTACATTTTTACATTTAGTACTTTAATAAAAGCGTTGCCAACAATATTGAAATGGTTATCGCTCCGTTTCTATGATACCAATCCTTCGGTTTTGCTCAAGGGATTAGAGTATCTTAATTAAGTATTCCAATCGTTGGTTGAGATGGAGTAGGTATTTTTTGGCCGAAAATGAAGGCAGTGCTTTTATTACACATTTAATATTGAAGGTAATTGTTTTTAATTTATCTATTTTTTTAGAAAATATGAAAATAGTGTTTGTCTTAAAAATTTCAGATTAGTGACCCCAAAAGGATACGTTGCGTAATGTAGTTCGAACACTCCCTCGGCAAATTTTTCTTGTTTATCCATACCAGTCTTTGTCTATGTAATGGATAGCTTGAAATCCAAAAATGCTCGTCAGAGGACTACTGTTTGGATGAGCTGGGATATCTAATTGAAACTTATGGCCTTTCAGTGTGTCAACCCACACAACAAGTTGCATTAAAAGAAATTGCAAGACACATCTCTGATCGTGACAATTCAGTTGGAAACGTAGCATTGAACTGTGTTGTTCAGCCGTACTTTTTAGTTGGTGAGCGTGTCTACAAACTCATTGGCCAACTTACTGCAAAAGATCTTTCGATGTTGGACGAACGTATCAACCATTGGAAGTTACGAAGGTACAACAAACATCAAATTCAGCAAAACAGTATTGAAAACGAAGATCTTGTGGCCTATACCAGTGATGAACTTCCTCTGCCAGATGATTTTTTTTTATTGAAAAGGCAATAATTACTTAACTAATTAAAAATATAAATGAAGCATGTACATATATGAGAGTGTTGAAAAAGCTTGTTTTTATTCTCTACTTTCAGAAACTTGAGTGCCGATGTCACTCGTTTTGTTTCATCTGCATTGAGTATTATGCGCGAAGACAAATTAAGGCCACAAACCAAGATAAAGCAATTTACACAGGAACCAAAACGAATATCGAAGGTTAATAGAGGTGTCACATAGGATGATGTTGTTATTTATGTTATTATAAATGAAATGTAATAAATGAAATGTAAGGATTTTAGTAGTTTTATTCGTGAATAGAAATAAAGAGTTCTCAAAAATGTATAAAATATAATTTATTTTACATAATATTATAATATTATTAAATATACTATTATATTTATAATCTATCTAACCAAGAAAGTCCAATTCCATTGGGTACTTCCGAAGTTAGATAAATATGCAAATTTTTAACATTGGATTTTACATCAACAAAACGACTAAAATCAAAGCTTGGCATATCTGTATTGAACACTAGTTGTTCTGACTCCAGTTTTTGGATCACCAGCATAGACTTTAAGGATTAGATCTTTAATTTGCTGCCAATATGACGAAAAGCCAATTTCACTTAGAGTTGAGTATTGCTATTTTGCATGGATATCGGATAACGAATAACATAACGAATGGCGTCAGGGAAGTTTTAATAATTCGAAGACCATCGATTCCACTCATCAGGAGAGGCTCAGAATCTGTTTTAAAATTTAAAATTGATTTAGCAGTTTTTTTTTTTAATCCTGTTATCATCTTACCACTTTATTTACATTTGGAAGACGCTCAAGAACTCTTTGCAGTCTGCTCCGATTTATTAATACGCATAGTAAGAGCCGCTGGTGTATTACTAGTTGTATGTCGCGAATTTTAAGATCAATAATTACCGGATGACATAAAAGGATTATAATGTCATTATGTCAGTTTTCAATGGCAATAATGGTGACTTGGGCCGAATTCCCAAACGCATATCTTGGGCAAAATGTGCTAAACAAAATGTTCCCAAATGCAAACAACAATACCTGCTAAGCCGACTGTCCCAAAATGCACGAGATTTTTTTTTTGTGCCAAATGCAAAGGTATTTGTGCAAATTTTGAAATTATTTTTTGAAATTCAAATGCATTTGCTTTATCTGTGTTCTTAATCTGCCTTGCATATATTTTGCTTTGCAAATCTTGCGTTTAGGAGTTTGGCCTTGTTTTCCCAATCGAGCATGTTCATTGGCACGGAGCCAATAAGAGTTTGAAGAACTTTAGTAAGTCCCCACTGACATCACAAATGCAATGAAGAGGCTTTATCTTTTGACGTCCATCGGGACCTTGTCCCCAGCAATCTGCATCTACAGCATGACGCACAAGCATGTGACCCACATCTTCATACTCGAGCTCTTTTTAAGCACAGGCTGCTGTTCGTAGGTTTGCCGAAGAGCATTTTACCAATGACCGTTGCAAGCTTGGCTTTTAGGGTTTGTCAATCATTCATTACGTCCTTGGCTGCAGTTTCATTATATGCTGCAGTTTCATGATATGCATCATCAGCATCGGTATTCTCGTCTGCAGGGTGTGTGGCACGATGGACATTGCGGTAAAGACGGGCTGTGTTCGACGATCACGTTTGTAACTAATGTATATATGTTTTCATCTTAATTGAAAAATGAATAATAGAGAAAGTTGAATTCCACGCACAAGTTTACACTACAAAATTGTATAGGAGTTTGGAAAAGTCGATAAAATTAATTAAATGAGGAATTCCAAACAAATTTATATTTTTACACGAATATATTTATTAATGTGACAAACTAGACAGGTTTGTTTTTATTTCTCCAACTTCAAACTTTTGCGCGGCAGTTAGAAAAGATTTTGTAGAGATTAGAGTTGTAGAGATAAATTTCGTCTTTTCTCGATCTGCGTACTAGGCTTAAAGGATCAGACCTATTACGTTTGTATATATTTTACTGCCGTACTGCTGTGTACTGCTATTTTTTTCCTCGAAGTACTGCTTTCTAAAAAAGTGAAACGACAGCCCTGATTATTAGACTAGAATATTGAAAATTGAATGCATAGGAAAAACTACAATAGGGATACTCATATGCTTTATGCTGGCTTATGTAGTTGTGTTTAACTATTGGATTGGTATGGTTTCAGAAGTACGTTTACAAGCAGAATCGAGAGCTCGAGTTGAAATAGGGTCGAATATTCAACCCAGGTTTTTCGTTACTTGAGTTGAGTGCTCCATTTAGAGTTGAGTTGAAATGGTATTGAGATTCCAGAAAAATTAATGGCATTAATGTATTTATTTTAATGCAAAGCAAATATAATTGAATTAACACGAGTACTTTACTACACTTATCTATTTAAGCAAAACTATATTTGAAGACAAACATACAAAGAAACAGACCAAAGTGTATTATCTGTAAGGCCAACTCCTCGACCCAGGTTTTTCGTCACAAATTTCGACTCGACTCAGCTCCCCGAGCGGAATCGAGTCGAATCAAGCTCATTTCAACTCGAGCCAGGTATACAAAGAGTTGAAGCGAGCTTCAAGCTCGCTTCAACACCACATGTAAACGTAGTAAAAATGGGTTGGCTTTTGGATCGAAATTTTTACCATGTGGAGTATTTGGGGGGGAAGGATTATTAAACGTCAAAATAAAAAAAACGATTAATTCGAACTTCTAACAGGATTTACACTACTGGAAAGCTGCCAGTTTAATGACATAAATAATAGGGGTATTCACGATCTGATGTAACTGGTCTTGTATCATTGCAAAAGTGTAAAAGTGTAACACTTTCTTGCACTGCAACAACAAAATATACTGAATGTCAAATTCTTACACTCTTACACTTTTGCTATACTCCAACCCTATTGTAAAAGAAAAATACAAAATTTGCGCTTGTGTATTTGATAGACGCTGTTTAGATTGGGAAGGCTGAGACCGGTCTCACGGCGGCGGTTTCTAGACAACAGAAGTGGGGGGTCAGGGATGTCGTGAGGCATGAAGAAAACATAAACATCTGACTCATGAGTCTCATTTGTTGTTGTTTCAATGCGCAAAGCCCTGAAGTTGTTGTTGTTTCTATGTGTTTTTAGGCGCCTCAAATTTTCTAATGTAGACACGATGAGACTCACGAGTCCGGACTCAATTTTCCCAATCTAAACAGGCTCATAGCTCGCCAAATGTCATTTTTTTTTTGTCAGCTGATGTTTGTTTGTGAAATTTTATGAGTTTGCTACAGTGTAACTATAGATAAAAGAAGTGCGTTCACGATCGATTGTAAAAAAATAAAATTTTACAATTTTACTAGGGTTGTTGCACCAGATCGTGAATACCCCTAATGTATCTTCCCATTTTTGTTGTCGTTTTGGTCATTATACTGACTGCCACCTTTCCAATCGTGTAAATCCGGCATAATAAGTTGAAGGTGAATTTGTGTGAGAAAGAAATTTTAAATTCAAAAAAGTTTGTTTGGTGCAAGAATCACTCCCATGTCCCATAAGATCTATTATTATGTGGATGTGATTTTATTTCGTCGAGGAACTGTAAATTTACCTAGCTTTAACTATGTACCCTCCGGGTCGAAATCTCGGATTTCAATCCAAATCTTCCCATTTCCCCATGCAGTTTTGGGATTTCGAAATGCGTGATTTCGTTGAGATCAATGAAATCTTACATCGATACAATCTTCTCCTTACGTGCTGGACATACCCACTGATCTCTATATAAAGAGTCCGCCATCTTACGTTTTTTTTTTTCAACTAGTGCTTATTTCGTAAATGGTAACACTTAGCTCATGTTTGATTTGACAGATAATTAGTTTTATCCTTCCGCTAATAGCCGTTCCACACTATCCCATTGAGTATTAATACATGTCAAAAAAGTGTGAAGAAATCATGTATAATAGTGTGGAAGCAAAATATGACATTTCATCACACACAACTTGACATCGCATCCTACACGATTTGACATGTGTTTATACCTGAAAATATTTAAGATCGGTTCTAAAACCATCACACATTCTATCCCACTTGGGCGTTTGAGGTTATGGTGAAACTGATTTTTTTTGATGCTAGTGTGGAAGCAAAATATGAAAATCATTTTCATCACACAAATTTGGCAGTCGTATGAAATTCTTTCCCACTTTATTCTGACATGTGTTAATACCTTGTGGGATAGTGTAGAGGCACTTTAAACGATTATGGTTGTGTATACGCTTAAACATTGCTGAGAAATGCCGATTTTGCCAATTTTTCCGATTTTGCCAAAAAAATCATCTTTTCAGATGAAGCTCATTTTGATCTTGGCGGGTATGTAAACAAGCAAAATTGTCGCATTTGGGGCACAGAAAATCCGCACGCATGCATTGAAAAGCCGATACACCCAAAACGAGTCACTGTTTGGTGCGGATTTTGGTCCAGAGGCATAATTGGACCATTTTTCTTCGAGTGGCCGGTACAGTCAATGGCGATCGTTATCGGGCCATGTTGAACGAATTTTCGTTCACAAAAAAATTGAAGAGGAGGATATTGGCAACATTTGGTTTCAACAGGACGGCGCTACGTGCCACACAGCCGAAGCTACACTCCATGTAGTAGTAGCATTTTCAAAAAAAAAAAAAGATATTTGGCGGACCCTTTATAACTGGATAGCGTATCCATACAAAAAAGTTGACTCCATTTGAAGAACTGTTATAAGTGGCACTGTCTATTTTTTTTTTGTTATACTGTATGAAAGTATAACATAAAAAGTGAAAACTGACATCTTCAAACGTCAAAAAGTGAAAAAACAAAAAGGTTTAACTTTTCCGAGCTTAAAATTAATATTCAAGAGAATTCTAAAAAACCAATCCAAAAACATACTGAATTGGCGAAGCTTTCCATAATCAAGGGAGCAGTGAAGAGCCTTAATACAAGAGGAAAAATAAGAAATATAACCATTACACTAAAGAAAGAATTGCAAAGTTCATATTAGGATGAGGAAGGTAATGTAGTCTTTGGTGGTTATTATCAAGAGGCAATGTACTTCTCCTCCCAACCCACTACCAATAACTCCTTATCTACTTTTGAAAATCCCATCCGATCTATCTCAAATAATATGATGCTAGAAAAATTTTCAAGTAAAAATCAAAATGCAAAGTCGTGGTTAAATTTATTTTTGCTCGAATATCAGAGATTAAAAGTAAACGAAAAACAGTTTCCGCAAACTTTAAAATTATACTTGGAAGGACCTTCTTTAGACTGGTTCTCATCTTTATATAAAACGTGTTCTATGAATATAGCTTGGGATTATTGGGAGACATCTTTTCTGGATACATTTGGAGAGAAATCTTGGAATGAAATTGATTACGCTTATTCTTTTCATTGGATAAATGGTATTTTCTTAGATTTTGCTTTAAAAAAGATAAATCTTCTTATTGATGTCGATCCAGACCTAAGCATAAATTCTCAAATAAATTTTATTGTATTAGCTTTACCGAAATTTGTTAGATCGCGTTTAAATAAGAAAGAATTAACAACGATCGAAAATCTTATGTTTAGTTTGCGACAATTCGATCCGATATCAAACAATAATACAAGCGCGAGAAAATCTGAGTTAGAATTAAACAGACAAAAGCGAACCTTCGCACCATGTCACATCTGTGAGAAAGCTGGCTACGCGAATAGATTTCATTCAGAAAATGTATGCAGAAACAAAGCAAGACCAGCTATTATAAGATTCTCAGAATCAAAAAACTAAATACGATCCTGCTTATAAAACTTAATGTTTTAATCAATAATGAGATTGCCATTGCGCTTTATGATTCTGGAGCCAATGTGTCATTAATTAACTACAGGTTTTTTAAGAAATTACAATTGATTAACAATATAAGCGGGGTCCAAACGATCAAAACAATGAGAGGTCTCACAGACGCGCATGGTGAAGTAACGGTTTCCTTGAAAATATTAAATATACAAAAACAATTTTCGTTTTTAATTATGAAAAGTGATTTGTTTGAAGAAGATTTGATAATCGGGCTGAATTGCATTAAAGAGTTTCGACTATGCCAAAATGAAAATTTAGAAATCACTCAGAGTTTGATTCCTGTTTTTGAAAGTGAAAATTTAAAATGTAATCAGAGCTTGATTTCAACGCATGAAAATAATAGTAACGTTTTGGATGATCTTCTTAAGAAATATTTTCTTGTCTTTGCTAAAGAAAAATTTGATATCGGTACGGTAAAAAACTTCGAAGAAACGATAAGATTAACTGAAAATAGATACCTATGTATCGAGAAAACCATATAAATGTTCCATTCCGGATAAAATAGAAATAGAATCGCAAATAAAAAAATTATTGAAAGCAGGACTTATTGAAGAGTCATATACAGGGCTACCTTTCTAGATTTTGAGAAAGAGCCAATAAAAAGAGCATTTAAACAAAAAAAGAGCCACCACTGCAAACGCCCCCACACATGGCGAATTTTAAGAAATTTCTTGAAATTGAGGGATAGACCAAGCTCTCATTTCCAAAATATTTGGTCCTTTTGGATGATTGGAACGTTTCTGAGTTTGAATTTAAGTCCTTTAAATGGTCCCTTAAACCATTTTCAATGCAAACTTATATTTCGAAAAAATTGCATACAAAACACATTTCATGAGTTTCTTGAATGTGGAAAAATGATGATACTACTTTTATATGCAAATTTTTTGAAATCATGTTTCGAATTGAAAATGGTTTTTGATACTCGTTAGAATATTTAAATAGAGACTTAAATGCGTTCCAGTCACTCAAATATAGCAAATAGTTTGGAAATGGGAGCTTGGTCTATCTATCAATATCAAGAAATTTCTACGAATTTTTAGAAATTTCTTGAAATTGATGGATAGACCAAGCTCTCATTTCCAAAATATTTGATCCTTTTGGATGATTGGAACGTTTCTGAGTTTGAATATAAGTCCTTTAAATGGTTCTTAGAACCATTTTCAATGCAAACTTATATTTCGAAAAATTTGCATACAAAACACATTTAATGGGTTTCTTGAAGGTGGAACAATGATGATACTACTTTTAAACGAACAAATTTTGAAATCCTTTTTAGAATTGAAAATGGTTTTTGATACTAGTTAGAATACTTAAATAGAGACTTAAATGAGTTCCAATAATTCAAATATAGCAAATAATTTGGAAATGGGAGCTTGGTCTATCTATCAATATCAAGAAATTTCTACGAATTTTTAGAAATTTCTTTAAATTGATGGATAGACCATGCTCTCATTTCCAAAATATTTGGTCTTTTTGGATGTTTGTGTTTGGAACGTTTCTGAGTTTGAATTTAAGTCCTTTAAATGGTTTTTAGAACCATTTTCAATGTAAACTTATATTTCGAAAAATTTGCATACAAAACACATTTCATGGGTTTCTTGAAGGTGGAAAAATGAAGATACTACTTTTATATGCAAATTTTTTGAAATCCTTTTTCGAATTGAAAATGGTTTTTGATACTCGTTAGAATACTTAAATAGAGACTTAAATGCGTTCCAATCATTCAAATATAGCAAATAGTTTGGAAATGGGAGCTTGGTCTATCTATCAATATCAAGAAATTTCTACGAGTTTTTAGAAATTTCTTGAAATTGATGGATAGACCAAGCTCTCATTTCCAAAATATTTGGTCCTTTTGGATGATTAGAACGTTTCTGAGTTTGAATTTAAGTCCTTAAAATGGTTCTTTAAACCATATTTAATTCAAACTTATATTTCGAAAAATGTGCATACAAAACACATATCAAGGGTTTCTTGAAGGTGGAAAAATGATGATACTACTTTTATATGCAAATTTTTTGAAATCCTTTTTCGAATTGAAAGTGGTTTTTGAAACTAGTGAAAGTACTCAAAAAGAGACTTAAAAGCGTTCCAATCATTCAAATATAGCAAATAGTTTGGAAATGGGGGCTTGGTCTATCTATCAATATCAAGAAATTTCTACGAATTTTTAGAAATTTCTTTAAATTGATGGATAGACCAAGCTCTCATTTCCAAAATATTTGGTCCATTTGGATGATTGGAACGTTTCTGAGTTTGAATTTAAGTCCTTTAAATGGTTCTTAGAACCATTTTCACTTCAAACTCATATTTCGAAAAATTTGCATTCAAAACACATTTCATAAGTTTCTTGAATGTGGAAAAATGATGATACTACTTTTATATGCAAATTTTTTGAAATCCTTTTTCGAATTGAAAATGTTTTTTGGTACTAGTTAGAGTACTTAAATAGAGACTTAAATGCGCTCCAAACATTCAAATAAAGCAAATAGTTTGGAAATGGGAGCTTGGTCTATCTATCAATATCAAGGATTCAGCAGCCGTAAAACATAAGCCAAAAAAAAAAACACAATGAGATATGTTACAGAATAGAATTTTATTAATACAGTATTAGATCAATGAAAAACTTAACAATAAAACATTTTTTTGTATTTCTGAGATCTTAGAAGTCTCCACATTCTCGTAAATAAAAACACATTTTCTCATTAAAAACTTATTTAATTCTTGACATTGACATTCCACCATATAAATTAAGGGACGATTCAATAAGTGGAACAGTTGATTTAGCTATGTATACCTTTAGAGTTTTGTCGGGTCGACCAATAGTGGCATAGACAACTTCACTCTTGGGCAAAAATCTAACAGTACGTCCTCCGTATTCGTGGATTTGTTTAATATCAGCTGGTTCACTAAAATGAAATAAAACATTGTTTAGCATCTAACGATATCTAGAACAAAACAGACATACTAACCATATGTCCTACGAAAATCCCAGGTGATGACATCTCCCCCAGCCAATGCCGTCATAAACAAACAATTGTGTAACGACCAGTCAGCACTCATTAGAGGAACTTTCGGTGACTCCAAGGACATTATGTCTTGTTGAGAGCGGACGTTGAACAAATGTATTATTCCTTTCTTTTCGTTCACCAGCAGCTTGTCAGGTTCGTCTGGATGTTTGGATGCCAGCGCACTGACATACCAGCCTAAGACAGGCAAAAGGTTGTAACAGTTTCAAAGCTATGAGCTGAACTCCAAATCTTACACGAATGATCGTCACTAACGGAGGCAAGGAACTCTTCGTCATGCTCCCAGGCCACATCGTTGACGTAATTCGTGTGTCCTTTAAGAATTAATTTGTAAAAAGCCATAAATTTGTTCGGAAAAGTTTACCACATGAGATGGATCAGTTTTATTTCGTATTTTTAATAAACTTTTAGAATTCTCTTGAATATTAATTTTAAGCTCGGAAAAGTTAAACCTTTTTGTTTTTTCACTTTTTGACGTTTAAAAATGCCAGTTTTCACTTTTTATGTTATACTTTCATACAGTATAACAAAAAAAAAATAGGCAGCGCCACTTATAACAGTTCTTCAAATGGAGTCAACTTTTTTGTATGGATACGCTATCAAGTTATATATAGAGATCAGTGGGTTCAAAAACCTAGGTGATACTGATAATCGTTAATCTCTGTATTTGTGCCTTTTTAAATAGAGTCACAACTACTATAATAACTCTTATATAAAATCTCGAATTTGAAAACCAAACATCACGTACCTAAACCCATTTCCTGCCATAAAACCTATTGTGACTTCACCTTATCTTTTCCCCTAAAATCTATCCTAACTTAAAAGACTATCTACTCCTCTCTTTCTAAATTATCTTCTTTTCCTATTCCTGAAAACCTGCGACAAAAACAAACATAATCTACCTATTTCCTTTTTTTTTAGAGCGCTTCCGCTTTAAGCCTAGTACGCTGCTGATGCGAAACGAAAAATCCCATACAAAAATGACACAACGAAATCATAAACTAAAAATTTAGTTCTACTTTTCGTTCTGCGGTACGCTGTTCGATGAGTGGAATTGATAATTGTAGCAGATTATTTGGAGATGTCTACACTCTTTTTTCGCAGTCAATTAATTACCCAGACCATTTATTGTGTGCGAAAAAATGACATTTGTGTTTTTTCGTGTTTATTTTTGTTGTTTCTTTCATTACCGCATGGCAGCTTGTGATTTTTTTGCATTTGCATTTGTTTTAGTTTTTTGAATTTGTGCAACTGTCAATTAATATTTTTCCGCTTCGTTTTCGTAAGCATTTTGTTGTCTTGTTGGAGACCAACTAAAAATTTCGTTTCGCATCAGCAGCGTACTAGGCTTTAGCTTTAATTACATGCTTATGCCCTCTATATGCCTGTTTCTCTTCCTCCACTTCCTTGCCTAACATTTGACTATAGCTCCAACACATACTTTTATTTCTTTCCTAGTTCCTCTACCTGCCCCTATCTCCATTTTTATTGTTAAGTTTAAATTTCGATTGCGTCCTCTTCGCAAAACACTCCATACTCCACGCGTAACTCAAAATAAATTAATTATTCAAAGAATCTAATTTTTCGTTTCTTGTCTGCTTGCCCCTATCGAATATCGCGACGAAATTAAAACTATTTTATATCTCTCAACATTACGGTGTGTGTGCGCGTGCCTTGGAAAATTTTAAATCAACTTTTCCGATTGTGAACACCCCAACCAAATATATTTGCAACGCGGAGGACGTCGGAGACCAGGTTCTACATGACGGAAAGAACATCTTGCCCCCCGTTGCCAGGCCTTGCCCTACAGCAACCCTCTTTGAAGACGGTCCGCGTGCTTGTGGCACCAATGGCACGAGCAACGCTAACACCTGAATATGAGTCGGGGCTATGGCAATTCTCCTGCAACACCCTGATTTTAGCCCACTTTATCAGGCAACTTGGAAACTGTGGAATGTTCTCGCCAGATCCATTGCCTCTGGAGCACTATCCCCCAACGTTGTGTTACATGCAATCGCTTATTCGATTCTGTGGTATCCTCAATTTCTATAACGTGACTTGGCTCTAATCGGAGCCTCGCTGCTTGTTCCAAGGGGATCCACCATTGAAGGACGCAGTTTATTTGCTGGCGTTCCATCATTGGACGACGAGCATCCAAAAAAGGTTATGCCACTTGCTGGTCGTATTCTTCTATCTTTTATTTCCTTACACTTATTCGTTTCGACTTTAGTTTTCTGCGGACTACTCAAGATGTTTTTGGGCCCCATTCTAATGGTCATAGTAAGCCACCATTGGCTACAAAACCCTACGTGGGTATCCACAACAAAACTCCGTTCTCGGAAATGACCTAGGTTATGAGGAGGACGGTGGAAAATACTCAGAGGATACCAACTTTCACACAGTGTCGAAGGGCCTACACCCAACCGAGCGAAATAGTTATTGTTTTGTTCCCTACTGTCACCACAACATTATCTTGTGGGGAAGAACCCACAACAAAGCCGGGCAGTACTTTGGATACAACATGGAGTCAACGACCATGAACACTACCTCTACTCTCTTCCACCTGAAACCCCACTTATAAATATGCACCCTATCTCACCTAACGCTTTGAGCCGAGGGAGGTAAGTTTTATCCACATTTTTTTTTTTTTATCTTATGATGCTGGAATTCGTTTTTTCGATCATGCAGGTGCATTTGTGTAATGCGGGAGTGGTGGCAGCTCGTAGTGGTACAGCTTCTACATTTTCATTTTGTAAATTTGTCTGTCATTAACAGTAGTTTGACCTTTCATTGAGCGAGGTAACGGCCCAACAAAGTCTGCGCACACTATTTGCCATGGTTCTTCGGCGGGGGTAGTGTACATGAAACCACTAGGTTTCTGTTGCGGTGTCTTGAATCGGTTACAAGTTTGGCATTTCCTTACATATTTACTTATGTCTTGGAACATGCCCGGCCAGTAATAAAGTTTGGCCATTCGGGTCGTAGTTTTTGCAACTCCTTGATGTCCGGCGGTTGGAACGTCGTGGTTCTCATATATTAGACGGTTAAAATTTATCTTCTAATATTACTCTGGATAATTGTTCGGATCTTTTTCTATCTGTCTTCTCTTCTTTTCCATCCAATCCGGTTTGCAGTCCCGTAAGGCTGCAATTCTGTCTATCTCGTTGATAGGCAAGGGGTCTCGAGATAAGGCATCAGCGACGACGTTCATGGCTCCCTTTCTGTTATCTCCTGGTTCCTGGTATCAGATTCAAGGTAAACTTAATGTAACAAAAAAAAATAAAAAAATTACCAGGAATCTGGTAGCTTTAACCGGGAAAATAATCTTTATTTAAAAAATCGAAATCGTATTGTTGCATTTCTAGAGCCCAACGGGCTAGTCGGCCGGACGGATTCTCCAATGAATGCAACCACTTAAGAGAGTGATGATCTGTGATGACGTTAAAATGATAGCCTTCAAGATAAGGGCGCATTTTCCTGATTCCCCACAGAATCGATAGACATTCCTTCTCCGTCATTGCGTATTTCTGTTCCAAATCCGTCAGAGTGCGACTTGCATAGGCAATCACTTTCTCATGCCCATCTATCGTTTGTGTCAATACGACTCCTAGACCGAAGTGGCTAGCATCCGTTTGAAGCGTAAACGGTAGGTCAAAATTGGGACAAGCTACAACAGGAGCTTCAGTGAGTTTCGATTTGAGCAGGTCGAATGCCACTTGCTGGTCGGGGCTCCAGTTCCATTTAATATTCTTTTTTAATAAAGTAGTCAATGGTGCAGCCACGGTGGAAAAATCTTGGATGAAGCGGCGGTACCAGGAGCAAATCCCCAAGATACGGCGGAGTTCTCAAATGTTGGACGGGGCGCTCAAGTTCTGTACGGCTGCAATTTTATCGGGGTCTGTGTGGATTCCGTCTTTGCTGACGACATGTCCCAAATATTTCAGGCTCTCCCCACAGAAATTACATTTCTCGATGCTTATTTTTAAATTAGCGGAACGGAGTTTGTGAAATACTTCTCTTAGGTGCTGAAGATGCTCTTCAAAAGTGTTGCTGATGATTATAATGTCATCCAGGTAAACGAAGACGTGGTCGAAGGTACTTGGGTCAAAAATTGAGTCCATAGCTCTCTGAAACGTGGCGCCAGCTGAGTGCAACCCACATGGCATCACGTTCCACTCAAAGAGTCCTCTTTCCGGTACCGTGAAAGCGGTAAATGGCCTGCATCTGTCGTCTAGCGCGATCTGCCAATATCCCTGCTTTAGATCGATTGTGGTTATAAACTTGGCTCCTCGAAGTTTGTCTAATATAGCATTTATATAGGCTAATATAGCATTTATATTGTCATTGTGCTTTCATTGTGATCAGACGTGTTTTCTTACAAGTTCTTGCTTCCATATTTTTTGTTGCTAAAATGTCCGTTAATACTTGTGCTAAATGCAATGTAGAAATTGAAGCCGATGCAACTTTTTTAAAATGTGAATATTTTTGCCAACTTAAATATCATAAAAAGTGCTCCGGTTTATCGAAAGAGAACTTTAGTATTCTTGTTTCTCAACCGAATTTCATCTGGCGCTGCAATGCTTGCATCGTTTGTTATGGTATGAAAAACATTTTTATTGAAAGACTAGATAGCTTATCAAATGATATAAATGATCTAAAAATAATGAAATCTGCTATGAACACTGATTTAAATACAAATGTGAAATCTAATAATAAAAACAAAAAGAGTAACTCTGCGAAATCCGAAAAGCATAAATTGCATAAAAATGACGATTTGGGTAATTTTCTGCCCGAAGCTGCTCGCTCTTCTGCTGTTGAAACCAACAACAACTTTCTTACTGCTGCTGCTGCTGCTGCGATCATGGTGAACAACTTAAACCCTTCACCTGTCATTGATGTCACCAACTTAGGAGTCAAAAACAAAATATCAAGTTTCTCTGCTGACTCTGAGTTGACCACCAATTCGATGCACCCTGCTGACGAGAGTTCTCTTGCATTAATTGCAGAAGACAAACTATACAAACCAAATCTGCCTCGTCATCGTCCTAGAATTATTGGAAGTGCCTTTGGGAGTTCAAGTAAGAGAATTTATATATGCTCCAAAAAACCAATCAACCATGCCTACACAATCATACACATACACATAGATGAAAACACTGTGGACTCTCGTAAACAACCGTCTCTTGCAGCTGATCATGCGAATAATTGTCTACCTCCGCCACCAATGCAAGAGAACATGTCCACCGTTGATGATTTTGCCATTGATTCTCCAAAATCGCCACCAATGCATGAGAACACGTTCCCGCCCCCCGCAGCCGATTTCGCCATTGATACTCCACCTTAGCCACCTTGTACAGCTGATAATGCGAGTAATTATCCACCTCCCCCACCAATGCAAGAGAACATGTCCACCGTTGATAATTTTGCCATGTATTCTTCAACATCGCAACCAATGCATGAAAACACGTTCCCGCCCCCCGAAGCCGATTTTGCCATTGATTATTCACCTTCGCCACCAATGCAAGAGAACTCGTTCCTTTGTTTTTATTTGAATACTGGTGGTCTAAGAACCAAACTTCAAGAAATGCTTATGTTTTCCTCTTCAATGCAGTATGACGTCATAGCTCTCACTGAAACTTGGCTCAACGAGAATCATCAAACTGCCGAAATGTTTAACAACCAACAATATAATGTTTTTCGTACAGATCGTTGTCCTAACACAACTGGTCTAGTCAGAGGTGGAGGGGTTATGATTGCTGTTCGATCGTCGTTCCCTTGTACAGAAATTGCATTGTCATCATTAGGTACACAAGCAATCCTAAATATTTCTGGAGTTACATTAATAACAAAAAGAAATCTGTAGGAATTCCAAATACAATGCATTATTTAGATGTTACTTCATCCGATCTTCCAACAGTTTGCAACCTTTTTGCTCAGTTTTTTCGCTCGGTGTACGTACCTCGATCAAATAATACATTATTATACAATAATAACTGCTTTTTGAACTCAGCAAACATTGGCAGCCTGAGTGTTAACTTAAAAGAAGTAGCTGACGAGCTGTGTGCGTTAAACTCAGATAAACAACAGGGCATTGATGGTTTCCCTCCCATATTATTCAAAATGTGTGCGGATGCAATTGCTATTCCTCTGAGTATCATATTTAACCGTTCTCTTGAACTGGGTATATTTATCGATGATTGGAAAAGTTCTTTTTTAATCCCTATTCACAAGGCAGGTTCGAAAAACGATGTAACTAACTATCGGCCAATTTGCAAAATATCAACTATTCCCAAACTATTTGAGAAATTAATTTATAAAAAACTTATTTACTCAGTGAAAGAGTTAATTTCACCTCTGCAGCATGGTTTTGTGAGTGGTAGATCTAATGTCACAAATCTCGCAATCTTTTCGAACTTTGTCCTTACTTCGCTTGAAAAAGGTTTACAATGTGATGTTATTCATACTGATTTCGCGAAGGCATTTGATAGGGTTGATCATCATATTCTACTTCGTAAGCTCCAAGGGTTTGGTTTTCACTCTAATATGTTAAAATGGATCGAGTCATATCTATGTGACAGAACACAATTTGTTCGTATAGATAATAATCTTTCTGATGCTATAAGGGTAACATCCGGTGTCCCCCAAGGGAGTCATCTTGGACCTCTGTTATTTTTACTACTTGTAAACGATATTCCAGATGTTTTTGTTCATTCTAAATGTCTCATGTTTGCTGATGATTTAAAAATGTATTGTATAGTAAAAGATATGTCTGACTGCTTAAAGTTACAAATTGATTTACAAAATCTTTTTATTTGGTGCGCAAATAATAGATTGTATTTGAATGTCTCTAAGTGTCAAAGTCTTACATTTTGTCGTCGTTTGTCACCTGTGAACTTCGAGTATAGTATAGGCAATACTCCGATTGTCAAAATATATGAAAAAAAAGATCTAGGAGTTATATTTGACACCAAAATAAGCTTTACTAGACATATTGATTATTTGGTAGCTAAATCCAACTCTATGTTGGGATTTATAATCAGAAACTCGAAGGAGTTTAAGGACCCATTCACACTTAAATGTTTGTATTTTTCCTACGTTAGATCAGTTCTGGAGTATTGTAGTGTTATATGGAACCCATTCTACTCAAATAATTCTCAAAGATTAGAGAGAGTTCAAAAACGTTTCTCCAGGCACATATTTTATCTTTTACGTTGGAATATTGTCAGACCTTCGTATGAAGTTCGTTGTTTGCTTTTTGGCCTTCAAAGTCTTGAAACACGAAGAAAATACTTCGATATCATGTTTGTACGAGATATCGTTAATTATAGAATTAATTGTCCATTTTTGCTGAGAATTATAGAATTTAACTGTCCTTCTTATACTTTAAGATCATGTAATACATTTCGGGTACCTCACCACAGAGTTAATTATGGACTTAATGAGCCACTCTCACGATGCTTAAGACAGGCAAACTCAGTCTCTCAAAATGAAATTATTGATTTCTTTCAATTCTATAGTAGAGATGTTTTTAAATCACATTTATTAATAGTATTGAACTTTGGAGGTTGATTATTGATTATGTTTAATTGTATGTAAATTTTTATATTAATAATTATTATTTTTTGTTAAGTTTAAGTAGTCTGTAGGAGCTTTTGTACTCTGTTTGACGAAATAAATAAATAAATAAATAAATAAATAAATATAGGGCAGCGGGTACGCATCTTTGATGGACATTTCATTGAGCTGGCGGTAATCTACACATACTCACATACTCTCCATGATCCACCTTTCTTGCGAACAAGCACGACAGGTGAGCTATACGGGCTCTTCGACGGTCGAATCTTTCCGGTTTTCAATAACTCATCTACCTCCTCGTCTATTACCTTCTGCATAGCGGGGCTTCGAGGGTAGTAGCGTTGTTTGAAAGGTGGGTCTGATTTGAGATGGATCTGGTGTGGAGGGACCTTAGCAACGTCTTTGATTTTGTCAAATAAAGGCAGTTCGGTGGCCAAGAATGTGTTCAAACACTCTTGTTGATCATTCGGTAGGTGCTCCTTGGTTGAGCACAGAGTGTCAGTGGCAGCAAGTCTTATGTTTCTCTTCCCAGTGATCGGTTTCCCTTCCACAAAAAGCTGAACCCCTGCTGCTCCTAATATATCCATCCCAAATATGGCATCTTCTTCCATTCCAGGTAAATAGGTCACTTCTCCAGTGATGGGTGTCTCGCCTAAATGGAAAGTCCCTATATAGTGTTCCGAAGTGACGACTGCACTCCCATTCGCCATATGGATCGATCTTTCGAAATTTCGAACCGGCAAGTCCAGTAGCTTGAATTCCTGTCGTAAAGCATCGCCTACGAATGTTCTTGTAGAACCGGTTTCAACTTAAGCTTGAACTATAATGCTCGGAGGGGCACTTAAGTGGTCGGAAGAAAACAAGCGAATACACGGAAAGCATATGACGCGGCTATAATTGCGGAGTGGAAGATTTTGTCAAGTTTCGTTCAACTTTGGTTACGGAAGTGAGGTGCGCTCCCGACATTTGGTGAAATAGGAAGGCCAAAAAGAGAAAGATGATAGTTATATTATGGGTGTGTTCCCCTTTTCACGGTACGGAAAGCTACTTTTCGTTGGTTTTTGACATTAGCTTCAGTGCCCTTCCGACTATTATAGTTCTACCTTAAGGCTTCAAACAACTGTTCGTTAAGTTTTATGGGAACGAAGAATGGGGGATCAAGGTTTTCTGGTGGAGTGCTAGTGACGGCGACAGGAGTCCGCTGACATTGACAATCCTTAGTCACTATTCCATCTTGGCCACAATACGAACAAAATAGGCGGAACGGTCGGCGGCAATTTTCAATGTGCAATGTGTTCGAAAGGTGGGTTGGGGGCTGGAAGAGCTCCATTCATTGGAATAGGGGGATGATTAGTTGTGGCAGGATTAGGTTGACGATAACTTCCGCTATTTCTGTTTGCGGGAATATTGGGCTGAAAAGTTCGGTGCGAGGGCACCGGATGATTAGAGGTGAACGGGACACGACGATTTCGTTCGACATTTCCTATGGGCTCAAATTCCTCAATTAAAATCATTAACTCGTCTAAGGTCGTAAAATCTCTGCGCCGCACATAGTAACGATATTCTGGTCAGAGGTTCTCATAGATTCTGTCTATCAGATCAGCTGCGATCATGCGGGGGTGCTGGTGGATTAGATATTGAACAGCCATAATGAAGTCTTTTGCACGCTCTCGTGGACCTTGATGTTTCCGGAAGTTTTCATCTTCGAGACGAAATATGTATCGTGCTGGCAGGAAATGTTGGATGAATAATCAGCGAAATTCCTCCCAAGATGAAAAGTTATCCCTTTTTATTCGCAACCACTCCAACGCGTTTCCTCTGAATAGTTCAGATGGCGGTCGTAGCATGTTATTCGGTGCTATTTCGTAGCAGCTTGTTAGCTCCTATTCTATTTTCCCTAGAAACTCCAGAGGATTTCCAGAGCCATCGAACTTTAAGCCGCATTTACGAACCATATTCATTATTTCGGCTTCGTAACTTAAAGTAAAATGGGTTGCTGGCTGTGGGCGAGGCTCGGTCCCAGGCGGCGGTATCGGTTCTGTCCTTAACCCGGAAGCGGTTTGGTCGAGGGAACTGGCTGGGTGCTTTGTTGGGGCAAATGTTGCCTGGTATACAGGAGCTGGTATAAAAATCGGCTTTCTAAAGTCGGGAACGGTCAAAAATAATGGTGTTGTGGGTGGCCGCGGTGGAACGGGTATATTAATATGGCTTTTAAACGGTTGCTTGCTGGCGGGTGGGTCCTGCAGTAGGTTCTGCATTATTTCTATCTTCTATAATGCTTTCCCATTCGTCGCGCAGGTTTTGGGTTGATTTATGCGTCTGGAGCTCTTTAAAATGCTGGCTGAACCTTTTCCGGAGGGTCTGCATATTCCCACTGGTGTCCAGGTTTCTAGCCATTAAAACCTCGATGAGCTCTGGTTTCTTCAGGAAATATATAAATCCGAGATTTTTATAAGGATTATAATCGCTCAACCCATTGATAATGGATTTACACATTGACGTTCAGATTCATTTATTTGCCGGCGCGAGTGAGGTAGCCTATTCAGCCGTGGGATACTGGCGTATTTGTTATAATGACCAAGTCGACATTGTATTTGTTATGGGTAAAACAAGATGTAGCCCTATGAAGACCCTCTCAATACCAAGACTCGAACTTCAAGCAGCACTCCTAAGTGTCCGCCTAAAGAACACGATATTGAGCGCTGTTTGAAATAAAAACATGAGCCAGATTTGAAGAGAGTAAAAATCTTAGAAACATAGAAACATCACGCAAAGCGATATCTACTCGAGATTCTACACATAATCAACACAGAGAATACTGTAAACGAAGCGCCTGATGGCCAAGCTGGATGTGGATGGTGAATCTTCCTGAGCGATTCACGGGGGGTGGGATGTTGTTGCATAAAATCATAATGTTTTCACCTTAAAGGCTTGGTCAAACAGAGCGCGATCCAATGGGACGGTCAATACTTTACTGGGAGAGAAAGAACGCGACGGTCAAATTTTCTTTGTAAATTTTTACAAAGATCGCCGGACCGCGCTCTGTTTGACCAGGCCTTAAGTGATAATGTTTATAAAACTTAAGCATGGTACACATTATCAAACCTGAGTGTCAGCTATGTAGGATATCAAACCGAACTGACAATGTGTACACGCTGAATGATGGTTTGACACTCAGAACTGCCTGCTCACCCCTGCCTGCGTGACAACCCTCGGTTTGTTGGGTGGTTGCTCGATGATGTGTATACAATTTCATTCATGAGCCGTCATTCACGGAACAAAACAAGAATTTTTATAGCGAATCAGTGGAAAAAGTGCAAACAAAATAAGAAAAAGCTCGTGTGTGTCATGTAAAAAAGGAATCAACACAATTCGTTGCGGAAATAGCCTCAAAATAAAAAGAAAACATTTTCTGAGAGTAGTGGAATTTCCTTGCCTGACGCCCAACATAACTGATAAGTGTGTACGCGAAACTTTTCACGCAGGTTTGATATCCAACACGCGTGACACTCAGGTTTGATAATGTGTACCACGCTTTAAATATTTCCACCTTAAATGTTTTTTGACACTGGTGAGCGGCCGTTCATGAAACTAAAGATTTCTTTGACGCCATTTCCTTTTTTGAACAAAACCAAATTTTCATGAACGACGCTGCACGCCAGCGAACGAAGGAGAACAAGTAAGTTAATTTTTGTATTTTTCTATGTCTAATAACTAACTTTATATAAATGTTCTTTCAGGATATAAAACAAAACATATCGACAATAAAACTCAATCGTTTTATTAGTAATAACTATCAAAAAAAAGTCGAGTTTTTTATTTCTCCTTTGGGACCAGCCGCCATTCTCTTTCACGTTGGCCATCGCCAACACATAGTATCAGTGCTGCCATATCGTTCACAATGAATTATCATACAATGCGCTGATTTCTATCATACCAGAGTAAAAATTATCATACGCAAAATAAAAAAAAAAAGATGTCCCTAATTAAAAAAAAAATATTTTATCTAAAATAAAAATTTAATTATTAAATTTATTAATATTTATGTAAGTACATATCGTCGTCGTTCAGTCAAAACTCCCTAAGTCCATTTTTATTTATTTTGAGACAGCGGTACTTTTTATGGATCTGTACTATCCAGAATTTGAAAATGTTTGATTTTGGGAATTTTTTAATTTATAAATAGATCAACATAAGATTTAGAGACATTTAACAGACCTAAAATGTTTATATTTTAATAAATATATCGTATTCAAGAGAGTTTTCTCGTTTTTGAGAGAAATGGACTTAGAAAGTTTTGATAGAACGGCGACGATATAAAGAACGCATTTTTTTGTATCTAAATTAAATAAATACCGAGTAGCGTTTATGATGTTTGCTATTCTTTGATTGTTTAATGAATTCCTCATAGCCTAGTAGGGGCGTTAGTGCCCGATATGGAGCAAACCTATCATTTCGACCTGACGGGTTGAATCTTAATACACTAATAGTTCATAAAGTGTGTGTCAATGCTGTTCGAATTTGGTAATTTCTTACTTGTTTCCCTAAAAATTCTATAACTTTTTTAAGATAGTCGTATCGAGTTCATTCTGATTTTGTAAGATTGGATATTAAAGAATACCCTTAAAATACGTATCATATGCTTATGTTATACCAAGATGAATATTTAAGTTTGTTAATCTTTAATATCCCCCCTCCCCAGCACTTTGAAAGTGGCTTTTGAAAAAAAACCAAAGTAGGTTTTCAATCAACTTCGGATGTAATTATTAATTATTAATTAGAATATTTTTCCTACTTTTCTTGGCTTTTCAAATTTTCTTTCCCGAAACGACTTTTTCCACCCCTTCGTACAAGGGAAGGGGTGGGAGAAGAACAATTATGTGGTCCTATGGCTTCAAGAGTGCTGAAACCAACGGGAGTTCTCGGGTCAATGCCCAACCCTTGGTTTTAGATTTATAAGCAACATTTCGGGATTTAAACTGGTAAGTGGCAACCCTTCTCTTGTCCTTCTGACAATGTTGACACCCTCCCAACACTTCTTTAAAGTAAAGTTAGGATATGAACTCTTTGTATGCTACAGTTCAACCCGTCAGGTCAAAATAAAAGGTTGGTCTCCTTAACAGCCCCACTTTATTGAATAAACCTTTTAAAAACGAACAATTACGTGCAAGAGTATTTATTATTCAATATGTTTGTTTGGCCTTTATTATTATTTATGTAATGGTCACACTGGCCACTTTTCAATATTTTTGATATAACTCGAAAACTAAACTTAATTTGGCAATTTTACTCTTAAAAGTTTTTGTTCAAATTTAAATTTTCTATCGAAATGGATAGTTGGGAGAATTTCTTAAAAAAATGTAAGCAGGAAAAGAAACAAAAACCAACGTCCAACATACAAAATATCGAAAAATCAAAGATTTTTAAATTTTTTTTAAATTGCGCATAACTTTTTTCGGAGTGAAGATACGTTCAAGACATGTTCAAACAAAGTAAAGTAGAGTTTAAAGGCCTTAATATGAAATGTTTAAGCAACATGTTGTTTGAAAACTGGAGATATAGCCATTCAAACTTTAGCCAAATATAACAATAATTATCATATTTTGCGTATGATAGTGAATTTCAAACATACATCATAGAGGAACACAAATTATATTACATGTAGCATAATTACTCTACGGTTCTCAGCACTGACAACGACACATTTATTTAAACAATGCCATACGAAATAAAATGCACGACTAGGTCGTACGTACTCTTATGTTCAAGACACTGAGTTTAAGAAAATTGTATATAGGTAAAAACATGGAAATTATGAGAGAAAAATGTAGAGAAGCATGAAATACGACATTTAAATTGGCTAAAACAACTCTTTTGATAGTTTGAGGTGAAAAAAAGAACGCCGTCTTTATTCTTGATTGAATAGGATTGTATGGAAAAAAAATTTAAATCGTGTGAACGGTTTCTTAAAAAAATTATTTTTATATATAAAAATCTTAAAACATTTTTGAGAACAAATTTTGGTATGCAAATTTAAAGTATATATTTATGTGTGTATTAACACAAAATTTGAAAAAAAAATGGTCAACCCGTTTTTGAGATATCGAATTTTCAAAAAAAAAATTTGAAACTTTTTAAATCAAAAAACTTTTTTTTTGAAAATTTTGATATGCAATATTACTTAATCCTATCTGAAATTTGTATATAAAAAAATATCTAAATCCGTTGAGCCGATAACGACAAAACTCAAAATAAAAAAATACGTTCTATGACAGGTACTATTAATAGTTGCTAAGTGTAAAATTTTATAATTTTTGATAGTAGATCATACTAATTTTAGTATATAAAAAAGTTTAAACAAAATCGTAGGAGTCGTTTTTAAGCAAAAAAATATTTTCCTTTGCCTTAACTTCTTTATGGAAGGTACCGTTATTTTTAATAAATGTAAAATTTTTTCTAAAAATATTTTAGAGAGTATACTTCAAAAGTCTCAAATATCGAGTTTCAAAAAAATCGATCATGTCGTTTTCGAAACATTTGATTTTCCAGTTTCTGTGATTTTTAGTCCAAACATGTGTCAAATTTTTTTATATGAACTTTGACACAACTTTGGACTAAAATGCGCAGAAATGCACAGAAAATCACAGAAATTCAAAGTAAAGGAACAAACCTAATGTCTTGTTGAAAAGAGTTCAATGGACAACGAAAATGAAAGCGTCTACACGAGTTAAGAAATGCCGAAAATGTATTAGAAGGCTGATGGCTGCATTCAGAAGAAGTTTAAGAAAAAGAGTAGATTTTTCTTTAGACTTGATGTCTTTTAAATTTGGATAGCGAAATTTTGTATTTAAGTCTAAGTGAAATATCACAATTATCATACATTTTGCGTATGATAATGAATTTCAATCATACATCATACAGGACCACAAATTATGCTACATGTAGCATAATTATTCTACGGTTAGCAGCACTGCATAGTATTCTCATGAACATTTTTTTTTAGTTGAACGTGGACCCTATGGGGGCGCCACATTCAACCGCATTCGATTGCGACAAGTAGTAGTAGTAGTAGACAAGTAGCAAAAGCAAGAGAAAAGTATTGTTTCCATTCTCATAAGAAATAAAGAAATATAGGGAGTAAGAGAGATAAGCAAACAGCTGTTTGTGAAATGTCAAAGTATAGAAAAAGGTCAGTCAAAAGAAAAATTTAACAAGGGGGTAAAAGAGATATCTCTGAGCAAGCTGCTTGCGTCGTCGCCCGTCGTTGGTGATTAGGTTGTAGCCACTGATCTCTATATATAACTGGATAGCGTATCCATACAAAAAAGTTGACTCCATTTGAAGAACTGTTATAAGTGGCGCTGCCTATTTATACTGTATGACAGTATAAGGTATGTACGCAGATCGAGATAAAATTTATCTCCCATATAAAATTTTTCCAAGGACAAATTTTATCTCGGATTTTTTTCCAAGCGGTACGCAGCTCCAACGCAAAATTTGACAGTTGTAACCGCTGTACGTGAAATGGCAAAAGAAAGTCTCCACTTATTTTTGCGCGGAAAAAGAATGTTCGAAGCATTATTTTTCCGGACAAATTGTGACGTTTTATATATATTTCGCTTTTTATAAACTAAAATCATCTCCCTGTTTCATTCTTTCCATTATTAAGACGTTGTGAGGACGCAAGATGGAAATAAAATATAAAATGCGTATAGAAAATTATGACATGGAAAGAGAATAGAATAAATAGAACAGCTGTTTTTAATCCGTCAGTGGCGTAGCTAATGGGAAAGGGTACAAAAGGGCCACATTCAGATGCGGAAAATATTTTTTTCAATACAAAAATTAAATTGATTCCCAAACTGAGTTAAATCGAGTTGGTTTGAATCAGCAAACAGAGTTAGCTAATTTAAATACATTTTGGGAGCAGTACAAAATTTGTGAACATATCTGATTTTTGCAGGGTTTTCTTAAGCCATCGACAACACATCCATCCCTCAATGGATTTTGACAGTTGATGGCTTGAAAGATGAAAAACATACTATATTTTGAAGGACAAAATTAATTTGATCCAAATGTCAAGCAAGTGCCCTAAATCACTTTTCCCGGAGAAGTAAAAACCTTCAAAAATTTCGGAATTTTTAGTGGTTTTTTAATCCATTGACATCGTAGCGATCCTTTAATATAATTTGACAGTTGATGGCTTGACAGACAAACAATATTTTGACGGAAAAAGTGTATTTTAATCCAAATAATAACAAATTGCCCTAGAATCGCGTTTTTCCAGAGAAGTTAAATAACTGAAAATTTCAGACATTTTAGAGGTATTTTCTTCCATCCACATTATACTGTTCCCCATCAAGCGCATGTGATCAATTTTTCTTGCTCTGCAAATGCTTTGAAGGAATCACATTTCTGGTAAAATTTTCAAATTTATGTGAGGTGAGGGTTATTTTATATTTTTTTTTAAATTTCTAACTACGCTACTGTTCTCATTTGACTTTTGTTTTATCTCTACATCTTCAGAATTTGTCTCGAGAAAAAAAATGTAGAGATAAAATTTGTCTTTGCTCGATCTGCGTACTAGGCTATAACATAAAAAGTGAAAATTGACAACTTCAAACGTCAAATAAGTTTTTTTTTAATTTTTTTTTTTTATTATCCGATGGCGATGGAAATCTTCAAAAGACACTCGGTAAGAATCGGTTCCAAGTAGTGTGGGACTCTTACCCCACTAAAAGCACCGGTGAATCAGGACCAATCTATGAAAGATCGACAAATGATTTTTATTTCTTAATTTTTAAATCGCATTGAGGGAAGTTTAAAGTTATAACACGTTCCCATAGCTTTTAGACCATCAGCTCATGAGGCTTGGTTCTTCTTAATCTTCGAACATTGTTTCGTACATTTAGGACGGTTTCCATTTCAGAGTTTGTATGACTTTGCAGTCGCTGGTTGTGTGATACAGCGTGTTTTTTAACCACTTCTGTAACCATTTCAATTTGAAGGTCACGATGTAGATCGCTATTTCGTATATACCAAGGGGCATCAATTATTCCACGAAGGACCTTGCTTTGGAATTTTTGGATGGGTTCAGCATTTGTTTTCTTTGTACAGTCCCATAGTTGGATGCCATATATGTCCAAACGGGTTTCAATACTTGCTTATATAACATTAGTTTGTTCTGGATAGATAGGTCAGAGTTCTTTCCTAGTAACCAGTACATTTGTCTGTACCTCAAGTTTAGTTCTTCTCTTTTCTTTTTGATGTGCTCTTTCCATTTAAGCTTTGCATCCAGTCATTCCAAGGTATTTCGCGGTATTGGAGTAAGGTACTGCTGTACTGTTTATATAAATTGGAACATTGTTTATGTTTTTATTTGTAAGGTTTATATGCGTCGATTTTGTTTCGTTTAGTTTGATGAGCCATATCTGCGTCCAATCACTAAGGCCTGGTTCACACGAGATTGTACCGCACGATTTTTTGCAGTATAAATCCGTGCGAATGAGCAGTGGCGTATATATTTTGCATAGAGCCTTTCACACGACATTTGTACGGCAGGAAAACGTACTCAGCTAAGTACGTTTATCGAATACTCAACGGACTTATCAAAAAAACGAATGAATTGCAACGTTTCGTCTTCCAGTGGCGTATAGTTTTATATAGTCTCGTTCACACGGTTTAAATCCAAGTTGGGTATTTGTTCGTTGGCATAGAATGAGCTTCAGTGGAGAGAAAAGCCGATGTACACAAAAAAATTAATTGACCGATATGGTTGGTTTAAAAAAATTATAACTCCGGTGATACTCATTGGATGTTGTAGGTTAAGGTTTTAAAATAAGGAAGAGGAATGAGGCAATAAATATGCGTTTTTAGTTTTTCAAAATTATAAAAATTTTGATCAACATTTGAATTTAGAATAAAATAAATGGAATTGAATTGGGCTTTATTCACCCTTTTAGTATGAACATTTTTGCCCCTCCTCAATGATGTTCTTACACAATACAGCCCGTTATGTCAGCTTTCTTTAAAGACCTTAAACTTGAAGATCCGATCAGTAGAACGGGAGCTATAATTTTTTAAAGCCATCCATATCAAATTTTAATACAAAAAATTCCATGTAGATAACGACAAATTCGGAATTGTAACAACTAATTAACGGCAAATTATCCAACTAACCATTTTTCGATTCGTCAAAGTTGCTTTGCTAACTTGACACTCATTATTCCTTCGCTAAACCATCTGCTTCGGTGGTTTAGCATAGTACACGTCACATAGCAGAAATTTAGTTTTATTAGTAACATTTTGCACTTAATCCATGGAATAAACCTGACCTTTCGCTATTCCTCGTTTTTTAATTTGGCTGTAAAGGTATACACAGCTTAATCAACTGTTCCACTTATTGAATCGTCCCTTAAATTATATGGTGGAATGTCTTGACATCATCGATTGCCTTATGTCGCGGCAACCTATGATCGGATAGGGTAATCGTCCTATCTAGATTTATGTGTCTCTTATATTCTTTATGGTATATGTAATTTTTGTGTGATAAATGTGTTGAGAAATTTATATAATTGTAACTTGTAACATGTCTGCCTACTTTTTTTTTTATTTTCTATTCTAAACAATTCTCTTAAGCCACTGTATATAAACTGAACTGTTATCATTCTCTCTTTAACCTTATCATTGAAATAAATCGTCTGTCATTATTAAGCACTTTAACGAAACGGTTAGTTTTATTCAACAGGTTATGGGCCCAGGCATGTGGTAAAGACATTTGGGCAACACTATTTTTTTAATAAATCGTGAAATAATTTCTTTTTTGCAAGGACAAAATAACGTAGAAAGAAAACGTTTTTTTGTTTAAAAAAAGTTGTTCGATTAAGTAAATCGGGCAGGTAGTTAAAGTGCTGGAATTATACTCACTTTTAAGATAATCGCTCCAATTTTTTTGCTAAATTTATCAAAATGGCGGAACCAGAGTGTAAGATTGAAAAATTGGCTGGTTAAAAGCAATGGAATTTGTGGAAATTCCAGATTAAAATTATTCTTAATGCTGCTGACCTCATGAGATATGTAGATGGGGAGGCTACTTTCCCTGTTGTTGGTGGAAGTATAAAGCAGGAAAATTTTGCTGCAGCTGAGTGTGCTTGGAAACGTGGTGATAGTAAAGCACAAAAGATTATTGTGACGGTAATGGAAACGCAAGCACTTTTACATATAATAAATTGCCAAACTTCTAGGGCGATGTAGGAAAAACTAGACAGTCTACGAGGCAAAATCGAAAGAGAGCATTCATATGCTGCAACATCAAACAATCCTGTAGATGACGTGGCGACACATGTTTACAAATTGCTAAGCCTTGTACAGCAGTTGGCCGATGTAGGAGAAAAAATTTCCGACTCCATGATTATAACAAAGATTTTGATGACTTTGCCTGATAATTTTCACCATTTTTAAACTGCATGGGAGTCTACTGCAAAGGCTGAACAGACATTGTATAACCTCACTTCGAGGTTAGTAATGGAAGAAGCACGTTTTAAGTCGAGTCAGTTAGATAACGGGGTAAATGCGTTGTTAGCGAAGAAGTTTGGTAGGATTTCTAAGGGATCTCAAGAAAAGGGATCAAGGCAGAACAAACCTGTTGGATGCATGTAAAAAGATTGGGCACTGAAAACGAGATTGTCCAGATAGATTAAAAAATGAAAACCAAGGTACGAAGAGAGGTGAAGAATTTATTTGCGAAGCTGCAGTAGCGGAGCAAATTTGCAAAGATGAGTGGTTTTTGGATTCTGGTGCGAGTGACCATATGACGAATAGGAAGGAGTGGATCGTCAACTATAAGCTGTTTAAAGTACCAGTAGTTGTAAGAATTGGCAATGGGACCATGATTCGAGCTATTGGTAAGGGTGACGTTAATGTGCTCTCTTTCGTGGGCTCGTGCTGGAAACAAAACTATATGCTTGACGTTCTGTATGTTCCAGATATACATGTTCATTTATTTTCTTTGAACACTGCTTTGGACAAAGGTCTTCGTTTTTTCTTCTGACAACAGCAAATGTAGATTGGCTAAGAACAACACTACTGTTGCAGTGGGAGTGCGTGTGTCGAAGCTCTTCAAACTGTTGTTTAAAGTTATGGTAGATGAGCCGTATCAGGTTTCTGCAAACGTTGCTGTGAACAAAATTGATACATTACAACACTGGCATGAAAAATTAGCGCACCAAAATCTTTGTCACGTGCGACAGATTTTAAAAGATCTCGAGATTCCATTTATACAACAAGATGAATTAGTGTGCGATGGTTGTATGTTTGGAAAGCTTCATATCGCACCTTTCAATGAATCTAAAAGCAGAAGTTCGACCATCTTACAACTGGTTCACACAGATGTTTGTGGACCCATGCAGACGCAGTCAATTGGAGGCTCGATTTTTCCCATTACCGTAAGGCTTATTTTATGAAAGAAAAGTCTGAGGTTTTTCAATTCCTTCAAATGTTCTTAAAAGAAGTAGAAGCTGAGACAGGAAACCACGTGAAAGTTTGTGATGAATTCTATTGGATATACTTAGAACATTACGAAGGTAAACTAAGTACACTAAGAAACAAAAATATGCCACAACCACCTAGTAGATACCTACCCTTCAATTCTGTATGTTTACCATACTCATTCGAAAATCATTGAGGCGAATTCAATTATTCGATACACGAATGGCTAGCAGTACCCAGACCATTTCCGGCATTCAAATCTTTCTTTTGGAACTTAGTCTTCGGCTAAGACGGACATTAACGTGGTTAAAAACTTCAAGCATATCTCTTGTAGGCTACAAGCCTTACAATTTTGCTTTCATAAGTTTAAAGTCTCAGTTATATTAAGAAGAAGAATTATTGAGGTAATGTTTAAAATTTGAACAAAAATGTTAAAAAAGAAAGAAATACAATGATAAAGAACATCGAAAATTTTTAGCTTTGCCTCGAGTTGTCGTCTTGTGCCACTTCGTCATTTCTCTAAGTAGAGACAAATTAAAAACTTAACAGACGCAAGCACATGTAAGTCCCATTTTCTTTTTTATACACTATCGTGATTCGTCTAAAAATACCATATTTTAATATAGCGTTGACCTTGTTGGAGTTGAAAGCGAAAAAAAAATCCAGACCCAAAATCTTACGATTCCACGTGCACGATAGTGGCTTGCCTAGTTCTTTTTCTATAATTGATGTGCCACGCGAGTTGTTCATAGATCCAGCCATTTGCATCCAGATCAAGAACCACACCACGAACGTGGTCTCTTTTGGAGCAACTGATCAGATACCTCTCGCTCAGGAACTCTGCAACCCAAGTTCTTATAGAGAACCCAATTGGGAGAATAGAGGACTTAGCCAACCACTCTGCTGGTTAAGCTACAACGGCATATCCACTTCAACAATTTCCAGCAATTAGTGCTCCCACAAAAGCCATAGTAACCATACGGACCAGATCCAGTCCCACCAGTTCACTTTTCATAACCGAAGATAAAGTGTTTTTTTTTTTTTGAAACATTCAAACCATCATAAAATTACTTGAAGTTATGTAGAAAGTTTTATAAGAAAAAAAAAAAGTAAAAAGAAGAAAATCAAGCAACTAAAGTGTAAAGAAAAACAGAAAAGAAACAAGAAGAAAAAAAAAGATTAAGCTAATTTTCTAATTAATTATTTATAATAACAAATTCTACGAAATTACAAAAAAAAAGAATCGATTAATAACATAATTAAAACATACAAAAACCATACAAAAAAAAACATAAACGGAGACAACGCGATCAACATCACCAATGTGCGCACATCGTGGATGGACCATCAAAGTCGTCACTGTTTTCATGTTAGTAAAACCAAGAAAATTACATTTACTTAATTCTACCATAATTTTTTTTTTTTTATAATTTTGTCAACCCCTTAATTATCTAAATATTATACTAATTTAATTTATATATAATTCGTTAACTATATTTGCTTGAGTTACATTATACAATTATACATATACCTATAAGTTTTTTTTTTCTCAATACGTCATACTCTTCGTTGAATGATCATTAGGCTAGAGTTATAGCTATTTCACGAGAGCCTCCTCGATCATCAGACTCTTTTAGTGGTGCTTAGTGTGGTCATGCTCGTATTAAAAACTCTTTGCCGTCGATCTACGACTGAGAAAAAATTTGTTTAGGCAATTCCAAACGCAAATATCAACTAATTCTGGCTTAAATTTTTCGACAAAGTAGGCGTGTTTTGTTGACCTTCTTAATGTGAACATTAAAGCTAGAACTATAATGCTCGGAGGGGCACTTAAGTGGTCGGAAGAAAACAAGCGAATAATCGGAAAGCATTTGACGCGACTATAATTGCGAAGTGGAGCGTTTCGTCAAGTTTCGTTCAACTTTGGTTACGGAAGTGAGCTGCGCTCCCGAGCTTCAGTGCCCTTCCGACTATTATAGTTCTACCTTAAGAAATATTTCACATTAAGGCTAATTTTCAAATGTAAATTCCAACAACAACAAATTAACTTCACATTTCAACTCCAGTAACTCTATGGCTGAATGTGGAACGTATCTTAATGTATCTTAAGAGGCCTCCACCCATAATTTTGCAAAAAACGAGAAATGGGACACTTTTCAACAGAAGTTGTGAAGTCCATACAATACTTTTAGGAAAAAACTAAAGTGCTTATGAAAGAATGACATTTAAACTATAGAAACGTCGAAAGGTTTTTTATTTTTTTTACTTTTTTCTCATTTTATTTTAATATTTCGGTAACCTTTTATCGAAAAGTTTCACTAAACTGCTCAGCTTCAACAAAGATTCGGAGAAACTGAAGTGGAAAATACATATTATTTTTACGTGATATTATAGTTAATGAACAGAACTAGATAAACGTTTAGGTAGATTTTTAGGTTTGGGCTCTATTTTTGAATAATCAACTCTTGAAAAACATCCAAATTGCCAATTTTCTAATGCATTTTTGAATGCGTAATTATATGAAAAAAACAACGTAACTTTCCCCAAATGAAAAATATGTTTTCTTAAATTGTTTCAATATAAAAAAATGTCTAAAATTAATTTATTATTGCAAAATATTAAATTTTTAAAAAGTCTTTATTTTCGAACAAAAGTCGTTAATTTAGTTTACTGGCGGTTTTTAGTTCACCTATCGGCTACAAGATGGTTTTTTCGAAGATTGGAAAATAAACAAAAAAAAAGTATGACAAATTTGAAATGCCAGTGGATGTTGTTTGTGTGTAAGAGTCGTTCAGATAAGATGTGGTGTAGATAGATATATATGGGAGCAGAACCACGGTGACGATGGTGGATGGTATTTGCAGGGTAAGCGCAAGTGTATCTAGTTTTGTTGTTGGTTTTTGGGTGCATTCGATCTCTTTTTTCCTGTGAATGAATTTTGTGAATGTGTTAGTTGTTTACATTCTATTGTATGTATCTATATGATGGGATGTTTCGGAATGGTTTTTTCTTTGAAGGATTTCTCTGTTTTTGCGTTTGAGGGTGGGAAATGTATTTTTTTTGCTGTGATTGCAATGGTAGACTTGGTGGCGGTTTATGACCTTGCAGGAACATTTGCTTCGTTCGTTTCGATCTTGTAATAATGGCAAGAGTTTTCGCTTTCTTCAGTTCCGATGATTTTTATGCCACGTAGGAAAATATGTAAAGTAATGAGGAAAAGTTTGTTATTTAATTAATTTCTGTTTTCACTTCTAGTGCTGGGGAAGGAATACCTATATTATTTTTTTTATTTTTTTATACAGTGAATACCTACAAAAATGACAAGAAACATAAGTTAATGACAGAGTTTCTTGATTTGAAAAAAAAAGTTTTAAACTTACAGTTTGTTAAAGAATTAAAATAATTGTGTCATTCTAGCACTTAATTTGTGTGAAGAGAACGAAATAATTAAAATTATGTGTTATGTATAATAATGATAAGGAATATTTACGTTACCAATTAGGTACGTACGGATTTTTAATTCTACGATAATGCTGCTAAATCAATAACTGCCATACAATTCTTTTTTAGCAATTTTACACAATCGTATTATTCTCAAAAATGGCTTGACAACTTTTCTTTAAAAAGAATCAATAAATTGATTTTAGTAAACGCTTTCTTTGGATGGAAAACTATTTTTCTAAAAATGGTTTTTAATGGTACCTCCCAAGGAACCATTTTTTTTTTATTTTTTTATTTTCTTCAAAACGGTAAGACTGATTTCCATTATTTTTTTATACAGAAGCTTCCAAGAAATATAAAAAGTTTTGTGTACCAAAAGCTTTGAAAAAAATATTTTTTGGATTTTTAAAAAATGTTTCAAATATTTAGGTAGTTGGAAAATCAAATATTTCGCAAACAACATGATTGAAATTTTAGGAACTCGATACATAAGAGCTTTTAAGTAGTCTCTGAAATATTTTTAGAGAAAAATTTACATCAATGAAAAAATAACGGTACCTTCCGGTAAAAAACCACAAAGGAAAATATTTTGTTGCTTACAAACGACTCCTACGATTTAGATTAAAGTTTTTTCATATACTAAAATTAGTACAACCTACTATCAAATATTATAAAATTCTACACCTAGCAACTATAAATAGTACCTGTCATAGAACTTTTTTTATTTTGAGTTTTCTCGTTATCGGCTAAAAAGATTTATATGCTTTTTATATAAATTTCAGATAAGATTAAATAATATTGCATATCGAAATTTGCAAAAAAAATTTTTTGCATTTTTAAGAAAGTTTCATTTTTTTTTTGAAAATTCGATATCTCAAAAATGGTTTGACAATTTTTTTTTTCAAATTATGTTTTTATATGCACATAAATATATACTTTAGATTTCCATACCAAAATTTGTTCTTAAAATTTTTAAATTTTTTTTTTTACAATCATATTCAATCAAAAATTAAGAAAGCATTCTTTTTTTCCAGCTTAAACTGTCAAAGGAGTTGTTTTAGATAATTTAATTATCGTATTTCATGCTTCTCTACATTTTTCTTTCATAATTTCCCTGTTTTTATACACAATTTTCTTAAGCCCGCAGTGTCTTGAACAGTCGTGCATTTTCTTTACCTACAGTAGTTTTTAGTACCATTCTGAGAAATCAAGATTTGAAAAGCGGACGTGAAAGTTGGCGAAATCTTTTTCTTAAGTTTTTTTCTTGATCACACAAATCAACTGTGAAAAATTCATCCAGGTCGTTGAAGATTTTTCCAAAATATAGACATGTTATAAGTTGGCATGGCTGTGGGTGGACAAAAAAAAAAAACTTCATTTTTGCTTTGGGGCCAATTATAGCTATCAGGAAAACGCATCAGGAAAATGTTTTAAAATTGATTATTTACTGTGTTTTCAACAGATTTAAACACAAATGCATGCTACACGAATGAATGACAAAACAGTCAAGGGATTCTTTGGGCAAAAAATTTCAATTTAATTATTTTCCTGCTGCAAGATTTTCGTATCTGGAAAATTAATTTAACTACTCATAGAAACAATTTGTTATTCTTACAATTATCTTTAGAGCCAGTTTTGAGAAATCAAGATATAAAAAGTGGGTAGATTTTAGTAAACAAATTTCTTAAGTTTTTCTTGCTCACAGGAATCAACTCTGAAAATTTCATCCAGGTAAATGCAGCTATTTTATAGATATAGAGACATGATAAAAGTGGGCTTGGTTGTTGGGGGATTTCAAAAAATCATCTACCTACATAGTCACGTATTTTATTGGACAAAACAAAATCAAAACATTTTCAATCTTTATTTGAGCTTTCTATAAAATCAGGGAAGTTTCCATGCTTATGGAAAAAAATCATTTTCAATTCCAGTTTTCAAGAAAGGTGATAGGAACGATATAGAGAACTATAGGCCAATATCAAAACTGTTTTGTATACCGAAGCTTTTCGAAAAAGTTATTTGTGAAAGCTTGGTATTTCATAGTAAAAATTTAATATGCCAAAAACAGCATGGATTTATGCAAAGAAGATCAACGGTAACAAATCTTCTTACTTTCTTACACAAATGCTCCAATGCCTTAGAGAACGGTAGTGAAGTTGACTGCATTTAAACTGACTTTTCTAAAGCATTCATAATATCATCTTATTCAAACTTAAAGCTTTCGGCTTTCCACCTATTTTATATATTGGATAAAATCGTACCTCGAAAATAGATCCTATCAGGTAAAATTTCGAAACTCTCTTTCAAACCCATTTCACGCTCACTCGGGTGTACCTCAGGGAAGTCATCTGGGCCCTTTTCTATTCATTCTCGCTATAAATGATGTTGTGTCATGCATACGTTCTAGTGAAATTTTTATATTTGCCGATGATATGAAGATTTTCAAAATAATAAGTGCTGACCATGACCACAGTCTCTTGCAGGCTGATATTGACAGCTTTACTTTATGGTGTGATAAAAACGGTCTTTCCCTAAACCCTGTAAAATGCCAAACAATTACTTTCTCAAGAAAACGAGTTGCAAGTGCTTTTAATTATTCTATTTCCCAGCACAAACTGTGCCGTGTCTTTAGCTTCAAGGATTTGGGTGTTCAGTTTAGTTCTAATTTAGAATTCACAGAACACATAAATTATATTGTTAAAAAAGCGAGTTCTATGCTTGGATTTATAAAACGTTGGGCAAAAGAATTTAACGATCCGTATGTTACTTTTTCTCTAAATAACTGTTATGTACGACCTCATCTTGAGTATGCCTCTCAAGATTGGTCTCCCTTCTATGAAATTCATAAAAGTCGTATTGAATCACCTACAACATAAATTAATTCGCTTCGCTCTGAAGGGTCTCCCTTGGGCTGATCCTTACAACCTCCCACCATATGAACGTCGGATCCAGCTACTGCAGGTCCCAACTTTATACCAAAGGCGGATTAATAATGACTTAATATTTCTTCACCAACTTATAAGTGGTCAAGTTGATGCCCTTGACTTGTTAGCCTGTATTGGCATAAATTATCGCGGAGGATCTCACCACCTACAAAGATTTGAACTTTTACACGTCGATTTTCATCGAACTAACTACGGAATGCATGAACCTCTCAACCGTATGTGTAAGCTTTTTAATTTAAATGGTTCCTCAGTTGATTTTAACTTAGGTAAAATGGGATTGAAAACTTTGTTTCGAACCAGTGCTCCACGTTCTTGACTGTCTTATACTGTTTTAAGATACTTTAAATGTTTTTATTATTTTAAAATTTTGTATTGTTTTTATTTTTGTAATTTTGTTTAGTATTGTATACTTTTTGTTTGTAAGCATGTGTTGGTTTGCAGCTTGATCTAAGCTCTCTACAACAAAGAATCTGAAGTGTTAAAAAAAAAAATTAAAAGAACTAGGTAGGTTCCTAGAAGGTCCTTACTTCATAATTATATTAAACCAAAAGTTTTTATAGTTTCTACTAGGTACATTTATTTATTGATTTGGATTTACTAAAATCAGCTCTTTGACAGATCCAAATCAATTTTTGCATTCCATTGGGCGAAAAAATCCTCCTTGTACTAGTACCTACCAAAACAATTTTGAGCTGTTAGTCTTCAAATAATGGTTTTGATTTTTTGTTTTATGTCTGTTGTAAAAATTGTGCTCAAACATGAAAAAAATATTTGTTAATAGAAAAAGGAGACTTTAATTCATAAAACTAATATAACTCTACGAAAAGTGGACCAATGCTAATTGTTACGAATAATGAGATACATATGTAGGTACTAGGGTGGTCCTTAAATTGGACATTGTCTTGGATAGCCCTCATTCGATTCAAAACATTGAAAAACAATTTCCCTAATTTTTTCAGATTTTTATTTCACCCCCCTGGTCTCCCTTTTTTCACTTCAAGGTACAAGTAATGGAGTTAGGGTGATTCTTATAACACGCAAAAAAAGTCGGAACTTATAGATTAGATTCAGACGAAAAAAAAATCATATTGGAGGGGGGGTGTATTCCCCCCGTTTAGGCAGGAGGTGTAATTTTCTAAAAATTTGACCAAAAATAGAAAAAAAATTATTAAAAAACAACGGGACCACTTACAATGGCATGCTGTAGCTTTTCTTAAAAGCCATGAATCCAGTCTCTAATATATTTTGTAAATCAAGTTTTTATTGTAAATAGTTTTTGAAAAAATAATTTTCAAACCTTAAAAATAAAAACAAAAATAATAGTTTTTTACGTTTGAAAATTATTTTTTTCAGAAAATATTTACAATAAAAACTTGATTTAAAAAATATATTAGAGACTGGATTCATGGCTTTAAAAAAAGCTATAGCATGCCATTGTAAGTGGTTCCGTTGTTTTTTAATAATTGTGTTTCTATGTTTGGTCAAATTTTTAGAAAATTACCCCTCCCGCCTGAACGGGGGGAAATAGACCCCCCTCCAATACGATTTTTTTTTCATCTGAATCAAATCTATAAGTTCTGACTTTTTTTTTGCGTGTTATAAGAATCACCCTAACTCCATTATTTGTACCTTGAAGTGAAAAAAGGGAGACCAGGGGGGTGGAATAAAAATCTGAAAAAATTATGAATTTTTTTTTCTCCATTTAGAGTCATTTGATGCCTATCCAAGTTGGATTTTCAAAAAAACCCAAAATAAGGACCACCCTAGTAGGTACACTTAAAATTATACAAATACCTACCTAGATTGAAAAAAAAAATCAATTTCAAATCGCATTCCATTGGAAACGAAAAAAATCTAATTTTAGATGGAAATCTGAATCTACCGATGGTTAACCCCATAACTATCATATGCCTACAGGAATCAGCAGAGCGCAAACGACACGACGACAGCCACTGTCAACCACAAAGTTACTATGTTGGTACCTAGAAACCAAAATTTCATTACATTTCGACATAAAAAATTGCAGTGCATTAGATGTATTGCATTACAAACTAAATTAAAAAAAAAACTTAATTTTTTTGCATGCAAAAGAGTTTTCTTTTTCTCAATTTTATCCAAATGTGAAATAACAAGAAAAATTACAATGTGTTACTAACTAACTTTGAAAATTCAATAAAAGCAGGGAAGCATAATACATCTACGATCTACCTACTACAACAATAACTTTAGATAAATCTGAGTCAAGGTCAACATCACCAAATTACCATTTATGTAGAGAAACTCCTTTTTTCGTTTTTAAAATGTTCCACCGATCTCACTACGAGTGAACAAAAATACAACCCAATAATTTATACACAAGGTAAACGTAGAACGTACACGTACACGCCAATAAGTAAACACATACCACGCACAGCAGACAATGCATGCAAAAAAAAAAAACAAGAAAATAAAAGAGAAGTATGTGTGTATGAGTCTATTCTATGACTCTGTGTATCTTTTGCCTTTTTCCTTCTCTCATGCGGAGTGACTTTTCGTTTTTATTTTTATTCGAAGTTCCGATCTTCGAATCTGAGTTCGACATTTTGGGTGGAGGCCTCTTAATGTTCACATTAAAGAGGCCAACAAAACACGCTAGTAAATAAACGATACTATCAACAATTTCAAAAAGAAAATATGGCCTTAAATTTGTTTAAATTGTAAAATTATGCATTTTATATTTTCAACGTGACCAATAAGCTATTTTCTGAGAACCGTCAAACGCTAATTATTTGCAGTCCTCAGCGTCAGGACGCATTTCACAAAGCAGATAGTGACAAAATTCGCTCAAATTTAATCTTTTTTAGCTGATTACTGATTTATTTTAATGAAAATTCATGTCATTCGACAACCAAGCAATTTATGCATTTGAAAGAATAATATCATTTGCAATTTAGTTTGCTACACAGCTCATATGTAACGCACTAAAAAGGTGTGTTTCAGGAGGAATATCAATAACAATATGGTGATGAAATTATTTGTGGTTTTAATTTTTTCAATTTTTTTTTTTTTTTCGTGAAACCAAAAAGTATTTGATTGGCAGTAGATTTGTTTAACAAAAAAAAAAAAAAAAAATAGGCAACGCTGGTCTTAATATGCTATCTACCTCTGGATTTGAATTGAAAGGGACAGCAATAAAGTATGAAGAGGACAGGGACACAAATATGACTGGAAAGATCGTTTCATGTAACCATTTCACCCGATTTTGGGAAAAATCGTACTGGAAAAATCGGGTGATGTAAATGCCGACTTACCAACAAACATTTGACATTTCTATATAAATTACACTGGGCAACAGTGAAAAAGTATCATTAAGTCCCCTTTCACACGAAGAAACAAGTTGCTGGAGATTTTTTTGACGTTTTATTTTAATCTCCTTAAAAATCTCTTGTACCTTTCATACGAGGAAACAAATCTCCAGGCAATTTTTGAAATTTCCTTTGAAAGTCTATTGGTTGAACACACCTAAACCTAGATGTGAAAGGAAATGTCAAAAAATCTCCTCAAATCCTCGACCGGGGAGATTCTGTTCGCCCCTCTTTCCTCCTGCCCTCCTCACCCTGGAACTAAAAGTTGCTGGCAACTCAGTTTCCTGGTGTGAAAGGGCACTAACAACTTTAACTAATTTTTAATCGTCTAGTCATCCTGAATACAGATCTATGCCCAAGACCTGTATCTAAGTTCAGTTTTTTGAGATTCAACCGTTATTTTAGTTACATGCTCCTATGGGTCACACTTTTATTAGCAGAGTTTGCATAAGATAATCGGGAGTGTGTTGTGTTATAAGCTGAACAATTATATCGGAAATGGGCGTATCTCCATCCAATTATGCAGGAGGGTCAATTTCTTAAAATTAAAATAAAAAAAGCTATAGTAAAAATTATATTTTTTAGCTTTATTTTATTTTTGTGAAAAAAACTTCGTAAATCATATTTTCAAAAACGTGAACTAATTTAATTTTTTCGAATTCAGGGCCCCTATTCCAGTTCGATGATAAAATGAAATGATAAATTTTTTATCACGAGAGTTTTCATATCGCTTTTTCATATTATTATATCATTTTTCCCAAAATATTGGTTCTCGTTATACCAGTGAAAAAATCAGCTGATTTTGTGCCGAATACGTGCTGAATGAAAAATATATAATTTTTGACAGAATAAATCCTTTGTGTTTTTTCGTTCTCGTATAGTTTGGATTATTGCGACAATATTTTTTGGAAGATTCTTTGCTCGAATTTGTCGGAAAAATTAAGGCCCTCATTATGAATAGCGAATCGAACTTAAAATCTAGCGAATTCGATAATTTTGTATTACGAATAGCGATTCGCAAAAATTAAGTTCGCTTCAAATGTCAAAACTTTATCGAATCATCAATTTATCGATTATCGCTCAATTATGAGTAGCGAATATGCGCTAATTTAATCGTTCAAACTGTCAAATATTATGTCTGTTTCTTTACTCGCCCGCGGGATCCCAAAGTATCCCAAATCTACCCAAAACGTGTTTCTTTACTATTTGCTGGCACGAAAATGGCAGAGCTTTTGACTTTTTTTCATTTCCCCTCCAGCAAGAATCTACCCGAACATTTTAGTTCCTGCACTATCTTGCTTGTCAAACAAGAAATCAGCTGATCGAAAAATTTGAAATAAAATTGTTTAAGTAGCGTACATAAAATGATTTAATTTAATTAAATAAAATGAAAATGATACATTGGAGACAAATATAAAGTAAAATGTTTCTCCTTGTTCTTTTAATAGAGCCCAAAATGATAAGTGCATATAAAAAGAATTGAAATTGCATAATTTTGTATGCGGTGAGCCTACAAGCAATGAAGTTAAATAGGTAATTTAAACCGCAACAAACCAGAAACATCCCAAATGCGTTTCTTGACTTTTCATTTCTGGTTAAACATTACAACAACAACACCAAAAAGCTCAGTCCCAAACTTTTTCCCGAACTTTTTCCAAAATTTTATCCAAAAAGTAAAGAAACAGACCTATTATCGACTCAAAATATTTGGTGATAAAGCTAGCGAATTAACTTGTCGTGGTTTGTTATTGTGGTTTGTTGTCTTTTTTGTTTACTGTTTATTTGTTTTTGATAGTGACCGACCAAAGAAAAAGGTAATAATATATTAATTGTGAATTTCGCTAAAACTAATGTTATGTGTATTTTCAAAGGACGAATAGAAATCAGATCTCAAAGCTGGTAGAATTGATGGAAACAAATCCAGATATTGCCAAAGGCGTGGGAAAGTTTGGTTCCTCAAAACGGAACCAAAAGGAATGCTGGGAGCAGTTCGCCGTGGACTTGAACTCCCTTGGCCCTCCCACTCGTGAAGGAAAAGATTGGCACAAGGTTGGCTATTTTGTTGTTGTTGTTTGTGTTTTTATAATAGTTTTATATATAGGTATGGTTAGATTACAAATTGAAGCTGAAGCAAAAGATCGCAGGGAACAAAAAAAATGTCACAGCAACTGGTGGAGGACCCTACTGCGAGATCTCCTTAACCCCTTTAGAGCAAGCCGTAGATAACCTCCTCAGTCTAAGTCAGGCAGTAAATCCCACCGGCAATTGCTTCGGTGCAAGCACCGCGGCTCCGCTTCAAACAGCCAATTTGACATCGGGGAACACACCGAGTGTTGAGGACCAAATTAATGAAAATTTGGAGGAACAAATTTTGAACAATGATGACACACAATTGCATCAAAATATAAACGCAATAGAAAGTGAACATGATCACGGATCAACCGTTCCTCAAAATTCCTCTCAAAGTAGCAACAGAGTGACCAATTCAGACGCAAGGGAAGGCGAGCGCCTAAAGATGCTTAAAGAACAGACGGACACCCAGGCAAATTTATTTAAAGTGGCCAAAACTATTGAAAACCATCTCTCTGAAATCACTAGATATACAAGAAAACAGTATGAAATTGAAAAGGAGAAAGTAAATATTATGAGGGCGAAAGAAAAACGAAAAGAAAAAGAAAATGTGGAAAAGAATCGGCGGCACAAGGAAATCATAGAAATAAAATTAAAGAAAATTGAAGTTGAGATGAGGAAGGCGCTTTGAACTATAGTGCTGATATTATTTTTGTTCCTATTCAGTATATATATATATATGCATTCATATATATATATGGCTTAATCTAGTTTTTTGTGATGAAAGTACATTTAATTTTTGTGTTCTTTTTAAATTAATGTTGATTTTGTTTTTATTCCAATATGAATTCTTGTTTTGTTTTGTTTATGTTAATACTTTATTTTGCCATTTCTTTTTTAATAAATGTGGTTATTTTAAATAATGATTTCAATTTTTGTTTGGACCTCCATATTTAAAAATAAATGAACGTACTAAAAAAGTAAATAATCAGTTCTATCATCGAAGCTAGACACATTGCAATTATTCAATTAAAGAAGGTAATATTTCATTCCTTATTCGCTCTGCTTCAAGGTTTGTATTCCTAGATTCGTTAGGTAATGGCTCGTCTGGTATATCCTGAGATGCAATGATTTCTTCTTCTATTCTCTCTGGATCAACTAAGTTGTACCTGCGACTTATGTTGTGCAAAGCACAAGCAACATTTACAATTTTTGTTGCTTTTCCTGGGGTGTAATGCAACTTCCTTTCATTTAAGATTGATCTGAATCGGCCTTTAAGAACTCCTATAGTTCTTTTTATAATATTTCTTGCCTTTGAATGTAAAGTATTGAACAATGTTTTCCTGGACAGTGAGTCTGCGTTTCTAAATGGAGTAAGTAAATACGGCTGCAGAGGATAACCGGAATCTCCTGTAGGAAATGATTTTTCTTTACGAGTGTACTTAGAACGCTTTTAAAAAATATATATACCTAGGTACATAGATCTTTCCCCATTTTGCCACCATCTTTCTAAAACTACTTATAGTTCACTGTTATTCCACACAAAAGAATCATGAGTGGAACCAGGATATCTGGCATCAACATACCGAATATTCATGTTATGGTCGCAAGCCTAAAAGAAAGAAAAATTGTAACGTGAAATAAACAAAAACAACAATTTTTACAATCATTGCATTCAAGCTGTAAAAGCCCTTCCGATTCAAATACTGGTGTTGGAGATGGTTTGGAGCAATTATCCCAATGTGGGTTCCATCCACACATCCTACTATGCCAGGTAATCTGGTCCTTCTATAGAAATAATTTCTTCCTTCTTGTTTTTCTGCTTCTGACATTTCGGTCTTGATCCAAATTGGACAGAGTTTTTCTTCAAGTAATGTAAGAACCTCTTCCAAAACGATTGAAACCGTTGGCTGAGGGATACCCAAATCGAAATCGTTTCCCACACAATTTTGGTAACTACCACTTCCAAGGAATCGAAGGGCACAAGCCAATTTTATTATAGGTGGGATCGCACGGTTAGATGTTGATTTGAATGAATCTTGTATTTCTTGGAGTACATACATAAATGCATCCTTGTTGAGTCGGAAATAAAGAACAAATCTTTGAAGAGAAAACATATGAAGCCTTTGAATACAAAATAAACGATATAAAAATTACAAATGATCTGGGATCTCCAAAGGGTTAGAACTATCCCTAATTTTTCTTCTCAACCTCGTCATTCTGATATTTTCTTGCCTTTCCCAATCATTATAGTTTTCTTCAAAAAACAGATCAATTTCGCTTATCATTTTATTTATTTTAACGCTAAACAATCACAAACAAGAAAGGACATCAAATGTATCTCAATTAAATATTTATTTGACATTTGGGTTATGCCATTTCAGTATGATGATTTGTTGGCAGCATTTATTTTCAAGCGAACGTTGAAGTTCGCTATTCATAATACTATGATACCCGAAGTTCGCTAAATTACTCGCAACTCAGCGAATGTTCGATTCGCTATTCATAATGAGGGCCTAAGATAATGAAACAAACAGATTAATGTAAATGAAATTTTAATTCCAATTTGGCTCGGTTGGATTTCAGATTTGCTGAAATTCCAAATGGACCGGCGCACATAGGAGTATTTGTATGCAAAAACTGGACAAAATTATTTTTTGTCTTGATTGCAATATTTTCATCTTAAACCATGTTATAAATACCGTTTTTAAAAAATTTACCCTCTTTTAGAAGAAAAAAAAATTTCAAGTTTTTTTTTTTAATTTTTCAACTGGAAACAAGAAAAAATGCATACAATCGGATATACGATTTGACCAAAAGAGATAAAAAGGATCAAAGTTGCAGCCAATATTTTTTTTAATCAATACTGGGAGCTTTGCTTAACCATATTTTATACAAATAATTACCAAATAACTCCATAAAATAAAATCCCAAAGAAAAATAACAACACAAAAAATCAGTTTGAATGGGCATAAAAGTGTGAATACGATATGACAAAAAAACAACTACATCCGCAAAAATCCGCAACCGATTCTTTTTGAAAATGAAGCTTGATGGTTTATTTTATCCACCCATATACAAATGAGAACCCAATTCCACCGACTTCTATAAATAAAATTACTTCCCAATGAAAAAGAACCAACAAAAATATTGTTTTTTTTTTTTGCATTTTTAGAACAAAAAAAAAATATATAAATATTAAAATATATGTCGTAAAAATGGCTCAACATAATAGTGAACATCTGTAGTGGATTTTTATATACCAAAAATTTCATCAGACTACACAAAATTTTAAAGAAATAATTTAATAAAATGTTTAAAATTTTTTGGAGGTTGATAACAAAAAGAAGTGACAAATTCGTAATCGAAGTCTTTGAACTAATATCATAGCCAAAATATGTTGATCAATAAAAAAAATATTTTAGCCTATTGTTCCATGGGATTTTAGCTATTGTCTGGAAAAAGTTCCCCTTTCAATTTTGACATTTGAAAAATCGACTTTTGGCCGAGTTTTGTAGGCAAATACTCCTATGTGCGGCGGCCGATCAACCTCACACACGACCGGTTTTGGATCGGTGCGGGCCCATTTGGCTCTTTGGCGCTTCTCGTGTGTGGCCAGCTTAAATTAAAAATAATGGTTGAAATAAAATGATACCAAAGAGTACATTCAATAAAACTTTATAAATTGTAGCTACTCATTGCAAATATATGCACCAATTTGTTTTGCTCAACCCAAACCTGTTTATTACCTCTGCCAAGAACACGCTCATCGGACCCAAAACTACTTCCCTTCGTCAACAATAAAGTCTTATCTAGAGCCGCGTTCATATGATGTAAGTACTCTATTGACAACAACGTCAATAATTTACATACATATATAACTCCTTATACTACGTTTTCATTAGGCCAAATGACGTAATTTCTTTTAAAATTTCCAAACTCGATACGAAATCATCTCATTTCCCCATACAAATTCACATTTCGAAATGAGATGATTTCAACCAAATTTGCACGAAATTAGGTTGGAAATTAATTCAAAACCTAACGAACACACCCAATGAGCCACAGTTTGGAAAGCTCTGGAAGGTTTTTTTTTATAAATGGGCACGTGTCGATGGTTATTCTAAGTTTTCCGGATAGCTTTAGTAGTAGTACCTCGTGGCGTGATGGTTAGTGCGTAGGACTGTCATGCCGAAGGTGTGGGTTCGATTCCCAGCCGTGCCACCAAAAAACAGAAATATTTTATCCGAGGTACTGCCTCTTGCGAGGATTTGACAAATCCTCCAAGAGTATATCTGTCATGAAAAAGTGCTTCTCACTTAGCCGTTCGGACTCGGCAAAAAACTGTAGGTCCCTTCCATTCCTGCCAACAACACGCACACAGGAATGGTTGAGAGTTGTAAGTCACTAGGCCCTGGTTCTCCACGAGCTGTTGCGCCACCCAATTTATTTATTTTATTTTATTTTATCCGGATAGCTTTGTGTTGTTGTAATCCCTTGTTAAAAAACAGCTGATGACCGCTGACACAACAACAACTCAAGTCATCTCAAAATTTTTGGGATAACTAGATAGCATAGCGAAAAATCAATGGAACGCGAGGAATGTCAAAGCGCAATGGAAGGAGACAGAAGAAAACAACAACTAAGAGTGATTAACAGCCAGTTGAAATTCAAAAATTAAATGAGCTGTCAAACGAAATCACCAAATTACAAATGAAAACACTTTTTCTGTGATTTGCGAAATTACCTCATTTCGGCTCTAATGAAAACGTAGTATTACATATCATGGCTCTGTAAATAGAATTTTTTTCTAAAAAAAACAATAATAACAATGTTTCTTGCTTTGTTCACTCTTTTCCCTGTAATGTTTACTTCATTTTTGCCATATTTCTTATTTTGCGTTTGCCTCGGAGGAGTTTATCAGCCAAGCGATGATAAATAACGTTTTCACGTTTACACAGAACGAGACTCGTAAAACGAAATTTATCACTGAAAAAACTTTTCATCGCGTTTATCATAGAACCGAAAGCAAACATTTTTTTTTTTTTGAAATTCATTTTAATTTTTCAACCATCTTAAAACTATCTTAAAGCTATACAAAAATTCATAAAAACTAGCCTACTTATTAATATCTTACAACTAACTTACTGGCCCCATTCGGGCGCTCTAAGTTAAACTAATAACTTAATGCTAATGCCTTTCGGCCTAAGAACTATCTTAAAACTAGAATTCATATCGGTTTTATTTTTCACCGAGACTAATTTATAAAAAAACTCGGTATCTCTATCTTTATTTACGGTTTTATATAAAACTTACAAACCAAATTAAACTATATTAAAACTAATTAAAACTAATTAAAACTACTATAAAACTACTAAAAACTACTTATAAGCTACTTACAATCTAGAACAGCCACAGCAAGCATTTTCGGGTTTTTCTATTTTTTTGTTTTGTGTTTTTATTGGTTTTATAATTTTTTTTGTGTTTTTATAATTTTTTTGTGTTTTTGTTATTTTTTTTTTTTTTGGTGCCACCCTGACTGTCCCTGCTTAAAACTAAATACCTAAACCTATGTAAGTCGGCCATAGCATAGAAAAATTTAGTTAACTTTTAAATATCCGAAGGAACTTAATGTTCAGGTTTCAACCACCAGAACTGGTTCTCCTGCTTTACCCTATCTCTTCGGTCCCGATCGGACACAGTGCTACTGAACCGAAGGTGCTCAGCTCCGTCTTGTGCGAGGACGACTCGACTGTAAAGGAGCCGCCGATCTACAGTTCTACGGCCAACGTGGTAGATTAGCGGGACCGCCGCTCTATCCTGGATCAGCTCTCGACTGTCTAAATAGAGGAATGCATCGGGTGGAATAAAGCCGCTTAGACGCACACTCTCGTAGTAATCGTTCTTAGGCTAATAAGCCCCAAAAATTAAGCTGTTGGTCGAGGACGTTGCTCTTGCAATATGACCCTGAATAAGCTTCAGAAAGAAATCATCTATCCTGTTTATGTTGGCGCCGTTGGATAGAACCAGGTCGGAATAATAATGTTTGTACTCCGACTCTGGTGTTCTGTGTAATCCAAGGCAGCGTCTAAGACACTGCCTCTCAAACACCCGAATCTTTTCCATTTGAGATGGGGCAACGTTGAACCAAACCGGGCACCCATAGGCAATCATCGGCCGTATGAGGGCCATGTAGCAAATCACCTTCACCCTACTATCAAGCCGGCTGCTATAAAACAACCGTTTCGTCAGGGCAAAAGCTGCCCTAGCCCTGGACAGAGCAGCATTTATATGTCTGTCGAAATACATATACTGATTCATTCAGATGCCAAGGTACTTTACTACACTTTTATTTGCCAGTGGTTGTCCATTTGGCCCTATATTTGGAGCTATTCAAAGCGGCTGGCGATGAATTGGTTAGGAGTATGCACCAGCTCATCTGTAAAATATGGTCGGAAGAAAGCATGTCCGATGAATGGAACCTCAGTATTGTTTGCCCGATCCTCAAGAAAGGCGATCCTCTGGACTGCACCAACTACAGAGGCATCAGTCTTCTTAATATCGCCTACAAGATCTTCTCTGCCGTACTTTGTGAACGCCTGAAGCCATTCGTCAACAACCTGATAGGTCCATATCAGTGTGGCTTTAGGCCAGGGAAGTCCACCATCGACCAAATATTCGCACTACGGCAGATCTTGGAGAAAACCCAGGAGTTCCAAATCGATACCCACCACCTTTTTATCGATTTCAAGGCCGCGTATGACAGCATCTATAGAGACGAGCTATATAGAGCAATGTCTAGTTTTGGCACCCCTGCCAAACTCGTCCGTTTGTGCAGGATGACGATGGAGAATGCACGCTGCTCCATCAAGGTCGGCAAAGACCTCACCGACACCTTTGATGTCAAAAAAGGTTTTAGGCAAGGCGACGCGCTGTCATGCGACTTCTTCAACATCGTTCTTGAAAGAATAGTGCAAAACTCTCACGTCAACACCAGAGGCACAATCTTTCAAAAGTCCGTCCAATTACTCGCTTACGCTGACGACATTGACATAATCGGACGAACAAAGCGTGATGTCAGTGGTGCTTTTGTGAGCATTGAGAAGGAAGCCAAGAAGATGGGTCTAACGGTGAATGTCCACAAGAAAGGACACCCAACACCGACGTCTCGGACAGAACGTCACTATAGACAGCTATAATTTTGAGGTAGTCAGAGACTTTGTCTACCTAGGATCCGCTATAAACTCAGCGAACGACACCAGCGCTGAGATCAAACGAAGAATTACTCTTGCCAATCGCTGTTTCTTTGGGCTAAGAAGGCAATTGAGAAGCAAAGCCCTCTCTCGAGCAACTAAACTGTCCCTGTATAAGACGCTTATCATCCCGGTCCTGATGTATGGTGCAGAGGCATGGACACTGCTAACAGTGGATGAGAACGCGTTAGGCTGTTTTGAGAGGAAAATTCTCCGGGTGATTTTTGGTCCCGTCTGCATAGATGGGGAATGGAGAAGAAGATACAACAACGAACTGTATGGGCTGTACAGCGACACCGACCTAGCCACAAAAGTGAAAAGCCAACGACTGAGATGGCTGGGTCATCTAGAGCGAATGGACACCAATGCTCCGGCCCGCAAAGTCTTTGAATCCAACCCCGTGGGACAACGCAGTAGAGGTGGACAGCGTAAAAGGTGGCGCACGCAAGTGGAAGAGGACCTCAACCAACTTGGCGTGCGAAACTGGAGACAGCTAGCTAGAAACCGAGCCGGCTGGAAGAAGCTTGTTGGTTGAGGCCCTGGTCCACCCCGGACTGTAGCGCCACCTTAAGTAAGTAAGTAAGTAAGTAAAGTCCATTTGGCCCTACCATCACCAGCTTACGCCACACAGTGGGATGAGAAGCGATTCTAGCGCGCCAAAAGTATTCTTGGGGTAATTATATGGAATAAAGACCTAATTTTGATAAGCTTTTATAGTTTTGAGGTTGTTGCAGCCGTTTTTAATATTTTTCCAGGGTGGTGTCAAAAATTAGGGACAAGAAAGTGGCAAAAAGAAAATTCTATCAGTGTTCGAAAAAAGGGTGTCCCTTAATGCAGGATTATTTGAGAAATGATTCTTAGGCGGTTCTAAAAAAATTGTATGAGGTGGGGGGTCTGTTTCCTTTTTTTGGTGGGAGGGGCAATTTAAAAAAAAAAATTACTTGAAATAGACAAACAAATATTAAAAAACAACAGCAACAGTTTGAATGTCATGCTTTTGCTGTTTTTAAAGTCGAAAATCGATTCTCTATTGGACTATAAACATATTTTTTTCGTTTTGTAAATACTATTTGAAAAAAATAGTTTTCAAACTTAAAATTAAAAGGAAAAACTAAAAATTTGTATTTGTTAAAATTTTTTGTTCCGAGTCACTATTACTACTCGTTTCGGAATCATGTTCAGATTCATTTTCGTCATTTTGGAGGAATAATAAATTGCGAACTTCCTTATTATATTCCCTTTTGTTTTTTGTTGTTGCCCTTCGCATTGAGGTACTTGAAAACTTGTTTCCAACCAATCTGAGTTTTTTTTATAAAAATACCTATAGGAAAACTTCGCAGTTTTCCATTTCTGGGATAAAGTTTTGCAGAAGTTTTGCAAAGCATTTTTAACTTTTTTAACATAATCAAAGCTCCATGCAGCCTCTGGTGGCTCCCAATATTCTTGGATCACATCATACAGTTATTGCCGATTTTCGTTATTTATAGGAGTCAGCAACTTTTGATAACGATATTTTTCCCTTAATTTTTCAAATAATATTGACTTTTTCAAAATTGAAGCCATTTCTATGGATATCATCCTAAATATGCCGCACATAATATGACAGCTCTTTATTATTTTCTTAATTTCAACCTTTAAAATGGCAACACTTATCTGTTTATTATTTGTAACCTACATGGAACTTTTCTGCACGTATTTGTTCACACTTTGATAGGATTTATAGTTTTTTTTTTTTAATAATCGATAATCCGGTGTATGAAATTGAATTATTTAATTAATATGTATGATTTTTAAGCAAATTTGAGTGTTTATCAAATAAAACAATCCAAAAAACGCAGAAAACACTCGCGACAACTTATTATAACGGAATACATTACTGACCTTGAGTCACCAGAGAGAGCAGTTTGACTTTCGTGGCTAACGTTATCTCTCATTAAAAGTTAAATAAAATTGTTAGTTGGTGATAGTTGGTAGCGATTTTTATAGGAATGTAAGTATACATATTGGACTAGCTAATGGAAGTATAGGTAAGACGTTCCATGACGTTCCGGATTTTTGGCAGACTATACAAACAAAAAACAATGATATAAAAATTGTTTAAATAAAATGATTTAAATAACAAACAACCAGTGAATTAATTTTATTGTAATTGATTGTTTATAATAATGACACTATTGGTAAACAAGAAAAAAAAAATCTAGCAGATATCCATCCTTAAATAGGATCAATATCGACATTTTAAAAAAGCAGTAATTTGACTTCATAATTAAGATTATTCATAACCTTCTAAGAAACGAGGAATAAAAACAAAGTGCATGAAGTTTTACAAAAACTGGCTCTCGATTTTTTCACGCCCAGGTATTGACAACATTCCCTGAAAAAATTACGCATTTTGGAGACCATTTTTTATACCACTTTTGGCGCGCTAGAATCACTTCTCATCCCACTGTGCGCCAGTTCTTTCTCGTATCCCTTGTGGCTCCACGCAACGGAGTCCTAAACAAAATAGTTTCTGATTTCTGAAATTTGATTTTCAACTTCCAGTCATCGCAATATCGCTGAATCTTCTCGAAGACACGCTGCAAAAGTATTCTGATGACCTTGACTTTAGGAGCTGTTCCGTACGCAATTCGATCGTTGGCATACGCAATTGCCTGTGTTAGAATACTTATCAGATCGCTGGTGTAAATGCTGAATCGAATCGGCGAGTTGACCGCTCCCTGCTGAAGACCATTTTTAATATTAAAGGTTGTGGCAGAAGTCACATTGCCACTCTTGAAAACAAACTTTCTACCATTGAGCATATCATAAAGCTTATATAATAGTCTGGTCAGCTTTAGATAAAGACCCTCTAACCATACAGTGTCGAAGGCCATCTCAAAATCAACCAGACAGGCACCCGTACACTGCTTTTTAGACTTGTTCCATTGGACATTAGAAACGAGTTTAGACGCGACATGAATGGTGTCATGTCCCGCCTTAAAACCGAACTAATTATCCGGTATGATATTATTGTCCTCTGCCCACTTAGACAGAGCTCTATTGATAACTTTTTCGAATACCTTGCTGATACTCGGAAGAAGACTTATCGACCGGAGATTCGCCGGACTGGAGTTGTCCTTTCCCTTTTCCCTTACAAAGCATACATTTGGTGCCCACTGTTATCGATAACACAAAGACAATGGCAGTTTGGCAATACCGTTTTTATCGGGACAAAAGTAAAATCACTTAATTATCTGGACATAGCTATATGGACATAGTAGTTGTGTTTTTGCATTTCCAAATAAAATTGTGTGAAAAAATGATAACAAAGCAAAGCAATTTACATGTTAAGCGTGGTACACATTATCAAACCTGAGTGTTAACCGTGTTGGATATCGAACAGAACTGATTATGTGTACATGCTGAATGATGGGTTGTCACTCACAACAGCTGCTTACACAATTTTTTGATACTGCGTGACAACCCTCTGTTTGTTGGGTGGTTGCTCGATGATGTGTACACAATTTCATTCATGGGCCGTCATTCACGGAACAAAACACGATTTTTTATAGCGAATTAGCGGAAAAAGTGCAAACAAAATAAGAAAAAGCTCGTGTGTGTCATGTAAAAAAGGAAATAGAACGATTCGTGGCGGAAATAAAGCCTCGAAATAAAAAGAAACTATTTTCTGAGTAGTGGAATTTCTTTGCCTGACGCCTAACAGAACTGATAAGTGTGTACGCGAAACTTTTCACGCAAGTTTGATATCCAACACGGTTGACAATTAGGTTTGATAATGTGTACCACGCTTAACATGTAAATTTATCTTGCTTTGCTGTCATTTTTTTGCACACAATTTTATTTAGACATGCAAAGAAACACAACTACTATGTTCATATAGCTATGTCCAGATAACTAACTGGAGTTAATTTTTGTCCCGTTAAAACAGTAATGCCAAAGTACGATTGTCGTTGTGTTATCGATAATTTATATAGAAATGTCAAATGTTAGTTGGTTGTTCGATAGTGGTTCGCAATGAAGACATTAGCTGTGTTCGCGTACGCACACAAAACAGCCAAATTCTACCCAAACCTACCAAATTTAGCCCAAAGCTGTTCGCGTACGCAAGAAATGTGTAGTTTGTGTAGGCAGAAGAGAACGCTCACGAGAGAGCAAAAAATTTCCCCTTCCTGACAATTTTTGCCAAATTCTGCCCAAGGAATTTGTTTGGGCAGAATTGGTAAGTGATGTGTTCTGTGAGTTAAGAACAACAACACAAAACCAAAATGGCTGTTGTTTACTTTTTGTTCGTTTTTCTTTTTTAGTTAAGGTGATTTTTGTTCTAATCTGTTCGTTTTTTTTTATTAAATTATTTAGTGGAGCTATATTTAGAGAAAAAAAGTGATAAAATAGTGAATTTCTTCTGTTTTTGTTTATTGTGCAGTGCTTTTATGTGAAAAAACTGATTTCATAACAAAATATTTTTAATAATAAACAAATTTTGTTTTTAAATGTATTTGAGTTTTTCATTTCTGGAATGCTGATTTCGGGATTAATTATTGAAAAAATATCAATTTAAATGAAAAATATTAAGTTAAAAAATATATTTTAGTTCTGTGGCTTTATTTTTTATTTTCTTGGAAGCTTTGTTTTTGTTTACTTTTTGTTGGTGTTTGAAATGTGGTAGAAATTTTTGGTTCTATGCGTTCGTGTACTTTTGCACAGTTTTACTTTTCTCTGGGAGGATTGCATCTCCACTCATCAAAATTTGGCAGACTGCCCAATTTAGCCCAGAAAGTACACGAACAAACCTATTAGGTCTGTTTGGTTACTGAAATTTCGTACGAATTCGTACGACGTCGCACTACATTTCACAAATTCCTGTTTGTTAACTCCAAAGTGTAGCAACGAGAGAGCAAGAAATTTCCCCTCCATGAAAAATCTTGCAAATTTCTGCTACACAAATTTCTGTGTGCAGGAAGTAAACAACTGTCGAATCCACGTCTGTGTGTATTTTTGTTTGTGTGTGTCTTAAGATTTGTCTGTAGTGTTTGATAGTGTTTGTCACGTTTGAAGTTTCGTACACAAAAGTGATACAAAATTGGTTTTTTCCCTTCTATGGAAGAATTTTCCCCTTCTTTCAATAATTTGACAGTTTTTGAACATCGTGCTACAAAAGTAACCAAACAAACCTATTGAGCCTGATTACATGATTCGTTTTTTCGTTCGTTTCGTTTTTCATCTTTTTGACGACGAAGGTACGTAACCTTCGTGATTACACACAACAAAAAAACCCTTCGTGATTTTGACGTTCCAAAAATTTGAGGTTCATTTATTGAAAAATAGGCAGTAATAATAACCAAAAATATTTCTAAATCATTTCTTGTTCAAGTTTTTAGCTATTTAATTATGAAAAACAATTTTAAATCTCACAATTTAAATTTTTTAAGCATCCCCCGCCTCTACTCGTTTGTCGAATCATAAACGTCAAAGTTCAACCAGAAAAAGTCTTGAAATTTTCATACGTGCTTTTGTCTTTCCGTTCCCCCTACGTTTCTACACCCCTCACCCAATAGGGGTTTTTCTTTTTTAATTCAGAGCAGAGCCTGAACTGTCAAACAAAAAGTTGTGTTTCTTTCTTAGCTCTGAGCTTTCAGAGCTAAAAATTAGTATTTCTTTTTTCGTTCTGAGTGTGTTCAGAGTTTGTTCAGAGTGCGCTCTATGAGCTCAGAATAAAATGACTGAGCAGACTGAGTTCAATGCTGAACGCATAGCATTTGACAGTTAGTGTTCAGGTGTATTTCAAAAATAGTTCAGGGTGGTCAGAACAAACTTGCTCAGATGATGCTCAGAACATGCTCGACATACTCGGACTCTGTTCAGAGCTCTTTTCTGAATTAAAAAAGAAAAACGCCTAATGTCATTGTATATAGACAGTGGTATTTATAAACCCATTCCAAGCAATGTCTAACTTTAGACACCTGTCCAACTCCAAAATGTTATTTATAAACATTTAGCACCGATTGGCTAACTTAGCCACTGAAATTGGCTGTCCAAATCTTATTTCAAAGAAGACACGTTTAATGAATAAGGAAGGCAAATATTTCTGGTTTTCTAATTTTCTAGTTTTGAAATGAATGGAAAGCCAGTTGAACGTGTCCCAAAGCGTACTAAAATTCATTAATTCATTCAAAAATGAATAAATACAGGCATGTCTCTGAATAAATGAGGTCATATTTGGGCAATCGTTAGAATGCGTTTATAAATAACAAGTTGCCTAAACTATTTGGGCATTGACTAGCTGGACAGCTGCCCAAGCGTGTTCTAAGATAATCTAATAAATACAACTGTACAGTGGTATTTATAAACCCATTCCAAGCAATGTCTAACTTTAGACACCTGTCCAACTCCAAAATGTTATTTATAAACATTTAGCACCGATTGGCTAACTTAGCCACTGAAATTGGCTGTCCAAATCTTATTTCAAAGAAGACACGTTTAATGAATAAGGAAGGCAAATATTTCTGGTTTTCTAATTTTCTAGATTTGAAATGAATGGAAAGCCAGTTGAACGTGTCCCAAAGCGTACTAAAATTCATTAATTCATTCAAAAATGAATAAATACAGGCTCAAAGAAGAAGAAGTAAAGGAACTGGTGTATATCACATATACAGTGTACGTGAATGAAGCAGAAAACTGTATGCCCGAAATGTCAAATCGGTGACTGAGTGGAAGAAAAAAAGTAAACAAAAAGTGATACAAGACTAAAAACATTAATAAATCATTAATTGTTAGAAAAAAAAACAAATAGTTTGGAGTGATTTACTTAGAAATATATGTATACTTACTAATAACAATACATAAATATTAAGTGCAGTGTTAAATTGTGTATATAAAGCAAGAATAAGGCGGACAAGAATCATTTCCTTTCAGAAGTGAGTTTTATCATATTTTTCTCAAAGAAAGCGATGTGAATTGATCATAATTTAATTAATTATCAATCAAGTAACACATTTTAAATGATTAAACTTTAAATAAACTAAGAAAATTAATAAATTAATTGAAAACTTGCACATGGCTTTTCGGTTTTAATTTGGGATACTAGTAATGTCAAACTGTGATTCTATGAAACAGGGACGTATTTTTTTTTGTTATTGTTGGTTGTAAGGCGCAACTATTTGCTAAGCGCCCTTTATATCAGGAAATTATTTTTGTTATTAAATCGATTTTGTACCTTTGGAGTTCGTATATTTATGTTAACATGTGCATCTTCAGAATATTGCTCAATTTTCTCTGTAGTGAAGTTATTAGTGCATTTTTTTAATGTTAATTAATTTGTCTATTCAAAAATTAAAATAATTTAATAAAAAATTTAAAAGGTTTCCGAAAGTCGAGTGGTAAAAGGATGACCATTCTGAAAGTGGATGAAGTAAAGCCACATTTGGGGTGCCAATTTTTTATCGATGCGAATGATTTGCTATGATTCACGTTGGTTTTGGAGAGCCTTCTTTCATGATAATGCGCAAATTAAACTAAGTAAATCTATAATGTTCCACTGAAACAACACAATTTTAAAGAAAGTAGATATTAAAACATTTTATCGGTGCCTTAGAGGGTTATCATAAAAAAGTAAGTATTTTTTTAAACATACCACTGAAAAGAAAAATAAATTCAGAAAATAACAAATGATTGTTATGGCGCCCTAGTAAGTTGCCATTAAAAATCACTCCGTCCCTTTTGGAATGTATTTGTGTTTGTGAGAGCAAACACTATTATGAAAAATGCTTCACTTTTTTCCACAAATGGCGCTTCCTTATATTTTTTATTCTAAGTACAGGCATGTCTCTGAATAAATGAGGTCATATTTGGGCAATCGTTAGAATGCGTTTATAAATAACAAGTTGCCTAAACTATTTGGGCATTGACTAGCTGGACAGCTGCCCAAGCGTGTTCTAAGATAATCTAATAAATACAACTGAGAATCTATAGTACTATCATTGTATATCCAATCTATAGTATTCTCATGAAACACGATTTTGTAGGTAGACATTTGGTCGATAGGTTCGCTGTGATCGCCTTATCGAGATCCCTTAACAAAAATTAGTATGACATTTGGACGCATAGATGGCCACGAGCTTTTTTTCTTCATGAGAATACTATAGAATTTATATACAATGGTACTATCATGGGTGACGAGCGACTGGCACGAACCAAGTGACGGCTTATGAAATTACTGGTGCTGAGCCTAACTAAGTGTGTACAGCTGAATTGTAAACTTAAGAATATGGCAAATGAAGAATAAAATGTGATAATAAAATAATGAGAGAGCTGTATACTTTTTTATAAGAGCTGGAGGGAGGCAAGAAATCAAGCAATTTTGTTTTTTTTTTAAAGGTATTGGTTTTGTCAATGAATAATAGGTTGAGAGTTGGGTGCGTATGCGTATTTGGCTCTGATGTGAGCTGAAATGAAAGTTTGATTGTTTTTCTTTCTATCGTTGGGAAAGAAAAAATATGTATTTGGAAACAAACAACAAAATATATATTTGCAAGTCATATTGTAAGATTGTATTTGTAATCATGGTTACTTTAAATCTTTTTATTTGTTTATTTTACTATTGTGTTTTCTTTCGTGTTTTGTTATTATAAGATTTCAGTCGTAAAAATGCTTTGGTGGGGGAAGGTTGCTGCTGTTAGGTATAATTTTCGTTGTCATTTAGTGTGTATATTTTTGGGTTGTTTTGTTTACTTTCGCTTTTTGTTATTTTTGTTGGTTGTTGTTGGAATATTAGTCCAGTCAACGAAGGAAAAAGAAATGCAATAAATCATGCTCTCTGGGTTATTATTTTATGTAGTAGGGGTGACCCCCAGGTATAACTTACTAAAAGTCCCCAGCCCAGGGCCGCGAGCTTTTGGCAGGAGGAGGGTTTAAAGGTCCCCTTTTGTAATTTTTCAGGAATATTTTGAAAACTAATATGTCATATGATCATCTTATTCGTTACAGATCTCTTATCCTGCTCTCTAATATAATTCAAACTAATCAGCCTAGTTACTTATTTAACAAAATACGCTATAGTACCTCAATGAGATCTCGTCAACTTATCCAACCTCGTTTCTCTTGCCTTACATCTGAGCGGCAGTTTTTTGTTAACTCTATTCGCTTATGGAATTCTTTACCAAGGCATGTTCGTGGTTTCGGTGGCACTGATAGGTTTAGGTTGGAGCTTAGGTCCTTTTTCACTCAAAACATTGGCTAATTTATGCTACAGCATCTTTTTTTATGTTATTTTTCTTTTCTTTTTCTCTTTTTTATTTTTTTTTTCTCTTGTCTATTTGTACTATTTTTCCTTATTATAAATGGATAGGTGTGTATTTAAAAATATTTATTGATTTTTTTGTAATTTTAAACTCGATTTTTGTTTTTTCCTTTTTCTTTTTTATTCAATTTCGAAAACACTCTTTTATTTAATTTAATTGTTAAAAATTTAAATTGTTAAATGCATCTTTAAGCTTCACTATCTATAAGATTGTACTTCTTAATGTGAATGCCTTCAAATAAATAAATAAATGTAAATGTAAAATGTAAGGTTTTGAGTGGAAAAGTGTACATAACAAAATGAAAGAATAATAAATTTCCTACAAAAAAGGTCTTAATCATATTTTCGGTAGGAGCAAGGTTAAGAAAGATACGGGGAGTAGAAAATTCAAAAAATTGAAAAACAATGTTATCGTCTTATAACATCCATGGTTTTTGATCAACTAACCCAGAAATAGCCGGAAAAGTACGTATACATTCGTTAAGGGTCATTTCAGTGACGTCATGAGAGAAAGTTGAAGTGTGCAGAAGCTGGTTGTGTTAAAAATGTCCTTATTATTATTATTTTTTTTTTTTTTTGATACAGTGTTTATTTTTATATGAGAAACACTGTTTCTTCAAAGGTAAGAAGTACACAGAATATTTCCAAGTTACAGGCCAATACTTTATGCAAGCATTTTTGGAGATATCTTAAGAAATAAATTGTTTAGAAGGGGAGGTGTATTTCCTCCTCCTTTCTATAAGGGGGGACAAATTCCCTAAACATTGACTGAAAATAGAAAAATAGCTATTTAAAAACAACGAAAATACTTAAATACTTAAAAGCTTAAAACAGATTCCTTTATTATATAGTGAAATCAAGTTAACAATTTTTGAAAAATTCACTTGAAAACTCAAAATTAATAAAAAACTATTGAAAAATGTTTTTAAATGATTTTTCAATTTTTATTTTACAAGATATAGTAGTAAATTGTTTTTTATCATTCAACGAACGCTGAAAACCAGACGGTTGTAGGGTTTCTAGTTTTTGAGAAAATTGAAAATATTTTTCTATTTTCAGTCAATGTTTAGGGAATTCGTCCGCCTTATAGAAAGGAGGGGGAAATACACCTCCCCTTCTAAAGAATTTATTTCTTAAAATATAGTTTTTGAAAATTCAATATTTCAAAAACGGGTTGATGAATTTCTTGTCATTTTGATAACGACTACGCATTGTTTAGGAACAACACAATTTGTTCCTTTAACTGGTTTGTGAGACTTTGAAAATTTGGTGTGGAAAAACGGTCCCATGAATCTATTTGAATATTTAGAGGAATATTGATGATTTGAAAGTCTAAAACTATGCATACCAACCCAAGCCATGCAATCAATATTTGCAATGAAACAAAAGATTTACGAAAGGACCATAAAAAGTCGTTGTTTAGTACTTTTTTTTAAACTAACGGTGAAGTGTCAAAAATAATAATAAAATTGTAATAGTACCTCTGTACTTTCTAGAATATTTGTCTCACAAAAGTATTGAATTTCAAACCCAGAAAACCAGATTTTTATTTAAATTTTTCTAATAAATAGCTCCAATGATTTCAAATTTTTTGTTGGTATAAAATTAATATTTTCGTATTTATGTACATATGTAGATGACATTTCTTTTTCTTAAATCAATTTCATGTTTTCGAACATTGTTCTTCTATGTATTTCATCTTGTTTTTACGCACACAATTTCAAAAATTCTAAGCCTCTTGAAATGTATATAGCTAGGAAGATATGTAGGTAGGTGCGGGTGGTCGTAAGAAAAAGATTTGGTTGTATGGGCCTTAACCGATTCTAAATGAAAAAAAATATTCCCTAATTTGTTCAGATTTTTAATTTCATCCCTTTAGTCGCTGACGGGGTTAATTTAATGGCATATTTTTTGTGCATACAGCATACTAGGTGATTTGCGTAAAATCTGCCAAGGGCATGTACTTAGGTTAAAAGTAAACAAGAAAAAAAGTATATTTCCCCCGCTTGCACAGGCGGCAATTTTATAAAAAAAAATACTTAAAATGGAAAAACATACCTAATGTATATTAAAAAAACAACTTTTTTCACAATTTTAAGTTTGAAAACAGTTTTTGTCGAAGCTGTTTACGAAAAGAACTTTATTTGTAAATAAACCATGAGAATGGACTTTTGATGGTTTTCCAAAAAGCTACAAAACAATACTGTAAGTGGTTGTTTGTTAATAGGTATACTTTTTCCATTCTAAGTACCTAGGTACCTAACTATTTTTTTTTGTATAAAACTGTCCCTTCTGTCCAAGCGATGGGAAATAAAACCCCCTCCCATAGGATTTTTTTTCTTGTCTATAGTGAGTGTCATAAGTGATGTCCAAACGATGGGAAATAAAACCCCCTCCCATAGGATTTTTTTTCTTGTCTATAGTGAGTGTCATAAGTGATTAAACACAAATTATTTCTGGAGTTACATGAAATTTAAACAAACAAATACATAAATAAAAACTGCATCCCAATAGTTAAAAAAAAAGTTGTATTCAATAGCAATAGATCAAAACAAAACTATTCAAAATAAAACTACCAAATGCATTTTTTTCCTAACAAAAACTTAATAGGTATACTCTTTATTTTACGCGATGATGGTTTAAATTCCATGAATCGTTATCGTAGGACTGTTATCATAATGTTATAATAAAATTTGGAATAAAAACTGATAAAATACCTACTACCTACCTAAGGTAAATTCAAAAAATTAAAATATCGCAACATGTCCTTAAATAATTCCTTCATAGATGTGGTGAAAAGTTGCAACATTGCTACAAAGATTAAAAATTTCAAGTCAAATACCCAAGATTTGAAAAACAAAATTAAAATAATAAACGAAAATTATAATCTACATGCCTACCTACATTATGTACATATGTACGTATAAATCTATAAACAAACATATAACTTATACCTCAAGCTCACATACAAACACAATCGAGTCATAGAAAGCAATTTGTTTTATTTTTATTTCCTTTCATTTATTCTTGTCGTTAGTATGGCACCAGCAACTGATTCATTTGTCTCCCTTACTCCCCTTATTGTTGCGAGAATCAATGTAATATAACCCTCTCTTACGACTTTTTCATTTTGCTTTTACATTTTTCTTCTATTTCAACTCTCAAATATCAAAAACATTTCCATATTAGCGCCGCCTGGTGAAGGCTTATGAAAATAAAAAAAATTGGCTGATGATAGTACTATAGATTTTATATACAAAGCTAATGTGTCAAAAAGACGAAACACATAACTTCCGAAAAAACGAATAGTGTAATCAGGCTCATTGTTTTCAAAATTACTTCTTCTCAGCATTAGTTCAAAATAAGCTCAAATTCGCTTCATTTTTAATTTATTAAAACACAATTAAAATTAGGCTGCTTGTTATTTGTTTTATTAGTTAAATTTAATTTTAAATTACAACAATAAATATGAATTCAATATAATAATATTTTAATCAATATTTTAACTACTTTTATCACACTATATATTTACAAATATTGGGGCATATTCATATATGTTGTTAGCCAAAACTTGAGTTTATCTTATTAAATTTCCATAAGGTAAACTTCAGTTTTGCCTAGCAACAGCATCATTGAATATGCACCATTTTGTTTTATTTTTGATCTTCTTTATTATTATAAGACACTTGGACTCCCAAATGCAAATTATAAATAATAATGTAAATACTATTTACACTTTTAACTTAACTAATTGAACTAAGTAAATAATAAATAGGTAGGTACCAAGTTTACAAATAACTTTATCTTTTGGACGTCAATAGAGACTTGCCAATTTATAACAGTTTTGTGTATAAAGGTACTATTTATGTGGCCCATAGGAGCCTCCACCGTTGGACATACCTTGGGCACATTCGAGTTTTGCTTACTTTCGAAGGGAAAAAGCTGTTATTACTGTTATAAATTAGTATATCTCTACTGCCTCCTATTTGTTACAGCTTTGTCACATAGGGAGGTTGATACAAAAAGGTGGGGCAGACAAGAGATGCTTTCTTCAGATTCAATTTGACTAATTTATAATATTAGTCACATAAATTATTTCTTATTTTCGTATTATTAAAAATTGTGAGCTATAGGCCGTATAAAGGAATATCAACTTCGAGTGAATAAAAGCAATTAATGCGCTTACATAAAGTACGATATATATTCATGTGGCATAACGCCTCTCCTAGGATAAAACGTATGCGCTACAGAATAATTGAGTAAATTTGTAATATCACTCGTGTAAATATCAGCAAATCGGAATAGACGTCTTGAAAAATATGTTGGATTATGATAGGTTCGAAATACGCTACCGAATTGTGTGTTGAATACTTTTTTGGTTTCGTTTCTTTACAAAAGAATAAAGAAAATTATCATTTGATCACAAATGATTCACAAAGTTAACTTACCTCAATAAATCCCTTTCGTTCATCCAATTTTTCAAACTTATTTGAGCCGCTTCACATTCATTGTCTTGATTATCTTCAATCAGTTGGGTAAGCATTTGCAACCAGTTTGCGTTTTTCTTAAATTGTTCATTATTAAGTGTGTTGATTTCATGCTGAAAAGAAAATGTTAAGAATGTAGAAGAAAAATTGGATACATATAATAATATCGATACCTTCCCGTAAGAATGTATTAAGCGACATTTTCCTTCCTTCTTGGTTAATTATTTATTTGTGTATTTTGTTGTAATAAACAGATTTTTAAAGGGATTTTGATTTGAAAATCCTGTACTGAACAAGAGGTTTTTTTCGATGCCTTCAAATTTGTTTATATGTCGCTTAATACATGCTTACGGGAAGGTATCGATATTAATTTAAGATCTTGTCTTATAGCCTGGGAGGTAGGTAACGACAGATTTCATCAACCCATTTTCTCAAGCTTCATTTTTTGTGTATCAATTCTTTGAGTGAAATAAAAAAATATTTTCAAGGTCTTACAACACAGTTATACAACGGGGGGTTACAAGAGGGGTGCAAAGTCCGCAAAAAAATGACAAAATTAACTCATTTTCTCAGGCTTCAAACTTTCTGTACGCATTATTTGGGACATAAGAAGCAAAAATTATGAGGTCGTACAACTTCATTCTGCAACGAAGGTCGTCTTAAAACCACCTGAAACCCGCAAAAAAAACTAAAAATCAACTCATTTTCTCAAGGATGAAACTAATTTTAATTTATGGTTGGCATCTTAACAAATAAAAATTAGTAGGTCTTACACCCATAACTTACAACGAAGTTATAAAAGTTGTAGGTGCTTGAAAACTAAATTTCAGGTGGCTGCAATGGTTTTTTCGATATTATGAATAAACCATACATTTTTCGTAAAAAAAGTTATAGCTAAATTTTAGCCCATTAAATTTTCTATCATTTTCATATAAATATTATTTTCCTGGCACGGCTCTGTGCCCTCTGAAATTGCTTAAAGCTTTACTTTTAACATTTTTATTACATGTTTTTTTAAGACAGACCCGCATTCTCACAATGCAACTCACCGCATTGAATCAAAATGCGATCTGACTTGCTAAATCATTCAAATTTTGTAAACAAAAATTAAGATTCAAACTTCATTTAAGACATTTATACCAAACAACTAGAGTACATTACCTATATATTTGCTTGTTTATATGCAAAAAGGGCGTCCCAAAAGTAATAGTCAAAATTGAAGCTGATGACAGACTAGGTTATTACCCTTATGAAAAAAATTTGATCATAAATACTAAATAGTACATACTAGTACTGCAATGTAATCTGGAATCCTTCTTATGAAGTTCATTCATTTAGAATCGAAAAAATCCAAAAACGATTTACGAGTTGTCGTGAAAAGACTTCACTGGGACATTGATATGCCTTCTTATGAAACGAGTTGTAAATTACTCGGTATTTTGCCTCTAAGCGTTCGAAGGAAGTTCACAGCGATTATGTTCATTCGAAATATATTAACAGACCATATTGATTGTTATCATATTTTAGCCTTCGATAATGCTTAGAAACCGGTTGTTTTTTAATGTTCCATACCACAGAACTGTTTATGTCGCCAATGAACCCATATCTAGGTGTTTAAGAGAAACAAATACTGTTTTTGATATGATTGACTTCAATCTAAGTAGATATTTATTTAAAAGAAATCTTTTGTTAATTTTAAATAACTTTACTTATGTATAATGTATTATATTAAAATGTATCAAGTAATCGCTAGAATATTGTAACTTTGTTTGATGAAATAAATGAAACTAAACTAAACTAAATAAGAAGAGCCTATAAAAATATCTGTGGTTAAAGGGTGTTTTTTTGAGGGTTGGGGTTATGATGAGATTATTACCTTAAGACCTGTGACAAAAATGGTACCCTCATGAAACTTTATAAAAATGTGCTTTGAAATACCAGAATAAAGAATCAAAGGAGTCTTTAAAAATATCTATATGGTAGAAGGATGTTTTTAACGGGTGAAGGAAAGTAGAATACTTTTTCCAAAACAAAAATTGTTTCCAAAAACAAATAACAGCCTTTACCAAACCCACAAAAACACCCTTTCTCCCTTAATACTTTTGTAAACTCCTTTGTTTCTGCATTCTCGTAGTAAATGAAACACTTTTCATGAGTTTCATGAGGGAACCATTTTTGTCACACGTTTTATGGTAATAATCACACCATAACCCCAACCTTAAAAAAAAAACACCCTTTAACCACAGATATTTTTATAGACTCTTCTTATTATTACTTCTCATGACAAATGAACCATTGATGCCAAGTTTCATCGACGAACCAGTATTTTCTACAGGTTTCCGGTAATATTTTACTTTTATACTGAATATATAGTCTTCTTAACATAAAAATTACAATAACTCTTTTGTCGGAGGCGTTATCGACCTGGTTTGTCATTTGATTCAGCATTCAAAACTACTTCAAAAACATGTGTCATATGCTTAGGTTGCACAAAAGTTAATTTTTCTGTTTGATGCACCACAATTTACCCCCCTTTCCCCATCAAAAAAAACACCCTTCCATGTAAAATATATTTTTAGAGACTCTTTTGATTTTTATTCTCATAATGCATGAAACGTTTTCACCAAGTTTCATGATCGTACTAATTTTTTCTTCTTCTAACACTTTTCGTACTATTTTACCTGTACATTGATAAAAGAAGTTCTTAATCAAAAACAGAAGTTAAAGGGGAATTACTCATTTTTGTATGGCGCTCCGGCCCAGAGTGAACACTTATGAATTTGGTATCAAATGAAAGCTTATGTTGAGCTTGTTATACAAGTAAAATATTTTCAAAATCTGTCATGGGAGATCTGAGATATTTGAGCTTGAAGTTGGCAACTGCAAATAGAGCTTTTTCAGCTTTTTGTCGATATCTACCAATCTAGGGTATGTAAGAAAATGATATTGGTGTCAAATGAAAGCTCCATTTCTCGGCTTTTCAATATTCCTAAAATTATTTAGCTTCTTTTAACAATTTTTGAGATATTAAAAAAAAACATTTTTCGCACTGCCTTTAGCACAAAGATATCTCTAAAAATTCAGTGATGACATACACTTTTTTGGCACCATTGAAAAGCTTAATTTTAAACCTTTATTTTAATATATAACACTAAGTGGCCTTGCTCAAATAAATACTTACATTATATTAAATTAAAGGTTTAAAATTAAGCTTTTCAATGGTGCCAAAAAAAGTGATGTCATCACTGAATTTTTAGAGATATCTTTGACAGTTTGAGGTGAAAAAAAAAGAATGCCATTTCAATTCTTGATTGAATATGATAGTATGGGAAAAAAAATTAAAATCTTTGGAGCGGTTTTTTAAAAAAATAATTTTTTATACATAAAATTCTTAAAACATTTTATGTATAAACAAATTTAAGAACAAATTTTGGTATGCAAATCTAGAGTATATATTTATGTGTAGGAAAAACAAAATTTGAAAAAAAATTGTCAAACCGTTTTTGAGGTATCGAATTTCAAAAAAAAAAAATTGAATTTTTTTTTTAAAACCCAAATTTTTTTTTTGAAAATGTTGATATGCAATATTATTGAATTTTATCTGAAGTTTGTATATAAAAAATTCGTCTAAATCCGTTTAGCCGATAACGAGAGAATTCAAAATAAAAAACCACGTTCTATGACAGCTACTATTAATAGTTGCTAGGTGTAAAATTTTATAATTTTTGGTAGTAGATCACACTAATTTTAGTATATGAAAAAAGTTTAATCAAAATCATAGGAGTCGTTTTTAAGCAAAAAAATATTTTCCTTTACGGTTTTTTAATTTTTGTATGGAAGGTACCGTTATTTTTTCATAAATGTAAAATTTTTTCTAAAAATATTTTAGAGAGTACTAAAAAACTCTTAAGTATCCAGTTTTAAAAAAATCGATCATGTCGTTTTCGAAATATTTGATTTTCCAAAAAAAAATTAGAAACATTTTTTAAAAATCCAAAAAATATTTGTTTAAAAATTTTGGTAAACAAAGCTATTCATATTTATTGAAAGCTTCTGCATAAAAGAAAATAATATAAATCGGTCGTACCGTTTTGAAGAAAATCGAAAATTAAAAAAATGGTTCTTTGGGAGGTACCATTAATAACCATTTTTGAAAAATGCTTTTCCACCCAAAGGAAACCTTCACCAAAAATAAATTTATTGAATTTTTGTTTAAGAAAAGTTGTCGAGCCGTTTTTGAGAAAAATACGATTATGTAAAATTGCTAAAAAAAATTATATGGCAGGTACCGTTATTTTTGGTTCTAAAAAAAAAATGAAAAAAAATGTGTGGGCATAATCACCAAAAACCACTATGTACCAAGTTTGAAGAAAATCGATCAAGCCGTTTAGGCTGTAGACGAACAGACAGACAGAATTGTGCCACCCACTTTTTTAGTGTTCTCTATGATCGTAATATCATGTTTGATTGTTTTCTCAAAATTTTTTTTTGCACGAATCCAAAACTTGCCTTATAGTACCTATAGCGCAAGTAAAAATAAACTGTAAGGGAACAAATGACTTAATTTTGTCATTTTTTGCGGACTTTGCACCCCCTGCTGTAAACCCCCCCCCCCGTTGTAAGACCACCAAATTATTGATATAGATTAAGGGTACTACACATACAAAAAAAATGAAGCTTGAGAAATTGGGGGTGTGAAATTTCTGTCGTTACCTCCAGGGCGGAAATATCTTCATTCAATAACTTCTTTAACTAGTTGAGTTGAAAATTATTAAAGTTACTTTGAATACAAATACTTCGAGAATCAGGCTACGCAGTAGCTTTTTCGTTCTTATATGCGTATGTTTATGGTTTGAACAAACCTTTCTTTTTATGTTATTAATGCTTGAACACAAATCTATTTTAGTTCGCTTTCGCTCGAAACGTAGATCATGGATCTTTTATTAGATTTAAACTTTTATATTCACGATTGCAACTATTTTATTTAGTTGTTTTTATTCAAAAAATTGACCACTACACCACGTCAAGAGTTGAACCTTGTCGAAGCGTTGGGAATTCAATTCAATTAAATTTTTTTTAATCGCGGTAAGCCAGTTAAGTAAATAAAATTAAAAAAAAATAGATCTTTAATTAATCAAAATAATTCCAAGAACGATGTTTGATTATAGTTGAAACTTATTTCGTTTTTCTTTGTTGAAAAGATTTGATCTTTTTGGCAAAAGATTTGCACTTTTCCCATTTTTTTATATTTTATTAAAAAAGATAAGTTCTGATGAAGAAAGATGCGATGTTTCTAGCTTGAGAAATTTGATCTGCGTTCATCCACACATGCAAACTCACTTGTCAAACGACAAATCGAAATAAGGCAATTTGTTTGTTTTGTATTATGTCTGTTTCTTTACTTTTGGGGTAAAGTTTGGGAAACAGGTCGGAAAAAGTTTGAGTTTGAGCTTTTGATGTTGTTGTTGTTATGTTTAACCAGAAATGAAAAGTAAAGAAACACATTTGGGATGTTTCTGGAAATTTTAATTAAATTAAACCATTTTATGTACGGTACTGCACAAATTTAATTTTAAATTGTTGATCAGCTGCTTTCTTGTTTGACAAGCAAGAAAGTGCAGTAACTAAAATGTTCGGGTAGATGTTTGCTGGAGGGGAAATGAAAATAATAAGCTCTGGCATTTTTATGCAAGAAAAAAATAAAGAAACACGTTTTGGGTAGATTTTGGATACTTCCGGATCCGATGGGCGAGTAAAGGAACAGACCTATTATTTGTGCCGACGCTATACGACATTTTTTGTATGTATGCGTGTTTGTATGCTATGTATGTGAACTGAATCTTCTCAAAAATGTTCAAGACAGAAATTCTAGATCTTGAAATCAAATCTTTCAGATTTGATTTCAATGGAAAATGACATTAAAGTATTAAATATTCCGTAAATTCGAGTGGCCATTGACCCAAAAAACTTCAAAATAAAAAAAAATAAAATAGTTTCTACTTACTGTCAATTCACTTATTATTGCACCAGTTCGCCAGCCATGTTCCAATGTAACATCAGCCAAATCACTGTATGGATGATCACCAAAATATAACACCGAATGTCCATGCCATCCTGTTAACTCTTGTAATTGTTTAACTGTACCCTAAGAAAAAATAAACTGATGTTTAAGGAAGAATCTTCGTACATTATAGTTACCTCGTAATAAATTTTTCCTCGTTCGAGCTTAGAAACTCTATCCCAAACATGTGTGTTGGTTGATTCATCATATAAGCGTATTGGTCGAGATTCATCTGTGAAAAATTTTGGCTTTCGAGCTTGAACTATAATTACGTCAAAATAATTTCGCCAATTGGCTCCTGCCAAAAGAGTCATACCTCGATTTCTGAAAAAAATATTAATCATATTACTTTCGATTTGAGGTTATATCAATTAATGAATAATTTAATTGAAAGTCACATCATAGATGCCACGAATAACTTTAAACCTTCTTCAAAATTTGTAGAACAATTCAGGTTATAAAATGTATTTTTACAATGAAAATTTTCCAGTCTCAAGCTGAAAGAAATTCTAGTATAAACTTTCAGCATTTTTGAATTTCATTACAATAATTAATATTTTGTTTTATAAAAAAATGCATATTAAAGAAAAACTAAGGTAAATAAGTAAACACAAAAATGGGCAACTTTCAGATTAGCGCACCGAGCCACGATAATATTCGCATCTGAAATTCTTCGCAAATAAATAAAATTACAACTGTATTAATAAGCTCCATACAATTATTTATGTCGTTTTAAATTTTTGCATACTATTTATGATCATAAAACAGTGTAGTGCCCAAGTAAGTTTCATGAATGGATTGGAGAACTCTAAACGCTTTCTATTCAGACACACGAGACTTGCTCAAGCTCTGTTCATAGTTAAATAATAAAAACGCCGTTTGTTAAATAGAAAAAATGAGCACAGCCAAAAGACCCAGTAGGCGATTTTCATTCTTCAACCTTAAAACAGACCCTGTATTGTAAAAAAAGTTTTTTCCAACACAAGTGGCAACCTTCAGTTAAGGAAAGTGAATACGAGCTTTTCGCATGAAAATGGTAATGTAAAATAAGAAAATTTTGTACTTACACAAACGGAAATGGACTATTAGTAACTAAAAATAATTTTTTTCCAGCTTTGATCAGCCGCTCGAAAAATCCTGGCAATAATGGATTTTTTTCAATGAAACTTTCGGCATCGTTTAAGACGATTTGATGCATAAGTGGATGACAATGCTGTACTGAGCTCTTAACATCATCAAATAATATCTCGGGATGATAGTCAATGTGATTCTTTTCGAAATGCTCGGCAACATTGCAGAGTAGGCACATTTCTGGCACGGAGAACAAATCCGCTAGCTGCACCATTTTCGCTTTAACATCTTGCTAAGGAAAAAATAAATTAAGAAAACAAATAAAATAAATAAAAAGAACAAATAGATAGCTAATGAAAAAAAAAAAGAAAACGCTTTTCACCTGATAGCTCTTAGAGTGTCCTTCAACATAAGCAATCGGTATAATTCGATTTTTGTAGATTTTCAAAACTTCTGAATCGGGAATTTTCGTCAACCCTCGATAGACCGAGCCCAATTGAATTTGCAAAAATGAATCCAACTTAAGCAGAAGACCTTTTTCGATGTCATAGTGAAGACCACGAACAGCAAATCCAGGCTTGTATTCGAGTTGAGCTATTTCTTCAGGATACTGAAAGAGGAGGCTTGTTTTTTCTTTAGGAATTATTTCATTCTCAAAAATCGAATGTACCTTAAATTTTTTTATCAGCATATCGCGCCCTAGATTATAGAGCAAGTCATGTAAACATGATTTGTAACAAGCCAATGTGTAATCATAATCAAAGCCATAAACCTCGACTTCTTGCAAGTCTAACTCATTACAAGCGAATACTCCTTGTAGGTTAACGTTTTTCGGTAGTTTCTTAGCTAAAAGTGGGTTTAAAAAAATGAATATGAAAAGATTTATCAATTAATTTTGAATACAATTCTTAAACGTCTATGAATCTATTGCTATCAATTACACAGGGGAACAATATTTAATTTTTTTCTGTTGCCTGGAATTCTATAGCTGTTGTTTATTAATTCGAGGTCGCTGATTTCAAATCTACTCTCCAGCTCTAGTTTTTGAGATACAGCTAGTATCTTGTGTGTACCTTGAGTACTTTGGATTTCCTATGGATATCCGTGACTGTTCGAAAAGACTGGTCTCAAAGGGAAGTTATGGTTGCAGGGAATCTGAATGTTATAAATAAACCTCTTGTGTCTAGGGATCACATAATCCTGCCACCTCTTCATACTAAACTAGGGCTCATGAAACAATTTGTGAAAGCTCTAAGCAACGATGGTGAATGTTTTCAATACATCTCTAAAAAGTTTCATAACCTTAGCACTGAGAAATTGAAAGCAGGAATTTTGGATGGTCCCCAAATAAGAAGGCTTATAAAAGATGACAAATTTAACGGATTCATGACTGAAATTGAAAGAAATGCCTGGAATGAATTCGTTTGGATTACACAAAATTTTCTGGGAAACAAAAAGGGTGAAAACTATGCAGATCACATTGAAAGTTTGTTATTGCACTTTCAGCAGCTAGGTTGTAACATGAGCATCAAGGTGCACTACCTTCATAGTCATTTGGACCGATTCCCTGAAAATCTTGGTGATCTAAGTGAAGAACAGGGGCAGCAGTTCCATCAAGGCATCCGAACAATAGAGGAGCGGTACCAGGCGGGTCACTGGGATGCCCACATGATGGCGGACTATTGTTGGAGTATTAAAAACAGCCCTTGCGATCAAAGTTAAGCTAAAAAATCCTATAAAAAAATGTTTAGTGAATAGTGCTTGTTTTCTAGTTTTATTTTTTAATAAAAACTTATTTTTCTTGAAAATCACCTCTTTTGTATATCTAAAAAACTAAAGCTGCTACAAAAAATCTGACTTCATATTTGAAATCATCACCCCAGAAATATATAAAATTAGCAACAAAAACTTTGTTCCCTTGTGTTATTATAGTAATATGTCAGGCCAGTTAATTCAAATTATCACACACTGGTTTCTGGAAACAATCAAATATTTGGTTTTTGTTGGCTTCAAACAATCTAATGGGATAGATTTGGTGATTGATTAGTGAACCTACGACCTTATTTTGGTCTTCATATAACTTCGTTTTTAGACGTTTGATTAGCAACGGCTGCTTGGAAAATAAATACGAAAAAAATAGTTTCGCTGAAGATGATACGGGCTAGAATTTATCTTTTAGTTTGGTGCATATAATATGATGGTCAACGGTGTTTTGGAAAGTCTAAAATTATGAGGAAAGTAAAATGGTTCCTATCATTTATGATAGCTCTTGTGCAGCTATGACCTGGGAAAAATCCTGATTAATTTGAGCATAGGGTTTTATTTTGATCCAAGTATTGTCTTATCTGCGCGTTTAGGATTTTCTCAAGAACTTTCGATAAAAAAGGTGAAATAGCTGTTGTAACTGTTCTTTGCTGAATGAATGATTTAAGCTTGTTTCCAATTTGAGATGGGCAATAGGTTTTAAGGTGTATGGAATAGTCGCCTTTAAAAACACTTCGTGATTTTCATCGAAACCAACTGAATAAGATATTAGAGAAGTAGAATTTAAGGCACTCCAAATTAACACGTTTGCATGTTTTATATGCCATATATGTTGGTAAACTAGTATTTGTACATTGTTACTAAACCAAGGATAGTCGTTGCACTTGAAGATTTTTGTTTATGGGAACGTCAACATTAAAGAGGATGCTTAAATTTTCCTGAATAAAATGTTTCTTGATCATGAATAGATACCATTCTAGAAATCTGAGACCAATCAATTGCCATTAAGTCCTGGTTTAAGCGATTGTCATTTATGATTTTGAAGTTCTTAAAGCTGTAACTATTACTAGAAACTAAAGGCTCACACTCAAAAGTAAATAAACTGCTAATATTTCATTGATGAATCGGAATAAAAGTCATATAAGACATTTTTTCTGCTGCCAGGCCACTGAAACTTTGTTTCTGTTGGGCTGTAAATAAATCAACAAAATAAACTGAATGATTGATAGGTATACAGTCAAACTTCTTTATAATGAACTTCTCTATAACGAATATCTTTATATTGCGAACTGCCACTTTGTCCCCGTCCCCTAAAAAAATATTCTATACAGATGTGTTTCCATATAACGAATTTCTCTATTACGAAATTCTCTTTATAGAGAAATAATTCTTGGAACCCATCATCATTTCTGTTTCTTTATAACGAAATTTCTATAAAATTTTTATGAAATTCTCGCTTCTACAAAAAATGGAACGAAACAAAGTTTTTTTTACAATTTTCTGCAAATAAAATCAAATTTGGTATTAGGGAATTCCCGATTTTGTACAAGATCTTTGATGGTAAGTGCGCCGCTCTACCTACTTGGATAGAATAGGAAATGTGTGGTAACAATTCAAAAATTGAATTCGGAATTTTTACCATACGTCAGTTTCGCTAATGTTTTTGAAAAATTAGTGAAAACGAACGGTTGTTGTTTTCACCACGGCCTTTTACGAGGGTCGTATGCTTCCAATTATCGACTTTTGTCGAAATCGATGGTCGAAACAAATAATTTTGATGCTGAAAATCTTAATAACATATAGTGAACGAAATTTCTCGTCGTGAACTGTTAACGAAAAATTTGGTTAAGAAAGATTAGTCGTAATCGTAAGCAAGACACTCGTAATAACAGCCCAACTTCTGCTTCCATAACTTTAACTTTAATTAAAATTGTACTAAGAAAATTGTACATTTATAAAAATAAAAAATGTTTGTTGTTAACATTAACATAAACATACATTGCCTGAGTATCTGATGTGAAAAAAATAATATTTTCAATAATTTAAGAAATGTTCCTTATAGCACCAATTGTTTTGCCCCTTGAGGGTTCGTTATAAAGAAGTTTGACTGTATATGATGAGGGTGGTGGGATGGAGGTGACAATGAGGTTGAATGATTTGACAATGTAGGCTAGGCGCGAATTGTGAGAAAGGTGCATGTACGTACGGTTAGGTTGTAGTTATGTACCAAATACAATATTTTATATTTGAAAAAAAAAAATCGGGGTGACTTTCCATTAAGGCCTAGACTTTTTTTTATAGTGAGCTAAGGCTCTCAATAGAATAACTATAAAATATTACGCTGATGAAACATTTCTAAATGTGATTAAAAAAAAATAGTGATTTTTCAGTACATTTTTGTATATTACATGTTTTTTTCGTCAAGGCTAAGGATTAAAAGCACCTTGCCTGGCCCGCTTCGCGGGTTCTCAGGATTTTAAATCCCTTTTTGGGTCCTCTGTCCCGCTCACGCGACTCCGTCGCTCCGCTTAGAGTATGTTCAGTCGCCTGGCAGGCGCCTATGTAAAGTTTTTTGGGCAAACGTACATTTTGTATGGAAAATGAAGACTTAAAAAATTAATTAAAAATATAAATAAATTTCCTCACTTTAAAATTACGATATTTATTACTTTGAAGAATAAATCTACCGAATAAAATTATGCGCGTATCAAAATTCGTGCTACCCTAATGGAAAGTGGAGCCAAAAAATCCGTTAGTTTAAACAAAAATATTGTGGCATCTATTGTGTGGTGAAAGAGGTGGGGGCAGTAAAATAAATTCTGTATTTTTGATTGAGATGTGATTCTTACATTCGAATGTTTGTCTGCTCTGCTCATAAATCGACTTAAAATCTTCCATTGTTGATGGTTTAGTATCAGTGGACAATGAAGCAGCACCAATCTCCTTAATTGGACTTAACGATAACTTATCGTACAACGGACGGCATTTGGTTAGGATTTGGAGAGTATTTAAAATCGATGGAAAATGTGTACGAATTGATTGCGATAGAATCATTTTTGCTTCTAAATAAAAGCGTCCAAAGTTTTCGAACGCAATAATAAACTTAATTTTAGGGACACCCCGCAATTACTTATTAGGAAACAAAATTTGTTTCCTCTAAATATTAAAACTATTCCAATCGTAATCAAGAACAGGTACTGCAAGTTGTTTGAAGGCCATCATCATCATGGCATAATGGCCGCGTTCATAGATAGAAATGGGGGCAAAAAATTCAGATATCTGAATATCTGGAGCTCCTGATTGGTCAGCTGTCAGAATTTCCGTGCGTTCAAGGATTCAGATATCTGAATTTTTACAGCTTCTGATTGGTCAGCTGTCATAAAAAATTTGAAAATTCAGATGACTTTTAAAGTGCCTCTACACTATCCCACAAAGTATTAACACATGTCAGAATAAGGTGAGAAAGAATTTCATACGACTGCCAAATTTGTGTGATGAAAATGATTTTCATATTTTGCTTCCACACTTGCATCAAAACAAATCAGTTTCACCATAACCTCAAACGCGCAAGTGGGATAGAATGTGTGATGGTTTTAGAACCGATCTTAAATATTTTCAGGTATAAACACATGTCAAATCGTGTAGGATGCGATGTCAAGTTGTGTGTGATGAAATTTCATATTTTGCTTCCACACTATTATACATGACTTTCTTCACACTTTTTTGACATGTATTAACACTCAATGGGATAGTGTGGAACGGCTGTTACGTTTGCTTAGACCTCTATTACACCATGAGCCTGATTACACGATTCGTTTTTTCGTTCGTTTCGTTTTTCGTCTATTTGACAGGTACGTACCTTCATGATTACACACAACGAAAAAAATCCATACGTGATTTTGACGTTCAACAAATTTGAGATTTATTTATTGGAAAATAGGCAGTAATAATAATTAAAAGTATTTTTAAATCACTTCTTGTTCAAATTTATACTTATTTAAGTATGAGAATCAATTTTAAATCTCATTATTTAAATTTTATAAACATTCCCCACCTCTACTCATTTGTCAAATCATAAACGTCAAAGTTCAACCAGAAAAAGTCTTGAAATTTTCATACGTGCTTTCGTCTTTCCTTTCCCCCTACGTTTCTACACCCTTCACCCAATGTGTCAAAAAGACGAAACACGTAACGTCCGAAAAAACGAATCGTGTAATCAGGCTCCATGATTCCTTGCGTGTGACTCTTTTCGAATTTTCATGAGTGCAAAGGAGAAAAAGCATCGGATTTCACCTTCGCACTCATTGAATTTTGACAAGAGTCAGACGCAAAGAATCATCGTGTAATTGGGGACTTACATGCTGGCTCCACCTGCCATGAACGATGCGAAGACTATGAACATGTCTAATAAAAATCCAATGGAGCCAGAAAAATCCATGTCTTGTCGACGACATGTCGAAGAAAACCAACTTTTAAATAAAACATCAACGCTGTTCAAAGCTTGCCATGAGATTTGACGTTTCACGTGCGTGTGAGTTTTTTTTTCTGGTTTTTCTCGTATCTTATGGTAGCTGGATATAAAAAAAAAGTCTTTCTACTGTTATCTGGAGTCTAAAGGGCGTGTATTATTGCAAAAGATAGAAGTAGTGTTGAGAGGAAAATGAAACGACATGACATGAATTGCCCAGCGAGACAAAATCTGCTGATTGTTGATTGGATTGTGGTTGCGATGTTGGGCATTTGTATGTCCTGTGGAGTCGGGGTGTTACGTTTCTAAGACAAAACCTCTGTTCGTGTACTATCCAAAACAGCCCATTTTAGTCCAAAGTTCTGTCAATATCATTTCTTTTATATGAACTTTGACAGAACTTTGGCCTAAAATGGGTAGAAATTGGCAGTTTTGGGTAGTACGCGAACAGAGGTAAAAATGTTCCCTTTCACACGAGGAAACTGAGTTGCCAGCAACTTTTAGTTCCTTGGTGAGAAGGGCAGTGCCGAGATTCAGCTATTTCAGCGAGTGAGATGAGATGACTCGCCGACTCATCTCACTTCACTCGCAAAAGTGATTCAGCTATTTAAGCTTTGTATATAAACTCTATAGTAATACTATGGAGACGTTTTTATTAGTTGGGTGTGTGATCGATGGTGCGCTGGCGTCGCTAAAGTTGCTTCAACATTTTTAAAATTGAATTATCAACATTCGCATGTGTATCTGGTTTTGTTGTTTATTTTTCGGTATGAATTCTCTTTTCTCTTTTTTTTGCTATGAATGAATTTTGAAAGCAATGGTGGTGGGTTTTTTCTTAATTTTTTGCTCTATCATCTGTTCTCCGCACGTTCGTCTGTTTTTTCGTTCTTCTTGAATCCAAAGAATTTTATATGCAAGGGTTTTGTTTTTGTTTGTTTTTTTTTGTCGAAAGATATCAATTTTTTTCTTATTTGGGTTCTTAGTCGTTGTGTATTGTTGTTGTTTCTTGTGCCTGACAAGGTGCATTGAGCAAAAATAGATTTTATTTTTCTGAATTTACAATTTTGTAGATCACAATCAAGACGAAAGAAAATTAAGCTGAAAAAATGAAACAGCGATGTACCTACTAGGTACATATTTCAACTATTTTTCATGTAAATTATTGTTTTTTTTGAAATTTCATTGTTTTGATCAAAATTATCATTACGATGATCTTACAAATAATTCTCGTTAGATAAGTTTGCATATCGTCCGTCAGTCTGCGAGGGTGTGTGAAGTATTTTTACTTCACCTTAGTACTTCAAATGTACTTCCCATTCAATGACTTAAAGTAAAACGAATGCAATACTAAAGACTGCTTGAAGTCATTGGGTCGTATTAATAAAACAGAGTAATTGCTTGAAGTAAACTCCGTAGCAAAGTAAAAGCATTTAGCAATTGCTTTATATTAGTATTAAAAAAATCTACCTTGCTTAAGTTAGTTCGAAAATTCGAACTTAGCAATTGCTTTACATTTGCCATAGTGTTTGTGGTTCTTAACACTTCATGTAGATATAATGTAACGAAAATCATAAAGAGATCGGCAAATTCATAGATTATTTTTTAATAGAATACAAGAGATACTCTTGTCAAAAACATTCTACCAAGCTATATTTATTGTTTTATTTCACGTTTGTTTCACTTTTATACATTATTTTGTGGATGATAGTTATAAAATTGATCAATAATTGTTTATTAAGCATTTTTATCGTCGCCAAAAGTTCTTGGTCTATAATTTTTTTTCACGAACATTTGTTGTAACTACTGCCGGTAAGAGTGGAATGATGTGCAAACCTACTTCATTCATCTTGAAGCAAAAGATCAAGAATACCAAACATTTAATTGAATGTATTTTCTTTTAAATTAAATTAATTGAATGATTTTATAAGTCTGAAAAAAAATATTTCACGTTATTATCCGTAGCAAATGTTCTAAGTCACCTAAATAGCAGACTTCAAATTTTCTAGTAATTGCTATATTTTTTGTGTTTTATAATTACCGATTGAAGCAAATGAGCGGTGGCATTACTTTTCAAAGATAGATAAGGCAAAAGCAATTGCTATAAATTTTTTACAATTGTGAAACTAAGCAATTGCTTCAGATTTGACAATTCTAGCTAGCAGAAGCAATTGCTCGGGTTTGTTAATATTACCCATTGAAGTCTTTTGCTAAGAATGCATTCCTTAAGTCTTTTGATTAAAGTCTTATGACTGCAGTCAATTGACTGCCTTGAAGTCCTTTGACTGCTTGAAGTCTTTTGACTGCTTGAAGTCAAGTAGTTTAAAGACTCCAAGAAGTTTAAAGACTTCATGCAGTTAATGAAGTCTTTAAACTTCTTGGAGTCTCTAAACTACTTGGATTCTTTTTACTTTTTTAATCATTATGAAGACTTAGGCCTGGTTCACACGAGATTGTACCGCACGATTTTTTGCAGTATAAATCCGTGCGAATGAGCAGTGGCGTATATATTTTGCATAGAGCCTTTCACACGACGTTTGTACGGCAAGAAAACGTACTCAGCTAAGTACGTTTATCGAATACTCAACGGACTTATCAAAAAAAACGAATGAATTGCGATGTATCGTCTTCCAGTGGCGTATAGTTTTATATAGTCTCGTTCACACGGTTTAAATCCACGTTGGGTATTTGTTCGTTGGCATAGAATGAGCTTCAGTGGAGAGAAAAGCCGATGTACACAAACAAAATTAATCGACCGAAATGGTTGGTTTAAAAAAATTATAACTCCGGTGATACTCATTGGATCTTGGAGGTTAAGGTTAAAATATAGAAGAGGAATGAGGCAATAAATATGCGTTTTTAGTTTTTCAAAATTATAAAAATTTTCATCAACATTTGAATTTAGAATAAAATAAATGGAATTGAATTGGGCTTTATTCACCTTTTTAGTATAAAAATGTTTGCCCCTCCTCAATGATTTTTTTACACAATATAGCCCGTTATGTCAGCTTTCATTTAAGACCTTAACCTTGAAGATCCAATCAGTAGAACGGGAGCTATAATTTTTTAAAGCCATCCATATCAAATTTTAATTAAAAAAATTCCATGTTGATAACGGGATCTTCTCGCTGGTGGATGGTCGTGGACAATGGTCCAAGCAGGTAATTTCAATGCAATTGTTTTGGTTTTTCGATCAATTTAAAATCAAGATTGTGTCGCTTATATACCACGTAGGATAATGAATGGGGTATCAAAATAACCGTAATTTTATTTACATGTTATATTTAAAACAACAAGAAAATTCATCAATGCACTAAGGAGATATGAGTTCATATGTGAAAGCGCTCAAATAATGCCGTTATCTCCATCCAACGGTATTCTAGGACTCTTATTTTTTTAATTCATATTTAAATCAATATTTTCTATCATCCGTCCAAATTTCAGCTTTCTAGCCCTTTCCCTTAAAAAGATAAAAACAAAATATTTCACAAATTCAAACTTTTCCATTCATTTTCATTATACTGCAGCTATTCGAGTTTTAAAAGAATAAATATAAATATCGTGTGAACACCCGATTTTTGTTCGGTAAAAACCGAATGCGATAAAAAAACGTGCGGTACAATCTCGTGTGAACCAGGCCTTATGGCCGATTTCACGATTGGCTTTTAATTATTTAAAAAGCCTTTTAGCCTTTAAATGATGTTTTTTGGTTTCACCAAATGCTTTTATATTTAAGAAGATTTTAAATGCCCTTGTAAACTAAAAGCTCGTTTTTGTCTCATTAAATTTTAAAAGTCTTTTTTGTTAAGCCATTCATGTCAACAACAGCTGATATTTTGCTGTCAGAATAATTGTCCCTCGTCCATGATGCTTTTTCACTTTTTCTCATAGACTTCGCATGTGCGAGGGAAACAACCCCTTTCTTTGAATCCAGGGATGTGAGCAAACTCAGTCAAATTAAAATATCCCTAAAATATCCCTTTTCTACATTGGTGAAACTGAAAAATTTTAAATGTCTGATAAAATTTAGAAGGAGGTTAGATAAAAGTAATTTTAGTGTTTGTTTATGAATTCGGCCATTAAACCATTATTGATATTTATTTGAATACCTAATTAGGAATCGAAACTAACCACAAAATGAAAAAAAAAAATGTTAGGTTCAAAAACTGTACATAGGTATACCTATGCATTTTTTTGTTTTGTTTTTACTGAGCACCATTTTGTGTGTTCTTCTACATTAAAAACGAAAACAAAAATAAATGAGGATAATAGAAACGAGAATGAATGTGCATGAAAAATAAAAAAAAATAAAAGGTACACAATTTTTAATTATGAATCTTTATTAAAACAAAGGAATCGAACTACCCGTGACAAGCTTAAATCGAGAACTGACTAGACATGTGTAACGCAGCGCTGCGTTAGCGCAATGCGTTGAAGCAGCAGCTGCGTTATGTGCGCTGATACACCAATTGGTAACGCAGTGGCGCAAAAGCGCAAAAGCGCAGTTCATCAACTCATCAACTCAATAATCTAATTGGACTTTTGACAAGCGCTAGCGCAGCGCCAGGAACGCGCCGCACAAACAAAAACCATTGAAGCAAATGAAGAAACAAGAAAGCGCTGATTTCTTTGTAGCGCTCTCAAGATGTGTTTGAAAAAAATTCTTTTATATTCACTTCATAGTGCTTCGAAAAATATTATCTTCCACATTTTAAGACAGATTTCAATAAAATTCGGTGTGATTGAAGTATGGAATAAATAATTGAAGAAAAAAATACTTTCAATGAGGGTGCTTCATAAAAAAGTGTTTTCGCACTTTAAGGAAAAATTTTATTTTTACTGTACAAAAAGTTTATGAAGCGTGTGTTGGGGAAAACAAAAATAAAATTTAGCATTTTTACATTAGGGTGTACCTTACGAACGCTATCTTCCACATTTTCAAACAGAATTCAATAAAATTCGGTGTGATTGATGTATGGAATAAATAATTGAAGAAAAAAATACTTTTAATGAGGGTGCTTCATAAAAAAGTGTTTTCGCACTTTAAGGAAAAATTTTATTTTTACTGTACAAAAAGTTTATGAAGCGTGTGTTGGGGAAAAAAAAAATAAAATTTAGCATTTTTACATTAGGGTGTACCTTACAAACGCTATCTTCCACATTTTCAAACAGAATTCAATAAAATTCGGTGTGATTGATGTATGGAATAAATAATTGAAGAAAAAAATACTTTCAATGAGGGTGCTTCATAAAAAAGTGTTTTCGCACATTAAGGAAAAATTTTATTTTTACTGTACAAAAAGTTTATGAAGCGTGTGTTGGGGAAAAAAAAATAAAATTTAGCCCCCACTGCTTGGGCTCACTATAGGGATTCGGGGTAGGTGTATGCAAAGCTTCTTTTGCATACAAAAAAATATCATTCATATTTCGGAGAAAAAAAAAGTTGAGAAAGTTTAGCAGCAAAACTGAAAATATTTTTTTGAAAGTTTAGGAAAAAACTTTTTTACCAAATTCTTTTATATCTTTTATACTGACACTTCCTAGATCACGAATATGCATTTTATAAGTCGCTAGGACGCTTAGTTTAGCCGCAAATCAAGTTTAAAGGTGCCACAAATCGCGTTTAAAGATAAAAGTCGATTTTTCGTATAATGCGATACTTCAATTGAGCGCCAATGTCAAGTCTTCTTGAGAAACAGTACCTAGGGTGGCGAATAAACAGTGAGGTATTATGGGAGGGGGGGCATGCTGCCCCCTGCAAACCCCACTGCTTGGGCTCACTATAGGGATTTGGGGTGGGTGTATGCAAAAAAAAAAATATCATTCATATTTCGGAAAAAAAAAGTTGAGAAAGTTTAGCAGCAAAACTGAAAATATTTTTTTGAAAGTTTAGGAAAAAACTTTTTTTACCAAATTCTTTTATATCTTTTATACTGACACTTCCTAGATCACGAATATGCATTTTATAAGTCGCTAGGACGCTTAGTTTAGCCGCAAATCAAGTTTAAAGGTGTAAACTTTGATGCCCCTAGGACGCTTAGTTTAGCCACAAATCGCGTTTAAAGATAAAAGTCGATTTTTCGTATAATGCGATACTTCAATTGAGCGCCAATGTCAAGTCTTCTTGAGAAACAGTACCTAGGGTGGCGAATAAACAGTGAGGTATTATGGGAGGGGGGGCATGCTGCCCCCTGCAAACCCCACTGCTTGGGCTCACTATAGGGATTTGGGGTGGGTGTATGCAAAAAAAAAAATATCATTCATATTTCGGAAAAAAAAAGTTGAGAAAGTTTAGCAGCAAAACTGAAAATATTTTTTTGAAAGTTTAGGAAAAAACTTTTTTTACCAAATTCTTTTATATCTTTTATACTGACACTTCCTAGATCACGAATATGCATTTTATAAGTCGCTAGGACGCTTAGTTTAGCCGCAAATCAAGTTTAAAGGTGTAAACTTTGATGCCCCTAGGACGCTTAGTTTAGCCACAAATCGCGTTTAAAGATAAAAGTCGATTTTTCGTATAGTGCGATGCATCAATTGAGAGCCAATGTCAAGTTTTGATGGGAAACAGTAACTTGGGTGGCAAATAAACAGTGAGGTATTATGGGGGACATGCTGCCCCTCCTACAACCCCCCTGCTTGGGCTCACTATAGGATTTGTGGTGGGTGCGGGGTTGGGTGTAAAAAAAGTTCTTTTGTATTTAAAGAATCTGGATTTAAGGAAACAGAATTTTAACCCTCCTTTTTGGGTCCCGTAAAATTAAAAAACGAAAAAAAAAGTTGAGAAAAGTTTAATTTTTGATTGAAATTTTCAGAAAAGCAAAAATTTATTGATTTTTCGAAGAAAAATTAAAAGAAAGCACAAAAAAGTTGAGAAATTTTTGATTGAAATTTTCAAAAAAAAAAATTTTTTTTTAATTTTTCAAAAAAAAAGTCGAAAAATTTTATATATTTTTCAAAAAAAAAAAATGTCCACCCCTGTCCAGATCCCGACCCACCTCTGTCCAGATGCAGACTCACCTCCGTCCAGATCCAGACCCACCTCTGTCCAGATCCAGACCAACCTCTTTCCAGATCCAAACCCATCTCTGTCGAAATCCAAATCCACCTCTGTCAAGTTCCATAGACCCACCCAATCCCCAAAAATTGAAAACGAAATTTAGAACAAAATTTTCGTCATGAACTGTAAATTTTATCTATTTTATTATTATTTTTTTTTTTTAATTTATTTGTTTGCTTCAACACAGTCCAGTCCAGTATATAAGTCAACATAGCACACAAAAGAGTGACGCGCTCCGCGCTGCGCTGTTGCGCAAATTGAGTCAGTGAGTTATTTTGTTTCAATTGAGTCAAAAAAAAAAATTGCGTTATAACGCAAATTGCGTTAACGCATTTCGCTGATACACTGAAGTGCGCTTGAGTCAGTGTATCAGCGCACGAATTTTCACTGCGTTACCCATGTCTAGAACTGACTAATTGAAATTAAAATTATTTCCACAAGATATGCAGAGTGCATACCTTGCAGTTATTTGTAAGCTTATGTGGAGCGATAAATATTATTGTGACACAAAATATGCAAAGGGCATATTTTGTAATTAGAACGAAGTTCTTTATTTATTTATCCTTTTCTTAGGAATTGTGAAACAAAATATGCAAAGTGCATATTTTGTAATTAGAACGAAGTTCTTTATTTGTTAATCTTTTTCTAAGGAATTATGAGGCAAAATATGCAATGTGCATATTTTGAAAATTATTTATCTCTCCACTTCACTTATATAATATTTATATGAGGGGTTGTGGTTGATGCTATAACTCCCCCCGCATTCGTCTGAGGCTCCGACGAAGTATTTTTTTATTTTATTTTCTCTTGAATCCGCATGTCACAATTGGCTTCTTCCATTTTAATTATGTTTTTGATACAATTATCATTGATCTCTATTAAATTATTTTTAAGATCATCTTTTACTGTACTATAATATATTGTAATAACTTTCCATATTTGAACTATAACGACTCCGAAATGCAAACAAACGGACACAGTAAAGCTTAGGGTCGCAGTGCAAACATACACTTATTAGCTATAATTATAGCAACTCTCAAACGAAGGAAGCGCCATCTGCCGGATTATAGCAGATTTACCAGCTGTCAAATAAAAGCTTTTGGAAGGGAAATTATTGGGAAATTTCCCCTACGCAAAGCTCTGGAAGCAGAGACCAGAACGTTCTCCTTATTTCGAGAGTTTGGAAAACAAGTATAAAAGGCACATGTTTGAACGGCAGCGACACAGTTTGTTTTTAATCGTGAATGAATAAAGTTGGTTGTAATAAAAGTGAAAAGTAAAGTTGGTGAATTAATTTCAGTGGTGAATAATAAATCGTTTTGTAGTAAGAAAAGTAAAGTGTTTTTATTTTGTAAAATAAATAAGTGGAAGTTTTGAATAAAGTAAATAAGTTTTATTAACGAACCTGAGAAAATATTACATTGGTGTTAGAAGTGGAATAGAACTTATTTTATCTGGCACTCAGTTAATTTATTGTAAGGAAAAGGGAAAAAAAGACAATGGGTAAATCATTGAATGATTTAAATTTAGTGGAACTTAAGGCAGAACTGAATAAGCGAGATCTTCCTACTGCTGGAACAAGGAATGATCTTATAATTCGTCTGCAAGAAGATTTAAGAAGATGTGGAAAAAACCCGGACACGTTTATATTCGACATTGAAATGGAAGAACAACAAGAGCAAGTAAGTACGTTGGACATAACCACTATGATGTCTCAGCTGCTCGCCAGCCAAAAGAATTTTCTCGAACAAAGCCAAGAGCAAAAGAATCTTCTAGAACAGCAAAACCAAGAACAACGGAATGAACAAAAGAATCTTCTCGAACGTTTCGAACAGCAAAGCCTAGAGCAGAAGAATCTTCTAGAACAACAAAGCCAAGAACAAAAGAGTCTGCTCGAAAAACAAGAAAAGAATCTTCTTCAACAATTCCAAGAACAGACAAATTTACTCGAAGGTAAGTTAGATGCCTTTGACAACAGAATTGTTGCCCTTGACGAGCGAGTCGATAGACAATTTTCAACTGTCGATAAGCAATTGTCAACAGTAGAAGCAAAGTTCGAAAAAATGGAAGATAAAATTGAATCCATTACCAAGGAATTAGACAAAGTAAGGAAGATGAAGGTTCGAGAAAGTTCTGGTGACTGTCCTAGGAGAAAGGAGATGCATCCACCAACCTTCGATGGACAAACTTCTTGGTCAATCTACAAGAAGCAGTTTGAGGCAGCTGCAGCAACGAACGGCTGGGACGACGAAGACAAATATATAGCTCTGACGCTTGCTCTTAGAGGAACTGCTGCTGAGCTGCTGCAAACCATACCAGCAGAAAAGAATGGCAACTTCAGCGCTCTTGTTCAGGCCATTGACAAACGCTTTGGAGATGGCCATATGCAAGAAGTCTTCCGTGTTCAACTCAATACAAGAGTCCAGAAAAGGGGAGAAGCTCTGCAACAGCTTCAAGCAGACATCGAACGATTGGCGCATCTGGCATATCCAGCTGCAGGAGATGAAATCATTAACCAATTCGCAACAGAAGCCTTTGTTCGCGCTGTTTCTGACATCAACCTTCAGCGAGCAATTCGAACGGCTGGAAAACGCACGCTCCCTGAAGCATTGGCGTTCGCCCTGACTATGGAAGCAGCAGAACAGGCTTCTCAAGGAGTTCATCGGGTAAGAGAAATAGAAATTGAGGAGTGTTCTTGCCAGAGAACTGTATTCCAAAGGAACCAGCGAGATAGACCTGCTTGATGCTGGAACTGTAACAAAACCGGACATCTTCAACGCCAGTGCAGATTGCCACCTAGAAGACCTGCATGTCAACATTGTGGAAGCAGAAACAGCAACAACAGTCAATACTCCTACTCGGCCCGTTTCTCAACCGGGAAACGAGTAAGAACCAACTTCGAGGGGCAGAAGCTGGTTTCTGGTATCGATGGCCCCAGAACCACCATCCAGGTATCACAGACGAAACGAAACAATAAAAGTCTGACTGTGGAGGCAACACTAAACGGCAAAAAGCAAGTGGCTACGATCGACACCGGTGCCACTGCCTCCATTGTTCGAAAGGACTTGGTGAAGATGACATGGCTGCATAACACCAACACTTACCGCCTGAAAACTGCAACAGGAGAGGCAGCCAGAGTTTACGGGGAAGTTCGTCTTACAATCCGTTTGGCAGAACTGGAGTTTTCACATCTGTTTCTGGTAGCAGATATATGTGACGAGTGCATCGTTGGAATCGACTTTATGAAAGAGCATGGAGTAATTCTCGACATCGGGAAGCAAGTTCTCAAGTACCGAAATGTGGAGATTCCTATGGTTTACGGCAATGAAAACTCATCAACTCTCAGGACTGTCATAAAAGAAGATATATGCCTGCCACCTTCCTCAGAAGTGTTCGTTTGGATGAAAATAAAAGGTGATTTGGGTAGCCATCGATACCTAATGGTGGAACCAGACTCTGAACAGTCTTCCCAAAACATCATCCTAGGGAAGACCCTTGTGGCACCAAAGAACAACATGGTACCCGTACGGATACTTAACATCAAACCGTACGAAGTCAAGCTAAGAAAAGGAGAAATTGTTGGAAAGTGTGAATCTGTCTCCGCCATAACTACGATCACAGAAGCTGACGCAAAACATCTGTGGACCCCGGCAAAGTGAACTCTATGAAGGCAAAAATTCTGAAGTCATCCAAATTAACTGAACGTCAGCTAAGTGTTGCTGGAAGCCTCCTTCACGAGTACGGTGATATACTCTCTTCACCCAGTGGGCAGTTTGGTCGAACACAACTGGTGCAGCATCGAATCGATACAGGAGACGCAAGACCTATTCGACAACCAGCAAGACGTCTCCCATTAGCCAAACAAGCCGAAGTTGAAGAGATGATATCGACCATGAAGAAAGATGGGCTAATCGAAAACTCAAAAAGTCCTTGGGCATCCCCAGTTGTTCTTGTCAAAAAGAAGGACGGAAGTACTCGATTTTGTGTGGACTATCGGAGGCTGAACGATGTGACAAAGAAAGACAGCTACCCTCTGCCAAGAATCAGCGATACTCTGGATGCGATGGAAGGAGCTGAATGGTTTTCAACATTGGACTTGAAGAGTGGCTACTGGCAGGTAGAAATCCATCCAGAAGATCGAGAAAAGACGGCTTTCTCCACAGGAAATGGTCTGTGGCAATTAAAAGTGATGCCTTTCGGACTATGCAACGCTCCGGCAACATTTGAGCGTTTGATGGAGTGCGTTTTACAAGGACTTACTTGGAAATCTTGCCTAGTCTATTTGGACGATGTCATTGTTTATGGTAAGACATTTGATGAGCATTGTGGAAACCCTAAGGCCGTGTTCCAGAGGCTTCGAGAACCAAACTTGAAATTGAATCCAGACAAGTGCGAGTTTTTCAAGTCTGAGGTAAAATACTTGGGACATATCATCTCTTCCCAAGGAGTGAAGACTGATCCTGAAAAAGTTGACACCGTAAAGAATTGGCCAACACCACAGGATAAACATCAACTCCGGAGCTTTCTTGGTCTAGCCACGTACTATCGACGATTTGTGAAGGATTTTGCTGGGATCGCGAAAAGTTTGCATCAGCTAATAGAGAAAGGCAAACCGTTCAAATGGTCAAGCGAGTGCGAGAAAAGGTTCCAGGAACTTAAGCAGCGCCTATGCAATACCCCAGTTTTGGCCTATCCGACACCAGAAAAACCTTTCATCATCGACGCTGACGCAAGTAACGTGGGAATTGGTGCCGTACTATCACAAGTCCACGAAGGAGAAGAGAAGGTCGTTGCCTATTACAGCAAGGTGCTCTCAAAGCCAGAAAGAAATTACTGTGTGACCAGAAGAGAACTTCTAGCTTTAGTATCGGCAACAAAACACTTCCATAAGTACATCTATGTACAGAAGTTCCTTCTTCGAACAGATCATGGTGCACTTAATTGGCTGTTGAACTTTAAAAATCCTGAAGGTCAAGTGGCAAGATGGATTGAGAGATTGCAGACATACGACTACCAGATTCAACATCGAAGAGGAAGGTTGCACTCAAATGCAGATGCCTTATCTCGGAGACCATGCAAACCGGACTGCAAGCACTGCACACGTCAAAAAGAGAAAGAGGTTGCTTCCATCCAGGGATTAAGAGCCGACCCCATTTACGGTTGGAGTAATGAAGAAGTAAGAGCTGCCCAACAAGAAGACTATGATATTGAACCCATTCTTGCATGGAAGGAACACGAAGAGAAGCCAGAATGGTGTGACATCTCCTACAGAAGTCCAACTCTTAAGGCGTATTGGGCACAATGGGACTCGCTTCATGTACAAGAAGGAGTACTAAGACGTAAATGGAAGTCCACAGACGGCAAATCATATGTGATGCAGCTAGTCGTACCTCGTTCCAAAGTTAATGACGTTCTTCAAGAGATGCATGATGGAGCTTCCGGAGGACACTTGGGTGTCAATAAGACACTGGAAAAGGTAAGGCAGCGATTCTACTGGCTACATGCAAGAGAAGACGTCGAAAAATGGTGCTGAAAATGTGATACTTGTGCTGCAAGCAAGGGACCAGACAGAAAAGTTCAGAGTAAGATGCAGCAGTATAATGTGGGCACGCCTTTTGAAAGAATTGCAATAGACGTTGCAGGCCCTTTTCCAGAAACCAGAAACGGAAACCGATACATCCTGGTAGTAATGGACTACTTCAGCAAGTGTGGCCTGAGGCATTTGCCATCCCAAACCAGGAAACCAAAACAGTCGCGGATCAGATTGTTTTCAACTGGGTAAGCAGGTTTGGTGTACCTATGGAACTCCATTCAGATCAAGGGAGGAACTTCGAGTCCAAAATCTTTCAGGAAGTTTGTACACTCCTTGGCATTAAAAAGACGAGGACAACACCGCTTCACCCACAGTCTGATGGGATGGTTGAACGATTCAACCGGACCCTTAAAGAACACCTTTCCAAAGTTGTAAGCGACAACCAACGAGACTGGGATCGGCATATTCCGTTATTCTTGATGGCCTATCGAAGTGCGGTACATAGCTCAACAGGACATACACCATCAGAAATCCTGCTCGGGAGCACAATACGACTACCAAGCGAAATCAAATTTGGATGTTATACAAGCGAGCCACAAGGAATAGACGACTACGTGGACAACCTCAAAGAAAAGCTAGTTGACATTCACGAAAGGACGAGGGCAAATATAAAGCTGTCGAGTGATCGGATGAAAACAAGATACGACGCAAAAGCCACAACGACAGGATTCCAAGTGGGAGACCTTGTGTGGTTTTATAATCCCCACCGTCGGAAGGGACTTTCACCGAAGCTTCAACAAAATTGGGAAGGCCCTTATACTGTTGTAACACGAATAAACGATGTCGTCTACCGCATTCAGAGAGGATTAAGAGGCAAACTAAAAGTAGTTCACAGCGACCGTTTACATCATTATAATGGTGATGGAAGTGATGGCTTTGCTTGGGACGATCAATCCTAAGAGGGGGGCAGTGTAATAACTTTCCATATTTGAGCTATAACGACTCCGAAATGCAAACAAACGGACACAGTAAAGCTTACGGTCGCAGTGCAAACATACCCTTATTAGCTATAATTATAGCAACTCTCAAACGAAGGAAGCGCCATCTGCCGGATTATAGCAGATTTACCAGCTGTCAAATAAAAGCTTTTGGAAGGGAAATTATTGGGAAATTTCCCCTACGGAAAGCTCTGGAAGCAGAGACCAGAACGTCCTCCTTATTTCGAGAGTTTGGAAAACAAGTATAAAAGGCACATGTTTGAACGGCAGCGACACAGTTTGTTTTTAATCGTGAATGAATAAAGTTGGTTGTAATAAAAGTGAAAAGTAAAGTTGGTGAATTAATTTCAGTGGTGAATAATAAATCGTTTTGTAGTAAGAAAAGTAAAGTGTTTTTATTTTGTAAAATAAATAAGTGGAAGTTTTGAATAAAGTAAATAAGTTTTATTAACGAACCTGAGAAAATATTACAATATATTTTTGTTTTTATCTACAAGGACGGTTTTTTCTTTCGTGTGCAAGGACTTGTTTTGCTTGTTTGGTATAGGTTCAATTAGTATTTCTGTTAAGTCTATTTCTGTAAACTGGGGAATCAACAAAATGATTACGATTTGGTTTTTGTAAAACGTTACCGCGATTTTAATATATTGGAATGTTTCGGGGTTAGGAATCATATCTACTTCTTCAGGAGTTAATATGTTTCCCGTGAGAATACCTAATTTACTTGTCATTATTACTTGATCTATATCATCAATGTGGTTTTTCAATAAATTAATATCATAATTGAGCTGGTAGACATGTTGTATATATCTCATTTCTTCTTCTAAATTGCTAAGTCGTTTATGTGTTGCGTTAGTATAATTATTTAAGTAGGTTTCTATTTTATATTGTTGGGTTGTTATATGTTTCGTAATATTTTTTATTTGATCAGACAAATCTTGGTTTATCTTGATTTGTTTGTTATCTTCATAAATGATATTCTTTATATTAAGATTTACATTATCAAGTTTCATCTGTATTTTAAACGCATCTTCGCTGTCCATTGTACCAGCAATGAATTTAAGTCCCTGACCTAAAATATTAAACAGTGCTCTCTTAGTTTTAATGTGGGGTTTAAGAAAGTTTACTTTATTCTCTAAAAGATTGAAATTATGTTTTATAGTACTAAGCATTGGTCCTATAATCTCAGATTTGGGTTCTAATTTTTCTATATTCTTGTAGATATGGTATTTGGTTACTTCATATTCGGTAATATTTATTATATGTAGGACTTTAATGTGGTTCTTTATTAATTTCCTATCTCTTAGTTTAATAGGTATATATCCGTCGTTGTTGGTTATATCTTGTATCTCTATTGATTGCGTATAAATTTGCAGGAAGATGGTGAAGAGAATGAGTATAATTGGCCGCATCATCATTTCCTGAAATGAGTTTGAAATTTGTTTCAGTTTCAGTTATGATTTTCATTTTGTTCTATTGTGTATTATTTAGCTTTTTCTGAAATTTTTTTTTTTCTGACATGGGTTTTATAGTATTTCAGACCTGTCTTTACATCTTTAACGTGTTCCCTATCTATCAAATCTGTGTTGATTTTTCTATACTTCGAATGGTTCTTACCTCCTCTAATTTCTTTTATATAGTTAATACCTGGTTCTAATTCTACGTCACTTCTATCTTTGTTCAAAATACTTATAGTTTTCTCTTTTTTTTCAACCATACGTTTAAAAATATCTTCATATTCTTCATCTTTAACTTTTCCTTGTATAAAGTCTAAAGGTTTATGGTGTGTAGTAGAATTTATTGTGTTATTATAGAACCCGTTTATTAAAAGCATTTGTTCTTCTATAGGGAGATGTTTTTTTGTATGTTTTAGTAATCTTAGATGTTCATTAATAGTGTTATGAAGCCTTTCAATGTCTGCATTACCGTTATGATTTGAATTTGAAGTAAAATGAATTTCAATATTTTTTTCGTCTAAAAATTCTTTCATTAGTTTTGATTTCATTCCTAGTTCGTTGTCTGTCACTATTTTATTTATATTTCCATAAACACTAATGTATTTAAGTATGGCTTTTCTGAATTCTGACTCCTTGCGACTGTCCATTTTAACGAACAAGGCAGTTTTACTAAACTTATCTATGATTGTAGCGAAAATAGATTTATTTATTGTATAGAAAACATCTAAATGAATTATTTCGTTAGGTCTAGACGGAGTTTCTGTTATTTTGTAAGGTACTTTAATAGGTTTTCTTTCATATTTTTCTAATATACAAATTTCACAGTTATTAATAAATTCTGTTATTTTATGTTTCATGTTAGGATAATAATAATCCTTTTTTAATGCCTCGTACAATTCATTTATCCCTCTATGATTATTTTCTTCATGTTTTTCTTTCATTACTTTTTCCAATTCTTCTTCATCTTTTATGTCTTTTAATATTTTGCTACATCTAATTATTCTGTAACCCTTAAAATAATTGGAGTATACAGTCTGAATTCTTTCAAAAATTTCGTTACTAACCAATATCGCGTTAATTACTTCTGGGCTAAAATGATTCTTGATGATTTGAACTAGACTTTCGTCATCTAAAGTTTTTATTCCGATTATTTTACGTTTTTTGTTATAAATTTGCTTATTTTGTATATATGTTGAACCTGAAGTTAATTTATTTAATATTATTTGATTTTTATATAGATTAATAGGAGTTACCGTTTGTGTAATGTGATTTATTTTCGCTAAATTTTCACAGGTGTTAACTTCTATTCTACTTAAAAAATCGGCTACCTTGTTTTCGTTGCCTTTTTTATAAAATATTTTGTAATTATATTCTCCTAACTGAAGTTTCCAACGTATAAGTTTACCGTTAGGTTCCTTCAAATTGTCTAACCAAACTAAGGGCTGGTGGTCTGTAAACAATCTAATTTCTCTCCCAAAAATATAGGGCCTGAATTGTTTAAAACACCAAACTATACTTAGAAGTTCTTTCTCAATAGTTGAGTAATTAACTTCGTGTTCATTCAGTGTGCGAGACACGTATGCAATTGGTTTATTTTCCTGTGATAATACGCCTCCTATAGCGTATTGACTTGCATCCGTAGTGACTTCAAACATTTTGTTGAAGTCTGGATAAATTAATATTGGAGACGTAACCAATTTGTCCTTAAGGGTCTCAAAACTTTCTATATACTTTAAATCGTTAATGTCGATTTTTGCATTTTTTTTTAAGTATTTTGTCATGGGTTTTGCAATGTCTGCGTAGTTCATAATAAATTTCCTGTAATACCCAGATAAGCCTAAAAATCTCTTTATTTCCTTTTGTGTTTTGGGAATGGTGTAATTTCTAATTATTTCTACTTCCTTCGTATTAGGTTGTATTCCTTCTTCGTTGACAACATGCCCTAAAAATTCTACTTCTTTCCTTAAGAACTCGCATTTGTCTAACTGAACTTTTAATTTGGCCTGCTTAAGTTTCGAAAATATAGACTTTAAGTTCTTGATATGTTCTTCGAGTCCATTAGAGAAGACAATAATGTCATCCATATAGACCAAACATTTAGTTCCTATATGCTCCCTTAATACTATGTCCATAAGTCTTTGAAATGTACTTGGGGCATTTTTCAGCCCAAATGGCATTCTACGGAATTCGTAATGTCCGTTATCGACAGAGAACGCAGTTTTTCTACGTCTGGTTCATTCATCTCTATTTGATGGAATCCACTTCTTAAATCGATTGTCGAAAAATAATTGCTTTTTCCCAATTTGTCTAATATTTCATTAATATTAGGAATTGGATAGCGGTCGTCCACTGTTTTTTCGTTCAGTTTTTTATAGTCGATAACCAATCTCCATTTGGTTTTCCCCGATGCGTCCTGTTTCATTGTAAGGGCTGGAGCTTGGTTGAATAATATTGTTTTCTAACATTTCTTGAATTTGTTTCTGTATTTCGACTTTATGAATGTATGGGTACCTATAAATTTTACTTTTAGTTGGTGTATTGTCTGTGGTTTTTATGATGTGTTTTATTTCATTGGTAAAAGTAAGTGGTTCTAAATGTTCTACTAGTTTCTTAAGTTGTTGTTCTTCTTCTATGTTGAGATGTTCTACTCTAATTTGTTGAATAAAGTTACTATTGAAATTTTGTTTGATTTCATAAGGTTCGACATTATTAAAGTCATATATTTCGGCTATTTCTGTTGTCCTAAAAGGTTTGCATAAGTTTAGTAAATGTGGTTTACTATCTGTATTTAGTATTTTGGTTCTTGCTTTAAAATTCTCGACATTACAAAGACCTTCTAAAACCGTTATATGTTCGTTTAATTTAATTTTATTCATTAACGTTTCTCCTAATTTCTGTTCGACTGGAATTCTATAGTAATGTTCCCCTGGATCTATTTGATATAATGTATTCTCCTTAATATGGTTAAAATTTAATTTTATTTCAGTATTGTTTATTTTAATCCACTTGTTTTTATAATTGATTCCTGTATCATACTTTAGTAATATATCATTTCCTATCAACCCGTCATATTTATCGTGAAAGTTGTAAATAAAAAATTCTAATTTATCTGTTGAGTTTCCAAATTCTGGGAAACAATCTATTACTACCTTTTCTGTTATTATAGTCTCGTTGTTAAGTGATCTTAAGGCTATTGGTTTATCTAATTTAACGAGAGAATAATTCTTAAATATTTGAGGGTTAACTATCGAGTTCGAAGCACCGGTATCTGTTAAGAATTTTTTGTCCTTAATAGTTATGTAGCATACTTTGTTGGGGCTGGTTCCGGAAAATTTCCGATATCGATGGCACACTGATGGTTGACATCCATTGGCTCAATTTGGTTGTTTATATTCGATGATTGTTGACTATTCTGGTAAGGATTCTGGACTTTAGTGTTAACATTAGGATTATTGTTGTATGGATTAGGAATCTGGTTGTGATTGTTGTTTTGATAATTATTATTAAAGGGAGTGTGTCCCGGATTTGAGTATCCTGTATTTGGATTCTGGGGATAAAAATTACTTGGATTGGGATTTCTATAATTAAAATATCTATTATTTGGGTATTTAAAGTTACTATAACGATTATTATTAAAATTTCCAGAATTTGAATTTCCTGCGCTAGGGGTCTTGGAGACAAAATTCTGATTTCGTGATTGTGGATTTCTTTGAGATTGTTCCCTTTTTGTGTTAAAATTTATATCATTTCTGTAATTTACTCTGTTATTATAACCCGAACTCGAATGGAAAGTTTTATTATTTTCTTTGGTGCGATCGGACTGCATAAAATATGCGTGTCCTGCTTCGTGCAAGATATTTATGGCTTCCTCTAAAGTCTTGGGGTTCCTACAATAGAGCAATGATCGCATTGGCTCTGGTAATTTGGCTTTGAATATGTGCAAGGTGGATTGTATATTTTGAGAAATGTTGACTTCGGAAGATGCACTATTTGCGTCAAAGATTTGTTTTGTTTTATTGTTAAGCCTTCTTAGTGTGGATTTAATTTGATTATAAAATTCTACGCTATTATTTCTAAATGTAGCTCCTCTTAACTCGTCGAATAGTTCTTCTAGAGTTCTTCTATCACCAAAGTTATTAATCAAAATTGTCTTTATTTCATTCCATGTAGTTACATGGTTATTTATTTCGACAACTTCTCTAGTCCTGCCTTTTAGTTTAGCTTTTATTTTATCGGAAAATATACTCTGACTGAGTGCATCGTACTTAATTAGAAGTGGGTGGATTTTATCAATAAGATCCAAGAAATTTTGGAGATCTTGATATTCTCCTGAGAGTTCTGGTAACCCTGATAGGTATTTAAGTGGATCAATTGTGAGTGAAAGTGTAGTAGCCATATTATTTTCCGGTGAAGAAAGGTCTAATGAAGATGGTTTACCACGAGATTCTAAATCTTATTGGAATTGGTTTACAATTTCTGTTATTGCGTCTGACTGACTTTTTAATTTATTAAGGTCTTCTAGTGGGCTCGACATGTATGTAGATAGAGGAAATAAGTTTACATTTAAATTATCAAAGCAGCATTAACCATTAAGGTGTATTAAATAAAATAACGTTCACAAAAAAAATAAATACCAAAAAAAATTTTTTTATATATATGTATGAAAAAGAAATAATTAAACGTAATAAAAAAAAAATATTTCACCATCTTCACCATCACAATAAAACTTGCTTATTGATCTTCTTGTTCCGTAGGTATAGGTAGTTACAGTTGAAGTTGAAATTAAAGTTGAAGCTGAAGTAGATGAGTTGGATACTTAGATCTGCTGATGTTTCTTGTTGTAATTTTTGAGTTCTCTTTTTTTATTAATGTCTATTTTGTATTATATTACAAATTTTTTCCACAGGAATTGTTCGATTTTTGTACTCCTTTTTTTTTCTCTTTTTCGTAGAGATAAAAGTGCCACTGATTATTTGTTAATGTATTTTTTTTTCTCTTTTTCGTAGAGATAAAATACCACTGATTATTTGTTTATGTATTTTTTTTCTCTTCTTCGTAGAGATAAAATACCACTGAGTAGCAAGTACTTAGTTCTTTTGTCAAAATAAAAATTTTTTTCTCGGATTATTTATGGTGTTTTATTTTTTTATTTTTTTTTTTCGTGGTATATCCTACCGACTGCGCCAGAAACGAGAATGAATGTGCATGAAAAATAAAAAAAAATAAAAAGTACACAATTTTTAATTATGAATCTTTATTAAAACAAAGGAATCGAACTACCCGTGACAAGCTTAAATCGAGAACTGACTAATTGAAATTAAAATTATTTCCACAAGATATGCAGAGTGCATACCTTGCAGTTATTTGTAAGCTTATGTGGAGCGATAAATATTATTGTGACACAAAATATGCAAAGCGCATATTTTGTAATTAGAACGAAGTTCTTTATTTATTTATCTTTTTCTTAGGAATTGTGAAACATAATATGCAAAGTGCATATTTTGTAATTAGAACGAAGTTCTTTATTTGTTAATCTTTTTCTAAGGAATTATGAGGCAAAATATGCAATGTGCATATTTTGAAAATTATTTATCTCTCCACTTCACTTATATAATATTTATATGAGGGGTTGTGGTTGATGCTATAACTGATAAATCGGACGTGCCGCAATGAGTGTGAAAATTTGAATTTGATTTTTTTTATAAAATCTAAAAAAAAATTTCACGCGGCATTTTTACCAATCAAACTAACCGCGATAGGCGGAATTAATTATGCGCATTTTCAAATCTGTTAACTTCACTTGCAAAGAAAAAAAATAAATGACACGACTAGGTCGCACGTGCTTGCTTAAATAGAATAGTTTGTATGCAATATATGTAGCTCTTGATGAAGCATGTACACTACATAGGTATATTGAAAAATTGGAAAATTTTGTAATTTCACAATAGGGTATATATATTTCAAAAATTTTATCTACCATGTTTTTAAATGGAATTCTATAAAATTCGGTGTGGTAAATATTTGAAACAAATTATTGGACAAAAAAACAAACTTTTGCAGATATAGGATGAATTATATTTTAAGTTTACAGATAAAGCTTGTGAAGCATAGTATTTTGAGAAAAAAATATTGAGTATTTTCACAGTAGGGTGTCCCAAAAAATGCTATCTGCCCCTGAAACCTCCAGTGTGGGTACATTATAGAATTTGGGGAAGGTGCGAGGTTGGGTGTGTGCAAAGTTTCTTTTGTATTTAAAGAACCTGGGTTTAAAGAAACTTTAAGTTTATCCTATGCATCTAAGTCAACAGGAGCTTTCTAAATATATGTACATACAGGGTGTCCCAGACCTGAGTGGAAGTATTTAAGGGTGTGGTTCTTGGGGTTATTCTAAGAAAAAATTGTATGGGGGAAAGTTTTATCCCCCCTCCCTGAGGCAGGAGGGGGCAGTTTCTGAAACATTGACTTCAAATGCAAAAAAAAAACATTAAAAATCAACGAAAACATATTTAATAATGTGCATAAGACAGTTTGTTTGAAAGTTAATACCTCATTCTTGCATTTGTTTTTTAAATTAAGTTGTTTAAGCGAATAGTTTTTAAGAAATTAAATTCCAAAGTCAAAATTAAAAAAAAAATAGTGATTTGTTTTCTTAAGTCGAAATTTTCAAAATTTCACGTAATTAAGTGCTTTTTTTGTGTTCAACAAAAAAATCTTAAATCACGACTTTTTTTGTCGCAATTTACTTCTCGAAGAGAAAAAGCACCACAACATGGCATGTATCTAATAATTAATGTGTGACACCAGCTATCTGTAATGCAAATTGGCCTAGTGGTTGCATGCTCGCTCCGCAACTTGAGGGTTGTGAGTTCAAATCCAAATAAAGTCAAGCGTAAAGTATTTATTTCAAATAAAATGAATAAAATGTGTATATCTGCAAAATGAAGTGTAGCAGATTGATCTTTCAGGGGACAATATCACGAAATAAAAGTGGTGATCACAAATCTTTTTTTCAAATTGTAAAATTGAGGAATATTTGGATGAAATTGCGATTTGTTGTTCGCAATTTTTGTTTTCTTTCGATAGAATAATTGATATTTTTATTTTTATATTGCTCAGTTTTGCAAATTGCCATTAAATAATCGTAAATTACGAAATCCCGAGCCAAGGTATAAATGGGGACTCATTGTTCGCAATTTGCAGCTCATTTTTCGTGATCTGATCCAAGAATTCTTTCCGTGCAGTTCTACCACACAGTTTTTTTTTTAAGCAATGTACATACATATATAAAATATATTCAATCATCGTACTCCTCAAGAAGAAAGTAGAGAAATAATTTTTCAAGCCTTAAAATTCTTTTTCCGGGGAGTAATTTTTTGGAAATGGGGCATTTAAGGTCTTGTAACGAAATGCATTTACGTGTTTGATTTTGTTTTTCAAATAAGCCACTACTCCCCTAACTTTTCGCTTAAAGTAGGAGAAAAGCGTTTATGTGTGAGAATGAGTCGTCACCGTTGAAAAGTTGTGGCACTTTTCCCGTCAACATGCAGGGGAACATAGATGGAGATTCCCAAAATCAAATCCACACTCATAAGAGCGCGAAAGTTTTCCTTCACAAGTGCCTAGATAAAAGTTAATTTACATTTTTAATTTAATTTTAAAATTTACATTTAAAGTAAAAACAAACAAGTAAAATAACAAATTTAATTTGAGTAGGAAAACAGTGCAAGTGTGAGGAAGTAAAGAGGAAACTTTTAGCTTTTAATTCAACAAAATCTTAAGAAGCTCGTTCGAGAATAAGAGGTATATATATATCGGTATAGCATACTTAGAACCATAGTTCCAAATAGTGAATTTTTTTTGTATTTGTGTGTAGGAATTTTATCTGCTATTCCAAACTTAAGCAACGCTGTTGGTCACGGCCCCCACAAAGTGGGTGGCCGAATATTTAATCTGCGATCGGCAAAAGAGCTCGGTTTGGTGCAAAGTTCCTATTGTGAAAAAAAGTATTGCAACCAACTAATCTATATAATTGTGATCACCAGCTGTATCAAAAATATCCAACATAAATACACTTTATAACAAGCTTAAACCAAGGACCTCCGTGGCTCAGCCAGCTAGGCGGCTGCCTCAGTTGATCTCGATCTGTGAAGGTGTGCATACGTTTTCGGCTTTCACAGTGATTTCAATTTATATATTCGGAGTGTTTAAGTCAAAGTAAACTTTAGCCAAGCTATTTTTCAATAGTGCAATAGCACAGAGCAAGAGGTGGCGGACCGTCAACCCAAGGGTCACGGGTTCGAATCCCAGCCGGGCATACAAATTTTATCGGCTTTTTTACATGACAGGGAGGTAGAAAATATTATTTATTTGGATAGAAAGGCGATGGAAAAGCAGAAAAGTGCGGGGGCACCGAAAGGTGGCCCTGCAACTAGATCCAAAGGTCCAGCGGTACCAGTTGCGGGTACATCGAAAGATGTCACAGCAACGGCATCAGCAACCACGACATCAACAGCAACGGCGACATCAGCCGATACTCCCGCAAAGAGGAGGAGGAAGATAAAATGTGCGCTGAACTTGGTGAAGCGACGCTCAACCGCCACTCCAGCAGAGCTGCCAGCTGGGGGGGGAGGGGCGTCGACTACAGCCATAGCAACAGCAGCAGAAAACATGGATCGGCAACTCAACTCGTCGCGCTCCGACGACGAAGAGATTGAGTATATGTCAGAAGGGGGAGAGGGATTGTATACGACAGGAGATAGTAACATCCTCGATCTCTCCACACCAGAAGCGTCGTCGTCAGAAGAAGATGATGAGGCGCAGAAGAAAACTGAGGACGAAGAGCAGGCCATCAGCCAGCAGATCGGCGCAATACAAGGGGAAATGGAACGCTTGAATGCCATACTTACGCCCCTGATCATGAAGTTGAAAGCTAAACAAGAAGCTCGTCGCGAAAAAGAAAAACAGGAGCGCGAGCAGAAGAAAGCAGCTCAGGCGCCACAGAAAGGGGCACCGCAACATGAAGTGCAGCTAGCAGCACTGAAGCCAAAGCTGAATCTCCAGCAGCAGCAGCAACAAGAACAGCTGCCACAGCAAGAAACCATGCAGCAGCCCAAAGAAAAGCTGCCAGTAAAACAGCCACAGCAGCAGCCAATGCCCAAGGAGCAAAGGCAACAACAAAAACAGCAGCAGATACAACAGCAGCAGACTCAACAGCAGCAGCAGCAAAAACAACTGGAGCGGAGGACACAGCAGCAGGGAGAACACCAGCAGCAGTCACAGCCGCCCCAAAATAAGAAAGAAAAGGTGCCACCCATCAACACCTATAAAATGGATTTACAAGAAACCATAGAACTGTGTAAGTCGGCCATAGGCCAAAATTTTTATATTAAAAGACTTAGTAAAGATAGGCATGCTATGGGGAAATCAAATACAGAATCCAAGAGATATTCATCTTTTTAATTGGATGAGTCAATATAACACTGAATATCGTGTCGACCTGCTGGCTACGGATCGGCCATCGTTTCCAAGAAGCGGTGCCTATCTGGATCTATTGCTAATAGACTCAAGACTGACAATTACGGACACTGTGGGTCAAAGATCAAGAAACTGTTTACGAACGATCGAGTACGACAGTGACCACTGCGGACTCGCCGCCGTAATACAGCTTCCGAACGAGCTCGTGGAGTTGGATGAGTATGTGCCTGTGCATACTTACAATTACAGTAAGGTGCGCTGGTCACGCTTTACCAACGCCTTATCGAGCGAAATCAGTTCGAATAATATATCCCCACCAAATGACAGGAATTTGACAAATATCGAAACAGACCAATACCTTGAACAAATGGACGAGACAATCAAACGAACAATGGACAGAACGATACCAAAGTACAAACAACGGGACGCAACCGACATGTACCGGAATACGACCATTGACGCATTACACAGACAAAAAAGTGGACTGCTGACAAGACTCAAACTCTTGTACAGACGATTTACTGACCCACACAATCTGGAGATTAGGACGCTGAAGTCGTCGATCAAGAACATCAACCAGCTTATTAAGGAAAATTATCGGTTGTCGATTAATTTGTATTGGGATAACAAAATTCGGGCTGTTAATTCTAGCGACCCGAGTATGTTTCCCCAAATTAACAAAATATTTAGAAGGAACGATCAGAACGACCTTCCGTGTCTTAAGCTCCTGAGAACGACAGAAAACAGAGAAGTACTTCTGACAGCAGGAATTGATCCAGAGGACGCCGTCTTGGACGATGACCTCTTTACTGTCGAAGACCCGCAGGAGAAATTTGGAGGCTGTGGGGGCTGCTTTCCAGCAAGTGTACAAGGTGAATGCATGCATTCGCCCGAACCATGACCTGGAAAACAGAGCCTTGCTCCACCACTTCTACCTTCGGAATGACATAACGCAATGGCGATCAGAGAACCTCGGTTTCACCGGGTTCAATGAAGATCATTTGGCAAACGCCATAATCGCCGAGCGAAATGGGCCCAGTTCCCTGTTAATTACGAAGGTGGAGCTTCAGCTCATCTTCGATTCATTAAAGAAAAAGAAGTCAGCAGGAGTCGATGGCATATCCAACGTTGTACTTCGACATTTACCGCAAGAAGCTGTAGACATTTATACCACACTGTTTAACAACGCTCTGAATAATGCATATTATCCAGTGCGGTGGAAAACGGCTGTGGTGCATCCTCTCCCGAAAAAGGGAAAGGACAACTCCAATCCGGCGAATCTCCGGTCGATAAGTCTTCTTCCGAGTATCAGCAAGGTATTCGAAAAAGTTATCAATAGAGCTCTGTCTAAGTGGGCAGAGGACAATAATATCATACCGGATAATCAGTTCGGTTTTAAGGCGGGACATGACACCATTCATGCCGCGTCTAAACTCGTTTCTGATGTCCAATGGAACAAATCTAAAAAGCAGTGTACGGGTGCCTGTCTGGTTGATTTGGAGAAGGCCTTCGACACCGTATGGCTAGAGGGTCTTTATCTAAAGCTGACCAGACTTGGCATTAGTAAACCACTATTATATATGCTTTATGATATGCTCAATGGTAGAAAGTTTGTTGTCAAGAGTGGCAATGTGACTTCTGCCACAACCTTTAATATTAAAAATGGTCTTCAGCAGGGAGCGGTCAACTCGCCGATTCTATTCAGCATTTACACCAGCGATCTGATAAGTAGCCTAACTCAGGCAATTTCGTATGCCGACGATCTAATTGCGTACAGAACAGCTCCAAAAGTCGAGGTCATCAGAATTCTTTTGCAGCGTGACTTCGAGAAGATTCAGCGATATTGCGATGACTGGAAGTTGAAAATCAACTTTCAGAAATCAGAAACTATCTTGTTTAGGACTCCGTTGCATGGAGCCACAAGGGATACGAGAAAGAACTGGCGGAAGCTGGTGATCGTAGGGCCAAATGGACAGCCACTGGTGAGTAAAAGTGTAGTAAAGTACCTTGGCATCTGGATGGATCAGTATTTATATTTCAACAGACATATAAATGCTGCTCTGTCCAGGGCTAGAGGAGCTTTTGCCCTGACGAAACGGTTGTTTTATAGCAGCCGGCTTGACAGCAGGGTAAAGGTGATTTGCTACATGGCCCTCATACGGCCGATGATTGCCTATGGTTGCCCGGTTTGGTTCAACGTTGCCCCATCTCAAATGGAAAAGATTCGGGTGTTTGAGAGACAGTGTCCTAGACGCTGCCTTGGATTACACAGAACACCAGAGTCAGAGTACAAAAATTATTATTCCAACCTGGTTCTATACAACGGCGCCAACATAAACAGGATAGATAATTTCTTGCTGAAGCTTATTCGGGGTCACATTGCAAGAGCAATGTCCTCGACCAATAGCTTAATTTTTGGGGCTTATTACCCTAAAAACGACTATTACGAGAGTGTGCGTCTAAGCGGCTTAATTCCGCCCGATGAATTCCTCTATTTAGACAGTCGAGGGCTGATCCAGGATAGAGTGGCGGTTCCGCTAATCTACTACGTCGGCCGTAGAACTGTAGATCGGCGGCTCCTTTACAGTCGAGACGTCCTCGCACAACACGGAGCGGAGCACCTTCGGTTCAGTAGGACTGTGTCCGATCGGGACCGAAGAGATAGGGTAAAGCAGGAGAACCAGTTCTGGTGGTTGAAACCTGAACAAGAAGATTCTTCGGATATTTAAAAGTTGACTGCATTTTTCTATGGCATGGCCGACTTACATAGGTGTAGGTAGTTAGTTTAAAGCAGAGACAAAAAAAAAAAAAAACAATAAAAATACAAAAAAAAAAAATTATAAAACCAATAAAAACACAAAAAAATTATAAAAACCCGAAAATGCTTGCTGTGGCTGTTCTAGTTTGTAAGTAGTTTGAAAGTAGTTTGTAAGTAGCTTTAAGTAGTTTTATAGTAGTTTTAATTAGTTTTAATTAGTTTTAATTTAGTTTTATTTAGTTTGTAAGTTTTATATAAAACAAAAAAATAAAGACAAAGATACCGAGTTTTTTATAAATTCTTCTCGGTGAAAAATAAAACCGATATGGATTCTAGTTTTAAGATAGTTCTAAGGCCGAAAGGCATTAGCATTAAGTTATTAGTTTAACTTAGAGCGCCCGAATGGGGCCAGTAGGTTAGTTGTAAGATAGTGATAAGTAGGCTAGTTTTTAATGAATTTTTGTCTAGCTTTAAGATAGTTTTAAGATGAATTGAAAATAAAAATGAATTTACAAAAAAAAAAAAAAAAAATAGGCGGCTGCCCGCCAACCCAAGGGTCCTGGGTTCGATTCCGGCCGTCAACTTCAAACTTTTTTTTAATTTTTTATAGTTTTGGTTTATATAAGTTTAGATTTTAATTGATTTTGCCCTATAGATTAAAAGTAAACTAAGTAAAGTCCTAACGTAATTTATAAAGAAAGTAAATTAGCTTCTTGTAGTGCACATATTATGTATGTATATTTATACATTTATATGCTTAGCTACTTGAATGCACTTGTTTTAGCGCTTTTTTAAGGGTAAAATTAATTGAATTCCTTTTTGATATTTCTGAAGCAGTTTTAAAGAAGATTTAACAGGTATCTCATCAGCCTGGATGCTGTGGCCACATCATCGTCAGCTGGATGTAACACCAAAAGGGGTGAGTCACCATTTACCTGCTCTTTAATAACTTAAGTTTGTAAATATAGAAAAGAGGATTCAAGGGAGGGGGACTATTGTGACATATCGGTAGTAGCAAGTGCTGTGCATTCAAACGCACCTATTCTAGGCATATAGATTTATAAATATAAAAACGCGGTATACACAAGATTTAACTTTACGATACTTACGTTTTAATTTGATTTTTTTGTAATTGTTTTGTTGATTGTTTTGGTCGAACAATAGTGGAACATTTTTAACTTTTGTTTGGAAAAATTAGCGTAATTGTTTTGTTATATTTATTTTGATTTTTTTTTAGTTTAATTTGTTTTAACTTTTTATTTAAAATGGGCAATAAAACTATAATTTATAACGTTTGAGCATAAACATGAAAACATAATGGGTTTTTAATTTGATAGGATAAAGGATGAGGATCAACAATGATGGTAAGAGTGGGATGAGGGGATAAAAGATGGCGACTTAAGGGGTTGCTTAGGCGAGATAGGTAATCATGGCAGGGTGGGTAATGACTAGTGTTTCTCGCAACGTCATATCACCTCAACGTTGAGCCTGGCATGATTTTTGTCTGCGCGGTTCCGATAGGGGTCAAGAACCAACACCCTCCGACGAGCGTGAGGCCGGTCAAGCATGCCAGCACTGACCCCGACGGCAAGAAAGGAGCCCGCAACAATGGCGCCCATAACGTGTAGACCTCGCTACTGTACAGTAGTGAGTGTGAGTTTTTAACGAGCCAATTTTGTTCTTTTTTATAGGTCATTTAATTTTTTTTTACATTTCATTTCAGTTTCAATAGTTTTCTTCAGTTTTTTTTATCATTTTCAATTTCATTTAGATTCAGTTTCACTTAGTTTTTTTTTTCAATTGCTTTAAACTTTTTGGTTTTTTTTAACTTTCTTTTAAATTTACTTATGATTTTCATATTAATTTTGATTTTGATTGTGAGTGAGGAAAGAACTTTCCGTCATAAGTCCCAGTATCCGAGGTGCGTGACCTTGGTACTGTGTTGCGATGACGGAAGTTTTTTCCAAACTGTTAAGACATGGTGTTTAGTGGTCTGAGTCATAAAGCTGGCAGTATTTGCTGGCATCAATGCCCAGATTCGCGAAGACATCATATACATATAAATAATGATGGAAGAGACTAAGAGGATTCATATTGTGTCTTCAATAGGTACCTTTCATCTACAATAGTTCAACTTCTAGAGTCGGTTTGTGATTATGTTTGGTTGCAAATCGCCCTATAAAGTTAATTAGAGTAGTTAGATATTTTAACGTATAGTTTGTTTTTTTTTTCTCGGCTCGCAGCGCTTCGCCATCTTTTATTCTCTTATCTTATTCTTTCCAGAGTGGTTGATCCTCATCCAAATCCGAATGTGAAAATAGTTTTCTTTTGAAGTTTTAGCTCAATTAAGTTTGAGCCTTTAATTTGTTTTTTTTAAGTCACTGAGACAGTGGGATATTTTAGGTGTTTTCGATTCTTTTGATTTTGTTTGTGTTCCTTTTTTTATTTTTTTTTGTGGAATTCAGTTGGAAGAGAATTTAGTCGTTGGAGACTGAGGTGTTTAGCTAGTTTAGTGGTTTCCTTATTGGTAATCTTCTTCGTGTTATCCTTTCTTTTGGGTTATGAATAATAACCTAAACATTCCTCATAACACTTGTCGAATTTCAAGACTTTTGAACGAAGGAATTTTGTTGGAGGATTTTGAGAGGTTTCATCAGTCCATAAACCTTTTGAGTTTGGACGACTCTTACAATTTAGAACCGGTATCTTTTTCACCTTCTTCTGAAATGTCAAACGCGGATAAACAAACAGCTCACGGGGTCAATAATGCCGAAGAGGACCCTGATGCATCTGGGAATTCAGATCCTGTTGGTGGTAACAAGATAATTAGCCAAAACGATCGAGTAGTCCATGACATCACGGGAAACCCGGGATCCCCTGCTGGGGTTGGTAGAGCATCGGTTGTCGAACCAGATAAGATTCTTTGACCAAATGGATTATTTCATGAGGGGTATTATGGGAAAGTTAGAGACTATTGGTAACCCCCGTTCCCAACAGCATCTTTCGAACTTGGGACTTCCTAGTAATCCCCAGTTTTCGAATGTTGCAGACAACGATATAACAAATATGTTTCAACCTCAAGTTCCGGAAACGGCACAAGGTGCACCTTCTGTGATAACTAGACCACAAAGTGCTGTGAATACACCTAACGTTTGCCGTTTGGATAGGTGGAACATAAAATACGATGGAAGTGACCCTGTATCAGATTTCCTTTTCAAGGTGGATAGGTTGCAAGTTTCGTCTGGATACAGTGACAATCAAGTCAGCGCAAATTTTTATTTGTTATTGACTGGAAAGGCTAATGTGTGGTTTTGGTCCTTTTTGCGCAAAAATCCTGACGCTAACTTGCAACACATCAAAACCTCGTTGAGAAGAGAGTTTGAAAGCAGGGAAACTGATGACGAGGTATATATGCGTCTGCTCACGCGAAAGCAGGAGGTTAGGGAGTCTTTTGATGTTTTCTATGGAGCTATCGTTCAACTGAACGACCGGTTAAATGAACCTTTTGATTCAGTTAAGCTCATACAAATCATCAAAAGCAATGCCAAGGATAAGTTGGGTGAGGTGTTGTTGGCAGTGGAGATTACCAGTTTGAAAAATCTCCGGAAAAAGGCTAGAGAAGCCGAAACTTTTCTAGCCAGGAGAATAACTTCTCATAAGGCCATAAGTGAGATCCATGTGGAAGAAGATATCGAGCTGGAACCACAGGATGAAGTCGCAGCATTCAGCAGGGCCAATCATCGACAGCCAGCTTCGTCGCTGGTTTGCTGGAATTGTGACAAATTGGGGCATTCTTTCTACCAGTGTCCGTCACACGAAAGAAAGCTATTCTGTTTTCTCTGTGGCGAAAAAGGCGTGAGTACCCCAGAATGCCAAAAACACCAGGGAAACCGTCAAGGGAACGACAGAACAGTCGGGGAGAGTCGCTTCCAAAAGAACTATCCCGATCAGAGAAAGCTTCAATAGGAGACGGAACGGGTAGGGAAAGTGAACCGGGTTCAGTTGAGTTGGTTGTTCAGAATTCGTTTGATGGGTCAGAGCAGGTAGAGGAAGGTAAGGTTTTGGAATCGGATGTGCCTTTCAGAATTCTTTAACGAGAGATTCCAATTTCGGAGAGTCATCCTGTTAAAGTTTTTGGGTTGAAATCTCTTCATGAGAGGAAGCTCAATTACTACAGGAAACGCTCCGAAATTGTTGGCAAACCAATTGTAAGTGCCCAGATCCAAAAGTGTAGGGAAAGGTATAGGAAGCGAAAGGACTTTCAGAGACACATAGTCGAGACAATCTTGACTTCCAAAACAGATGGTAGAATGTATGCACAGTTAAAGCTGAAAGATGAGATTGTTTCAGGCCTATTGGACAGTGGCGCATCTATCTCTGTTTTGGGAGACTCTTGTTTTGAATTCATAGAACGGAATGGAATTCAAATGTTACCATACAAGAATGTTGTAAGAACAGCTGACGAAAATCCCACGACATCATTGGGTATTGTAAAATTCCGACAACTTTTGATGGTATAACGAAGACCATTACGTTCTATGTAATTCCTAACTTGACGCAAAAGGTTTATCTTGGCATGAATTTTTGGAACGAATTTCACCTGACCCCACAAGTGAGCCAGATCGACAGTAATAACATGTTTGAGGAAAGTCGCGAAGTTACTGAGGAAGCGGCTTTTATCGATCTGACGACGATTCAACGAATCAAGTTAGACTCGGTAAAGCGGCTTTTTCCGAACTTTGCTGAGCTAGGTCTTGGTAGAACGCACGTCGAAACCCACACAATCGAGACAGGTGACGCCGTGCCAATAAAATCCGGGCATTATCCACTTTCGCCGGTGAAGCAAGAGGAGGTTTATAAAGAACTCGATCGCATGTTAGGTCTTGCAGTTATTGAGGAGAGTAATTCTCCTTGGTGCTCGCCAATAGTGATGGTAAAAAACCAGGAAAGGTTCGCCTGTGCTTGGATAGCCGCAAGCTTAACAGCAAAACGGTTAATGATGCATATCCGCTGTCACATATTGAAGGTATCATCAGTAGATTAGAAGACACTCATTTCATAACGGGGCTAGACCTTAAAGATGCATTTTGGCAGATACCGTTAGATGAAGAGTCAAAACAAAAAACGGCATTTGCTGTACCTGGGAGGCCGCTGTATCACTTTAATGTGATGCCATTTGGGTTATGCAACGCCGCACAGAGAATGTGTCGTCTAATGGACCGAGTAATTCCAGCTCGCCTTAGACAACATGTTTTCGTTTATTTAGATGATCTTTTGATATGCACAGCGGACTTCGAAACTCATATCCAAGTATTGGCGGATGTGGCAGCCTGTCTTCGGAAAGCGAATTTAACCATCAACCTCAATAAGTCTAAGTTCTGCATGCGTGAGATAAAGTTTCTTGGTTACATTGTCGGTCAGGGGACGCTAAAAACTAATCCTGAAAAGGTAGACGCGATGGTAAACTTTCCTCTTCCTAAATCGGCGAGACAGGTAAGGAGATTTATTGGTATGACGGGTTGGTACAGGCGTTTTATCAAGAACTATGCTGACCTCGCAGCTCCATTAACCGATTGCCTTAAAAAGCAAAGGACTTTTGAATTGACATCTACAGCCAAGGAAGCATTCGAAAAATTGAAAGAAGCGTTAACTTCCGCTCCAGTTTTGACTCAGCAAGACTTTAAAAAGGAATTCACGATTCAGTGTGATGCGTCGTCTGAGGGAGTTGGAGGCGTTCTCTTCCAGTTGGATGCAGATGGCAATGAGAAACCTATAGCTTTTATGTCAAAGAAGTTAAACAAGACACAAAAGAATTATACGGTGACAGAGCTCGAGTGCTTGGCAGCAGTACTCAGCATTAGAAAGTTTCGTGCGTACGTCGAAGGCTTGCCTTTTCGTGTTATTACTGACCATTCAAGTCTGAAGTGGCTTATGTCACTGAAGGATTTGAGTGGGCGGCTCGCAAGATGGAGTTTGGAGCTTCAAGATTTCCATTTCAAGATCGAACATCGTAAGGGTTGGTTTAATGTTGTTCCGGATGCGCTTTCGAGGGGAGATATGGAAGAGATTTCGATCACAGCGATAGGAGAGGAAGTAGATATCGACTCGCCAGAGCTCGACTCTGCTGAGTACAGATCAAAAAGAGAGGAAATAGTTAAAAATCAAGCTTCACTCCCGGATCTAGTTGTATCCGACAAGTATATATACAAAAGAGTTAGATTCAGGAGTGAAGAACTTGAAAGCGAAGATTCTTTGTGGCGACTGTGGATACCAAGCACTTTGACTCACGAAGTGATTGAAATGGCCCACGGGACCAAGCTTAGTTGTCATAGTGGTTTCTCAAAGACCTATGCTCGAGTTAGAGAGAAATACTATTGGCCTAAGATGGCCACGGAGGTCAAGTCATACGTGAGCCAGTGTGAGGTATGCAAAACCACAAAAGCGCACAACAGAAGTCTTCGTCCTCCGATTACGAAGCAGATCGTCTCTGAGCGACCGATGCAGCGTTTGTACGTGGATTTGTTGGGACCTTACCCACGTACAAAACGCGGCAATACTTTTATTTTCATCGCTGTTGACCACTTCTCAAAGTATACTTTCCTCAAAGCGTTGCCGAAAGCAACATCAACTAACATTATTCGATTCTTGGAACCGGAGGTCTTCCATGCTTTTGGAACGCCCGAGTTTGTGCACTCAGACAATGGAAAGCAATTTACATCGTCTGAGTTTGCAAAGTTTTTGGAGAGCTATGGCGTGCAACATATCCGAACAGCATTTTATTCTCCACAGGCAAATATATCAGAGAGGGTGAACCGAAGTATCTTAAATAAACTGAGAGTGTTTGTACAAGACGAGCAAGATAATTGGGACTCATACCTCTCAAGCATAGCTTGTGCTTTGAGGTCTGATAACCATGACTCTATCGGCTGTCAGCCATACTATGCAATTTTCGGACAGAATATGGTTAACCATGCATCAGCGTACAAAATTCTCAGAAATTTAGGAGCACTTCATGATCCCGAACAAGATGTTGTGTCTCGCGAAGCAAAGATTGCACTTGCACGGCAAAAGTTGTCTAATAATTTGCAAAGCGCACATGAACGGTCGAAGGCTACTTACAATACCAGGTCAAGGCCAACTTCGTTAAGGGTAGGTCAGGAAATCTTCTATCGGAATTTTGCTCTGAGCAATTTTGCTCAAGGGCAAAACTCAAAATTGCTTCCAAAGTTCATCAAGGCTCGTATTCGCCGTACAGTAGGGAACTGCATGTACGAGCTTGAGACTTTGGCTGACAAAATGATAGGAGTTTACCATGCCAAGGATATTCGTCAGTGATGTGGGGTAAGGAAGGTATTTCACGGAAATTTGACAGGGACTGACTTTGCTTGAACGTGAGTTCTGACACTTTGGTTTCTGGCGATGATTTCCTTTGCCCGGCTATATTGTGGGGACGGCTCCCACGTTTGGGTTGATTATTCACTAATGAATGTTCGTGGGTTCAATTTGCAATTTTGTTAACTTTGTGAGTGTAAACAAAACGCAAAGCCCTTTGTAACGAAATGCATTTACTTACCTAACTTTTCGCTTAAAGTAGGAGAAAAGCGTTTATGTGTGAGAATGAGTCGTCACCGTTGAAAAGTTGTGGCACTTTTCCCGTCAACATGCAGGGGAACATAGATGGACATGCCCAAAATCAAATCCACACTCATAAGAGCGCGAAAGTTTTCCTTCACAAGTGCCTAGATAAAAGTTAATTTACATTTTTAATTTAATTTTAAAATTTACATTTAGAATTAAATAGTAAGAAAAAACAATATTTTTACATTTAACAAGTAAAATAACAAATTTAATTTGAGTAGGAAAACAGTGCAAGTGTGAGGAAGTAAAGAGGAAACTTTTAGCTTTTAATTCAACAAAATCTTAAGAAGCTCGTTCGAGAATAAGAGGTATATATTGTAATATTTTCTCAGGTTCGTTAATAAAACTTATTTACTTTATTCAAAACTTCCACTTATTTATTTTACAAAATAAAAACACTTTACTTTTCTTACTACAAAACGATTTATTATTCACCACTGAAATTAATTCACCAACTTTACTTTTCACTTTTATTACAACCAACTTTATTCATTCACGATTAAAAACAAACTGTGTCGCTGCCGTTCAAACATGTGCCTTTTATACTTGTTTTCCAAACTCTCGAAATAAGGAGAATGTTCTGGTCTCTGCTTCCAGAGCTTTCCGTAGGGGAAATTTCCCAATAATTTCCCTTCCAAAAGCTTTTATTTGACAGCTGGTAAATCTGCTATAATCCGGCAGATGGCGCTTCCTTCGTTTGAGAGTTGCTATAATTATAGCTAATAAGGGTATGTTTGCACTGCGACCGTAAGCTTTACTGTGTCCGTTTGTTTGCATTTCGGAGTCGTTATAGTTCAAATATGGAAAGTTATTACACTGCCCCCCTCTTAGGATTGATCGTCCCGAGAAAATCCATCACTTCCATCACCATTATAATGATGTAAACGGTCGCTGTGAACTACTTTTAGTTTGCCTCTTAATCCTCTCTGAATGCGGTAGACGACATCGTTTATTCGTGTTACAACAGTATAAGGGCCTTCCCAATTTTGTTGAAGCTTCGGTGAGAGTCCCTTCCGACGGTGGGGATTATAAAACCACACAAGAACTCCCACTTGGAATCCTGTCGTTGTGGCTTTTGCGTCGTATCTTGTTTTCATCCGATCACTCGACAGCTTTATATTTGCCCTCGTCCTTTCGTGAATGTCAACTAGCTTTTCTTTGAGGTTGTCCACGTAGTCGTCTATTCCTTGTGGCTCGCTTGTATAACATCCAAATTTGATTTCGCTTGGTAGTCGTATTGTGCTCCCGAGCAGGATTTCTGATGGTGTATGTCCTGTTGAGCTATGTACCGCACTTCGATAGGCCATCAAGAATAACGGAATATGCCGATCCCAGTCTCGCTGGTTGTCGCTTACAACTTTGGAAAGGTGTTCTTTAAGGGTCCGGTTGAATCGTTCAACCATCCCATCAGATTGTGGGTGAAGCGGTGTTGTCCTCGTCTTTTTAATGCCAAGGAGTGTATAAACTTCCTGAAAGATTTTGGACTCGAAGTTCCTCCCTTGATCTGAATGGAGTTCCATAGGTACACCAAACCTGCTTACCCAGTTGAAAACAATCTGATCCACGACTGTTTTGGTTTCCTGGTTTGGGATGGCAAATGCCTCAGGCCACTTGCTGAAGTAGTCCATTACTACCAGGATGTATCGGTTTCCGTTTCTGGTTTCTGGAAAAGGGCCTGCAACGTCTATTGCAATTCTTTCAAAAGGCGTGCCCACATTATACTGCTGCATCTTACTCTGAACTTTTCTGTCTGGTCCCTTGCTTGCAGCACAAGTATCACATTTTCGGCACCATTTTTCGACGTCTTCTCTTGCATGTAGCCAGTAGAATCGCTGCCTTACCTTTTCCAGTGTCTTATTGACACCCAAGTGTCCTCCGGAAGCTCCATCATGCATCTCTTGAAGAACGTCATTAACTTTGGAACGAGGTACGACTAGCTGCATCACATATGATTTTCCGTCTGTGGACTCCCATTTACGTCTTAGTACTCCTTCTTGTACATGAAGCGAGTCCCATTGTGCCCAATACGCCTTAAGAATTGGACTTCTGTAGGAGTTATCAAACCATTCTGGCTTCTCTTGGTGTTCCTTCCATGCAAGAATGGGTTCAATATCAGAGTCTTCTTGTTGGGCAGCTCTTACTTCTTCATTACTCCAACCGTAAATGGGGTCGGCTCTTAATCGCTGGATGGAAGCAACCTCTTTCTCTTCTTGACGTGTGCAGTGCTTGCAGTCCGGTTTGCATGGTCTCCGAGATAAGGCATCTGCATTTGAGTGCAACCTTCCTCTTCGATGTTGGATCTGGTAGTCGTATGTCTGCAATCTCTCAATCCATCTTGCCACTTGACCTTCAGGATTTTTGAAGTTCAACAGCCAATTAAGTGCGCCATGATCTGTTCGAAGAAGGAACTTCTGTACATAGATGTACTTATGGAAGTGTTTTGTTGCCGATACTAAAGCTAGAAGTTCTCTTCTGGTCACACAGTAATTTCTTTCTGGCTTTGAGAGCACCTTGCTGTAATAGGCAACGACCTTCTCTTCTCCTTCGTGGACTTGTGATAGTACGGCACCAATTCCCACGTTACTTGCGTCAGCGTCGATGATGAAAGGTTTGCCTGGTGTCGGATAGGCCAAAACTGGGGTATTGCATAGGCGCTGCTTAAGTTCCTGGAAGCTTTTCTCGCACTCGCTTGACCATTTGAACGGTTTGCCTTTCTCTGTTAGCTGATGCAAACTTTTCGCGATCCCAGCAAAATACTTCACAAATCGTCGATAGTACGTGGCTAGACCAAGGAAGCTCCGGAGTTGATGTTTATCCTGTGGTGTTGGCCAATTCTTTACGGTGTCAACTTTTTCAGGATCAGTCTTCACTCCTTGGGAAGAGATGATATGTCCCAAGTATTTTACCTCAGAATTGAAAAACTCGCACTTGTCTGGATTCAATTTCAAGTTTGCTTCTCGAAGCCTCTGGAACACGGCCTTAAGGTTTCCACAATGCTCATCAAATGTCTTACCATAAACAATGACATCGTCCAAATAGACTAGGCAAGATTTCCAAGTAAGTCCTTGTAAAACGCACTCCATCAAACGCTCAAATGTTGCCGGAGCGTTGCATAGTCCGAAAGGCATCACTTTAAATTGCCACAGACCATTTCCTGTGGAGAAAGCCGTCTTTTCTCGATCTTCTGGATGGATTTCTACCTGCCAGTAGCCACTCTTCAAGTCCAATGTTGAAAACCATTCAGCTCCTTCCATCGCATCCAGAGTATCGTATATGATTCTTGGCAGAGGGTAGCTGTCTTTCTTTGTCACATCGTTCAGCCTCCGATAGTCCACACAAAATCGAGTACTTCCGTCCTTCTTTTTGACAAGAACAACTGGGGATGCCCAAGGACTTTTTGAGTTTTCGATTAGCCCATCTTTCTTCATGGTCGATATCATCTCTTCAACTTCGGCTTGTTTGGCTAATGGGAGACGTCTTGCTGGTTGTCGAATAGGTCTTGCGTCTCCTGTATCGATTCGATGCTGCACCAGTTGTGTTCGACCAAACTGTCCACTGGGTGAAGAGAGTATATCACCGTACTCGTGAAGGAGGCTTCCAGCAACACGAAGCTGACGTTCAGTTAATTTGGATGACTTCAGAATTTTTGCCTTCATAGAGTTCACTTTGCCGGGGTCCACAGATTTTTGTGCGTCAGCTTCTGTGATCGTAGTTATGGCGGAAACAGATTCACACTTTCCAACAATTTCTCCTTTTCTTAGCTTGACTTCGTACGGTTTGATGTTAAGTATCCGTACGGGTACCATGTTGTTCTTTGGTGCCACAAGGGTCTTCCCTAGGATGATGTTTTGGGAAGACTGTTCAGAGTCTGGTTCCACCATTAGGTATCGATGGCTACCCAAATCACCTTTTATTTTCGTCCAAACGAATACTTCTGAGGAAGGTGGCAGGCATATATCTTCTTTTATGACAGTCCTGAGAGTTGATGAGTTTTCATTGCCGTAAACCATAGGAATCTCCACATTTCGGTACTTGAGAACTTGCTTCCCGATGTCGAGAATTACTCCATGCTCTTTCATAAAGTCGATTCCAACGATGCACTCGTCACATATGATATGTATTAAGTATAAGAGAGATAACTTTAACATAGTCATTAATGCTCTGCTCTTCTTATATAATAATAAAATATAATAAGTATATAATGTATAACATAATATGAACGCTTGAGTCAACTGACAGGTTAGATGATAAGTTAGTCTTAAGAATGAGGTGTTTAAATAAAGACTCATGAAATAAATACTTGTGTTCATTTAAAACATTTTAATGGCGACGAGGATAAAAGAAAAAAAAAAAATTAAGGGAGAAACTAAATGGAAGAATTTAATGAAAAAAAATTAAAACTTAACATTGAAGAAAAAATTCAAATCAAAACAGAAAGTGGAAGTGAAGTTAAAAGAGATTTGGAAGGAATAATTAATATGGCGTTTATTGGAACAATCGAGTTTTTTACACCAGGTGAAGACTTTATAGAGTATAAAGAACGTCTTCAACATTTGCTCTCTATTAATAAAATTACAGACGATAAAACAAAAGTGTCATATTTAATAACATTAATTGGACCAGAATCCTATAAAATTATAAAATCTTTAACTAACCCGGATAAGCCGGATACGAAAACATTTGATGAGCTAATAAGGATAATCGAAAAGTATTTTACGCCTAAAGTGAATATAATTGCTGAAAGATTTAAATTTCATAAAAGACAACAAAAAGTGCATGAAACAGTCTGTGAATATATTGTAATGACTTTCCAAATTTGAACTATAACGACTCCGAAATGCAAACAAACGGACACAATAAAGCTTACGGTCGCAGTGCAAACATACCCTTATTAGCTATAATTATAGCAACTCTCAAACGAAGGAAGCGCCATCTGCCGGATTATAGCAGATTTACCAGCTGTCAAATAAAAGCTTTTGGAAGGGAAATTATTGGGAAATTTCCCCTACGGAAAGCTCTAGAAGCAGAGACCAGAACGTTCTCCTTATTTCGAGAGATTGGAAAACAAGTATAAAAGGCACATGTTTGAACGGCAGCGACACAGTTTGTTTTTAATCGTGAATGAATAAAGTTGGTTGTAATAAAAGTGAAAAGTAAAGTTTGTGAATTAATTTCAGTGGTGAATAATAAATCGTTTTGTTTGTAGTAAGAACAGTAAAGTGTTTTATTTTGCGAAATAAATAAGTGGACGTTTTGAATAAAGTAAATAAGTTTTATTAACGAACCTGAGAAAATATTACATTGGTGTTAGAAGTGGAATAAAATTTATTTTATTTGTGCACTCAGTAAATTTATTGTGTGGAAAGTGAAAAAAAAAAAAAGACAAGACAATGGGTAAATCTTTGAATGATTTAAATATAGTGGAACTAAAGGCAGAACTGAATAAACGAGATCTTCCTACTGCTGGAACAAAGAATGATCTTATAATTCGTCTGCAAGAAGATTTGAGAAGATGTGGAAAAAACCCGAACACGTTTATATTCGACATTGAAATGGAAGAACAGCAAGAGCAAGTAAGTACATCGGGCATGACCAAAATGCTGTCTCAGCTACTTGCCAAATTTGATAGTCAGGAAAAGAATCTTCTCGAACGTTTCGAACAACAAAGTCAAGAGCAGAAGAATCTTCTAGAAAAACAAAGCCAAGGGCAGAAGAATCTTCTAGAACAACAAAGCCAAGAGCAGAAGAATCTTCTAGAACAACAAAGCCAAGAACAACGGAATGAACAAAAGAATCTTCTCGAACGATTTGAGCAACAAAGCCAAGAACAAAAGTGTCTGCTGGAAAAACAGACAAATATGCTCGAATGTAAGTTAGATGCCTTTGACAATAGAATTATTGCCCTTGACGAGCGTGTCGATAAACAATTTTCTTCTATCGATAAACAATTGTTAACTGTCGATCAACAATTGTCTAATGTCGATAAGCAATTGTCGACAGTAGAATCAAAATTCGAAAAAGTGGAAGATAAAATCGAATCCATTACTAAGGAATTGGACAAAGTAAGAAAAATGAAGGTTCGAGAAAGTTCTGGTGACTGTCCTAGGAGAAAGGAGATGCATCCCCCAACCTTCGATGGACAAACTTCTTGGTCAATCTACAAGAAGCAGTTTGAAGCAGCCGCAGCAACAAATGGCTGGGATGAGGAGGACAAATACATAGCTCTGACGCTTGCCCTCAGAGGAACTGCTGCTGAACTGCTGCAAACCATACCAGCAGATAAGAGTGGCAACTTCAGTGCTCTTGTTCAGGCCATTGACAAACGCTTTGGAGATGGCCATATGCAAGAAGTCTTCCGTGTTCAACTCAATACTAGAATCCGAAAGAGGGGAGAAACTCTGCAACAGCTTCAAGCAGACATCGAACGATTGGCACATCTAGCATATCCAGCTGCAGGAGATGAAATCATCAACCAATTCGCAACAGAAGCCTTTGTTCGTGCTGTATCTGACATCAACCTTCAGCGAGCAATTCGAACGGCTGGAAAACGCACACTCCCTGAAGCATTGGCGTTCGCCCTGACTATGGAAGCAGCAGAACAGGCTTCTCAAGGAGTTCATCGGGTAAGAGAACTAGGAGTTGAGGAGTGTTCTTGCCAGAGAACTGCGTTCCAAAGAAACCAGCGAGATGGACCTGCTCGATGCTGGAACTGTAATAAGATCGGACATCTCCAACGCCAGTGCAGACTGCCACCTAGAAAACTTCCATGTTGGAATTGCAACAGGACTGGACATCTCCAACGCCAGTGCAGACTGCCACCTAGAAAACCTCCATGTTGGAATTGCAACAGGACTGGACATCTCCAACGCCAATGCAGATTGCCACCTAGAAGACCATGGAAACCAGACTACAATAATTGCACGCATGAAAAAGAAAAGGAAGATGTTTCCATCCAGCGACTGAGAGCCGATCCCATTTACGATTGGAGTAAAAGGAAAATGAGGACTGCGCAAAAAGATGACTCGGGAAGCGATATTTATCGCCCAAAAGTGACTCCGCTGCAGTTAACTCCTATCCGGCGAAAGGGTGACAAGCGTGATTCCAAAGAAAACTACAAAGTTGGAACGGACGGATTTCAAGTGTGCATGGATGTCAGCCATTTCAAGCCAAATGAGTTAATGGTCAAAACTGTTGGCAACAGCGTGATAGTGGAAGGTAATCATGAACGTGAAGATGAACATGGCTACATAAGTCGTCAGTTTGTACGGAAGTACCAGCTACCAAAGGGGTATGATGCCAAGGATGTCATCTCAACGGTTTCAATGGACGGTGTCCTGACAATCGAGACTCAGCAGAAGGCATTGAAGAACAACGAAAGGATAGTGCAAATTCAACAGACTGGCCCCATGAATCGGAGTGATAAGGGAAATGAAGAAGAAAGGCTGAGTGACGTTCATGAAAGAACAAGGGCAAATATGAAGCCATCAAGTGGTCGGATGAAAAAGCGATACGACACAAAAGCAACAAAGACAGGATTCCAAGCGGGAGACCTTGTTTGGTTTTATAATTCCCAGCGTCGGAGGGGAATGTCACTGAAACTTCAACAAAATTGGGAAGGCCCTTATACTGTTGTAACACGAGTAAACGATGGCGTCTACCGCATTCGGAGAGGATTAAGAGGCAAAATAAAAGTAGTTCACATCGACCGTTTACATCGTTATAATGGTGAAGGAAGTGATGGATTTGCTCGGGACGATCAATCCTAAGAGGGGGGCAGTGTAATGACTTTCCAAATTTGAACTATAACGACTCCGAAATGCAAACAAACGGACACAATAAAGCTTACGGTCGCAGTGCAAACATACCCTTATTAGCTATAATTATAGCAACTCTCAAACGAAGGAAGCGCCATCTGCTGGATTATAGCAGATTTACCAGCTGTCAAATAAAAGCTTTTGGAAGGGAAATTATTGGGAAATTTCCCCTACGGAAAGCTCTAGAAGCAGAGACCAGAACGTTCTCCTTATTTCGAGAGATTGGAAAACAAGTATAAAAGGCACATGTTTGAACGGCAGCGACACAGTTTGTTTTTAATCGTGAATGAATAAAGTTGGTTGTAATAAAAGTGAAAAGTAAAGTTTGTGGTTGGATGTTGTAGGAACTGGGGGCCTCGAGCTGTATCTTTTCCTACACATCAAGTGCTTACAATACCTCCAAGTTGGTAGCCGCCGGATACTGGTCTTGGCTTTATGCCAGGACTTGCTAAACTTGTAAGTGCGAATGTTGATCAAGGAAAGAATTGCAACATTAAACCCATGGCCCTACAGATTGGAGGTTAGTGCGTTGGGCTAACGACCCGGCCACAGTAAAAAAGCCAATTGTTATGAGAGAGACGCAAGAAGCCTCGGATAACGACCCCCCTCAAATGGCAACCAGACCCGGAACGAAAATGGACTATGATCTACGAGTATGCACCTGGAATGTAAGGACACTCTACACACCAGGTGCTACTCAAAAACTTGAATCTGTCCTCTCGTGGTACAAGGCAGACATTACCGCGATCCAGGAGATACGATGGATAGGATCAGGTATAACGAAAAGAAAAGATTGCGACATTTATTACAGCTGTCACCAAAGACTGCACATGCTAGGATGCGGATTCGTCGTGGGAAATCGACTCAGATCAAAAGTCATCGATTTTAAGCCGATAAGCGATCGCCTGGCTGTGATCCGCATCAAAGCTACCTTCCAAAACATCAGCCTAATATGTGCACACGCCCCTACCGATGAAGCTGAGGAGTCTAACAAGGAGGAGTTTTACGACCTCCTGGACGGAGCCTACGGAGCCTGTCCGGAGTACGATGTCAAAGTCGTGCTCGGAGACTTCAATGCTAAAGTCGGAAAGGAAAACATCTTTGGCGGATTAGTTGGAAAGCACAGCCTCCACGAAACGACAACAGACAACGGCTTCCGACTAATCGACTTTGCTGCAGCTCGTAATACGGTGATAAGTAGCACTAGGTTCCCCAGGCGAAGGATACACACAGCAACCTGGCGATCTCCAGATGGTCGAACGGCCAACCAAATCGACCACGTGCTAATTGGCGCAAGGTACGCATCGAACATCTTGGACGTGCGAACTTTCCGAGGTGCAAACGTGGACTCTGACCACTTTCTTGTTGTGACAAAGTTCAGAGCCCGACTGTCCAACGAAAAGAAAACGAAGACCGCCCAAAGAAAGAAGTTCAACATCGCATGCCTTAGCACATCTGAGAAAGCCAGAGACTACAGTGAGCAATTGACCGGGAAACTCTCTGCCGTACACCCAGCCACAAGCGTCAACAACCAGTGGAACCAGTATCGCGACATTATTAAAGAGACAGCCGAGACCACCATAGGCTATCAACCACCCAGAAAAAAGAACCCGTGGTATGATGATGAATGCGCGCTATTGAAGAAGGAGACGGAAAATGCACGAATGCAAATGCTGCAACGGAAAACAAGAGCAGCAAGAGAGGAGTACCGTGAAAAGAGAAGGAAAGAGAAAAAAACCCTGCGTAGAAAGAAAAGAGCATCCGCAGCCTCTCAGCTCAAGTATCTCGAAGAGTCCAGCACCGCCACCAACACCCGCTGGTTCTACAAAACAGCCAAGCAACTGGCATCTGGTTATAGGACTGGCACGCAAGCTCTTCGAAACAGCGAAGGGTACCTAGTCACCGAAGCACAGGGAATTGTAGACGTGTTTAAGCAGCATTTCCAGCAGCTGCTTAATGGGCATTATGTAGAGGAGGCGACAGGGGAACAAAGAAGCATTAGACCAGTCAATGAAGATCCAGTCCCAGCACCCAGTACTGAAGAGGTTAAGAAAGCCATCCACAAGCTTAAGAACAACAAATCCGCCGGCTCGGATGGCCTACCAGCGGAACTCTTCAAGTATGGAGGAGATGTTCTGGTAGGGTGCATGCACCAGCTCATCAACCAAGTTTGGGAGGAGGAAAGTATGCCCGACGACTGGTCAAATAGCTCCATATGCCCAATCTACAAAAAAGGCGATCCTATGTCCTGCAAGAACTACAGAGGCATATCCCTGCTTAATGTTGCCTACAAGATCCTATCCAACGTACTATGTGAGCGTCTAAAACCTTTCTGCAACACTATGATCGGCACGTACCAGTGTGGCTTCAGGCCAGGCAGATCAACGATAGACCAAATCTTCACATTGAGGCAAATCCTGGAAAAGACCAACGAATTTCAAGTCGAGACCCACCACCTATTCATCGACTTCAAAGCCGCATATGATAGCATAAGTCGCCAAGAGCTTCTATTGGCGATGTCGGAACTCGGGATCCCGAAAAAACTGATCCAGCTATGCCGCATGACGTTACAAAATACGCGGTGCAACGTGCAAATGGGTAACAGCTCATCCGAGTTATTCCAGACGTGTACAGGGTTCAGACAAGGAGATGCGCTATCATGTGATTTCTTCAACCTAGTCCTGGAGCAGATAGTGCGCAAGAGTGGTGTTAACATGGAAGGCACTATCTTTAACAGGTCTTCTCAACTGCTAGGTTATGCGGACGACATCGACATCATCGGCCGTTCCAAGAGAGCTGTACTTGAAGCATTCACAGCTATTGATGAACAGGCGAAACGCGTTGGTCTTGAAGTGAATGAGGACAAAACAAAGTATATGCTATCAACAAACAAAGCCTCATCTGTCCATCGCCTAGGACAAAACGTCACTGTTGGTAGCAGTAATTTCGAGGTAGTCAAGGAGTTCACCTACCTCGGAACAAACATCAATCCCACGAACGACACCTTAGTGGAAATCCGACGAAGAATTACCCTAGCGAACCGCTGCTACTTCGGTTTGGCCAAACAAATGGGTTCAAAACTCCTTTCTCGAAAGACAAAGTGCACGCTATACAAAACTCTAATTTTACCAGTTCTACTCTACGGTGCCGAGTGCTGGACGATAAGTAAAAAAGGGGAATTGATCCTGGGCACTTTCGAGCGAAAAATTCTACGGCGGATATTTGGTCCTATATGCGAAGAGGGCGATTGGAGGAGAAGATTCAATCGTGAACTGTACGAGCTGTACCAAGATGTGGATGTAGTCCAAAGAGCCAAAACACGTCGACTACATTGGCTCGGCCACATCGAGCGAATGGACAACAACGCTCCAGCCAAGAAAATCTTCGAATCCCAGCCCCCAGGTTCGAGACGACCAGGAAGACCGAACCTCCGCTATAGGGACCAGGCGGTCACAGACGCAAGAGCGCTTGGTCTCGACGACTGGAGGGAGCGTGCGAGGGACCGCAACCGATGGAAGACCGCAATATCTCAGGCAGAGACCCTTCATGGATCGGGAGCCGGATAAGTAAGTAAGTAAGTAAAGTTTGTGAATTAATTTCAGTGGTGAATAATAAATCGTTTTGTTTGTAGTAAGAACAGTAAAGTGTTTTGTTTTGCGAAATAAATAAGTGGACGTTTTGAATAAAGTAAATAAGTTTTATTAACGAACCTGAGAAAATATTACAATATACTTGAATTGAAAACGTTAGCACAGTCATGTGACTTTAAACAATTTCTCGATGAAGCTCTGAGAGATAAATTGGTTTGCGGAATTTATCATGAGAGTATTCAGCAGAAACTCTTAAATCAAACGGGACTCACATTTGACAACGCATGTGAGCTAGCCAAAAGTATGGAGATGACAAATAACCAATTGCGGGAGATGAGACCAGAATTTCATAACAGCATTGACATGTTGAATCAACGGTATCAACCACACCAACAGCGAGGAAGAAGTCAGATAAGGAGACCGAACTTTGAGAGGGGTTCATCTTATGAAAAGAGACCATCTAGACAGGTACAGCAGAACAATTATGAATTTGACAAGAGGAATAGGAGAAATGCGGTTTGTTTTAACTGTGGCCAGAAGGGTCATTTGAGAAAGTATTGTAAAAAAAAAGTTTCTTTTAATAATAATAACAATCGACAGATGAATGTAAATAATGTAGATGATATTAATGATGAAATAAATGATTTATCACTAGGATATATAAATTCGTTTACTAATGTTAATAGTTTGGCTCAAGTAGTACAGTTGTGTATAAATAGTGTAGTTATGGAAATGGAAATTGATAGTGGTGCATGCTCAACAGTTATTAACTATAATACTTATAAAAATAAATTTTCAGAGTCGTCAATTGAAAAGGTAAACAGGCAATTGAATGTGGTAACAGGTCATGCAGTAGAGATGGTGGGAAAAATCTCGGTAAAAGTACAAGACGTGGTCGAATCGTCAGTTTATCATTGTTTGGAGATGTTTGTTATTAAATCAAATCGCAACTTCACTCCCCTTTTAGGACGTGACTGGTTGGACGTTTTGTTTCCAAATTGGAGAAACAGTTTCGTTGTGAACAAAATGGATGATATGGTGGGAATGAAAGTAAAAGAATTAATGTTGAAGTTTCCGAAAGTTTTTTCAAATGATATGAGGGATCCAATTGTTCGGTATACTGTTCAGTTAAAGTTGAAAGAAAATGCGACTCCAATTTTTTCAAAACCATATTCAGTTCCTTTTGGGATTCGTGATAGAGTAGATGCAGAAATTGATAAACTGGTGTCTCAAAGAGTTCTAGTTCCCATCAAATATAGCGAGTGGGCTTCTCCTATGGTGGTGGTGCCCAAGAAAAATGGAGATTTAAGGTTGTGTCTCAATTGTAAAGTAGCTGTGAACAAATCTGTTGAGAATAGTATTTATCATCTTCCAATCATAGAAGATTTATTTACAAAGTTTGTTGGTTGCAAAGTGTTTTGCGTTCTCGATTTAACGATGGCCTATTTACAACTTGCGGTGCATGAAAATTCGCAGCATTTGTTAACTGTTAATACAAGAAAAGGGTTGTATAGATTTACCCGAGTACCATTTGGGGTTGCAGTTGCTCCCGCCGAGTTCCAGAAGGTAATGGATGAGATTTTGAAGGATTTGGATAAGGTGGCTATATATTTGGATGATCTATTGGTTGGAGGATTTGATGTTGAGGACTGCGAAGCTATAATTACTAAGGTCTTAGAGAGATTAGAAAAACATAATGTTCGAGTTAATTGGGATAAATGTAAATGGTTTAAAGAGGAGGTTGAGTATTTAGGGCATGTAGTTAGTGGAACGGGAATCAAACCGAATAAAGAGAAAATTCGTGCTATCTTAGAAGCTCCAAGCCCGAAAAATATAACACAACTCAAAAGTTTTTTTGGTATTTTGAATTTTTATTACAGCTTTATTCCTGATTTGGCTATTGTTAATGGGGAGGAAAAGCCTGTACAGTTCGCATCTACAACACTGAGTACTTCAGAGCAAAATTATTCGCAAACTCATAGAGAAGCTCTTGCAATTATCTATGTATAATTTTGATGTTAAATATAAAAGAGGTTCGCAAGTAGGACATGCAGATGCATTATCTAGGTTGCCTTTACGAGGATCAACAAACATTGCGGAAGATTTTATAAACGTATTGAAGTTTGGCCCTGATAACATGAAACTTCTTAAACTAGAGGATGTTAAAATAGAAACCAGCAAAGATTTTGTGTTGAGTAAGGTTTATAGTTGGCTTATTAATAGGGACAATTTTAAAAATGATGTGGATACGAAATATTATATAGATAGATGTGAAAGTTTTTCATGTAATGAGGGTTGTATCTACTATGGGGACAGAGTAGTTATTCCTGAAGCTTTGAAAACGGATGTTATCAAAATGTTACATGATACACACGTTGGAATGACAAGGATGAAAATGCTTGCGAGAAGTTATGTTTGGTGGAAAGGCTTAGATGCAGACATAGAAGAGTTTGTTAAATGCTGTCAGGTTTGCGCTCAAACGCAAAATTTTACCAAATTAACTGAGGAATCGTGTTGGATTCCTTCGTCTTACCCGTTTGAAAGGGTTCACATAGATTTTTTTGAAATAGATGGTTTAAAGTTTCTGTTATTAGTAGATAGTTTCTCGAAATGGATTGAAATTGCCGAAATGAAGAGTACCCAAGCCGAAAGGGTAATTTGCAAATTGCGTAATTGGTTCGCTATCTTTGGACTGCCAACTCAAATAGTGTCTGACAATGGACCTCCTTTTCAATCTTCCGAATTTATTGAATTTTGCGAGAAAAATGCTATTGAAGTTTTAAAGAGTCCACCATATCACCCACAGTCGAACGGACTTGCAGAAAGAGCGGTTCAAACGGTTAAAAAAGTTTTTAAGAAATTTTTAATCGAAAAAAAGTCTGTTAAAAGCTTAAGTTATAAAATTGACAATTTCCTTCTTAAATACCGAAATACTCCCACGGTTTCCACTAATAAAACACCTGCTAGCATGATTTTTAAATTTAAAACAATAACTTTACTGGATGTTTTGACAACAAGGTCTAAAATTAAAAAAAATACTGTTGAGAATGAAATTACAAATACGAATAAATTAAGCTTATTAAATAAAATTGTACAATTTAAAAAGAAAGAAAACATTTACTATAAAAATAGTTTTAAATCACATGTAAAATGGATTCCGGGATATGTTATTAAGCAAATATCTAAATCATTATATAAAATTTCCGTTAATGGGGTTCATAGGTTGGCCCACATAAATCAATTAAAAAAAAGAATTTCTTCAGTTCGATTTAGTGCACATGCAGCTCTGATTAAAAACAATAATATCGAAAATAAAATACAAAGTCAAGTGCAGCGGGAAGAGGAAAATGATGAATTTCATAGTGCGGAAGAAGATATTGATAATGATAAGGAAGATCTTAAAAGGCAATTTCTTAAAGACCAACAAAGATTTAATTTAAGAATAAGACGTAAATGATGTATGTATTTTGAAAAATTATAAATATCTATTTATTTATAATAAAAAACATTGAATTAAAAAAAATAAAAAAAATTATATTTTTAAAAGTAAGAAAGGAGGAGTTGATATGTATTAAGTATAAGAGAGATAACTTTAACATAGTCATTAATGCTCTGCTCTTCTTATATAATAATAAAATATAATAAGTATATAATGTATAACATAATATGAACGCTTGAGTTAACTGACAGGTTAGATGATAAGTTAGTCTTAAGAATGAGGTGTTTAAATAAAGACTCATGAAATAAATACTTGTGTTCATTTAAAACATTTTAACATATATCTGCTACCAGAAACAGATGTGAAAACTCCAGTTCTGCCAAACGGATTGTAAGACGAACTTCCCCGTAAACTCTGGCTGCCTCTCCTGTTGCAGTTTTCAGGCGGTAAGTGTTGGTGTTATGCAGCCATGTCATCTTCACCAAGTCCTTTCGAACAATGGAGGCAGTGGCACTGGTGTCGATCGTAGCCACTTGCTTTTTGCGGTTTAGTGTTGCCTCCACAGTTAGACTTTTATTGTTTCGTGTCGCTGCCGTTCAAACATGTGCCTTTTATACTTGTTTTCCAAACTCTCGAAATAAGGAGAACGTTCTGGTCTCTGCTTCCAGAGCTTTCCGTAGGGGAAATTTCCCAATAATTTCCCTTCCAAAAGCTTTTATTTGACAGCTGGTAAATCTGCTATAATCCGGCAGATGGCGCTTCCTTCGTTTGAGAGTTGCTATAATTATAGCTAATAAGGGTATGTTTGCACTGCGACCGTAAGCTTTACTGTGTCCGTTTGTTTGCATTTCGGAGTCGTTATAGTTCAAATATGGAAAGTTATTACACTGCCCCCTTAGGATTGATCGTCCCGAGAAAATCCATCACTTCCATCACCATTATAACGATGTAAACGGTCGCTGTGAACTACTTTTAGTTTGCCTCTTAATCCTCTCTGAATGCGGTAGACGACATCGTTTATTCGTGTTACAACAGTATAAGGGCCTTCCCAATTTTGTTGAAGCTTCGGTGAGAGTCCCTTCCGACGGTGGGGATTATAAAACCACACAAGGTCTCCCACTTGGAATCCTGTCGTTGTGGCTTTTGCGTCGTATCTTGTTTTCATCCGATCACTCGACAGCTTTATATTTGCCCTCGTCCTTTCGTGAATGTCAACTAGCTTTTCTTTGAGGTTGTCCACGTAGTCGTCTATTCCTTGTGGCTCGCTTGTATAACATCCAAATTTGATTTCGCTTGGTAGTCGTATTGTGCTCCCGAGCAGGATTTCTGATGGTGTATGTCCTGTTGAGCTATGTACCGCACTTCGATAGGCCATCAAGAATAACGGAATATGCCGATCCCAGTCTCGTTGGTTGTCGCTTACAACTTTGGAAAGGTGTTCTTTAAGGGTCCGGTTGAATCGTTCAACCATCCCATCAGATTGTGGGTGAAGCGGTGTTGTCCTCGTCTTTTTAATGCCAAGGAGTGTATAAACTTCCTGAAAGATTTTGGACTCGAAGTTCCTCCCTTGATCTGAATGGAGTTCCATAGGTACACCAAACCTGCTTACCCAGTTGAAAACAATCTGATCCACGACTGTTTTGGTTTCCTGGTTTGGGATGGCAAATGCCTCAGGCCACTTGCTGAAGTAGTCCATTACTACCAGGATGTATCGGTTTCCGTTTCTGGTTTCTGGAAAAGGGCCTGCAACGTCTATTGCAATTCTTTCAAAAGGCGTGCCCACATTATACTGCTGCATCTTACTCTGAACTTTTCTGTCTGGTCCCTTGCTTGCAGCACAAGTATCACATTTTCGGCACCATTTTTCGACGTCTTCTCTTGCATGTAGCCAGTAGAATCGCTACCTTACCTTTTCCAGTGTCTTATTGACACCCAAGTGTCCTCCGGAAGCTCCATCATGCATCTCTTGAAGAACGTCATTAACTTTGGAACGAGGTACGACTAGCTGCATCACATATGATTTTCCGTCTGTGGACTCCCATTTACGTCTTAGTACTCCTTCTTGTATATGAAGCGAGTCCCATTGTGCCCAATACGCCTTAAGAATTGGACTTCTGTAGGAGATATCACACCATTCTGGCTTCTCTTGGTGTTCCTTCCATGCAAGAATGGGTTCAATATCAGAGTCTTCTTGTTGGGCAGCTCTTACTTCTTCATTACTCCAACCGTAAATGGGGTCGGCTCTTAATCGCTGGATGGAAGCAACCTCTTTCTCTTCTTGACGTGTGCAGTGCTTGCAGTCCGGTTTGCATGGTCTCCGAGATAAGGCATCTGCATTTGAGTGCAACCTTCCTCTTCGATGTTGGATCTGGTAGTCGTATGTCTGCAATCTCTCAATCCATCTTGCCACTTGACCTTCAGGATTTTTGAAGTTCAACAGCCAATTAAGTGCGCCATGATCTGTTCGAAGAAGGAACTTCTGTACATAGATGTACTTATGGAAGTGTTTTGTTGCCGATACTAAAGCTAGAAGTTCTCTTCTGGTCACACAGTAATTTCTTTCTGGCTTTGAGAGCACCTTGCTGTAATAGGCAACGACCTTCTCTTCTCCTTCGTGGACTTGTGATAGTACGGCACCAATTCCCACGTTACTTGCGTCAGCGTCGATGATGAAAGGTTTGCCTGGTGTCGGATAGGCCAAAACTGGGGTATTGCATAGGCGCTGCTTAAGTTCCTGGAAGCTTTTCTCGCACTCGCTTGACCATTTGAACGGTTTGCCTTTCTCTGTTAGCTGATGCAAACTTTTCGCGATCCCAGCAAAATACTTCACAAATCGTCGATAGTACGTGGCTAGACCAAGGAAGCTCCGGAGTTGATGTTTATCCTGTGGTGTTGGCCAATTCTTTACGGTGTCAACTTTTTCAGGATCAGTCTTCACTCCTTGGGAAGAGATGATATGTCCCAAGTATTTTACCTCAGATTTGAAAAACTCGCACTTGTCTGGATTCAATTTCAAGTTTGGTTCTCGAAGCCTCTGGAACACGGCCTTAAGGTTTCCACAATGCTCATCAAATGTCTTACCATAAACAATGACATCGTCCAAATAGACTAGGCAAGATTTCCAAGTAAGTCCTTGTAAAACGCACTCCATCAAACGCTCAAATGTTGCCGGAGCGTTGCATAGTCCGAAAGGCATCACTTTTAATTGCCACAGACCATTTCCTGTGGAGAAAGCCGTCTTTTCTCGATCTTCTGGATGGATTTCTACCTGCCAGTAGCCACTCTTCAAGCCCAATGTTGAAAACCATTCAGCTCCTTCCATCGCATCCAGAGTATCGCTGATTCTTGGCAGAAGGTAGCTGTCTTTCTTTGTCACATCGTTCAGCCTCCGATAGTCCACACAAAATCGAGTACTTCCGTCCTTCTTTTTGACAAGAACAACTGGGGATGCCCAAGGACTTTTTGAGTTTTCGATTAGCCCATCTTTCTTCATGGTCGATATCATCTCTTCAACTTCGGCTTGTTTGGCTAATGGGAGACGTCTTGCTGGTTGTCGAATAGGTCTTGCGTCTCCTGTATCGATTCGATGCTGCACCAGTTGTGTTCGACCAAACTGTCCACTGGGTGAAGAGAGTATATCACCGTACTCGTGAAGGAGGCTTCCAGCAACACGAAGCTGACGTTCAGTTAATTTGGATGACTTCAGAATTTTTGCCTTCATAGAGTTCACTTTGCCGGGGTCCACAGATTTTTGTGCGTCAGCTTCTGTGATCGTAGTTATGGCGGAAACAGATTCACACTTTCCAACAATTTCTCCTTTTCTTAGCTTGACTTCGTACGGTTTGATGTTAAGTATCCGTACGGGTACCATGTTGTTCTTTGGTGCCACAAGGGTCTTCCCTAGGATGATGTTTTGGGAAGACTGTTCAGAGTCTGGTTCCACCATTAGGTATCGATGGCTACCCAAATCACCTTTTATTTTCGTCCAAACGAATACTTCTGAGGAAGGTGGCAGGCATATATCTTCTTTTATGACAGTCCTGAGAGTTGATGAGTTTTCATTGCCGTAAACCATAGGAATCTCCACATTTCGGTACTTGAGAACTTGCTTCCCGATGTCGAGAATTACTCCATGCTCTTTCATAAAGTCGATTCCAACGATGCACTCGTCACATATGATATGTATTAAGTATAAGAGAGATAACTTTAACATAGTCATTAATGCTCTGCTCTTCTTATATAATAATAAAATATAATAAGTATATAATGTATAACATAATATGAACGCTTGAGTCAACTGACAGGTTAGATGATAAGTTAGTCTTAAGAATGAGGTGTTTAAATAAAGACTCATGAAATAAATACTTGTGTTCATTTAAAACATTTTAATGGCGACGAGGATAAAAGAAAAAAAAAAATTAAGGGAGAAACTAAATGGAAGAATTTAATGAAAAAAAATTAAAACTTAACATTGAAGAAAAAATTCAAATCAAAACAGAAAGTGGAAGTGAAGTTAAAAGAGATTTGGAAGTAATAACTAATATGGCGTTTATTGGAACAATCGAGTTTTTTACACCAGGTGAAGACTTTATAGAGTATAAAGAACGTCTTCAACATTTGCTCTCTATTAATAAAATTACAGACGATAAAACAAAAGTGTCATATTTAATAACATTAATTGGACCAGAATCCTATAAAATTATAAAATCTTTAACTAACCCGGATAACCCGGATACGAAAACATTTGATGAGCTAATAAGGATAATCGAAAAGTATTTTACGCCTAAAGTGAATATAATTGCTGAAAGATTTAAATTTCATAAAAGACAACAAAAAGTGCATGAAACAGTCTGTGAATATATACTTGAATTGAAAACGTTAGCACAGTCATGTGACTTTAAACAATTTCTCGATGAAGCTCTGAGAGATAAATTGGTTTGCGGAATTTATCATGAGAGTATTCAGCAGAAACTCTTAAATCAAACGGGACTCACATTTGACAACGCATGTGAGCTAGCCAAAAGTATGGAGATGACAAATAACCAATTGCGGGAGATGAGACCAGAATTTCATAACAGCATAGACATGTTGAATCAACGGTATCAACCACACCAACAGCGAGGAAGAAGTCAGATAAGGAGACCGAACTTTGAGAGGGGTTCATCTTATGAAAAGAGACCATCTAGACAGGTACAGCAGAACAATTATGAATTTGACAAGAGGAATAGGAGAAATGCGGTTTGTTTTAACTGTGGCCAGAAGGGTCATTTGAGAAAGTATTGTAAAAAAAAAGTTTCTTTTAATAATAATAACAATCGACAGATGAATGTAAATAATGTAGATGATATTAATGATGAAATAAATGATTTATCACTAGGATATATAAATTCGTTTACTAATGTTAATAGTTTGGCTCAAGTAGTACAGTTGTGTATAAATAGTGTAGTTATGGAAATGGAAATTGATAGTGGTGCATGCTCAACAGTTATTAACTATAATACTTATAAAAATAAATTTTCAGAGTCGTCAATTGAAAAGGTAAACAGGCAATTGAATGTGGTAACAGGTCATGCAGTAGAGATGGTGGGAAAAATCTCGGTAAAAGTACAAGACGTGGTCGAATCGTCAGTTTATCATTGTTTGGAGATGTTTGTTATTAAATCAAATCGCAACTTCACTCCCCTTTTAGGACGTGACTGGTTGGACGTTTTGTTTCCAAATTGGAGAAACAGTTTCGTTGTGAACAAAATGGATGATATGGTGGGAATGAAAGTAAAAGAATTAATGTTGAAGTTTCCGAAAGTTTTTTCAAATGATATGAGGGATCCAATTGTTGGGTATACTGTTCAGTTAAAGTTGAAAGAAAATGCGACTCCAATTTTTTCAAAACCATATTCAGTTCCTTTTGGGATTCGTGATAGAGTAGATGCAGAAATTGATAAACTGGTGTCTCAAAGAGTTCTAGTTCCCATCAAATATAGCGAGTGGGCTTCTCCTATGGTGGTGGTGCCCAAGAAAAATGGAGATTTAAGGTTGTGTCTCAATTGTAAAGTAGCTGTGAACAAATCTGTTGAGAATAGTATTTATCATCTTCCAATCATAGAAGATTTATTTACAAAGTTTGTTGGTTGCAAAGTGTTTTGCGTTCTCGATTTAACGGGGGCCTATTTACAACTTGCGGTGCATGAAAATTCGCAGCATTTGTTAACTGTTAATACAAGAAAAGGGTTGTATAGATTTACCCGAGTACCATTTGGGTTGCTCCCGCCGAGTTCCAGAAGGTAATGGATGAGATTTTGAAGGATTTGGATAAGGTGGCTATATATTTGGATGATCTATTGGTTGGAGGATTTGATGTTGAGGACTGCGAAGCTATAATTACTAAGGTCTTAGAGAGATTAGAAAAACATAATGTTCGAGTTAATTGGGATAAATGTAAATGGTTTAAAGAGGAGGTTGAGTATTTAGGGCATGTAGTTAGTGGAACGGGAATCAAACCGAATAAAGAGAAAATTCGTGCTATCTTAGAAGCTCCAAGCCCGAAAAATATAACACAACTCAAAAGTTTTTTTGGTATTTTGAATTTTTATAACAGGTTTATTCCTGATTTGGCGACAAGATTGAGAACATTGTACGATCTTTTAAAAAAAAATAATAAATTTGAGTGGACGCCAGAACATGAGATGCAAAAAGACTATTAATTAGCAATAATATTTTAGAGTACTTCGACCCAAGGAAACCAATAGTTTTGACGTGTGATGCCAGTCCATATGGTGTTGGTGCAGTGCTAGCTCATATTGTTAATGGGGAGGAAAAGCCTGTACTGTTCGCATCTACAACACTGAGTACTTCAGAGCAAAATTATTCGCAAACTCATAGAGAAGCTCTTGCAATTATCTATGCAGTTAAAAAGTTCCATAAATATCTATATGGACATAAATTTACTATTGTGACAGATCATCAGGCACTTAGAGAAATATTTAGTGAAAAAAAAGGGCACTTACCGGTAGCAGCAGCTAGACTACAAAGATGGGCTATTCAGTTATCAATATATAATTTTGATGTTAAATATAAAAGAGGTTCGCAAGTAGGACATGCAGATGCATTATCTAGGTTGCCTTTACGAGGATCAACAAACATTGCGGAAGATTTTATAAACGTATTGAAGTTTGGCCCTGATAACATGAAACTTCTTAAACTAGAGGATGTTAAAATAGAAACCAGCAAAGATTTTGTGTTGAGTAAGGTTTATAGTTGGCTTATTAATAGGGACAATTTTAAAAATGATGTGGATACGAAATATTATATAGATAGATGTGAAAGTTTTTCATGTAATGAGGGTTGTATCTACTATGGGGACAGAGTAGTTATTCCTGAAGCTTTGAAAACGGATGTTATCAAAATGTTACATGATACACACGTTGGAATGACAAGGATGAAAATGCTTGCGAGAAGTTATGTTTGGTGGAAAGGCTTAGATGCAGACATAGAAGAGTTTGTTAAATGCTGTCAGGTTTGCGCTCAAACGCAAAATTTTACCAAATTAACTGAGGAATCGTGTTGGATTCCTTCGTCTTACCCGTTTGAAAGGGTTCACATAGATTTTTTTGAAATAGATGGTTTAAAGTTTCTGTTATTAGTAGATAGTTTCTCGAAATGGATTGAAATTGCCGAAATGAAGAGTACCCAAGCCGAAAGGGTAATTTGCAAATTGCGTAATTGGTTCGCTATCTTTGGACTGCCAACTCAAATAGTGTCTGACAATGGACCTCCTTTTCAATCTTCCGAATTTATTGAATTTTGCGAGAAAAATGCTATTGAAGTTTTAAAGAGTCCACCATATCACCCACAGTCGAACGGACTTGCAGAAAGAGCGGTTCAAACGGTTAAAAAAGTTTTTAAGAAATTTTTAATCGAAAAAAAAGTCTGTTAAAAGCTTAAGTTATAAAATTGACAATTTCCTTCTTAAATACCGAAATACTCCCACTGTTTCCACTAATAAAACACCTGCTAGCATGATTTTTAAATTTAAAACAATAACTTTACTGGATGTTTTGACAACAAGGTCTAAAATTAAAAAAAATACTGTTGAGAATGAAATTACAAATACGAATAAATTAAGCTTATTAAATAAAATTGTACAATTTAAAAAGAAAGAAAACATTTACTATAAAAATAGTTTTAAATCACATGTAAAATGGATTCCGGGATATGTTATTAAGCAAATATCTAAATCATTATATAAAATTTCCGTTAATGGGGTTCATAGGTTGGCCCACATAAATCAATTAAAAAAAAGAATTTCTTCAGTTCGATTTAGTGCACATGCAGCTCTGATTAAAAACAATAATATCGAAAATAAAATACAAAGTCAAGTGCAGCGGGAAGAGGAAAATGATAAATTTCATAGTGCGGAAGAAGATATTGATAATGATAAGGAAGATCTTAAAAGGCAATTTCTTAAAGACCAACAAAGATTTAATTTAAGAATAAAACGTAAATGATGTATGTATTTTGAAAAATTATAAATATCTATTTATTTATAATAAAAAACATTGAATTAAAAAAAAAAAAAAAAAATTATATTTTTAAAAGTAAGAAAGGAGGAGTTGATATGTATTAAGTATAAGAGAGATAACTTTAACATAGTCATTAATGCTCTGCTCTTCTTATATAATAATAAAATATAATAAGTATATAATGTATAACATAATATGAACGCTTGAGTCAACTGACAGGTTAGATGATAAGTTAGTCTTAAGAATGAGGTGTTTAAATAAAGACTCATGAAATAAATACTTGTGTTCATTTAAAACATTTTAACATATATCTGCTACCAGAAACAGATGTGAAAACTCCAGTTCTGCCAAACGGATTGTAAGACGAACTTCCCCGTAAACTCTGGCTGCCTCTCCTGTTGCAGTTTTCAGGCGGTAAGTGCTGGTGTTATGCAGCCATGTCATCTTCACCAAGTCCTTTCGAACAATGGAGGCAGTGGCACTGGTGTCGATCGTAGCCACTTGCTTTTTGCGGTTTAGTGTTGCCTCCACAGTTAGACTTTTATTGTTTCGTTTCGTCTGTGATACCTGGATGGTGGTTCTGGGGCCATCGATACCAGAAACCAGCTTCTGCCCCTCGAAGTTGGTTCTAACTCGTTTCCCGGTTGAGGAACGGGCCGAGTAGGAGTATTGACATTGTTGTTGTTGCTGTTTCTGCTTCCACAATGTTGACATGCAGGTCTTCTAGGTGGCAATCTGCACTGGCGTTGAAGATGTCCGGTTTTGTTACAGTTCCAGCATCAAGCAGGTCTATCTCGCTGGTTCCTTTGGAATACAGTTCTCTGGCAAGAACACTCCTCAATTTCTATTTCTCTTACCCGATGAACTCCTTGAGAAGCCTGTTCTGCTGCTTCCATAGTCAGGGCGAACGCTAATGCTTCAGGGAGCGTGCGTTTTCCAGCCGTTCGAATTGCTCGCTGAAGGTTGATGTCAGAAACAGCACGAACAAAGGCTTCTGTTGCGAATTGCGAATCGTTCGATGTCTGCTTGAAGCTTTTGCAGAGTTTCTCCCCTTTTCTGGACTCTTGTATTGAGTTGAACACGGAAGACTTCTTGCATATGGCCATCTCCAAAGCGTTTGTCAATGGCCTGAACAAGAGCGCTGAAGTTGCCATTCTTTTCTGCTGGTATGGTTTGCAGCAGCTCAGCAGCAGTTCCTCTAAGAGCAAGCGTCAGAGCTATATATTTGTCTTCGTCGTCCCAGCTGTTCGTTGCTGCAGCTGCCTCAAACTGCTTCTTGTAGATTGACCAAGAAGTTTGTCCATCGAAGGTTGGTGGATGCATCTCCTTTCTCCTAGGACAGTCACCAGAACTTTCTCGAACCTTCATCTTCCTTACTTTGTCTAATTCCTTGGTAATGGATTCAATTTTATCTTCCATTTTTTCGAACTTTGCTTCTACTGTTGACAATTGCTTATCGACAGTTGAAAATTGTCTATCGACTCGCTCGTCAAGGGCAACAATTCTGTTGTCAAAGGCATCTAACTTACCTTCGAGTAAATTTGTCTGTTCTTGGAATTGTTGAATAAGATTCTTTTCTTGTTTTTCGAGCAGACTCTTTTGTTCTTGGCTTTGTTGTTCTAGAAGATTCTTCTGCTCTAGGCTTTGCTGTTTGAAACGTTCGAGAAGATTCTTTTGTTCATTCCGTTGTTCTTGGTTTTGCTGTTCTAGAAGATTCTTTTGCTCTTGGCTTTGTTCGAGAAGATTCTTTTGGCTGGCGAGCAGCTGAGACATCATAGTGGTTATGTCCAACGTACTCACTTGCTCTTGTTGTTCTTCCATTTCAATGTCGAATATAAACGTGTCCGGGTTTTTTCCACATCTTCTTAAATCTTCTTGCAGACGAATTATAAGATCATTCTTTGTTCCAGCAGTAGGAAGATCTCGCTTATTCAGTTCTGCCTTAAGTTCCACTAAATTTAAATCATTCAAAGATTTACCCATTGTCTTTTTTTTTTCACTTTCCACACAATAAATTAACTGAGGGCCAGATAAAATAAGTTTTATTCCACTTCTAACACCAATTTAATATTTTCTCAGGTTCGTTAATAAAACTTATTTACTTTATTCAAAACTTCCACTTATTTATTTTACAAAATAAAAACACTTTACTTTTCTTACTACAAAACGATTTATTATTCACCACTGAAATTAATTCACCAACTTAACTTTTCACTTTTATTACAACCAACTTTATTCATTCACGATTAAAAACAAACTGTGTCGCTGCCGTTCAAACATGTGCCTTTTATACTTGTTTTCCAAACTCTCGAAATAAGGAGAACGTTCTGGTCTCTGCTTCCAGAGCTTTCCGTAGGGGAAATTTCCCAATAATTTCCCTTCCAAAAGCTTTAATTTGACAGCTGGTAAATCTGCTATAATCCGGCAGATGGCGCTTCCTTCGTTTGAGAGTTGCTATAATTATAGCTAATAAGGGTATGTTTGCACTGCGACCGTAAGCTTTACTGTGTCCGTTTGTTTGCATTTCGGAGTCGTTATAGTTCAAATATGGAAAGTTATTACAATATATATCGGTATAGCATACTTAGAACCATAGTTCCAAATAGTGATTTTTTTTTGTATTTGTGTGTAGGAATTTTATCTGCTATTCCAAACCTAAGCAACGCTGTGGTCACGGCCCCCACAAAGTGGGTGGCCGAATATTTAATCTGCGATCGGCAAAAGAGCTCGGTTTTGTGCAAAGTTCCTATTGTGAAAAAAAGTATTGCAACCAACTAATCTATATAATTGTGATCACCAGCTGTATCAAAAATATCCAACATAAATACACTTTATAACAAGGACCTCCGTGGCTCAGCCAGCTAGGCGGCTGCCCGCCAACCCAAGGGTCCTGGGTTCGATTCCGGCCGTCAACTTCAAGCTTTTTTTTTATTTTTTATTGTTTTGGTTTATATAAATTTAGATTTTAATTGATTTTGCCCTATAGATTAAAAGTAAACTAAGTAAAGTCCTAACGTAATTTATAAAGAAAGTAAATTAGCTTCTTGTAGTGCACATATTATGTATGTATATTTATACATTTATATGCTTAGCTACTTGAATGCACTTGTTTTAGCGCTTTTTTAAGGGTAAAATTAATTGAATTCCTTTTTGATATTTCTGAAGCAGTTTTAAAGAAGATTTAACAGGTATCTCATCAGCCTGGATGCTGTGGCCACATCATCGTCAGCTGGATGTAACACCAAAAGGGGTGAGTCACAATTTACCTGCTCTTTAATAACTTAAGTTTGTAAATATAGAAAAGAGGATTCAAGGGAGGGGGACTATTGTGACATATCGGTAGTAGCAAGTGCTGTGCATTCAAACGCACCTATTCTAGGCATATAGATTTATAAATATAAATACGCGGTATACACAAGATTTAACTTTACGATTGAAAAATCACAAGAGTTTTTATGAAATTAGCTCTTTCTAGAGCTGTTAAATTTACTTTTTAAAAATTCAAAATTTTAAAACTTCGAGAAAAATTAGTTAAAAAAGATACGTGTTATATGTGCGGTTACTCGGTATAGAATAACTTTTATTTCATTTTCTTCTTCTACTTCTTCTTTTGTTTTACAAATGTAAATTAAATATGGCCGGAAGGGCGCGAAATTTAAATCTTTTACAATTTAGGGTTAGATCACAATAGCGAAATTTCATTTTTATTTTAAATTCAAATTTTCAATTTAAGGTTTGTTTTTTACAAAATTCAAATTAATTTCATTTGTCGAAACACCGGCCGCGTTGAAAGCCTGCAGGGCTTCAAGATTCATCGTCCGGAAGTACAGCCAGTTTAACGATTGGGCGTCTGAGTACTCCGTTTCGTGTTTTGACGTCGGCGACCCTGACCTTTCCGTCCTGCCCTTCGACGACTGCCACGACTCTGCCCATTGTCCATTGTTGTGGAGGGGTATGGTCCTCGTGAATAAGCACGAGTTTTCCCACGTTTAGATTGGGCTGCTCGTGGATCCATTTGGACCGAACCTGAAGGCCAAGCAGATACTCCTTTGACCACTTCTGCAAGAACTGCTGCTTGAGCCAACATAGAAGCTGCCATCTTTTCAAGCATGACATCTGCCGTTCCGGGACCTCCTCTGGGGGCAGTGATCGCAAGGGACTGCCTATTAGTAGATGCGCTGGAGTAAGTGCTTCTCCGTCGTTGGGGTCTGCGCTTAGCGGGGCGATTGGCCTTGAATTGAGGATCGCTTCGACCTCGATTAGTACGGTAAGCAGTTCTTCTGCTGTTAGAAGTGCATTCCCCACGGTACGTTGTAACAGCGTTTTCGCCGCTTTCACTGCCGCCTCCCACAGGCCTCCGAAATGGGGGGCTCTTGGTGGTATGAAGGCGAAACTGAACCCTTCCTCTGCGGCGTACTGGTGAATGGCTTCCTTCCCTCTCTCGAACTCTTCTCCAACTTCCTTGAGGATCCTCTGTGCTCCCACGAAGTTCGTCCCGTTGTCGCAGTGAATCGTCTTCGGAATTCCTCGGCGACCAATAAACCTTTTGAGAGCAAGAATAAAACATTCAGAAGAAAGATTAGTAGCTAATTCAAAATGTACAGCTTTGGAGGTGAAACAGACAAAAACAACTATGTACGTTTTGTACGGTGGCCGACCACGAATTTTAAGAGAGGTATACACTGGGCCACAAAAATCTACGCCACATATTAAAAAAGGTCTTTGTGCTCGTAATCGATCTGCTGGCAAATTTCCCATGATTTGCTGGAGCAACTTTGGTTTATACATAAAGCACTGTACGCATTTTCGTACAATTTTTTGACATAACTCTTTGGCATTTATTAGCCATATTTTTTGGCGAAGCAATGCCACCATCGCTTGAGGTCCTGCATGACAGTTTTTTGTATGCAAATACGTCAAGTATACTTTTATGAACTGCGATTTTTTCGTCAATAATAGTGGAAACTTAGCATCGTATTCAATTGGCGCATTCAAAAGACGCCCACCTACTCGAATCAGCGAAAATGAACAATTATTATCTTTAAAATCATGTAAAAATGGATTGAGTTTTTGCATATGGTTTGGCAATGTTACTTTTCTTTTAAGTTTTTGAATCTCCTCGGAAAATTCATTATTTTGCACAATTTCAACTATTTTAAGAAATGCTAAATGCAACTCTTTTGCCGTAAGTGATTCTTCGAACACTATTGTCTTGTCTTTCAAAACTGCAAAGAATCGCATTGCATGTACAAATGTTGTTACCAATTCTATGTACGACGTCTCCTCTTCAATAAGCTCCATAAGTTTTGTTTGATGATTTTCAACTGCTACAAGAGCAACATTTGTTTTTCGCTTTTCTAAAGCTTCATCCTCTGGAGATAGCTCGAAATGCGAATTGACTGGCCAAAATTTTGGATCTTCCAGTAGGAATGGTGGACCATTAAACCATATTGAACCATTCAGTTCATCCACGTTACATCCTCTTGACACAATGTCTGCTGGATTTTGATTTGTTGGAACATGTTTCCATGATACATTGTTCGTCCACTCTTGGATTTCCGAAACTCTGTTTGCAACAAAGGTTGCAAGTGAAGTTGGATGGGTTTTTATCCAATGCAGAGTTATTTCGGAATCGGTCCAAAAAACAATTTGCTCAACGTCAAGATTCAACATCGCCGATACTCTATGCCATAATTTAGAAAGAGTATGCGCTGCGCAAAGTTCCAACCGCGGAAGCGATTTGGTTTTCAAAGGGGCCACTTTGGACTTTGCTGTTAATAGCGTCGACTTGATGCCTGCCGTGCTTTGACTCCGGATATAAATGCAACATCCGTAAGCTCTCATTGATGCATCGGCGAACCCATGAATTTGAATTTTTGTATTCGAATGGGTTTCGACAAACCTTGGTATTTTTATCTCGGAAAGTTAAGAAAGGTTTGTTTTAAAATTTTCCCAACATGTATCAAGGCGCAATGGAATCGACTCATCCCAATCAAGTTTTGCAATCCAAAGCTCTTGTAGAAGAATTTTTGCTTTGGTAACGATTGGACACAACAAACCAAGAGGGTCAAACAGACGAGCAGAAACTGAAAGAATATTTCGTTTGGTGGCTCGTAGATCATGAAAAGACTCTTCTAAGTTGAAAGAAAATGTATCTTCCTTGGGCTGCCAACAAATTCCCAAAGTTTTTGTAGAGTCTGAATCGTTAAATTTTATGGATTTTTCTGTACTTTCAGCACTGTACAATTCTGGATGATTTGAATACCATTTTGCCAACTGAAACCCACCCTTTTTTAATACTTCTTGTATTTCATATTTAATAGTTTTTAAGGTTTCAATCTCATCGGCACCGGTTAAAAGATCATCCACATAAAAATCTTTTTGAACAATTCTTGACCCTGTAGGATATGAATCTTTGAAGATATCGCCCAACATCTTCAAACACCGTATTGCTAAAAATGGCGCTGGTGACGTGCCATACGTAACAGTGTTGAGACGAAAATATTGTAATGGTTGAGAGGGATTCTGCCTCCACACTATGAGCTGGTAAATCGAATGCTCTTCAGCAATGAGAACTTGCCGATACATTTTCGCAATATCAGCCGTAATGGCATACTTATGAGTACGAAAACGGAGCAGTGTCGAAAACAGCTCCTCTTGAATGGTTGGCCCAACCATCAAGATGTCATTCAGAGAAACTTGAGTAGGCGTTTTACATGACGCATCAAAAACTACTCGTAGTTTAGTACTTGTGCTTTGCGGTCGCAAGACACACTGATGTGGAATGAAATAGTGTGGGTTTTTGGGAATCTCGTTATTCATTGGTGACATATGTCCCAATGATAGATATTCATTCATGAAATCCAAATACATTGCTCTCAAATCATTATTTCTTGAAATTTTGCGCTCAAGTGCAAGGAATCGACGTTTGGCAGCTTCAAACGATGATCCAAGCGAATTCGGTGATGATTTAAATGGCAATTTTACCTCAAACCGACCCATGGGCAAAAGTTTTGTATTTTCCACAAAATGATCTTCGCACATTTTTTGTTCTGGCGTTAGAAACTTTTTTGTCTCTCCCGGAATTTCTTTCATTGACCAGAATTTTTGAACGATTGTATCCAAGTCTGGTAATTCCTCAGACTGGCATACCAAATTACATTGTTTGGTATTAGAATTTATATTCTTGGGATATTTTCCAGATACAATCCAACCAAGCAGGGTTTTTTGAATGGTTGGGTATTCAGGACCTTGTTTGATTTGACCAACAGATAACAACTCAAAAAATGTTTCTGCCCCTATTAATAAATCAATTTTTTGAGGCTTATTGAAATAAGGATCGGCCAGTTGAATATTAGGTGGAATATTCCAATTTGCTGTATTTATAGTGTGATCGGGTTGATATTTCGAAATTGAATTCATAACCCAATAATCTGCAGAGAATGAATAGTCACTAAATCGTGACTTTACTTCTGCAGTTAACTTTTTGTTGACTGTAGTACTTGCTTTTCCAATACCCAGTAAGTTAAGAGACTTTTCTTCTTTGCGAAGCTTCAACCTTTGCGCAAGCTCTTCGGTTATGAAGTTTATTTGCGAACCCGAATCAAGTAACGCTCTTGCTGGCATGTATTCGCCCGTAATGCTTTTAATGTGTACAATAGCAGTAGCGAGAATGACTTGATCAGTCAAAGCCGAGGCATGCATAGCTTGGAAGCTTGTTGAAGGTTGGGTTGATGATGCACCATTGAAAGTTGTTTCATATTGATGTAACAACGTATGATGCGAGCGATTACAAACACTGCACCGACTCAATTTGCATTTTGAGACTGTATGTCCTTTTCGAAGGCAGTTGATACAAATTGGAACATCCTTAGCGTATTCGAATCTTTGCAATACAGGCAGTGCAGCGAATGCTTGACATGTCGTTATAAAATATTCATTCGATTTGCAATATAAACATTTCGATTTATTTTGTTGCGAGTTTACACAGGCAAATGAAGACTTTTGATTTCGATGACGACATGAATCTTGTTTCGGTTTGGATTGCTTATCAGAGGATTTATATTTTGCACTTGAAGCTTCTTCAGCAGAAAGATGCTGATATCTTTTATTAAGAGCTTCTTCACAGTCTTTCCATAAAGGAAGGGTACTGTAGTCTAACTGTTCTTCCCATTTAGACCTCGTGATTGCATCCACCTTTGACATAACTAAATGTATTATAATCGCGTTTGTGATATTCTTTTCATCTCCCAATGAAAGTAGCGAATCATAGATTGCAGAAACTGTATCTATCATGCTTCGCAATGAAGACGCAGATGGCTTGGAAATTTCTTTTAATTCAAAAAGTGTTGAAACATTGTCGAAAAAAATTAAACAATTGTTATCGTAAACTTTCTTTAAACTAGCAAGCGCCTTAGGATAATTCTGTTCCGTAATTTGGAAAGCCTTTACTGTTCCTAAGGCTTCACCTGATAAACATGAGATAAGGTGATTAAATTTTTCGATATCCGGAAGCATCGGATCATTATCAACTAAGTTCTCGAAAAGACTGATAAAATTCTTGTATTCCGAATATTTACCGCTAAATTTCGGGAGAGACATTTTGGGAAGTCGAGAATGATGAGGATTACTGAAAGAGTAGTCAATAGCATTAGATTGACGCCTCTTGTTCATAAACGATAGAAGTAAAGACTTTGTACCTACACAAACATCTTCTAATTCCCCACGAATAATATCGCTATGATCAGCTGATTCGATTTCCGATTGACATTTCATAAGTTGATCAATGTATGAATTTAATATATCCAACCGACATTCTAGTTCTATTGGATTAAGCGACAAAGTTTTTTGTTCTAATCCCGTTTTAATACGAATGATGTTGCTTTTAATTACTAACCGCTGATGTTTTAACTGATCAAGGTTTGTGTCCTTGATTGGAGAAGTTTGCCTTTTCTTGCCGGTCATATTGATTTAAACACGAATAATTTTATTAAAACTGAACAAATTATTTTTCTATTTGGAATTAGTTTATCCAGAATTGTTCAAATTGTTTTGAATTAAAACTATCGGGATTTTTCGAAAAATTAGCTTATTTTCATACGAAAATCCCGAAGAAATTGATTAAACCGTATTAATTTGCAATTTAAATTAATTGACTTGAAGGATTAGTGTAAATTAACCACAATATAGTGACTAGGTTAATTGCCGAAAAATAATAAAACTTTAAAAAGTTGTTTGCTGAACACACTCTTCACCCACTGATAACTTTGCTTCGCTGGATACGACCTACTAACTTGACAAGTGAAACTCAACGAAATAAAATTTCAACGAAAGAGAAAGAGAGAACTGTCAAGTCAAATGTCAACTCAAATGTCAACTCGATTTGCAAAGCGATGTAAACAACTTTCAATTTCGCGAAATCGGTCGGTTTTAATTAATTTATCAATTAAATAATAATTACGTTAATTGAAATAATTATTTGATGTAAGAAGCAAAGGCAAATTTTATTCGGAAACACTCACAAAGAAGAAAAACAACGATTTTTCCAGTGGGTATGACTTTACGACATGAGTGGCGACAGCGGCGGCGGCGCGGCAAATTCAGCGATAGGCAACGAGAATAAATTGTTGTGAATTATTAGTTTAAGCTCACTTTAATTGATTTTTACTTATAAAAAGTTAATAAAATGCAATTTCATTTCACCAAAGTTGTTTTGTTTGTTCACCACAATATAATAATTTGAATTAAAGTGACAAAGATTGAAAGTGGGTGCAGTAATAATTTAATTTGAGAAGAAATAACTCAAAAATTGCAATTAAATTGTTTTTTTTATATTATGCACTTTCAATTTTTGTTGTTTCCTCTTTGCTTGACGTATCGTCTTCTTTTGACGTCACTTCCCTTTGGCACTGTTGGCATATGCACTTCTCATGCATTGGAGTGGATACTGGAGTCCTAGCGCTTCGGTGGTGATGTCTCCGGACAATCGTTTTTCGCCAAATTTTATGGTAGGGTGGTTTCCTTTGGTCGAGATGTTTGTATTGTTTTTTACAATAATGCACTCACGCACGATGGATTCTACCGATTTTTAAAGTGTTCTTTTTTAACAATAAACCGCGTCACGTATATACAATTTAAAGCATATATATGCATATACTAAAAAAAACGCGAATTTGGTTACAAATTTATTTATTTTAATTAAATTAAACTTGTCCCTGTTCGGGCGCCATGAAAAATCACAAGAGTTTTTATGAAATTAGCTCTTTCTAGAGCTGTTAAATTAACTTTTTAAAAATTCAAAATTTTAAAACTTCGAGAAAAATTAGTTAAAAAAGATACGTGTTATATGTGCGGTTACTCGGTATAGAATAACTTTTATTTCATTTTCTTCTTCTACTTCTTCTTTTGTTTTACAAATGTAAATTAAATATGGCCGGAAGGGCGCGAAATTTAAATCTTTTACAATTTAGGGTTAGATCACAATAGCGAAATTTCATTTTTATTTTCAATTCAAATTTTCAATTTAAGGTTTGTTTTTTACAAAATTCAAATTAATTTCATTTGTCGAAACAACGATACTTACGTTTTAATTTGATTTTTTTGTAATTGTTTTGTTGATTGTTTTGGTCGAACAATAGTGGACCATTTTTAACTTTTGTTTGGAAAAATTAGCGTAATTGTTTTGTTATATTGTAATAACTTTCCATATTTGAACTATAACGACTCCGAAATGCAAACAAACGGACACAATAAAACTTACGGTCGCAGTGCAAACATACCTTTATTAGCTATAATTATAGCAACTCTCAAACGAAGGAAGCGCCATCTGCCGGATTATAGCAGATTTACCAGCTGTCAAATAAAAGCTTTTGGAAGGGAAATTATTGGGAAATTTCCCCTACGGAAAGCTCTGGAAGCAGAGACCAGAACGTTCTCCTTATTTCGAGAGTTTGGAAAACAAGTATAAAAGGCACAGGTTTGAACGGCAGTGACACAGTTTGTTTTTAATCGTGAATGAATAAAGTTGGTTGTAATAAAAGTGAAAAGTAAAGTTTGTGAATTAATTCAGTGGTGAAGAATAAATCGTTTTGTTTGTAGTAAGAAAAGTAAAGTGTTTTATTTTGCGAAATAAATAAGTGGACGTTTTGAATAAAGTAAATAAGTTTTATTAACGAACCTGAGAAAATATTACAATATTTATTTTGATTTTTTTTTAGTTTAATTTTTTTTAACTTTTTATTTAAAATGGGCAATAAAACTATAATTTATAACGTTTGAGCATAAACATGAAAACATAATGGGTTTTTAATTTGATAGGATAAAGGATGAGGATCAACAATGATGGTAAGAGTGGGATGAGGGGATAAAAGATGGCGACTTAAGGGGTTGCTTAGGCGAGATAGGTAACCATGGCAGGGTGGGTAATGACTAGTGTTTCTCGCAACGTCATATCACCTCGACGTTGAGCCTGGCATGATTTTTGTCTGCGCGGTTCCGATAGGGGTCAAGAACCAACACCCTCCGACGAGCGTGAGGCCGGTCAAGCATGCCAGCACTGACCCCGACGGCAAGAAAGGAGCCCGCAACAATGGCGCCCATAACGTGTAGGCCTCGCTACTGTACAGTAGTGAGTGTGAGTTTTTAACGAGCCAATTTTGTTCTTTTTTATAGGTCATTTAATTTTATTTTGCATTTCATTTCAGTTTCAATAGTTTTCTTCAGTTTTTTTTATCATTTTCAATTTCATTTAGATTCAGTTTCACTTAGTTTTTTTTTCAATTGCTTTAAACTTTTTGGTTTTTTTTAACTTTCTTTTAAATTTACTTATGATTTTCATATTAATTTTGATTTTGATTGTGAGTGAGGAAAGAACTTTCCGTCATAAGTCCCAGTATCCGAGGTGCGTGACCTTGGTACTGTGTTGCGATGACGGAAGTTTTTTCCAAACTGTTAAGACATGGTGTTTAGTGGTCTGAGTCATAAAGCTGGCAGTATTTGCTGGCATCAATGCCCAGATTCGCGAAGACATCATATACATATAAATAATGATGGAAGAGACTAAGAGGATTCAATAGGTCTTCAATAGGTACCTTTCATCTACAATAGTTCAACTTCTAGAGTCGGTTTGTGATTATGTTTGGTTGCAAATCGCCCTATAAAGTAAATTAGAGTAGTTAGATATTTTAACGTATAGTTTTTTTTTTTTTCTCGGCTCGCAGCGCTTCGCCATCTTTTATTCTCTTATCTTATTCTTTCCAGAGTGGTTGATCCTCATCCAAATCCTAATGTGAAAATAGTTTTCTTTTGAAGTTTTAGCTCAATTAAGTTTGAGCCTTTAATTTGTTTTTTTTAAGTCACTGAGACAGTGGGATATTTTAGGTGTTTTCGATTCTTTTGATTTTGTTTGTGTTCCTTTTTTTTAATTTTTTTTGTGGAATTCAGTTGGAAGAGAATTTAGTCGTTGGAGACTGAGGTGTTTGAATTAGCTAGTTTAGTGGTTTCCTTATTGGTAATCTTCTTCGTGTTATCCCTTCTTTTGGGTTATGAATAATAACCTAAACATTCCTCATAACACTTGTCGAATTTCAAGACTTTTGAACGAAGGAATTTTGTTGGAGGATTTTGAGAGGTTTCATCAGTCCATAAGTGAGATCCATGTGGAAGAAGATATCGAGCTGGAACCACAGGATGAAGTCGCAGCATTCAGCAGGGCCAATCATCGACAGCCAGCTTCGTCGCTGGTTTGCTGGAATTGTGACAAATTGGGGCATTCTTTCTACCAGTGTCCGTCACACGAAAGAAAGCTTTTCTGTTTTCTCTGTGGCGAAAAAGGCGTGAGTACCCCAGAATGCCAAAAACACCAGGGAAACCGTCAAGGCAACGACAGAACAGTCGGGGAGAGTCGTTTCCAAAAGAACTATCCCGATCAGAGAAAGCTTCAATAGGAGACGGAACGGGTAGGGAAAGTGAACCGGGTTCAGTTGAGTTGGTTGTTCAGAATTCGTTTGATGGGTCAGAGCAGGTAGAGGAAGGTAAGGTTTTGGAATCGGATGTGCCTTTCAGAATTCTTCAACGAGAGATTCCAATTTCGGAGAGTCATCCTGTTAAAGTTTTTGGGTTGAAATCTCTTCATGAGAGGAAGCTCAATTACTACAGGAAACGCTCCGAAATTGTTGGCAAACCAATTGTAAGTGCCCAGATCCAAAAGTGTAGGGAAAGGTATAGGAAGCGAAAGGACTTTCAGAGACACATAGTCGAGACAATCTTGACTTCCAAAACAGATGGTAGAATGTATGCACAGTTAAAGCTGAAAGATGAGATTGTTTCAGGCCTATTGGACAGTGGCGCATCTATCTCTGTTTTGGGAGACTCTTGTTTTGAATTCATAGAACGGAATGGAATTCAAATGTTACCATACAAGAATGTTGTAAGAACAGCTGACGGAAAATCCCACGACATCATTGGGTATTGTAAAATTCCGACAACTCTTGATGGTATAACGAAGACCATTACGTTCTATGTAATTCCTAACTTGACGCAAAAGGTTTATCTTGGCATGAATTTTTGGAACGAATTTCACCTGACCCCACAAGTGAGCCAGATCGACAGTAATAACATGTTTGAGGAAAGTCGCGAAGTTACTGAGGAAGCGGCTTTTATCGATCTGACGACGCACATAGGAGTATTTGTATGCAAAAACTGGACAAAATTATTTTTTGTCTTGATTGCAATATTTTCATCTTAAACCATGTAATAAATACCGTTTTTAATAAATTTACCCTCTTTTAAAACAAAAACAAAATTCAAGTTTTTTTTAAATTTTTCAACTGGAAACAAGAAAAAATGCATACAATCGGATATACGATATGACCAAAAAAGATAAAAAGGATCAAAGTTGCAGCCAATATTTTTTTTTAATCAATACTGGGAGCTTTGCTAAACCATATTTTATACAAATAATTACCAAATAACTCCAAAAAATAAAAAAAAATGAAATCCCAAAGGAAAGTACCAGCACAAATAGTCAGTTTGAATGGGCATAAAAGTGGGAATACGATAAGACAAAAAAACAACTACATCCGCAAAAATCCGCAGCCGATTTTTTTTGAAAATGAAGCTTGATGGTTTATTTTATTCACCCATATACAAATGAGAACCCAATTCCACCTACATCTATAAAAAAATTCTTCCCAATGAAAAAGAACCAACAAAAATAGTGTTTTTTTTTGCATTTTTAGAACAAAAATTCGAAAAAAATATAAATATTTAAATATTTGTCGTAAGAATGGCTCAATATAATAGTGAACATCTGTAGTTAATTTTTATATACCAAAATTTTTATCAGACTACACAAAATTTTTAAGAAATAATTTAATAAAATGTTTCAAATTTTTTGAAGGTTGATTACAAAAAGAAGTGACAAATTCTTAATCGAAGACTTTGAACTAATATCATAGCCAAAATATGTTGAGCAATAAAAAAAATATTTTAGCCTATTGTTCCATGGGATCTTAGCTATTATCTGGAAAAAGTTCCCCTTTCAATTTTGACACTTGAAAAATCGACTTTTGGCCGAGTTTTGTAGGCAAATACTCCTATGTGCGACGATTCAACGAATCAAGTTAGACTCGGTAAAGCGGCTTTTTCCGAACTTTGCTGAGCTAGGTCTTGGAAGAACGCACGTCGAAGCCCACACAATCGAGACAGGTGACGCCGTGCCAATAAAATCCAGGCATTATCCACTTTCGCCGGTGAAGCAAGAGGAGGTTTATAAAGAACTCGATCGCATGTTAGGTCTTGGAGTTATTGAGGAGAGTAATTCTCCTTGGTGCTCGCCAATAGTGATGGTAAAAAACCAGGAAAGGTTCGCCTGTGCTTGGATAGCCGCAAGCTTAACAGCAAAACGGTTAATGATTAATGCCCTCTAAAAGTACTTGAGAGTGCTAGGACGCCATATGGCCCTAGGCTCAATGATAGTAAAATCCCTATGCACACCTCCCTGTAGTAGAGGGCGGGTAACGCTAACGTGCAGGGGGACCTAATGGATGCCGGGATAAGCAGACAACCCAGCTATGCTGGTCAGGGCACAAACTTGTCCTCGGGATGGTTAAAAGCCCCCTTAAGGCGGATGAACTGCAGGTGGTGGTCAACGGCATGATAGTCTTGTGGCGGAGGAGCTTTTTTTGGTAAAAGGCCAACGGCAGCAGCAGGTAGCGTCTGTAACCCATATTGGGCGGCTACAAAAGGCGTCTGTTTTCCCACAGTGGGCGGCCTCGAGCAGTTATGTGTTTGACCATACAAAAGGCGGGTGTGCCTGTCAAATCTGAGCTTATGTATGTTATTAATCATATCTCGGAAAACACCATGGTGGAAGGATATATGCAAATACATGAATTATGACAACAAATGGAAATGAGTCCCCAAGAGGTAATCTTTTTATAGAAAATCCTTCTGTAGCTTCGGCTGCAGTAAACCGCACATCGGATTTGGGGGTGCGGCATCCTTCATGTACGAGCGTCAATCAAGGCGCCATAATAATAAATGAATCGTTGACAAATAGAAGAAGTCTTTCAAGAAGCGCAAATGTTACTTTTGGCTACCGCATACGTACGAAAATCGGAGCATGGAACGTTCGATCCTTGTACAGCGATGGTAGATACGAGCAGGTTGAGCGTGAAATGCTTCGCCTAAAGATCAGTATCCTGGGCATAAGCGAAACTAAGTGGAGAGGAAGAGCTGAATACAGATCAGACACTGGACAGACGAGAATGCTGTATTCCTGCGAAGATGAAAGAGAGGGTGGCCAAAGACTGCATGGTGTCGGAATTATGTTGAACGAAGAAGCGAGGCGTAGTTTGATCTCATGGGCGCCCATTTCTGCGAGATTTATGACAGCAAGGTTTCGTTCAAAAATTCGTAACGTCACAATTATTCAGTGCTACGCCCCCACAAATGAAGCGACCGAGGAAGACAAAGCCGCGTTCTACACTCATCTTAACTCGGTTTACAGTAGTGTTCCGAGAGCCGACATCATAGTCGTTATGGGAGACCTTAATGCCCAAGTCGGTTAAGACAATTACGGACTGGAACGCGTGATGGGAAGAAATGGCGTGGGGTCACGGAATGAAAATGGTGACTTGCTTGTCGACTTTTGTAACGCGAATCGTCTTGTGATAGGTGGGACTGTATTTAAGCATAAGACGTGCAACAAAATTACCTGGGTGCATCCGGATGGTCAAACCGAAAACCAAATTGATCATATCATGATTCAGCAGCGATGGAGGAAGTCTATGTGTGATGTCCGGAGTATAAGAAATGCCGATGTGGGAAGCGACCACCATTTGGTTCTGATGAGTCTCAAACTACGAACCGCTGCCGTACAAAAACCAGCGCAGGATGCAGCAAGGAGCACAAAATTCATTACTAATGCTTTAAATGACCCCAACATATGTCGAAACTATGTCACCACCCTTAACGACAGAGCCTCGTCATTAAATGGAGTCCAGAATTCAACAATTGATGAGATGTGGGGTAAAATTAAAAGTGTTTTTATGGAGGCTGGATCTGAAACTGTACCCAAGCGAACGAGACGTAGAGACTCTTGGATATCCCAAGACACCTGGGATAAGATCGAACTTCGCAAATCGTTGAAAATCCAAATAAATGCCGAAGCTGATGTTCAACGAAAGGCTGACTTGCGAAGAGAGTACCGCATTGCACATAAGATGGTCTACCGCTGTGTGAGACGTGACAAGAGGGTGAAGTTGGATGGACTCGCAGATAATGTGGAAAGCGCTGCCAGAAGAGGAGATATCCGGGAATTGTACCAAATAGCCAAAGATGTTATCGGGAAAAAAAGCAATACCAATCATCCTGTATTGGATGTGGATGGCACACTTTTGGTATCAATTGAGGATCAGCTTCGTAGATGGAAGGACCATTTTTGTGCCCTGCTAAATGAGGATTCAGTTGAGCAGAGTGCTGAAGTGCCCCAACTAAACGAGATGCGCAGGTCCTATAGGGGTATTGACATCGAACCCCCGTCAGAATCGGAAATTCGTACATCAATAAATCTCCTCAAAAACAACAAGGCAGCTGGACTGGACGGAATACCAGCTGAATTCCTGAAAGCCGATCCCGTAGCAGCGGCTAGTATTTTACATCCGCTGATACAAAACATTTGGGAAAACGAAAGCTATCCCAGGGACTAGAAGGATGGTGTGATTGTTAAGTTGCCAAAGAAAGGTGACTTAAAGAATTGCAACAATTGGCGTGGTATCACCGTTTTGTCCGTTTTCCCAAAACTAATGGCAACAATCATACTCGAGCGAATAAAGGATAGAATCGAGTCTACACTCAAGAGGCATCAAGCTGGCTTCCGCAGTGGTCGATCATGTGTCGACCATATCAACACCCTGCGTATCGTCCTCGAGCAGTCGATGGAATATCAATCACCGCTTTACCTCATGTTCGTGGATTTTGAAAAGGCCTTTGATCGAGTTAACCGAGAATGTATATGGAGATCGTTGCTTGGTAGAGGAATTCCACCAAAAATTGTTGCCATTATTAAAGAGTCCTACAACAACGCGAGGTGTTTTGTTTTGCACAATGGGCAGCTATCCGACTCCTTCGTAGTGCAACAGGGTGTGAGACAAGGGGATGTTCTATCGCCAATTCTCTTCCTGCTGGCGATGGACGACGTATTGACGGCCAGTGTTGGTACAGCTGAGCGACAGGGCATTCAATGGAGACCGTTCGAAAGGCTCAGTCATTTAGACTATGCCGATGACATATGTCTACTGGCAAATAACATCAGTGGGCTGAACGGGATGTGCCAAGCACTGCAAGTGAAGGGAGAGTCGAGTGGTCTAAGAATTAACAGCAAAAAGACAAAAATAATGCTCACAGGCCGCTCCACACAGCAGCGTATTATTTTACAGGAGACGCCAGTTGAAGTAGTGGAACAATTTAACTACCTTGGCAGTATTGTTTCTGCAAACGGTGGTACGGATCTGGACGTTAAAAGTAGAATAAATAAAGCTCGTGCTGCCTTCGGTACTCTGTCCCCAATTTGGAAATCCAGTCAAATCTCCTTACGCACTAAGTTGAGATTCTTCGAATCCAATGTCAAATCCGTGCTGTTATATGCTTGTAAAACCTGGAAAGTCACGTCTACCATTTCGAAGAAATTGCAGGCTTTTGTGAATCGCTGTCTTCGCCACATCCTAAAGATTCGCTGGCCACAAATAATATCAAATGAGGAATTGTGGCGCAGGACAAGCCAAGAGCGGCTGGACGTCGACATAAGAAAGCGTAAATGGCGTTAGATTGGTCACACACTGAGGAAACCAAACGATGAAATTGCAAAGCAGTCCTTTGAATGGAATCCTCAGGGTGCACGGCGGGTTGGAAGACCAAGAACAACATGGAAATTAACTGTCTTAGCGGAAGCAGAATCCCAGAGAAAGACGTGGCCACAGCATAAGTACCTTGCAGCAGACCGTGAAGGATGGAGACGTTTTGTTGACGCCCTATGCCCCAGCCGGGGATACAGGACACGATGATCCGCTGTCACATATTGAAGGTATCATCAGTAGATTAGAAGACACTCATTTCATAACGGGGCTAGACCTTAAAGATGCATTTTGGCAGATACCGTTAGATGAAGAGTCAAAACAAAAAACGGCATTTGCTGTATCGGGAGGCCGCTGTATCACTTTAATGTGATGCCGTTTGGGTTATGCAACGCCGCACAGAGAATGTGTCGTCTAATGGACCGAGTAATTCCAGCTCGCCTTAGACAACATGTTTTCGTTTATTTAGATGATCTTTTGATATGCACAGCGGACTTCGAAACTCATATCCAAGTATTGGCGGATGTGGCAGCCTGTCTTCGGAAAGCGAATTTAACCATCAACCTCAATAAGTCTAAGTTCTGCATGCGTGAGATAAAGTTTCTTGGTTACATTGTCGGTCAGGGGACGCTAAAAACTAATCCTGAAATGGTAGACGCGATGGTAAACTTTCCTCTTCCTAAATCGGCGAGACCGGTAAGGAGATTTATTGGTATGACGGGTTGGTACAGGCGTTTTATCAAGAACTATGCTGACCTCGCAGCTCCATTAACCGATTGCCTTAAAAAGCAAAGGACTTTTAAATTGACATCTACAGCCAAGGAAGCATTCGAAAAATTGAAAGAAGCGTTAACTTCCGCTCCAGTTTTGACTCAGCCAGACTTTAAAAAGGAATTCACGATTCAGTGTGATCCGTCGTCTGAGGGAGTTGGAGGCGTTCTCTTCCAGTTGGATGCAGATGGCAATGAGAAACCTATAGCTTTTATGTCAAAGAAGTTAAACAAGACACAAAAGAATTATACGGTGACAGAGCTCGAGTGCTTGGCAGCAGTACTCAGCATTAGAAAGTTTCGTGCGTACGTCGAAGGCTTGCCTTTTCGTGTTATTACTGACCATTCAAGTCTGAAGTGGCTTATGTCACTGAAGGATTTGAGTGGGCGGCTCGCAAGATGGAGTTTGGAGCTTCAAGGTTTCCATTTCAAGATCGAACATCGTAAGGGTTGGTTGAATGTTGTTCCGGATGCGCTTTCGAGGGGAGATATGGAAGAGATTTCGATCACAGCGATAGGAGAGGAAGTAGATATCGACTCGCCAGAGTTCGACTCTGCTGAGTACAGATCAAAAAGAGAGGAAATAGTTAAAAATCAAGCTTCACTCCCGGATCTAGTTGTATCCGACAAGTATATATACAAAAGAGTTAGATTCAGGAGTGAAGAACTTGAAAGCGAAGATTCTTTGTGGCGACTGTGGATACCAAGCACTTTGACTCACGAAGTGATTGAAATGGCCCACGGGACCAAGCTTAGTTGTCATAGTGGTTTCTCAAAGACCTATGCTCGAGTTAGAGAGAAATACTATTGGCCTAAGATGGCCACGGAGGTCAAGTCATACGTGAGCCAGTGTGAGGTATGCAAAACCACAAAAGCGCCAAACAGAAGTCTTCGTCCTCCCATTACGAAGCAGATCGTCTCTGAGCGACCGATGCAGCGTTTGTACGTGGATTTGTTGGGACCTTACCCACGTACAAAACGCGGTAATACTTTTATTTTCATCGCTGTTGACCACTTCTCAAAGTATACTTTCCTCAAAGCGTTGCCAAAAGCAACATCAACTAACATTATTCGATTCTTGGAACCAGAGGTCTTCCATGCTTTTGGAGCGCCCGAGTTTGTGCACTCAGACAATGGAAAGCAATTTACATCGTCTGAGTTTGCAAAGTTTTTGGAGAGCTATGGCGTGCAACATATCCGAACAGCATTTTATTCTCCACAGGCAAATATATCAGAGAGGGTGAACCGAAGTATCTTAAATAAACTGAGAGTGTTTGTACGAGACGAGCAAGATAATTGGGACTCATACCTCTCAAGCATAGCTTGTGCTTTGAGGTCTGATAACCATGACTCTATCGGCTGTCAGCCATACTATGCAATGTTCGGACAGAATATGGTTAACCATGCATCAGCGTACAAAATTCTCAGAAATTTAGGAGCACTTCATGATCCCGAACAAGATGTTGTGCCTCGCGAAGCAAAGATTGCACTTGCACGGCAAAAGTTGTCTAATAATTTGCAAAGCGCACATGAACGGTCGAAGGCTACCTACAATACCAGGTCAAGGCCAACTTCGTTTAGGGTAGGTCAGGAAATCTTCTATCGGAATTTTGCTCTGAGCAATTTTGCTCAAGGGCAAAACTCAAAATTGCTTCCAAAGTTCATCAAGGCTCGTATTCGCCGTACAGTAGGGAACTGCATGTACGAGCTTGAGACTTTGGCTGGCAAAATGATAGGAGTTTACCATGCCAAGGATATTCGTCAGTGATGTGGGGTAAGGAAGGTATTTCACGGAAATTTGACAGGGACTGACTTTGCTTGAACGTGAGTTCTGACACTTTGGTTTCTGGCGATGATTTCCTTTGCCCGGCTATATTGTGGGTATGGCTCCCACGTTTGGGTTGATTATTCACTAATGAATGTTCGTGGGTTCAATTTGCAATTTTGTAAACTTTGTGAATGTAAACAAAACGCAAAGCCCTTTGTTACGAAATGCATTTACGTGTTTGATTTTGTTTTTCAAATAAGCCACTACTCCCCTAACTTTTCGCTTAAAGTAGGAGAAAAGCGTTTATGTATGAGAATGAGTCGTCACCGTTGAAAAGTTGTGGCACTTTTCCCGTCAACATGCAGGGGAACATAGATGGAGATGCCCAAAATCAAATCCACACTCATAAGAGCGCGAAAGTTTTCCTTCACAAGTGCCTAGATAAAAGTTAATTTACATTTTTAATTTAATTTTAAAATTTACATTTAGAATTAAATAGTAAGAAAAAATAATATTTTTACATTTAACAAGTAAAATAACAAATTTAATTTGAGTAGGAAAACAGTGCAAGTGTGAGGAAGTAAAGAGGAAACTTTTAGCTTTTAATTCAACAAAATCTTAAGAAGCTCGTTCGAGAATAAGAGGTATATATGTATCGGTATAGCATACTTAGAACCATAGTTCCAAGTAGTGATTTTTTTTTGTATTTGTGTGTAGGAATTTTATCTGCTATTCCAAACTTAAGCAACGCTGTGGTCACGGCCCCCACAAAGTGGGTGGCCGAATATTTAATCTGCGATCGGCAAAAGAGCTCGGTTTGGTGCAAAGTTCCTATTGTGAAAAAAAGTATTGCAACCAATTAATCTATATAATTGTGATCACCAGCTGTATCAAAAATATCCAACATAAATACACTTTATAACAAGCTTAAACCAAGGACATCCGTGGCTCAGCCAGCTAGGCGGCTGCCCGCCAACCCAAGGGTTCTGGGTTCGATTCCGGGCGTCAACTCAAACTTTTTTTTATTTTTTATTGTTTTGGTTTATATAAATTTAGATTTTAATTGATTTTGCCCTATAGATTAAAAGTAAACTAAGTAAAGTCCTAACGTAATTTATAAAAAAAGTATATTAGCTTCTTGTAGTGGACATATTATGTATGTATATTTATACATTTATATGCTTAGCTACTTGAATGCACTTGTTTTAGCGCTTTTTTAAGGGTAAAATTAATTGAATTCCTTTTTGATATTTCTGAAGCAGTTTTAAAGAAGATTTAACAGGTATCTCATCCATCAGCCTGGATGCTGTGGCCACATCATCGTCAGCTGGATGTAACACCAAAAGGGGTGAGTCACCATTTACCTGCTCTTTAATAACTTAAGTTTGTAAATATAGAAAAGAGGATTCAAGGGAGGGGGACTATTGTGACATATCGGTAGTAGCAAGTGCTGTGCATTCAAACGCACCTATTCTAGGCATATAGATTTATAAATATAAATACGCGGTATACCGACACAAGATTTAACTTTACGATACTTACGTTTTAATTAGATTTTTTTGTAATTGTTTTGTTGATTGTTTTGGTCGAACAATAGTGGACCATTTTTAACTTTTGTTTGGAAAAATTAGCGTAATTGCTTCGTTATATTTATTTTGATTTTTTTTTAGTTTAATTTGTTTTAACTTTTTATTTAAAATGGGCAATAAAACTATAATTTATAACGTTTGAGCATAAACATGAAAACATAATGGGTTTTTAATTTGATAGGATAAAGGATGAGGATCAACAATGATGGTAAGAGTGGGATGAGGGGATAAAAGATGGCGACTTAAGGGGTTGCTTAGGCGAGATAGGTAACCATGGCAGGGTGGGTAATGACTAGTGTTTCTCGCAACGTCATATCACCTCGACGTTGAGCCTGGCATGATTTTTGTCTGCGCGGTTCCGATAGGGGTCAAGAACCAACACCCTCCGACGAGCGTGAGGCCGGTCAAGCATGCCAGCACTGACCCCGACGGCAAGAAAGGAGCCCGCAACAGTCTCCGGCGACGATATGATAAAATTGGGCGTGGTTGTGGGTGGGTCAAAAATATCATGAACACTTTTCTCTTACTCATACAAACAATATCTGATACCTACCATAGTCTTTAGAGGCGTTTTTGAGAAATCAAAATAAAAAAGGGGGCGTAGCAGCAGGCGGATTTGAACAAAAAGTATTTCGAAAGTTTTTCCTCGTTGATTCGAATCAACTCTGAAAATTTCATCCGGATCAATAGAGCCGTTCGCGAGATATAGAATATATATAGGTCTAAGAAAATCACCAACAATTTTCTCTTACTCGTTTAAACAATATCTGATACTAACAGTAATATTTAGAGTCGTTTTAGAGAAATCAAAATATACAATGTAGGCGTGGCAGTGGGCGGATTTGAACAAAAAATGCCTTAAGTCTTTTCTTGTTCATACGAATCAACTCTGAAAACTTCATGCAGATCGTTGATCGACTTTTATCTTTAAACACAATTTGCGGCTAAACTAAACGTCCTAGATGGATCAAAGTTGACACCTTCAAACATGATTTGCGTCTAAGCGTCCCAGCGACTTAGGAAATGGATATTCGTGATCTAGGAAGTGCCAGTTCAATAAAATCAAAAAAAAAGTTGGTAAAAAAGTTTTTTCCAAAACTTTAAAAAAAATATATTTTGCTATGAATATAAGGTAATTTTCTATATTTACATTGGCACCTGCCTGACAACTTTACACATCTCTAAGCGGATCAGCGGAGTTGCGTGAGCGGGACAGAGGGCAAAAAAGGGAGCAAAAATCCAGAAAGCCCGCGAAGATATATGTAGAAACATGATAAAATCGGGCGTGGTTGTGGCTGAGTCTAAGAAAATCACCAACATTTTTCTTTTGTGCATTGAAACAATATCTGAAACGTACCGTAATCTTTAGAGGCGTTTTTGAGATATCAAAATGAAAAAAAGAGGGCGTGGCAGTGGGCGGATTTGAACAAAAAATATTTTTAAAGTCTTTTCTAGCTCATGTGAATCAACTCTGAAAATTTCATCTAGATCAATAGAGCCTTTCCCGAGGTATAGAGTAGAGACATGATAAAAGTGGTTGTGGTTGTGTGTGGGTATACAAAAATCACCTACATATTTCTCTTACCCATACAAACAAATTCTAATACCTCAAATAATAATTAGAGCAGTTTTTGAGATCTGTATAAAGATATAAAAAGTGAAAGTGGCGGTGGGCAGATTGGAACAAGAAATATTTATGAATATGATTCATGTGAATCAGCTCTGAAAATTTCATGCAGATCCCACCCAACTGCTCAACTAAATCAAATGACAACTGCCCTGCCGCCTGCCTATACAACGTACTGACTGACCATATCGAAATCCAACAATATTTTTTATTCTTGAATAAAGGTAGAACTAGAAAAGGCGGAAGCTGTCGGAAGCTTATGTCAAAATCGACCGAAAAGTAGCTTTCCGAAACGTCAATTTCATAAGTCACCCATAATAATCTTGAGTGGTTGAATGTGGAAAACAAAATGGGCCTTACTAATAATTAAACACTAATGTCGACTATTAGTTAACTTTAACCTTACCCTTTTGCTAACAAAATCCTCCGACTTTCCTTTAATCTACTACAATTTCCATCAAACTCCATCAAACATGCTCTAAAAAAACATACACTACAATAACTCAAGTAAAAACAAAGAAGAAGAAATAAACAAACACAAATGCAATGACACAGGGTCGGCGTGCAGTTACATGGCTAAATTATGGGGCGCTCAAGGAAAGCAACATTTCAAAAAAAAAGAAAAAAATCATTGAGGTGCTTCTATCATTTTGCCGAGTTATAAAAAGTGTTCAGACATTTTATATAGTAAGAATAGTAAAAAAAAAAGCTTTTTAAACTAAATAAAAAGTAAAACAAAAATACAATGAATATTTGCCATTCTTATTTTTAAAAAATATAAAAGACAACATGCGGCATTAAACAATGTAAAAACACCTATAACGCAGATTGAACAAATTTTTGATATCAATTCAAATTATGTGAAGTGGTGTTTTTAGGTTAATACACTATCATAGAATACTTTCAAACTGACTTCTTGATTAAAATACAAAACTGGTATGATAGATAAGGCCAGGCCAACAGTAGAAATCCCTTTGAGAATATTTCATTCAAAACGTTAAAAATAACTCTGCACATGAAGCGCTAATAGGATTTGAGTGCCTTGCCACCACCAACAAAATTTAATCCGTCCCTGCTGGACGAGAATTTCTCATTTGACAGATGAATCTCAACTAAATCACTCGAATGAAGTATATTTTAATTTGCAACAAATTAGATTCTTTTAAGCAAAATTTCATGAAATATCTCAATTTAAAAGTATTCTACGATCATATAATAACTTTAACAACATCACTTCACATTACTTTATGTAGAAATATCAGAAAAAAACTAGCTTGTGAAATGAAATATTTGTACACTCTTTAATATAGGCATTTTTACAGGATTTTTCGTAGCACCACGTGTTTTCTTTTATATTTTGTTTAATAAAGTATTTCTAGTGTTCATTACACTAATTATATAACACTTTTTATTTAGTTTAATAAGCTTTTTTCACTAGTTTAACGATTTGAAATCTTAATACAATTTCCTCTTGCTCGGCAAAATGACAGATGAATTTCGATTTGTTTTTTTTTTTGTTCAAAGAGTGATACTTATCGTATTGCCGTATTATTTTTTAACAGCACCTTTTTCAGTACTAAAGTATTCAATAAGTTCAAAGGGTTTGGACGGTTTTAATTTTATTTTATGAACATAGTTGATTAACATTATACAAGAACATGCATATTTTGAGTTAACTTAATGGTTTTTGACATATGCGCATATTAGTACCTACGAAATTGCAACAAATTATTTTCTTTCGGGATTTTAAGTGATATTTCTCTTCCTGCCAATCTGTTTAATATTTTTTTAGGGGTCAGAGTTCTGTTGTTTCCACTGTTTTTTTCTCGCGTTTTATTCTTTTCAATTATAGTTTTTTTTTTTTTTTTTTTTTTTTTTTTTTTTTTTTTTTTTTTTTTTTTTGACCGTGGGTAGGCGCAAAACCTGCATCAGGCTCTATGAGGACCGGAAAACGCGTGCTCATAGAAGTGTGAGATTCTTACTACACTAAAACCACCTCCACTTCCCGATTGCAACTAAGTTAGTAGTATGTTTAAGGGCATTCTAGAACAGTGGCTCGGTGGCTATACACCTGTTGACAGGTGTGACAGGTGCACAGGTGAGAACAGGTGTGACAGGTGCACAGGTGAGAACAGGTGGAACAGGTGGAACAGGTGCAGGTGGGACAGGTGCAGGTGCAACAGGTGCAAGTGGGGGCAGGTGCAGGTGGAACAGGTGCTGGTGGGGCAGGTGCAGGTGGAACAGGTGCAGGTGGAACAGGTGTCAGGTGACCTAGGTGTGGGGTGAGCCAGTGGGCGGTGGGATTAGAGGGTGGTGCTTCAGTAGATGTAGGCTGAGATGGTGGTGGCTGAGGGGTGATATGACTAAACGTAGGAAGGTGACCTAGGTGGCTCGGTAGGCGGTGGCTCGGTGGCTCTGTGGGCGGTGGCTCGGTGACTCTGTGGGCGGTGGCTCGGTGGCTCTGTGGGCGGTGGCTCGGTGGCTCAGAGGCCGGGTGGCTCAGTATTGCCACGGCATTAGTTTTGCTTAACTGTGCAAGAATAAACATGCATGAGTAATTGTTATATGTATACGTAAAGAACGCAAACATTGAATGTTCAATGCATGTACATACCTAGATGCAAAGAAAAAAAACTCTACGGTTTTACCATTTCTCATTATATCCATGCATACATACCATATGTGTTATTTTAGGGAAAACATTGATAGCTTAACAATCCCGGCATAGTCTTATTCTTCATAAGTATTCAAGAATAAACATGATTTTTATTATTGGACAAGGAAGGGTAAAACATGTGTGTTAGTAGAGCGGAAACATAATGTGGACGAGTCCTTGTCTTATTCTTCATAAGTATTCAAGAATGAACATGATTATAATAGTTACCTGTGTATATGTTTGACGGAAAATCATATGGTTATCCTTTTGTATCACAAAACTGTTGACATTAAAAATATGTATTTGAAAAACAGTAGAGCGGAAACATAATGTGGACGATTCGGAAAACTTCCTTAACAAAAGAAAGATAATCTTCAATCATAAATTGTAAATCACATGCAAACAAAATCATAGTGATAAAAATAAAAAAACATTTTTTGTTTGTTTTGATTATATAATTTTTATTCTTAAACAATCTTGGTGACCACTTGGCTAAGTGGGTTATATTCAATAATACGATCATGCAACATAAGACAGTAAGCTGAAGTGTTTGAAGGAATTCTGCTTGATGTTCTCATCTCCAAGCGTATATCGATGGGTCCTGTTTTCAAGGATTCATTTTGATGTCTGCAGTCTATAACGAAAACTGGTGCATGTGATTTATATTCGTCCCAAGAGAGAAGGGGTTCAGCGTCCGTTATTTGCATCTAAGTACATTAAATACTCGCAAGGTTTATTTGAATCATAATCTTGCAAGTATTTATTATTGGCCTTGCAGTGTCGTAAACTGCACTGGGTCAATCCTCCTCTAATTCCCTTACTAAAGAAATTATACATATTAATGTCTGTAAGGAGCTCTAGCTTTACATTGGTATGTTTAAGCATAGCGCTCCATGAAAACCCAGGTAACGTGAAGTAATGACAGGGATCTAGACCATATGACTTTCTTGAATCTTTACGGAATTTTTCAAATATATCAGCTAGAATTATTACATCCGTTACCAAATAATGTTCAAGGTATTCAGCTAAAGAAGAACATTTGAAATTATTCCAAACATTCTTAGCATGCTCATAATCACCTTGACAACAATCGGTATCGATCAATGAATTCCTAAATGCTGTAATAGGTGGTAGTTCCGTTTGAGAAAGTTTCTCAATCGAATCAATGTAATCGTAACAAAAGACACCCTTTCGAGTCATTAGTTCGAAAGATCTTTTGTCACTTTTACAAAATTTTGATACAATTTTGAAATCATCCTCAGCAAGACTTTTGGAAATATTGTCTATGCTAGAGGGAAGAAATCTAAAAGAGTCTAAGAATCTTAGCTCAAGAAGTTCTTTCTGTTCACTTTGAACGTTATCAATTTCAATGAATTTTGAAATTGAAATATATTTTTCCTTATTCAATGGAATAATTCTAATATCCCCATTAATATTACCCAGCTCCTTTACAAATAAATGGGCATCATAACCAGTTAAATTGTGGAAAAATATTGGTAAAAATTTTGGTACCTTATAGTTTAAATTGCAAGCTGAATGTGCCGCACCTCTAAATTTTCCGGTGATGTGGCAATGGTCCCGAACTTTGTCCATACCGTTAAGAGGATTGCTGCATATATGGCATCTTGTGGCATTGCTGAATATAGCTTCTTCTCTTGGTCCATACATCATCGGGCTATTTATACTTAAGTATTCTCTATGAATACGTTGGCATTCGCCAATTAGATTGTTGACGAATACCTGAGCACAATCTTCGCCTGTAATTAAATAATAAAAAAAATATAAATAAAATGTTTAACTTTTTTTTCAGAAATAGACTTACCGGTATATTTGAATATTTTGTCCAGTGAGTCATCAAAGGCACATTTTAAATAGTATGACACTGCTATGGGGACATGTTGTTTAATCGAAGTTGTCGATGAATTGGATGGGTCCGGTTCACAACCCTGAATGTTTACTAGCATACATTCAAAATCAGCATATATAGTAAAGGGAACCTCAATCGATCTTGAATGATGCTCAAACTTTAATATTTTATTTTCCTCCTTTGGCAGTGTCGTAACTATTTTATTACACTCCCTTTGATGTTGTTCGAAAGCATTAACAGTGTTAAAAGTTAATAGGCAGGCGTTGCACATCCGGATTGAATGATGCCCCAAATTGGCTTGCTTACTAATCAACCTCGATACATTCTTTATCCAAATATAATGGTTGATGCCATTTTCAGCAATTAGAAGCAAGTTGATGTGGGTTTCCTTCACACTCCTGGTAACATAGAATGGGCCTACAACTTTGTAATCTCCTCCATAACTTTTTGGCTCAATTCCAAAAACGTTAACACTTATACTGGGGTTATTCGTTTCGAAGAGCGTTATATCTTTCAGCATTAAGGGGAAGGCTAAATTAGAGAAATTAAGTTGTAGGCCATTTGGTAAAGATATAATTTCCTCTGTAATGTTAACGAAAGGATAACTGCTGGTTCTCTGAGCATTAACATTAGCTGGATGGATAGAAGAAATAATTGCCCACTTGAAGCAGTAAACATCATTATTTTGGATGTTTACGCATGCCTTTTTTGCTTCGATGCATTTTGGCAGTCGAATATAGCTCGATCCTCTCAATGGTTTGTATTCATTGATGTTTATCTCAATATGTTTGATGGAAAGCAGGCTCCAACCCGAGTCCATGACCTCAAACTCCTCGCTTTTCCCATCGATACATGCAACCATGTTTTTATATAATTCCTCTATGTCTTTGCTTTCCAGAGCTATTTGCATGGGGGATTTAAAAGATTTTATGCTTACATCCACATGTTCTTCTCCTCCAGCCAAAGTTGAAAACTTCACATACTCAGCGAAAAGCTCAACACTAAATTTAACACCCCCTTTGCTTCGGAGTGATTCTCCAATCAGATTCAGAACATCAGTTTTGCAGTCATTCAAAAATTTCTGTATGTTCAGCAGGTCTTCCTTTTTGTTTTCTAAAAGGAAGGTTTCTACTTTTGCTGCAAAACACTGTCTTATCTTTTTAAAGGGAGTCATTGCCACCTCCACCAAGTTTCTGCTCTTATGGCTGTTGGTTCTAATATGGTTTGGCCAATTAGAAGTCAGAACATCCATTTCACAGCTCTCACATCTTCTTTTTTTATTGGAGCAATGGGGGGTATCATCGTTGTCGGCTCTCCTTTTACTTGAGCTTGGCTGTTCAATTTGTCCAAGTGCAACATCCTTAGAAGCGGGAACAGAGGTTTTATGAACGCTCCTAATATGCCTAAGCATAGCATCCTTCCTTGAAAAGTTCATGTCACATTGAGGACATTGAACCTTAGTACCCTCACTATGTGAAAATTTCATGTGCCTTTTCAATGAGACCACATGAGCGAATTTTTTATCGCAAACAGTACACGAAAAATTTTCCATTTTATCACTTATTTATTTATTTTCTTTTTTTTTTTTAAACAAAAATTTAATCTTTAAAAAGCACTTAGTTTTTCAGAGTTTCGTTGGTATATGCACTTTTTCTATTTAGGCTCAGATTTTTTTTTTTTTAAACAGCATGAAATTTTGTTCACCACTTTAAAAAATTTAATTTTGAAAAAAAAAATTAATGAAAACTTTCTTTTTATTTGTATTTAAAAAAAAAAAAACACTAGTTTATACTTTTCAGAATAAATTAATTTGAATGTAACTACTTAAAAGATCTGCACACGACGGGGATATAGTAAGAACTATTAAAAATTATTGAAAATTTTGAGAATTTATATCCAAAATTTTGTTATACCTTCCTATCAATGTTTATTAAAAAGGAAATATTTTCATTTTCATATAAGGTCATAAACGAAAATATCATTTTCGCTGTTCATAGTAATTACCTAAAAATAGGAAATAATTATTCAAAGGAAAGGAACCCAAAAAAAAAAATTATGTGTAAGGTTGTAAGAAAGAAAACACATCTGCGTAAACACGTGTTAGATATGATCCTTTCAAAAATCCGCATGTTCGTTTTTTCATTAAAAGACAAAAGGAAAGGATGTTTCGTATTGTATGTTTCGATGGTGGCCATAAAAATTTAAAAAAATGTTTACAAAATCAGGAAAACAAAAAACCTTGTGTTTGCATGCTGATATATGTATGTATATGTTTGCATATATTAAGGAAAATGGCCATCGATAAAATAAGAAAAATGTTTCTGTTTAAACGTAAGTTATTTTTATTAATTGTATAGTATGTACATAAACATGTTCTTAATAAAAAAAATAATAATAATTAGTTTTAATTTTTAATCATCCGTTTCAGGATAGTCCTTATGGGATGTTGAAGGAAATTTAAACCAAGGATAATTGTAACCACCATGGTAATCGTCATACATTGCTTCAATTTCTTCGGGCTCACTTTCTTCGTTGAAAACATCCTTTCGCAGTCTCGTTGCAGCTGGACCCAGATGTACGGGGTGTTTCACCGTAAACGTTGGGTTGTCACATTCGAAGTCGAAGTATGGCTCATCGCTCCCAAAACCCACTTCATCGCCGAATTGAAGATCGTAGGTGACCATAGGTATAATTAATTCTCCATTTAGGTACGTCCCAAGCGTACCCGGATAACTTCTTAAATATATCCTTTTTTCATCACCGCTAACATAAATAACGGCATGGAAAAAGGATAGGGTAGGAAATAATATTCCTATGAATTTTGGCCTTGATTCCCCAAGTCCAACCTCGGTATAACCTTTACTTAAATGTAGTACTTCTGTACTCACAACGTTTGTAAGGGTCCACGAGGAAGAATTGAATTTTTGTGAACAATTCATTTTTTTATGTTTTAAGTTGATACTTTTAAATTAAATTTCACTATTTTAACTCTATGATTTAAAAATCAGGACTGCTACAATTTTCTCATCTGTCCTGTAATTTATAGCAGCATTTAAAATAGAATATTTATTCAAAGGAAAGAAATCCTAAAAAAAAAACATATGTGTTAGGTTGTAAGAAAGAAAACACATCCGCGTAAACACGTGTTAGATATGATTCTTTCAAAAATCCATATGTTTGTTTGTTTTAAAAGACAAAGGAAAGAAGGATGTACGTTTGATGATGTCGGTCATAAAAATTAAAAAATGTTTACCAAATAAGGAAAAACCCAAACATCTGTTTGCATGCGGATATATATGTTTGTGTACAGTAAGGAAACGCAAATCTATAAAAAACTATTGGAATTTATAATAGTGGGGGTAGAATATTTCTATAAAATGTCAAGATTTTTTGTGGATAGATATAGTTGATTTTAAGAAACTGACGAATATTGTTCATACTTCGACCATGTACTTCTCAGAAGCAGATTATTCCGTTTTTACGTTGGAAGACGTTGTAGTCAAAGAACTCAACACTATACATGAAGCATCCTACAAACCTACCAAAAAACTGGCCGAACTTACCATTGGAATAAAATATAATATTTCAAACATTAAAAAAGTTACAACAAAGTGGGGCGATCGAATTGTTGTGGATCTAGGAGAATATACGGTAGACACCATTTTTGTTTTGTTTTTTTTTTTTTTTTTTTTTTTTTGTACATATATATAATTTATTAGATTTTTCTAATTGTTTGTATTTCTTATAGGTATTTTTACCATGTAGATACTCAGCTCTCTCATCGAGTAGTTTGCTTGCTATGGCAGGAGGAGATTATGCTTTCGAAGTCACAAAACCAATAGGGAGAACATACGAACTCAAATTTTTAAAACTTAAATAGTAATTAGTTTTAATCGTTCATGTTTATAAATATACATACTTACATATATATATGTATATTCAATAAAACTCAAAATAAAATATGCTTTCAAAAAAAAAATGTTTATATTTTTCATTTAAAATTACAACAGCTTATTTTTATCAATCCAGGAGTTATGATCGTTTGGGAAACCTAACCATTTTACAAACACTTTATTCCCTCTTGTTTTTATTACTTTTTCTACAAGAAATATATCTGGACAGTTGGATTTCGTTAGTTCTTCTTTATAAAAACCTCCTTTGACTGGTTGTCCTTGATAGTCTTCGAGAAGATAAGTAATAGGTTTTGTTGTTTTGACTTGTTTTATTTTAAAAATTTCCGTAGTCCAGTTAGGAGTGTAACCTTTTTCGAATGCATGTTTATACTTGCTTATTCTTACACTGTCACCAACTTGAAATGTACGATTATCAGCCTTCCCCCGATTATTTTGGAAAAGTGATAGTAATGCTTTCGAATTTTGTTTATTTACACTAGCAGGTTGACGTTTTATGGTTCGGTGGAAAGAGTGATTATAATCATAAAGTAATTTTTTCACAATGTAAATCCACTTATAGTTCCCATTAAAACTGAACTCCCTCCACATTTTTTCTTTGAGAGTTCTATTAAACCGTTCAACAATAGAAGCCTTTAATGAGCTGAATGTTGAGTAATGATTAATTTTATATTTTTGCATCAAAATCTTGAAATTTTTATTAAAAAATTCTTTTCCATCATCTGTTTGTAAATTCTTAGGAATTCTAGACGACTGTATAAATATTTTTTCCATTGCTTCGGTTGCAGCAAGCCCAGTTTTGTTTTTAATAGGGATGGCCCATGCGAATTTTGAAAAAGTATCGATGACCGTCATTAAGTAATTAAACCCATTGTTTTGATCGCTGTAAGGTATCATCTCAACCAAGTCAGCTTGCCATAAATCATCAAAGCCTTTAATGATCACATGACGCCGTTTGAAATTTCTACGTGCTGCCTTATGCAACTCTTCAACAACCTTACGCTTGCTCATATTAATAAAGAGTGAATTCATTAAAAATAAAAAACAGTATTTTATAGATATTTATATAAATATGTTTTTTAATTTGTTATTCAAATCTTTTATATAATAACATTAGTTTCTTAATTCTAACTAAACGATTTTCTATAATATAACAGGCACAGGTATCTGGTCCAAGTCTACATCTGTCGGATGACCAGCAACAATTAGAATAATGATGTCCATGAATTGATTCGATGTAAAATGCATTTTGGAATCTTTTAAGTAAGGAAATGCAATCTAAAAATTCTTCATAATGTTCATCTAAAATTGCTTGGCGATTCGTTTTTAAAAAATCACAAATGCTTTTCAATGTCTTTTCTGCGTCCATTTTTAAAGGTGTTGTTTGTTAAAGTGTTGAATGCTTACTAATAAATAATTTATCTTTGAATGAAAAATGAGAATAGTATCCTCATCAAAATTGCAAGTTTTCACCCCTTAACTTATCATCCCTTAAGTGTGCTCTTGGAAATAATGTCTTCATGATCATTTCAACTTTTTTTTGAATTTTTTCATCAATATGCCTTTCATCATCCATTAATTCTTTAGGGTTTTCTGGAGGTGAAACAAAATGGCTGTCCTCTCGCTTAATAGTTAGCACTGTTTCCTTTAAAGAAGAGTCGATATGGTTTCTTAGTATAATGATTTCTTTATTTAAAGTTGATACGATTTCCTTTAAAGAAGAATCAACATGATTCCTAATATTATTTTCTATAAAGGTTAACTGATCATCAACATATTCTTTAGAAGTGGCTTGGTGGGGGAGCACAGGTTTTGATCCCACGTTGTTTAAATATCTATTGTCTATATCAAAATCACCGGATGGTAAGAGTTTAAATCCTATTCCTTGAGGACCTACAAGACCTTTGATCTTGGGAGAAGCCTTGGAGTTCCTTCCGAACTTATCAACGTTCATCGTTTATATGCTAGGATATCGCGTTTGAAAATGTTAATATATAATATTTGATTCCTTAAGCTCTTCAATTATAGAACTAATTTCATTTTGATGGTTGTTGTTTCCAGCATTTTTAGATGCTATTAAGAGTTTTAGTCTATGAACGAGCTCATTAGGATCATTCCAGTATACGTATTCAATATTTTTGTTTGTGTACTTCATTTCAGCAATTTCAGAATAAGATTTTCCGGTTTTTTTATTTTTATTATGGAACTCAGCAACAAGATTCTTAATTATTTGCGTATACTTTAAACCTCTATTACTATTGATGCGAAAAGTATCGTCATGGTTACGCATATGTGCACTAGTTTTTTGTAAAATCTTACCATATATCTCTAAGTCATTGCTGGTATATATCTGCTTTCTAGGTTTTTTCTTTAGAATTAGTTCAATGAGACCAGGAGTTCGAGTAAAAGTTTCACCATCAATTTTTATGACGTCATCGTTCATCCAAAAGTTTGATTTACCAATTTTAGTCGTTTGTGTATTAGGATCGTAGTACGGACCATAGACTGTATCACGATTTGATTCAGACAATAGTTTTTTATTGAAAGATAAGTTGGCATCAGGTGTATTAAAATTGTTTGGGGTACTAAACAACAAGCCATTATCTCCACTTTCTAATTCAAGTATTGGTGAGTCCAATATTTCATGATCCTCTGCTTCCTCTTCTTTGTTTAATAGTTTGAAATTAAGTTTACGACGTTTAATTGATTTAGCTTCAATTTTTTCTTCAAAAGGTTTTTGTTTTTTATCTCTTTCAACATTTTCAACTAATTTTTTTAACGGTTCAACAATAGGTTTGAAAGTATTTTCCAACTCAGTGTCTCGTATTATTTCACCAGTTTTCAGTTCTAAATATTTATTTTTTAGAACTTTTTTTGTTTTTATTAGATCATTCAAGATAGTTTCATTCATTTTTAAAGTTTAATACGGCTATCTATATAGTCAGAAAAGTCTATACCTATAGAGTTTTCTCAAACAGGGCACTTGTTGGAATGAATTCTTTCTAAGTTATAAATGTGTATTTATAGTAAAACTATTTCATTGAAACCGATTTTGTATCGACCGTTACTAATACTACTCTCCTTGTCTATAACTAGAAAACCATAATTATCAACCCAACAATGAAAGCATAGCTCTTTAAATTGGTTAAATGTCATATCTGAGTTTATATGATCGTTGTGAACATGCTTTAAATTCATTTCATCTTGTTTGAACAGTATAATAAAATTGGCATTATCTCGAATCAAATGTTTCGGAATATGGGTATATGATTGACACAAATAAAAACTATCAACACCATTGTGACGACCCATACAAAAATAATCTCTTATGTTATTTTGTTTTTGACATGCAACATCGTCGAATATAAACACTGAATTATTTTTAGCATCTGCTGGTGGCATTATATCACTATTGTCTGAGAATTCATTATATTCCATTCCTTCTACTGATGTAATAACCTTTTTTAAATACATATATTTAGGTTGATGCAATGATTTGGAATATATGTAAATATTTTCAAACTTCAGCCCATTGGGGTCTAGAAGAATGCTAAGCATTACGTTTGTTTTCCCACAGTTTGAGGGTCCAACGATTATACCCCGAATACTATTTGGAAACAATGATCCATGTTTCTTTTTGATTCTTACATCGGAATCAAAGTTTTGTACTTTAATGACTTGTGACTGTTTGACGAAGCGCATATTGACGACTAACTTTTTTTATTATAAAACAACTCGTTTTTATATCCTGGAATTCATAAATGTTTGTCACTTCACCCAAGAAGGGGTAAAAATATCAATTTTGTATAAATATGATTGAGCATAACATTAAAACCGCCAGTTATAAAAAATCTTTTGGAGGAGCAGGACTTATAAATACTTTAATTGATAAACTACCATTTGAGCTACATTTACCTTCTTACAACTACTGCGGACCTGGAACAAAATTGCAAGAACGTTTGAGAAGAGGTGATAGAGGTATAAATCAACTTGATGATGCATGTCGCATGCATGACATTGCATATTCTAAAAGCAGTTCACTATCAGATCGTCATGCAGCTGACAAAATTCTAACAGAACAAGCGTGGAAAAGATTTAAAGCAAAGGACTCATCAATTGCGGAAAAGTTAAGTGGTCTATTGGTAACTAATATGATGAAAGTTAAGACAAAAATGGGCTCGGGTATTAAAAAAACGAAGACAAAAAATAATAAAGTGAAAAAACCTTGTAAGAAAAATTTGTTTAAAAAGGCAATAAGAGAGGCAAGAAATGCAATTAGAAACAATATCAATTGTTGTGGTACAACATCTTTGGCTACTATTGCTTTAAAGGCTGCAAAAAATGTCATTAAAAATAAGAAAAAAAATAATATTCAAACACCAAGAATAATTCCTATTCCAAAGACAGGTGGTTTTCTTCCATTTGTAGCTCCTATTCTTGCAGGCTTATCAGCTATTGGAACTCTAACGGGTGGAGCAGCCAGTGTTGTTAAAACCCTTAATGCTGCAAGCGCTGCTAAGAAACAGTTGGAAGAAAACATGAGACACAACAAAGCTATAGAAGCAGTCGCAATTAGAGGAAATGGCTTATATTTACAACCATACAAAAATGGTCTTGGTCTTTTTATAAGCAAACCTAACTCAAAAAACTAATAGATCTCCTACCCAACCATCCTTTAACCAACTTTGATATCCAACGGTTTGGAAAGAAACATATACCACATTTTAGAGGAGTTTTTATGAGAAACTCATTACCGAAAAAACCATTTAAACAGGAATGTGGTGTTATCAACTTGGATGATGAATGTGGAAAGGGTACCCATTGGGTAGCATACATAAAAAATAAAGACAATATTGTTAAGTATTTTGACAGTTTCGGAAATTTAAGACCACCAACTGAAATAATAAGCTATCTTGGAAACCAAATAAACTATAATTATATTCAAGAACAAAATTTTGATACATTTATATGTGGTCATTTATGTTTAAAATATTTAATAGAACAATATAAATATGTTTTTTCAAAATAAAAAAAAAAAAAAATGAATAAAATGTTGTGAATTTAATAAAAAGGTATCATTCGTCTTTTAATCACCATGTCGCTAACATTAACCTTAAGTGGGAACGAATCAAATCTTACAGCAGAATATTTCCCGCCAATTGTACTAAGATCCAATTATATATGTGGGCTCATAGATTTTCAATCCTACAACTCTATACCAAATGTAGATGAGTTTAATAACTTGTTGCATATAGGTGAAAGTGTCATTTCATTTCCTATTGGTTCATATGAGATTGGGGACATTAACAATTTAATACAAAAGAAACTAATAGAAATTAATAAAAAGAAAAAGAATTTAACCAGAAAAAGTGAAATGAAAATCGTGGCAAACAACAATACTTTGAAATGTGAAATCTTTAGTTCGGAAGCAATCGATTTCTCTAAGCCAAATTCTATTGGCTCCCTGCTTGGATTCAGTAAGAAGGTGTTGGAACCAAATAAATCACATGAATCAGATCTTTACGTAGATATAAATAAAATTAATGCAATACGTGTAGAATGTAATATTATAGATGGAACATATATCAACAATCAGTTGGCACATATTTTACATGAATTTTCTATCAAAGTAAGTCCGGGCTATAAAATCATTGAAGTTCCTAGCAATGTTATTTATTTACCTGTGAACGTCAAGAGAATAACATCGTTGAGTTTGAAATTCGTTGACCAAGACGGAAGTATTATTAATTTCAGAGGAGAAAAAATAACAGTTCGATTACATTTAAAGCCGGAAATATGATTATATATGAAAATTTACCTTTAAAACAAAACCCATATATAAATATTGCTAATAACCATTCATTACTCAATCACGTTTTGAGCTCAGCCACGACAACACATCACCTTACAAAAGATAATACAAATTTTTTGCTATCCTTGGGATTCATCTTAAAATATAAAAACCAAAAATAAAAACTATTATGTTGAACATTTTTCAAGATCCAGAATTCAATGAATCTATATCTAAATATGAGTACCACACCTATTCACCATATCAGAACAATTTTGAACGGAATGACATCATTCAGATTTGCATACAACATCAGAATCTCAATGTTTTACCTTCGGAAAGTTTTTTATACATTGAAGGATCGCTTAAACAACGTGATGGAAAAGACATTCAAAATACTAAACTGGTGAACAACTCTATGGCTTTTCTGTTTGATGAAATACGTTACGAATTAAACGGGAAAGAAATTGATTGCAATCGGAATGTTGGAATAACATCAACACTAAAAAATTATTTATCTTTAACTAAAAATGAGAGCGATATGCTTTTAAATGCTTCCTGGTCTCCTGAAGCAAATGTTGTTTTGAAACCATTCCATTTTAATTATTGTATCCCGCTGAATAAGCTTTTGGGGTTTGCTGAAGATTACAAAAAAATTGTACCCAACGCCCGACATGATCTTATTCTCACTCGTGCAAGAATGGATGAGAATGCTCTAATTTCAACAGTCGATGAAAAAGTTGAAATTCAATTACATAAGGTACAGTGGAAAGTACCACACATTACTTTATCAGATTCAGTAAAATTGGATTTATACAAATCTATAAATAAAAATAGTTTAATTAAACTCGCTTTCCGCAACTGGGATCTTTATGAATATCCATTACTTTCGTTCTCCGACCATCATATTTGGAATATCAAAACAACAACACAAATCGAGAAACCTCGATACATTATTTTTGCACTACAAACTGAAAAAAATAAAAAACTTACTGCTGATCCAACCACATTTGACCATTGTCAACTAACAGACTTGAAAGTATATCTTAACTCCGATGTTTACCCCCACGAAGACCTCAACATTGCTTTTGAAAGGAACAGATATAGCCTGTTATACAAAATGTATACCGACTTTCAAAAAAATTACTATAACAAAGCAATGGCTGAACCCCTTCTCTCTTGGGACGAATATAAATCACATGCACCAGTTTTCGTTATAGACTGCAGACATCAAAATGAATCCTTGAAAACAGGACCCATCGATATACGCTTGGAGATGAGAACATCAAGCAGAATTCCTTCAAACACTTCAGCTTACTGTCTTATGTTGCATGATCGTATTATTGAATATAACCCACTTAGCCAAGTGGTCACCAAGATTGTTTAAGAATAAAAATTATATAATCAAAACAAACAAAAAATGTTTTTTTATTTTTATCACTATGATTTTGTTTGCATGTGATTTACAATTTATGATTGAAGATTATCTTTCTTTTGTTAAGGAAGTTTTCCGAATCGTCCACATTATGTTTCCGCTCTACTGTTTTTCAAATACATATTTTTAATGTCAACAGTTTTGTGATACAAAAGGATAACCATATGATTTTCCGTCAAACATATACACAGGTAACTATTATAATCATGTTCATTCTTGAATACTTATGAAGAATAAGACAAGGACTCGTCCACATTATGTTTCCGCTCTACTAACACACATGTTTTACCCTTCCTTGTCCAATAATAAAAATCATGTTTATTCTTGAATACTTATGAAGAATAAGACTATGCCGGGATTGTTAAGCTATCAATGTTTTCCCTAAAATAACACATATGGTATGTATGCATGGATATAATGAGAAATGGTAAAACCGTAGAGTTTTTTTTCTTTGCATCTAGGTATGTACATGCATTGAACATTCAATGTTTGCGTTCTTTACGTATACATATAACAATTACTCATGCATGTTTATTCTTGCACAGTTAAGCAAAACTAATGCCGTGGCAATACTGAGCCACCCGGCCTCTGAGCCACCGAGCCACCGCCCACAGAGCCACCGAGCCACCGCCCACAGAGTCACCGAGCCACCGCCCACAGAGCCACCGAGCCACCGCCTACCGAGCCACCTAGGTCACCTTCCTACGTTTAGTCATATCACCCCTCAGCCACCACCATCTCAGCCTACATCTACTGAAGCACCACCCTCTAATCCCACCGCCCACTGGCTCACCCCACACCTAGGTCACCTGACACCTGTTCCACCTGCACCTGTTCCACCTGCACCTGCCCCACCAGCACCTGTTCCACCTGCACCTGCCCCCACTTGCACCTGTTGCACCTGCACCTGTCCCACCTGCACCTGTTCCACCTGTTCCACCTGTTCTCACCTGTGCACCTGTCACACCTGTTCTCACCTGTGCACCTGTCACACCTGTCAACAGGTGTATAGCCACCGAGCCACTGTTCTAGAATGCCCTTAAACATACTACTTAAGTTGAAACTTATCTAGCAATTTATTTTTAACGAAGTTAAGTAACGTGTTGCAGGTAACTTTCCGGTGAAAGTTTCTGCTTATTCCGCGATTTTAAAGCGGTTTTGTGTTCACCGCACCAAGTCGGAAGGTTTTGTTCTTTGCAGACGGCGTACTAAATTCGACTCGTCAAGAATGTCAATAATCGTTGGATTAGCGTGATCTAATAGCCGATTTCTATGTTTTCGCGCGAAACTCTTAATTTCATCTCGAACCGTAGGAATCCCGAGATCCCTGTGAAGATCTTCGTTTCTTATATACCATGGTGCATTTACAAATGACCTAAGCAATTTATTTTCAAACGTTTGTAATTTATTTAAATTTGTATCGCAGGTACAACCCCAGAGTTGTATACCGTAAGTCCAGACAGGTTTAAGTACCTGCCTGTATAAAATCAACTTATTATCAATACTAAGCTTGGAATATTTACCGAGTAGCCAGTTCATATCTCTTAATTTACTTTTTAATTCTTCGCATTTCTTTTTTACGTGCGGCTTCCATTTTAATTTCGCGTCTAGAGTCATTCCCAGATAATTAGCTTCATTCGCAAATGGTACACGACCGGTATTAAGAAAGACGGGCAATCTATTTATTTTTTTATACGTAAAGTCCACGTGGACTGACTTTTGTTCATTGAGCGCTATTCGCCATGTTTTTGTCCACTCATTAACATTATTAAGAGCATTTTGTAATTTAATCGTAGCTTCGTTAATCGTTTTGCCTACTGCTAGTATTGCAGTATCATCAGCAAACGTTGCTACGAAAGTGTCTTCTGTTTGAGGTATATCACGTGTAAATATAAGGTACAGAACTGGACCTAAAACACTACCTTGTGGTACCCCAGCCACTATTTCTTTGAAATTAGAATATTCATTTCCGTGTCTTACACGAAAAAGTCTGTTTTCTAGATATTCGTTAAGAATTTTATAAAGTCCTTCAGGCAGAACTTGTCGTAATTTGAATTTGAGGCCTTCGTGCCACACCTTGTCAAACGCTTGCGACACATCCAAAAAGACCGTCGAACAGATTTTCTTTTCTTCAAGAGCTCTCTCAATTACGTCAGTTATTCTATGCACTTGATCAATTGTTGAATGCTTGCTTCTAAATCCGAACTGATGTTCAGGTATTAATCGTTTCTCTTCTATTATAGGCTGCAGGCGCAGGAGTAGTATTCTTTCAAAAACTTTCGATATTATTGGAAGAAGCGAAATCGGTCTGTAAGAATTCTTTTCGTGAGATGGTTTACCAGGTTTCAAAACCATTATGACTTCCGCAACTTTCCATTGGCTTGGAACATATTCTAGCCTTAGAGCGGCATTTATTATATAAAGGAGGTTAATTAATCCTTTATTAGGAAGCATTTTTAATATTTCCGCTGTTATTAAGTCATACCCCGTAGCTTTATTAGACTTAAGCTTCTTTATTTCTCTGTTCAATTCAGCAAGCGTAGCATTTCTGGTTCTGTAATTTTCACTTGAGCTAAAACTCATATTAATATTTTCATTGAGTGCTTGCCCATCGGAAGGTTTAAATGTTTCTTCCAGGTAATCGGCGAATACTGCCGCTTTCTCTTTGTCACTTTTAGCCCATTCGTTTTGGCTTTTCTTAATCGGGGGTACTGGAAGCTTTGGTTTTTTCGTTGTTTTTATAGCTTTCCAAAGTGAGTAGTTGGATTCTTTCCCAGCTGACAAGCTTTCAAGGTAATTTTCAACTTCACGGTTTTTGAAATCTGATATCGCTGTTTTTAGCACATTACACAAGCGATTTAAATGAGCTTTGTGTTGAGGAGCACGGGTTCGCTGCCATTTCTTACGTGCTTTTCGTTTATCTTTTATTAAGTCTTTTATTTCCTGCGGATATTTTATATCTTTATAGCACGGGGTAACCCTTTGATAAGGTGTGTTATTCCACGCTGCCTTTTGTATTATATCAACAAAGGCATCTACTGCATCTTCAAGCTCAAGAGGCGTTTGTAATGATACCCTCAATTCAACGTTGTCCTCGATATCTTTCTTAAATCCTTCCCAGTTGGTTTTACCGTTTGTTAACCTGGGTGGTTTTTCAATTTTGACAAGGCTTTCGCTCATAGTGAGTATGACTGCAGAATGATCTGAGAAGAGATCATGGCCTTCTGAGATTTCAATACGGTTAGAGGGTATTCCTTTTACCATAAACAAATCGATTAAGTCAGGTATTTTTGACGGATCAGTTGGCCAGTAAGTTGGCTTTCCGGTCGAATGAAAATCGCAATTATTTTCCATTCCTGCCTCATATAGCATTCGACCCTTTTGAGATATGCATCTTGAAGCCCAAAAGGTGTGCTTTGCATTAAAATCGCCACCAACAATTAAGTTTGGGCTTAGCGATTTTATCAATGTCGTAAATTCACTCTTATCTATTTTGCAACGTGGAGGGCAATATATCGAAGAGATATTGAGAAGAATGTTTTTAGTTCTAACCTGAACACTACTCAATTGCATCGATTCTACCTCTATTTTCAGGCCTATCGAGTGTTCAATGCACTCTTTTATATATAACGATGATCCACCCCTTGCTTTATTTGAAGGATGAACAGCGTGGTAGTCAAGAAACCCGTGGATTTTAAGATTTGATTCATTTTTGGCATGCGTTTCTGATATCAAACATATGTCGATATCATTTTCCTGCATATACGTCTCTAATTCTCCAAGTTTTTGCCATAATCCGTTGGCATTCCACGTAAGAATTTTAAACTTTTCCATCATAAATTTTTTGAGAGAGATTTGGGTCGAAAACTATTTTCGAGCTTACTTAACCTATCAAAGATAAGTTTATTTGTGTCACATTGTTCCTCAAGTTTTGACAGAATTATTGAAAATACTTTTGAAACCGGGTCGGTTTCAGTGTCGTTGTTTACGGGTATTTTTTTAGCCGCTATTTGGGCATATGTTTCTGCATTTCCTTGCTTTGATATATTCTCCGAAGGTATTGACACTGTTTTCTTTTCCTTACGGATAATAGGTTTTGGAGCTTTATTAGATTTGGAAGTCTTGGGAACTACGGTTTCTATTTGCCTTTGTGGGTTTCTTTGTGTTTTGGCTGATTTTGATCGCCGCTTTTGTAATTCTTTAGCTACTTCGCAGCCTCTATAGTTTGCCGGGTGATTTCCATTACAATTAATGCACGTCGGTGGACTTTCATTTTTTCCGATGCAGTCAACGGTTAAATGCTTTCCGGCGCATTTTACACACCTTGGCTCTTTTTTGCAATAAGTTTGGGTGTGATTGAATTCTTGACAGCGTTTACACTGAGGGACTAACCTTGTGCTCTTTCTTAGAGGTTCGATCTTAACTACGATGTTTAGAATTGTTTTGATTTTATAAATTTCATCTAGTTTTTCAGTCTTATCGAACGAAAGTATAAATAGTGGAAGACCACGCTGTACCACTTTTGTTTCACCCTCTTTTGTCTGTTTCTCTCTTTTGACGATGTTAATTGCATCTAAGATTTTGAAGTTGCGCTCTTTTAGATCACTAATGATATCGTCTTTTGAACATGATGCGTGTAAGCCTCTCGCGACAACACGTAAGGGTCTTTCCGACTTATTTTCAAAGGTATACCACTCTACTTTTTCTTCGTTTAGTTTTCGCAACAGAAGGCGATAACTTTCGGGGTCTTTCACACATACTTTCCATTTGTTGTTATTGAGCGAAATAACTTTAAAAGCCGATGGTAGTAATGCCTTTAATATGGTTTGCAACTTGTTATACTCCTCAATACCGATAACATTTATCGGTGGCGGGGGCCGTTCCTTAACAGGTTTTTCTTTTACTGTCGCATGTTTTGGTGAAACTATTATTTCAAAAGACGAGGCTGCCTCAGGTGAAGAGCCAGCTTTACGCTTTTTACTTAATCTTTTCTTTGAGGACTTTTCCGTTTCACGTGCTAGCTCTTCTTCGTCTGTTTCATATCTAGAATTATTGACTTCTGGCAAGCTAGCTTTGGAGTTTATTTGAGAATTTTTGCCTTTCAACATCTCATTTTCTTTTCGAAGAAGATCGACTTCTTTCTTTAGCTCTTGATAAAGTTCCATTACTTCATCAAGTCTTCGTCGAAGTTCGTTATTATCTTTTTCAAGATTTTCTGTTTTATCTGAGTCTTTTTTGGCGCGCGCTGGCGTGACGGGTGGACTCTTTTGCCCGAATTTGGATGGTTTTATACTCGATTTAGATGGTGGTGATCGAGATACCCTTGCACTTTTAAGGAAGGGATTTATTAAATGCAATAATTGGCTCTCCCCAGAATCCATAGAGCCGACCTCCGAAGAGGGTGGATTTTCCAGTGAACCTGGACTGCCACCTGGGGTACTATATCTTATTGTTTTGCTCATTGCATAGTTATGTATACATCAATCTCAGTATACGGAGTTTGGATTTTAGTCGCCTCTTACGACAGGCATGCCTACCTCGGGTATATTCTTGCCCCTTACCCGCAGGTAATTATAGTAAAATATGAAACGAACGCCTTTCTGAATTCATAAATATTTTACCAAACCACGCCATTTTATGAGAAACGCTTTTCAAACATTTATTTCTCTGACAAGTAATTCGAAGAATGACTTTAGGTATGTTTACGTGTAAAGGTGTGCTCTATACACCTGAAAAAATCTTAAATCGACTGCCGTTCAACACAAAAAATTACTTTTTAGATATACGTAATTGGGTATGTAAATAAATAAAACGGAATAAACAAATCAACCGCGTATTTAACGTAAGATCCAGACGTACCAAAAACTTTCGAAAAAACTAAATAATCTATTCCTGTTGCAATACATAAACATACAAACAATAAATAAAGTATATACGTCTAACTCAAGTTCTTCTTTTTCACTGTAAAACTAAAATCTGAAGATATAAACCAACCCATCAATTCAATGCCTCGTGGCATGATGGTTGGTGCGTAGGACTGTCATGCCGAAAGTGTAGGTTCGATTCCCAGCCATTTCACCTAAGCACAGAAATGTTTTATCCGAGGTACTGCCTGTTGCGAAGAACTGACAAATCCTCCAAGAGTATGTTTGTCATTCAAAAGTGCTTCTCATGTAGCCGTTCGGAATCGGCATAAAACTGTAGGTCCCCTCCATTCCTGCCAAAAACACGCACACAGGAATGGTTGAGAGTTGTAAGTCACTAGGCCCTGGTTCTCTACGAGCTGTTGTGCCACCCAATTTATTTATTTATTATTTATCAATACCTATACCTATTGAAATCAACCTGATAACTTGGGAACAGATTTAAGAATTAATACAAATTTAAATACCATAAAACAGTACTAAGGCAACACTTTTTATTTAGTGTTCGACTTTACTGGCCGAACAGAATGGTGTAGCTGTAGTTGTCGCGTGTAGCACTGTCAAAGTAGAAAGATACAAAAAAAGTATACAGTGCCACAATGAGAAGCTGTAAATGTAGCAAGGAATGTATGGTGTAGCAGAAGTTAAACTAAATTCAACTCTTGCTACCAGCTGCAGCTACGTTCATTCTGTTCAAGGGGTTAATCATAGATTTCTATGTATTAAATTTTGACATATTGCTAACGACTAACTGGCTGAACAGAATGCAAGACGCAACTGGAATAGATGTCAAAAAAGCTGCAGTAGATGTCAAAAATGCTGCAGTAAAAGTTAAAATTTGTTCAACTCTTGCAGCTCCGGCTGCAGCATTTTTGACATCTATTCCAGCTCCGTTTTGCATTCTGTTCAGCCAGTAAACTGGAGATTAAATTCGTTATTGGTATGTGGATTTTCTTAAATCTGGAGATTTTCTTTTAAGCTGAACACTAAATTTGATTATTAGTAAGGCCCAATGTAAATAATTTTTTGTTCAAAGTTAATTTTTTCATACTTATTCACATCACGGAGTGACAGACTTTTAATTATTTACTTTGCGAAACCACGTAAATTCGATGTGATATAAATTAATTAAAAGAAAATTAAATATTTTATTTCACTCATACATAAAACAGAAGAAAAAAAAGTTGAAAAACTGCACCAAGCGCCAAATTCTTTTCAGTTTGTCTCCACCATCTTGCTTTTGCATTCGCCCACTTACGAAAGAGCGGTCGGTGAGCGCTCTTAAGGTAGAACTAGAATAGTCGGAAGCCAACTTAAGTGGTCGTACGAAACCGAGCGAAAACAAGAAATTTATATGACGCACACATAATTGCGAAGTGGAACTTTTCGTTTAGTTTTCGTTAACTTTTGCCGTCGGAAGTGAGAGCGCTCAACGACCGCTCTTTCGTAAGTGGGCGAATGCAAAATCAAAATGGTGGAAGCAAACTAACAAGAACTTGGCGCTTGGTACATAGTTTTCAACTTTTTTTTTTCTGTTTGATGAATGAATGAGTGAAGTCAAATCAATTTTCTTTTAGTTAATTTATATCACATCGAATTTTTCGCAAAATAAATAATTAAAAGCATTATCACTCTGTGCTGTGAATAAGAAAATAAACATGGAATAAACAATTACTTTTTTTTTCACTTTCAACCACTTAAGTAAATTATGGGTCACTTGTGAAATTGACGTTTCGGAAAGCTACTTTTCGGTCGGTTTTGACATAAGCTTCCGACAGCTTCTGCCTATTCTAGTTCTACCTTTACGTTCGACGGCAAAAGTTAACGAAAACTAAACGAAAAGCTCCACTTCGCAATTATGTGCGCGTCATATGAATTTCTTGTTTTTGCTCGGTTTCGTACGACCACTTAAGTTGGCTTCCGACTATTCTAATTCTACCTTAACTAAAAAGCCAACCTACAACAATAAAAATAACAAAAAACAAATACAAAAACACCCACCCCACGATGCCCAACTGACCTACATTAAGAACCAACCCAATATCTATCAACCCACCAACACCAAAGGCAACCAGTTTGAATACGTACCTACATACATTCGATCCTACATATTTCGATCGCTCGCCGAGCAGGAGCAGCAGCAGCCGAGTATAACAACAAAAACACACAAAAATAACAAAACACGAAAGTAAAAAAACAACTAAAAAATATACATGCCTAACTAAATGACAACATCTACATCATACTTACCTACCTACCTACAATCTACAATCACACATACCTACATAAAACACGAACAAACGCATTTTTTTTCTTTTTGCTTATTAAGGGAAGAGCGTCGAGAACCAACGACAACCTTCCCCCAGCAAAGCATTTTCACATAAAAAGTAAAAATGAAAATGACAACTAAAAATATACAAAGATGCAAGCATGGTGTTTCAACATGTGGCAAGCAACATTCATGGGTGTGTCAACATGGGTGTGTCAACATCAGACGGTGTGTCAACATTTATCTTCATGATATAACCATTGTATATAGAATCTATAGTACTATCATGGGTGACGAACGACTGGCACGAACCAAGTGACGGCTTATGAAATTACTGGTGCTGAGCCTAACTAAGTGTGTACAGCTGAATTATAAACTTAAGAATATGGCAAATAAAGAATAAAGTGTAATAAAAAATAATGAGAGAGCTGTATACCTTTTTTATAAGAGTTGGAGGGAGGCAAGAAATCAAGCAATTTTGTTTTCTTCAAAGGTATTGGTTTTGTCAATGAATAATAGGTTGAGAGTTGGGTGCGTATGCGTATTTGGCTCTGATGTGAGCATGATTGTTTTTCTTTCTATCGTTGGGAAAGAAAAAATATGTATTTGGAAACAAACAACAAAATATATGCTTGCAAGTTATATTGTAAGATTGTATTTGTAACCATGGTTACTTTAAATCTTTTTATTTGTTTATTTTACTTTTGTGTTTTCTTTCGTGTTTTGTTTTTATCAGATTTCAGTCGTAAAAATGCTTTGGTGGGGGAAGGTTGCTGCTGTTAGGTATAATTTTCGTTGTCATTTAGTGTGTATATTTTTGGGTTGTTTTGTTTACTTTCGTTTTTTGTTATTTTTGTTGGTTGTTGTTGGAATATGGTAAGCACGTAGGTGGTTGTCATTGACGGCTGCTGTTGCTCATGCTCGGCTGCTGCTGCTGCCGTTCAGCATACGATCCGAATATTTTTGTGCTGGGGTGGGTATAAGAATGAATTTTTGTTTGGGGTGGTTGGTTGCTTTAGGTCTGTTTTCGTTTGGATGTTCTTAGCATTGCTTTTGCAGCACTTTTCCAGTTTGACACAGTTGGAATGAAAAAGGAGTGCAAAATTAGGGGTTGGGGTCGAAATCCCGCGGATCAAAATCCCGTATGTCGAAATCTCGCGTGTCAAAATCCCGTTTTTAAAAATCCCGGAAATCAAAATCCCGAAAATCAAAATCCCGCCAACTAATTGAAAGTTTTCTACAAGATGAATACAAAATAAAACAACTCAAAATGAAACTAAATTTTCACAATTAACCACCGACCAAATAAACAACTTTTGGTAGTTTGTTTTGTTTTTTTTTCCGCCACTAATTATTTTTTTAAGTTTTGACAAAAAAAATACTTCCGAAACTTTAATTTCAAATTGAATAGACGCAATTTATTCAAATCTACCATTGAAATTGACTTATCTGTCACAAATATCCCAGGGATATTTTGAAAATCTGAAGTAGGCCAACTTTCAAATTTCATCTCCCGAGTTGAGGATTTAAGAAGTGAAGAAAAGCTATTTTCAACTTGCCATCCAGCTCCCGATTTGTAATTAACTCTAGAATTGGCCAACTACGGAGTTTTCGGCAAGTTGACTAATAGTGAAGAAAACCGACCTTAGTTTATCCGCAAATCAAGTTTAAAGGTGTCAACTTTGATGCCTCTAGGACGATTAGTTTGGCCGCAAATCGCGTTTAAAGATAAAAGTTGATTTTTTTATTTTTTGAAAATTCAATATTTCAAAAACGGGTTGATGAATTTCTTGTCATTTTGATAACGACTACGCATTGTTTAGGAACAACACAATTTGTTCCTTTAACACATTTGTAAAACTTTGAAAATTTGGTGTGGAAAAAACGGTTCCATGAATCTATTTGAATATTTACAGGAATATTGATGATTTCAAAGTCTAAAATTATGCATACCAAAGCAAGCCATGCAATCAATATTTGCAAGGAAACAAAAGATTTACGAAAAGACCATAAAAAGTCGTTGTTTAGTACTTTTTTTAAACTAACGGTGAAGGGTCAAAAATAAAATAAAATGGTAATAGTACCTATATCTTTCTAAAATATTTGTCTCACAAAAGTGTTGAATTTCAAAACCAGAAAGCCAAATTTTTATTTAAATTTTTCTAATAAATAATGATTTCAAATTTTTTGTTGGTATATAATTAATATTTTTGTATTTATGTACATGTACATACATACATGGATGACATTCGTTTTTCTTAAATCAATTTCATGCTTTCGAACATTGTTCTTTTATGTATTTCATCTAGTTTTTATGCACACAATTTCAAAAATTCTAAGCCTCTTGAAATGTTGATAGCTAGGAAGATTTGTAGGTAGGTGCATCAGGGTGGTCGTAAGAAAAAGATCAGGTTGTGTGGGCATAAACCGATTCTAAATGAAAAAAAAAATATTTCCTAATTTTTTCAGATTTTTATTTTCATCCCCTTAGTCCCTGTAGGGGTTAATTTAATGGCATCTGCCAAGGGCATGTAATGTTCTTAGGTTAAAAGTAAACAAGAAAAAAAAGTATATTTCCCCCGCTTGGACAGGCGACAATTTTATAAAAAAAATACTTAAAATGGAAAAACATACATCCCCCATATTAATAAACACCGGATAACAACGTGCTAGCGTTTATACATCTGTTAACTAGTAATTCTTATTAACAAATGCGTAATAGTCTGTGAGGTGTGTTAACGTACGGATAACTTTAACTAGCCAGATTCCACGTATAATGAACGGATAACTTCTTAACACATACACGCACGCGTATGATAGCACCGTTTACTACTACCAGTATACACTTCGTAAGGCAGTGCATGCATGTGACACATGTATTAGAAAATCACCATAATTTGATGAAGTGGTGATTCAGGTGAAGTGATAAATACTGGAAAGATATCATATCTTTTTTAATAAGAAAAGTTATCAAGCGGACAAGTTGTCTATCCGTGTGCCAGTTAACACGTGTGTTAGGGAGCGGATACCAGTTTTTTATTAATACTGCTGTTAATATACAAAGATATTACTATAAAGTTCATATACAAAGATTTAAGTGAAATGAGTAAGTTCGAATTTAGTTTCGAACATGAGACAAAGTATAAATATAAAAGAGCTAAATTCTACCTCCTTGTCACACTCGTTACGCAAAACGAAATGAAACAACAAATACAACAATGTATACATTGGAATCCTTATGCGGGGTATACACTGTTCAAATGCATGTCATGCATTGTGAATGTATAGTAAAATGCTTGAAGAAAAATCAAAACATTTTGATTTTTCTTCAAGCATTTTGATTTTTCTTCAAGCATTTTACTTATGCACTCTCAACGCATGACATGCATTTGAACAGTGTATACCCCGCATTAATAATGGAGCTTGGAGTATCTTTTGTTTCAATTATTTTTTTTTGTCATAATTAAAGTTTAATGTGAGCTTTACCCTTGAGAAATAAAAAAATTAAAAGTGTTGAAAGTGAATAGAATATAAATTTATTTAATATATATATGTGCACATGAAAATAAAATAAAATTAAAGAATCAATAAAAGGGTAGTTGTTTTTATCTACGTTGTTGAGTTTTATTTCGTTTCCTATCCATGAATAGGAATTCTTGAGAAAAGCACATATACCTATCCAAAACTAGAAATTTACCAACACATACACCAAGTCACTGCAGAAATATCTGGCGAGTAATCTGACATTTCATTTCACTCGCTCACTCACTCCCTTTTGCTAACTGAATCGATTTTCGACGAAAAGTGACTCATCTCACTAACTCCCTGCGGCTTCGAATTAGCTGAATCTCGGCACAGGTGGAAAGAGGGGTGAACAGAATCTCCCCGGTCGAGGGTTTGAGAAGATTTTTTGATATTTCCTTTGTGTCCTTTCACACGAGGAAACTGAGTTGCCAGCAACTTTTAGTTCCTGGGTGAGAAGGGCAGGAGGAAAGAGGGGCGAACAGAATCTCCCCGGTCGAGAATTTGAGGAGATTTTTTGACATTTCCTTTCACATCTAGGTTTAGGTGTGTTCAACCAATAGACTTTCAAAGGAAATTTCAAAAATTGCCTGGAGATTTGTTTCCTTGTGTGAAAGGTACAAGAGATTTTTAAGGAGATTAAAAGAAAACGTCAAAAAAATCTCCAGCAACTTGTTTCTTCGTGTGAAAGGGGACTTTCACATCTAGGTTTAGGTGTGTTCAACCAATAGACTTTCAAAGGAAATTTCAAAAATTGCATGGAGATTTGTTTCCTTGTTTGAATGGTACAAGAGATTTTTAAGGTGATTAAAAGAAAATGTCAAAAAAATCTCCAGCAACTTGTTTCTTCGTGTGAAAGGGGACAATTTTCATCCGAAAATTCAGATGACAGCTAAAAAACATAACAAAAAAAAAAGATCTGTGCCGAGATTCAGCAAATTCGAAACCGCAGGGAGTGAGTGAGATGAGTCACTTTTCGTCGAAAATCAATTCAGTTAGCAAAAGTGAGTGAGTGAGCGAGTGAAATGAAATGTCAGATTACTCGCTAGATATTTCCGCAGTGACTTGGTGTATGTGTTGGTAAATTTTCCAGTTTTGGATAGGTATGTGTGCTTTTCTCAAGAATTCCTATTTATGGATAGGAAATGAAATAAAAAACAACAATTTAGATAAAAACAACTACCCTTTTATTGATTGTAAAATCTTATTTTATTATCATATGCGCATATGTAAAATCGAAAAATCAAATTATATTTCTCAAAAAAAAAAACTCACATTCAACTTTAATTACAATAAAAACAATAATTGATTCAACAGATACTCCATTTTTAATACTTCATGATGCATGATGATTACATTGTTGTGTTTATTATTTCATTTCGCGTCCATTAGTAGTGTGAAACAGAATATCAAACGTACGAGTGTGACAAGGAGGTTGAATTTGACTCTATTATATTTATTATTTGTCTCATGTTCGAAACTTATTCGAACTTACTCATTTCACTTAAATAGCTGAATCACTTTTGCGAGTGAAGTGAGATGAGTCGGCGAGTTAGGCGAGTCATCTCATCTCACTCGCTGAAATAGCTGAATCTCGGCACTGCACATAGAAATTGTACTTTATTGTCACTGCAGTTATATTTTTAGTCTATTGTCGGCTGGGTACGGCATGTTGACTTTTAAATTTTTTTTTTTTTTGTAAGTGAATAAAATCAGTTTATAGTTATAAGTACTGTATGTACACGGCACTTCGACTTTACTTTTTATTTGACAAAACAAAACGCCAATTACAGAATCCGACGAATAAGCTGCGGAGGATTTACTCAATTTTGACATTAAGCTCATAGTAAAAATGTCAAAATTGAGTCTGATCCCCTCCGCAGTTCATTCGTCGGATTCTGTAATCGGGGTGATTAATAATAAATTGGGAACGTGGGAAGAACCCCAAGAAGAATTTCATTTGGGAGTAATACATGTTAAGATTTGTTGGTTGGCTTCAACTATTCTCGAAAATTTGAATCCGAATAAAAACAAAGAACAAGCGTTTTCCAGTCAACTTACATATAACCATTGTATATAAATTCTATAGTATTCTCATGAAGAAAAAAAGCTCGTGGCCATCTATGCGTCCAAATGTAATACTAATTTTTGTTAAGGGATCTCGGTAAGGCGATCACAGCGAACCTATCGACCAAATGTCTACCTACAAAATCGTGTTTCATGAGAATACTATAGATTGGATATACAATGATATAACTTCATTCCAGAGTCACTAATAGGTTTAAATTTAATTTCAATTTTTGATTTCCGATAAAAAAGTACTTTTTATGTTCGCTTCCAGTAAAATCGGAAAGGAAACACAATGCCCGAGTTCATCGACAGAAATATGAAAATTCAGTACTGAAACGTAACGTTGAACCCACAAAATATCTGAAATTTCAGCCAAATGTCATATTTTTTTTCTGTCAAAATATTGTGTTTACTTTGTCTGCTTATTATGCGGGGTGTACACTGTTCAAATGCTTGTCATGCGTGTGAGAGTGTATTAGTAAGTTCTTTTTCAATTGCATATACACACATCATGCATGAGGCTTCAATCATTTATTTTTACTGAAATATTGAAGCGAAAAGACGTATGGTTCTGGTCCGATCGCGGATGTTATTCTTTGTCGTTTCATCGGAAAAATAATTGTTTCAAATTTTATCGTTTCATTTTATTTGAATTAGTTTTTATAAACTACAAAATAAAAGTTTTATTTTCCATTTTGAACATATTCCGCTTCATACATAATGTTTCCTCATCGGCTTCTATTCGAAAATGAGCTCATGCATGGTCAAGCAATCATTCTCGAATATACATTATGTCAATGCTGTCTGTCTGATTGAACAAAAATCAAAATGTTTTGATTTTGCTTCAAGCATACACACCATGTATACGTGTGTTATTTTCATTAACACACTCTCACATGCATGACATGCATTTGAACAGTGTATACCCCGCATTACACGACGACTTTAGGCGCAATTGACACAGAAGTGGCTAATGGTGCTGGTGTGATTCTGCCTTGCTACGGGCGTGGTGTGATTGTAGTGAGCTTCGCTCACACAGAAGTCAAAGGGAATGATTATTTGACAAAAAAAACAATAAACACACACACACAAGCACAGGAACACTTCACTAGAAAATGGCTTCTACACAGAATTAAAATAAATGAAATATAAAAAAAGCAATTGCCTTGAATTTTTGGGCTATTTTCCGCCATGTTTGGTCTTGCACGCTCCTGTTGCTATAATCTAGCCTCTCGTAATTACATGAATCTTCATGCATTTGCATTTCCTCGCAGTATTCAATATTGCACTCATAATAATCTCTCATTTTGTTCTAAATGTCTGCCAATTTGACATTTGGCTGAGAGATTTCATTGTGGCGTGACGTTTACGTAGGCCACTGGAGTTTTCAATATGGTGTGGCGATGGCATGTGACACCATATCCCCGACTCGTCATCTGTGTGTGTATTATTTCATAAGAGAGCATGTAAATTCCACAACGTGGATTATGTATGCACCACGCCAGAACTACATCAGAACCTCAAGCCAATTCTATGTGAATTGGGCCTTAGAGTCATGACTCTTTTCGAACATAATGAATGCGATAGAGAAAAAAATGAAATGGAAGATCAATTGCCCTCTGAGTGGTAGGCCAAGTTTCGGCGCTTCATTTTTGGCGTTTCTCTTTTCTCTCTTTCGTCTTTCACAGTGGTGCGTTCTTTTATGTTACTTTACTTAACTATGTCCCCTTTCACACGAAGAAACAAGTTGCTGGAGATTTTTTTGACGTTTTCTTTTAATCTCCTTAAAAATCTCTTGTACCTTTCATACGAGGAAACAAATCTCCCGGCAATTTTTGAAATTTCCTTTGAAAGTCTACTGGTTGAACACACCTAAACCTAGATGTGAAAGGAAATGTCAAAAAATCTCCTCAAATCCTCGACCGGGGAGATTCTGTTCGCCCCTCTTTCCTCCTGCCCTTCTCACCCAGGAACTAAAAGTTGCTGGCAACTCAGTTTCCTCGTGTGAAAGGGCACTATGGTTAATGTGTCAAAAAGAAGAGTTGCAATGTCATAGTTAAAAAAGTTACTCTGAGTTACTTTTCATTTAGGAACGTCCAAAGTTAGAAATGGTTGATCTGTCAAAAATGGATGAAAAATAAATCGAAATAGATTTGGAATTAAAAATCAAGAACAAATTGTGGTTCCATTAGATTTATTGAAGAGAACTTTGAAAATACATATTTTTTTCAAATTAAATGGCATTTGACCTCATTCACGAACAAAATGGAATATTTTAGAAAAATATCTGCTAAACAATTTCAAAACTCACTATTGACGATTGAATCAATTATATTAAGGCCCTCATTATGAATAGCGAATCGAACTTAAAATCTAGCGAATTCGATAGTTTCGTATTACGAATAGCGATTCGCAAAAATTAAGTTCGCTTCAAATGTCAAAACTTTTTCGAATCATCAACTTATCGATTATCGCTCAATTATGAGTAGCGAATATGCGCTAATTTAATCGTTCAAACTGTCAAATATTATCGACTCAAAATATTTGGTGATAAGGCTAGCGAATTAACTTGTCGTGGTTTGTTATTGTGGTTTGTTGTCTTTTTTGTTTTCTGTTTATTTGTTTTTGATAATGACCGACCAAAGAAAAAGGTAATAATAAATTAATTGTGAATTTCGCTAAAACTAATGTTATGTGTATTTTCAAAGGATGAATAGAAATCAGTTCTCAAAGCTGGTAGAATTGATGGAAACAAATCCAGATATTGCCAAAGGCGTGGGAAAGTTTGGTTCCTCAAAACGGAACCAAAAGCAATGCTGGGAGCAGTTCGCCGTGGACTTGAACTCCCTTGGCCCTCCCACTCGTGAAGGAAAAGATTGGCACAAGGTTGGCTATTTTTTTGTTGTTGTTTGTGTTTTTATAATAGTTTTATATATAGGTATGGTTAGATTACAAATTGAAGCTGAAGCAAAAGATCGCAGGGAACAAAAAAAATGTCACAGCAACTGGTGGAGGACCCTACTGCGAGATCTCCTTAACCCCTTTAGAGCAAGCCGTAGATAACCTCCTCAGTCTAAGTCAGGCAGTAAATCCCACCGGCTATTGCTTCGGTGCAAGCACCGCGGCTCCGCTTCAGCCAATTTGACATCGGGGAACACACCGAGTGTTGAGGACCAAATTAATGAAAATTTGGAGGAACAAATTTTGAACAATGATGACACACAATTGCATCAAAATATAAACGCAATAGAAAGTGAACATGATCACGGATCAACCGTTCCTCAAAATTCCTCTCAAAGTAGGAAAAGAGTGACCAATTCAGACGCAAGGGAAGGCGAGCGCCTAAAGATGCTTAAAGAACAGACGGACACCCAGGCAAATTTATTTAAAGTGGCCAAAACTATTGAAAACCATCTCTCTGAAATCGCTAGATATACAAGAAAACAGTATGAAATTGAAAAGGAGAAAGTAAATATTATGAGGGCGAAAGAAAAACGAAAAGAAAAAGAAAATGTGGAAAAGAATCGGCGGCACAAGGAAAACATAGAAATTAAATTAAAGAAAATTGAAATTGAGATGAGGAAGGCGCTTTGAACTATAGTGCTGATATTATTTTTGTTCCTATTCAGTATATATATATGCATTCATATATATATATGCCTTAATCTAGTTTTTTGTGATGAAAGTACATTTAATTTTTGTGTTCTTTTTAAATTAATGTTGATTTTGTTTTTATTCCAATATGAATTCTTGTTTTGTTTTGTTTATGTTAATACTTTATTTTGCCATTTCTTTTTTAATAAATGTGGTTATTTTAAATAATGATTTCAATTTTTGTTTGGACCTCCATATTTAAAAATAAATGAACGTACTAAAAAAGTAAATAATCAGTTCTATCATCGAAGCTAGACACATTGCAATTATTCAATTAAAGAAGGTAATATTTCATTCCTTATTCGCTCTGCTTCAAGGTTTGTATTGCGAGATTCGTTAGGTAATGGCTCGTCTGGTATATCCTGAGATGCAATGATTTCTTCTTCTATTCTTTCTGGATCAACTAAGTTGTACCTGCGACTTATGTTGTGCAAAGCACAAGCAACATTTACAATTTTAGTTGCTTTTCCTGGGGTGTAATGCAACTTCCTTTCATTTAAGATTGATCTGAATCGGCCTTTAAGAACTCCTATAGTTCTTTCTATAATATTTCTTGCCTTTGAATGTAAAGTATTGAACAATGTTTTCCTGGACAGTGAGTCTGCGTTTCTAAATGGAGTAAGTAAATACGGCTGCAGAGGATAACCGGAATCTCCTGTAGGAAATGATTTTCCTTTACGAGTGTGCTTAGAACGCTTTTAAAAAATATATATACCTAGGTACATAGATCTTTCCCCATTTTGCCACCATCTTTCTAAAACTACTTTTAGTTCACTGTTATTCCACACAAAAGAATCATGAGTGGAACCAGGATATCTGGCATCAACATACCGAATATTCATGTTATGGTCGCAAGCCTAAAAGAAAGAAAAATTGTAACGTGAAATAAACAAAAACAACAATTTTTACAATCATTGCATTCAAGCTGTAAAAGCCCTTCCGATTCAAATACTGGTGTTGGAGATGGTTTGGAGCAATTATCCCAATGTGGGCTCCATCCACACATCCTACTATGCCAGGTAATCTGGTCTTTCTATAGAAATAATTTCCTCCTTCTTGTTTTTCTGCTTCTGACATTTCGGTCTTGATCCAAATTGGACAGAGTTTTTCTTCAAGTAATGTAAGAACCTCTTCCAAAACGATTGAAACCGTTGGCTGAGAGATACCCAAATCGAGATCGTTTCCCACACAATTTTGGTAACTACCACTTCCAAGGAATCGAAGGGCACAAGCCAATTTTATTACAGGTGGGATCGCACGGTTAGATGTTGATTTGAATGAATCTTGCATTTCTTGGAGTACATACATAAATGCATCCTTGTTGAGTCGGAAATAAAGGACAAATCTTTGAAGAGAAAACATATGAAGCCTTTGAATACAAAATAAACGATATAAAAATTACAAATGATCTGGGATCTCCAAAGGATTAGAACTATCCCTAATTTTTCTTCTCAACCTCGTCATTCTGATATTTTCTTGCCTTTCCCTCTCGTTATAGTTTTCTTCAAAAAACAGATCAATTTCGCTTATCATTTTATTTATTTTAACGCTAAACAATCACAAACAAGAAAGGACATCAAATGTATCTCAATTAAATATTTATTTGACATTTGGGTTATGCCATTTCAGTATGATGATTTGTTGGCAGCATTTATTTTCAAGCGAAGGTTAAAGTTCGCTATTCATAATACTATGATACCCGAAGTTCGCTAAATTACTCGCAACTTAGCGAATGTTCGATTCGCTATTCATAATGAGGGCCTAAAAATGTTTACTACAAAATTGAAAACAATTCCAAACCGAACGATCCAGAAGCAAACAAAAAATAAATCAAAATGAAAACATTAGCCGCATTTTATTATCCTCATGATCTGATCCGGATCAGATCATGATAAATAAAACAGACAGGATCTTAGTTATATACCCGTCTTTTTTTGCCTAATGTTTGTTTATTTTGCACGTGTCTGGTTGCCTCTTTTCTTGACACTATTGAGACACATTCACAATAGTAATTTTTGGATCATTGAAATAGATCCAGATAAAAAGCAGGATCCCATGTTGTTTTTGTAATCACGTGTTAGAAATTGATCCGGATCAGATCATGTGGATAATAAAATGCGGCTTTTGTGATTTCAGCTGCTTTTGACAGATTAACCCTTTCAACTCATATCAAGGAGATGAGTTGGAAAAAGTTACTCAAAGTTACTTTTTGACACTTTAACTTTGAATGTAGAAATGACTCAATGACGTCATAAAGTTAAACAAAGTAACTTTTTTGAATTAAAGGAACGATGAAAGTTAACTATAGTTAGCTTTGGTTAGAAAAAGAACGTACCACAGAGATTATCAATTATTATTTTTGTTATTACTTTATTGATAAATCTCTGGTATTTCAATTTTCTGTAAATTTTTTTTTTTACTATTGTCAATTAAAATATATAAAATAAATACGAAGCAAAGCATAATAGCAGTTAGTGCATACAAAAACAAACAAAATTCAAAGATTTTGTTCATTTTGACGGTGAAGTGGGATTTGAACAAGGAAAAGTTATGTAGTAAATAATAACAAAATAATATTAACGCAATAAAAAAACAAAAGAAAAATTACAGCTCATATCTACTGAAAATCGAGAATTGTACGGCTCTCAGTTGGCAAATTAGTTGGCGAATACTTCTTTCCGGATTTCACAGCGTTCACAACACAAGAACCGATACCCTCGGAGACGTTTTTAAGCAAAGTAATAATGGCAAAGCATTATTTTCATCAAGGCATGGATAAGACTGTTTACAGACTGCGAAGCATCTTATATATTTTAAAAAGCAGCTTGACACACACTTAGCTTTAGTAAGAACTCGGCATTGTCTTTTGGCATAAACGCAGGATGCAGTGCTTTGCCTGCTCTTCTGAACATAAAACAAGTTATGGCCTCACCGCAAATGCTCAGCATAGGAATATATCAGCATTCAATATTTGCGTGTCCCATATTAAGACAACTTTTTTGTATTCAATATCAATTTAAAATAACTTAAATTAAATTCATTCGCTTTTTAAATTCATTAATTCAATCATTATTTAACGCTGCTAATAATTAAAAGTTATTTTGTAAAATGTGCGGCACTTTGCCAAACATTTGTAAATTACCCTATTATTTTTTGTTTACTTGTTTACCAAATTTGCATTTCATACCCTAACGGCCTATGTTTAACTTAACTTATGTATTGCTGTAAATGCAAGGCTCTTTTTTTGCTTTATACATATGTACTTACTTTTGCCGTTGTCAACAACTTGCAATAGAAAATCATCCTCTTTCTCTAATCAACTAGCAAGCTGTTAACATCACATCAATGGTAATATTTTTTGGTGACAAATAAATTATTATTGTGTACCTACCTATAGAACTTTTTGGGTATTCGTTGTTCTTTTCGTTTTTGGTTGCTGCTTGCCATTGCTATTGATATTCGGTTGATTAATCGAAAATATAAACTGATACGAACTATCAATTTTTTGTGATAATTAACATGGTCCTTCGTAGCCTAATTTATTGAACTTTTTCGTGATTATTAATCGGTTTTTGCTGTCGACTTTCGAACTTTATACTGGACATATTTTTTGTAATGCTTTTTTTGATGCTTTTTTTTGCTATCGATAAGTGCATGTATTTTTTCTTTTGTACGAATATAAGTGCATGTTATATTTCATATAAATACCTACATAGGTAAACCACGTGTGATGCAATTAAATTAATTGAACTTTTATTAAATTGCAAAGGTAGAGTTGGTAAATTATTTTTCATAAAGCATAATTACAAAATAATTTAAATACATTTTTTTACACCCTTGAAAAAAAAACTAAGAATGAATGCTATTAAAGCAAAACGTGGTCACGTGAAAGGTCTTTTGACTCGGCACTCGGACAGCAACTTTCGCTGAGAATTTAGATGACCGCGTGTCACTTGAGCTTCTCGAAACTCGATTAGAAAGTCTTAATGATGCGTGGAATAAATTCGTAGTTTTGACTGACGAACTTTTCGGTCACTCAGATGACAAAGACTATGTAGATCCCAGTGATGATTTCTCCGAATATGAAAATAAATATTTCATTGCCCAATCTACGTTTGTAAAAAATATTCGCGAACGAAAGTTAGCTTCTACATCTGCTACACCTGTTGCTTCGGAATCGGTCATCGAGAAATTAGCTAGCCAACAGGCTTTGTTTCTCGAAAAGCTAAATGAGCCAAAAAAATCCGCGAGCTCAATAACACTGCCTAAGCTTACGATATAAGTTTTTTCCGGGGATTATAAGGAATGGCCTAGCTTTAGGGGTCATTTTATCGGCTCGATAGATAGCAACTCTGATTAATCTTCGACACAAAAATTTCATTATATGAAATCATTTCCCCGCGGGGAGCCAGCAAATCTTATTCGAGATATAAAAGTTTCGGATGTCAATTACGTTGATGCTTGGGAAAAACTAGAAAAGCGCTACGATCGTCCCAACTTCATCATCCAGTTGCATATACAATCGCTTCTGTCAATTCCAAATATAAACGCGTCTAATATTCAGTCTCTTCGTAAGCTTTCCGATGCAGCCGATGAAACCATTCGGGGTTTGGACTCCTTGGGAGCCACGTGGCGTGACCCTTGGGTCATTTATCTACTTTTGCTGAAATTAGACCAAGATACAAAAGAAGCTTGGGCAGTTGAGATAGGGACAAAATCTAACTCCTCAATCGATGAATTTTTAATATTTTTGAACTCGCGTTGTGATGCTTTGGAGTCTGCTCAGTCGCTTTCTCGTCCGACTACCCAATCTCGTGGGAAGAATCCAAAGGTCATTCAATCTCTTTACGTAGAATCGAATCCAAGCTGTCCAAAGTGCAAAGCAGATCACTTTCTTAATCAATGTCCACAGTTCCTTTCGCTTGACATCACCGCTCGTCGTACTTTCGTCAAGGATAATTCATTATGTTTAAATTGCCTTCGTTCAGGGCATTCTTCACAAAAATGTCATTCTTAATTTCGGTGCAGAACTTGTCACTCGCGGCATCATTCGCTCGTTCACATTCAGCCTCCGACAAAAGTAGCTGCAGTTCCTGTTTCTTCATCATCATCTTCGTCTTCTTCTTCTGGTATTTCCGCGACCAATTCATCGACATCAAATTCTCTAGACACAACACCTTCGCAAATTTCGCTTTGCTCATCAGTAGCTCAGGCAAATAGTTTGTTTTCTTCGGGTCATTCTCATCAAACACTGTTGCCCACTGCTATAGTTCACGTTCATGATAAGCAAGGAACACTTCAAACCATTCAGTTGTTGCTAGATTCGGGATCTCAGGTCTCGTTCGTTACTGAACAAACAGCTCAGAGACTCGCTTCACTCAAGAATCCATTGAGATTCAGTGCTTCGTAGTTTCTAAACTAACTTCCTTGTTACCGACTTCGTTATCTACGGTTTCAAATCTAAAGTCGTTCAGTTCGTTCACTTTAGCTGACCCGAATTTTAATATTCCTGGTCACATTGACGCACTCATCGGTGCTGATAAACTATTAAGCATAATAAATGGCTCTGCAGAACGTAGCCAGCAAGGAATGCCTGACCTTGTGCCAACAATTTTCGGCTGGGTTGTCTGTGGAAACATGGAAACCGTCAGCTCTTCGCCAACAAAAAGTATCAATTCATTCTGCATTTCATTGGACAATTCAACTTCGTTTGACCTCGAGCGTTTTTGGCGTCTTGAAAAAGTCGACCTCGAACCTACTCTGTCCATTGACGATCAGCTTGCAGAAGACATATTCGTTAAAAATCATTCTCGTTTACCTGACGGCAGGTACATGGTTCAGTTACCGTTCAAATCCGATAAAGCTACAGATTTCGGCAATAGCCTCCACGTTGCGTTAAATTGTTTTTATTCTACTGAACGTCGCATTGCATCCAGTCAGTACTTAACTGATAAATACATAAGCTTTATGGACGAGTATTTGAACCTAGGCCATATGGAAGAAGTTCCTGCTAGTCAGATAAATACTTCTTCTAGCAAATGTTTTTACTTTCCGCACCATGCTGCTGTCAAGGATGATAGCAGCACAACGAAAGTCAGGGTAGTGTTCGATGGTTCGGCTAAATCTTCGCATAATCATCCGTCTCTCAACGAATCGTTACTTATAGGTAAATCCTATCAACGTGATCTATTCTCAATCTGCATTCGGTTTCGTCGCCATCGGTATACGATATCTGGTGATATCGAAAAAATGTTTCGACAAATCAGAGTCTCTAAAGAGCACGCAGATTTCCAACGAATTCTTTGGAGAAGTTCTAGTAATCTTCCGTTAAAATATTATCGTCTATTGACTGTAACTAATGGCTTCCGACGTATTGCTAAATGATTTCTACGTTGATGACGTAATGACTGGTGCTGACTCTATCGAAGACGTGACGTCACTCCACGAAGAACTTGTCAGTCTTCTCAAGTCTGCTGGCCTGAATCTTCGGAAATGGACCTTGGCCTCTTCTTCTCAGTTTGCCAGAAGGACAACGTAAGATGTCACCAAAGGAGTTTGAAGAATACAGCTCAGTAAAACTTCTCGGCTTACAGTGGTCTCCTGCAAATGATTCGTTTTCGTACAAAGTCAACTTAAATGATAAAGCTTCGTCTACAAAACAGCAAATACTCTCAGAATCTTCAAGAATTTTCGATCCTATCGGTTTTCTCACTCCTGTCGTGATCGGTATCAAAATATTTTTTCAAGAGCTCTGGCGAAAAAAGTATAAATGGGATGACGTCATATCTTCAGAGCATGCCCAAAGTTGGCACCGCATGCACGATGAGCTCCAACTCTCGAAAAAATAAATATTCCACGAACCATGTGGACATCAAAAGAAAACGTCGAATATCACGGATTTTGCGATGCATCTCTCGATGCTTATGCAGCAGTGATATATTGCAGAAGCATCGATTTATCTGGAAATGTAACAAGCAACATACTTACTTACTTATCCGGCTCCCGATCCATGAAGGGTCTCTGCCTGAGATATTGCGGTCTTCCATCGGTTGCGGTCCCTCGCACGCTCCCTCCAGTCGTCGAGACCAAGCGCTCTTGCGTCTGTGACCGCCTGGTCCCTATAGCGGAGGTTCGGTCTTCCTGGTCGTCTCGAACCTGGGGGCTGGGATTCGAAGATTTTCTTGGCTGGAACGTTGTTGTCCATTCGCTCGATGTGGCCGAGCCAGTGTAGTCGACGTGTTTTGGCTCTTTGGACTACATCCACATCTTGGTACAGCTCGTACAGTTCACAATTGAATCTTCTCCTCCAATCGCCCTCTTCGCATATAGGACCAAATATCCGCCGTAGAATTTTTCTCTCGAAAGTGCCCAGGATCAATTCCCCTTTTTTACTTATCGTCCAGCACTCGGCGCCGTAGAGTAGAACTGGTAAAATTAGAGTTTTGTATAGCGTGCACTTTGTCTTTCGAGACAGGAGTTTTGAACCCATTTGTTTGGCCAAACCGAAGTAGCAGCGGTTCGCTAGGGTAATTCTTCGTCGGATTTCCACTAAGGTGTCGTTCGTGGGATTGATGTTTGTTCCGAGGTAGGTGAACTCCTTGACTACCTCGAAATTACTGCTACCAACAGTGACGTTTTGTCCTAGGCGATGGACAGATGAGGCTTTGTTTGTTGATAGCATATACTTTGTTTTGTCCTCATTCACTTCAAGACCAACGCGTTTCGCCTGTTCATCAATAGCTGTGAATGCTTCAAGTACAGCTCTGTTGGAACGGCCGATGATGTCGTTGTCGTCCGCATAACCAAGCAGTTGAAAAGACCTGTTAAAGATAGTGCCTTCCATGTTAACACCACTCTTGCGCACTATCTGCTCCAGGACTAGGTTGAAGAAATCACATGATAGCGCATCTCCTTGTCTGAACCCTGTACACGTCTGGAATAACTCGGATGAGCTGTTACCCTTTTGCACGTTGCACCGCGTATTTTGTAACGTCATGCGGCATAGCTGGATCAGTTTTTTCGGGATCCCGAGTTCCGACATCGCCAATAGAAGCTCTTGGCGACTTATGCTATCATATGCGGCTTTGAAGTCGATGAATAGGTGGTGGGTCTCGACTTGAAATTCGTTGGTCTTTTCCAGGATTTGCCTCAATGTGAAGATTTGGTCTATCGTTGATCTGCCTGGCCTGAAGCCACACTGGTACGTGCCGATCATAGTGTTGCAGAAAGGTTTTAGACGCTCACATAGTACGTTGGATAGGATCTTGCAGGCAACATTAAGCAGGGATATGCCTCTGTAGTTCTTGCAGGACATAGGATCGCCTTTTTTGTAGATTGGGCATATGGAGCTATTTGACCAGTCGTCGGGCATACTTTCCTTCTCCCAAACTTGGTTGACGAGCTGGTGCATGCACCCTACCAGAACATCTCCTCCATACTTGAAGAGCTCCGCTGGTAGGCCATCCGAGCCGGCGGATTTGTTGTTCTTAAGCTTGTGGATGGCTTTCTTAACCTCTTCAGTACTGGGTGCTGGGACTGGATCTTCATTGACTGGTCTAATGCTTCTTTGTTCCTCTATTGCCTCCTCTACATAATGCCCATTAAGCAGCTGCTGGAAATGCTGCTTAAACACGTCTACAATTCCCTGTGCTTCGGTGACTAGGTACCCTTCGCTGTTTCGAAGAGCTTGCGTGCCAGTCCTATAACCAGATGCCAGTTGCTTGGCTGTTTTGTAGAACCAGCGGGTGTTGGTGGCGGTGCTGGACTCTTCGAGATACTTGAGCTGAGAGGCTGGGGATGCTCTTTTCTTTCTACGCAGGGTTTTTTTCTCTTTCCTTCTCTTTTCACGGTACTCCTCTCTTGCTGCTCTTGTTTTCCGTTGCAGCATTTGCATTCGTGCATTTTCCGTCTCCTGCTTCAATACCGCGCATTCATCATCATACCACGGGTTCTTTTTCCTGGGTGGTTGATAGCCTATGGTGGTCTCGGCTGTCTCCTTAATAATGTCGCGATACTGGTTCCACTAGTTGTTGACGCTTGTGGCTGGGTGTACGGCAGAGAGTTTCCCGGTCAATTGCTCACTGTAGTCTCTGGCTTTCTCATATGTGCTAAGGCATGCGATGTTGAACTTCTTTCTTTGGGCGGTCTTCGTTTTCTTTTCATTGGACAGTCGGGCTCTGAACTTTGTCACAACAAGAAAGTGGTCAGAGTCCACGTTTGCACCTCGGAAAGTTCACACGTCCAAGATGTTCGATGCGTACCTTGCGCCAATTAGCACGTGGTCGATTTGGTTGGCCGTTCGACCATCTGGAGATTGCCAGGCTGCTGTGTGTATCCTTCGCCTGGGGAACCTAGTGCTACTTATCACCGTATTACGAGCTGCAGCAAAGTCGATTAGTCGGAAGCCGTTGTCTGTTGTCGTTTCGTGGAGGCTGTGCTTTCCAACTAATCCGCCAAAGATGTTTTCCTTTCCGACTTTAGCATTGAAGTCTCCAAGCACGACTTTGACATCGTACTCCGGACAGGCTCCGTAGGCTCCGTCCAGGAGGTCGTTAAACTCCTCTGTTGAAACCAGAAAATGTCCATGTAAACAACGAATTTGCTTCCACACGGTCACCGTGTAAATCACCACATTTTTCCCAAATGCTGGTTACCAAACGAACCCATTCTTTAAGTATTTTTGTTTTCTGTATGTTGGTACACTGGTTTCTTCATTTCGGTCGTCTTCATGATGTCATACATTTTTAACTCGTTCATTATCTTTGTAGTCTTCAGCAAGTGAGCATCTTATAAAAAAAAAAAAACTAAATTATCTTAAAAGTATAAATTAAACGTTTATCTTACCAACTAAAAACTAACTAAATTTGTAAAACTTAAAACTATTAGTTAAGAATAAAAATAAAACAAAAAGAAAAGAAAAGGAAAAATCACTGTGTCGCCCATTATTTTAGTGGAATTGGTGCCAAAGTTTCGGCGCATATACATGGTCCAATCGAGCCGAATTGTGACGACACCATTGAAGAGCAACGTGGTCGACGACAGCAGTGTGTGTGAAATCCGAAAATATTTTCGGAATCCTATGTAAAAAGAAGACAATTTTGCGTCAGAGTGAAGAGAAAAACCTTTTTCTTTTAAAAGCTTTGGCAATTTTTTGACATTTGGGACATTTTTGGACTTTTCCACATGGTTTTGTGCCAAGTCTAGTTCATAACCTCAGCTAACCTGCATCGTGCTCGTCATTTTAGAATTTATCACTTATCCACAGTGTAACCATTTTGTTTCATCCACGATTATCGATCCTGGAACAGTGGTTAGTTCTTTCCCTTCTTGGTTATAATCCCTCGTGGAATATATGTTGCATTCGCATCATTTCCAATTGCAATCATCATCGTCGTCATCAGACTCAAAATTTTAAGTCGCTGTGCTCATCATCAACGGCACAATCCTCATCGTCGTCATCAGACTCCGAGTTCCAAGTCATTGTGCAAATTATCATCGTCGTCATCAGACTCAAAATTTTAAGTCGCTGTGCTCATCATCAACGGCACAATCCTCTTCGTCGTCATCAGACTCGAAAATTTAAGTCGCTGTGCTCATCATCAAAGGCACAATTCTCATCGTCGTCATCAAACTCCGAGTTCCAAGTCGTTGTGCAAATCATCATCGTCGTCATCAGACTCGAAAATTTAAGTCGCTGTGCTCATCATCAAAGGCACAATTCTCATCGTCGTCATCAAACTCCGAGTTCCAAGTCGTTGTGCAAATCATCATCGTCGTCATCAGACTCAAAATTTTAAGTCGCTGTGCTCATCATCAAAGGCACAAACCTCATCGTCGTCATCAGACTCAAATTTTCACTTGCTGTGCATCAAGTGCACAATCATCATCGTCGTCATCAGACACACAACTTTAAGTCGCTGTGCTCATCATCAAAGGCACAATCCACATCGTCATCGTCAGACTCGTTAAGTCTCCGTGCTTATCATCAAAAGCGACATCATCATCATCTGAAAATTCGTCGTTGCATGTGCATACGCAACCAAATCGATCGTGGCTTATGTGCCATTGTTCCGACACCAAAACTGGAAATCGTTGTGTTCCACTGCCCAAGCAGCGAACTCAGCATCTCACTTATCTCGTTGTGTTCCATATAAGCACAAATTCATCATCTCATCTCATCAACATTTAAGCTATCATCATCAAAGAACCATCATCATCAAAGCATCATCATCAAAATTATCATCATCGCAATCATCATCTTTAGAATTATTTGAATTATCATCAGAATCATCATCAAAATTATCATCAGAATCATCATCAAAAATCATCATCAAAATCAACATCAAAATCGTCATCAAAATCATCATTAGAATCATCTTTAAAAGCTATCATCCTAAACAACCGAAGTCATCTTGTAATATCTAATAGACATTTATGTAAAAGGTACGTTTTATAAATTCATTTAAGTGCATTTATCTCATTGATATTTAATAAATCTTACTGAGTTATATTTTATACGTATATTTTGCATTTGCTATTTATATTTAAATTTTTAAACATATCAAATCATTCGATTTCAATCCGGTGGTAAAAAAGCATTTCTTTTTGTCGATATAATGAGTCTCTTAGACGATTTAATTTTCGCTGCCGACCAATTGGTCGAGTTTCATGCGGCCTTTAAGGCCAAATCAAGTGCCACTCATACGGTTTCCTTGTTGGAAGCGTATCGGACAGAATTATTGAATTTATGGCTTGATGTCAAAACGACATATACTCAATGTATGAAAAGCGTTGATGCAGAATTGTTATCCTCTTTAAGTGAGGTTAAAGCCAAGTACCAAAGTTGTGCTGAAACCTACTTTCAGTGTACAAGTAGCATTTCAGACTTTTTAAAAACATTACAGGGTGTCGCTTCGGATTCTTCTAAAAGTGTAGAAGAAAAAGATCCTTTTATTTCAAAGTTTGAACAAAGTTCCCATAACATTAAAGTTCCTGCGTGCGATACTCAAGAATTTCATGGCAACTATTTACAGTGGCCATCCTTTCGGGATATGTTCACGGCAGTGTACATAAAACATTCGAAGTTGAGTGATGTTCAAAAGCTATTCCATTTGCGTGCAAAAACAAAGGATCAGGCCTTTATAATATTGTAAATAAATTTGGATTAACGGATGATAATTTCAATCTTGCGTGGAATGCTTTAAAAGAACAGTATGAAAATAAGAGGATTCTGGTTAATAATCAAATCCAAATTCTACTGAATCAGAAGCCAATTCCGACAGAATCTAGCAAAGAACTTAAAGTTTTACAGAGCAGCATTAATGATGCATTGATAGCTCTTAAATCCTATGATATCAATATCGAGTCATGGAATGCAATTATCGTTTATCTTTGTGCATCTCGACTTCCAGATAGTACCCTCAGTCTTTGGGAAGCATCTTTGAAAAATCCAACTGATATCCCATCATGGGATCAGATGAACTTATTTTTAACAAATCGGTATCGCGTTCTTGAAAGTGTTTCTGAGATGAAACAAAACATTCCAAATACAAATAAATCAACAGTTATCAAGCCCACTTCAAGTCATATTTCTAAATCCAAACCTATTCGAAACTTTCATATGAAAGTTATTCCAGCGTGTCAAGTATGTAGTGCACAACATCCACTACGACTTTGTCCTACCTTTTTGAAAATGTCTGTCGATGACAGACATAAAATAGTTCGTAAACATAAGTTTTGTTTCAACTGTCTTGCTTTAACTCATCATGCAAACCAATGTCAAAGTACTAACACTTGTCTTCGCTGTAAGGGCAAGCATCACACTTTGTTACATTTTGAACGAAGTTTGCCCACAGCTTCAAATCAAAAGGTTTCATTATCTCCTGCAACTCAAGATACTTCTTTCTCTCATGTCGTTTCTTCACCTCAAGCTTTGAATTCATCTCGATCAACTCATCAAAACATACAGTCCACTCCCATCACCAATCACAATGTAATGTTTTCAAAAAGCTATCGCCAAGTTTTACTGGCCACAGCTTTAGTGAAGGTTCGACATCAAGGAACTGACTTTGATCTTAGAGCCTTGATTGATCAAGGTTCCGAAGTTTCCTTTATATCGGAAAAATTCCAAAAACTTATCGATCTGCCTACTCAGGTCACTCAAGCTCGTATATGTGGTATGGGCTCCACTGAAACTGCTTCTTCATCAAAACTTTGTTCATTTACTCTTTGTTCAAATCATCTTAAGAATTTCGAAATAAACACGCAAGCCTTAGTGCTTAAAAAACTCACTTGCAATTTACCAGCCGTTTCAATGGATGTAAGACAAACTGATTTTTCGTTTGACTTTCCTTTAGCAGATCCCCTTTTTTATCAAAGTTCAAGTATTGATATGCTCATTGGAGCTGATCTATATCCACATATCATTTTAGAAGGTTTGAAGCCTAATGTTTTGAGTACCATTCTCGCTCAAAATACAGTTTTTGGTTGGGTACTATTAGGACCTTATGAAAATATCCCTATAGTATCAACTTTTTCAACTTTTGTGACACAGTGCAATGAATTGTCAGCAGACAAAGCTATCGAAAAGTTTTGGAAGCTTGAGGAATTGCCTCATACTCCTGTGCTCACTTCATCTGAACAATATTGTGAAGATTTGTTTCGTAATACGACTTTTCGAGATCCAGTAACTGGTCGATATGTCGTTAAACTTCCTTTTAAAAATTCTCTCGACGAATCAAAACTGGGTCATTCGCGTTCCAATGCAATGAGACAATTCCTTCGCAATGAAAAATCTTTAATGGCAAAACCCATTCTTAATGAAGAATATCAACAGGTTTTATCGGAATATGTGACGTTAGGGCATATGACGCCCACTCCACCATACGAATTATCACAAGCCAATAATATTCAATCATACTACTTACCACATCATGCAGTCTTGAAACCCCAAAGTACCACTACCAAATTGCGGGTAGTATTTAATGCGTCTTGCTCGTCTGCTAATGGTAAAAGTTTGAATGACCTTCTACACCCAGGACCTTTCCTTCAAAATGATATAACCCTCCTAATCCTTAACTGGCGTTTTTATAAATATGTCTTTAATGGCGATAGAGAAGATGTATCGCCAGATAAACATCCATCCAGATCACTCACAATTCCAACGCATTTTATTTCGCCCTAGCCCCGATCAAAGAATAGTTGATTATAAACTCAACACAGTAACCTTTGGAGTCAATTGCGCTCCCTATTTAGCTATACGCACTTTACATCAATTAGCTTCAGATGTTCAAACGACTTATCCTCTTGCTTCAAAAATCTTAAAAAATGAATTTTATGTAGATGATGTACTTTCTGGTGCGCACGATATATACTCGGCGCGAAGAAGCCAAATTGAACTCATAACTGCTCTACATTCAGCTGGTTTTAATTTAAGAAAATGGACAGCTAATCATTCCGAGCTTTTAGATCATATTCCAGAGGATCATCTTCTGAATAAAGATTTTTTGCATTTTGAAGATGATAGTACCACGAAAACCCTTGGCATTCAGTGGAATGCATCCTCAGACACCTTTTCCTTTTCAATCAATCCTGACAGTTTTTCGAGTACCAGTATCACTAAACGATCGGTTTTGTCAACAATTGCTAAGTTATACGATCCTGTGGGTTGGCTTGCCCCAGTTGTTATAACAGCAAAAATTTTGATGCAACAAATTTGGAAGGATAAAACGGGCTGGGATGAAACTCTTTCGAGCCACTCGGAACAAAGTTGGATATCTTTTTTGGCTAATTTTGCTGATATCCAACAAATCTCTATTCCAAGGTGGGTTGAATTTTCCCCTTGGAAAACTTTTCAAATACATGGGTTTTCTGATTCTTCAGAAAAGGCTTACGCAGCCACAATTTATATCCGAGTCCATCACAATTCCTCAGAAACTTCGTCTCATTTATTATGGGCTAAATCAAAAGTTGCCCCTGTCAACTCTATTTCACTTCCTCGCTTGGAACTCCAAGGTGCAGTTCTCTTGTCACGAATGATTCAAATGCTCCAAAATCAATTTGAGTTCCTTAAAAACAGTCCTGTTAAGTTGTGGACAGATTCAACCATTGTTTTGGCTTGGCTAAATAAGCCCCCAAGTACTTGGAAAACCTATGTCGCCAATCGAACCTCCGAAATACTATCCAATGTTCCTAATATTACTTGGAATCATGTTTCTTCTCCTGATAATCCCGCCGATCTGGCTACGCGTGGTGTCAGCCCTAAGGAGTTAAAATCCAGCCTATTATGGTGGAATGGACCATTCTGGTTAAAGGAACCAGAAGAGAGCTGGCCATCCTCTGAATTATCTTATCCTTTTGATGAAACTATAGCTGAACGTAAACCAATCCAAGCTCATATTGCTTTGCTATCTAGTAATTTCGAAAGTGAAATCTTGTGTCGATTTTCTTCCTGGCATAAGGCCGTAAGAGTTCTTAGTTATGTATTTCGGTTCTGTAACTCAGCTCGAAAGCTTCCCATTCGAGAAAAATATACTTCGGAAACTCTTCTTCACGAAGAAATAAAATCCACTAAATTAAAAATCATCCAATTGACACAAAGGGAATTTTTTAGTGAAGAATACAAAGCTTTATCTCATGGAATAAAATTAAAATCGAAAAGTAGCCTTTTACCTCTCACTCCATTTCTGGATTCGAGTCAAATTATGCGGTCTCATGGTAGACTTGCTTCCTCCATTCTATCGTATAATGAACGATTTCCTATCCTTCTTCCTTACAAATCTCATTTATCTCTCTCAACTTTTAGTCGCTTATATCCATAAATTATCTCTACATGGGGAGATTCAATTAATGGTCCGTTTGGTACGTTCTGAGTACTGGATACCTAAACTGAAAACCCTTATCAAAAAATACATTCGAACTTGTAAACCGTGCACTTTGTACAAAAAAGCCGTTCAATCCCAAATAATGGGATCTTTACCTGTGGAAAGAACAACTTTAAGTTTACCTTTCACAAACGTCGGTATAGATTTTGCTGGCCCTTTTGTAATAAGAAATTACTACGGAAGAAAATGTCGATTGGAAAAAGGCTATGTATGCTTATTTATTTGCTTTGCCACAAAGGCCATACATTTAGAAGCTGTAAGCGATCTATCTACGCCTGCTTTTCTTGCATCCTTTACTCGTTTTGTTGCACGTAGGGGACTTCCGGCAAAAATCTATACCGATAATGGCACCAATTTTGTGGGTGCGTCAAAACTAATGATGTCAGATTTTCAAAAGGCTCTTAGTAGTTATCCAGGCAGTACAGCACTTAATTTTTCCCAAATTACTTGGAATTTTATTCCTCCTGGCTCCCCCCACATGGGTGGTTTGTGGGAGGCAGGAGTGAAAAGTTTCAAAACCCACTTTAAGAAAGTTGCTGGAAATTCAAAATATACTTTTGAAGAATTTACCACTCTCCTGGCTCGTATTGAGTCTTGCCTCAATTCTCGGCCTCTATCCCGAATTTCTGATAATCCCGAAGATTTGATTCCTTTGACGCCAGGACATTTTTTAAGAGGTGGTCCTTTGCTTAGTCCTCCGGAACCCTCCGAATTCCATCAAGATATTAGTTTTGTACGCAGATGGAACATGCTCAAAGTCATTCATCATCATTTTAGTATACGCTGGAAAGAAGAATATTTAAAGGAACTCATCAAACGCTACAAATGGAAACATCCTCAACGTGATATGGAAATTGGTGATCTCGTTGTTCTTAGAAACGAACAACTTCCTCCGAATGAGTGGCGACTTGGTAGGGTCTTAAAGGTCCATCGCGGTCCCGATAATAAAGTCCGTGTTGTAGATGTCAGAACTCAAAAAGGAGTTGTAACTCGTTCTGTCGCCAAGTTATGCGTCTTATCTTCGGATTGAAAACATTACTATCAAACATAGTCTAATAAAAAAGCATATACGTATAGTGTATAATCTTATGTATTCATCATATCATTTTGTACCTATGAATTATAAAAAAAAAAAAAAAAAAACCTTAACATATGCACTTAAACTGAGCTTATATCACGTAAACTTTCTTTTTTATATTAGAAAATCTCTTAACATTTTTTTTTGAATAATTTTACCTCATTCTTAATTTTCCAATGTTCACTAAATTTTTTATTCATTATCTTAATTTTGCACTGTTCATTAATTTTCATTCATTATCTTACTTTAACTTAATTTTGCATTGTTCATTAAATTGTCATTCATTATTTTACTTTATAAAATAACTTTCAATAATATCTTTAATCTTTGCATACGAGGATGCAAGGCGGCCGGAATGTTGAAACCAGAAAATGTCCATGTAAACAACGAATTTGCTTCCACACGGTCACCGTGTAAATCACCACATTTTTCCCAAATGCTGGTTACCAAACGAACCCATTCTTTAAGTATTTTTGTTTTCTGTATGTTGGTACACTGGTTTCTTCATTTCGGTCGTCTTCATGATGTCATACATTTTTAACTCGTTCATTATCTTTGTAGTCTTCAGCAAGTGAGCATCTTATAAAAAAAAAAAAAACTAAATTATCTTAAAAGTATAAATTAAACGTTTATCTTACCAACTAAAAACTAACTAAATTTGTAAAACTTAAAACTATTAGTTAAGAATAAAAATAAAACAAAAAGAAAAGAAAAGGAAAAATCACTGTGTCGCCCATTATTTTAGTGAAATTGGTGCCAAAGTTTCGGCGCATATACACCTCCTTGTTAGACTCCTCAGCTTCATCGGTAGGGGCGTGTGCACATATTAGACTGATGTTTTGGAAGGTAGCTTTGATGCGGATCACAGCCAGGCGATCGCTTATCGGCTTAAAATCGATGACTTTCGATCTGAGTCGATTTCCCACGACGAATCCGCATCCTAGCATGTGCAGTCTTTGGTGACAGCTGTAATAAATGTCGCAATCTTTTCTTTTCGTTATACCTGATCCTATCCATCGTATCTCCTGGATCGCGGTAGTGTCTGCCTTGTACCGCGAGAGGACAGATTCAAGTTTTTGAGTAGCACCTGGTGTGTAGAGTGTCCATACATTCCAGGTGCATACTCGTAGATCATAGTCCATTTTCGTTCCGGGTCTGGTTGCCATTTGAGGGGGGTCGTTATCCGAGGCTTCACGCGTCTCTCTCATAACAATTGGTTTTTTTTACTGTGGTCGGGTCGTTAGCCCAACGCACTAACCACCAATCTGCAGGGCCATGGGTTTAATATTGCAATTCTTTCCTTGATCAACATTCGCACTTACAAGTTTAGCAAGTCCTGGCATAAAGCCAAGACCAGTATCCGGCGGCTACCAACTTGGAGGTATTGTAAGCACTTGATGTGTAGGAAAAGATACAGCTCGAGGCCCCCAGTTCCTACAACATCCAACCACCAAAAAGCAACATAGTCGCAGCAAAAAGCAAGGTAGCTCCCATCAAAGTTGTTTCTCTTCCGCGTCTCGAGCTCTGTGGAGCAGTTCTACTAACAAGGTTAGTAACAAAACTTAAAACTTCTTTACAAGATAAAGAAATAAAAGTTGTAGCTTAGACTGACTCCGCAATCGTCCTCCATTGGCTATCGGCATTACCAAAGAGGTGGTCAGTTTTCATCGGGAATCGTACTTCAGAAATTCTCTCTACGATACCTAGAGAATCGTGGAATCACGTACGATCTGAACAAAATCCAGCTGACTGTGCCTCTCGCGGTATTACACCTTCTCGTTTACTTCAAAATGAGTTGTGGTGGACCGGACCATCGTGGATTACGAAAGAACGGGATCAGTGGCCAAAATCGGAATATTCGGTCGATAATATTCAATCTGACGACTTTGAAAGACGAAAAAAGCAGCCAACTTATGCTTTCGTGTCAAAACTAGACCCTACAAACATTTTTTGCAAAGTCATCGACGATTCTTCTCGTTTTATTAAATCCATTCGTGTGCTTGGTTTCATATTTCGGTATATATCAAATATTCGTGAACTTGTTTCTATAAGAAAAATGCTAAAAACTGGTATCTGTGATCCCGTAAAAATCGATGAGCTAAAGAAATTTGTATTCAATGTGCGTGATAAATCTTCCCCTAAAACGCAATCGTTGGCCTTGTCTTCTTTAGAAATTTCCGCGGCAAAGACTAAACTTATAAAATTTCACCAAAATCTAAGTTTTTCGTTAGAAATAAACAGTATAAAAAGTGGTAAAAATCTTAAAAAAGGTAATAAGCTAGCATCTTTAGCGCCGTTTGTGGATGACCAAGGACTTTTACGCGTCGGGGGTCGTATCCAAGAATCGGATGTTGCTTATTCCGCAAAACACCCCATCATTCTCGACAAAAACACCCGAATTGCAAAACTTATCGTCGGTCATTTGCATCACTCAAATTGTCATGCAGGTGTTTCTACATCATCGGCTGTAGAAATCTGTTGCGGAAAATAGTCCACAAGTGTGTTCCGTGCTTTCGCCAACAAAGGACTACCTCGTCCCAGCAAATGGGTAATCTGCCGGCAGATCGTGTCCTGTTTTCGCGACCGTTTAGCAAGGTTGGTGTAGACTACGCAGGTCCTATAACGTTATGACTAGCTCGAGGACGAAACCCAAAATTAACCAAGGCTTATATCGCGCTATTCATTTGTTTTTCCACAAAGGCTATACACGTAGAGTTGGTTAGCGACCTCTCTTCAAACGCCTTTCTCGCAGCTCTTGATCGCTTTGCGTCGGGTCGTGGTAAACCGTTGGAAATCTGGAGCGACAATGGAACTAATTTCCATGGAGCTAATTGGTGTCTCGACGAAATGTTCCAGCTACTCCTGAGTCAGCAGCACAATGACATCGTCACCGATCATCTATCCAAGGACAAAATTTCGTGGAACTTTATTCCCCCTTCCTCTCCTCACTTTGGTGGATTGTGGGAGGCCGGGGTCAAATCAATCAAATTCCACTTAAATCGAGTCATCAAGGATCATCGGCTGACTTATGAGGAGATGTATACGCTCCTGACACAAATCGAGGCACTGCTGAACTCTCGACCTATGTGGCCGACATCGGATATGGATCCAATAGCTCTTAGTCCAGCTCACTTTTTGATTGGTGACACTATGAATTCTATTCCTCATCCTTTTGTCTCTGATAAAAACATTTTAACTAGTTGGTCTCTTTTACAGTCACTCAAACAAGGTTTTTGGAAGCGGTGGCATTCCGAATATTTGACTTCATTGCAACAACGTCCAAAATGGCAAGGGGTCAAACCCGATCTCAAACCAGGCGATGTAGTCATGCTAAAGGACTCAAATCTTCCACCATCCAAATGGATACTTGGGCGGGTGAAGGAAGTCCATCCAGGAAAAGATAAACTAGTACAAGTTGCTACCATTACCACCCAAACTGGAGACTACGTTCGACCAATCGTAAAAATCTCACCGTTGCCTTTCTGCTGAAAGAATTGAGTCTTTCAGGGGGGGCTGAATGTTTTGTATTCAATATCAATTTAAAATAACTTAAATTAAATTCATTCGCTTTTTAAATTCATTGATTCAATCATTATTTAACGCTGCTAATAATTAAAAGTTATTTTGTAAAATGTGCGGCACTTTGCCAAACATTTGTAAATTACCCTATTATTTTTTGTTTACTTGTTTACCAAATTTGCATTTCATACCCTAACGGCCTATGTTTAACTTAACTTATGTATTGCTGTAAATGCTAAGCTCTTTTTTTGCTTTATATGTACTTACTTTTGCCGTTGTCAACAACTTGCAATAGAAAATCATCCTCTTTCTCTAATCAACCAGCAAGCTGTTAACATCACATCAATGGTAATATTTTTTGGTGACAAATAAATTATTATTGTGTACCTACCTATAGAACTTTTTGGGTATTCGTTGTTCTTTTCGTTTTTGGTTGCTGCTTGCCATCGCTATTGATATTCGGTTGAATAATCGAAAATATAAGCTGATACGAACTATCAATGTTTTGTGATAATTAACAACAACAAACTTCTCAAGATCCGCCAAAGAAGTTGATGTGTGGCCATGTAATATCCAGTGGCGCTTTGCATAAGCTGAGCAATGGACCCATTCTAAAATGTCCTTATTACTGTTAGTTGAATGGAGCTCTAACAATGCAGTGCGAATTTATGTTTTTTTAAAGCCAGGACACAATAAGGGCTTGGTTCAGCTCTCTTAACTCACCGACTTCGGAGCATGGACTGAGGTTCAACGATAGTTCAGGCATTAAATTGGCTACTAAAACATACTTGATCCTTGAACCATCGCTGAACCACAATAATTCCGCCGAAATCAGCAAATAAAAATATTTGAACCACGGATCAAAATTTGAACCACGTTTGTACATCGGGTCCTAAAGGAACTTATAATAACTTTTTTATTTTTTGTGCAATTTTTTTTTCAATTCATTGATTTTTGGTTGTCAGATATATCTCAAGCATCTTCTGACTATAAGCCACGTCACAGTGAAACAACCAAGGTTTTTAAATTCATTTATTCTTAGTTCATTTAAGCTAAGCTAACAAGTAGGTACAACAAAGAAGCATATTGTCCCAGATCACACGTGAAGAAATTTAAGCATTTTCTGCGATTTGTGATGGTGAGCGGGGTAACTTGCAGAAGAGGGAGGGGGATGAAATATTTTAAAATATTTGAAAATATTCGGTGGCACATAGTAATAATTTTCCATATTTGAACTATAACGACTCCGAAAAGCAAACAAACGGACACAATAAAGCTTACGGTCACAGTGCAAACATACCCTTATTAGCTATAATTATAGCAACTCTCCAACGATAGAAGCGCCATCTGCCGGATTATAGCAGATTTACCAGCTGTCAAATAAAAGCTTTTGGAAGGGAAATTTCCCCTACGGAAAGCTCTGGAAGCAGAGACCAGAACATTCCACAACTTTCCAAAGTTTGGAAAACAAGTATAAAAGGCAAATGGTTGAACGGCAGTGACACAGTTTGTTTTGAATCGTGAATGAATAAAGTTGGTTGTAGTAAAAGTGAAAGTAAAGCTTGTGAACTAATTTCAGTGGTGAATAATAAATCGTTTGCTTGTAGTAAGAAAAGTAAAGTGTTTTATTTTGTGAAATAAATGAGTGGACGTTTTAAGTAAAGTAAATAAGTTTTATTACCGAACCTGAGAAAATATTACATTGGTGTTAGAAGTGGAATAAGACTTAGTTTATCTGTGCTCTCAGTTAATTTATTGTGTGTTTACAAAAAAAAAAATTACGAAAAGTGAACGTTGACTGTAAAAAGTGAAAAATAAGAAAAGACAATGGCTAAATCTCTGAATGATTTAAATTTAGTGAAACTTAAGGCAGAGCTGAATAAGTGAGATCTTCCTACTGCTGGAACAAAGAATGATCTTATAATTCGTCTGCAAGAAGATTTAAGAAGATGTGGAAAAAACCCGGACACGTTTATATTCGACATTGAAATGGAAGAACAACAAGAGCAAGTAAGTACATCGACTATGACCAATATGCTGTCTCAGCTGCTCGCCAAATTTGAAAGTCAGGAAAAGAAACTTCTAGAACAAAAGAATTTTCTAGAACAACGAAGGATTCGATCAACAAAGCCAAGAGCAAAAGAATCTTCTAGAACAACAAAGTCAAGAACCAAAAATCTTCGAAATCTTCTCGAAGGTAAGTTAGAGGATTTTGACAACAGAATTATTGCCCTTGACGAGCGTGTCGACAAACAATTATCGACAATAGAAGCAAAGTTCGAAGATAAAATCGAATCCATTACAAAGGAATTAGATAAAGTAAGGAAAATGAAGGTTAGAGAAAGTCCTGGCGACTGTCCAAAGAAAAAGGAGATGCATCCACCAACCTTCGATGGGCAAACTTCTTGGTCAATCTACAAGAAGCAGTTTGAGGCAGCCGCAGCACCAAATGGCTGGGATGAGGAAGACAAATGCATAGCTCTAAGGCTTGCCCTCAGAGGACCTGTGGCTGAGTTGTTACGAAGCATACCAGCAGATAAAAATGGCAACTTCAGTGCTCTCGTTCTGGAGATTGACAAACGTTTTGGAGATGGCCATATGCAAGAAGTTTTCCGCGTCCAACTCAATTCCAGAAATCCAGAAAAGAGGAGAAACTCTGCAACAACTCCAAGCAGACATCGAACGGTTGGCGCACCTGGCATATCCGGCTGCAGGGGACGAAATCATCAACCAATTCGTAACAGAAGCCTTTGTCCATGCCGTATCTGATATCAACCTTCAGCGAACAATTCGAACTGCTGGCAAACACACGCTTCCTGAAGCACTAGCATTCGCCCTCACTATGGAAGCAGCAGAACAGGCTTCTCAAGGAGTCCATCGGGTAAGAGAAATAGAAATTGAGGAGTGCTCTTGTCAGAGAACAGCATTCCAAAGGAACCAGCTCGATGGACCTGCTCGATGCTGGAATTGCAACAAAACCGGGCATCTCCAATGCCAGTGCAAATTGCCACCTAGAAGATCTGCATGTCAACATTGTGGAAGCAGAAATTTTAACAACAACAATGTCAAAACTCCTACTCGCCCCGTTTCTCAACCGGGAAACGAGTAAGAACCAACTTCGAGGGGCAGAAGCTGGTTTCTGGTATCGATGGCCCCAGAACCACCATCTAGGTCTCACAGACGAAACGAAACAACAAAAGTCTGACTGTGGAGGCAACACTTAACGGCAAGAAGCAAGTGGCTACGATCGACACCGGTGCCACTGCCTCCATTGTTCGAAAGGACTTGGTGAAGATGACATGGCTGCATAACACCAACACTTACCGTCTGAAAACAGCAACAGGAGAGGAAGCCAGAGTGTATGGGGAGGTTCGTCTTACAATCCGTTTGGCAGAACTGGAGTTTTCACATCTATTTCTGGTAGCAGATATATGTGACGAGTGCATCGTTGGAGTCGACTTTATGAAAGAGCATGGAGTAATTCTCGATATCGGAAAGCAAGTTCTCAAATACCGAAATGTGGAAATTCCTATGGTTTATGGCAATGAAAATTTATCAACTCTGAGAACTGTCATAAAGGAACATATTTGCCTGCCACCCCAACTTACAATTTTACTTCTATAAGGGACTAACGAAGCTATTTCCGATTCAGCAAAATTGTTTCTATAAGGCTATAGAAAAGCACATTTGGCCCACTTGAGAAGCTCAACAGGCTTTCAAACAGTCATATGCAAATTGATTGGAGACTCTCAATACATTTCTTTAAAGTCTTAGAGAATTAAACGATTGGCTTTCAAACAGTCGTATTCAAGCTGATTGGAGACACTCAATATATTTCCTTAAAGCCTTATAAAATCAAACAATATTCGAAAATTGCAAATCTTAAAGGTTATTAGTTTCCCAGAAAAGTGTATTGCAGGCTTTTGTTTTGATCAAGAAGCTCTGGGAAAGTATACAATATTTTCGTATACAGGCTTTTGCACTCAATAGGAAGCAATTAATTTCAAAAGCTATTTTCGATTCAAACATCTGATAATACTTACAAAACCTTATAAAAAGCTTCTCGAAGTTTTGTGGAGGCACAAGCGGAGTATTATTAAAAGATTAATGAAGGAAATAAGATAATGCTTTTTATTTAATTTTATTTCGCCATTTTCCTCCTTATTATACATCCAAGCATTATTTATTTCTGAAATTAAATGTACAAATATTATAATTAAGATAAAAAAACTTTTACTTACTTGGTGGATTTTATGGGAGTTGAACCTGGGATGTGCCGGTTGGTAATCAGGCGCCTTTTTTTTTATATAAATTCATTTTTATTTTTCCATTTTCTTAAAACTATCTTAAAGCTAGACAAAAATTCATAAAAACTAGCCTACTTATCAATAACTTATAACTAACTTTCTGGCCCCATTCGGGCGCTCTAAGTTAAACTAATAACTTAATGCTAATGCCTTTCGGCTTAAGAACTATCTTAAAACTAGAATTCATGTTGGTTTTAATTTTCACCTAGAAGAATTGAAAAAAAACTTGGTATCTTTATCTTTATTTTGGTTTTATATAAAACTTACAAACTAAATAAAACTAAATTAAAACTAATTAAAACTAATTAAAACTAATTATAACTAATTAAAACTAATTAAAACTAATTAAAACTACTATAAAACTACTTAAAGCTACTTACAAACTACTTACAAACTAGAACAGCCACAGCAAGCACTTTCGGGTTTTTGTAATTTTTTTGTATTTTTATTGGTTTTATATTTTTTTTTGTTTTGTGTTTTTATTGGTTTTATTATGGTTTTATAATTTTGTTTTTTTTTTTTGGTGCCACCCTGACTGTCCCTGCTTAAAACTAACTACCTAAACCTATGTAAGTCGGCCATGGCATAGAAAAATGCAGTCAACTTTTAAATATCCGAAGAATCTTCTTGTTCAGGTTTCAACCACCAGAACTGGTTCTCCTGCTTTACCCTATCTCTTCGGTCCCGATCGGACACAGAAGGTGCTCCGCTCCGTGTTGTGCGAGGACGTCTCGGTCATAAAGGAGCCGCCGATCTACAGTTCTACGGCCGACGTGGTAGATTAGCGGAACCGCCGCTCTATCCTGGATCAGCCCTCGACTGTCTAAATAGAGGAATGCATCGGGCGGAATAAAGCCGCTTAGACGCACACTCTCGTAATAGTCGTTTTTAGGGTAATAAGCCCCAAAAATTAAGCTGTTCTTCGAGGACATTGCTCTTGCAATGTGACCTCGAATAAGCTTCAGCAAGAAATTATCTATCCTGTTTATGTTGGCGCCGTTGTATAGAACCAGGTTAGAATAATAATGTTTGTACTCCGACTCTGGTGTTCTGTGTAATCCAAGGCAGCGTCTAAGACACTGACTCTCAAACACCCGAATCTTTTCCATTTGAGATGGGGCAACGTTGAACCAAACCGGGCACCCATAGGCAATCATCGGCCGTATGAGGGCCATGTAGCAAATCACCTTCACTCTGCTGTCAAGCAACCGTTTCGTCAGGGCAAAAGCTCCCCTAGCCCTGGACAGAGCAGCATTTATATGTCTGTCGAAATACAAATACTGATCCATCCATATGCCAAGGTACTTTACTACACTTTTACTCGCCAGTGGCTGTCCATTTGGCCCTACGATCACCAGCTTACGCCAGTTCTTTCTCGTATCCCTTGTGGCTCCATGCAACGGCGTCCTAAACAAGATAGTTTCTGATTTCTGGAAGTTGATTTTCAACTTCCAGTCATCGCAATATCGCTGAATCTTCTCGAAGTCACGCTGCAAAAGAATTCTGATGACCTCGACTTTTGGAGCTGTTCTGTACGCAATTAGATCGTCGGCATACGCAATTGCCTGAGTTAGACTACTTATCAGATCGCTGGTGTAAATGCTGAATAGAATCGGCGAGTTGACCGCTCCCTGCTGAAGACCATTTTTAATATTAAAGGTTGTGGCAGAAGTCACATTGCCACTCTTGCAACAAACTTTCTACCATTGAGCATATCATAAAGCATATATAAAAGTGGTTTACTAATGCCTAGTCTGGTCAGCTTTAGATAAAGACCCTCTAGCCATACGGTGTCGAAGGCCTTCTCCAAATCAACCAGACAGGCTCCCGTACACTGCCTTTTTGATTTGTTCCATTGGACATCAGAAACGTGTTTAGACGCGGCATGAATGGTGTCATGTCCCGCCTTAAAACCGAACTGATTATCCGGTATGATATTATTGTCCTCTGCCCACTTAGACAGAGCTCTATTAATAACTTTTTCGAATACCTTGCTGATACTCGGAAGAAGACTTATCGACCGGAGATTCGCCGGATTGGAGTTGTCCTTTCCCTTTTTCGGGAGAGGATGCACCACAGCTGTCATCCACCGCACTGGATAATATGCATTATTCAGAGCGTTGTTAAACAGTGTGGTATAAATGTCTACTGCTTCTTGGGGTAAATGTCGAAGTACAACGTTGGATATGCCATCGACTCCTGCTGACTTCTTCTTCTTTAATGAATCGAAGATAAGCTGAAGCTCCACCTTCGTAATTAACAGGGAACTTGGCCCATTTCGCTCGGCGATTATGGCGCTTGCCAAATGATCTTCATTGAACCCGGTGAAACCGAGGTTCTCTGATCGCCATTGCGTTATGTCATTCCGAAGGTAGAAGTGGTGGAGCAAGGCTCTGTTTTCCAGGTCATGGTTCGGGCGAATGCATGCATTCACCTTGTACACTTGCTGGAAAGCAGCCCCCACAGCCTCCACTTTCTCCTGCGGATCCTCGACAATAAAGAGGTCATCGTCCAAGACGGCGTCCTCTGGATCAATTCCTGCTGTCAGAAGTACGTCTCTGTTATCTGTCGTTCTCAGGAGCTTAAGACACGGAAGGTCGTTCTGATCGTTCCTTCTAAATATTTTGTTAATTTGGGGAAACATACTCGGGTCGCTAGAATTAACAGCCCGAATTTTGTTATCCCAATACAAACTAATCGACAACCGATAATTTTCCTTAATAAGCTGGTTGATGTTCTTGATCGACGACTTCAGTGTCCTAATCTCCAGATCGTGTAGGTCAGTAAACCTTCGGTACAAGCGTTTGAGTCTTGTCAGCAGTCCACTTTTTTGTCTGTGTAATGCGTCAATGGTCGCATTCCGGTACAAGTCGGTTGCGTCCCGTTGTTTGTACTTTGGTATCGTTCTGTCCATTGTTCGTTTGATTGTCTCGTTCATTTGTTCGAGATATTGGTCTATTTCGTTATTTGTCAAATTCCTGTCATTTGGTGGGGATATATTATTCGAACTGATTTCGCTCGATAAGGCGTTGGTAAAGCGTGGCCAGCGCACCTTACTGTAATTGTAAGTATGCACAGGCACATACTCATCCAACTCCACGAGCTCGTTCGGAAGCTGTATTACGGCGGCGAGTCCGCAGTGGTCACTGTCGTACTCGATCGTTCGTAAACAGTTTCTTGGTCTTTGACCCACAGTGTCCGTAATTGTCAGTCTTGAGTCTATTAGCAATAGATCCAGATAGGCACCGCTTCTTGGAAACGATGGCCGATCCGTAGCCAGCAGGTCGACACCATATTCAGTGTTATATCGACTCATCCAATTAAAAAGATGAATACCTCTTGGATTCTGTATTTGATTTCCCCAATCTAGGTGTTTGGCATTCAAATCACCGGCCATGAGAAAGTAATTTTCTTCCAAGCTCAAGCGTAGTCATTCGAAAAGTTTTTCAAGCTCTGTCATAAAATCAGTTGGCTGAGGTGATTCCGGTGCATAAGCCGCAATCATATACATTCGCTTCCCCTGTTGGAGAGGAATGCACACGACGCACGCCTCTAACAGCCGAAATCTACGCAGATCACTATTATATATAACTTTATGATTAATGCCTTTTCGTATGAAGATTGCGACGCCCCCCCCCCCCCCCTTGAGTGGAGTTGGGTCGATCTCTTCTAACGATATTGTAATTGTTGTTAGTCAACTTATGTTTCTGGTTCAGCTTAGTTTCGCTGGCCATAAACACATCTGGACTCTGGTCTTTCAACAGTTGAAAAAGATTAGCTCTACGTTCGGTCCTAATCAGTGAATTTACATTCACAGCAAGGATCCTAAGAGGCCTCTCCGACAGCGCGCCTTTAACCTCTAAAATGCGCTGGGCTAGGCAAAACAGAGTAGAGATGATCTACCCTAGCCGCCTGCTCACTTATCTGTCTCTTGAAGTCCTGTCAACTGGCTTTGAATTGCCAGCAACATGCTTCTTATTTCGGCCTGAGCGTCCGGGGCCTTAGGCACGAGGGCCGGTTGGGCTACCTTAGCTGCAGGCTGTACCGTTTTTCCCCTTCCTGCCGCCATTTGGGCGTAGAAAATTTGGGGATTGACGGGCGTTGCTGTAGGAGCACGCGTTGATGGGCGTATCTCCACCGCTGTTTGCCTAGCCGCTTTGTTGGTACGGATTTGCTGAAAAGCTGAGCAACCCCTATAGTTAGCAGGGTGCGCCTCCTTTCCGCAAAGTGCACATTTAAGCTGGGTCATATCATCGACCCTTTCCTCACCGAGCTTACACTCCCCCTTAATGTGGTTCTCACCACACTTCACGCAGCGTGACTGCATTTCGCAGTTTGCTGCAGCGTGGCCGAACCTTTGGCAGCGCATGCATTGAAGCATGTCACCGCGTCTCTTTAATTTATCCTAAGTTACAACCTGGTAGTTGAGGACGGAGATACTCCTCAAACTATCCAGTTTGCTGTTGGGCGAGAGCTGAACTAAGAAGAACGGCAAAGACCGCTTCTCCCGTCTGGCTCTGACTGTAGTGAACGGCTTGACCCCGATAAACTCGAGATCACCGCTCGCTTTTTCACAGAGCTCCTTATAGAGCACCTCTGGTTCCGTGCAGGAATCTATGCCCTTCAGGAGGACCGTTTGGTTTTTATCCACTTTGGGGGTAAAACTGAAGAACTCAGTCGTGGATTTTTTTAACAATTCTTTAATTATCTTGTGCTGCGCCACTGTAGAGCAGTGGATCGCATGCCTATCTCTACTTAAGCGTTTTATAAAAAAGTTTTGGCCTATGGCCGACTTACATAGATCTATGGTTTCCTTAAGTTCCATTTTATAAGTGTTTATTGGGGGCACCTTTTCTTTTTTATTTTGGGGCGGCTGTGGCTGCTGCTGGTGACTTCCCTGCTGCTGCTGGTTCCGCTGCTGATGATTCCGCTCCTGTGGTGTTTGTTGCTGCTGCTGCTGTTGTTTTTTTGTGCGTTGCACCTTCGGTTGCTGCTGTGGTTGTTCAGGTTGTTCTCCTACATTCTGCTGTGACAGCTGCTGTTGTTGCTGCTGAGCTTGCTTTGGCTCTGGCTGCGATTTTTTCGTTTGCAGCTCTTGTTGTGGTGCTGCTTTTTGTGGTGCCTGTAGCGCTTTTTTCTGCTCGCACTCCTGCCTCTCTCGTTCTCGTCGAGCTTCTTGTTTCCCTTTTAAGGCTTGTATCAGAGGGGTAACTATGGCACTAAGCCGTTCCATTTCCCCCCGAATGGCATCAATTTTTTGGCTGATGGCCTGCTCGTCAAGTGCTTCTTGCGCCTCATTTTCCTCTTCGGAGGACGCCTCTGGTGATGTCAAGTCTACTAGCAGGTTGCTGTTGCTATCCCCTGTTGTGTATACTCCCTCGCCACCTTCAGACATATATTCAATGTCATCGTCTGATGGCGAGGTATTAAGTTGTTGCTGGATTTTTGCTGCTGCTGATGTTTTGGCTGTGCGCGCCGTCTCCTTCACCCCGGCTGGCAGCTGGGCCGAGGTGATGGTGGAGCGGCGCTTCACGAGGTTCGGCGCACAGCTGATCCTCTTCCTCCTCTTTTGGTGTGTATCGGCAGTTGTTGCCGTTGCTGGGTCTGCCGTTTTAGCTACGGCACTAGCTGATGGTGTGGCTGGTGGTGCCATCGCCTTCATTGAAGTAGTTGGTGCAATTGCACTAGCTGTTGCTATGGCTGGTGGTGCCATAGCTTTCTTCATTGTTGTTGTTGGGACACCTTTCGATGCCCCCGCCGTTTTACTGCTTTCCATTCGCCGCTTATCCCTCTCGATGATGTTTTCCACCTCTCGATTATGGAAAAAAGCGGCCAAAAATTTATTGCCCGACTGGGACTCGAACCCACTACCGTCGGATTCTCGGTCCGCCACCTCTACCACTGAGCTGTAGTCGCTATTGAAAATAGCTTGCTTTAATCAACACTTGACTAGGTCACTCCGAATAATTAAGAAATTGAATAAACTGGGAAGCCGAAAACATCTACACACTTCCACAGTACGAGATCGACTGAGTCAGGCGCCTTATCCATAGAGCTATACTTCAATATAATTAAACAAATAATTAAACAGTTTCAAATCGGAACCACTTGAAACCGAAGTAAGCTTGTCTGGAGCTGCGATTTAGCTTCCAGATGAAATGCACCAACCAGATTATATGTGGTGAGCATCTGTTTTGTTTTTTCGAAGTAAATTTTATTTTGTTAATTTGTTTTATATTAAAACATTAATATTAGTTGCCAAATATCACATTAACGAGATCATGAACTTATAAAAACAAAATTGTGCTTTTGCTTGTGTTAACAGGAGGCTTGTTTCAAGCTTGTGCTCACAGTACTTCTACAAATAAAATTAGCTACCTCAATTCTCTGAGACAATCTTATGCAAACATATGCTTCTAGCGCCTGCGCCTGACAGAGTAAACAAAGTTACACTTGTTTCGGGCTTGTGTTCACAGGACTTCCACAAATCAAATAATAATTAAAAAGAACTTCCCTAAGAAAAACTTAACGAAATATATGTTTCTAGCGCTTGCGCCTGACAGTGAACAAAGTTATGCTTGTTTCGGGCGTGTGTTCACAGGACTTATACAAATAAAATTAATAGGAGGCTTGCTTGCTCACAGTACTTCTACAAATAAAGTTAGTTACCTCAATTCTCTGAGACAATCTTATGCAAACATATGCTTCTAGCGCCTGCGCCTGACAGAGTAAATAAAGCTTCACTTGTTTCGGGCTTGTGTACAAAAGACTTCCACAAATCAAATAATTAAACAGAACTTCTCTGAGAAAAACTAATGGGGTTTTCCATTGGTAAAATAAATCAATTTATTTTTGATTTGGATCTGCAAAAATCAGCATTTTGACAGATCCAAATCAATTTTTGTGTTCCATTGAGCGAAAAAATTGATTTATTCTTTGATTTAAAATCAATTTTGCAGATCTAAATTTTTCGGCAGATTTACCCTTCCCTGTACTAATGCCAAAACAATTTTGAGCTGTCAGTTTGCTAATGTGGTTTTTGATGAGCTTATTTTATTTTGGTTGTGAAAATTGAACTCAAAACACGAAGAAAATAATTTAAATAGAAAAAGGAAACTGTTTTAAATGAATCGGTAAATTTATGAAGCTAATATTACACTTCCAAAAGTGGACAAAGGGATGCAAATTGTTACGAATAATGAGATACACGTGAAATTACACAAATACATTGACAAAAAAAAATCAATTTAAATTGCATTCCATTGGCAACGAAAAAAATCAATTTTTCGATTGAAATCTGAATTTACCATTGGAAAACCCCATAAACGTAATATATGTTTCTCGCGCTTGCGCCTGACAATGAACAAGGTTATGCTTGTTTCGGGCGTGTGCTCACAGGACTTATACAAATAAATTTAACAGGAGGCTTGTTTCAAGCTTGTGCTCACAGTACTTCTACAAATAAAATTAGTTACCTCAATTCTCTGAGACAATCTTATGCAAACATATGCTTCTAGCGCCTGCGCCGGGCAGAGTAAACAAAGTTACACTTGTTTCGGGCTTGTGTTCACAAGACTTCCACAAATCAAATAATTAAACAGAACTTCTCTGAGAAAAACTAAACGAAATATATGTTTCTCGCGCTTGCGCCTGACAGTGAACAAAGTTATGCTTGTTTCGGGCGTGTACTCACAGGACTTATACAAATGAAATTAGTTACCTTACTTCTCTGAGACAAACTTATCGAAATATATGCTTCTCACGCCAACAACTGACAGTAAACAAAGTTATACTTGTTTCGGGCTTGTGTTCACAGGACTTCTACAAATCAAATAAGTAAACAGAACTTCTCTGAGACAAGCTTATCGAAATATATGCTTATCGCGCATGCGCCTGACAGCAAACAAAATTATGCTTGGTTTGGTTTGTGCTCACAGGACTTCTACAAATATAATTACTAAAAATCACTTCTCTGAGACAAATTCATCGAAATAAATGCTTTTAGTTTGTGCGCCTGTCTGTACATAGAATTGTGCTTTTGTGGGGCTTGTGCTAAAAGAAGTTATACAAATTAAATTATTTTGTATAATTTCGCTTAAAGAAATACACGAAGTTAACTTGAACTGGGCTTGTTTTTAGAGGAACTATACAAAGAAAAAGAAGTTGACATAATTTTTTTGAGATAAAGTTATCAAAATACAATTTTCGTATCTATTTGCTTTAAGTTATGCTGTTATCACATCTGACTACAAAACACTTACAGAATCTTAGTATTTTACGATTTGATTAAAAAAATGTATGACGTCTTTAAGGATTTTGTGAGCAGGTCTAATACAAACTCGTTGATAGAGCCTTTTGATGGAAGCTACTTATAAGCTTTTATTGCTCATGCTTTTACAATCGAATTTCAGGTGGCTTTTTTGAAATTTTAACGAAACTGTTAACATTTATCTATGTAATAAATTTTAAATTCTATTTCTAACAGATTTTTAAGAAGCCGTCTACGAAATTGTAGCTTCGAAAGTTTGAATTTTCGATACACAAACTCAATACAAGGCATATAGGAATAATAACTTCAATAAACTGAAAATTCTAACCTTATAGAAAAAAATTGTTAGTTGGGACCTTCTTCAGAAGTGTCTGTTTGGACAAAAATAAAGGGAGATTTGGGTAGCCATCGATACCTAATGGTGGAGCCAGACTCTGAACAGTCTTCTCAAAACATCATCCTAGGGAAGACCCTTGTGGCGCCAAGGAACAACATGGTGCCCGTACGGATACTCAACATCAAACCGTACGAAGTCAAGCTTAGAAAAGGAGAAGTTGTTGGAAAATGTGAATCCGTATCCGCAATAACTAAAATCACAGAAATTGATACACAAGAATATGTGGACCCAAGGAAAGTGAACACTATGAAGTCAAACATCCTCAAGTCTTCAAAATTAAGTGAATATCAGCTTAGTGTTGCTGGAAGCCGCCTTCACGAGTACGCTGATATACTCTCTTCACCCAATGGGCAGGATGGTCGAACACAACTGGTGCAGCATCGAATCAACACAGGAGACGCGAGACCTATTCGACAACCAGCAAGACGTCTCCCATTAGCCAAACAAGCCGAAGTTGAAGAGATGATATCGACCATGAAGAAAGATGGGCTAATAGAAAACTCTAAAAGTCCTTGGGCATCCCCAGTTGTTCTTGTCAAAAAGAAGGAGGCTGAACGATGTGACAAAGAAACACAGCTACCCTCTGCCAAGAATCAGCGATACTCTGGATGCGATGGAAGGAGCTGTATGGTTTTCAACATTGGACTTGAAGAGTGGCTACTGGCAGGTAGAAATCCATCCAGAAGATCGAGAAAGGACGGCTTTCTCCACAGGAAATGGTCTGTGGCAATTTAAAGTGATGCCTTTCGGACTATGCAACGCTCCGGCAACATTTGAGCGTTTGATGGAGTGCGTTTTACAAGGACTTACTTGGAAATCTTGCCTAGTCTATTTGGACGATGTCATTGTTTATGGTAAGACATTTGATGAGCATTGTGGAAACCTTAAGGCCGTGTTCCAGAGGCTTCGAGAAGCAAACTTGAAATTGAACCCAGACAAGTGCGAATTTTTCAAGTCTGAGGTAATGTACTTGGGACATATCATCTCTTCCCAAGGAGTGAAGACTGACTGATCCTGAAATAGTTGACACCGTAAAGAATTGGCCAACACCACAGGATAAACATCAACTCCGGAGCTTTCTTGATCTAGCCACGTACTATCGACAATTTGTGAAGGATTTTGCTGGGATCGCGAAAAGTTTGCACCAGCTGACAGAGAAAGGCAAACCGTTCAAATGGTCAAGCAAGTGCGAGAAAAGCTTCCGGGAACTTAATCAGCGCCTATGCAATACACCAGTTTTGGCCTATACGACACCAGGGAAACCTTTCATCATTGACGCTGACGCTAGTAACGTGGGAATTGGAGCCGTACTCTCACAAGTTCACGAAGGAGAAGAGAAGGTTGTCGCCTACTACAGCAAGGTACTCTCAAAGCCAGAAAGAAACTACTGTGTGACCAGAAGAGAACTTCTAGCTCTAATATCGGCTACAAAACACTTCTATAAGTAGGGGGAAAACGGGAGACTTGACCATACGGGAGACATGAGCCACTCGCAATATTTCACTCAGGCTATCCTTAAATTCTAGGAGAGTTTATATATCGGAAGCAGAAAATGACCTTCTATTTGCTAATAAAAATGTTTCAGGATCAACATTTGATTTTGGTTCCTGGATGAGTAAATGCATTTTTCGCTATGAAAAGTTAAACAATTTTTTTTTTCTTTTCATTGCATAACTTTTGTTTGTCTCGTAGTTAATTAAATAATTCAGTATGATCTTATTCCTTGAATAATTGTTTTTGCAAATACCCGTGCAAAATATTGCAACAGCTTACGTAACAGAATTTATAATCTCTTTTGTCTCAAAAAGCGTGAACGGGAGACTTGAACCACTTATTGTAGGGAGACTTGATCATACGAAAATGAGGAGCAAAACCAAAAAAAAGTCAAAAAACTGCCGCAGAAGGGGAAATACAAGGATAACAAGGCTCAATTTATGTTTAAGAAACCTTACAATCTTCTTACTGTATTTCCCAAGGAGGGGTTTATTTAAGTTTTGTATTTATTTTCGTTTGTTACGGTCTTTAAGGTTGTTTTTAATTTTGTATCAATATTTTTGTGTATACATTTTTAAAACATTTTTCTTAGCAAATAATACGTTAAATATAGTAACAGTTGAGTTATATGAAAATCATAGACGGTGATCTCATTTTTTGTATTGTTAACTCGTTCAATTTGGGTATGTTCAAGTCTCCCCCAGGGGGTGTTCAAGTCTCCCGTAGGGGGCGGGAGACTTGAGCCGAAAATCTTTCTTCAAACAATTTGCTCTGGGTTGAAACCGATTGCATATATTTGAAGCCAATTTAACTAGTTTCAAAATAGATAAGTGTAGCTTTATAGAGATGTATCTTTCATGCGGCTGAGATAAATAGACAAGTTTTTATCAACAATTTTACAAAAAGTGGCTCAAGTCTCCCGCCTTCCCCCTACATCTATGTACAGAAATTCCTTATTCGAACAGACCATGGCGCACTTAATTGGCTTTCGAACTTCAAAAATCCAGAAGGTCAAGTGGCGAGGTGGATCGAGAGATTGCAGACATACGACTACCAGATCCAACATTGAAGAGGAAGGTTGCACTCAAATGCAGATACCTTATCTCGGAGACCATGCAAACCGGACTGCAAGCACTGCACATGTCAGGAAGAGAAGGAAGTTGCTGCTATCCAGCGATTAAGAGCTGATCCCATTTACGGTTGGAGTAACGAAGAACTGAGGACTGCCCAACAAGAAGACTCGGATATTGAACCCATTCTTGCGTGGAAGGAACACCAAGAGAAGCCAGAATTTGGTGAAATCTCCGATAGAAGTCCAACCCTTAAAGCGTATTGGGCACAATGGGACTCACTTCATGTACAAGAAGAAGTACTAAGACGAAAGTGGGAATCCACAGACGGTAAATCTTATGTGATACAGCTAGTCGTACCTCGTTCCAAAGTTGATGACGTTCTTCAAGAGATACATGATGGAGCTTCCGGAGGACATTTGGGTGTCAATAAGACACTGAAAAAGGTAAGGCAGCGATTCTACTGGCTATAAGCAAGAGAAGACGTCAAGAAATGGTGCCGAAAATGTGATACTTGTGCTGCAAGCAAGGGACCAGGCAGAAAAGTCCAGAGTAAGATGCAGCAGTATAATGTGGGCATGCCTTTTGAAAGAATTGCAATAGACGTTGCAGGCCCTTTTACAGAAACCAGAAGTGGAAACTGATACATCCTGGTAGTAATTGACTACTTCAGCAAGTGGCCTGAGGCGTTTGCCATCCCAAATCAGGAAACCAAAACAGTCGCGGATCAAATTGAATCGGTCATTTCAAAAACCACTGAAGTCACATTTTTTTCAAATATGTTTCTTTTTGCTGTAAATGTTTCCTTAAACGTAGATGCATATTCTGAGAATAAATTACGTCGGTCCAAACATTCCTTCCTCTCCAAATAATACCTCACAATAAACGTTCCATGCAGAAACAACGTAAGTCAATTGACTTAAGTGGTTTTTGCAAGCACTACTAAATGGTGGAAGTAGTTATATCTTGTTTTGCCTTGCTTACTTACTTACTTATCCGGCTGCCGATCCATGAAGGGTCTCTGCCTGAGATATTGCGGTTTTCCATCGGTTGCGGTCCCTCGCATGCTGCCTCCAGTCGTCGAGACCAAGTGCTCTTGCGTCTGTGACCACCTAGTCCCTATAGCGGAGGTTCGGTCTTCCTGGTCGTCTCGAACCTGGGGCTGGGATTCAAAGATTTTCTTGGCTGGAGCGTTGTTGTCCATTCGCTCGATGTGGCCGAGCCAGTGTAGTTGACGTGTTTTGGCTCTTTGGACTACATCCACATCTTGGTACAGCTTATACAGTTCACGATTGAATCTTCTCCTCCAATCGCCCTCTTCGCATATAGGACCAAATATCCACCGAAGAATTTTTCTCTCGAAAGTGCCCAGTATCAATTCCCCTTTTTTACTTATCGTCCAGCACTCGGCGCCGTAGAGTAGAACTGGTAAAATTAGCGTTTTGTATAGCGTGCACTTTGTCCTTCGGGAAAGGAATTTTGAACCCATTTGTTTGGCCAAACTGAAGTAGCAGCGGTTCGCTAGGGTAATTCTTCGTCGGATTTCCACTAAGGTGTCGTTCGTGGAATTGATGTTTGTTCCGAGGTAGGTGAACTCCTTGACTACCTCGAAATTACTGCTACCAACAGTGACGTTTTGTCCTAGGCGATGGACAGATGAGGCTTTGTTTGTTGATAGCATATACTTTCTTTTGTCCTCATTCACTTCAAGACCAACGCGTTTCGCCTGCTCATCAATAGCTGTGAATGCTTCAAGTACAGCTCTCTTGGAGCGGCCGATGATGTTGATGTCGTCCGCATAGCCAAGCAGTTGAGAAGACCTGTTGAAGATAGTGCCTTCCATGTTAACACCACTCTTGCGCACTATCTGCTCCAGGACTAAGTGAAGAAATCACATGATAGCGCATCTCCTTGTCTGATCCCTGTACACGTCTGGAATAACTCGGATGAGCTGTTACCCATTTGCACGTTGCACCGCGTATTGTAACGTCATGCGGCATAGCTGGATCAGTTTTTTCGGGATCCCGAGTTCCGACATCGCCAATAGAAGCTCTTGGCGACTTATGCTATCATATGCGGCTTTAAAGTCGATGAATAGGTGGTGGGTCTCAACTTGAAATTCGTTGGTCTTTTCCAGGATTTGCCTCAATGTGAAGATTTGGTCCATCGTTGATCTGCCTGGCCTGAAGCCACACTGGTACGTGCCGATCATAGTGTTGCAGAAAGGTTTTAGACGCTCACATAGTACGTTGGATAGGATCTTGTAGGCAACATTAAGCAGGGATATGTCTCTGTAGTTCTTGCAGGACATAGGATCGCCTTTTTTGTAGATTGGGCATATGGAGCTATTTGACCAGTCGTCGGGCATACTTTCCTCCTCCCACACTTGGTTGATGATCTGGTGCATGCACCCTACCAGGACATCTCCTCCATACTTGAAGAGTTCCGCAGGTAGGCCATCTGAGCCCGCGGATTTGTTGTTCTTAAGCTTGTGGATGGCTTTCTTAACCTCTTCGGTACTGGGCTCTGGGACTGGATCTTCATTGACTGGTCTTATGCTTCTTTGTTCCTCCGTTGCCTCCTCTACATAATGCCCATTAAGCAGCTGCTGGAAATGCTGCTTAAACACGTCTATAATTCCCTGTGCTTCGGTGACTAGGTTACCTTCGCTGTTTCGAAGAGCTTGCGTGCCAGTCATATAACCAGATGCCAGTTGCTTGGCTGTTTTGTAGAACCAGCGGGTGTTGGTGGCGGTAATAGACTCTTAGAGATACTTGAGCTGAGAGGCTGGGGATGCTCTTTTCCTTCTACGCAGGGTTTTTTCTCTTTCCTTCTCTTTTCACGGTACTCCTCTCTTGCTGCTCTTGTTTTCCGTTGCAGCATTTGCATTCGTGCATTTTCCGTCTCCTGCTTCAATACCGCGCATTCATCGTCATACCACGGGTTCTTTTTTCTGGGTATTTGATAGCCTATGGTGGTCTCGGCAGTCTTCTTAATGATTTCGCGATATTGGTTCCACTGGTTGTTGACGCTTGTGGCTGGGTTTACGGCAGAGAGTTTCCCGGTCCTTGTTTTGCCTTAGGGTTAAATATATTGAAACACTATCAATTAAAATATGTGACATGTTAAAATGTAAATATTTAAGTATAATAAAAAAAATTGATTTGGTTTAAATTATTGAATACTACTGACCCCGTTTCTTGCTAAAACAACGTAAGTCAAGAACGGGGTTTCAGACTTTTTTCAATACTAATATTGATAAACTGTGAATATTTTTTTATATTTCAATCCTTTACAACTCTAATATTATATTGAGCCCAAAAAGTCCTTTAAAACTAGTTTATTTTTTAACTAAACTGTTTTTATTGATTCCTGAAAAATTGTAATTGTGTGACTTCAGTGGTTTTTGAATTGACGTATTCAATTGTTTTGAACTGGGTACGCAGGTTTGGTGTACCTGTGGAACTCCATTCAGATCAAGGGAGGAACTTCGAGTCCAAAATCTTTCAGGCAGTTTGTACACTCCTTGGCATTAAAAAGACGAGGACAACACCGCTTCACCCACAATCTGATGGGATGTTTGAACGATTCAACCGGACCCTTAAAGAACACCTTTCCAAAATTGTAAGCGACAACCAACGAGACTGGGATCGGCATATTCCATTATTCTTGATGGTCCATCGAAGTGCGGTACATAGCTTAACTGGACATACACCATCAGAAATCCTGCTCGGGAGCACAATACGACTACCAAGCGAAATCAAATTTGGATGTTATAAAAGTGAGCCACAAAGAATAGACGACTACGTGGACAACCTCAAAGAAAAGCTAGTTGACATTCACGAAAGGACGAGGGCAAATATAAAGCTATCGAGTGATCGGATGAAAACAAGATACGACGCAAAAGCCACAACGACAGGATTCCAAGTGGGAGACCTTGTGTGGTTTTATAATCCCAACCGTCGGAACCGTCGGACCGAAGCTTCAACAAAATTGGGAAGGCCCTTATACTGTCGTAACACGAATAAACGATGTCGTCTACCGCATTCAGAGAGGATTAAAGTAGCTCACAGCGACCGTTTACATCATTATAAAAGGGGTTTTTCTTTTTTAATTCAGAGCAGAGCCTGAACTGTCAAACAAAAAGTTTTGTTTGTTTTTTAGCTGTGAGCGTTCAGAGCTAAAATTTTGTATTTCTTTTTTCGTTCTGAGTGTGTTCAGAGTTTGTTCAGAGCGCGCTCTATGAGCTCAGAATAAAATGACTGAGCAGACTGAGTTCAATGCTGAACGCATAGCATTTGACAGCTAGTGTTCAGGTGTATTTCCAAAATAGTTCAGGGTGGTCAGAACAAACTTGCTCAGATGATGTTCAGAACACGCTCGACATGCTCGGACTCTGTTCAGAACTCTTTTCTGAATTAAAAAAGAAAAACGCCTAATGGTGATGGAAGTGATGGATTTGCTCGGGACGATCAATCCTAAGAGGGAGGCAGTGTAATAACTTTCCATATTTGAACTATAACGACTTCGAAATGCAAACAAACGGACATAATAAAGCTTACGGTCGCAGTGCAAACATACCCTTATTAGCTATAATTATAGCAACTCTCAAACGAAGGAAGCCCATCTGCCGGATTATAGCAGATTTACCAGTTTGTGAATTAATTTCAGTGGTGAATAGTAAATCGTTTGCTTGTAGTAAGAAAAGTAAAGTGTTTTTGTTTGTGAAATAAATAAATGGACGTTTTAAGTAAAGTAAATAAGTTTTATTAACGAACCTGAGAAAATATTACGTGTAAATTCACAAACGCATCGTTGCAGCAACGATGCACAATCATTTCCGCCAAACATTCATAAATGCATCAAACTCGCATCACTTTTTGCGTAACATGTTCATTATTGCAAACTTGCATCAAGTGATGCGCAAACTTCACGCAAATTAGAATCAAGAAAATTCTTGATGCGTTGTTGCTGATGCATTTGTATCAGCATCAGCTGCGTTGCGCATCATCATCGCAAAAAAGCAGTGATGCGGAAACGTTTGACGTTTATGAATTTACACTACAATTCATAATTAAACAATATACAAAATATTTAAGTCATAGTTTCAAGAAGTAAAAACAATCACGACCGTGGAGTACTGGTTCGAAATACTTTCTTTAATGCAATCTAACTAATAGCTTTTTCGTTTTGTATTCCGGAAGAAGCTTCCGGAGCTCTTTGATCCAGAATGCCAAACGAACAAGTTGCAACCATTTTCTTCATTCTGAAGTTTGGGTTTGGTTGTATTTGTGCACTTGGCTGTTGCATTTGGGTGATGAAACATTCCCACAGCTGTTTCTCGGGATATTGGTATTCCTCAATAACAGCAACGATTGTCTCTACCTTGGATTTTTACTTTGAGTAAACTCCTTATCTTAGCAAAAATTCCACATCATGGTATAAAAACAACGATAATGGGGAGGATGAAATGTTTGTTCTATCCATTTTTTTTTTATAATATTGGTTCCTTTCAACTTCAAAATTTGTATAAAGCACAATCGCAATTCCAAGATAAAAATAACAAACAAATCACATTGACAATTGTGACATTTCAATTGTGCGCATGTATGTGTGCTTCTGGTTTTGATTCTTTCTTCAAATCCAGAATCGTTTTTCTCTTCTTTTCAGAAGAAGAATTGTCATCTAGTGCCAAACGAACGTTTTCAGAAGCATTCGGAATGCTTCCGGACGCTTCCGGACGACTAAACGAAAACGCTATAAATAATTGTTATTTATATGTTTTTTCTATATTAACAACGAGAAAACTGGAGAGCAAAAAAAAAGCACGTGCTACTTACAGGTTGGCATATGCTGAATATAAATTTGTTTTCTTTGGGTAGTTCACAGTTCGATAAAAAAAATTTAAACGACAAAATCCGATATGAACAAGAAACGACGAACAAAGTAAGAAAAAGGAATGATTCCATTCAGCATAAGGCCAAGGTTACACATGTAAGTTTTACTTTCGTAAGTTACTTACGGAAGCAACTTTTGATAAAATTACGAGTGTAAATAGCTCTGTAAGTGACTTACAGTAAATATATAAACTTTCGTAAGCTGTTAGTTGAAAGAAAAACTTACAAGTATAAAAACGTTTTTTCCAACTTACGGAACTCTCACAGCTTACTCAAACGGCAGTGATAAGTTTTCAAACTTACGGAAGTATTTTTTACTGTAAGTTCATCTGTAATGTAAAGCCTCTTGTAAGATGCTTCTGTAAGACTTACATAAGTGGTTAGTAAAACTTATATGTGTAATCTTGGCCTAATGCAAGCATTCAGATTTCAGAGTCAGAGTTGGTTGGAAAATTGAATAACACCGTGTTTTAATTTAATTTCATGTGGCTTGGCCAAAGAATTTTGTATTGTAGAAAAAAAGAGTATAGATCTTAAAAAAGCCGAGTGGTGGAGTTGACTTTTTTTCTTCCTCAAAATTGGAGTAAATATGCTCCGATTGGAGAAAGGTTCGAACGTTGTGAGCAGTTCAATCTTTATTGTACACGTACATTGTCATATTTGCAAAATGGTGTCATTGTGCAATTATATGGCTTCATTTTAATGGCAATATTTAAAGCCAGTTGGCTAAGTCATTTATTTTAGGACAAAAAATATGGCAAATTTTTTAACCATTAATGCCGGATTTACACGATTGGAAAACTGCCAGTATAATGAAGAAAGCAACAACAAAAGAATGGACAAATTCTCTTTTTGTCATTATACTGGCTGCTTCCTATTTGTGTAAATGCGGCATAACACGATTATGTCATTGTCCATGATCACACGTGAAGAAATTCAAGCATTTTCTTCGATTTGTGATGGTGAGCGGGGTAACTTGTAGAAGAGGAGGGGGATGAAATATTTTGAAATATTTGAAAATATTCGGTGTAGAAAATTGACGTTCTCCTTCGTGTTGCTTCTCCCATCCAATCCAACCAATCAAATCGTGTCTTTCATTATGAAAATACGAAAAACACAAAGAGGAGAACAAAATCTGCAGAATAAGGTAGAACTAGAATAGGCGGAAGCTGTCGGAAGCTTATGTCAAAACTGACCGAAAAGTAGCTTCCCGAAACGTCAATTTCATAAGTGGCCCATAATGCACTTTTGTGGTTGGAAGTGAACAAAAAATAAATAATTGTTGATTCAGGGCGGTATTCACCGACGGCTCATAACTTATGAGGCTCATAAACCTATTCACCAAGCAATAATAGTGAATATTTATGAGCGCTCATAAGACTTATGAGTGGTCCCGACCACTCTTAAGTTATGAGCGCTCTCACCGAAAACTTGTTCGAAAACTTTCGAAATAAACTGTAATTTTTTACAAACTGTCAAACTATCACTTTTTTTATATCTCATTTTGACTTATGAATTTCAGTTGTATTTATTTTATTGCAAACAAAAGAAATAAAAAATACAAAATAATTTCAATAAATTTATATCTCTTAATAACACTTATGTGATCCAAGTAAGTATTAAAGAAACGTGAAAAAAAATCTAGAAACGTGATGGTTCTGTGGAATAATTCTGTTCAGTATCAAGTGAAGTAGACCGAGAGCCCACAGCAGATTTTGGGTGTGAGTGATAGCAAAAAAAGAAGTATAGGCGTCGAAAGTTTCATTAAAGGCTACTCAAAAAATCAAAGTCTTGCAGTCCACAACCGGGGCATCAGTGATTAAACAGTGCATCAGAAAAAAAATATGAATATAACTTTGATAATCGTGTTAGCCGAAATTGGTTTTCACCCCTCCTGAGATAAACTCAGCAGATCCAATATCATGGAATCTTAGATCATTTGAGTGTATATGTCACCCTGCAAGATCGTTTAGTAAAATCGTTTTTCACTTTTTTGAACAGCCTTTAATGAAGCTTCAACGCCTACACTTCTTTTTATGCTATCACTCACACCCAAAATCTGCTGTGGGCTCTAAAGTATTGTGCAAGTGAGTTTCTGTTTTTATAAATTTTCTCAATTTTTACTTTATTTTTGATTTGTCTATTAGCTTTGTATGAAGTGCTGACAAGGTCATACATGCCCCCATTGACTTATTATATGGACTGCCAGGAGCCAACTTCAGGTGCCAGCCAGAAATTCAGCATATCCAAATCCAAAAACCGAAGATTCAATGAGTTGCGACTGGAAGAATAAGCAGCACCAGCTGCAAAGAAGCTTTATTAACCCTTACCTTTAATTGAAGGAAGTGTCGAACTCTGCCAGGAGCAGATTGAAGTTTGGTAAGCCTGTGTTGCTGTGTTTTATAATATTTATTTACAGGATTGACGGGAAAACAAGCAAGAGCTTCCTTCTTACGAAAATTATTTCTGCTCTGCCATCGGATGTGTATGTACGGAAAGAAGTGCATCGTCGAAGTGGTCCAGAACTTGTGAGAATACTAAATGCACAGAGCATTGGGCATGTCAATGAGGTCATCACCAAGCGTGTCTCTACGTAAAAGCAAAAAATCGAAGGTAATAATAGAATTTTGGCCACCTAATAGTGTTCACATACATAACTAAACAAATTCCTTTAATAAATTTAAGCTGGAAAATCTCGAAGGCGAAAAGGTCATATTCAAAAGTGAGGATAGTGATGGAAAATTTTAAGGCAACTTGATGACCTAGTGCAAGCCACAATTGAAATTTAATGCACAAGTTATGTTATTGCAAACATAAATATTGTTTCTGGTTTGGGAAATGGGGCCTGAAGCCCGAGGAATTGGAAGGGGGGAATACCAATAGTTCGATTAAAGAATTTCTATAAGCGTTTAAACTTTAAAATATAATAAAATGAAGACACTTATTTCATTTTATTTGTTTATTAACCCCTATTACGGTTGTCTCTAAACTAAAACAACAAGGCGCTAGACAGTAAAATTGGTATTCAATAAAACGAATATCGTTGTAATGGCAGGAATTGTGGTGAACGAAGAGAACGTTGAAGTTTAAGTTTCATTTAAAATCCAATAACTCTCGCTTTTAGAGCCGTGTCGTTTAAAGGACGTTTTGATAAAACATTTAAGAGGTGAGTTATTCATCTAAAAAGTAATCCATTTTCATTTAATATTGCTCTTTTAATAAAAAAATAAAACAATAGTAAAAAACTAAACTATTTCATTGTCTTTCAATATCTTTTGTTTCTTATATTTCGCACATTATGTATTTTAAATAACAGAAACAAGAGAACTTTCTGGTGAAACTGCAATAGACTTTAGAAATTGTAGAACTTAATAATAAATGTACCTAGATCGACTACTTGTTAGGTGTGTTTCTATTGTAAGACCGATTAAGGAAATATCTCAAGCAGCTTCCCAGACTTTGTGCACGTCTGTAGTAATGTACAATTTTCCCACTTGTCACTGTGTAATTTAGGAAAAATTTCCACAATTTCCACATCCTAATTGGTTAATGGCTATATTTATATCCGAAAATGTTTTAATTTACTGATGCAAATCGATCTTGTTGGGTTGGCTGATATGATGGTAAATCAACGAGGAAAGACGATTGCAAATTTTGCGACTGAAGAATTGGGTAGTGAAAGATTTAGAGTTGCTCAACCCTCCGGTACCTACTTTGGTTAGTTTTTTGTGCAAATGAGGTGGCCCCTCAAGTAGGTAATACTGCAAATTCAAATATTCATCAAAATTATTATTTGTGGGTGGGGGCAACGTGCCTCTATAGATTCGGACGGGTCATCATCATCATCGTGTCCTGTAACCTCGGCTGGGGCATAGGGCGTCAACAAAACGTCTCCATCCTTCACGGTCTGTGGCAAGGTACTTTAGCTGTGACCACGTCATCACTGAAATTTAAAAGGAAATTACAAATTTGGGGTCGAATCCTATTGACGACTAGAAAAGTCAAAATGCGATACCTGGTGGCGAATAAAACAACTGGATAACTACATTATTAAGAAGTTTTACTTTATTATTTAAGTAAAAATATAGTTTTTATATTTATTAGAATAGTTTTTCTTCTTTTAATAAATAATTTCGGAAAAAACACTTCACAAATCACATATGATTTACCACAAATTTTGACATCTTATGTAGTTATTCTGTTGCATTTTTTGCCTGGTAGAGTACTGCCTCCAGTCGTCAATCGTATAACTTGAAAACATACCCAAAGAAGTCTTTCGCTTTTGCCATTGCGTTTCTTATTGCGTTTTCTGTTTTGAACTTGCTCAGTAATGGTCGCAGATGCAGGATATAGCCATGTAGGTACAACAGTTTAAGTTTCTCCTGTAATTACTGGAACACAAAATTGGCATTTACATAAAGATTCTGTACAAAATCTAAAATGCCAGTACTCTTTTTGTCAGTCAACGTTAGTTGATAGTTTGGTCTATGACAGAAAACTTACTCTAAAAATATGAGAGCTCCTTGATCAATCTGAAAATAAAAAATATGAAATTTATTAAAAAGTTGATTGGTTTTTGGAACAAGTGATGGATACGGAATATGAAATGTTGGTTACAATATATGTATATGTATATATTGGTAAACACACCGGGCGATTCATCTGTCCACTCCGTTATTGGTTCCAGGTATAGCAAAGGAGGAATATTATGTTATCTATAAATGAGAAGCACTTTTTCATGACAAGTATACTCTTGGAGGATTTGTCAGTTCCTCGCAAGAGGCAATACCTCGAATAAAACATTTCTGTTTTTAGGTGGCACGGCTGGGAATCGAACCCACACCTTCGGCATGACAGTCCTACGCACTAACCATCATGCCATGAGGTACTGAAGTGAGTTATTTACTTGTTAAGATTCTCTGAGGCTTCAGAATGCCCAAGCAGAGTAGCTGCCTTGCTAGTGCACGGCCGGATATCCGGATCCAACATTGTGAGGTTCTGGAAGGCCTGAAAACAAAATAAAACGATTTTTCTGAGCATTCTTTGTATGGTATAGTAATTAAAAGAAAGGGGAAAGGAATATAAAGAATCCCAAAAAATTATGAAACAGAATGCAAAGGTATGATCATCCAAAAGATTGCATTCAGAAGGTATGATCAACCAAAAGATTGCATTCTATTGATTGCTTTGTAATGGAACTGGAAACACTTCATTCTGTGAGCTCTTTGTTCAGATTACAATTAAATAGCAACTTAGATCCTCGGACGTGCCCTAGGGAAGGTGATACGGTCAAAAAAGTTTCCCAAAACATTTCCTAATGGGCTGAACTTACTTCCATATTGAAAAGGGGTGATAAGGTTCGCATAAAATGGATATATCTTGAGTTCTATTTATCGGACCGTCATGATTGAGGTCTTTATGTTTAGGAAAAATGACAGAGCATCATATTTGATTTTTTCTAAATAAACCTAAGTGGTTATTACCCTGACAATAATATAGAGGAACTGGCTCTTTTTAACCACACGCCCCTCCCATCGGCTGCCAGACTTTGGTATTTGATATCACGATACATGTACCTACAAACCCTCAGATTTTGATTATTATGTTTACATTCACTCCCAAAATAAGCTGTCAGCTCTTTACCTATTATTTCAACCCCTTCACCGAGTTGTTGCTGATGCAGAACATTAGGTTGATGTTATCTAGTGGAGTGTTGCTCAGGGATCCTTCTTTATGATCACCAAGTACCTTTTTTAAAACAAAAACATTTTGATTGTTTTTGGTTGGAGAAAAGTTAATTAAAAGTTAACATCAAACAATGAAAACTATGTATAAAGCCTTAACACATCGAATGCTGATCTTATCGTATTCCATGTTTATATGTGGGTGATAATGTGATGCCTTCAATGTGAATCCTTACTTCATCGAAAGAATATCATAAGGTAGATGCGAGTTCCTGAAGAATAAAATTATAAGGTAATTTAGTATTGAAATAATTCCCTAATCCTGATGCCACACGAGTGAGTACTCGATAGTGGGTTGTTAATACGTTTAGACCAAGAGCTGACTGCAGATTTTGGTAGTGGATGTATAACCAAAATCAAAGTATGAGGAATTATAGGTAACTGTATCGTGATATCGAATACTAAAGTTGTCGGCTCTAAGACTAATAGAAACTTATCCAACTCGCTCGTCAGCTGGCTAGCCTTTTTTGAGGCTAAAACTCGAAGGAAAGCCATCCAATATCACAGATAGTACCTTGGTTCAACGATCTGCATTCCTTACATTAAATAATGCACTACTGAAGGATTTATTCCATTTTTGCTGTCACAAATAGATTGTTGATTCGTAATTGAGATCGATCAAAAATGGTTACGATTTGCCTCGGTTGCAGAAATTATAGTACACCTATCTTGTAGGGTAAACAGCAAAATTATCCAGAATCTGAGTTTTCAATTGGATTATATCCATTTAACACTAATTTCTATAGATTTAAAACTATTTCAACTGGATGCGATGGAGGGTTGAACCATGACCTTATGAGCATGTACTTTTGTTCTTGAATTTCCCAAACATTTGGCCAGATTATTCGGCTGGTTTGAATTATGACGTCTTGATAGTTTCATGGAATTTATTTATAGATGATCTAAAATCGTTTTGAAATCAAGAGAAATAAATATAACTAAAAAAATGTCAACTATTTTTGGACAGGTACACAAATATGCTGTCAGTTTGCTGTCACTCATTTTCGAAAACAGCTTGATTTCACAGTTTGGGCATGTCTGGTTAAGAGAGAGTGGCTCTCATTTTCGAACTTCGAAAAACACTTGTGAGTGGTTGGTGAATAGCATAAATAATATTTGAGTTATGATCCTCATAAACTTAAGAGCCGTTTATGAGCGCTCAGTGAATACCACCCTGAGGGTTTATGTTTATGAATGTTTATTTTCTCATTATACTTATTCACAGCGCAGAGTGATGGCTTTTAATTATTTATTTTGCAAAACCACTAAAATTCTATGTGATATAAATTAATTAAAAGAAAATTGTTTTGACTTCTCTCATTCATTCATCAAACAGAAAAAAAAAGTTGAAAACTTTGCACCAAGCGCCAAGTTCTTGTTAGTTTGCTTCCACCATTTTGATTTTGCATTCGCCCACTTACGAAAGAGCGGGCGTTGCTGTACCAAGTTCTTTCATTTGAAGCTCTCGATGTAGTTCAGCTTTAACACGTTTAAGCTCTTTTTCGTTGTTAGAGAAAAACAAGAGGTCGTCAACATAAACAGCAACAAAGAGTATGTACTCGTTTGTTGTTGAATGATACACGCAAGGATCATATTTTGACCTTTGTAGTCCAAGCGATTTGAGTACTTTGTCCAACTTTTGATTCCACACTCTGCTGGACTGTTTAAGTCCGTATAGAGCCTTCTTTAAGCGACACACCATTGAGGGGTTATTCTTGTCTTTGTAGAATGGAGGTTGCTCCATGTATATTTCTTCGGACAGTTGTCCTTGTAGGAACGCTGTGATAGCGTCCATTTGCTCGATTTGTAGGTCTAGTTCAGCAGCTAGAGCAAAAAGGTAGCGCAGCGAACTGTGACGAACGACAGGGGAGTACGTCTCTTCGTAGTCTACCCCCTTTCGCTGCGAATACCCTTTTATAACTAATCTCGCCTTATAGCGATCGATTTGTCCAGTTACATCTAGACCAGGAAAAATAGCACAAATCGTATGGGGAACCTTGAAAAAATTAATTCATGAAGTATTAAAATGGGAATCGACGCAGAATTGCAACCTCTATAACATATCCAAAGTCCCCCAAATTCCCCGCATTGGCTTTTTGTGTAGATGCATTTGAAGAGGTGCAGACGGGGAGAATTTGGAGGTCTATCAAACTAAAATATTTGTTTGGGTAAAACCTGATCATATGATACATGCTTTAAGGGTAGTTTTTAACGCTGAATCTAATGAAACCAACTTCATAATGATTCAACCACCCAAAAAGACGTTATAGTCCTTTTTATGTAATGATGACTTTTTTTTCAGGTACAACAGGTAAAATATTACCGAAAACACTTTGAAAATAACGGTATGTTAATGAAACTTGGAATGAATGTTTTATTTGTCATAGGAACTAAGAATCAAGAGAGTCCCTAAAAATATCCATGGTTAAAGGGTGTTTTTTATTAAGGGGGAGGGGCAACAAAGAATGTTAACCATAACACCCACGTTAAAACTCTTACACTCATGAAATTCGCCAAAAATATATAATTTGTCATGACAACAAAGAATCAAAATAGTCCTCATAAATATATTTGTTCTGGGGTTTTTTATTAAAGAGAGGGAAAATCTGGGAAGAAGTTGGAAGATTTGAGCCAAAATTCCGATTTGGTGTAATTGAGGTATATACACAAAGTATGGTATATGATTTTAGGGTATTTTTTAACGCTGAATCTAATAAAAGCAAATCTAAAATGATACAAGCACCCTAAACAAAGTTATGGGCCTTTTCAAGCAAAAATTAATTTTTGAAATCGTATTTTCCGTAGAACAAGTCAAAAGTTAACAGTCACCAAAAACACTATTAGAACAAAGATATTTGTATGGACTATTTTGATTCTCGGTTGCCATGAAAAGTTTAATATTTTTGGCGAGTTTCATAAGTGTAAGAGTTTTAACGTGGGTGTTATGGTTAACATTCTTTGTTGCCCCTCCCCCTTAAAAAAAACACCCTTTCACCATGGATATTTTTAGGGACTCTCTTGATTCTTAGTTCCTATGACAAATGAAACATTCATTCCAAGTTTCATTAACATACCGTTATTTTCAAAGGGTTTTCGGTAATATTTTACCTGTTGTACCTGAAAAAAAAGTCATCATTATATAAAAAGGACTATAACTTCTTTTTGGGTGGTTGTATCATTTTGAATTTGGTTTCATTAGATTCAGCGTTAAGAACTACCCTTAAAGCATGTATCATATGATCAGGTTTTACCCAAACAAATATTTTAGTTTGATAGACCTCCAAATTCTCCCCGTCTGCACCTCTTCAAATGCATCTACACAAAAAGCCAATGCGGGGATTTTGGGGGACTTTGGATATGTTATAAGAGGTTGCAATTCTGCGTCGATTCCAATTTTAATATTTCATGAATTAATTTTTTCAACCTCGGAACCCATTTTTCCTGGCCTAATCGTGCTTAGTGCGGAAAATCCATTTGCACTTTATTGGTTTCCGATTCCTTGGTAACTCTTCCAGCGTCCAAGTGTCGTTGTCAAGTAGGGATTTCATTTCCTCTTCCATAGCGAGTCTCCACATAAGCGCATCTGGTCGAAGCATTGCTTCTTCAGCTGTTTCTGGGTCGTTCTGTTCAAAATTGGGAGCAGTAATTGGAATTCTTTGAAGATTTTCAAGGTACTTGCCTTTAAATGTGCGCCCCTCACCGCTAAGCTTAGACACTTGCTGATTTGAAATCAAAACTGGTCGATTCTGGTGCAATGGAGGCGCTACAAGTCCTGAAAAACTATGAAGCGATTCCATTTCGTCCAACGAACTCTGCGTCATATGCTGTGACATGTCATGTTCTGCATCTTCGGAAGTTTGACCTTCGGGGGAGGAAAACGAGGAAAGATCATTGTTCTCTAAGATATATTCACTATACTTGCCTGGTAATTTGCGCTCCCTTTCGCTGCGCCTCAACACCTGCGGTTGCAGTGGGTTAGATCTGGATTGCTGAGGGAGCGCAGAAGTTGTTGGTTCATGAGATGCAATTTCATCCGAAACTGCATCATAAAAAACACAGCTACTCTCTAACAACTGCGACTCGTCATCCTTGTTGTCAACCTGCACCTGGTGCTGATGAAATTTCACTGCATTGAATGTTGATTTATGAGTTGAAGTTCTTGCAGCATTACAGTCTTCGTTGATGAAAACAACATCTCGGCTTTTAAAAACACGGTTCTTTATTGGGTCGTAAAGACGGTAGCCTTTTGTGTGCTCATCGTATCCAACCATGATGGATTCGGTAGCTTTTGGATCCCATTTTTTTCGATTGGCTTTTGGAATGTGTGCCATTGCTGTAGTTCCAAACACTTTGATGTGGGAAAGGTCGGGTTTTCTGTTACTCCACGCTTCCATTGGTGTTTTACCTGTTCCTTTTGATGGCGAACGGTTCAGTAGATACACCGAGTATGCAACTGCTTCAGCCCAAAATGACTTCGGAAGGCTCGAATCGGCAAGCATACATCTCGCCTTCTCAACGATTGACCGATTGTTACGTGGCCACGCCATTTTGTTCAGGAGTGTGCACATTGGTTGTTTGGTGGTGGATTCCGTTTTTCCGAAGTGTGTCTTGAAATTTTCGGTTCAAAATCTCTTTTCCGTTGTCAGAGCGTAGTGTTTTGAGCTTCTGACCACTTTGCTTTTCCGCAAACACACGAAAATTTTCGAAACATGACAGCACTTCCCAATCCATTTTTGTTTTCAGAAAATACACAAAAATTTTTCTGGATTTGTCATCAACGAAGCTCAAGAAATACCGACTTCCACCCAGTGAATTGTTTTCCATTGGTCCACAGATGTCCGTATGGACGATTTCAAGCAGCTGATTAGCTCTGGTGGTACCGCACTTGTTGAATGGCAATCTTGTTTGCTTTCCAACAGCACAAATCTTGCAGTTGCTTTCGATTTTGTTTACAAAACTGATTCCAGTGGCCAGTCCACTGTTAAGCTTGTCCAAACTGCCATTGTTAAGGTGGTCCATTCTACAATGCCATAGTTCTTTGCTGCTTTTGGATCCGCACGCATATGAAACATCTGGTGACGATATCGTGTCCAGTCTAAACAAGTCATCAACGTGTGTGCCTGTGGCTATTATTTTCTTGTTAGAGTTTATGACTTTAACACACTTATTATTAAACTCCACTGTATGTCCTTGCTTCACTATGCGACCGACAGACAGAAGATTGACTGATAAGCCAGGAATGAATTTCACGTCACTCACTTCAATTGCTTGAGTGTTGCAGGCTGGCCTGAGTGTTGCTGTTCCACAGCCTTTTACCTGCATTTCGCCTTTGTTTGCCGCAACCACCGTTCCCGAATCCTCAAACAGATTGTGTAGGATGTTTTTGTCAAAACTCATATGAGACGTGGCACCTGAATCGAAGTACCATGCGTCTTTTTTTGTTTGGGAACTTACTGCGGATAAAACACAATTAAATGCATCGTGATTTTTACCAACCATATCTTGATTTTTCGAGCGGCAATTTCTTGCAATATGGCCGAACTTTTGGCACTTTCTACATTTTGGTCCTTTTCTTTCGGTGTTCATATGTTTGTCTAGCTCACGCATGCGAGTATGAAATGCAGTTGAACTCTCTTCACCGGGACGCAATTCTTGGAGCAATTTGATTTTAACTGCATCGCCCGTTATCTTTGTGCCAGAATTTTCAAGCGCCATGATCATTGGCCTATAATCTTCAGGCAAACCAGCTAACAACAGTGTTCCGAGCCACTCTTCGTCTATGGGAAAACCAATGCCACAAAGCGATTGGGCGGTAGCCATTATTTCCTTGACAAATTTGTCCATAGAGCCACAATTTGAAAGGGAAGTTGTGATTAGCTTACGCAGGAGACCAACTCGGCGAGTTAATCCGTTATCCTCATATGCATCTGCTAGGCCTTGCCACAACTGTTTCGCCGTTTTTGCGCTCTGAATAAGCACGTAGCACACTGGATCGATAACAAGCGTAAGCTTGCTTCTAGCTTTGCGATCTTTGTTCACATCGATTGGTACTTTGGGTTCACCATTTTCTCCCACTTCGTATTCGATCGTAGTGGTCCAGAGATCATCTAGGTCGAGAAATGCTTGAGCAGCAATTTTCCACGTAGGATAATTATCGCGACCGAGTAACTTCTCGATAGTTAAACTACTCATTTTCTTTTTTAATTGAAGTAAACGAATTCTTCTTTTATATTTAATTCTTTTTAAGCAAAAATTTTATTAAAAACGAAAATCTGGGTCCATAACCTGTAAAATATATTAAAAAGCAAAGTAAAAGGCGCGATTTATCTCGATGAAGGATACAGATAGAAGAGTATTTATTGAATGACAGTAGGTACATTGTTCATACATACATACATTAACATAACAGTCGGGTTACACTTAATAGGGTAAACTAACATATGGCGACCCTTCATCTCATATACAACATACCTTGTATTTTTATGCCATGGCTTCCACATTTCTCTCCAAATACCAGCTAATTGTCCAGTTTATATTTCTGAGGGCTCAGAGAATTTCCCCAGTTTTGCTGTCAAATACTAAGTAAATTGCTCCGTCAGCTCAGTGAGCGCTCATGAAATATAAACTGAACAAATATCCAAGCTAAATTTTGACATAAGATTTTTGTGGAGATTACATCACAGAAAACAGCTGTTCTCTGAAAAGAAATTTTATCCAACAATTTCATAGAATTTTATTTCAATATTTTAAGTGAATCTAATCAAATAAAATAGACTTTTCCCTTTGGTATTGATAAATCGTTTGTTTTGAATATTTCTCGTTCTCAATTTTTATTTCCACAAAGTAAAATTCACACAAATCTAAGTGCCCTTTCACACGAGGAAACTGAGTTGCCAGCAACTTTTAGTTCGTAGGTGAGAAGGGCAGGAGGAAAGAGGGGCGAACAGAATCTCCCCGGTCGAAGATTTGAAGAGATTTTTTGACATTTCCTTTCACACCTAGGTTAAGGTGTGTTCAATCAATAGAATTTCAAGGGAAATTTCAAAAATTGCCTGGAGATTTGTTTCCTCGTATGAAAGGTACAAGAGATTTTTAAGGAGATTAAAAGAAAACGTCAAAAAAATGTCCAGCAACTTGTTTCTTCGTGTGAAAGGGGACTAACAAATAAAAGAACCTATCACAATTTAGCTCGAAAATTAATGTGCCGAACAATTATTTCACGCGCTAAATTTTGACATATAAAAGCTGTACAGTAAGAAACGAAAATTTGATTTTTTAGCTGGAGCTGCGTACCTCTCGGCTAAAATGCTTGGCTAAATTTTTGAGAGAATTTTGTATGGGAGCGAAATTTTAGCTCGATCTGCGTACTACGCTTAAGCAAGCACATTGGGCCTGCACACACGGGATGATATCTGCCTGGTAGAAATCTGCTTCAATACTTCACTTCAAGCACAGACGGGATGAATTATTCTGGCAGAAAAACTGTATACATGGACCTCTTTTTATTGTGTTAGTATTTTATGCAGACCTCAGTGTGTAGAAAGTTATGTGTGTATTAGTTTTCTACTTTGTTCTTCCACTCCAAACAAGGTAGAAGATCTTATGCCACTTCATACCGCGCATTTCACTTCCCTCTCTTATAAACTCTGTTTTCTGCCGGCAGAAATCATCCCGTGTGTGCAGGCCCATTAATAGCCGTTTTCCTTTGGAGGTGCAAAGTACTTATGAGTAGATGAAAACCCTTTATCTAGTACTACCAACTGCACATGCTCTCATGTGCGAGTAGATACATTTTACATGGGAAAGCAGTTTGATATGTTCCATTGAAAAAAGCCAGAAAAGTACTTGCAAGTACTTCCCCACCTCCAAAGGAAAACGCCTAATGGAAGAATTTAGGTATGCAGGTTGTCGGATTGAAACTTTGGATTGGTTATAAGCTTTTCTGCTTCACCATTAAATACATTTTTATACTTTTATTCAAGAAGATGCTGCAAAATTTCTTTCTTATTTGTTTTATTACAAAAAAAAAACGCGAATTAAATGAATAAATTCGTACTATTTTCCCAAATTTTTATTCCATTTCGCTCACTAATCTCACAATCATAAGCAAATTTTTTCACATACGAGTATAACAAATGCAATGCATTCAAATTTTTCTAATAGTTTTGTCTCTCTAAAACTAATCTCTATTTCGTTTCATTTGGCTTTGATTTTTATAACTTAATTTAAAAAATTGTAATGAACTCCATTTATGTGTGACATTCCAATACTTCCAGGGACATAAGTTGTCCCAGGGGCACATTTCGTGCAGTTGCGTTTGACTGCAGGGCGTTGTTTGGATGCATGGCAGTGCATAGCAAATCGTAGTTCTTCAGCCATTTCAGAACACAGCGATTGCCTTTCGGTTTGGGCATTTTTCTTAGAGTTCCAGCAAAATTCCAAAATGGCAACGACAACAGCCAAAGCTAAGCCACACAGCAATACAACAAACACGCCACCTAAAATTTGCAATTAAAAAACATGTCAAAAAATTATATAGATCAAATTTTTACCAATATTCTCAACACCCAGAGCATTTGCTTTTGATTCTTTGCTTTTGTCATCTCGATTGCACACATCACCAGTATTTTTCCACCACTTGTCATAGAGGATTTGTATAATTCCTTTTTCTTGGAGTTCAAGAATCGCTAATGAAATGATGTCACGCCAGGGTGAACCTTTTGGGGTGGCAATGCCATAGCCTTTGGAGTCAAGAAGTCCACCGATCTGAGTAAGATTGCAGTCTCTTTGTACAGCATAATCGAGCATTGTTGATTCCATAAGGAAGGCATAATTTCCATCAAGAACCCGTTTGATGCCTTCTTCGTACGTTTTGACAAATACCGATGGTTTCCGGCTTTCCATGTAGCGCCACATTTTTTGATAAATTCCAATTTTCGAGTCCTAAAAAGGTTGAATACAAGTGATGTTAGGGGTTGGCAAAAAAGAGAAAAAGAGGAAAATCAATCAAAGTATCTATCAACATTATCTATAACGAACATTTTTTTTTTAATATTTGGTTACCGACTTCAACAAGTATTTTCTAAAATTAATAATTAAAATGATACTGAAGATGTTTAATGATGCTCATATTGCGGATAGGGCATCAGGCAACTGAGTTGATTCGAACTTGATCACATAGAGTTGTCTAGAGAAGCAACCGGTATACCCCTCTGAGAGCTAGGCACACGCTCATTTAATTTGGAGTAAGAGGAAGAAAACTTTTAGATTAACTCAAACTAATAGCTGTTAGGAGAAAAAAATTTATTGAACTCTATGCAGCAAAACATTAATATTTTTCACTCTAAAGTGGACCCTCGCTCAAAAGAACCTATTTTGGTAGACGAACAATTATGTCTCTTTATAACTCTATAATAACCACTTTAAAACAAGGAGTCATAACATTTGATCAAATCTAACGGCTTTTTAAGTCAGGGAAATGATACTTGTATCAGGGGAATGACAAAAGTTTATATTTACTCCGTTGATTAGATGGATATTTAATTTTGCGAATGGTTTCAGCAGTGTAAAGAAAAAGAAGAACAAATACTAACATGAAAAATAGCATCCACGACTATGTTGCACGAACTTGCTCTCATGATTCAAGAATTTTGCGAGACTAAACATTTTATAGTAAAAATCGTATTTTTTATGATATTTTGATCGAGAAAATGTGAAAAAATTCAAAACTACTATAAATACTGTAAATATGTTTAAATGTAATATTATTGATTCTTCTAGAGCTACCAAAACGCAATCAATCATTATAATGAAAACTTGAAAGTCAGGGGAATGACACTAAAAATGATGTTAGGGGAATGACTCCGAAGGGTGTTTTATGACAATTAAATGGAGGTTATTAGAAAATTATATGTTTTATATTATTTTTCACGTAGGCCCTTGTAAAAGACACAGACGAGTAAAACTTTTTAATTTTTATACCACACGGTTTAGTAAAAAACACGCGTTAGAGGAATGACAGTTTCGCTTGACGAAAAACAAAATCATTGCCTTAAGGTAGAACTATAATAGTCGGAAGGGCACTGAAGCTAATGTCAAAAACCAACGAAAAGTAGCTTTCCGTACCGAAAAACGGGGAACACACCCATAATGTAACTATCATCTTTCTCCTTTTGGCATTCCTATTTCACCAAATGTCAGTTTTACTTAAGTGAGGTGCGCTCGGGAGCGCACCTCACTTCCGTAACCAAAGTTGAACGAAACTTGACGAAACGCTCCACTTCGCAATTATAGTCGCGTCAAATGCTTTCCGTGTATTCGGTTGTTTTCTTCCGACCACTTAAGTGCCCCTCCGAGCATTATAGTTCTAACTTAAACTTGAATAAAAAAGACAACAAAGTTTTTTTGAAACCCTTAGGCCTGGTTCACACGAGATTGTACCGCACGATTTTTTGCAGTATAAATCCGTGCGAATGAGCAGTGGCGTATATATTTTGCATTGAGCCTTTCACACGACGTTCGTACGGCAAGAAAACGTACTCAGCTAAGTACGTTTATCGAATACTCAACGGACTTATCAAAAATAACGAATGAATTGCGACGTATCGTCTTCCAGTGGCGTATAGTTTTATATAGTCTCGTTCACACGGTTTAAATCCACGTTGGGTATTTGTTCGTTGCCATAGAATGAGCTTCAGTGGAGAGAAAAGCCGATGTACACAAAAAAAATTCATCGACCGATATGGTTGGTTTAAAAAAATTATAACTCCGGTGATACTCATTGGATCTTGTAGCATTGTATATAAATTCTATAGTATTCTCATGAAGAAAAAAAGCTCGTGGCCATCTATGCGTCCAAATGTCATACTAATTTTTGTTAAGGGATCTCGGTAAGGCGATCACAGCGAACCTATCGACCAAATGTCTACCTACAAAATCGTGTTTCATGAGAATACTATAGATTGGATACACAATGCTTGTAGGTTAAGGCTTTAAAATAAAGAAGAGGAACGAGGCAATAAATATGCGTTTTTAGTTTTTCAAAATTATAAAAATTTTCATCAACATTTGAATTTAGAATAAAATAAATGGAATTGAATTGGGCTTTATTCACCCCTTTAGTATGAACATTTATGCCCCTCCTCAATGATTTTCTTACACAATACAGCCCGTTATGTCAGCTTTCTTTAAAGACCTTAACCTTGAAGATCCGATCAGTAGAACGGGAGCTATAATTTTTTAAAGCCATCCATATCAAATTTCAATACAAAAAATTCCATGTAGATAACGGGATCTTCTCGCTGGTGGATGGTCGTGGACAATGGTCCAAGCAGGTAATTTCAATGCAATTGTTTTGATTTTTCGATCAATTTAAAATCAAGATTGTGTCGCTTATATACCACGTAGGATAATGAATGAGGTATCAAAATAACCGTAATTTTATTTACATGTTATATTTAAAACAACTAAAAAATTCATCAATGTACTAAACAGATATGAGTTCATATGTGAAAGCGCTCAAATAATGCCATTATCTCCGTCCAACGGTATTCTAGGACTCTTATTTTTTTAATTCATATTTAAATCAATATTTTCTATCATCCGTACAAATTTCAGCTTTCTAGCCCTTTCCCTTAAAAAGATAAAAATAAAATACTTCACAAATTCAAACTTTTCCAATCATTTTCATTATACTGCAGCTATTCGAGTTTTAGACGAATAAATATAAATATCGTGTGAACACCCGATTTTTGTTCGGTAAAAACCGAATGCGATAAAAAACGTGCGGTACAATCTTGTGTGAACGAGGCCTTAGGCCTGGTTCACCCGAGATTGTACCGCACGATTTTTTGCAGTATAAATCCGTGCGAATGAGCAGTGGCTTATATATTTTGCATAGAGCCTTTCATACGACGTTTGTACGGCAAGAAAACGTACTCAGCTAAGTACGTTTATCGAAAACTCAACGGACTTATAAAAAAAAAAACGAATGCATTGCGACGTATCGTCTTCCAGTGGCGTATAGTTTTATATAGTCTCGTTCACACGGTTTAAATCCACGTTGGGTATTTGTTCGTTGGCATAGAATGAGCTTCAGTGGAGAGAAAAGCCGATGTACACAAAAAAAATTAATCGACAGATATGGTTGGTTTAAAAAAATTATAACTCCGGTGATACTCATTGGATCTTGTAGGTTAAGGTCTTAAAATAAAGAAGAGGAATGAGGCAATAAATATGCATTTTTAGTTTTTCAAAATTATAAAAATTTTCATCAACATTTGAATTTAGAATAAAATAAATGGAATTGAATTGGGCTTTATTCACCCTTTTAGTATGAAATTTTTTGCCCCTCTTTACACAATATAGCCCGTTATTTCAGCTTTCTTTAAAGACCTTAATCTTTAAGATCCGATCAGTAGAACGGGAGCTATAGTTTTTTAAAGCCATCCATATCAAATTTTCATAAGAAAAATTCCATGTAGATAACGGGATCTTCTCGCTGGTGGATGGTCGTGGACAATGGTCCAAACAGGTAATTTCAATGCAATTGTTTTGATTTTTCAATGAATTTAAAATCAAGATTGTGTGGCTTATATACCACGTAGGATAATGAATAAGGTATCAAAATAACCGTAATTTTATTTATATGTATATATATATATATATTTAAAACAACAAGAAAATTCATCAATGCACTAAACAGATATGAGTTCATATGTGAAAGCGCTCAAATATTCCCAATATCTCCGTCCAACGGTATTCTAGGACTCTTATTTTTTTTAATTTATATTTAAATCAATATTTTCTATCATCCGTTCAAATTTCAGCTTTCTAGCCCTTTCCCTTAAAAAGATAAAAATAAAATACTTCACAAATTCAAACTTTTCTATTAATTTTCATTATACTGCAGCTATTCGAGTTTTAAACGAATAAATATAAATATCGTGTGAACACCCGATTTTTGTTCGGTAAAAACCGAATGCGATAAAAAACGTGCGGTACAATCTCGTGTGAACCAGGCCTAACTTCAATTTTCATAAAGAGCAATTCTGTACCGTTAAACAAAAAAAAATCAGTTTTCTATTTTGAGCCTATATATATTTTGTTTAAATTTCCATTGGTGTTATATAAATGATCAATTTATGGGGGACACTTACTTAATAGCTCCTATTTATAAAAATAACGCAACTAAAAATCATTTAACTAATTTTTAGTAAGGATGCATATATTATTAAGAAGACTGCATCATTAGATTTTTTGTATCGTTTTTAGTTTCGTTGCTAAAATTCAGACAGTGTGGTAAGTAGGCCTGGGGACACGTCAGGGGAATGACATTTTGGGTGGTTAAATGGAGATAGCGGGTATGATATATTTTTTAACTCTATTTTTTCTAGAGCGAATATTAGAACCCGTTTGTTTCAAGCCATGCAATTAACAAACTTATAATAAAATTTTGTACTTCGGTTCAAAAATGAAGGAGACTGAAATATTAATATTTTGAAATATTGACCCATGTACATTATTTAAATTGAAAGTGCAATAGCAATGGATATTCATAATACCATCTTAATAATATTATAAATGTGAAAGTTTGTTATGTTCAGGTGCGGATACAAGGGGGGGCAATGGGTGCAGTTGCCCCCCCCTGGGCAAAAACGAACGAAGCATAAAATATGACCTTAATAAAATTTATTCAAAAAGAAAGGCTATTTCGTTATACGTTTATAAAAATTTTTCTTGGCAGCGCAGCGTTGCAGCAATGAGTAGTTGTTCGTTGGCCGCTGGCTGACCAGGCTAAGTTAAGAAAAGTTCCGCTATGCACAAATAGCGCCTTCAAATCGACTGAGTGGAAAGCTTATAACTTCGGCTTTTGATCTCGATCTTAAAAGTTAAGGTCTTTTATTAAAAGATCAATGTCAGGCTACGTTACTATATAACATTTTGTGAGAAAAGTCAATTTATTTCATACTAGGGAGCAGGTTGAATCCCAAATCGATTTCACTTTCAATTTTCAATATGCTTTGAACGAAAAATTTCACAATTTGGAAAATAGTGTTTTAAAAAGGTATTGCTCAACCTCCAACCCTACTCTACAAATTAGTAAGTGGTTTTTTATAGTTAAATGTAACGGGAGAGGCGACAGGGGCACTCATCTAAATTTTCAACCTTGAAGTTGATTTAAATTTCAAAACAAAATTGAATCTTTAAAATACGTCGATTTACGAGTAATTACCCTCAAAAATTTCTAATTTTGCTTCAAATGCTCGAATCTACAGGATAAAGACATCTCATTAAAGTTAAAATAATAAGCTACATTTATGTATAAAAGTTATTGAGAAATACCAAAAAATGTCATACTAAATGGGTGATAGAGTTCTTTTTGTGATAAATATTAAAACGTGCCTCGTAGTACCTCGTGGCTTGATGGTTAGTGCGTAGGACTGTCATGCCGAAGGTGTGGGTTCGATTCCCAGCCGTGCCACCTAAAACAGAAATGTTTTATTCGAGGTACTGCCTCTTGCGAGGAACTGACAAATCCTCCAAGAGTATACTTGTCATGAAAAAGTGCTTCTCATTTAGCCGTTCGGACTCGGCAAAAAACTGTAGGTCCCCTCCATTCCTGCCAACAAACACGCACACAGGAATGGTTGTGAGTTGTAAGTCACTAGGCCCTGGTTCTCCATGAGCCGTTGCGCCACCCAATTTATTTTTTTTATTAAAACGTGCGTTTCCATTGAAGGAGTACTTTCACTCTCGAGAGCGACTCTCGCATATCTTTCTTCCCCTCTGGTGAACTTATTTCATGACTGTGTCTGTGTCCACTTTCCAGCTTTACTCTCGAGAACTTCTTCAGAGCTGCTCACCGCCTTTTAACTCTGAAATGGATACGCACCTTAAGAGTATGCACATGTGTTTCGAGCTCGGCACTGTACGCAGCGATGCGTGCAGACGTGCTGCACATCTGTTTTAGCCATACGATACGTTTTTGATATGAGTCACTTATGGATGTGTTTTGGGAACTTCCGTGTTCCATATTATTAAACTACAGAAGAGTGCGAGTGCAACGATGAAGATTGGAGAGAAACCAGGAAATGATTACCGCAGTCACTGCCAAAGAGAAGTTGGATGGAGCTTTTATACCTTAAGAAAGGATAGTTGTTTCGTCAATTCGATTGTCAAATGATTGCCATTTTTTGACGCAAATATTGCTATTGTATCGACCTACATGAGTCTGGCAACTCGGTAGTCGATGCTTTGAGCTTATATGAAACATTAATATTAAAACTTAACGAATGATAAGTATATTTTTAATGAAATGTATAACGACAGTTAGTCACAATCGAGAAGGTCGGACGGAAAATTTTAATAAACAGTGGTATTTTCTTTGTATTTTCCACTATAATCATTGTCGGACAGTTTGGTTTTGTATCGATGGACTAAGGCATCTGAGCAAACGATACGGTTCATCTCGGTTTCGATCTATAATTTTAGTTCAACTAAAATACAGATATTGTCAAATTAATGCAATGGTTTTGTTTGCACACAATCTTTTTTATCAACGTCCTTCAATTTTCTTGCAAACGGATTTGACGTTTATGAACACGTTCTCCGGCTTCTCAATATTTTTGTTTCCAACTCGATTTTTGACTGGAGAATTGCACCACACATGATGTTTTCGAACATGTGACTTAATATGGCATTATCGAACACAATGCTTATACAGTAATACTTGAATTTGCCTTTTCTAACAGCAGACTTTTGCAGTTTGCGTTTGAGAACATTCTGCAAAACGCATTTTTGACTCTGATGACGTTCTCGAAAACGGCCTTTTACAAGCAAGGTTAGGTTTGGTTTGCCAGCTAAAGAAGAGGCTTGAAATTTCGCTCGAACTGGAACGTCATGTGTCTGAATAGGAACATACCACTGTACCAATATGTTTTCCGAACATATAACTGTAGCGTTACGCAGATCCAGAGGAAACTCAAACCCGTTGTAAAGACACCATGCTATAGCTACAATCCGCAAAAATTAATTTCACAAAGTTCAGAGTACCCTCTGTTCGAGAACTGTGGCAGTTATGAAAGAGCTTATTTGCTTTCTTCATTCAAATTTCTTACTCATCAACTCACATTGCTTTGTGTGACCAGGCGTGTAGAGCGGTATGAAGTGTACTCAAATTTTCTGTAGAACTCATCAAGATTTTGGAAACTCACGAAAATTGCCCCCCCCTGAACGAAATCCTGGATCCGCGCCTGGTTATGTTCGGATGTTTGTTAGATAATCACGCTCAAATGGCTGAATAGTATTGAATACAATTTTGAGAACAGGGCTATTATGCATTGGAATTGGAATAAGCTATAGGATACTTTTTTTAACGATACTAAACTAAAAAAGATATGGAGCTTTAACCAAGGAGGCTGACTGGCCTTGGGCCAATTCCCATAATTACTCTTTTGAGGTTGTTCCTCAACCAAAGATTGCAACTCCGGGATTTCGGGATTCAAAAATTCGAATCCCGGGATTTAAAAAAAAGTTTTATAAAAACTTAAAGAAAACTAGGTATTTTGATTTCTCAAATTTAGAGGAAGCGTCTTATGGAGACTTCTTCTTCGGCCTCAATTTTGCGAAAATAAACTAGTTTATTGGTTTAATTTTTTTTTAGGAAAAAATCGATATTTTTCGATCGATATCGATATTTTAAGAAATACGATATACGATATAAATTCATGTAAGATGAATGGATCTTACTAGAAATTGCGTATGACAAAGCCTTCACTATATATCACTGATTAGTGCACAGGAGATCGCTTGGAAGAAATCTAATTTGTATGGACTTAAGGCAGTAAAAAATGTTTTGAATCAATAATTCAACAAGCTCAGTCACATAAATAGTGCTAAGTCTTCTACTTTACTGATTTTTTTCAGCATTATATAATGAACCACCATTTTACAATCATTAACACAAACAAATAAGGTTCAAAGGGTAGACATATGCATTCAAGAGGACACAAGCGTCCACAAGCTTTTTTTAACATTTTAAAATAGATTTAAAGAAACACTTGTTTTATTTTTCCAAAAATTAAATTATTTTATTGTTGAATATTGCCAACGCATTTCGTCTTAGTTAGGACATCATCAGGGCACTTTCTTTTTAAAGCGAACTCCTACCCTTAACTCCCAGTGGTGAACATCGGACGCCTAGTACATTTAACAGAAGATGGACGGTTTAAGGCAGCAGCAAACGAGAAGGGGGGGGAGTGTTCTCACTAAGGCACTTCTCCATTATCCAAGTGGCAGCGGAAGAATTCTCCAGATGGAAGGTTGAATTACTTAGTGAACACCTTATATGGGCGGGCTACAACGACACATTCGTAGCTCAGGCCTATAAGGAGCGGTTTATCAGGCTCCCTACCCTTGGAGTTATATTAAGGGTCTGGTCCTCCAGGTTGGGGGTAGTGCGTCGGGGTAACTTCTCTACCACGGAAAACAACAATGGTTCCGAAACAACAACAAGCCTCGGATATGGATGATTTTAAGGTTGACGACCCCAGCAAACGGAACAAGGACAATGAATTTCGGATCTGCACGTGGAACGTCCGGACCTTAAACAGACCACGTGCAGCGATAACCTGGATATTTTAAGGGCTGATATAACAGCCATCCCGGAAGTGCGATGGGATGGAGAGGGTATACGGAGGATGAAGTCGTGTGACATCTACTTCGGCGAGTGCTGCAAGGAGCAGCGTTAGCAGCTCTTTGGTTGTGGTTTTGTGGTAAGGGGAAGACTTAGGCAAGAACTCTTGGGCTTCAGAAATGTAAGCGAGTGCCTGGTCACAACCCGCATCAAAGCAAATTCAAAAACGTTAAGTTGATCTCTGCCCACACCCCAACGGAAGACAAAGATGACTCAACCAAGGAAGACTTCTACGATCTCCTCGAGAATAAGTATGATAGGTGCCCAAAGTACGACGTCATGATCATTCTTGGCGACTTCAACGCCAAAATCGGAAAAGAAGACAACACTTTCGGTAACGGACTCACGCTGATTGACATTAAAGGCCCAACAATAATAGACTTAACCAAGCTTAAGTTAGCTTAAGCCACCGAGCCAGTACACAGTTTTATATGTTTTCAACCATAATAGCCGTCTGCTCAGTGTCGTGAAGTTTCGTTAACTGTCGAGAAATTAAGAGAGAGCTAATCAAATGGCTCTCAACTTAAGCAAATTTAAGAAATGCTGTTTAGAACAAAAAAAATTAGACACAAAAGAAAACAAAATACACAGCTGCTTGAATCATTTAACGAATTTTAAAATGTATGCGTTATCATTTTGTTGAAATCCTCTCACATTTGTACATGTATTTAGAAATGCGGAAAAAAGCACAATGTTGCAATCTATGAATGTGGGAATGAGGGGATTTTTTTTTAAATATTTGCTAATGTGCGAATAACTAAATTATGGCTAAAGGAATTAATTTTGCAAGCATACGAAAATTTTCGTTGGCTTTTTGACAATAGCTTATGCTTGTTTATGCCTATAATGGTGGGGGCTTGAGGTGGGGCGTAACATCATCATAGCCAGCACTCGATTCCCACACCTTAATATACACAAAGGGACTTGGAGGTCCCCTGATCAACAAACCGTCAACCAGATTGATCATGTTGCGATAGACACCAGACATGCTTCCAGAATCCTGGATGTCCGAACGTTCTGAGGGGCCAACATTGACTCGGACCATTACTTGGTTATTGTCAACAAGCCATCAGAAGTGCCACCAATGATGCGCTGGGTTTTACTAGGTGACCACAACGAAACCCCTGGTTCGATGAAGAATGCTGGCTGGCACATGCAGCCAAGAACGAGGCCTACCAATCAATGATGCAAACTAGAACAAGGGCTGCTGTGAGAACAGCCCGGGAGCTCTGCGGGCAAAAATAAAGGGAGGAGCACCAACTTCTCAGGAGGAAAAAGAGAGAGCATGCGAGAGGGCGGTCGAGTCTGTTGTGGACTGTAGTGGTTGGGGGGATGTTCGAAAGTTCTACCGAAGGGTGAGGCAGTCTACCCAGGGCTACAAGGCCAGAACGGAAGCCTGCTGAGACGAGAGTAGGAATGTGGTAGTAGGCACACAGTCGGTGATGAGGATCTGGAAACAACACTTTTCTAGACTGCTAGACTGCGAAAATGGTCGAAATTCCGCTGTTAGACAGAACAATCCATTCAACCTCGACGATGATGGTCAAAATTTCCGTCCACCCGCCCTAAATGAAGTGCGGTTAGCGATAGCCAAGCTTAAAGCGTACATGGCTGCTCGTGTAGATGGCCTTCCAGCCGAGCTTTTCAAAGCAGGGGGAGAGGACTTGGTAGGGAGTATATACCAACGTAATTCCTAAATTTGGTTGGATGAAAGTATGCCCGATGAATGGAACCTCGGTATAGTGTGCTCCATTAACAAAATAGGAGATGCTCTGACTTGTGCCAACTTCAGAGGTATAAGCCTCCCCAACGTCGCATACATAATCCTGTCATCTGTACAGTGTGGTCGCTTAAAACCGTTTGTCAGCGATCTGATCGGCCCCTATCAGTGTGGTTTTAGGCTCAGCAAATCAACCGCCGATCAAATGTTCACACTCTGACAAATTCTGGAAGAAACCCAGGAGTTTCAAGTCGATACACACCATTTCTTTACCGATTTCAAAGTCGTATAATGATTGCCTAGACAGAGGCGAGCTACACAGAGCCATGTCGCATCTCGGCATCCCCGCCAAACTCGTCCGCTTGTGCAGGATGATGATGGAGAAATCCCGCTGCTTCGTCAAACTCGGGAAATGTCTTAGGCCAGGTGATGCGTTATCATGCAACCTCTTTAACATCGTACTTGAAGCAATTGTACGCAACTAACAAGTCAACAACAGAGGTACAATTTATCAAAAGTCAGTTCAACTACTTGCTTATGCAGATGATATTGACATCACTGGGAGAACGAAGCGAGTTGTTACCGGCGCATTTGCAAGTATTGAATCGGAAGCTGCGAAAATGGTTTTGGCTGTTAATGAGGACAATACGAAGTATATGCTATCATCGAGAAAATAATCTCAACATCGTCGACTCGATCAAAACGTTACGATGGATAGGTACAACTTCAAAGTCGTCAAGGACTTTGTCTACCTGGGCTCCACTATTACATCACAAAATGACATCAGTGTACAGGTCAAACGAAGAATTACTCTTGCCAGCAGCTGTTTCTTCGGGCTAACAAGGCATTTGATCAGTAAAGGCCTCTCTCAAAGAACCGAGGAGACCTTATATAAGATCCTCATCATCCCGGTCCTGCTATATGGGGCAGAAGCATGGACCCTGTCAAAAACGGATGAGAATCTGCTTGGGTGCTTTGAAAGGAAAATTCTTCGAGTGATCACTGACCCACCAGCCCGACGAGTCTTCGAATCTATCCCTGATGGTCTACGCAGCAGAGGAAGACCCCACCTTAGGTGGCGCACACAAGTGGAGAACGACCTCAACCAACTTGGTCCGCTTAGTCCACCCTGGACTGTAAGCGCCATCTAAAGTAAGTTAAGTAAGTAAGTAAGCAACACAAACAAATGCAAAAGTAAAAAAAGGGATTTTACCCAAAACACACTTGAAAATTGGCATTAATTGCCAACCATTTACAGGAAGTACCTCGTGGCATAATGGTTAGTGCGTTGGACTGTCATGCCGAAGGTTTGGGTTTGATTCCCAGCCGTGCCACCTAAAAACAGAAATTTTTTATCTAGGGTTAATCCTCTAAGAGTATACTTGTCATGTATAAGTGCTTATCATCTAGCCGTTCGGATTCGGCAAAAAACTTTAGGTCCCCTCCATTCCTGCTAACAACGCACACAGGAATGGTTGAGAGTTGTAAGTCACTAGGCCCTGGTTCTCCACGAGCTGTTGCGCCACCCAATTTATTTTTATGTATGAACCATTTACAGTACAACATTGAAAAAAGGCATTGAAAAAAGGAAAACAAATTTGCAGTATATTTTTACACCGTGGCGGTTAATATGGCCTACTAATATATAATCATGGGAAAATGATGGTCTATATTAGCCGCACCAAGGGGTTTGGAAAGAAAATATTATAAATAAACAAAATTTTGTGTATATTGAACTTTTTATAATGTGAATATCATGATTAATTTCTCATTCTTGCATTCAAAAAATTAGTGCTTAATAGCTTAAGGAAGAGAAACCTGTACAAAATATTATTATCAACAACAACATCCATAAGCGCCTGTTATTATAGTCATTTCATAGAGAAAATCGGCTTTGAACTACAAAATATTGGTCTGTTGTTACTTTAACAAAGTATAAATGCATGCAAGAACAAGTATTGTATCCAAATATTTAAGTCACCAATCGCGGAAATTCCAGGATTGGAGCATTGTAGTGCCGGGATTTTCAGGATCAAAAAATATATCGGGATCCCGGGATTCGGGTGATAGGTGTCACAAACGGGCACTGTGTCAAAGGCAAGCACGCAACATGTCTTGGCGTATTTTCTAACGATTTTTGTAGATTGGCGCTTGGCGAAAAGAGGTAGAATGGATTCCTCATCTTCTATTCACTTGTCCTGCTCTAGCTTTTAGATGAAGACTTCATCTTTATTTTATTAAAAATGACATGGGTATAGTGTGTTACGCTTCATGAGAAGCTCCAAAATGCTTCATCGAGCAGGGAAAAGGGTTTCCCAGATTCATGTGGTGTGTGGCATAAAAATGGGCCAGCTAAGATCTAGATCTGACAGTCACTTCAACCTAACCTTACCTCATGTATGTAGCTGTTTATCAACGCCCTTGCTTACACACCTTCACTACGAGTCCTGGTACACATAAATTCTCTTATTAGACATTTTCTCAATTTAGTCTTCAGCACTTAAGATTCCAAATTTCTGGGTGAGGCTTCTTGGTTTACCGAAGATCTCTTGCTTATTAAAGAAAAATTATTCTTATAATAAATCACTTACCCTAAAAAACGTCATTGTTGATCCTCCTTCGAGTGTACCATAGGATATATCAGTTTGCTCGGCCAAATCTGCTGCACTTTCTATAGGTGTTATCATTCGCTCAACGGTAAGGAAGGCAGCTAAATTGGCAGTATACGAGGAGATTATAATCAATGTAAAGAACCACCAAATACCACCAACTATTCTCGTCGAAGTGGCCTATAAATAAATTTGAAATACTAATGATCAATTGAACAAATACGGTTAATCCTCGGGTCAAGACCTTAACTCTCTTCAGAAGTCACAAGAAGTGGTGAAACTGATTTTGTTACTTTTTCGTATTCTCACCCTAAGATCACAATTTGTGAGAGTCACAAAAACAATAGAAATTGTGATCTCCTACAAAGCAGGTCACAACTTACACTTGAGTTCTAAAATTTTTACAAATCATTGAATTATATTTTTTCTAATGGGGTTTTCCATTGGAAAAATAAATCAATCATTATATTAGCTTTTTGACATATCCATTATTTATTTATTCAGTTAAAAAAAAATCAATTTTTAGATTGAAATCTGAATTTACCAATAAAAAGTCCTATAAAAGGACATTATGTTCTCCTTGCGAAAGAGAACAAAATGTACATATATATTCTTTTATTTCTAAAGCTGGCCATACACGACGGAGACATCCGGCTCGGTTGAATTTCAGATTGGCTGAAATCCAAATGTTTTGAGTTTTTTTGTGATTAGAGGGAGAATACCAAAATGTTATCGAATCAACAACAATAATCCACTGAAAGTGGTGGAGTAAAATTTTGATCAGAGGACTCATAACGGTTGGACCTAACTGAAAGCTTTTTAATTACATTAACATATTTTAATGATTCCAAGCTATTTATTTTTTTAAAAATACATAGTTTGGGAGAAGGTTTATAATTTAATTTATATTTAGGTTCCTACCCTTGGGTACAGGTCAGATCCTTGTTGCATTAAAGTTCCAATTGCAAACCAAAAACTATTTTTTAGCGTAAATTCATTTCTTATGCTAACCAATTCGGTTTCATCCGTGTGAACATGATCACACAGCTCCCACATTTCATCCGGCTCATCATCGTTGTCAAAATTTAAGCATTGGTCTTCTTCCCGTTCTTCATCATCATTATTGCCACCGTAGTTTGTCTCACAACTGCAGTTATGTCTATAGTGGTCGTCTGCAGGTTGTTCATCGGGATCGTCGGGATCATCGATAGTTCCTGCATTTTCGAGATTTTCAACGAAAATTGTTTTACTCTCAGTATCACTGCATTCATGATCTACTGGGATATTCATGGCTTCTTGATCATTATGATGGATCTGAATATATTTCGTCGATTTTGTTTGTGCCGGTGAATCTTTCGTAGTAGCAGCTCTCAATGAACTCACCAGTGGAATCACCGAACTCTGCAGTGCTGTAAAACTTTGAGCTGCCTGATGATCCTGTTGCTTTTTGGCACGTTCTCTGGCCGCTTGTCGTATCCGACTTACCATATGCTCACAGGCCATCGAACATGGAGGTTTTGTTGGTTGCCATTCAAATGGCGAGAACCGAGCCACAATCCAAATGGTCAATGACACCAGAACATATCCAATGGCTATATAACACCATATCTCTACAGCTAAGGGATTCATGAAGGAGAAGAATTGATTTTGCACTCGTTCTGATTTCTGTGCGATAGGAGTGGTGTGTTGTATCAATATCATTAGTTATCATAATGAGCCACTTCTTATACCACATACGTTCAAACAAATACTTTCTACTATCATACGATTGGCCAATTTATTATGGATTACTTTTTCAAATTTGCAAAATACGAGTACATATATGGAGGGTGTGAAGATACATATACAATACAAAGCTCCTTATTTCTAATTATTTCAAAAAAAACTCATAATAATGAAAGCTTATTAACAATTTTTTGTTTACCTTTGGATTAAGTCCAGATCCCTGGCGAAGGAATGTACCAGTTATGAACCAAAAACTATTAGATACAGAAAACTGATTTTCGATAATATCGGATTCCTTCAGGCATGGATGCGGATTATTCCATTCGTAAGGCGAAAATCGGGCCATTACAAATAATGTAAACGAAACTAAGAGATAGGCGGCTAGCACATATAACCAAATTTCCACTGCCAAAGGATTCATAAATGAGAAAAGACGTGTTGGTTGGCTAGTTGGTACCTACAGCAACAGAAAAAAACGAATAAATAATCAAAAATAAAAACAGTTTTTACTTTTTTAAATTAAAATTAAAATAAAAAGTTAACTTTTGAATTTGGAAATTTATCTACTTGGATTTCATAAACCTTTTTTTGATCGTGCCTACATAAAACAAAATTTGGATCAAGCCAAGTTCTTGCAGGAAGCTACGCAGGCGATTCCCCCCCAAACTTCAGTGTTTATAGAGACAGAAAACTCAAGCTCCAAAATTTGCAAAGCTGATCTAACACAGGCGCCTTATAGCCTATTGAATAGACCGGAAAATGAAGGGTATAAAGGAACAATTGCGTGCAGGGGTTTTTATTATTGAATATGTTTGTTTGGCCAATAAGCATGCTTAAAACCGAAAATGCTACTAAATTCACCCATGCGTTTTGGAGAGAATGGTAACACTGGCCACTTTTCAATATTTTTGGTATAACTCGAAAACTAAGCCGAATTTGACAATTTGCCGTTTTAAACTTTTTGTTCAAAATCAAATTGTCTATTGAAATGGATAGTTCAAAAAATTTTATAAAAAAATTTAAGCAGGGAAAGTAAATAAAAACCAACCTAAGAAAAATAAAAAAATCAAGGATTTCTAAATTTTTTAATAAATTGTGCATACATTTTTTGAAGCAAAGATAGGGTCAAGTCAAGCAGAAACAAAATAATGTAGGGACTAAAGGCTTTAATATGGCGTACTAGAAAAGTAATATTTGTTCAAAATTGACAGAGATATGCCCATTCAAACTACATCATTTCCTATAATTCTTCAGGAACTGCGAAAAATGATAAGAAATTGTAAAGTTCTAGTGGCTATATCTCTGTCAGTTTTCAAATAATATGTTTTCTTATCATGTTATATTAAGGGCTTAAGACTCCACTTTACTTTGTTTAAGTATGCCTTGACCGTATCTTCGCTCAAAAAAAAAAAAAATTATGTGCTGTTTAGAAAAAAATTAAAAAAACAATGATTTTTCGATTTTATTATGTTGGTTTTTGCTAACTTTTCCAGCTTAATTTTTTTTATGAAATTTTCTAAACTATCCATTTCGATAGAAAATTTAATTTTGAACAAAAAGTTTTAAATGTAAAATTGTCAAATTCGGCTTAATTCCCGAGTTATACTTAAAATAGTGAAAAATGGCCAGTGTGACCATTCTCTCAGAAATGCATGGATGAATTTAGTAGCATTTTAGGTTTTAAGCATACTTATGGGCCAAACAAACATATTCAACAGTAAAAACCCTTGCACTTAATTGTTCTTTTTTAAAAGGTCTATTCTTTAGCATTAGTTCCTGAGTATCGGAATAAGCCTTGTGCATACAAAAAAAAAATGGTCAAAAATTTGAGATTTTTCATTTAGGGCGAGAGTGGTATCTACCTATTTTCACTGAACTTGTATTTAATGTAATAATAATAACTGTAGTTATAACCTTAAAATTTGAAAGTCTGGTAGAATGCATTCGAAAAAAAATCGAAAATTCGAAATTTTTCCTTGAAGAGGCATGGCAGTTAACCCTCTTTTTTACAATAAATTGTTATCATGTGTATGGACCACTCCGGATTGTTCCTGGATGATGAAAAAGAGTGGTAAGACTTGTAGTGCAAACAGAGAAAACATCAAAAATTTGAGTTGCGTGGCCCGTTTTCATTAAACTTGTATTAAATAATATGGAACACTTCCAAACATATTATTATAACCTTGAAATTTGGCGGAATGGTTGCGTTTGTAAACTGTAGTGCATGCAAGGGAAACAATTGGAAAAAGTGGGAATTTGCGCTCAGGGGGCATGGCTATATCAGAGTTACTAACTCTGGAAAAATCTACTTAGTTCTATTACTCCCACATCATCATGAAGCGATTATTTTATTAAATCATTTGAGCATTATTCCAATAGCTATTAAATTAAAATCAATAAGTAAGGCAGTAAGTTTTCTTAGAGCCATTTTTGTCACTATTGTTCAACTTTAGGCAAATTCTCAACTCGAGAGTAGAAATTCAAATTGAAATTTCTTTTTATCACTAATTTTTTTCTCAACTCCAGAGTTGAAAATCTAAAGTTGGCCAACTTCCGATTTGAGAGATATCGCTGGGATATTTGTGAAAATAATTCAAGAACTTTCATTTTAATAATGAAATTCCAAAATCCAGAGGTGTGACCAAATAATGAATTCCGACCGAAAAAAGATAAGTATTTGAAAGAAGTCCATAGTAGATATTTTCAAAATAATGTTGGTAGCATGGTATTTTTCAAGGCCAGGGGGTGGCATAGCTGAAGTTTTACTCTAGAGTTGAAAATCGGAAGTTGAAACGTCAACTTTGAGTGAATAAAACCAAATTAAAAGCTTGAAAATAAAAATCCTCAAGTTATATTCCACTTTGACTCAAAAAAATCGACTTTTATCTTCTGTCGGTGTAAAAAAGCCCTGTTTTTTGTGCATTTTTATCTTCGCTTAGAAAAAAGTAGCATGTTAATTACCCAAGGGGCACGCTAAGTTTGTGATAGGTTGTGGTGACTTCTGAGTAACAAAATGACGGTCGCATTTGTTTAAAAAGAACTAGTCACAGGAACACCACTGTAACCAAAAAAGCGCAGGGGTTGTCCTATTGTGCAACTTAATTCAAGTTACTATGTAGTTACACGTAACACTTGTGTAATCAATGTAGATCGTTTAAAATAAGTTTCTTTAAACTGGATTGCAACAAGTTTGAAAGGTTACAGTCAAGTTCTTGTTGACTTAATAGCAACATATCAATTAGTCTTTGGGGAGTGTACAAAGACTGAACTGAAACCTACCGAATAGTTATTGAAAAGTTTTTCGTAACTATATTTTAAGTTGTTTGACATACATATGTAACTTGTTTCAAGTAAATATTTATCAGTCTCTGAAATGTATTTCTTATTAAAATATGTAACTAAAAATACAGTCAGACATTTGTGATGTGACAACTGTTTTTCCCTCTTTTATCAATTAATTGAAACAGGTTATATTAAATAATTAATTTTCAAGTCTCTAAATATTTAATTTTCAAAACGCTCGCAGTTGAATCAATTAATATTCATTGCTACCCCCTTCAAAACTTGCGCGCTCGTAAAATTGATTAAATTTTAAGTATTTTGTTAAAAAATTGGTGCTGTTCTTTTTTTTTAAAGATTTTTTTTGTGGGAATTAATATCAAATATTGAAATATTGTGAAATTTTATAAGTTTTGAAGATGAAAAATCATGGTTTAAATATATTAAATCAATAAAAAAGTATAAAAGATCTTATTTCTTGTTTTTTTTTAAGACAGAAACATTTATTTCAGAAAAAATATGGCTGAGAGAAAGTTTCCTTTCTATAACCCCATAGCAACTGATCTTTAAGTCCAGTTCAGGGTCGGATTTAATGAAATTGTTCACATGAGTGAGATACAGGATATTGATGTCAATGACGACAGTAGACAATATCATTATTAATTTATTTTTAACACAAAATAATCATTTGTGCCAGTACTCATGATTTTGAAGTGTAAATTTAAGCCTAACTAGCCATGCTTTTTTAACACATTTCTATCTCCACTTGAAAAATGCAAAGATAAAAATGCACCAAAAGGAAAGACTTTTATCTGTTGGGGTGCCCAAAGGAAGCAAATATTGTCATGCTTCCGTCATCTTGCCGTACAGAGATTTTAAACTGTTAAATTAGTGAAAAAACTTATCAAACGAAATAAAAAAGTTAAATTAAAGTAAATACAATTACTTGCAAAACTTTATTTGAAATATATATATAAAAGTACATGCAATCCTGCATTAAATCCTATCAACACGCCTTTAATACGGTGTACAAATTTTTCATTTCACAAGTAAGTTTTTTCTCATATTTTTCATACAGTTATGTGAGATGATGTTTCTTAGGTAAATACATTATCGTAGAGTGCTTTTTAGCTATTGAACACTTCTTGGCGAAGATACAAAACCGACAAGATAGATAGACATCTAAAAATAATTTATTTAAAACGTTGAAAATTAACTTTGTATTATGGTTGCTAAATGGATTTGAGCGCCTTGCCATTACCAACAAAAACTAATTCGTCCCTGGGCGAGAATTTCACATGACATGACAGATGAATCTCAACTAAAACACTCGATTAAATTATATTTTTGTTTACATCAAATTTGCTTTTTTGAAATGAAAATGCCATAAAATATCAATTTAAAAGTAGTCTACGGTAATTTATTTACCTAAAAAACATCACTTCACATTACTTTATGTGGAAATATCAGACTAAATTAACTTATGAAATGAAATATTTGTACACTCGTTATTAAAGGCATTTTTAAAGGACTTGACGTCGCACCGCATCATATTTTATATTTCGTTTAATAAACTATTTCAATTATTCACCATACTAGTTTTTATTTCACTTGTTTATTTAGTTTTATAAGACTTTTTCACTTGATTTATAATTTTAAATCTCAATGGACTTCTCTTTAGCACGGCAATATGACAGATATGAATCTCTATTTTTTTTTTTTGTATCTTGCTGCCTCATTCACCCTCACTCTTTTTCTCTGTCAACAATGATCCTTATGAAACTTTTAAGAAACTATTATTGAGGTTAGTACTAAAGGAGTTTCACAAACGTGTTTGAAACATTTACGAACAAAACATTAATGGAGCGTTCTTTTTCTTAACAAATCTTAGCTATTTTTAATTTGTCAAACAAAGAACTTGTTGTGCACTGACGTAATTCTTTCTTTGTTATTTGGCGTGGTATATATGCATTATTTGTATCGTTGCAAATGATTCGCTATGATTTTGAGTTGGTTTAAGTACTCAAATATTCATACAATTAGTACTTAAATATTATTCATACAATAATTAACAAATTAAATTCCCCTTATCAATATTTTTTTAAGAAATTGATTTATTAAGCAAAATAACTCCCCGTTTTTTATTTAATGATGGACAAAATTTCATTGTATTAAAATTTGTCAAGTCGAGCTATTTATAGATACAAATATAAATTTTAATCAAAAAATATCAGAAAGATATTTCAAAAATGAAAATCGACAACAGAAAATACTAAATTGAAAATAATTACACAAATAAAAATTCCAAATAAATTCCAGATTCAAACAATAATATTTTGAAAAAAATGAACGCTGAACGTTAGCAATAAAGTTGGCTTTAATGAGGAAAAAGAACGCACTTTCTTTGAAACAACATGCTTTCACACAGTGACTGTTCAGTAACAACAAAAGTGACAGAAACAGTTGTCACACTAGAGTTGCATGCAAACCCTTCAATAGCTCAAGAAATTGAAAACAGTTTTGTGACCGTCTGCATGTATTTCATGTTGCAATTAGGTTTGTTTTTGCCATTTTGTTTTCAATATGCTTGCGAATTTTTTTTATTCAGATATTCAAGTTTTTGTGTGTGTTTGAGCTTATTTAGGTTTCATTTGGTTTCAAAAGCAAATATAAATTGAAAATAAATTATCAGCAAACCTTATTTTGTGAAAACCAAACAAAAAGATACTTTTTAACATGAAACCTACATTAGGGTGTCTGTAATTTTCCAAAATAATTTATTAAAGGTAAAATAAAATTTAGTGACCAAAAACATTTGACCAAACAAATTATTTCCCATCATCATTGAATTAAAAGTCATAGTATTTTATATAACATTATTGTTTATAAGTTTTTGAGTGGAGGATTTTAAGGGATAAAAGAAGAAATATAAACAGAAAAAACTAAGAATAGCTGCAGTAGTAAAAAAAAAAATAAAACGTGAAAACAGCATTACCTATACAAAATTGTATGGATTAATGACATATCGGACACAATTTTGTTAGTAAAATATTTTTTAAGGACATTCATATGTCTGCCATTAAAAAAATATGTTGAGAAATAGGCACCCTAATATATGTTAGTTGTTATTGAAGAATCTGACACCAAGTTACAATGTAGTTGTATTCAAGATTTATTTGTTATTTCTGTCACTTTTTTACTTTGTTACAAAAGTGTTATATATTAGTTTTACTGAATCATAATCAATTAGGCACTTAAGAGTTATTTCTAAGTTGCAAAAGATCAATGTCGCAAAACAGTTTCTATTTTGTTTTTAAGAACGGCTAATTTAAATTAGGTTACATTGAAACACAATGGATAACTACTCAGTTACATTTAAGCCACGCCTATTTATTTTTAGTCTCACTAAATAAGAACAGTGACCTGAATATAACAAAGTTGGAACTAAATTAATTTTAAATACAATGAGAGCATTCAATAACTTCACAAAAACTTCAGGGAAACAAAGATATTTTAAGAAAACTTCGGAGTTATTCTTGTGAAACCATATTTTTGAATTTCTTGTTGCAAAATTCAAATCTGTGCCCCTTGGGTACAACAACAAACTGGTATAATACCGTATTGTTGTTGTATTTAACATGCTACTTTTTTCTAAGCGAAGATAAAAATGCACTAAAAAACAGGGCTATTCTCAGACCATAGAATGATAACATAACCAAAGGAAACGGAAAGCTCAACCCCGTATGGTGGTCCAAGGAATCATCCATCCTCCGGAAAAACTCAAGGAGGCTTTTCCATAGAGCTAAATATAGCAACGAACCTACTGACTGGGACTTGTTCAAGATCAGTAAAAGAGAATATAAAAACCGAACAACTTATGCAAAAAGAGCAGCCTGGCAAAAATTTTGTACAGACATAGCGCCCCACCAATAATTAAATTTAGTGAAGACTTAAATATTTCATTAAAATAGACCATAATAAAAGGGACTCTAAATAATAAACCGTACATGGTATGAACTTAATATTTAATTGGGCTCTAAACAGTAACACCGGTATTCATAAACCCAAATGAAACACAAATTATCTTTGATCAGTGAGTTAAGTGTCAAATCATATCAATAAAACAAAATTCATAGCATTAAACTAACTCACCAAAGTAGGTACATTAAACGAGTAATTAAGTTAAAAATACTTCTGTCATTGTTGCCAAAGACTAGAGATAAAAGGAAACAGACGCTTGTGACACACATGCTATCTACAGCCTCAAATGAGAGAATGTATGTTCGAAGGTTCACATTTAGTGAGAAAGTGTATGTGCAGTTCCATAAATAGTCTTTGGAGAGAGCAGAGTTCTTGTTGATTGTAGTAGATTTTCGTTAAGTTTTTGAACTTAACGTTGATTAGTAGTTTATATTTTTATTGATATGAAATGTTAATTCGTGAACTAACTTCTGATTGACGTTTTAGTTAATTTGTGAATTGGAAGATATCTGAGCAGTTTTTATTGATAGGGCTGTAAACCATAAGTGGTATGAAGTCCAAAAAAATTAACATTCCATGTATGGTTCATTATTAAGGATCCACAATATTAGGGTTAATTTCACTGAAATATTTAACTCGTTGCTAAATTTTATTATTGGTAAGGCCTTATGAGTCTACAAATGATGCTGCTAGGCTTAGGAAAGTTATGTCTAAAGTTCATGCTCCTCCGGGCTTTCTCAGAAGACCGGATAATAACTACCTGGACAGACTCCTGCTCTGAGATCTTAGAATCACTTATGAGCACTCACTTCCCAGGGTGTGTCGTCGATACTCTTCCTGTGGACAGAGGCCCTAACATTTGTGAAATCTCTAATAGCATTGGTAATCAAATAGTAGATAGTAAGAAGGTGGCCTGGGCCATTGACTCCTTCTCAGCATATAAGTCTGCAGGGCCTGATGGAATTCTTCCAGTTATGCTCCAAAGCTCTAAAGACATAATTGTTCCGATTCTAGTGGAAATATTTAGGGGTTGTCTTAACATCACCTATATTCCCTCTAGTTGGAGAGAAGTCAATGTCATATTCATTCCCAAAGCTGGCAAGCCCACCCACGCTGAACCAAAAGATTTCATAATTCAAAGTTAAAAGTTCAAGTGAGCTCAACTCCATGATTGCGTTTCGCCCAGGTACGATAGTTGGGCTCATCAGTTAGATGACTATCGTACCCTTCTAAGACGCAATTTTGTATCGATGTTTATCGATAAACATCGATAAACATGTTTATCGATAAACATCGATACAAAATTGCGTCTTAGAAGGGTACGATAGTCATCTAACTGATGAGCCCAACTATCGTACCTGGGCGAAACGCAATCATGGAGTTGAGCTCACTTGAACTTTTAACTTTGAATTATATATTCGGTCACTCCACTTAAACAGAAGAATTTCTTTTCAAATTTTCTTCAAATTCAATTATCAAAAGATTTCAGGCCAATAAGCCTATCCTCTTTTCTTCTTAAAACCTTAGAAAGACTTATAGACTTCACATACGCTTAAAGCTTAATGACATTGTTCTCTCGCTGGCCCAACATGCTTACATGAAAGGCAAATCTGTTGAAACAGCACTTTATGAGGTGGTCAGCACAATTGAGAAATCAATAGAATTCAAGGAATTTACATTGGGAGCATTCTTTGACATATGTAGAAGGGGCCTTCAATAATGTTGAAAACATTGAAATTCGACAAGCCCAACCTCGATGGGTAGCGATCCAAGGCTCTTAAATTGGATTGACTCCATGCTTCAGACGAGACTTGTAAATGCACAAATGGGTCAAAGCAAGCTTAAAGTAAGGACGTGGAGGGGCACTCCGCAGGGGGGGTTTATCTCCCTTGCTCTGGCTTCTGGTCGTTAATCAGATCCTGGTTAATATCAATCTCAGCGGGGTCAAAATCGTGGCATATGCTGATGATATTGTAATTATGGCCTCAGGGAAATTTGTCCCCATACTGTGCGTGTCCCTTAACAAGCTCAATCACTGGGCCAAAAGCTGTGAACTTAATGTCAACCCACTCAAGACAGAACTAGTTCTGTTTACAAGATAACGCAAAATTCCAAATATAAACCCCCCCACTTTAAATGGGCCATGCTCCAAATAACTGGTACGGCAAAATATCTTGGACTGATTATTGATCGTAAACTCAACTGGAAAGAAAACATAAAGGAAAGGGAAAAGAAAGCATCAAGAGCATTCTATACTTGCAGTAGACTCTTCGGTAAAAGATGGGGTCCAAGCCCTAAAACCATTCAGTGGATGTACACAGCCATAATAAGGCCAATCCTGACTTACGCATGTTTGGTTTGGTGGCCAGCCTTGGATAAGGCAACCAATCTTAGAACCATGACAAAAATTCAAAGACTAGCATGAATCGGCACAACCAGTGCCATGAGAACTACACCAACTGCAGCCCTAGAAACATTCCTCTCACTAGCCCTACTTGATCTTTTTACGAAAGAGATGGCGGCCAAAAGTGCTCTGCGACTTCAACAATGCAATAATTGGGCCTTTACGGTCATAGAAATATCATGAGATAAATTATAATAAATAAATTGGGTGGCGCAACAGCTCTTGGAGAACCAGGGCCTAGTGACTAACAACTCACAACCATTCCTGTGTGCGTGTTTGTTGGCAGGAATGGAGGGGACCTACAGTTTTTTGCCGAGTCCGAACGGCTAAATGAGGAGCACTTTTTTATGACAAGTATACTCTTGGAGGATTTGTCAGTTCCTCGCAAGAGGCAGGACCTCGAATAAAACATTTCTGTTCTTAGGTGGCACGGCTGGGAATCGAACCCACACCTTCGGCATGACAGTCCTACGCACTAACCATCAAGCCACGAGGTACTACCATGAGATATACCAACATAAACATTCAGACAGACTACACATTACCGCACATTGATTTTAATCCGGTAGCCCTAACAGATCTTCCCACAAGAACACTCTGGACGAAAAACCGGGTCATAAACAATAATCATGTTTTGGTCTTCACGGACGGCTCCAAAACTAACGAAGGAGTAGGGTCAGACATCTTTTCAGTTAATACACCCTTAGACAGAACAATAAAGCTTCCAGATTTCTGCAGTGTCTTCCAAGCGGAAGTGCTCGCAGGCTGCAAAGAGCCTTTACACGTGTAAGTTAGTTAACAACAATATTGAGATTTTTATTGATAGCCAGGCGGTAATCAAAGCCATTACCTCAGTTGTGACAAAGTCAAAACTGGTTGTTCGTTGTCGTGATGAGTTGAAATTACTCAGCGAATCAAACAGTCACCCTTCGATGGGTCCCAGGACATCGTGACATATACGGGAAGGAAATGGCACATGAATTGACCAAAACCGGGTCATCTCTTGATCCGAGCCAAACCGACTGCTCTGTTCTTATGCCACTAGAGCAAGAAAAAAGAAGAATTTGCCAGAATTTCCTCAAAGTTGCCAACGACAGATGGTCAACAATTGATACCTGTCGTATTTCGAGGAACTTATGGCTGGATATTTCAAAGAAAAAAACTGAGTATTTACTCAAGATAAGCAGGCCTCAACTATCCCTATTGTTTGGAATCCTAACAGGTCACAACACAATGGGAACTCACTTAAGCAGAATGGGCATCGGCTCATCTGACTTATGTAGAGGGTGTCAGGATGAAGAGGCAGAGGAGGGCTCAATTCACTTCCTCTGTGAATGCCCCAGCCTAGCCAGAACTAGAAAGGCAGCCCTCGGAGAATACTTTTTCGACGAACTGGGTGACACGTCTCGTGTTTGCCACTGAGAAAAATCCTTAAATTCGCTCAGAACTCAGGATGGTTCAGGGAGGCCCCCCATACCTAAACTTCCAATAATCCATTTCCTTCCCCCTCCTTATACCTACCTTACACTCAGGGGAGCGCAATGGATCCATTGAGATCCGAGTGAGGTGATGCGACCTTCTCGTATCATCACCAAATTTAACCTAACCTAACCTAATCATAGAATAAAATAAATTCAACACTCTTAAAACAGAAAGAAATAAAAGTGCTTGAATTTTGACAACACTAGCTTGTCTAAAATATTTTACAATTTAAGTTGGGTCTTGTGTGTAAATGGAAATTCACACACAAGTGCAGTGCATGCTGCGCATTATACATCAATTTATATTGAATAATTTTGAATGAACAACAACAACCTGTGTGTGTTACCACCAAGTTTATAGGCTGGAGTTATAGCTATTTCACGAGAGCCACCTCGATCATCAGACTCCTTTAGTGGTGCTTAGTCTGGTTATGCTCGTATTAATTGAAAAACTTTTGCCATCATATGGGAGTGAACCATGAACCTTGCGATTCAGAGGCCGATGCACTACACACCGCGCCACTGAAGCCACATGGTTAGCTCTATCCCAATGCAGGTTTCGTTGTTTATCTTAATGCTAGTCGCTGTTGCAATTGATAAGCAACGAAACCTGCATTGGGATAGAGCTAACCATGTGGCTTCAGTGGCGCGGTGTGTAGTGCATCGACTTTAAGGCGGGACATGACACCATTCATGCCACGTCTAAACTCGTTTCTGATGTCCAATGGAACAAATCTAAAAAGCAGTGTACGGGTGCCTGTCTGGTTGATTTGGAGAAGGCCTTCGACACCGTATGGCTAGAGGGTCTTTATCTAAAGCTGACCAGACTTGGCATTAGTAAACCACTATTGTATATGCTTTATGATATGCTCAATGGTAGAAAGTTTGTTGTCAAGAGTGGCAATGTGACTTCTGCCACAACCTATAATATTAAAAATGGTCTTCAGCAGGGAGCGGTCAACTCGCCGATTCTATTCAGCATTTACACCAGCGATCTGATAAGTAGTCTAACTCAGGCAATTGCGTATGCCGACGAATTAATTGCGTACAGAACAGCTCCAAAAGTCGAGGTCATCAGAATTCTTTTGCAGCGTGACTTCGAGAAGATTCAGCGATATTGCGATGACTGGAAGTTGAAAATCAACTTCCAGAAATCAGAAACTATCTTGTTTAGGACTCCGTTGCATGGAGCCACAAGGGATACGAGAAAGAACTGGCGTAAGCTGGTGATCGTAGGGCCAAATGGACAGCCACTGGCGAGTAAAAGTGTAGTAAAGTACCTTGGCATATGGATGGATCAGTATCTGTATTTCGACAGACATATAAATGCTGCTCTGTCCAGGGCTAGGGGAGCTTTTGCCCTGACGAAACGGTTGTTTTATAGCAGCCGGCTTGACAGCAGGGTGAAGGTGATTTGCTACATGGCCCTCATACGGCCGATGATTGCCTATGGGTGCCCGGTTTGGTTCAACGTTGCCCCATCTCAAATGGAAAAGATTCGGGTGTTTGAGAGGCAGTGTCTTAGACGCTGCCTTGGATTACACAGAACACCAGAGTCGGAGTACAAACATTATTATTCTAACCTGGTTCTATACAACGGCGCCAACATAAACAGGATAGATAATTTCTTGCTGAAGCTTATTCGGGGTCACATTGCAAGAGCAATGTCCTCGACCAACAGCTTAATTTTTGGGGCTTATTACCCTAAAAACTACTATTACGAGAGTGTGCGTCTAAGCGGCTTTATTCCGCCCGATGCATTCCTCTATTTAGACAGTCGAGGGCTGATCCAGGATAGAGCGGCGGTTCCGCTAATCTAACACGTCGGCCGTAGAACTGTAGATCGGCGGCTCCTTTATGATCGAGACGTCCTCGCACAACACGGAGCGGAGCACCTTCGGTTCAGTAGGACTGTGTCCGATCGGGACCGAAGAGATAGGGTAAGGCAGGAGAACCAGTTCTGGTGGTTGAAACCTGAACAAGAAGTTAATTCGGATATATAAAAGTTAACTATGCATTTTTTATGCCATGGCCGACTGACATAGGTTTAGGTAGTTAGTTTTAAGCAGGGACAGTCAGGGTGGCACCAAAAAAAAAAAAAAAAAACCCAATAAGAATACAAAAAAAAAAAAAACCCGAAAATGCTTGCTGTGGCTGTTCTAGTTTGTAAGTAGTTTGTTAGTAGCTTTAAGTAGTTTTATAGTAGTTTTAATTAGTTTTAATTAGTTTTAATTAGTTTTAATTTAGTTTTATTTAGTTTGTAAGTTTTATATAAAACACAAAAATAAAGTCATTGATACCGAGTTTTTTAAAATTCTTCTCGGTGAAAAATAAAACCGATATGAATTCTAGTTTTAAGATAGTTCGTAGGCCGAAAGGCATTAGCATTAAGTTATTAGTTTAACTTAGAGCGCCCGAATGGGGCCAGTAAGTTAGTTGTAAGATATTGATAAGTAGGCTAGTTTTTATGAATTTTTGTCTAGCTTTAAGATAGTTTTAAGATGAATGAAAAATAAAAATGAATTTATAAAAAAAAAAAAGTGCATCGGCCTCTGAATCGCAAGGTTCATGGTTCGCTCCCATATGACGGCAAAGAGTTTTTCAATTAATACGAACATAACCAGACTAAGCACCACTTAAGGAGTCTGATGATCGAGGTGGCTCTCGTGAAATAGCTATAACTCCAGCCTATAAACTTGGTGGTAACACACACAGGTTGTTGTTGTTCATTCAAAATTATTCAATAAAATATTTTACATTTTTCGTCGAAAATTTTTGGTGCCTTGAATGGAAACATCTGATTCAAAAACCAGATTACTCCATATTTTTGAATATCAAGAAAAATACAACAAAGCTCTTTTGAAAATCAAAGGACAAGATATTCCAAAAACCTAAATTTTTCTTCTTCATTAAATAAGTTAAAATTTCATAAAAAATAAATAAATTTTTTTTTGGAATTGTCTGGTTTTTGCTCCGTTTTTTGGTGAAAGTAAATGAAAGCTTCGTTTTCTTCATCACACACCTACAAACTATGGAACCAACTTGTGTTTTTCCATTTAATATAATATCTTGCAAGCTGAAGCCCCGTTTCAGACTCAAATCTTGGTCCCCTTAGCAATGTTTGCATTTTGCAAGTTTTTCACGTGCAGTGCAATGAGAAGAAAACTCCAGACTCCAGTACGAAATTGCGGTTTTGCCCTCTAAAAGTACTTGAGAGTGCTAGGACGCCATATGGCCCTAGGCTCAATGATAGGAAAATCCCTATGCACATCTCCGCGTGGTAGAGGGCGGGTAACGCTAACGTGCAGGGGGACCGAATGGATGCCGGGATAAGCAGACAACCCAGCGATGCTGGTTAGGGCACAAACTTGTCCTTGGGATGGTTAAAAGCCCCCTTAAGACGGATGAACTGCAGGTGGCGGTCAACGGCATGATAGTCTGGTGGCGGAAGAGCTTTGTTTTGTTAAAAGGCCAACGGCAGCAACAGGTAGCATCTATAACTAATATTGGGCGGCTACAAAAGGCGTCTGTTTCCCATAGTGGGCGTCCTCGAGCAGTTATGTGTTTGACCATACAAAAGGCGGGTGTGCCTGTCAAATCTGAGCTTCTGTATGTTATTCATCATATCTCGGAAAACACCATGGTGGAAGGATATATGCAAATACATGAATTATGACAACAAATGGAAATGAGTCCCCAAGAGGTTATCTTTTTATAGAAAATCCTTCTGTAGCTTCGGTTGCAGTAAACCGCACATCGGATTTGGGGGTGCGGCATCTTTCATGTACGAGCGTCAATCAAGACGCCATACTAATAAATGAATCGTTGACAAATAGAAGAAGTCTTTCAAGAAGTGCAAATGTTACTTTTGGCTACCGCATACGTACGAAAATCGGAGCATGGAACGTTCCATTCTAGTACAGCGATGTAGATACGATCAGATTGAGCGTGAAATGCTTCACCTAAAGATCAGTATCCCGGGCATAAGCGAAGCTAAGTGGAGAGGAAGAGCTGAATACAGATCAGACACTGGACAGACGAGAATGCTGTATTCCAGGGAAGATGAAAGAGAGGGCGGCCAAAGACTGCATGGTGTCGGAATCATGTTGAACGAAAAAGCGAGGCGTTGTCTTATATCCTGGGCGCCCATTTCTATGAGATTAATGACAGCAAGGTTTCGTTCAAAAATTCGTAACTTCACAATTATTCAGTGCTACGCCCCCACAGATGAAGCGACCGAGGAAGACAAAACTTCGTTCTACACTCATTTTAACTCGGTTTACAGTAGTGTTCCGAGATCCGACATCATAGTTGTTATGGGAGACTTAATGCCCAAGTCGGTTCAGACAATCACGGACTGGAACGCGTGATGGGAAGAAATGGCTTGGGGTCACGGAATGAAAATGGTGACTTGCTTGTCGACTTTTGTAACGCGAATCGTCTTGTGATAGGTGGGACTGTATTTAAGCATATGACGTGCAGCAAAATTACCATTAAAATTACCATCCGGATGGTCAAACCGAAAACCAAATTGATGATATCATGATTCAGCAGCGATGGAGGAAGTCTATGTGGGATGTCCGGAGTATAAGAAATGCCGATGTGGGAAGCGACCACCATTTGGTTCTGATGAGTCTCAAACTACGAACCTAAAAACCAGCGCAGGATGCAGCAAGGAGCTCAAAATTCATTACTAATGCTTTAAATGACCCCAACATATGTCGAAACTATGTCACCACCCTTAACGACAGAGTCTCGTCATTAAACGGAATCCAGCATCCAACAATAAATGAGATGTGGGGTGAAATTAAAAGTGTTTTCATGGAGGCTGGATCCAAAACTGTACCCAAGCGAACGAGACGTAGAGACTCTTGGATATCCCAAGACACCTGGGATAAGATCGAACTTCGCAAATCGTTGAAAATCCAAATAAATGCTGAAGCAGATGCTCAACGAAAGGCTGACTTGCGAAGAGAGTACCGCATTGCACATAAGATGGTCTATCGCTGTGTCAGACGTGACAAGAGGGTGAGATTATATGGACTCGCAGATAATGCGGAAATCGCTTCCAGAAGAGGAGATATCCGGGAATTTTACCAAATAGCCAAAGATGTTATCGGGAAAAAAAGCAACACCAATCATCCTGTAATGGATGTGGATGGCACACTTTTGGTATCAATTGAGGATCAGCTTCGTAGATGGAGGGACCATTTTTGTGCCCTGCTAAATGAGGATAATCGAGCAGTCGATGGAATTTCAATCACCGCTTTACCTCATGTTCGTGGATTTTGAGAAGGCCTTTGATCGAGTTAACCGAGAATGTATATGGAGATCGTTGCTTGGTAGAGGAATTCCACCAAAAATTGTTGCCATTATTAAAGAGTCCTACAACAACGAAAGGTGTTTTGTTTTGCACAATGGGCAGCTATCCGACTCCTTCGTAGTGCAACAGGGGGTGAGACAAGGGGATGTTCTATCGCCAATTCTCTTCCTGCTGGCGATGGACGACGTATTGATGGACAGTGTTGGTACAGCTGAGCGACAGGGCATTCAATGGAGACCGTTCGAAAGGCTCAGTCATTTAGACTATGCCGATGACATATGTCTACTGGCAAATAACATCAGTGGGCTGAACGGGATGTGCCAAACACTGCAAGTGAAGGGAGAGTCGAGTAGTCTAAAAATAAACAGCAAAAAGACAAAAATAATGCACAGGCCGCTCCACACAGCAACGTATTATTCTACAGGAGACGCCAGTTGAAGTAGTGGAACAGTTGAACTACCTTGGCAGTATTGTTTCTGCAAACGGTGGTACAAATACAAATCTGGACGTTAAAAGTAGAATAAATAAAGCTCGTGCTGCCTTCGGTACTCTGTCCCCAATTTGGAAATCCAGTCAAATATCCTTACGCACTAAGTTGAGATTCTTCGAATACAATGTCAAATCCGTGCTGTTATATGCTTGTGAAACCTGAAAAGTCACGTCTACCATTTCGAAGAAATTGCAGACTTTTGTGAATCGCTGTCTTCGCCACATCCTAAAGATTTGCTAGCCACAAATAATATCAAATGAGGAATTGTGGCATAGGACAAGTCCAGAGCGGCTGGACGTCGACATAAGAAAGCGTAAATGGCGTTGGATTGGTCACACACTGAGGAAACCAAACGATGAAATTGCAAAGCAGTCCTTGAATGGAATCCTCAGGGTGCACGGCGGGTTGGAAAACCAAGAACAACATGAAAATCAACTGTCTTAGAGAAAGCAGAATCCCAGAGAAAGACGTGGCCACTGCTAAAGTACCTACCTTGCAGCAGACCGTGAAGTATGGAAACGTTTTGTTGACGCTCTATGCCCCAGCCGGTGTTACAGGACACGATGATCATAAGGTACTTACACCGAACGGTGCGGAATTTTTTGTTTTTTTATTTCTGCATCAAAAAACATATTTCGTCAAAAAGTGGAAATATCTTGTTTTTAACCTGGATGCTTCAATTTTAATCTGGCATCTGAATTTCTCTTTCCGTTCAGGCTTTTGATATATTTAAGCTTAAATATACTTCTTAATACTTAAACAATGTTTTGTCGGAAATGACTGGCTGTATAATTCGACTGAAGTCTTGGACGAGCCTTTCAGAAGGAAGGTGTGCGGCGGATGAGTTCAACATAGAGAATCAACGCTGCCCCAAACAGTCTTGAAGACAGAAACCGAGAAGAGTGTGTTCCCACTTAGGCTCTTCTCCTTTCATCAAGGCAAAAGCGGAAGAATTCTGAAGATTGAATCAATGGTGGAGTCAACGGTTCCAGTCAGGCCTAACCACTTAGAGAACATCTTTTATGGGCTACTATAACATATTGGGAGCTCAGGCCTATAAGGAGCGGTTAATCCGGCTCCCCACCTTTGCAGTTTGATTGTAAGTGTCTGCCCTCCAGGTTGACGTGCCATCGGGGTGACTTCCCGGCCCCTTTAAGAGATTTTAGTTCCGAAGCAACAACAAGCCTCTGATACGGACGGGTTTGCTGTTGACGAACCTACCAAACGAAATAAGGACAGCGAACTTCGGATCTGCACGTGGAATGTTCTGTCTCCCTATACACCACGTGCAGATGAGGCCCTAGACTGCTACAAAGCAGACATTACGAACATCCAACTGAAAGACTGCGACATCTACTACTGTGAGGCCTGGTTCACACGAGATTGTACCGCACGTTTTTTATCGCATTCAGTTTTTACCGAACAAATATCGGGTGTTCACACGATATTTATATTTATTCGTTTAAAACTCGAATAGCTGCAGTATAATGCAAATGAATGGAAAAGTTTGAATTTATGAAGTATTTTATTTTTATCTTTTTAAGGACAAGGGCTAGAAAGCTGAAATTTGTACGGATGATAGAAATTATTGATTCAAATATGAATTAAAAAATAAGACTCCTAGCATACCTTTGGACGGAGATAACGGCAATATTTGAGCGCTTTCATATATGAACTCATATCTCTTCAGTGCATTAATGAATTTTCTTGTTGTTTCTAAATGTCACATATAAATGGAATAACGGTTATTTTAATACCCCATATATTATCCTACGTGGTATATAAGCGACACAATCTTGATTTTAAATTGATCGAAAAATCCAAACAATTGCATTGAAATTACCTGCTTGGACCATTGTCCACCACCATCCACCACCGAGAAGATCCCGTTATCTACATGGAATTTTTTTTATTAAAATTTGATATGGATGGCTTTAAAAAATTATAGCTCCCGTTCTACTGATTGGATCTTCATGGTTAAGATCTTTAAAGAAAGTTGACATAACGAGCTATATTGTATAAGAAAATCATTGAGGAGGGGCAAAAGTTTTCATACTAAGGGGTGAATAAAGCCCAACTCAATTCCATTTATTATTTTATTCTAAATTCAAATGTTGATGAAAATTTTTATAATTTTGAGAAACTAAAAAAGCATATATATTGCCTCATTTCTCTTCTTTATTTTAAGACCTTAACCTACAAGATTCAATGAGTATCACCGGAGTTATAATTTTTTTAAATCAACCATATCGGTCGATAACTTTTTTTTGTGTACATCGGCTTTTCTCTTCACTGAAGCTCATTCGATGCCAACGAACAAATACCCAACGTGGATTTAAACCGTGTGAACGAGACTATATAAAACTAATACGCCACTGGAAGACGATACGTCGCAATTCATTCGTTTTTTTTTTGATAAATCCGTTGAGTATTCGATAAAAGTACTTAGATGAGTACGTTTTCTTGCCGTACAAACGTCGTGTGAAAGGCTCTATGCGAAATATAAACGCCACTGCTCATTCGCACGGATTTATACTGCAAAAAACTGTGCGGTACAATCTCGTGTAAACCAGGCCTGACTGTTATCGACCACAAGGGCAGCGTCTTTTTGGATGTGGATTCGTCGTTAGAAGCAGACTTAGGCAAGAAGGCTTGAGTTTCAACTATGTGAACGAATGCCTAACGACAATTAGCATCAAGGCTAGATTCGCTAACATTAGTCTGAGCAGAAGAGGAGAGGAGTGTTCCTCACAAGCTTGTAAGAAGAAAAAAGAAAGAGCATGAGAAGTGCGCGATCGAGGAAATAGAGGGATTCTATTGCATCCAAAAATATATGCATATGCGTAATTGTATCTTCCTCAAAAAGCTTTTATTACTTAAAACACCGCAATATCTATATGTCAAGATCGGCGAATGTGTTCATGAGAGGACATATAATTTATATATACCTCCATTTAATTTTCTGAACAATAAAGGGATACTTTTTGTCCATGCTGTTATTATTTGGAACTCACTTCCAGTAGAAATAAAACAAATTGAAAACCTAAATGAGTTCATTCGCCACTTAAAAATTAATTTCTCTTCCCCCTGATCTCTTCTTCTTTTTATCCCTTCTTTTACTATCTACATTTATCTCCATCTTATTATCTTTCTCTATTTACTTCTTTTAAATTTTTGAATTATTACATAGTAATATTTCTTTTTGAACGAAAGTTTTATTTTTATTTTTTCTCACATTTTGTCATTATTTGTAATATACATATTATGTATATTAGTCAAAGAATTGTCATTTGTAATATACATATAGTACTTAAGTCAAAGAATTGTACGTTATAAGATATATTCTTAATGTACACACTCATGTTTTTGAATAAACTGAAACTGAATTAAGTGCGGATGTTGTACCAAAAAGTGAAAGGAACCTCCCAGTGTTACTAGGCCCCAACCAAAGCCTTCAATGATGATCAGCGCAGTCGGTGCTGAGGATTTGGAAAAATCATTTCCGCAAAATGTATAAGGGCGATTATGAACCGAATTCCACTACCATGTAGATTGCACCATTCAATATGGGTGACGTAGGCCAAAAATTTCGTCCACCCGATCTCGTAGAAGTAAAGATAGCTACCTACATATATCTAAGCTTAAGTCCAATAAAGCTGCTGGAGCTAATGGCCTTACGGCTGAGCTATTCAAAGCGGCTGGCGATGATGAATTGGTTAGGAGCATGCATCAGCTCATTAACAAAATATAGTTGGAGGAAAGCATGCCCAATGAGTGGAACCTCAGCATTGTTTGCCCAACCCTCAAGAAAGGGGATGCTCTGGACTGCACCAACTACAGAGGCATCAGTCTTCTTAATATCGCTTACAAGATCTCTGCCATACTTTGTGAAGCCCTGAGGCCATTCGTCAACAACCTGATAGGTCCATATCAGTGTGGCTTTAGGCCAGGGAAGTCCACCATCGACCAAAAATTCGCACTACACCGTAGTATCAAATCGTATCAAATCGATAACCACCACCTTTTCATCGATTTCAAGGCCGCTTATGACAGCATCTATAGTGACGAGCTATATATGTAGAGCATCGTCTAGTTTTGGTATCCCTCCCAAACTTGTGCCTTTGTGCAGGATGACCTTCATCAAGGTCGGCAAAGACCTCACCGATACCTTTGATGTCAAAAAAGGTTTAAGTCAAGGTGACGCGCTGTCATTGAGTAGTGCAAAACTCTCACGTCAACACGAGAGGCATAATCCTTCAAAAGTCGGTCCAATTACTCGCTTACGCTGACGTCATTGACCTAATCGGATGGACAAAGCGTGATGTCAGTGCTGCTTTCTCGAGTATTGAGAAGGCAGCCAAAAAGATGGGTTTAACGGTGAATGAAAACAATACGAAATATATGCTGTCAACAGGAAAGGACACCTAACACCAACGTCTCGGACAGAACATCGCTATAAGCTGCGTTTTATTATCTGCGGTTCTGGGTCGAGGTTATCTTTTAACATGTAGAATTGTAGACATTACAAAAACAACATGGAATTCAGGTTTCTATCGAGGTTTATTTCACAAATCCAGATAAAATGTTCACTCTGATTCAGATGGCTATTTACCATTGTGAATGATGTCAGCGATTTGTTAGCAGCGAGACAAGCTTAACATGAAAAATAAAGTAAACATATGGAAAAGAGATTGATATATAACACTGTTTTAACACTAACCCGCATCATTTTATTTTCACGATGTGAACCATATAGGTTATGAGCGATAATAAAACGCAGTTATAGACAGCTATAACTTTGAGGTGGTCAGAGACTTTGTCTACCTAGGATCCGCTATAAAATCAGCAGAAATTGTCTTACCAATCGCTGTTTCCTTGGGCTAAGAAGGCAATTGAGATGCAAAGACCTCTCTCTCTCTGTATAAGATGCTTATCATCCCGATCCTGAAGTATGGCGCAGAGGTATGGACACTATTAACGGTAGATGAGAACGCGTTAGGCCGTTTTGAGTGAAAAATTCTCCAGGTGATCTGTGATCCCTTCTGCATAGATGGGGAATGGAGTAGAAGATACAACAACGGGCTGTACAGCGACACCGACCTAACCACAAAAATGAAATGAAATGACTGAAATGGCTGGGTCACTTAGAGCAAATGGACATCAAGAAACTTGTTGGTTGAGGCCCTGGTCCACCCCGGAGTGTAGTACCACCTTAAGTAAGAAAGTAAGTAACTTAAACGTACAAACAGAAACATAAGTTTCGGTATTTTTGAAGTTATGTCACATAAGGCAATAATTATTGTCCTTAAAGAACTAGCTTTATAATAATTTTCCCCTCAATTCAAATTCGGGGTATCAAAAAACCTTATAAAGTTGAAGTCTGTGCCGAGATTCAGCTATTTCAGCGAGTGAGATGAGATGACTCGCCTTACTCGCCGACTCATCTCACTTCACTCGCAAAAGTGATTCAGCTATTTAAGTGAAATGAGAAAGTTCGAATTTAGTTTCGAACATGAGACAAAGAATTAATATAAAAGAGCTTAATTCGTCCTCCTTGTCACACTCGTTACGCAAAACGAAATGAAACAACAAATACAACAATGTACACATTGGAATCTTTAATAATGGAGTTTAGAGTATCTTTTGTTTCAATTATTTTTTTTGTTATAATTAAAGTTTAATGTGAGTCTCACCCTTGAGAAAAAAAAGTTTAAAAGTGTTGAAAGTGAATAGAATATAAATTTATTTAATATACATATATATGTGCATATGATAATAAAATAAAATTAAAGAATCAATAAAAGGGTAGTTGTTTTTATCTACGTTGTTGTTTTTTTATTTCGTTTCCTATCCATGAATAGGAATTCTTGAGAAAAGCACATACACCTATCCAAAACTAGAAATTTACCAACACATACACCAAGTCACTGTGGAAATATCTGGCGAGTAATCTGACATTTCATTTCACTCGCTCACTCACTCCCTTTTGTTAACTGAATCGCTTTTCGACGAAAAGTGACTCATCTCACTCAGCCGCAGGGGGCTTCGAATTAGCTGAATCTCGACACTGGTTTTCATGACAAAAGCTGTGAAGTGATGTCAAGTAGTGTTGGCAAAAACCATATCAAAATTAACCAAAATTATACAAAAAATATAACAAAAAAGCATCAGAGGTAGAAGCAATACATGAACTTAAAATTACTTTAAATGTAAACTCAACTTACTTTGAATAATATTCCAATACCCAAATTCATAAATGGCTTTGTAAAATCAATAACACTTTCACGAGCATAATTAATTGTCATCGAAGCCACTGCTAAATCAGCTCTCTTTTGAAGCAAAAACGAAAAACAGTATACATTTTCAAAATTATCATATATGTTTGTATGCAACTAAAATCAAAAGCAATACCCTCTCCATAAGTTCTCGAACAATGCCATTCCAAGTATTAGTTTCAGGATTAAAAACACCGTACATGGCATCAGGTACCAACTCGATTTTGTAATGAAATCCAACTTGGCCAGCTATTGCTTTTAGTAGGTCGATGCAAAATCCCTCATAGCGAGCATTGCCAGTTAGATTAGCATCCTCTTTCACCATGACATAAGGCTTCTCCTATATTTGAAGTATAAAAAACTTTAAGAACTTTTTGTTTTTCATTAATAACTTATTAAACTAACCAACCTTTCGCGTCATTACAACGAGAGTAATGTTTGTTGAATTGATATCGTAAAATGCAGAAGGATCTGTTACATTGACACCTTCTTCTGGATTCCAAAAGCCAACCTTTTGTATACGCTCTTGTTTGAGTTTGAGCAAATCGATTTTGAAATTATTTCGCCGACCTTCACTGAATTCAACATTTCCCGTTAGTCCACTTATGCTGGCCTTGTTTGAAGAAATGTGACATTAAACGGAAAAACTTTCAATTTTTCAAAAAATTCTTTCAGTTATAAATGTTGTGCACAAAAATTCAGTGAAAAAAATGTTTTTTAGTACCCAAAATATGGTCTGTAAATCTTGTTTCGTCTGTCAATATTTTGATAATATTTCAAAATTCTGTCAGCAGTATTAATAAAAAACTGGTATCCGCTCCCTAACACACGTAATAACTGGCACATGGATAGACAATTTGTCCGTTTGATAACTTTTCTTATTAAAAAAGATATGATATCTTTCCAGTATTTATCACTTCACCAAATTCACCACTTCATCAAATTATGGTGATTTTCTAATACATGTGTCACATGCATGCACTGCCATACGAAGTGTATACTGGTAGTAGTAAACGGTGCTATCATAGGCGTGCGTGAATGTGTTAAGAAGTTATCCGTTCATTATACGTGGAATCTGGCTAGTTAAAGTTATCCGTACGTTAACACACGTCACAGACTATTACGCATTTGTTAATAAGAATTACTAGTTAACAGATGTATAAACGCTAGCACGTTGTTATCCGCCGTTTATTAATATGGGGGTGTATGTTTTAAAATGTAGGCGATTCAGTTTTGCGTTTAACTTGTTGTTTTTCAAAAAAATGGTATTCATGCAACGTGAAAGCTCTGCTCTCAGAATGAAAAATTGCTCTTTTGAATACAACAGGGATTCTTAAGATATCATTTCAGAAATCCTTTTTCTGTGAGCGCTTCTCACGATACAATACCGTGTTTTTTTGGGATTTTATATATAGTACAGTGAGAAATTCCCAATAAAACGCATCGGCCGCTGCCTGTATTTTTGTGTTTCAAATATGGTAGGTACCCCTGAATAGCTGTCGCAACACAAAAATGTGAATTTTATGAAAGTTAAAAGTAGAAATAAACCAAAACTATTAACAAAAACTAACTTATGTTGACGTAAAATATGAAATATAACCATTGTATATAGAGTCTATAGTACTATCATGGGTGACGAACGACTGGCATGAACCAAGTGACGGCTTATGAAATTACTGGTGCTGAGCCTAACTAAGTGTGTACAGCTGAATTGTAAACCTAGAATATGGCAAATGAAGAATAGAGTTTAATAATAAAACAATGAGAGAGCTGTATACTTTTTTTATAAGAGTTGGAGGGAGGCAAGAAATCAAGCAATTTAGTTTTTTTCAAAGGTATTGGTTTTGTCAATGAATAATAGGTTGACAGTTGGGTGCGTATGCGTATTTGGCTCTGATGTGGGCTGAAATGAAAGTATGATTGTTTTTCTTTCTATCGTTGGGAAATAAAAAATATGTATTTGGAAACAAACAACAAAATATACGTTTGCAAGTTGCAAGTTATATTGTAAGATTGTATTTGTAACCATGGTTACTTTAAATCTTTTTATTTGTTTATTTTACTTTTGTGTTTTCTTTCGTGTTTTGTTTTTATCAGATTTCACATTCACATTTCAGTCGTAAAATAGCTTTGGTGGGGGGAGGTTGCTGCTGTTAGGTATAATTTTCGTTGTCATTTAGTGTGTATATTTTTGGGTTGTTTTGATTACTTTCGTTTTTTGTTATTTTTATTGGTTGTTGTTGGAATATGGTAAGCACGTAGGTGGTTGTCATTGACGGCTGCTGCTGCCGCGTACGATCGGAATAATTTTGTGCTGGGGTAGGTAAAAAAACCAATTTTTGTTTGGGGTGGTTGGTTGCTTTAGGTCTGTTTTCGTTTGGATATTCTTAGCATTGCTTTTGCAGCACTTTTCGAGTCTGACACAGTTGGAATAAAAAAGAAGTGCAAAAAAAGAGCCCTGAACAATCAGTGAAATATCTATCGATAATTAAACAATAGGTTTGTTTGGTTACTTTTGTAGCACGAGGTTCAAAAACTGTCAAATTATTGAAAGAAGGGGAAAATTCTTTTATAGAGGGGAAAACTTGCTACAAAGTTAACAAACGCGAAAAACTAATTTTGTATCACTTTTGTGTACGAAACTTCAATCGTGACACACACGACACACTATCAAACACTACAGGCAAATCTTAAGTCTCACATAAACAAAAATACACACAGACGTGGATTTGACAGTTTTTTACTTCCTGCACACAGAAATTGGTGTAGCAGAAATTTGCAAGATTTTTTATGGAGGGGAAATTTCTTGCTCTCTCATTTTGCTCTCTCGTTGCTCCACTTTGGAGTTAACAAACAGGAATTTGTGAAATGAAGTGCCAAGTCGTACGAATTCGTACGAAATTTCAGTAACCAAACAGACCTAATTCCTATGAGGGGAGATTACGATAACTCGGACTACAAAGTTTATTGACAAATTTGTATAGAACAGTTATTTACAAGCATTTTTTACTATGAAAGAGGGGGGTCTATCTCACCCCATTTGGGCGGGAGGTGCAATTTTCTTAAAAAACTGTTAAGATGAAAAAAAATATTAGAAGTAATGGTAATACTTTCAATTAAGAATTACACATTTTTTTAAAGCTTAAAGTCTGTTCTATCATCTTGATTTTAAGTCAAGTGATTTATTCCATGAGTAGGTTTTGGAAACACTAAAACTAAAAAAATTAAACTAAAATTTTCAGAGCAAAAAATGAAAAATAAAAACAATTTTATACTGTCTTTATTCCAAATTTTGAGACTACATACTAGTTTTTTAACTATTTTTTTGCTTTTATTAGTTTTTAATCGATTACTGAAAACTAGATGGTTATAGATATTTTTAGGGACTCTCTGGACTCTTGGTTCTATTGAATAATGAAACATTTATTCCAAGTTCCACTGACATCCCAATATTTTAAAAGGGTTTTCGGTAATATTTCGGATTTTGAGGGACTTTGGATATGCTATAGGGGGTGCAATTCTGCGTCGATACCAATTTTAATATTTCATGAATTAATTATTTCAAGGTTCCCCATAAGATTTGAGTTATTTTGTCTGGTCTACAAACAGTTTTTTTTTAAGAAAAAGCTACAAAAATATTATTCAACAATGTTCTTGTCTCTTATATCTCGAAAGGAAACCAATCTTTGGTATTCACTTGATTGCATATTGAACACCAGAAAAATAAAAAATAATAATAAAATTACATTGGGGCTCTAGCTTTCGAGGGCACCAATGGGAAGCTACCAGTGCAAGTCGAACCCAACTCTTTTTTACTTGCGATATAGATACTATTGGGCAAGTTTTGGATTCGTGCAGAGAAAAGTTTTGAGATAACAATCAAAGACATTACGATGATAGAGAACACGAAAAAAGGGTTGCACAAATCTGTCTGGCTGTCTGTTTGTCAGTCAGTCTGTCTGTCTGTATATCTGTCTGTTTGTATCTGGATCTACAGCCTAAACAAATGATGCGATTTGTTTCAAATTTTGAGCTTAAGGTTTTCTTGTAACTCTCCAGAGGGGAAAGTGAAATTTTTGTTGGCTCTAAAAATAAAGGTAATTGCAACACAACATTTAAGGAAAAGCTTTTTGAATTTAAAAAAAAATTGAGTTTTGAATTAAAAAAAAATATAAAATTTATTTTTTGAAAATTCAATATTTCAAAAACGGGTTGATGAATTTTTTTGTAACTAGGTGTTTAAATGTTTTTCTAAAAACTTTCATCTGAAAATTTTAAAATAAAAAATGTTACTAAAATTTTATATATAAAAAACTAGTTTTTAAGAAAACCGCTCCAAAGATTTAAAATTTTTATTTGCATATACACTAGTCAACGAAATCGAAGGAACACATTTTTTTCAATTTTTGTAAGTGTTTTTGAAGAGCTGTATCTTTGTGACGAAACGTCGTATTGAGTTGAAACAAAAAGCATTCTACAGCTTTATATTTTTTGTTTCAAGTTTTGTTTAAAAAATTTTTTCTTGAAGTACCGTTATTGCGTTTTTGCAAGAAATTACACGAGACCAAAAAATTGTTTTTTTTAAATTTTTTTTGAAGGTCCTCATTTATATGGATAGCTTTTTTTTGAGTCAATCAAATGTACCTAATGGTCATACCTTGTTTATTCAGCTTCAAATAATTTTTTTTTGTCATCGTACAGTTTTTTTTGCATGGTTTATCTGACTTTGAATGAAAAAAGATACTTTTGGTTTTGAATATACCTATTTTTTTTTTTTTTGGAAAAATGTACTTTTTATTTCATTTTAAGTCAAAAAAGTATCTAACTAATGTAAAACTATGAAAAAAGTCGATGGGAGTTGTGGTTCTTGTCATTTCGATAACGACTACGCATTGTTTAGGAACAATGCAATTTGTTCCTTTAACAAAAGATCTACGAAAAGACCATAAAAAGTAGTTGTTTAGTACTTTTTTAAAACTAACGGTGAAGGGTCAATTTTTACAAAACCTTAAAAAAATCTTGTAAAACTTTTTCTTAAATTTCCAAAACTTTCTTTGAATTTTTATATTTTATTTGCTGAGATATTGGTAATCAAAGCCAAAAGTATCTTTTTTCATTCAAAGTCAGATAAACTATGCAAAAAAAAATTGTAAAACAAGGTTTCTGATCATTACATTTGATTGACTCACACAAAATTATCCATATAAATTAGGACCTTCAAAAAAAATAAGAAAAAATTAATTTGTTGGTCTCGTGTAATTTCTTGCAATAACGCAATGACGGTACTTTAAGAACAAAAAAATTGGAAACCAATCTGGAAACAAAAAATATAAAGCTGTAGAATGCATTTTGTTTCAACTCAATACGACGTTTCGTCACAAAGATACAGCTCTTCAAAAAACACTAACAAAAATTGAAAAAAAAATGTGTTCCTTCTATTTCGTTGACTACACTAGTCATTTTTCCTATTCCTATTTTTCCAAGTAGTAAAACGGCATACTTGGGTTTGAGTGCTAAGCTATTTTACTAGCTGTTTTTTACAATTCAAAGAACGATTTAAATGCTTTTCTTTTACTTTTTTAATTTTTTTTATAAGGTTTTCTGTAATTACTTGCATATTTTAAAAGTTCTAAAGCTCCAAGCAACCTTAACATAACAGCAAGTACGTGCGATCCAGTCGTGCATTTTATTTTTTTAAATTTAATCATCTCCTTAAAAGTTCGCATTCAAAAAATTGTAATAGTACCTATATCTTTCTAGAATATTTGTCTGACAGAAGTGTTAAATTTAAAAACCAGAAAACCAAATTTTTATTTAAATTTTTCTAATAGATAGCTCCAATGATTTCAAATTGTTTGTTGGTATAAAATTAATATTTTCGTATTTATGTACATAGATGACATTCGTTTTTCTTAAATCAATTTCATGCTTTCGAACATTGTTCTTCTATGTATTTCATCTAGTTTTTATGCACACAATTTCAAAAATTCTAAGCCTCTTGAAATGTTGATAGGTAGGAAGATATGCAGGTAGGTGCATTAGGGTGGTCGTAGAAAAAGATCACGTTGTATGGGCCTAAACCGATTCTAAATGAAAAACAAAATATTCGCTAATTTTTTCAGATTTTTATTTTCATACCTTTAGTCGCTGTAGGGGTTAATGGCCGTTTTCGAAAACGTCAAATCAAAGTCAATTTGATCGTCAAATGATCCTCATTTTTTGACGCAGATTGCGATCGTCCTGTCTTGCACAAAATCGGCTCTATCAATGTTATTCAATTTACTCGCAAACGCATTTTATATGTACGAACACGCTCTCTGGTTTCTCTTTTTTTTATCGTCAATTCGATTATTTTCCACAGATGATGTTTTCGAACATGTGATTTTAGCAATTTGCGTTAAAGAACATTCTGCATATGCATTTTTGACGAAGATGACGTTTTCGAAAACGGCCAATTTAATGGCCTATTTTTTTGTGCATACAGCATACTAGTGTCGTTTTCGATTGGATTTTCTGCCTGTCCTACTCCTTTTTGATTCCAATCGAACATAAAAACATTGTATATCCAATCTATAGTATTCTCATGAAACACGATTTTGTAGGTAGACATTTGGTCGATAGGTTCGCTGTGATCGCCTTACCGAGATCCCTTAGTAAAAATTAGTATTACATTTGGACGCATAGATGGCCACGAGCTTTTTTTCTTCATGAGAATACTATAGAATTTATATACATTGATAAAAATATCGTATTGTCAAATTTACACACATACTACTGAATGACGCCATTTTAGAAAATGGCTTCTTCAAGCATTTATCGCTTTTGACAAGTAGTCCGACGAAAAACTGTATATGTATGCGTGTGTTCCAAATCTACTCCATCTTGAAATCGGGAACAGAAAAAGACTCCGAAAACATTGCTCGGAACAGCCAATCGAAGGCTTTTGGAGTAGTAGGAGTTAAAATGGAGTGTAAAAGGAGTACTCCGAACGTCCAATCAAAAACGACATAAGTGATTCGCATAAAATCTGCCAAGGGCATGTACTTAGGTTAAAAGTAAACAAAAAAAAAAGTATATTTCCCCCGCTTGGACAGGCGGCAATTTTATAAAAAAAAAATACTTAAAATGGAATAACATACATAATGTATATTAAACAACAACTTTTTTCATAATTTTAAGTTTGAAAACAATTTTTGTCGAAGCTGTTTACGAAAAGAACTTCATTTGAAAATAAACCATGAGAATGGACTTCTGGTTTTCCAAAAAGCTACAAAACAATACTGTAAGTGGTTGTTTGTTAATAGGTATACTTTTTCCATTCTAAGTACCTAGGTACCTACCTATTTTTTTTTTTATAAAATTGCCTCTTTTGTCCAAGCGGGGGGAAATAAAACCCCCTCCTGTAGGTTTTTTTTTCTTTTAACCAATAGTGAGTGTCATAAGTGATTAAACACAAATTATTTCTGGAATTACATGAAATTTAAGCAAACAAATAAATAACAATTTCATCCCAATAGTTATAAAAAAAAAGGTTTTATTCAATAGCAATAGATCAAAAGAAAACTATTCAAAATAAAACTACCTAATGCATTTTTTCCTAACAAAAACTTAATATACCTACTCTTTATTTTACGCGATGATGGTTTAAATTCCATGAATCGTTATCGTAGGACTCCTATTATAATATTATAATAAAATTTTGTAAAAACTACCTAAGGCAAATACAAAAATTAAAACACCGCAACATGTCCTTAAATAATTCCTTCATAGATATAGTGAAAAGTAGCAACATTGCTACAAAGATTAAAAATTTCAAGTCAAATACCCAAGATTTGAAAAACAAAATTAAAATAATAAACGAAAATATAATCTACATGCCTACCTACATTATGTATGTACGTATAAATCTATAAACATACATATAACTTATACCTCAAGCTCACATACAAATACAATCGAGTCATAGAAAGCAATTTGTTTTATTTTTATTTCCTTTCATTTATGCTTGTCGTTAGTATGGCACCAGCACCAGCAACTGATTCATTTGTCTCCCTTGCTCCCCTTATTGTTGCGAGAATCAATATAAAAAAAACCCTCTCTTACGTCTTTTTCATGTTGCTTTTACATTTTTCTTCTATTTCAACTCTCAAATATCAAATACATTTCCATATTAGCGCCGCTTATTGGTGAAGGCTTATGAAAATAAAAAAAATTGGCTGATGATAGTACCACAGATAATAAACTATACAGATGAAGCATCCCCATAGAAAAAAATGTCCCAATTTTGTTTTACACCAGGCAGACGATCAGCAGGCAAGAAAGCTCTTTGCCTGTCGATAATAAAGCACATAAAGAAAGCTCTTTGTCTTTTGCAAAAAAGTTCTCTCTTGCGTGCTCGCTCATATGTTTCTCTCTTCCTTTGTTACTCAGAATATATACATAAATGGGGAAAGAATTGAATAAAAACCTGTTTTTCTGTTTAGTATTTCTAATTTCTATGCATTAGTTTTTGTATTCTATTCTAGATTCGTTAGATCGGATACATTTTTGATTAGGTAGCTAGGTACCTATCATTTTTAATTTTATTTATATAATCATTTTCTAGTTTTTGATATTAATAAATTTTAATATTAATGCATTTCAACATTTTGAACTTGTTGTTTAGCAAAAGGAAACGAATACAAAATATTTTTAAAATACTAAAGCCCGTAGACACTACATTTTTTCTTCATTGTATTTCTCATTTAGGGCCAGTTTGTTCACAGTGGGTTAAATCAGCAATTAGATTATCACTGATTCTGTTAAACCCATAGTTATGAATCTGTGATAATCAGAGAGTGTTTGTTCACTCAATTTTCAGTTTGATTAATAAATCATAGTTTTTCCAATAATCTTTCCATTTTCCAGTCTATCTGTCAATCAATTGTCAGACATATTCCGTCATTAACTTATTTCAGTGTTTCGAAAAAAACATTTTTTGTGCAAAAAAAACACGGAAAATCAGTGCTTGAAATATAATGTTGTGTTCAATTTAAGATTATTTCCTGTTAAATTATTATACAGAATTGCTACACACGTGAAATTTGTATTTATTTTAATGCGGCTAATAATTGATTTTTTTTTCCAAATATATAGTTGAAGTGTGTAGGTAGTGCTGGCATTTTGTGAAACCTAGTGATGGGATTTTTTCCCAGTTGTAGTTTTTCTATGCATATTTTATATAAGGCCTTGCAAAAAAGCACTTTATTTTTCGATAGTAAATAAAATAACTACAATTTGTAGTAAAATCTGTACAAATTGTTTATTTTTTTCTTGCAAGATGGACGATGCTTGGTTTCTCTTCATTCATGTTCTTTGTTCGAAGGAATTTAATAGATTTTGTTTCTCTTTTTTATACCTACGCTCAGGAAATAACCAATGATGAACAAACGAAATTCCAGAAAATCTTTGATTAAATCATGCTAATCAGACAGAATCGGCGAATTAGTGATTTCTCCAATTAAGTGCTCAAATCATGGATTCTCTGTTTAAAATTTTGCTGAACAAACGCATTCAATGATAACCAACTGGAATAATCATTGATTTAAGTTGACAAGGTGTGAACAAACTGGCCCTTAATCTATCAAAGTGTCAGCAGAGCAAAAAAGGGATAAAAAGGATAGCATTTCTCTAAATTAAATTTCACATTCACAATGCGTCCCAAAAGAAAATATACATCATAAACTAGTGTTCTGTAGGGTTCAATGTATATTTTCTTTTGTGGCTGAGTGTACCTTGAAATTATTTTTGATTTGTAATCCTGAAATGTCAAGAAAAATCTGCCAGAACCTGAAAAATATTATTTGAAAGTCATATTTTTCAGACATTTTTTGCGACGTTTTTACATTTATGGATATAGTGCGTACCCACTCACATCATCGAAGTTCGAATAAGAAATTGTACGCTCTGCTTTTATTTCATTTGCAGTTTATTTTAAATGAGAGAATAATGTAGTGTCATACGGGCTTAATGAAACTATGAAAGGTAACATATTTTAATTTTATTTGATATGTAGGTATGGAACAGGAACCTATGTATACACCCCTGTTCTGAATTCCGATTACTGAAAAAATCCTTTCGTTTTCAAACTCTCGGTGTTTTGAAATTCCTTTCGTTTTCAATACTTTCGGAATGAGTGTGTTTTGATTTTCAGGTGAATTGAAAACTAGCTTGACATTTTTAATTAATTTGAAATTAATTTTTTTCTTGAATTTAAATAATTTAAAAAACTTATTTTTTGTTGCAAATACGGGCAGACACACCACTAGATTTTCACTAAAAAGCCACGGACCACAATATCAAATACATTTTTGATGTTATTTTTAAATTTACTTTATTTATACAGATTTTTTTTGACGTTTAGAGTTTTCGTTTTACGAATTTCGAAAAAAAAAATAGGTTTGAATATCGACTTTTGCGGAAGTGAATTTTTACTAAATTCAGAACATGATTTTTGAATCCTTACGGAAATCATTTTCGTAAACGGATTTGATTCCGATCGGATAACAGAACAGGGGTGTATATTCCTACGTGGACATAGGTAGGTAGGTATTATCTTTAAGAAAATATTATAAGGTCCTTAATAACTTACATTAAATTGGATAATATTGATTTTATTTTGTATTTGTGTGTTACATAAAATTTGTAATTTTGAATTGTTTAAATAGGGTAATTCGCGCAAGATGCGACATAAAACGAAGATCTTTTTTAGGTAGTTTGAGTTAAGAAAAGAAAAAACCTTACAACCTAAGATAATTTACAAAAAATTGAAACAAAATTAATAAGTTGTTATTGTAAAAATGAACGACCAAAATCTTCAAGAATATGCTTGTCAGAAATGTGTTGAATTTTGTACCTCATCGTTGAATATTTCGTGCGTTCTGTGCATATACTATACACAATACACACATAAATTGATGACAAAAACTTGTGCAAAAATACAGAAACAAATGTCTAACGAAGTATGTATTTCACTCTGCGACAATGTGGGTGGGGTAGAAAGGATTGCAACATGAGCAATATTATATATACATAGGTACTATGTATTCTATATACCTGGCTGCTTGTGCATATAACACATTGTTATGAGTAAATAGTAGGTACATAAGTATAATGGTAAATACAAACTGAAACCGCGAAAAATATTACTTTCTGTTACATTTACTGATTGAAGACGAAACTAGTGCATTCAAAGTGATTAAAAGTGCGATATTTTAAGTGATTTTGTTTTGTATTTAGTGATTCAAATAAAGTAAAATTTAAACTCATTTTCGCTTTACCTACCTACCTATACATAAAAATCTCGATACCTATTTGAACTTTTCAAACAGGAAGTGCAGCTGGGGTGTTTGAATACCCATCAAATTGGACTATTTTTTTTTTATTTTTACTATAATATATGTACATATACCTATTTGGATTTTGTTAAGCATACATTTTAATATTTTATATTTCATATACCATATTTTAGTTAATATTTTTTTATTTTTTATGTACTTACCTACATATTTTTTTATATTGTTTTATTTACCTTTATATTTTAATTTACTTTTTCCATTATAATATATTTTTCAAAACTGGTTGGTTGAGTAATCTCGCTAGTATACCTTCCTACCTTTCTATTACTACTAATAACCAAATTCAGATTTTCAGCATTAGAATAGTTTAAAGAAAGAAAATGTCTTGGAAAAGAATAAAGTGTGCAATTTTAAGTTGTGAAGCAAGAAAAAATGAGTTTCAGGATATGAAATTGTTTGCTTTCCCTAAAAAAGGAACTGATAAATATCATGAATGGTTAGCTTTAGCAGAAGAGTCTCGGGATCATATAAAAAGTCTTAAAAGGCCTTTCATATGCAGCAAACATTTTAAGAGCTGCTTTATTGGAAAAATGAAATTAAAATTAAATGCTTATCCGTCCCTATATTTAAAAAGATGTGAAAATATTTCTATTTCTGGTGATGATTCGGTTTGTTTCGATCCAAGTAAAGCTAGAAGAACTTACTTAAAACGGAATGAAATATCGTTGGAAACAAATGAAGTTACTACTGAAGAATTAAACTTAGCTTCTAAAAGATTATCAAAAGAAAGTTTTTGTGATGAGATTCAATTCACTTGCGCAAACTGCGAAGCCAATATAAAAAGGCAATCTTTTTACATAAAAAGAATTGCAAAGCTTAAAAAAATGAACAACAGCCTCAAAATAAAAATTAAAGCTAATCGAAAACCGAAAAACGTGTATAAGAGAATTCGCCGCCTACAAGAGGATAAGAAAAGTCTGCAAGCGCTTGCAAAACAAGATATTCAAGAAAAAATTGATTTTTTGCCAGGCTTGAATCAAAATACAAAGACATTTGCGAAACTAATTCTAACTCAGAATACAAGAGAATACACAGAAGAAGAAAAGTGGCTTGCACAATGTATTTTTTTTCGTTCTTCTGCAGGATATAATTTCTTAAGAGATCAGTTGGGATTACACTTGCCGCACCCAACTTCTTTACATAGGTGGATTAATATTAAAAGCCTATCGCCAGGGATAAATAAAAATGTTTTAGAGGAAATAGAGAAAATAACCTCAAAACTATCAGCAAAAGAAAAGGAAGTTGTTCTCATTTTTGACGAAATGAGCCTTCAGGCGAATCTAACCTACAATAAATACAAAGATGTAATTGAAGGTTTCGTTGATTATGGAAGAAATCAAAGGTCCAACATTTGCGCTAAATCAGCGTGTGTTTTTATGATTCGCAGTATATGTGGTAACTTCAAGCAAGTCTTATATCATGTCATTTGTCCAAGTAACATACCTACACAACAACTTGAAGTTGAGGTTTATAACTGTCTTGATATATGCGCAGAACTAAAACTTAATGTAAGAGCTATTTGTTGTGACCAAGGACCAACCAATCGAAGTTTATTTACTAAATTTAACCTGGACGAAAAAAGTTCTAGCTTTATTTACAAATAAAAACCCATTTATGGAATGTACGATATTTTTTGTTTTTTTACACTATCAGATCTTTGTCGAAGAGAGCTTAGTACAAGCGACATCTTGCGACCAAAGAATTGCCAAACACAAATTAAGTGCTTATCAGGCTCATCACTTAGTGTAGTGTTAGTAGTTAGTAAGCAAAAAACTACTTAAGACATACACTTTACAAAATAAAATCAAAAACAATAATTATAAAATAACAAATACAATGACATTGAAAAAATTAACAATTACAAACATTTAAGAGCGTGGTACACTGGCTTTCAATGTAGCTTTGAGACTATTCTTACTTATATTAAAATCAAAAATATTTGAATTCAAATTCAGAATGTTGCACATGCGGGTAAAAGGCTCATGCATTCCATAATTGGTACGGTGTTGAGATATATGCATTAGTTCTAGACTACGAGTGTTGTGACCTCCCCCACGGTAGTTAAGGCTAGTACAAGATAATAAATCAGGTGCATCAATAACTCCCGTTAAAAGTTGATGAATAAATACAATATCATTATTAATTCTCCTTTGTGCCAAAGTTTGAATCTGAAGAAGCTTAATCCGGTGTTCGTAAGGAGGAAGATTATAAGGATCGGACCACGGTAGACCTTTCAAGGCAAAACGTATAAAATTACGCTGTACTGCTCCTCATCTAATTAAAAGTATTCGGAACAATCTTCTTAAATATAATCTATCCACTTCTGATGGAATTGTCAGTTGGAAAATAATTGAATATCTTTATAATACAGAGAGATCTTATACAACTAAAATATGTCCGAAGCTCACATCAGCACATATTGACCCAACAGAGTTCCAAAAAATGAATGTAAAGTTGGCTGCACAGGTTCTAAGCAGATCTGTAGCTTGTGGAATCGAAGTCTTAATAAAATTAAATAAATTTCCAGAACATATAGCACAATTTGCAAAACCAACAGCTGAATTTATAAAAAAGATAAATCGACTTTTTGATCTTTTAAATGGAAAACCGGCAATCAAAAAAAATGATCAAAATGTAATCTTTATACAAGAAATGAAGATTTATATACTCAACATTGAACCAATAAACCCCAGAAGTAGAACGTTTTGTTTTAAAGGTTTGGCCTTAACTATTGAAAGTCTTTTAAAAATACGAGAATCATTATTTATGGATCACATAGACTTATATTACATTTATGTAAACAAATTTAATCAAGATCCATTAGAAAACTTATTTGGGAAAATAAGAGCACGAAATATTAAATGCCTCAGAATTTGGCTGCCTGCTGGCCAAAGTTATATCGATGAAATTTGTATTCAAATCTAAATGCTCCAATTGTGAGGAAGAGGATTCAGAATATCTAAAGGTGGACTGGAATGCCATCTTACAGAGTGAAATGGAGGAACAAATGTCGATCATACATGAGCAACCCAAAAGTGAAGAAGTTGAAAGTTCTGAAAATGACCTGAATGTCAACAACATCAACATAATAAATATAATCGAGGAAAATACGATATCGGTGAAAGTACCAGAAATCAGTGACCTCGCCACTAGATATTTTGCAGGCTATTCCCTTTTTAAATCAATAAAAAAAATGAATAAAATTTGTGAAAACTGTGTTCAAGAAATGTCGAAAGATAAACACAATTTGGAACTAACAGAAATATTAATAAAACTTAAGGAGTACGAAAACTCAAGAGAAAACACAGTTCTTTTATGGCCATCTGAAATTTTTTTTCAAGTGTGCCGCCTTCATGTACAAATATTTTCAACCTACTTTCAAAAAACACCTTTTGCATCTAGAAAAAAAAAAATTTTTAAATGACCCCTGGAAACTATTTAAGCAAAGGTAATTAATGAATATAATAAGTCCATAAGAAAGTAGGACCATATCAATTATTTTATATCTGTAAATTAAGCTACCACATAATAATTTTGTTAAACTTTATTATTAAATTCATTATTCACTTTCACTTAAATGGGCTAAGGGCAGTATCTAATAATCACTGATCTCTAAAAAACACTGGATAGTGTATCGATACAAAAATATTGCTTCCATTTGAAGAATTGTTATATTATGAAGCTGACCACTTTTTTGTATACCAGTATAACTGTATAACATGTAATACAAAGATAATCCATTAAACAGACATCAATTCTCCGTTCGTTTCACCCCCCGGGATCTGTTTGCTAACATTTTGTTGTCTTCGTAATTTAAATTCATTCACTAATTAGTAAATGAAACGGAATAACAAACGTAAAGAGTGTGACAAGGAGGTAAAATCATTTTAAAAAAAACGCAGAATATGCAATCGCATCCTCCTCATCATAATTATTCATTAGCTGTTTTGCTCAACTTGTTCGCAAACTGCAATGATTTATCTCATTCCACTATGTAATTATACTAAAAAAATATACCAAATTCACACAGTGAATAACTAGATAATAAATAATAAAACAAACTTCCACAAAAGTTTATATTTTCATATCATGGTCTGTTCCCTTTCTTCAGATAGACATCTGGAAATAGGGATGAGCGATTTTAATCGATAATAAAGATTTCGATGTTTTGCAACATCGATATTAACATCCAAAACATCGGACTAAAAAACTAACAAAAAGTAAGTACGAAAATGATTGATTCTGCTAGTAAAATCTAGATGGAGTGACTTTCATAGTTTTTAAGCCATCTGTAACATTTGGAATTTTTTGAAAAAGGAAATCATCAAAGGATCTCCCAAACCAAACTGAAAAATTCAGAACCACAACGAAACTTTCGATGTTCAAAAAGGCACATATATAACTTTACACATGAAGTGCCTATCAATTTTGCTTCCATCAAATTTGTTTTGTGTTTATTTTAGCAAAAGAAATATTTTTACATCGATATTCAAGCATTAATATCATCCATGCTCAGCAGGGCGCATTTCAAACCACACAAGTTTTCGTACACACTTTTGTAAGTAAAAATATCTTGCAATATCGTTAGATAACAGCTTACACATGAAATACTAGCAATATTGCTTCTATAAAATCTGTGGACGATATATTATATTATATAAAATCATTAAAACAAAAAGCAGAATATGCAATCGCATCCTCCTCATCATAATTATTCATTAGCTGTTTTGCTCAACTTGTTCGCAAACTGCAATGATTTATCTCATTCCACTATGTAATTATACTAAAAAAATATACCAAATTCACACAGTGAATAACTAGATAATAAATAATAAAACAAACTTCCACAAAAGTTTATATTTTCATATCATGGTCTGTTCCCTTTCTTCAGATAGACATCTGGAAATAGGGATGAGCGATTTTAATCGATAATAAAGATTTCGATGTTTTGCAACATCGATATTAACATCCAAAACATCGGACTAAAAAACTAACAAAAAGTAAGTACGAAAATGATTGATTCAGCTAGTAAAATCTAGATGGAGTGACTTTCATAGTTTTTAAGTCATCTGTAACATTTGGAATTTTTTGAAAAAGGAAATCATCAAAGGATCTCCCAAACCAAACTGAAAAATTCAGAACCACAACGAAACTTTCGATGTGCAAAAAGGCACATATATAACTTTACACATGAAGTGCCTATCAATTTTGCTTCCATCAAATTTGTTTTGTGTTTATTTTTGCAAAAGAAATATTCTTACATCGATATTCAAGCATTAATATCATCGATGCTCAGCAAGGCGCATTTCAAACCACACAAGTTTTCGTACACACTTTTGTAAGTAAAAATATCTTGCAATATCGTTAGATAACAGCTTACACATGAAATACTAGCAATATTGCTTCTATAAAATCTGTGGACGATATATTTTGCAAAATTAATTCCACGCATTGAAATAATAGATGCTCAGAAAGACCCAATTTACACCAATGCAAGTTTTTGCACACAACTTCGTGTTTTGCAATATCGATATATTCCAAAAAGCCACAGAAAACAGTTTACACAAAATTCCTTGAAGTATTACTGCAAAATACATATTAAATATCGATTTTCACGAATTTTAATTATCGATGGTCAGAAACACGCAGTTTACACCATGCAAGTTCTTGCGCACACCTTCGTGTGAAAGAAGATTTTGAAAAAGAGCACACTTAACAGCTTAACACCATGAATTGCCTTTGCAATATTGATTTTACTAAATTTGTTGATATTCATTGTGCAAAATACATATTTTAACATCTTTTGCAAGTTTCATGAGTGTAAGAGTTTTTTCGTGGTTGTTATGTTAACAATTCTACATTTGCCCCTACCCTTTAAAAAATGCCCTTTCAACTCAGACATTTTTAGGGCATTTTTTGATAGGTACTTCGTTCTATTAATTATTGAAATATTTATCACAAGTTCCATTTACATTGGTAGGTACCATGGTATAAGAATAACAAGGTATGCTTGACAGCTCAGGCAGTTGACTCGTGACGTCATTGCGAGTGAATGATCTCAATTGTTTGTCATTTATGGCAAAGAAAGTAAACAGAAATTGTTTATATTTTGAAGCAATTTGCTATTAAAACTCAAAGTAAAACAATAGATTATTTATGTTTTGAAGTTATGTTTTGTTGAATTTCAAGTAAAACATTAAATAATTTATTTTTTAAAGCTATGTGTTGGTGAACACTCGCTATGACGTCACACAAAACAAAATATGGCGACCCTTCATCTCATATACAACATACCTTGTATTTTTATACCATGGGTAGGTACCATTGTTTTCATAGGGGTTTCGGTATAATTTTAAATGTTGTATGTACCTACAAAAAGTCATCATTACATAAAAAGGACCTTAACTTTTTTTTGGGTATTTGATCATTTTGGATTAAGTCTCATTAAATTCAGCATTAAAAGTTACCCTTAAAAAATGTAGAATAATATATGTATTTAGGTAGCTGCAAAAAAAATAGCTAGGTATTTCAGTTTGAAAGACTTCCAACTTTTTCACCTCTCCGCCTCTTCAAATGCATCTACACAAAAATCCAATGTGGGGATTTTGGGGGACTTTGGATATGCTATAGAAGGTGTAATTCTGCGTCGATACCGATTTAAGTATTTCATGAATTAATTATTTCAACCTCTGCCACTATTTTTCCTGGGCTATACAATTTACGAATTTATCCCAAACATCACCCTGATTTATGACGAATAATGAATTGAATCAAGGCAAAAACTATTCGATCTTCCATAAAATCAAGAAGAAAATAACTGCATAGGTAGTGCGTATACAATATCAGTAACTAACTCCACTTAACTACCCTCTTTATCTATTAAAAATAATTCATATACCTAATTCAAAAAACCTCTTCACTTTGCTCGAATTAATTTTTTCCCAACATTTTCAAAAAGTAAATTTCAATATTTTTCAGAGAAAATCTCATGAAGTGCGAAGCAAAATATGTACACAATGAAGCACACATAATGTATATGTAAAACAAACCATCTTTCAAACGCATGTATGTAAATAAAGTAGCAAATTTGACCTGCGGTAGCCGGTAGCACATATTGAGTAAGGGCCTGGTCAAACAGAACGCGATCCAGCGATCTTTGTGAGAAATTACAAACAAAATTTGATCGCCGCGATCTTTTTTACACAGGGAAGTATTGATCGTATCGCCGGATCGCGTTCTGTTTGACCAAGCCTTAACGATCATGAAAACAAAAACAATGACCACATAATTCCTAAAAAGAGAGAACAGAGAAGCAAACTGGTTTTTTTTCCTTTTGTTTCTTTTTTTCAGAGCTCTTGAAGGAATAAAAGTGTGCCTTTTTCTGTGTATAGCTCTCCCATATGTTAGAGTAGCAGAGAAAATAATTTAAAAAGTTGTCCCCTCTCTAAGAAGTTGAACTTTTAAGAAAGCTCTTTTTTTGCACGAGTTTCGTTTTCATAGACATTTTTTCCCATATGGATGCTACATCTGTATAGTTTATTATCTGTGATAGTACTATAGACTTTATATACAAAGATATAACTATATATTTATATAATATATGATTTAAATTTAATGTTTGTGTCCCTTTGTTCTTTGTTTTCCATTTTCAGATCCGAAAATTGATTTTCAGCTTTAAAATAGAAAAAAAGGTCAAAGTAAAAAGTCGTCATTTAGGCCTGGTTCACACGAGATTGTACCGCACGATTTTTTGCAGTATAAATCCGTGCGGATGAGCAGTGGCGTATATATTTTACATAGAGCCTTTCACACGACGTTTGTACGGCAAGAAAACGTACTCAGCTAAGTACGTTTATCGAAAGCTCAACGGACTTATAAAAAAAAAACGAATGAACTGCGACGTATCGTCTTCCAGTGGCGTATAGTTTTATATAGTCTCGTTCACACGGTTTAAATCCACGTTGGATATTTGTTCGTTGGCATCGAATGAGCTTCAGTGGAGAGAAAAGCCGATGTACACAAAAAAAAAAAATGTATCGATCGATATGGCTAGTTTAAAAAAATATAACTCCGGTGATACTCATTGGATCTTGTACGTTAAGGTCTTGAAATAAAGAAGAGGAATGGGGCAATAAACATGCATTTCTAGTTTTTCAAAATTATAAAAATTTTCATCAACATTTGAATTTAGAATAAAATAAAAGGAAATGAATTGGGCTTTATTCACCCTTTTAGTATGAACATTTTTGCCCCTCCTCAATGAGTTTTTTACACAAAATAGCCCGTTATGTCAGCTTTCTTTAAAGACTTTAAACTTGAAGATCCATTCAGTAGAACGGGAGCTATAATTTTTTAAAGCCATCCATATCAAATTTTAATAAAAAAAACTCCATGTAGATAACGGGATCTTCTCGCTGGTGGATGGTCGTGGACAATGGTCCAAGCAGGTAATTTCAATGCAATTGTTTTGATTTTTCGATCAAATTAAAATCAAGATTTAATCGCTTATATTCGACGTAGGATAATGAATGAGGTATCAAAATAACGGTAGTTTTATTTATATGTAATATTTAAAAATAGCAAGAAAATTCATCAATGCGCTAAAGAGATATGAGTTCATATGTGAAAGCGCTAAAATATTGCCGTTATCTCCGTCCAACGGTATTCTAGGACTCTTATTTTTTTACTTTATATTTAAATCAATAATTTCTATCATCCGTTCAAATTTCAGCTCTCTAGCCCTTTCCCTTAAAAAGATAAAAACAAAATACTTCGCAAATTCAAACTTTTCCATTCATTTTCATTATACTGCAGCTATTCGAGTTTTAAACGAATAAATATAAATATCGTGTGAACACCCGATATTTGTTCGATAAAAACCGAATGCGATAAAAATCGTGCGGTACAATCTCGTGTGAACCAGGCCTTAGTCTGCTATTACACGAGGACTTTTAAGTCAATTTTTTTTCGAAATTAAATGAGTGCGAGGTGAAATCAGATATTTTTTATTATCACTTACGTTACAAAACTGCGAATAGCGAACTGCGAATTGCATGAGTAATTTGTTTGATTGCCAATAGATGCGAATTCCCATAAAATATAAACCCAGTAAAATGGGTGCTAAAAAATGTGAAGTTAAATACGAGCGAATTTTTCATTCGCTGCTTTGTGGAATGCATCCTGGGGCCCAAATCCGCAAGAGTGAGTTTTGATTTTTGCGATTCCGTAAGAGTCAGTTTTTAGTTTTTGACAAATAACGTATGCACAATCAGTCAACTTTATTCACACTTGTTTTCGGTGTGAATAGAATGTGTATACAGAAAATCATTCACCCGTTGCGGAATTGGGCCCCTGTGGGTTGTGAATTCAAGTTTCACAGTTTACAGAATATATCTTGATGGTCACCTATATAGTATAAAAATGCTAAATTTTACAATTTGCACTAATTTAACAAACATGCGCCTATGATTGACCCTATTTAGACTGTGATTGCTCACTACGCCCCATGCGGATGAGTTTATGGGTAAGATTTTATCCTCACTGATTTCAACTACAAAACCATCGTATTGACGAAGCCAAACGTAACAATCTAAATAGGGCCAAATCACTCAATGCAACTCTACTCTACGAACATAGCCTTCGGGAGATACAAAAATTATCAATCGTACCAATAACGAAACACAAAAATTCTATTCAGTCTAGTTCGATACTCGAACAAACGTCAAAGTTTTATCGGCAGTAGGATTCTACTTTAGCTTTTTTCAAGTTGCACTAGAAACCTTTACCACATGCACACTAGTGCAACTTTATGATTTTCACCACAAATCGCGGTTTTTTTTTTAGATTTGTCAGTTATTTTTAAAATCTCATGAGCCCCAATGGACATATTCATAAAGTATAAAAGCGGGTGAAGTTAATTTTTAAGTGCTGACTTCTCCTTATATCATTAATTTTAAAATTGCATACACTGTCAATATTATAAATAATAATAGGTCTGATCCTTTACTTTGGGGTTCTGTGATTTTTAGTCCAAACTTGTGTTAAAAATTTTGTTTATATGAAGTTTGACACAACTTTGAACAAAAATGCGTAGAAAGAAAAGAAAATCACAGAAATTCAAAGTAAAGGAACAGGTTAATTGATTCGAAGTGGGAGAAATTTTTTTATTTATTGCTTGAATACTCCCTCCGAAGAAACAAACTATCACTATTTGTCTGGATGGCACAATTATTGAATGCATGTTGTTTTTGCTTATTGTTATCTTCCAATCGTAAATAAGTATGCAATTACAAAAATTGCGTACTCCTGCAAAATATTTTCCGTAAGGGTCAGTTGAACAATCGTGGTTCAAATTTTCATGCGTTATTCGACAAATTTTAATAATCGATTTTGGGAGATTTACTGAAGTTCAAAGATGGTTGCAGCATGTAACTGACTACTATTACATTCGCTGAAATCGGTGAGTAAAAATTGCTGAACCACAGATTAAAATTTGAATCACGTTTGTACAACTCTTAGGACCCGTTGTACAAACGTGGTTCAAATTTTGATCCGTGGTTCAAATATTTTTATTGGCTGATTTCAGCGGAATTAAGCCTGTTTCACAATGTGACAATGCAATTTGAATAATTTTTTTTTTTACAGAAAACAGTTCTCGTTGCTAAGAATCTCGTCGCATTATGAATTGGGGAACTATTGTATAACTAGAAAAAGATGACAGCGAATCACGTCACACAGTGGGATGAAAAGCGATTCTAGCGCGCCAAAAGTATTCTTGGGGTAATTATATGCAATAAAGACCTAATTTTGATAAGCTTTTGTAGTTTTGAGGTCGTTGCAGTCGTTTTTAATATTTGTCCAGGGTGTTGTCAAAAATTAGGGACAAGAAAGTGGCAAAAAGAAATTCTATCAGTGTTCGAAAAAAGGGTGTCCCTCAATGCAGGATTATTTGAGAAATGATTCTTAGGCGGTTCTAAAAAAATTGTATGAGGTGGGGGATATGTTTCCCCCCATTTTGGTGGGAGGGGCAATTTTATAAGAAAAAATACTTGAAATACCCAAACAAATATTAAAAAACAACAGCAACAGTTTGAATGTCATGCTATAGCTGTTTTTAAAGTCGAAAATCGATTCTCTGTTTGACTATATACATAATGTAGTTGGTTTTGTAAATACTTTCTGAAAAAATAATTTTCAAACTTACAATTAAAAAGAAAAACTAAAATTTTTTATTTTTTTAAACTTTTTATTCCGATTCACTATTCCTACTCGTTTCCGATTCATGTTCAGATTCATTTTTGTCATTTTGGAGGAATAATAAATTGCGAACTTCCTTATTATATTCCCTTTTGTTTTTAGTTGTTGCCTTTCGCATTGACGAGACATATGGATCCGAAGTGACCAGCAACATGTTGAGTAGATCTGTGTTGGTGTTATTTCTCGAGTTTTTCCTCGTGTGATCTCTTCTTATTAGTCGGTATTCCTTATCGCAAGCTTCTGCAGCTTTTTCCGATAGTAGACCTTATTTTATCAATTTCAACCTTTAAAATATGGCAACACTTACCTGTTTATTATTTGTAACCTACATGGAACTTTTCTTCACGTATTCTTTCACACTTTAATAGGATTTATAGTTTTTTTTTAATAATCGATAATCCAGTGGGTAAAATTTAATTATTTAATTAATATGTATTATTTTTTGAGTGTTTATCAAATAAAACAACCCAAAAAACGCAGAAAACACCCACAACAACTTATTATAACGGAATACATTACCGACCTTGAGTCACCAGAGAGAGCAGTTTGACTTTCGTGGCTAACGTTATCTCTCATTAAAAGTTAAATAAAATTGTTAGTTGGTGGTAGTTGGTAGCGATTTTTATAGGAGTGTAAGTATACATATTGGACTAGCTAATGGAAGTATAGGTAAGAGGTTCCATGACGTTCCGGATTTTCGGCAGACTATACAAACAAAAAAAATGATATAAAAATTGTTTAAATAAAATGATTTAAATAACAAACAACCAGTGAATTAATTTTATTGGAATTAATTGTTTATAATAATGGCACTATTGGTAAACAAGAAAAAAAAATCTAGCAGATATCCATCCTTAAATAGGATCAATATCGACATTTTGAAAAAGCAGTAATTTGACTTCATAATTAAGATTATTCATAACCTTCTAAGAAACGAGAAATACAAAAAAAGTGCATGACGTTTTACAAAAACTGGCTCTCGATTTTTTCACGCCCAGGTATTGACAACATTCTTTGAAAAAAGTACGCATTTTGGAGACCATTTTTTATACCACTTTTGGCGCGCTAGAATTACTTTTCATCCCACTGTGCGTCACGTTCTCGTCTCGTTTTCTCGTCGCATTGTGAACTAGGCTTTACTGAGGGTTTTTTTTTTAAGTCTGCTATTAGACGATGACTCTTTTTATTCAAGAATTTTTGGAAATTGAAAGAGTACGAAGGTGAGATTGCGCTGATGTTTTTCCTCGTTCGTACTCATTTCATTTCGAAAACAGTCACGAAAAGTCGTCGTGTTATAGCTGACTAGCCAGTTATAAGTTATGTTCAAAGCTTGGCCAGAAGATTTGAGGCTTCAAGTGCGTGTGAGTTTCTTATGGTTTTCGTTATATCTGGAGGTAAATATTGTTGCAAAAGATAGAAGTATGAAAGCGAGAAAAAATCTGCTGATTAATAGTTGTGATGTTGATGAGTCGGGGTCTAAGGACCAGTTGTATAATCGTGGTTCAAATTTAGATCTATCGTTCAGCAATTTCAGCTCACCGATTTCGACGAATAAAATGGCTATTTTCACATACTTGAGCCATTGTATATCCAATCTATAGTATTCTCATGAAACACGATTTTGTAGGTAGACATTTGGTCGATAGGTTCGCTGTGATCGCCTTACCGAGATCCCTTAACAAAAATTAGTATGACATTTGGACGCATAGATGGCCACGAGCTTTTTTTCTTCATGAGAATACTATAGAATTTATATACAATGCTTGAGCCTTGAACCATCGTTGAACTTCATTTAACTCAACAAAATCGGTGAGTAAAAATTACTGAGCCACGTGTAATTTATACACACAGGAAAATCCGTAGTTAAATTCACTAAAAACTATAATGAAGTTTTAATTTTCTGCTTAATGGGAATTAAATGAGTGCGAATGGGAAAAATCTGATCTCACCTTCGCCTTTTTTTTCGAAAAAGTCATGATTCAAAAATCGTCGTGTAGTAGCAGAACTAGCAAACTTATAAATAGATGTGAACTTAGCTCTAGTTTTTCATCTATAAAATGAAAACATCCCCTTTCAGAATTTACACCACAACAAAAAAAAAAAAAGTTAGCCTCGATTGTGAAATGTCAAAACGAAAAAAAAAAATATTTTGATTTTGCTATTTGCTCGAAAAATTAATTAATTAAACTCCCGGCAAGTTATCTTTTTTGTTTTAAAATACATTTTTTCCTCTTATGAAAGGCAAAGTTTCAATTTAAAATCCTTATCTTATTTGAGCCTTAAAAGCCCAAAAATATAAAATAAAAGAAACAAGTCCACTTTTATTTGTCTACTCCTCATCTCATTTTAATTGCATAGCTCCAGTGGTTTATAATTTTCTAGGTTTCCTTATAAATTATTTAGAACTTTATGTTAACTACATATTTATCCATTAGGTACTAAGAAGTTATCTCCAAATGGATGTGGAATGCCAACAATGAAAGAATGAATTCCGTCTCGAAGTAGCATATGGACTGGTCGTGATTGCAAATGGAATGTGGTTTCGTGCACGGGCAGGTTCCTCCAATAAAATGGTTCAATTTGTCTTGTGGACTGCATGCCGTCCTTTCGCCATTCAAATTGCTGGTCTTCTAACGTGGTTGCAGTCTGAGTTCATGTTCATTCAGTTCCATGCGGTCTTGAGACAGTCCTTTGGTTATAAGCATAGTTTACAGTTCCGATGCGAAAAAAAAATCAAAATTTTCAAAACGATTTTCCACCTGTTCTGCGCACCAAGTTGAATAATATTCAAGGCGAAAAACGTTTGCTTTGGCCTAAACCACCCATTGAGTCATTAATTTACCCTTAATTGACTAGCTATAGGCCTAAAAATGGAAAATAATTATTTTTGGATGCGAAAACCATTTGCATGCAAATAATGCCTTGAGGTGAATATATTTTTTTTTTCGGAAGTATAAACCGACCATCAAAAAAAAAAATATTTTATTTTTTTTTTTTCGCATGCAAATCAATTGCCGGTCCATTGTTTTGCATGACATTCCATGACAGCATAGCTTTTTTTTTTTTGCATGAAACTGTAAACCAATCAAGCAAACAATTAATTTTACATTTCACCTCAATTATTTTTGACATGCGAGAATATTTGCATAGATTTTTTTTTGCGCACGCGAACTGTAAACTAGGCTATATGCACAACGCACAACAAAAACGAGGAAAATACTAGTACCTACCAGCTTGGAAAAAAAATTGAACTGTCAAAATTTATCAAACTCACCGCGTTGAATTGTTGTTGCAATTCACATCTATTCTTCGACACGAAATGAAATTACAAAAACAACAATGTAAACAAATGGGTTTTGGAGGGTGAAACGTACGAAGGTTTCCCCATCTTTATTTGTTTATCTATGGTAATATCTTCCAAGTTTTCAATTTCGTTAAAGTTCGCGCATGTGTCAAAATTTCAGAGACCCCTGACAGTTTATTGTACCTGTATGTTCAACACATTCCAAATTTCGCATTAGGTTTTTCCTTGGATTCTTCGCACTGTGTCGGACTAAATGTCAAATTTTGACATTCTTCTCTCAGAGAGGAGAAAAACCGTCAAAATGTGTGGCAGAAAACAGAGTTTATTGGAGAGGGAAGTGATATGCGCGGTATGAAGTGGCTTAAAATCTTCTGCCTTGTTTGGAGTGGAAGAACGAAGTAGAAAACTAATACACACATAACTTTTTACACACTGAGGTCTGCATAAAATACTAACACAATGACAAGACGTACATGTATACATTTTTTCTGCCAGAATAATTCATCCCGTGTGTGCTTGAAGTGGAGTGTTGAAGCAGATTTCTACCAGGCAGATATCATCCCGTGTGTGCAGACCCATTCGGACTAAGTGTCAAACGACAAACTCGTCTAGAATTGCCGTACATCTTACTAATATTATAAATGTGAAAGTTTGTTTGTTTGGATGTTTGTTAGACAATCACGCTCAAATGACTGAACAGATTTTGTCGAAATTTTGAGGGGATGGCTATTATGTATTGAAAGAAGCTATAGGATACTTTCCTTAAAGATACGAACAAAAAAAGAAAAATATATTTGGTACCAAAACAGCTTAATTTTATACAAGAAAAAAATATAAATCAAATAATTTTTAAACAAATCAGTCAATGAATGTGTATTTGAAAAATAAAATTAAAAAATTAAAAATTTAAATAATTATTTTAAGTTTTAAAATTTTATTTGATATTTATTGAAAATATTTCATAACATTTGAATATATTATAATATATTTGAATATATATATAATTTTTATTAAAATATTCAATTTTTACTAAAAAATATATTTTTCTGTTCTCGTTAGAGAACACAACGAAATGAAAAACAATTTTTATATTTAATAAAAGAATATTTATTTTTGAGTTTTTAAAGCTTCCGATCCCTTACCACTGGTGGGGGGAAATCTTCAGCTGTACGAAGTGACACGTATATAAGAACTGAGCTTAATGAGATCGAATGATCTCTTTTTATAATAATTAAATGCTAATGCAGCAAATCTTAGTTTGACTGCGGATGATGCAATGATTCATATTGCTCTTTGAAAAGAAATATTTTGGTATCCATTGGATACTCCCACACAAGTTGCTGAAGGCAAAAAGTGCTGATATGCAATTTTATGTAAGTGATATCGGATATGATCATCCGCTATGAAATGCAATTATGAATCATTGTTAATCAACTACGTTCATTGTTAATTTTAATTGAATTTAAAGTCAAGTGTTTGTGGGGGCGCACAAGTAGGCTCTGATATAACATATATATTATAATAAGAAGGAAGAAAAACGCAAATAATAGATTATTATTTTTGTTTATGTTTTGGACTAAGGGCCAGTTTGTTCACACCTTGTCAACTTAAATCAATGATTATTCCAGTTGGTTATCATTGAATGCGTTTGTGCAGCAAAATCTTAAACAGAGAATCCATAATTTGAGCACTTAATTGGAGAAATCACTAATTCGCCGATTCTGTCTGATTAGCATGATTTAATCAAAGATTTTCGGGAATTTCGTTTGTTCATCATTGGTTATTTCCAAAGTGTAGGTATAAAAAAGAGAAACAAAATCTATTAAATTCCTTCGAACAAAGAACATGAATGAAGAGAAACCAAGCATCGTCCATCTTGCAAGAAAAAAATAAACAATTTGTACAGATTTTACTACAAATTGTAGTTATTTTATTTACTATCGAAAAATAAAGTGCTTTTTTGCAAGGCCTAATATAAAATATGCATAGAAAAACTACAACTGGGAAAAAATCCCATCACTAGGTTTCACAAAATGCCATCACTACCTACACACTTCAACTATATATTTGGAAAAAAAAATCAATTAGCCGCATTAAAATAAATACAAATTTCACGTGTGTAGCTATTCTGTATAGTAATTTAACAGGAAATAATCTTAAATTGAACACAACATTATATTTCAAGCACTGATTTTCCGTGTTTTTTTTGCACAAAAAATGTTTTTTCGAAAGCTCACTCACACTGAAATAAGTTAATGACGGAATACGTCTGACAATTGATTGACAGATAGACTGGAAAATGGAAAGATTATTGGAAAAACTATGATTTATTAATCAAACTGAAAATTGAGTGAACAAACACTCTCTGATTATCACAGATTCATAACTATGGGTTTAACAGAATCAGTGATAATCTAATTGCTGATTTAACCCACTGTGAACAAACTGGCCCTAAAGGTCGCAAAAACTTTTAATTTGAATTATATTCAATAGACCATAAAACATAAACAAAAATAATTTTCTATTATTTGCGTTTTTCTTCATTCTTATACTAGGCAGACCACGGGCTTTAACATCATATATACATAATATATATATATTCTGGGTGTCTGAATTTAAACAAATTCCCCTGGAAAAATATAATTTACAGTGCTTACGCGCTGTATATTTTATTAGTTGTCGGTATCCATCGATTGAAAATAATGCGTCTTAGAAGGGTACAACAGCATCTAACTGATGAGCCCAACTGTTGTACCTGGGCGAAACGCATTTGGACTAAAGGTCGCAAAAACTTTTAATTTGTATTATAATAATATTCAAATGTTGTGAAATATTTTCAATAAATATCAAATAAAATTTTAAAACGTAAAATAATTATTTAAATTTTTAATTTTTCAATTTTATTTTTCAAATACACATTCATACAAAATACCACATGGAGGCTAAACACCAAATTAATAAACCGGTGTGGCCCGGCGAAGCGGGCGGGTAACTGCTAGTTAATCATAAATTTCAATCAACATTTTCAAGAATAACAACTCAAAAAATAAAAGTAAATACAAATATCAAGTTTATTAAAATAAAAAACTAAAATTATTCTTAAATTACCTTAGGATGAAGGAAAAATTTGTGATTTTTAAATGGAGTTGTAATATGATTCATCAAAACCCCTGGCGTGGATATTAATGAAACAAACGAATTTCTGCATTAAAAAAATAAGAGCACCACAAACCAATATGAAATATGAAAAGGTAGGCATAGTTGAATTTACAATTCAACTATGCCTACCTTTTCATAATTCATAATTATGCTTTCACTTTCTCTCTTTTAAGCAAAAATTCAATGGTTTTTGCTTTGTCACGATGCGTGACGTCATAATCATCTCTTATTTTGTTCGGAGAATAGCAAAAAAATAAAGTAATTTGATTGCTCCTTTAAAACCAATCGTTTGATTAATAATTAAAGTTGGTAAAAAAAGATTGTGACGTCACAAAACCCCTAGATGATGGTGAATTGAGTGTATAAAATGAGCATACTCTCTTTTGCCCTGTTTTTTAGTACATTTTTGTCTTCGCATAAAAAAGAAGCGGGTTAAATACAACAACAATTTGGTATAACTCCATGTTGTTGTTGTATTTAACATGTTTTTTTTTTGTAACGAAGATAAAAATGCACTAAAAATCAGAGCTTTTTATTTCTGTTTAAAGTGTCCAAAACCTAACCAAATGTCTCCTGCGGGGCATTTTAAGAAAATTAAATAGGGTAAGTCGGGGAAATATGCCACACTTCACAGAAAACAATTGAAATTAAATAGTAAATGACAAGTGTTGTTCAAAGGGCAGACACGGTGCATTCAAGAGGACACAAGCGTCCACAAGCTTTTTTTCAAAGCGAACCTCTGTCTACCAACTCCTACTCTCACCTCCAAGTGGTGAACATCGGGTGCCTAGTACCTTTAACTGAAGATGGGGTTCCAATCCCTGTGGACGGTTTTAGGGGGCAGCAAACGAGAGAGGGGGGGAGGAGTGTTCCCACTAAGGCACTTCTCCTTCATCCAGGCGGCAGCGGAAGAATTCTCAAGATGGAATCAACGGTGGCGTCTACAGTTCCAGTTAGGCTGAACTACTTAGTGAACACCTTATACGGGCTACTACGACATATTCGGAGCTCAGGCCTATAAGGAGCGGTTAATCCGGCTCCCCGCCCTTGGAGTTATATTGTAAGGGTCTGGTCCTCCAGGTTGGGGGTCGTGCCGTCGGGGTGACTTCCCGGCCACGTAAAGCTATCTTACTTGCGAAGCACCAACAAGCCTCGGATACGGACGGATTTACTGTTGACGAACCAAGCAAACGAAATAAGGACAACGAACTTCGGATCTGCACGTGGAATGTTCTGTCTCTCTATAGACTGCAGCCGAACATTTAGCGGAGGCCCTAGACTGCTACAAAGCAGACATCACCGCCATCCAAGAAGTGCGATGGGATGGGCCGGGCAAGAGAAAACTGAAAGACTGCGATATCTACTACGGTGACTGTTACCGACCACAAGGGCAGCGTCTCTTTGGATGTGGATTCGTCGTTAGAGGCAGACTTAGGCAAGAAGTCTTGAGTTTCAACTATGTGAACGAACGCCTCAACAATTCGCATCAAGGCTAAATTCACCAACATCAGCCTGATATGCGCGCATGCCCCCACAGAGGAGAAAGATGACGACACCAAGGACGAGTTCTACGAGCTCCTGGACAAGACATATGAGCAATGCCCTAGCTATGACATTAAAATAGTCTTGGGTGATTTTAATGCCAAACTGGGAAGAGAAGACGTCTTTGGTGGCACAATCGGAAGATACAGCCTGCACGACACCACCTCCGATAACGGACTCAGGCTAATCGACTTTGCTGCGGGGCGAAACGTTGTGGTAGCTAGTACGCAGTTCCCGCATCTCGATATACATAAGGGGACATGGCGAATTCCTGGTCAATCAACCGCAAACCAAATTGACCACTTTGCGATCGACGCAAGGCACTCCTCCAGTATCAAGGATGTCCGAACGTTCCGAGGAGCCAACGTTGACTCGGACCACTACCTCGTTGTAGCAAAGGTAATGCTACGGATATCCAGACCAAAACCAAAACAGGGAAATACTGTGAGGAAGTTCGACGTCGGACGGCTACAGTCGCAGGAAATCGCCAGGGCCTTTTCCGATCGAGTCTCTCCCGCCCTCTTAACTAGTTCTTTGCCGCCAACTGCAAACATCGAGAACCAGTGGAAAAACTGCCAGGAAGCCATCAGAGATGCCGCCTCTGACGTGCTGGGCTTCGCACGACCACCACAGCGAAACCCCTGGTTCGACGAAGAATGCCGGCAAGTACATGCAGCCAAACAACAGGCATACAAAGCGGCACTGCATAGAAGTACCAGAGCTGCTCGCGAGCTCTACGAGCAGAAGAGGAGAGAGGAACACAAGCTTCTTAGAAGGAAGAAGAAAGAGCATGAGAAGTGCGCGATCGAGGAGTTAGAGAGATGCCACTGCAGGAATGAAGTTCGGAAGTTTTACCAAAAAGTAAAAAGAACCTCCCAAGGTTACAAGGCCCGAACCGAAGCCTGCAAAGACCATCAGGGGAACATCGTGGTGGAATCGCAGTCGGTGCTGAGGATATGGAAAAATCATTTCTGCAAATTGTATAACGGCGATGACGAACCGAATTCCGCTAACATGCTAATTGCACCATTCAACTTGGGCGACGTAGGCCAACAATTCCGTCCACCCGATCTTGACGAAGTGAGGATAGCCATATCTAAACTTAAGTCCAATAAAGCTGCTGGAGCTGATAGCCTTGCGGCTGAACTATTCAAAGCGGCTGGCGATGAATTGGTTAGGAGTATGCACCAGCTCATCTGAAAAATATGGTCGGAGGAAAGCATGCCCGATGAATGGAACCTCAGCATTGTTTGCCCGATCCTCAAGAAAGGCGATCGTCTGGACTGCACCAACTACAGAGGCATCAGTCTTCTTAATATCGCCTACAAGATCTTCTCTGCCGTACTTTGTGAACGCCTGAAGCCATTCGTCAACAACCTGATAGGTCCATATCAGTGTGGCTTTAGGCCAGGGAAGTCCACCATCGACCAAATATTCGCACTACGGCAGATCTTGGAGAAAACCCAGGAGTTTCAAATCGATACACACCACCTTTTTATCGATTTCAAGGCCGCGTATGACAGCATCTATAGAGACGAGCTATATAGAGCAACGTCTAGTTTTGGCATCCCTGCCAAACTCGTCCGTTTGTGCAGGATGACGATGGAGAATGCACGCTGCTCCATCAAGGTCGGCAAAGACCTCACCGACACCTTTGATGTCAAAAAAGGTTTTAGGCAAGGCGACGCGCTGTCATGCGACTTCTTTAACATCGTTCTTGAAAGAATAGTGCAAAACTCTCACGTCAACACTAGAGGCACAATCTTTCAAAAGTCCATCCAATTACTCGCTTACGCTGATGACATTGACATAATGGGACGAACAAAGCGTGATGTCAGTGGTGCTTTTGTGAGCATTGAGAAGGAAGCCAAGAAGATGGGTTTAACGGTGAATGAAAGCAAAACGAAGTATATGCTGTCAACAAGAAAGGACACCCAACACCGACGTCTAGGACAGAACGTCACTATAGACAGCTATAATTTTGAGGTGGTCAGAGACTTTGTCTACCTAGGATCCGCTATAAACTCAGCGAACGATACCAGTGCTGAGATCAAACGAAGAATTACTCTTGCCAATCGCTGATTCTTCGGGCTAAGAAGGCAATTGAGAAGCAAAGCCCTCTCTCGAGCAACTAAACTGTCCCTGTATAAGACGCTTATCATTCCGGTCCTGATGTATGGTGCAGAGGCATGGACACTGCTAACGGTGGATGAGAACGCGTTAGGCTGTTTCGAGAGGAAAATTCTCCGGGTGATTTTTGGTCCCGTCTGCATATATGGGGAATGGATGAGAAGATACAACCACGAACTGTATGGGCTGTACAGCGACACCGACCTAGCCACAAAAGTGAAAAGCCAACGACTAAGATGGCTGGGTCACCTAGAGCGAATGGACACCAATGCTCCGGCCCGGAAAGTCTTTGAATCCAACCCCGTGGGACAACGCAGTAGAGGTGGACAGCGTAAAAGGTGGCGCACGCAAGTGGAAGAGGACCTCAACCAACTTGGCGTGCGAAACTGGAGACAGCTAGCTAGAAACCGAGCCGGCTGAAAGAAGCTTGTTGGTTGAGGCCTTGGTCCACCCCGGACTGTAGCGCCACCTTAAGTAAGTAAGTAAGTAAGTAAATGACAAGTTAAGTAAAAGATTTTCTTAGTTTCGTTAGGTTGCTGTTTTATCTAATAAATAAAGGAATAAAAACATAACTTTAATGCTTTTAATTAATTGCAAATGAAGTTTTTAAAAAACCTTAAAAAGTGGCATTTTACCCACTTCTGAAGGGGTGAAATGCCAGCAAACATTTAATATGGCATTTAATCGATGGGACATATTGGGCAAATTCCATTTTGGAGACAGTCCTCGTGCATCCTTGTGAAAATTGGAGCATTGCACCCAGTCACATCTGGGTCTATCTTTATCGTATCTGAAAGAAATTAAAATCAAAGGGGGTAATACGCCACTTTAGTGGGTAAAATGCCCGTTGGTACGAAACAAACGTGGCATTTTACCCCAAAACGTGAAAAAATATAAAAGTATCCCTGAACGAAAACTAACGGAACATATCAAGTCTAGGCACAAACAAACATTAAGTACACAAAATTAGCCTTACCTTCTTGGAAGAAACCTTCGAATATCGCACTAAAAAACAATAAAAAAAACGATTTTAATCGCACTCAATTTAATAGAAACATACTTGAATTTAAACTTTCATGAATATTTTCCAAACCAAACTGCCTTATAACTTTCGCATCCGTGTGCCCAGAAAACTTAGCGTAACTGAGCGAATTGCAATGTCAGCGTTGCCAACATAAACTTAGAACTGCAATATATTGAAAGGTGGCATATTACCCACACTGGCATATTCGACCGACTTACCCTACATACACGATGGTAAATCATAATGTTTAAATCTCTTCTCTTTTTAAGAAATATTACTGAAATGTACAAGAAATACTAAATTGCTAATAAGTACTACAAATGTTTTCTTTCAAACAGTTTTGCTAAGTGCAATAATTTTATGAATATCATTTGATTATTTAAAAAAAAAAAACAAAATTAAAAATATACACACTTATTAAAATGAAAATAAAAATAGAAATAAAAGTTGCACTTGGGTAACCCTTCATAAAGATTTGATTTTTTTAATTTGAATGCAAACAAACGTCTAAATTACGTCCACTTGGCATTTTTGACAGCTAGTACAAAACAGCCACCAGAAATTTCTCTGACCAAATCTGGCAAGGAGGGAAATTTTTGAACCTCTCATGACAGCCCTCTTTGGTCCGAAACAGTACAATTTTTCAAGTCTTGAATGACTTAGCACTAAATCTGGCGGTTCCACACTGTTTGAAAGTCGGCAAGGAGCAAACCTACAGTGAGCGTCAAAAAAAAGTGTACAGCTGTGAACTGCGTTTTTGTAACTCTGTTGAAGAAAGTAGATTCGATCTTTTAGGAAAATACTAATCTTATTTTTTAAAGCGGTTAATCTTTAATGAATTGGCATATAAAACTTAGCAAAAAATATTATAGTAAAAATTCAATAAAAAAATAACAAAAAATACTTCATTTTTATGGCGTCAAAAGAAAGTGTACACTATTCAATTAAAGCGAAAAACTTAAAACCAATACTTCGTCTGCTTCCCTTTCGCCCTTAGGACTGCTTCTATGCGTCTGGAGATTGACTCTACTAGCTTCCCTGTCAATTCAGCTGGGATTTTTTTGCCACTCTTCAAACGAAATTGAATTTTGAGCCTTTTTGCTAAATAATTTCCTCTTTTGGATCGGTTTGTACAGATAATTTCACAAATGCTCAATGAGGTCAAGGCCTGGGGATCGCGGAAGGTCTTCTAGTTGCTTAGAAGTACCATGGAGTAACCATTCATTGACCAATTTCGATGTATGCTTGAGGTCGTTTACTTGTTTGAAGACCCATGAATCAGTTAACCCCAGTTTTGCAACACTACACGGCAAATTGTCTCTTAAAATATTAAGGCAATCTTCAGTCCTCATCGTACTATCAATAAATACAAGGGTTCCAACTCCATATGACACCATACATCCCCAGACCATTACCGAACGGTCTCAGAAATCCCCAGACCATTACCGAAACGCCTCAGAAACATTGCCGTATAGCCATACCTTTCCCAAAAAAATCGAAAGTGAATACTTCTTTATGCCAAGAAATATAAAAATTACGGTTCATCATTCTGAGAAATTATCTTGTTAGTGGACAAGAGCAAAATTACTATTTTTGGCTCAAAACAGCCACCAAAAATATGGCAACTGAAAAACACTGAATTAAACAGGTTTCTTGCAAAAAGCACGGAGGAGGTTTGGTAATGGTCTGGGGTTGAATGACGTTTTCTGGAGTTAGAAACCTTGTCTTTATTGATAATACAATGAGGACTGAAGTTTTCCTAAATATATAAAGAGACAATTTGCCGTTGTTGCAAAACTGGGGTTAACTGATTCATGGGTCTTCCAACAAGACAACGGCCTCAAGCATACATCGAAATTGGTCAAGGAATGGTTACTCCATGGTACTTCTAAGCAACTAGAAGACCTTCCGCGATCCCCAGGCCTTGACCTCATTGAGCATTTGTGAAATTATCTGTACAAACAGATCCAAAAGAGGAAATTATTTAGCAAAAAGGCACAAAATTCAATTTCGTTTGAAGAGTGGCAAAAAATCCCAGCTGAATTGACAGGGAAGCTAGTAGAGTCAATCTCCAGACGCATAGAAGCTGTCCTAAGGGCGAAAGGGAAGCAGACGAAGTATTGGTTTTACTTTAATTGAATAGTGTACACTTTCTTTTGACGCCATAAAAATGAAGTATTTTTTGTTATTTTTTTATTGAACTTTTACTATAATATTTTTTGCTAAGTTTTATATGCCAATTCATTAAAGATTAACCGCTTTAAAAAATAAGATTAGTATTTTCCTAAAAGATCGAATCTATTTTCTTCAGCAGAGTTACAAAAACGCAGTTCACAGCTGTACACTTTTTTTTGACGCTCACTGTACATCGCTGGCTCTGAACTATTATGTTCTATGTCAAGCAAATCGAAAAGAAATGAGTTTTATGCATAGAAATTTTCGTCTCGTTGCCGGCCTTAAGAAAATGTATGTTTCATTTTTAATTTTGACTTAATGACTGTCTTACACCCCTAAGAAAAAGTAAATTTTTGAGGTTTCTTAATATTGCTCAGAATTATAATGTTTTTTTTTTTTTTTTTTTTTACACTTCAGAATTCTGTGTTGTAATGAGCTTAAAGCAAGCTGCATTCTACAATCAGAGGCTCATCATGAGTGCATGTGTTAGTGGTTAGTAAACTAAGCAGAGCTAACACAGGCACATAAATAAATAAAAATAAACAAAATTAAACAATATATACAATTAGACACATTATATAAAACATTTAAATAAAGTTACATACGAGGATAATCAAGACATACAAATTCACGAGAGTGGAGCACTGGTTCGCAACAATGTTTTTAATCCTACTTTACTTATGTTAAAATCAACAGAGGCAGCGTTCAAATTAAAAAGTTTGCACATACGATTAAGAGGCTTGTGAATACCATATGAAAAGGAACGTGAAAAAGTTCAAATAATATGTTGCTGTTGGAGCAAGACAAGTCAATAACAAAATCTAAGGCTTTAGAAAGTTCCAAATAAACTGTGTCCGAACTTTTCGGATGAATATATGCATTTAAAATATAAAACTGTTTTGTCTGTATAGTAAATTTTATACAGATTAATTCAATAGAGACATTAAAAGGGAAAGATATAGACGAAGAAATAAACTTATTTCTAACTGCAATTAAAACACCACCTCCCACTTCTTTTGGCTTATCAACATGACGATCTTTTCTATATACTAAAAACTCTTCATTGAAAAGTTCCGTGTCCAGAAAACTTGAATTCAGCCAAGTTTCAGTCAAAACAAAGATGTCATGTGAAAAAGCTTGGGAGTTCATAAAAATATCAGCAGTTTTGCTGCGAAGCCCTCTTACATTTTGGTAGAAGAGGGTAATCCTGTTAAGTTTTTTGAATCATCTTTCGGTAAACTCCGTGTAGGTCTATTTTTCTTTACAGAAAATTCTTTAATAAGAGCTTCTGGAGGCCAATTACTCATATTACAAATAGAATCAAAGTAAGAAGAGTGTGTTACTATTTTGAAAGAAGAAACAAAACTATTCACTTTGCTAATTTTTGTGCACTTAATAGAATTATTTGTAGGGATACAATTATTTACTACTAAGTGGGAAACAATATCATCCGCAACAATATCTGGTTCAAGGCGAGAAATAAATATTGACCTAGGTTTTGAAACAGCTTTGATTGGCCTAGGATCAGTTATTTTACTGGGAATGGTAGCACAACCCGCATCAGGGATTTTTTCCACTACCATCTCTGAGCTTTGATTTATAACCTCAACCGGAGGAGCTACTTCTATATCAATATGGGGGCTAAGTTAACATAGAACAATACATCTCATCCAATCCCAATGTCAGTATGCATACTTTTAAGTTACATAGAACATTTTTGCAATTGAGTACAACATAGAACATTATAACATTGATTATTTAAGAAGAAAATAATAATATTTTAACATGGGTACATAGAACATACTTGTTGAGTTTTTGGTTTCATATTTGGTAAGGTGAAGTATTATCCTCCAGTGTCCTTAATAAGAATTTTTATTAAATATTTCTTAGTAAAATATCAAAACTCGAAGTTATGTAAGCATAGTAAGTACTGACTAATAAAATTTAATAATTTTTTCAAAATTCTTCTACTTTAAGCCATTCTATTCACGAAAGTTTTTGAGTTCGAATTCACAAAGAATTACTTCATTTTTGTTATAAAACCACATTTATTCAAGTTTTCCACTATACCACCCTTAGCTATGGAAAGATTAAACTCAAATTTAATTTTTATTATTACAAAATCTTATTTAAAATATATTTTATGCTATGTTCCCACCAAAATGAAATCCGAGATTTCAGTTGAAAACTTTTGATATTTCAAGTTGATGGAACAAGATTTCATGGAAATTTCAACGAAACGAAACTGAGCAAGCGAATCCAATATTTTCTTTCTTCAGTTATTTGACAGCAAAATTTCTGAGGAATCCTGTTCACAAGACTGGACACGTTCCGATGTTAATTATCAGTTATCCGCATAGCTTTGTGCTGTTGTAATCCCATGTTAAAAAACATGCAGCTGATGACCGCTGACCAACAACAACTCAAGTTATCTCGAAATTTTTGGGATAACTAGATAACATAGCGAATAAACATCGGAACGCGAGGACTGAGATTGCTGAGGGCTCTGAGATCTCATTTTCCTGAACTCGCCTATTCATGTGTATCCCACTCAGTTCTATAATGTTCTATGTACGACATAGAACACAAAATTTACAAAAATGCCAACCAAATAAGAAAAGTGTTCTATGTTAAAATTAAAAAGTGTTAATTATTTCGCTATACAACACGAAAAATGGAAAGTAAGTCCTTAATTCAATAAAACTTGTAAATTCAAATAATACTGTATTGTTTTCTTTTTATAAAAATGGTAATTTGACATTAAATAAGCAGAGTAAAACTTTGGACACGAATATCTCAGAATGAGGGTACCTTAACGAAAGCACGTATGAAAATTTTGAGACTTTTTCCGGTTGAACTTTGACGTTTATGACTTGACAAATGAGTAGAGGTGGGGAATGCTTATAAAATTTAAATAATGAGATTAAAAATTGATTATCATAATTAAATAGGTATAAATTTGAACAAGAAGTGATTTAAAATATTTTTAATTGTTATCAATGCCTATTTTCGTTTATCGTCTTTTTGACAGGTACGTACCTTCATGATTACACACTACAAAAAAATCCATACGTGATTTTGACGTTCATCAAATTTGAGGTTTGTTTATTGGAAAATAGGCATAAATAACAGTTAAAATTATTTTTAAATCACTTCTTGTTCAATTTTATACCTATTTAATTATGAAAATCAATTTTTAATCTCATTGTTTAAATTTTATATGTAGGGGAATGAATTAACGAAAGCACGTATGAAAATTTTAAGACTTTTTCCGGTTGAAAAATGAGTAGAGGTGGGGAATGCTTATAAAATTTCAATAATGAGATTAAAAATTGATTTTCAATTGTTATTAATGCCTATTTTCCAATAAATAAACCTCAAATTTGTTGAACGTCAAAATCACGTATGGATTTTTTTCGTTGTGTGTAATCATGAAGGTACGTACCTGTCAAAAAGACGAAAAACGAAACGAACGAAAAAACGAATCGTGTAATCAGGCTCATAGTTTTGAGCCAGCGATATGTGTACTGTGACAAACGTAACCAAAAGTCATCTGATTTTTCAGAAATTTTTTGACAGCTGACCAATCAGAAGCCATATCTGAAACCTTGAATGGCCGCGTTCATCGACAGAAATCTGAAAATTCAGTACTGAAACGTAACGTTGAACGCACAAAAAATCTGAAATTTCACCCAAATGTCATATTTTTTTCTGTCAAAATATTGAGTTTACTTTCTGATTTAACTGGAAGCGAATATAAAAAGTACTTTTTTTGTCGGAAATAAAAAATTGAAATTAAGTTTAATACTATGTTCCCACCAAAACGAGGGGAGGGAACATAGTATTAAGCCCACCAAAACGACTTCTACCTGAGCGTCGAACTTGTCGAGTTGTAGAAGCTGAGTAAGGTCAAAGATTCTCGAGTTTTACTCCAGATGAGTCCTGAAACCAAACGGCGCTTCACTTCCTAAACCTTCCCAATCCTTATCCATCCTTGTCCCTTGTCGGCACGGCGAATAGCTGTCCAACGTTATCCCCCTCGGAGGCACGGCGAAAAGCTGTTCATCGAGGTTTCCTCCATGTCGGTACGGCGTATCGCTGTTCGACGTGTTTTCCTAAACACATTAATCCTTTCCTTGACAGTACGGCGAATTGCTGTCTGCCACTCTTTCTTATCATATTCCCTTCCTCACCCACTCCAACTTTCCTATTGGGCTGGATCTAAGGTGTTATACGACCCGTGCCGATGATCAGCCTGGCTGGGGGCCCAATTAAAAATACTAGCTCAGTCGTTAACGGAGTATCCGATTTTTGGCACTTTTCGGATCAGCTTGCCTTCTCTGCATACACGAATCCCTGTGTAGTGTGACCACTTTTTATTCGATACTCGTGGGTCCAAAATTTTATGTCAAACAAAAACAAAACAAACAAACAAAAAACATTAGAAGAAGAAAAAGAATTTAAGACCGGTTCCTCTTCTAAACCGGGCAGCAGTAAGGCGACAAAGCTGTTTGCTGTTACTCCTGGGGCTGGTGTCGGTGGGGAGGCTGTGGCATGTCATGGCCCCTCATCTGATACTAATCTCAGTGAGAGTAGTGATGTGGTAGTAATACCTAATTTTAGTAGTGGGATGGGGGTTGTGAATAACGATCCCACCACTACCAGAGATAATACAGCTCTCCCGAGTACGTCTCGAGGGGGGGCCCGGCTTAGTGGTGCCAGGGTTGTGAAAAACGGTCATACTACCGCTGGGTTGGGTTCTCTCCCGAGACCATCGCGCGAGAGCCGTCGAAATAGACCTGCCAAGGGCGGCTATAGGGTCAGGCGGTCAGCTGCTAGGCTCCTGAAGACCCTCGGTAATAAACCGGTGGTCGAAGGGATGCCGGAGCAGGACCCCAGGATCAAATGGGCCCAGAGCACTCTAGCGAATGCGCAGACCAGCGACGACTCCACGTCGAAGCGTAATAGGTCTCTGGATGAAACCGTTCCGGTGCCCAAGCGTCCCAAAGTGCATAACGCCAGCACTCTCCATTCCGGAGGATCCAGATCCTATAGCGACGCTCTCAAAAACAAGAACAAGATCGTGGTTGCGGTTATCGACAGGAGCGATATTGATGGTACGATTTCTCCTGATCAATGGCAGGTGGTCAGAATGAAGCTCTCGGCAGGCTTCTTGAGTCTCATGAGGGATAATCCGGGACCACCTCCTCTCACAGGCGATGGCGGTTGGCATCAAGGGCATGTCAAACTCATCGTCTGTGAGGATCAGAGATCGTGCGATCTGTATAAGCTTGCTGTCAGTAGGTTGGGCGAGGTCTGGCCAGGTGCGAAGCTCGAAGTTGTTGCTAGGGAAGACATCCCGTGCAGACCTAGAGCCCGCATCTGGATACCAGCCGAGCCCTCTTGCATGGAGGAAATACTCCAGATAGTCAAGTTGAGCAACCCCTCATTACCGACTCATGACTGGGAAGTCGCAAAGCTTGAGGAGGTAAGGGGTCTTTATAGAAGCGCGATTATCGTGATCAATAAGGATTCCCTTGCCCCCTTAGCGCAGACCAAAGGCATGATTCGGTATGGGTTCGATTCGATCTCTCTGAAGGTGTATAAAAAAGATGAGGTTGACGCGGAACGCGTCCCTCTGGTAAACACTGAAGCTGTGTCCGTGGTAGAGGACCCTGGTGCATCCATCACCTTTCCATCGATTGGTGATGAGGAATCCTGGTCATCCTCGATCACGGTACAGTCTTCTACTAATGTCGATAGTCTAACCGATATGGAGACTGAAGACTTCATCAACCTTGTTCCCTTGGGTGAGGATGAGCTTTTGGGCTCATCTTCGGAGGAACTCAATGAAACCGTGGTGGAGGTTGTTCTGCCTAATTGTAGCCAAAATGCTGCAGTTAGTCCAGATTAATCTCCAACACTCCATTAAGGCTTCGGCCTCCCTTCTTCTCCGTGTATCCAGGAATGGAGAAGATATTGTCCTGATCCAAGAACCGTGGATTGTTAAATCCATTGTTAGTGGACTCAGGACTCCTGGATACTACGTACTGTATGCGTCTGATAAAGGTGACCCTAGATCTTGTATACTAGTTAAGCGTAGCACTAATGTATATTTACTCCCTGATTTCAGCGACAGAGATATCACCGCCGCAAGGCTCGAAACGGCCAATGAGACGTACTGGCTAGTGTCGGCGTATCTGGGCCATGACCACCTCGGCCCTCTCCCCGGTCATACACTGGAGAGACTGATTGCGCATGCAGAACGGCAGAAGATTTGCCTCATCATTGGGAGTGATGCAAACTCCCATCATACAGTATGGGGAAGTACTGATATCAATGATAGAGGTGAGTCTCTTTTTGATTTTATCTTAAGTACTAACCTTATAGTAGTACCTCGTGGCTTGATGGTTAGTGCGTAGGACTGTCATGCCGAAGGTGTGGGTTCGATTCCCAGCCGTGCCACCTAAAAACAGAAATGTTTTATTCGAGGTACTGCCTCTTGCGAGGAACTGACAAATCCTCCAAGAGTATACTTGTCATGAAAAGTGCATCTCATTTAGCCGTTCGGACTCGGCAAAAAACTGTAGGTCCCCTCCATTCCTGCCAATAAACACGCACACAGGAATGGTTGTGAGTTGTAAGTCACTAGGCCCTGGTTCTCCATGAGCTGTTGCGCCACCCAATTTATTTTTTATTTATTTACTAACCTTATAGTAAGTAATGTGGGTAATGAACCTACCTTCATCACTAAAAACCGACAGGAAGTATTAGATATTACTCTTGTCTCAGATACCATTCATCATAAGATCTCGAATTGGAAAGTGTCGGATGAACACTCGTTCTCCGATCACAGATACATTCAATTCAGTCTCATCGATGAACCTCCTTGCCGCGTTGAATTTCGAAACCCTCGGAAAACCGACTGGCTCAAATATAGGATTACACTCCAGGGGCTTTTAAAACCAGATCTCTTAAATCCTCCTTCTAATAATAATGAACTTGACTGTAAGGTCAATGATCTCACATTAGCCCTCAACAAATCCATGGCTACATCCTGCCCACTTACTCTAGTTAGGGGGAAAAAGAAACCACATTGGTGGGATTCTGGGCTTGAACCGCTCAGGAAAGACTGTCGCAAGTGTTTCAATCGAGCTAAAAGCACTCGTGAAGTGTCAGATTGGGAATCTTATAAAATAACCCTCAAACTGTATAAGAAAGCATTGAGAAAGTCAAAGAGATCCTCTTGGAGACATTTCTGTGGAAAAATAGAAGAAACTTTAGAGGCATCTAGACTAAGAAAAATTCTCTCTACTAATCCAGTAATGCCAAGCTGCTTAAAAAATGCTGATGGCTCATGGACAAATTCCTGCGAAGAATCGCTTAACTTGCTATTGGATACTCACTTCCCTGGTAGCTCCCAAAACATCAATAGCTTTGACCGTAATAGGTCTGATATGAATCCAAGCTATCCACAAGGTCTGATTACAAGGGAAAAACTGCAATGGGCGCTCAACAGCTTTCAGCCTTACAAGTCTGCGGGACCAGATGGCATAATACCAGCCGAACTCCAGATGAATAAAGATTTAATTCTGCCAATTCTGGAGTCTATCTATACTAGCTGCTTAGCACTCGTATACATCCCCTTGTCTTGGAGAGAGGTTAGGGTTGTGTTCATACCCAAAGCTGGAAAGTGCTCCCAAGTAAACCCAAAGGATCTCAGACCTATTAGTCTATCATCATTCCTTCTAAAAACATTTGAACGATTGATTGATATCCACATACGATCATGCATTGACACGCGACTTTTGTCTACGAGTCAACATGCTTACTGCAAAGGGAAATCTGTAGAAACGGCCTTACATAGTTTAGTAAGAACCATTGAATATTCCCTCCATCATAAAGAGTTCACCATGGTTGCTTTCTTAGATATAGAAGGCGCTTTTAACAATGTCGACGCATCTGCAATCGCATCTGCGCTGACATCTCTGAAGGTAGATGGTTCGCTTGGAGAATTGATTAACCAAATGCTGACGAGCAGGGTTATCAACTCAAAACTAGGTAGCTATTCTGCTAGAAGGTCTGTTAGTAGAGGTACGCCTCAAGGCGGCGTCCTTTCTCCCCTTCTTTGGAACTTGGTGGTAAATTAGCTGCTAATATGCCTGGAAGAGGAGGGTTACAGAGTGATTGCCTATGCGGACGATGTTGCTATTGCCGTATCAGGAAAGCATCCTACCACCTTAAAAGAACTCTTACAAAACGCTTTAAATAGGCTAACCAATTGGGCAGACCGGTGTGGTCTGGGCGTCAACCCTCATAAAACAGAACTTGTTCTATTCTCAAGGAAATATAAAATCCCTCATGTAGATCCTCCCTCTATTAAAGGTGTTCCATTAACATTTACTGATCAGGCAAAATATTTGGGTCTTATTTTAGACAAAAAGTTAAGTTGGAAACCTAATATACAAGAAAGAGTCAAGAAGGCCACAGTGGCACTCTTCTCATGCAAAAAAGCCGTTGGGAACAAATGGGGCCTTCAACCTCGTATTACTCATTGGCTATACACATCGGTGATTAGACCGATTCTCACATATGGTGTTGCAGTATGGTGGACTGCTCTAGATAAAGCGGTAAACTGCGACAGACTAAGCAAAGTACAACGTTCGGCTTGTTTATGCATAAGTGGTGCGCTTCGCACGACACCCTCTGCTGCTCTAGACGTTCTGCTATATCTGACTCCCCTCGACATATTTAGCAAACAGGTGGCTGCAAATACAGCCATACGCCTACAAGCTTCCTCACAATGGTACAACAATAATATTGGCCATTCCATCATTCTGAATTCATTCAGGTCACTACCTAGTCACATTGACTACACCATCCCAAAACCACAATTCGGTTTAAACTTTCAAGTCACCATTCCTTCTAGAACCCTCTGGGAGGATATGGCTTTCTTGGAAGATGAATCGGTTCATATCTACACCGACGGATCGAAAACTGATGAAGGGGTGGGTGGTGGTGTGTACTCAGAAAGACTTAAATTAAGTCTCTCATTCCGTCTTCCTAATCACTGTAGCGTGTTCCAGGCGGAACTTATGGCGATTAAAGAAGCCTTATCTTGGCTGAAGGAAAACGTGATATCAACTACAGATATCCGCATCTTCTCGGATAGTCAAGCAGCTATTAAATCCCTGTAATCGGTCTCTACTAACTCTATAACAGCCCTAAATTGCCGTTCGTCTCTGTTGGAGATGGCACAACAGTTTAATATTCACCTGTGTTGGGTGCCGGGGCATAGGGACATCCCAGGTAATTGTAAGGCCGATGAACTCGCTAAAAATGGTACAACTTTACCCCTTCTACCTAGTAAGGCAGAAATAGGTATACCCATCGCTACATGTAAACTTTTGCTGAAGCAAGATGCCTTAGAGAGAACAAATCTTAGGTGGTATGATATCACCACTTGTTTGGCAACAAAACCAATCTGGCCAGTAATGGATTTAAAACGATCTAAGCGTTTGATATCTCTAAGCAGATTGCACATCAGCTCCATGATTGGTGTTATAACCGGACACTGCCTCATAGGCAAGCACGCAACGTGTCTTGGCGTATTCGCTAACGATTTTTGCAGAAGCTGTATGGATGAGGAGGAGATAGAATCGATCCCTCACCTTCTATGCACGTGCCCTGCTCTGTCTCATAGACGAAGACTTCACCTTGGTGAGTTCTACTTCAATGATCCTAGTGATCTGATAAACTTAGACATTGGCAGTCTATTACGCTTCATAAGAAGCTCCAAATGGTTCACCGAGTAGGGAAAAGGGTTTCCTGGATTCTTGTGGTATCACAATGGACCAACTCATGGTCTAAGTGTGTCGGTCCCCACGACTGGCAGCCACTTCAACCTAACCTAACCTAACCCACCAAAACGAAATCCGAGATTTTGGTAAAAAAAAATTTCATAGAATTTTAAACGAAATCTCAATAAAAACTCTGGATTTCAACGAAATCTCCATGAAATTCTGCTCCACCCATTTGAAATCTCGAAATTTTGTAGCTGAAATCTCGGATTTCGTTTTGGTGGGAACATAGCATAAACCAAAAATTAGTGACTTTGGAATGAAGAAAACGCTTGTTCTTTGTTTTTATTTGGATTAATATTAATAATGAAAGTGTTCTTGGGGCTCTTTCACCCATCCCAATTTATTTTTAATAATAGCGGTGAAAAATATCATTTCTTATTATTTAGTCAAATAAAAACTAATACTGCGTTTTCATTAGGCCAAATGAGGTAATTTCGTTGAAAAGGAGAATGAGCAAATTTGTATGAAACATGGGCGTGATCGGCCAAGAATGATTTTGTTATTTTTGGATGAGGTTGAGTCCTACAATCACCAGTGCAAAAATTTTTTCATTGTGGTGTACTTCAAAAAAAGAGAAAAATACATTTTAGTTTTAACTTTTTAATCAAGATTTACTAAATATTCTGGTGTCTAATCAATGCAAAAATAGATAGGGAAAGTGAACAAAGAAATCTAGACAGTCTCAGGAATATTTTCTATATAAAATGCCCATATAGCATCATTAATAAGTACATTTGCCATAGTACCATTTATTATAATTTACATTATATTAAAAAAATGTTTGATATGTATTTTATATAGTTAAAGTGCATCTAGACATGCTCTAAATCCCACTTGATTCCGTTGCATGTAATCAAATTTGGTTTTCGTCAAAAACAGTCCAGTTACTAGTGATGCTTTCGAACGTTGCAATTTTTCTATTCATATTATTGCAAAAATCATAGCCCGCCAAGTCGTTATAAGTGGTCATTATTAATGTAGATGTATTTATGCTATCATGTGTTGGCATTTGGAAAGCGCCAATTAGTCAACCTGCAATATTAACATCACATGGGGCCTAGATCCTAATTAAAACAATGTACTTAAAAAATAAAAAAAGCTGTTGAAATCCGTACTGGATTTGTTTAAAACTGCAACGAGACCTTGGGAGCTTCTGAAATCCCCTAACAGACAATACTACAGTTTCACCATATGTTTTGAAGTTAGGATAAAGCATTATAGTAGGGGAGCCCACGATGCTAAATGTGGATTTACTCGAGCGTCGCGTCGTTGGGACCTAATGGATTTTGAAGATTTGATAGAGAGAAAAAAAATGTTAGTAAAGTATACCGTTTCATCGGTGGGGGGAGCATCTACAGGTGTTCAAAAATGTAAAAAAAAACAGTCACGTGGACATATTCGAGCGCGTCAGATATTGATAGTGTACATGGCCTGGGTCTTTCTAATAACGGTGGTATGTTAATCTGCCGGTTTGCGTGGTGGGGGTGGCTGTATGCGAGTGTAGAAATTGGAAAACAATTGGATTTACTCAAGCGCGTCAGATTTTAATAGGGGATGTTAAGTGACCCCCAAGGATGCTTACATTTAAAAGACTGACGATTCGGATGTGACGCAAGCTTGCGGCAGCTTCTTGAAAATGCAAACAAAATTGCTATTTTGAAATACTCGAGCGCGTCAGATTTTGATATATATGGTTCAACTCGATGTCCTACACGTGCTGAACCTTAATCTGATGATTATCTGGAAGGGTTTTCTTAATACGACGATTTGAAAAGAAGAAACTTTTTTATTCAGGATTTTTTCAATCACTGAGGGGAGTATAATAACTTGGGCGCCAAAAATTTTAAACGGTTTTTTTAGAAGGGTCAAATATGTACAAGCATTTCTTACTACGGGAGGAGGGGGATTCTATGTCACCCCGTTTAAGAGGTAGAGGCAATTTTCGAGAAAAACGACTTAAATGGAAAAAAATATTAAAAATCAGCGACAATACTTAAAATTCAAAACAATAATGGTTTTAAAAGACAGATATTTCTTTTATCTTATATTTAAAATTAACTATTTATGTCAATAGTATTCAAAATATGCGCATACAAACTCAAAACTTTGATTAAAAAACGCAAGCAAAATGTTGGGACCAATTTTTCTAAAAATTTAGAAGTGAAAACTAAATTTTCTTTTCGTGGTCAATGCTCATATTAATTCTGAATCGAACACAAAAAACCGGAAGCTTCTGTGTCTTCTAGTTTGTGAGAAAATTGCAAGTTACTGATACTACTTTTTTGAGATATTTTTAATTTGCTTGCGCTGCCAGCATAACGGTTGCGTTTTAAAGAAAGTTGGGCTCACTATAGGATTTGGGGTATGTGCAAGGTTCGGTGTTTGCCAAATTTCGTTTGCATTTAATAACTTTGAATGTATTCTCTGTTTCCAATGTCAATAGCTACTAATGGGAACAGCTACATAATGATATAATATAATAATCTCATAAAAAAGTAGTATCAGTAATTTACAATTTTCTTATAGACTAGAAGACATAAAAGCTTCCGGTTTTTTGTGTTCGATTCAATACTAGCATTGACCACAAAAAGAAAATTTAGTTTTTTATTCCACAATTTTGAGAAAAATTGATCCAAACATTTTTGTTTGCGTTTTTTTATAAAAATTTTGAGTTTAAATGCAAATATTTTGAAAACTATTAACACAAATAATTCAATTTAAATGTAGGATTAAAGAACGGATTTCTGGCTTTTAAAATCGTTATTGTTTTACATTTTAAGTACGGTCGTTGATTTTAAATATTTATTTTTCCATTTTAATGAGGCGAGAAAAACGGCAGATTACACTTTTCCCGTTATCCTAGAATTATTTGCTTCACAATACAAACAATTCAACCGCGCTCGAGAATGTCCAGGTGACAATTTTTTTTGCAAGTTTGTAACCCTCCCACTACCTTAGGTCACACTCAAATCATCAGATTATTATCTTAATCTGACGATTTTTTTTACTAATCTGACAACCTGCCCTAGGCGCCCGGCCCTACATAGGGGACTGATATATGGTGGAGGTACTCAGCAGGGAGCAAAGGTACCCCCCTTTATACTAATCTGACGCGAGTAAATCCCAAAATCCCTTAGTGGGCTCCCCTACTATTACACACACAAATAATATAAATTCTATGCGACATTTCCATATGCAATTGCATTTATTAACATTGAAATATCTTCTTTTGTAAATGAAGTGCAATGTAACGCCCATAGTAAAAGTTGTTACTGAGTAACATACTGTAATGACTTTCCATATTTGAACTATAACGACTCCGAAAAGCAAACAAACGGACACATTAAAACTTTCGGTCACAGTGCAAACATACCCTTATTAGCTATAATTATAGCGACTCTCAAACGAATGAAACGCCATCTGCCGGATTATAGCAGATATACCAGCTGTCAAATGAAAGCTTTTGGAAGGGAAATTATTGGGAAATTTCGCCTACGGAAAGCTCTGGAAGCAGATACCAGAACCTTCCACTACTTTCCAGAGTTTGTCAAACAAGTATAAAAGGCACATGTTTGAACGGCAGCGACACAGTTTGTTTTTAATCGTGAATGAATAAAGTTGGTTATAATAAAAGTGAAAAGTAAAGTTTGTGAATTAATTTCAGTGGTGAATAATAAATAGTTTTGTTTGTAGTAAGAAAAGTAAAGTGTTTATTTTGTGAAATAAATAAGTGGACGTTTTAAAAAAAGTAAATAAGATTTATTAACGAACCGGAGAAAGTATTACATTGGTGTCAGAAGTGGGATAAAACTTATTTTATCTGTGGACTCAGTTAATTTATTGTGTGTTAAAAGAAAATAATCACGAAAAAGTGATAGCTGACGGTGAAAAGTGAAAATAAAAGAAAAGGACAATGGGTAAAACCCTGAATGATTTAAATTCAGTCAAACTTAAGGCAGAACTGAACAAGCGAGGTCCTCCTACTGCTGGAACAAGGAATGATCTCATAATTCGGCTGCAGGAAGGTATAAGAAGACGCGGAGAAAACCCGGACACGTTGATATTTGACATTGAAATGGAGGAAGAGCAAGAACAAGTAAGTACATGGGGCATGACCAATATGCTGTCTCAGCTGCTCACCAAATTTGAAAGCCAGGAAAAGAATCTTCTCGATCGATTCAAGCAACAAGGCCAAGAACAAAAGAATCTTCTAGAACAACAAAGCCGAGAACAAAAGCATCTTCTCGAACGTTTCGAACAGCAAAGCCTAGAGCAGAAGAATCTTCTAGAACAACAAAGCCAAGAACAAAAGAGTCTGCTCGAAAAACAGGAAAAGAATCTTCTGCAACAATTCCAAGAACAGACAAATTTACTCGAAGGTAAGTTAGATGCCTTTGACAACAGAATTGTTGCCCTTGACGAGCGAGTCGATAGACAATTTTCAACTGTCGATAAGCAATTCTTGACAGAGAGCAAAGTTCGAAAAAGTGGAAGATAAAATTGAATCCATTACCAAGGAATTGGACAAAGTAAGGAAGATGAAGTTTCGAGAAAGTTCTGGTGACTGTTCTAGGAGAAAGGAGATGCATCCACCAACCTTCGATGGACAAACTTCTTGGTCAATCTACAAGAAGCAGTGTGGGGCAGCCACAGCAACAAATGGCTGGGACGAGAAAGACAAATACATAGCTCTGACGCTTGCCCTCAGAGGAACTGCTGCTGAACTGCTGCAAACCATACCAGCAGATAAGAATGGAAACTTCAGTGCTCTTGCTCTGGCCATTGACAAACGCTTTGGCCATATGCAAGAAGTCTTCCGTGTTCAACTCAATACAAGAGTCCAGAGAAAGGGAGAAACTCTGCAACAGCTTCAAGCAGACATCGAACGATTGGCGCATCTGGCATATCCAGCTGCAGGAGATGAAATCATCAACCAATTCGCAACAGAAGCCTTTGTTCGTGCTGTTTCTGACATCAACCTTCAGCGAGCAATTCGAACGGCTGGAAAACGCACACTCTAGGAGTTGAGGAGTGTTCTTGCCAGAGAACTGCGTTCCAAAGAAACCAGCGAGATGGATCTGCTCGATGCTGGAACTGTAACAAGATCGAACATATTCAACGCCAGTGCAGACTGCCACCTAGAAAACCTCCATGTTGGAATTGCAACAGGACTGGACATCTCCAACGCCAGTGCAGATTGCCACCTAGAAGACCATGGAAACCAGACTACAAGCATTGCACGCATGAAAGAGAAAAGGAAGTTGTTTCCATCCAGCGATTGAGAGCCGATCCCATTTACGATTGGAGTGAAAGGAAAATGAGGACTGTGCAAAAAGATGACTCGGGAAGTGATATATTTCGCCCAAAAGTGACTCCGCTGCAAATAACTCCTACTCAGCGAAAGGGTGACAAGAGTGATTCCAAAGAAAACTACAAAGTTGGAACGGACGGATTTCAAGTGCGCATGGATGTCAACCATTTCAAGCCAAATGAGTAATTTGTCAAAACTGTTGGCAACAGCGTGGTAGTGGAATGTAATCTTCATCAGCTCTGGTGCAGTTATATTTTGTCCAAGCTTTGTTTCTTCTATTTTTTAAGTTCTTAAGTTGAATGTCAAACCATGGTGGAACATTTGAATTGCAACGTGATTTTTTAAGTGGAATAGTTTTTTAGAAGCAATCAAAAAGTGTTTTATAAAACGCATAGCACATCTCATTTATGTTATAATTTTGGAATAATTGATTCCAGTCAATAGTGCATAAAAGATTAAAGAGATCATTATAATAACATTTACTATAGTTAAATTCTAGTTTGTTCTTAAAGCTAAGTGAAGGAATACACATGTTCAGATTTAAGGAAATATCTAGAGTGGGGGGGTGCCGATCTTCGTCAATTAATATCACAGCAGAGGCCAATACAGCAACATCGGTGGTTACATTATCGGAGAAAAATACAAGGTCCAGGGCATTTTCAAATTTGTTTAATGCTCCATTAAAGTAATCATGAACGTGAAGATGAACATGGCTATATAAGTCGTCAGTTTGTATGGAAGTATCAGCTACCAAAGGGGTATGATGGCAAAGACGTCAACTCAACGGTTTCAATGGACGGTATCCTGACAATCAAAACTCAACAGAAGGCATTGAAGAAAAACGAAAGGATAGTGCAAATTCAACAGACTGGCCCCATGAACAGGAGTGATAAGGGAAAGGAAGAAGAAAGGCTAAATGACGTTCATGAAAGAACAAGGGCAAATATGAAGCCATCCAGTGGTCGGATGAAAACACGATACGACACAACAACAACAACAACAGGATTCCAAGCGGGAGACCTTGTTTGGTTTTATAATTCCCACCGTCGGAGGGGACTATCACTGAAACGTCAACAAAATTGGGAAGGCCCCCATGGTATAAGAATAACAAGGTATGCTTGACAGTTCAGACAACTGATTCGTGACGCCATTGCGAGTGAATGATCTCAATTGTTTGTCATTTATGGCAAAGAAAGTAAATAGAAATTGTTTATGTTTTAAAGCTATTTGCTTTTAAAACTTAAAGTAAAACAATAGATTTATTTATGTTTTGAAGTTATGTTTTGTTAAATTTCAAGTAAAACAATAAATAATTTATTTTTTAAAGCTATGTGTTGGTGAACACTCGTTATGACGTCAAACAAAACAAAATATGGCAACCTTTCATCTCATATACAACATACCTTATATTTTTATACCATGGAAGGCCCCTATACTGTTGTAACACGAATAAACGATGGCTCTACCGCATTCAGAGAGGATTAAGAGGCAAACTAAAAGTAGTTCACAGCGACCGTTTTCATTGTTATAATGGAAAAGGAAGTGATGGATTTGCTCGGACGATCAATCCTAAGAGGGGGGCAGTGTAATGACTTTCCATAATTGAACTATAACGACTCTGAAGAGCAAACACATCAAAACTTTCGGTCACAGTGCAAACATACCCTTATTAGCTATAATTATAGCGACTCTCAAACGAAGGAATCGCCATCTGCCGGATTATAGCAGATATACCATCTGTCAAATGAAAGCTTTTAGAAGGGAAATAATTGGGAAATTTCCCCTACGGAAAGCTCTGGAAGCAGATACCAGAACCTTCCACTACTTTCCAAAGTTTGTCAAACAAGTATAAAATGCACATGTTTGAACGGCAGCAAGACATTTTGCTTTTAGTCGTGAATGAATAAAGTTGGTTACAATAAAAGTGAAAAGTAAAGTTTGTAAATTAGTTTCAGTGGTGAATAATAAATCGTTTTATACAAGAAGATTTTATAATACAAATTCTATATACTACTGAAATAAATCAGCCAAGTAGAAGACTTAGCATTAAGGATTGGACTTGTTGAATTATTGATTCAAAATAGCTTTTTATGGCCTTAAGTCCTACAAATTGGTGTTTCGCTCGGCTTACTCACTTGAACTCATCAGCGACATAGTGAGGGCTTTGTCATACGCAATTTGTTTTAAGTTCAGTTCAACTTACATTAATTTTTCAACGAAAATCCACTGTAAACTATATCCAACAAGATTAGAATTCCTAATCATTAAGCTGGAAGTTTTTTTGCCCGGTGCCAGGCATAGTTTCTATATAAAAAAGTTTTATAATACAAATTCTATATACTACTGAAATAAATCAGCCAAGTAGAAGACTTAGCATTAAGGATTGGACTTGTTGAATTATTGATTCAAAATAGCTTTTTATGGCCTTTAGTCCTACAAATTGGCGTTTCGTTCGGCTTACTCACTTGAACTCATCAGTGACATAGTGAGGGCTTTGTCAGACGCAATTCGTATTTAGTTCAGTTCAACTTACATGAATTTTTCAACGAAAATCCACAGTAAACTATATCCAACAATATTAGAATTCCTAATCATTAAGCTGGAAGTTTTTTTGCCCGGGGTTTAGTTTCTATATAAGAAGGTTTTATAATACAAATTCCATATACTACTGAAATAAATCAGCCAAGTAGAAGACTTAGCATTAAGGATTGGACTTGTTGAATTATTGATTCAAAATAGCTTTTTATGGCCTTGAGTCCTACAAATTGGCGTTTCGCTCGGCTTACTCACTTGAACTCATCAGTGACATTGTGAGGGCTTTGTCAGACGCAATTTGCCAAACGAAACGCCAATTTGTAGGACTAAGGGCCAGTTTGTTCACACCTTGTCAACTTAAATCAATGATTATTCCAGTTGGTTATCATTGAATGCGTTTGTTCATCAACATTTTAAACAGAGAATCCATGACTTTAGCACTTAATTGGAGAAATAACTAATTCGCCGATTCTGTCTGATTAGCATGATTTAATCAAAGATTTTCTGGAATTTTGTTTGTTCATCATTGATTATTTCCTAAGCGTAGGTATAAAAAAGAGAAACAAATTCTATCCAATTCCTTCGAACAAAGGACATGAATGAAGAGAAACCAAGCATCGTCCATCTTGCAAGAAAAAAATAAACAATTTGTACTGATTTTACTACAAGTTGTAGTTATTTTATTTACTATCCAAAAATAAAGTGCTTTTTTGTATAGAAAAACTATAACTGGGAAAAAATCCCATGACTAGGTTTCACAGAATGCCATCACTACCTTCACACTTCAACTATATATTTGGAAAACAAAATCAATCAGCCGCATTAAAATATAATATAATATATTATATAGTAATTTAACCGGAAACAATCTTAAATTGAACACAAAATTATATTTCAAGCACTGATTTTCCGTGTTTTTTTGCACAAAAAATGTTTTTTTTCGAAAGCTCACTCACACTGAAATAAGTTAATGACGGAATACGTCTGACAATTGATTGACAGATAGACTGGAAAATGGAAAGATTATTGGAAAAACTATGATTTATTAATCAAACTGAAAATTGAGTGAACAAACACTCTCTGATTATCACAGATTCATAACTATGGGTTGAACAGAATCAGTGATAATCTAATTGCTGATTTAACCCACTGTGAACAAACTGGCCCTAAAGGCCATAAAAAGCTATTTTGAATCAATAATTCAACAAGTCCAATCCTTAATGCTATGTCTTCTACTTGGCTGATTTATTTCAGATGTATATAGAATTTTTATTATAAAACCTTCTTATATAGAAACTATGCCTGGCCCCGGGTAAAAAAACTTCCAGCTTAATGATTAGGAATTCTTATCTTGTTGGATATAGTTTACTTTGGATTTTCGTTGAAAAATTCATGTAAGTTGAACTAAACTTAATACAAATTGCGTCTGACAAAGCCCTCACTATGTCACTGATGAGTTCAAGTGAGTAAGCCGAACGAAACGCCAATTTGTAGGACTAAAGGCCATAAAAAGCTGTTTTGAATCAATAATTCAACAAGTCCAATCCTTAATGCTAAGTCTTCTACTTGGCTGATTCATTTCAGTAGTACATAGAATTTGTATTATAAAACCTTCTTATATAGAAACTATGCTATGAAACAGCATAAATATACTGTATTGACTTTCCATATTTGAACTATAACGACTCCGAAAAGCAAACAAACGGACATATTAAAGCTTTCGGTCGTAGTGCAAACATACCCTTATAAGCTAAATTTATAGCGACTCTCAAACGAAAGAAGCACCATCTGCCGGATTATAGCAGATACACCAGCTGTCAAATAAAAGCTTTTGGAAGGGAAATTATTGGGAAATTTCCCCTACGGAAAGCTCTGGAAGCAGAGACCAGAGCCTTCCACTACTTTCCAGAGTTTGTCAAACAAGTATAAAAGGCACATGTTTGAACGACAGTGACACAGTTTGTTTTTAATCGTGAATGAATAAAGTTGGTTGGAATAAAAGTGAAAAGTAAAGTTGGTGAATTAATTTCAGTGGTGAATAATAAATCGTTTTGTTTGTAGTAAGAAAAGTAAAGTGTTTTATTTTGTGAAATAAATAAGTGGACGTTTTAAATAAAGTAAATTAGTTTTATTAACGAACCTGAGAAAATATTACATTGGTGTCAGAAGTGGAACAAAACTTAATTTATCCGTGCACTCAGTTAATTTATTATGTGTTTACAGAAAATAATTACGGAAAGTGAACGTTGACTGTAAAAAGTGAAAAAAAAGACAATGGGTAAATCTCTGATTAATTTAAATTCAGTCGAACTTAAGGCAGAACTGAATAAGCGAGGTCTTCCTACTGCTGGAACAAAGAACGATCTTATAATTCGTCTGCAAGAAGGTTTAAGAAGACGTGGAGAAAACCCAAACACATTAATATTCGACATTGAAATGGAGGAAGAGCAAGAACAAGTAAGTACGTTGAACATAACCACTATGATGTCTCAGCTGCTCGCCAGCCAAAAGAATCTTCTAGAACAACAAAGCCAAGAACAAATAAATCTTCGAAATCTTCTCGAAGGTATGTTAGAGGATTTTGACAACGGAATTATTGCTCCTGACGAGCGTTACGACAAACAATTATCAACAATAGAAGCAAAGTTCGAAAATAAAATCGAATCCATTACAAAGGAGTTTGATAAAGTAAAGAAAATGAAGGTTCGAGAAAGTTCTGGTGACTATCCAAAGAAAAAGGAAATGTGTCCACCAACCTTCGATGGGAAAACTTCTTGGTCAATCTACAAGAAGCAGTATGAGGCAGCCGCAGCAACAAATGGCTGGCATGAGGAAGACAAATGCATAGCTCTGACGCTTGCCCTCAGAGGACCTGCTGCTGAGCTGTTACAAAGCATACCAACAGATAAAAATGGCAACTTCAGTGCTCTTGCTCAGGCGACAAACGTTTTGGAGATGGCCATATGCAAGAAGTCTTCCGCGTCCAACTCAATTCCAGAGTCCAGAAAAGAGGAGAAACTCTGCAACAACTCCAAGCAGACATCGAATGGTTGGCGCACCTGATATATCCGGCAGCAGGGGACGTAATCATCAACCAATTCGCAACAGAAGCCTTTATCCGTGCTGTATCTGATATCAACCTTCAGCGAGCAATTCGAACTGCTGGCAAACGAACGCTTCCTGAAGCACTACAATTTGCCCTCACTATAGAAGCAGCAGAACAGGCTTCTCAATGAGTCCATCGGGTAAGAGAAATAGAAATTGAGGAGTGTTCTTGCCAGAGAACTGCAATCCAAAGAAACCAGCGAGATGGATCTGCTCGATGCTGGAACTGTAACAAGACCGGACATCTTCAACGCCAGTGCAGAGTGCCACCTAGAAGACCTGCATGTCAACGTTGTGGAAGCAGAAATTTTAACAACAACAATGTCAAAACTCCTATTCACCCCGTTTCTCAACCGGGAAACGAGTAAGAACCAACTTCGAGGGGCAGAAACTGGTTTCTGGCATCAATGGCCCTAGAACCACTATCCAGGTCTCACAGAGAAACGAAACAACAAAAGTCTGACTGTGGAGGCAACACTTAACGGCAAGAAGCAAGTGGGTACGATCGACACCGGTGCCACTGCCTCTATTGTTCGAAAGGACTTGGTGAAGATGACATGGCTGCATAACACCAACACTTACCGCCTGAAAACAGCAACAGGAGAGGCAGCCAGGTTATATGGGGAGGTTCGTTTTACAATCCGTTTGGCAGAACTGGAGTTTTAACATCTATTTCTGGTAGCAGATATATGTGACGATTGCATCGTTGGAGTCGACTTTATGAAAGAGGATGGAGTAATTCTCGATATCGGAAAGCAAGTTCTCAACCGAAATGTGGAGATTCCTATGGTTTATGGCAAAAAAATTCATTAACTCTGAGAACTGTCATAAAGGAAGATATTTGCCTGCCACCTTCTTCAGAAGGTGGCATATATGTTCGTATTTTTGTTCGTTTGGACAAAATAAAGGGAGATTTGGGTAGCCATTGATACCTAATGGTGGAGCCAGACTCTGAACAGTCTTCCAAAACATCATCCTAGGGAAGACTCTTGTGGCGCCAAAGAACAACATGGTGCCCGTACGGATGCTCAACATCAAACCGTACGAAATCAAGCTCAGAAAAGGAGAAGTTTTTGGAAAATGTGAATCCGTATCCGCAATAACTTAAATCACAGAAGTTGATACACAAGGATATGTGGACCCCAGGAAAGTGAACACTATGAAGTCAAACATCCTCAAGTCTTCAAAATTAAGTGAATATCGGCTTAGTGTTGCTGGAAGCCTCCTTCACGAGTACGCTGATATACTCTCTTCACCCAATGGGCAGGATGGTCGAACACAACTGGTGCAGCATCGAATCGACAGAGGAGACGCAAGACCTATTCGACAATATTGTATTCGTCAGTACGAATACTTTATCTTTTCTTTTTACTTGATAGTCAATAATAAAACGACCAACCACGTTTTATATCTTTCAGATACTTTATTATAAATTAATTGTATTTTACAGTTGTAGGTTTTCTTCTAGAATGTTCTTAGGGAATGCACACATGATTCAAAGTGCTGCCAAGTAAGGAATATATAACACTCTCCCCCACATAATATAAAAGTAGGAAAACTTATTTCACATTTGGTTTTTTTTTTTTTTTTTTTTTTTTACATAAATAAAAGGTTGGGAACCTCTGATAATTTTCTTAAAATGGTTTTTACAAACAAGGTTTCGAACCCCTGACTTCTTTAAATGACATTTCAAGAGGGAAACAAAATTATATAAAAGGCGTTTTTCTTTTTTAGCTCTGAGCAGAGCATGGAGTAGAGCTCGAGCTATCGGAGTTAGCTCTGAGCAGAGTATGATCAGAGCTCTCCGATATAATTTTGAAACACATTCGAGCTCTGAACTGTCATACGATTGCGATGCGTTCAACTCACCAAAATTAAGTAATGACTTAATTTTCATCAGACAGCTGGCCAATCAAAAACTCGAAAAATTTCCAAATTGTGTTTTGAAATTGATGTGTCGAACGCGGCTACTTGAAGTGAGTGAAGGAAAGAGTGAAGTTGGCTGCGCTCAGCTATTTGCTCCATTCGCTCGGTCTTTTTATTCTGAGCTCATGGAGCGTACTCCGAGCTAGCTCCGATTTAAAAAAGAAACACAAGTTGAGCGCTCTGAGTGCTCGGAGCTAAAAAAGAAACACAGATCTTTTTTTGACAGCTCAGTGCTATGCTCGGAGCTAAAAAAGAAAAACGCCTAAAGATAAACACAAAAATTTCTTCTGAAGGGTTGAAAAATAAAATTCTTTGCTCATTTTGTAATTATTAATAAAATAAAAAGATAATTTTTGTTGTTTTAAATTAAATAAATAAATTAATAAGTAATATTAAATATTCAATCTTACTGGTGGTTTACGAGTTCTAGTAGATTTTCTTATTTGTTGTGAAACAATTATTGGACTTCTATTTTGCTGGATATTCTGCATCGTTTCTTCTATTTGGATTGGAGCTTGATTTGCATCCATCGGGTTCACTTTTGGATGCGATGAAGTCATTGATATTTCTTCATTTGCTGGTTTTGGTGGATTGTCCGTGGCAGTATCTGGTTTTAGTGTATTTTGAGTTGTTGTCGAATCAGTTTCGGTGTTGTTAGTTATGTCTGGATATGTGGTTGACTTTGTGCTGTTCTTGTCGTTGCTATGGGAGTATGATGGTACAATATGATGTGAATTAGTTGCTTGTGGAATATGTGTTTCCTGGTGAACGTTTGTAGATTTAATTTGGTCGATGTGTCGTCTGCAATGTTGACCAGCAACGTCGACGATGTAGTGCAGTGAACCATTACGCCGAATAATTCTTCCAAACTTCCACTTGATTTGTTTGTTGAGGTAGTATCGAATTTGTACATTATCTCCCGTGGCAAAACTACGAATAGGTTTAGAATTAGTATTATTTTCAATATAACTTACATTTTCGTTTGTAGATTTCATCAGATCAAGTCGCGTTCTAAGATTGTATCGCAGCATCACCTCTGCTGGACTTCTGCTACTACTGTAGTAGTGTTTGGTATTTTCCGATATTGCATGAGCAAGCGCTGTAGTTTTACATGCAAGTCACCTGGATCGTTTGCTGCTGATCGGAGTCCATTCTTCACGGTTTGGACGTATCTTTCGGCTTGTCCATTTGTAGCAGGATGCGCTGGTGCTGTCAATTTGTGTATGATTCCATTTGATTTTAAGAATTCTTGGAATTCGTGTGATGTGAAGTTCGTGCCATTGTCAGATACTACTGTAGTTGGCAGTCCGAATCTGGCAAACATTTCACGTAAAGCCTTGATGGTGTTGGCGCTTGTAATATTTTTCATCATGACTACTTCTAGCCATTTACTTTTTGCGTCGACAACGATTAGAAAGTTGTTTTCCATGAAAGGTCCTGCAAAGTCTATATGAATTCTTTGCCATGGCATGAATGGATTTTCCCATACTTGAATAGGGACTTTAGCAGGTTCGTTGGCTACCTTAGCACAGCTTTTGCAACTTTTCACTAGTTGTTGTATATCGTTGTCTATGCCGACCCAGTAACAGTAGCTTCTTGCTAGTATTTTCATTTTTACCATTCCAACATGAGCGGTATGTAGTTCGTCTAGTACTTGTTTTCGTAATTGTTTCGGAATAATGACGCGTGTACCACGATAAATACAGCCGTCCTGTAACATCAATTCATCTTCTTTGCCTTTGTAAGCAGTGTTGTAAAGCTTTCGGCCAACCTGAAGAGCATTGTATACTTCACATAATTCTTGGTCTTTTCTGGTTTCATTTGCGATTATTTTACTCGTGAAAGGCAGTACGAAGTCTGTAAGCTGGAACATATGAACTTCTTGTATCTTCTCGCTTGGATCGATTCTTAATGGATATCTTGACAGGTAATCAACGTTGGTATGCTCTTTAGTATTTCGGTAAATAATTTTGTATTTGAATCCCGATAAGAATTGAGCGTAATGTGAGATTCTCTGAGCGGTAAGTACTGGAATTTATGCAGACCCCAGTAAATCGCTGTGGCCTCCTTATCGATTTGGCTGTAGTTTGATTCGCTTTTTGTGAGACTTCGGGATGCGAAGGCAATAGGTCGTTCTCCAGTGGACGTAACATGGGAGAGTATTGCTGACAAGCCAAACGGTGAAGCATCCGTAGCCAGGACAAGAGGCAGTTTTTCGTCAAATGGTGCCAAAACATTTTCGCTCATGATGTCGTCTTTGACGTTTTGAAATGCTTTTTCGCATTGTGGAGTCCATTTGAAGGGTGTATCTTTCTGAAGAAGCTGGTGTAAGCTATGTAGTTTTGTGGCTAGGTTGGAATGAAATTATTGTAATAGTTGACCATACCTAAGAATGCTCGTAGTTCTTTTATGTTGGTAGGAGCACTTATTTCAAGAATTGCTTGTATTTTTTCTTTATTCTTGTGCAATCCATGCTTGTCGATGGTATGTCCTAAATAATTTACGGATTTTTGGAAAAATTTGCTTTTACGCAGATTAATATGTAAGTCATGTGTACGTAATCTATCTAAGACTGCCCTAGCTCGCTTATCAGTCTCCTCTAGGGAACTTCCCGTAACTATAATGTCATCGAAAAAGCAGACAGTTGCTTCAAGTCCTCGCATTATGTAGTCGTCTATGAAGCGTTGCCAAATGTTTGGTGCTGTTTTTACCCCGAAAATTAGCCTTCGTACCTTATATGACCCTTTGTGTATACTTACAGTTTGCATTAGCGCACTTTCTTCGGTCATCTCCATATGTAAGTATGCCTTGTGTATATCAAATACGCAATAGTACTCGCCGTATTTTAATTGTTTTTACAAATCGTCTTGGAATGGGGTACTTATCATTGATTATACACTGGTTTAATGTTACCTTGTAATCGGAACAAAGACGCAACTCAGTTGGAGATTTAACAACCGGCACGATGGGTGTACCCCAATCGGAATACGAAACTTTCTCGAAGATTCCACACTTCTCGAGACGATCAATTTCTTCTTCAATGAGATCTTTTAATGCATAAGGCACAGGACGTGGTTTGATGTAAATTGGAGGGGCACCTTCTCGAAGCTTGAGCAAACCTTGTATTTTTGGGATAGTGCCAATTTTTGGTTGAAACAAATCAGAGTAATCATCCATTATTTTTTTGGAAAAGTAACTGGTTTGAGATGCGTTTTCGACACTTTTTACATTCTTTGTTGATATAAGGTCTAATTCATTGATCCATTCACGTCCGCAGACTGAATCAAGGTTAGATGGAACTATGTAGATTGTCCCAATGAACGATTTGTTTTGGTGTTTAACATGAACTTTGCTTTCACCTACTGCTTGGAAAACATGTTTATCAAAAACTCTAAGGTGTATTGAAGTTGGATGTATTTGTAATTCTGGGAAAAGTTTTCGGAAAATATCTTCACCCATTGTCGTTATTGCGGATCCCGTATCAAATTCCATGGAGTATGGTTTGCTTTGTATTATAAGTTTTATGAAAAACTTACCTTGTTCTCCGGATTTTGTATGTAGTTGTAGGGAATTAATGGTTTGTACCTCATCGTAGCTGTAGGGTTGGTCCTGGATTTGAAGTGCATGTGTGGCTCGCTGTCTTGAATTTTGCGTACGACGTTTTGATTTGCCTTTTTTCACGTTTCATGCAGACGGATGCAACATGTCCTTTTCTGCCACACGATAAACATGAGAGCTTTTGGGGTTGGGTTTTGCAATCTGAAGATTTACTGGCTGAACAGAATAGAGTGCTGCAACTGGAGCTGCAGCTGGAATAGCTGTCAAAAAGTGTCGTACGTGATTTTTTTTACGCGCCCACAAAGCAGCTGTACAGCTTTCTGACATTTTAGTATCGAAAATAAAAATGAAAACAAAAATAAAAATTAATAATGATGAAATAGAAGCTAAAATTGCTTTACGTCTTTATGAGACATTGAAAAGAGTTTAAAAATTACTTTAACCCACATGTAAACACTCTGTTTTGCTCACAATTTCAAAACGTCAAAAAAGCTGCAAGCAAAAGTTAAAAGTTGGCTAACTTGTCCAGTTCCGTCTGCAGCTTCGTCTGCAGTTGCGTCGTGTTCTGTTCGCATCATTGAATTTGTGGTTATTCAACATTTTGAGCCGCGTAAAGTTAGCATGACAACTTTCGAAAAAACAATTTTTGAGTATGCCAGTAATTGCCGATTAATTGCCGTAAATATGCCGTGCAACTAAAAAAATTGCCGCTCGTACGGTTTGCCCACAAAGTGTAATACTGCTAACTTTATATAAAGTTAGCATGACACTTTTTTATTTTTGGTCAAAAATTATTTTTGAAAACGCCAGTAATTGCCGATTAATTGCCGTAAAGATGCCGTGAAAACCAAACAAATTGCAGTTCTTATGGTTTGCCTAAAAAGCGCAATCCTGCTAACTTTACGCGTAAAGTTAGCATGACACTTTTTTGTTTTTGGTAAAAAATTATTTTTGAGAACGCCATTAATTGCCGATTAATTGCCGTAAATATGCCGTGGAAACAAAAAAATTGCCGCTCTTAAGGTTTGCCCACAAATTGCAATCACGTAAATTTTGGGTGTAAAGTTAGCATGACAACTTTTGAAAAATTTATTTTTGAAAACGCCATTAATTGCCGTAAATTTGCCGTGAAACCAAAAAAATTGCCGCTCTTATGGTTTGCCCAGAAAGGGCAATCACGAAATGTGGGTGTAAAGTTAGCATGACAACTTTTGAAAAATTTATTTTTGAAAACGCCATTAATTGCCGATTAATTGCCGTAAATTTGCCGTGAAAACAAAAAAATTGCCGCTCTTATGGTTTGCCCAGAAAGGGCAATCACGTAAATTTTATGTAAAAGGCATTAACTTTTCAATTTTTGGCCAAAAATTGTTTTTGAGAACGCCATTAACAGCCGATTAATTGCCGTAAGAATACCGTTAAACCAAAAAAAATTTCCTCTAATACGGTTTGCCCACAAAGGGCAAAAACGTAAATTTTAGGTGTAAAGTTAGCATGACAACTTTCGATAATAACATTTTTGAGAACGCCAGTAATTGCCGATTAATTGCCGTAAATTTGCCGTGAAACCAAAAAAATTGCCGCTCTTATGGTTTGCCCACAAAGGGCAATCACGAAATGTGGGTGTAAAGTTAGCATGACAACTTTTGAAAAATTTATTTTTGAAAGTGCCATTAATTGCCGATTAATTGCCGTAAATTTGCCGTGAAAACAAAAAATTGCCGCTCTTATGGTTTGCCCACAAAGGGCAATCACGTAAATTTTATGTAAAACTTTTAAATTTTTGGGCAAAAATTGTTTTTGAAAACGCCATTAATTGCCGTAAAAATACCGTTAAAACAAAAAAGTATCCTCTCTCTCGGTTTGCCCACAAAGGGCAAAAACGTTAATTTTAGATGTAAAGTTAGCATGACAACTTTCGAATGTAATATTTTTGAGAATACCATTAATTGCCGATTTAGTGCCGTAAATAACCCGTGAAAACATAAAAATTGCCGCTTCTATAGTTTGCCCAAAAAGGGCAATCACGTTAATTTTAAATTAGCATGATAACTTTAATTTTTGTTCAAATATAACTGTGGAATATGCTTAGGTTTTCCAAAAAATTATATTATCTGCCCTAGTTATGGAATCCAAAATCACTATTATTTTCATTTTCGATCAGCTTCGATTAGCGTAATTTTTATTCAATCCTAAGCATATTTTACTAAAATATTTTGAGCCATGTCCAAAAGCTTCTACCATGTGAAAGCTTAAATTATAGAATCACACTTAATTTGGTTTTTGGTACAACTAACCGAAAGATGAATATGTTTTTTGATTAGGTGGAAAAATCAATTCATTGAACTTCATTTAAGTGGGGAAACTGTAGTCAAATTTGTGGGTAAGTATACAATATATTTAATATATACATATGTACAATAATAAGAACAATGATATACTAAATCTATTTAAGGCATAAATGAAAAAATAACATACAAGGTGCAAAAGTTCTAAATAAATTTGTATAGGACAACGGACAAGAAACTTTTGTTAGTAGGTATACAATAACTCTTAGTTTATGCTACTTTAGAAGGGATGTAATCCAATGACAGTGTTACCAGATAAAACAAAATCTCCCACTAGACAAATTAAGAAAGCCCTCAGATTACCATATTTTAACAATGTTTGCATTCCTAGCTCATAAGTTCATTACATACATAAATACTACTTCAGTTGCAATAAAAAATATTAAATTAAATTAATTTGCAGTTGAGTAATATTCAAATTTTGTAAGGTAACAAGGAAAAATCTTATGCAAGAGCCAATTTTTCAATGGTCAGTTAAACATCAGATATTATTTATTCTATAAAATAGCAGAAAAAACTTGTTCATATTTACTCTTCCAACAGCTAAGTGAATAATTAATTGAAGATTGAAAAATTGGCTCCAAGTAGAACAGTAGATAAATAATTTCAGTAGTTTTCACAGTCATTATCGAAAATACCATTCATAATTAAAATGAATATGAAAATATGTAGGCACCTACCTACATTATAATAGGCGTTTTCCTTTGGAGGTGGCGAAGTACTTGCAAGTACTTTGCCAGCTTTTTTCAATGGAACACATCAAACTGCTTTCCCATGTAAAATGTATCTACTCGCGCATGAGAGCATGTGCAGTTGGTAGTACTAGATTAGGGTTTTCATCTACTCGTAAGTACTTCGCCACCTCCAAAGGAAACGGCTAATATGTATTTTGGTTTGTAATTACTTTTTTTTAAGAAATTCAAGAATATTACAATCGTTGTCTTCATTTTGGCAGTCATTTTAGTATACATATTTTACTCGTGAAAGCTTTCAACATTTCGTCTCTCGGCGTTAAATTCTGGAATTCAAATTGTAAGGCATATCTAACACGCAAAATATTATCAGCTATTCACTCACATACGACGTAATTTTTTGAATTTAGAAAATTCAGTACATTTCATACCCCCAACGACGAAAAAACCCCATAATCTGCGTGCAAACCCCCAAACTGGCAGTCCTGTCCAATGAGAATTGGAGTTCAGTTGCACACTTTGATCTGCACTTTTAATAGGTATACTTTTAAACATATTTTGGACACAGAGATCAAACTCATCGTTCGTTTGAAAATGACAAAAAAAAGTTGTTTTCGCTAATTTTCAGGTTTTTTGCCAGGAACATTTCGAAAACCCGACCTAATGTTGAGAAAAAGATGATGAATTTAAGTTTGGCGTTCAAAACAATGTCAAGAAACATACTTTTGTGGCCCTATCAAAAAGCTAACCAGTATTTAGATACAATTTTTAATTCAAAAACTCAAATATTCAATTTTATTTTTGTATGTTTTTTTGTGTTTTTTTTCCTGATTTTTGCTACCAATAAAAGAAAAGATGTAAATAAAATAATACGATATTTTTTGTCAACTAGTGGTACAGTGGAAGTTATTGAAGTGAAGTTTATTAGAAATGATTTCTGAGCGGTTTAACGTTTTGAAGTAGCTATGCAGAAATATCATGTCATGTCTTTTCTGAGATGAGATGATGTATTAGGATATCACTTAACCACGTCTGAAAATATCATCCAAATCGATTAACTTCTTCAGATTTTATCATCGGCGTAGGAAGGAATTTTTTCTAAGGTGGGCAACCAGCCAGTGCTTTAAAAAAAATTTCACAAAAATGCGTAGACTAAATAATTTTTCAGTTCAAATGATTCCTTAATAATTACGTATTTGGACTTGTTCAAAAGAGAATGAATGAATGAAGCCGACTATGAAAGCAACTGTAAAACAAATTAACACTCACTAGAAGTGCTACCAAACTCAATTCTACAGCAATGTCTTGAGATGCATCTAAATTAAAAATGAATGGTTTTATGTCATAGTAGCTCTCAACCTATTTTTTATCTGCTGAAATGCCGAGAAACTTCTTTCACAACTGGCGGAACTAACCGGAATCGCAAATGTGGCCTGAGGAAGTCTATATGCATTTGGGAACATATTCCTTTCAATATGTTTTTTAAATTGTCATTGAGATATTGCAGTTTTAGTCAGACATGAAAATATAATTTTGGTATATTTTTTCATTCGTTTTCAATAATTATTTTATAAAAAGTGGGGGCTGGTAAAAATAAAATGTCAGGTGTGCAAATTCGACCTTGAAGTCGATAATCAAGAAATATTACCAAAAGTTCAAAATTATTTTTTTCCAGTTAGATACTACAGTTTTAGTGAAGGATGAAAATTTAATTTTGATATATTTTTTTTCATGTTTTTCAATATTAATTTCAGAAAAAGGGGTGGTGGGAAAATTTAAACTTTAGGTGAACAAATTCGACCTTGACGTTGATAATTGAAAAAAATTACTAAAAGTACAAAATTTTTTTTTTTCATCGAGATATTACAGTTTTAGTGAAGGATGAAAATTAGTAAAATATGCTTAGGATTGGATAAAAACTACGCTAATCGAAGCTGATCGAAAATGAAAATAATAGTGATTTTGGATTCCATAACTAGGGCAGATAATATAATTTTTGGAAAACCTAAGGCATATTCCACAGTTATATTTGAACAAAAATTAAAGTTATCATGCTAATTTAAAATTAACGTGATTGCCCTTTCTGGGCAAACTATAGGAGCGGCAATTTTTATGTTTTCACGGGTAATTTACGGCACTAAATCGGCAATTAATGGTATTCTCAAAAATATTACATTCGAAAGTTGTCATGCTTACTTTACATCTAAAATTAACGTTTTTGCCCTTTGTGGGCAAACCGTAAGAGAGGATACTTTTTTGTTTTAACGGTATTTTTACGGCAATTAATGGCGTTTTCAAAAACAATTTTTGCCCAAAATTTAAAAGTTTTACATAAAATTTACGTGATTGCCCTTTGTGGGCAAACCATAAGAGCGGCAATTTTTTTGTTTCCACGGCAAATTTACGGCAATTAATGGCGTTTTCAAAAATGTTATTATAGAAAGTTGTCATGCTAACTTTATATCTTAAATTTACGTTTTTGCCCTTTGTGGGCAAACCGTAAGAGAGGATACTTTTTTGTTTTAAGGTATTCTTACGGCAATTAATCGGCAATTCATGGCGTTTTCAAAAACAATTTTTGCCCAAAAATTGAAGAGTTTTACATAAAATTTACGTGATTGCCCTTTGTGGGCAAACCATAAGAGCGGCAATTTTTTTGTTTTCACGGCAAATTTACGGCAATTAATCGGCAATTAATGGCGTTCTCAAAAATTTTATTATCGAAAGTTGTCATGCTAACTTTACATCTTAAATTAACGTTTTTGCCCTTTGTGGGCAAACCGTAAGAGAGGATACTTTTTTGTTTTAAGGTATTTTTACGGCAATTAATCGGCAATTAATGGCGTTTTCAAAAACAATTTTTGCCCAAAAATTGAAAAGTTTTACATAAAATTTACGTGATTGCCCTTTGTGGGCAAACCATAAGAGCGGCAATTTTTTTGGTTTCACGGCAAATTTACGGCAATTAATCGGCAACTAATGGCGTTCACAAAAATGTTATTATCGAAAGTTGTCATGCTAACTTTACACCTAAAATTTACGTTTTTGCCCTTTGTGGGCAGACCGTATTAGAGGAAATTTTTTTGGTTTAACGGTATTTTTACGGCAATTAATCGGCAGTTTATGGCGTTCTCAAAAACAATTTTTGGCCAAAAATTGAAAAGTTAATGCCTTTTACATAAAATTTACGTGATTGCCCTTTCTGGGCAAACCATAAGAGCGGCAATTTTTTGTTTTCACGGCAAATTTACGGCAATTAATCGGCAATTAATGGCGTTTTCAAAAATAAATTTTTCAAAAGTTGTCATGCTAACTTTACACCCACATTTCGTGATTGCCCTTTCTGGGCAAACCATAAGAGCGGCAATTTTTTTGGTTTCACGGCAAATTTACGGCAATTAATCGGCAATTAATGGCGTTTTCAAAAATAAATTTTTCAAAAGTTGTCATGCTAACTTAACACCCACATTTCGTGATTGCCCTTTCTGGGCAAACCATAAGAGCGGCAATTTTTTTGGTTTCACGGCAAATTTACGGCAATTAATCGGCAATTAATGGCGTTTTCAAAAATAAATTTTTCAAAAGTTGTCATGCTAACTTTACACCCAAAATTTACGTGATTGCAATTTGTGGGCAAACCGTAAGAGCGGCAATTTTTTTGTTTCCACGGCATATTTACGGCAATTAATCGGCAATTAATGGCGTTCTCAAAAATAATTTTTTACCAAAAACAAAAAAGTGTCATGCTAACTTTACGCGTAAAGTTAGCAGGATTGCGCTTTTTAGGCAAACCATAAGAACTGCAATTGTTTGGTTTTCACGGCATATTTACGGCAATTAATCGGCAATTACTGGCTTTTTCAAAAATAATTTTTGACCAAAAATAAAAAAGTGTCATGCTAACTTTATATAAAGTTAGCAGTATTACACTTTGTGGGCAAACCGTACGAGCGGCAATTTTTTTAGTTTCACGGCATATTTACGGCAATTAATCGGCAATTACTGGCATACTCAAAAATTGTTTTTTCGAAAGTTGTCATGCTAACTTTACGCGGCTAACATTTTGACAGCTATTCCAGTTGCAGCTCCGTCTCCATTCTGTTCAGCCAGTTATGGTTTTGTTTCCCACATCGATAACATATGGTTTGACGTGGTGTAGAAGCTGTGTAATTTTTGTTTTTTGCGTTCGATGGTGATTTTGTTTTGCTCGGACTAACTCGTACTTGATGAACACCTTGCATTGTTCTGCTTTGGCTTTTTGATGATTCGATAGCAAGCGCGAGTTGAATGACATCATCGAACTTTTGTTTCTTTTCTTGTAGTAATCTTTCTCGGATATCACTGTCTCTCACTCCCCTGATAAATTGTGCACGTAAATGTGTATCGATGGTGGAATTTTGGCAGGATCCACATTTGAAGTTACAGAACGTAGTAAGGTGCTTGAGTTCCGCTTTATAATTCGCTACGGTTTCACCTTCGTGTTGAGCACGAAGTGAAAACTTATGTTGCTCCATAACTTCGTCTGGGGCTGGACAGAGATGGTTTTCGAGGATTTGTATTAAATCTCCGCATGTTTTTGAGTTTGGTAAGTCCGGTGCTGTAAGATTTGTTAAGAGCTGGTAGTGCCTTGTCTCAATGCAGTTTATTAGTACTTGCACTTTCTTGACGCCATCGTTAATATTTCGTAATTGAAAGAAATTTTCAAGCCTCTGCTTGTATATCAAGAATGTCTCTTCGCCCTCTCTAAAAGCTTCGAATTGTAAATTTGCTGTGACCGTAGATGTGCTGGGCGCTTGAAAAGATTGTAAAACTCTTATTAAGGACTGTATATTAATATTTTCAGGATCAGCCACTCCTGGTTGTCCTTGGAGGGTTGTATTATTTTCTGGCATTATATGTAAATGTATGTATTTTTTTTTACGGATGTTTTAGTACTTTCGTCCTCGTCGCCACTATTGTATTCGTCAGTACGAATACTTTATCTTTTCTTTTTACTTGATAGTCAATAATAAAACGACCAACCACGTTTTCTATCTTTCAGATACTTTATTATAAATTAATTGTATTTTATAGTTGTAGGTTTTCTTCTAGAATGTTCTTAGGGAATGCACACATGATTCGCAGTGCTGCCAAGTAAGGAATATATAACAGACAACCAGCAAGACGTCTCCCATTAGCCAAACATGCCGAAGTTGAAGAGATGATATCGACCATGAAGAGAGATGGGCTAATCGAAAACTTTAAAAGTCCTTGGGCATCCCCAGTTGCTCAAGTCAAAAAGAAGGACGGAAATACTCGATTTTGTGTGGACAATCGGAGGCTGAACGATGTGACGAAGAAAGACAGCTACCCTCTGCCAAGAATCAGCGATACTCTGGATGCGATGGAAGGAGCTGAATGGTTGTCAACATTGGACTTGAAGAGTGGCTACTGACAGGTAGAAATCCATCCAGAAGATCGAGAAAGGACGGCTTTCTCCACAGGAAATGGTCTGTGGCAATTTAAAGTGATGCCTTTCGGACTAAGCAACGCTCCGGCAACATTTGAGCGTTTGAAGGAGTGCGTTTTACAAGGACTTACTTGGAAATCTTGCCTAATCTATTTGGACGATGTCATTATTTATGGTAAGACATTTGATGAGCATTTTGGAAACCTTAAGGCCGTATTCCAGAGGCTTCGAGAAGCAAACTTGAAATTGAATCCAGACAAGTCCGAATTTTTCAAGTCTGAGGTAAAGTACTTGGGACATATCATCTCTTCCCAAGGAGTGAAGACTGATCCTGAAAAAGTTGACACCGTAAAGAATTGGCCAACACCACAGGATAAACATCAGCTCCGGAGCTTTCTTGGTCTAGCCACGTACTATCGCCAATTTGTGAAGGATTTTGCTGGGATCGCGAAAAGTTTGCACCACCTGACAGAGAAAAGCAAACCGTTCAAATAGTCAAGCGAGTGCGAGAAAAGCTTCCAGGAACTTAAGCAGCACCTATGCAATACATCAGTTTTGGCCTATCCGACACCAGGGAAACCTTTCATCATCGACGCTGACGCAAGTAACGTGGGAATCATAAGAGTTATGGGTGCAAGTGATTAGACGTCTTTTGAAGTGCTGTTTATTTAAAACCGTTTGTTTTTGTTTTAACCAAAATTAATATAGTCCAAAGTATCACACAGTGAAGTTTAAATATTTCTTGTATTCCTGGGGCCGTGAACCAAGTTGACAGTAAATAGTTATCCAATATAATTTAAATAAATCATATTTTTGTGCTCTCGTCTTTTAAAGACAAAAGAAATATATCCATTTCTATACCCATAATGTTACACAGCTAAAAGACAAACACAACACACACAATACAAACACTCCTACATACATAAATAGTTACTTCTGAAATAGCTGATCCGTTCTAAGCTTTCTCGCACAAATACTTCACCATGTCACAACCACGCACCAGGCTCACAACGAAAAACTCTTCACTCCACACACCATCAAATTCCCCATCTCTCTCATCACCACATACACGGACAGAAAAAACGATCAAAGCGAAAGACACCATCACCCAAGATCTTGCACAAATAAAAGCTCAAAACGATTCTATATCAAAACAACTTATATGCATGGAGGATAATTTAACAAAAAGAATTACTTCCATCGAAAATGATATAAAAAAATTGGATGATATGGACCGCGATATCAAGCTAATTAACCACCGTGTCACTGCGCTGGAAGAGCTTTTTGCAAGAGTTGGTTATTTAGAAAAAGAGGTTGGGAAAATTAAAGCCACAACAACAAGCACTATCAAAACCAATAATCACAACAACAACACAATACACACGGAGGTTTATTGCCTCAAAAATGAAATTGAAAGGCTTAATTTGAATGCCCTTGCAACTGACGCAATCTTAATCGGAATACCGTCTATGCCCAATGAAATTTAAAAAAACACTTTTAATAACATTTGCCACTTATTGGAATTTCAACCGCCACAATTAGCTAAATTTTTCGCGCAAGCCCAAGGGAGGACTCCGTCATTATTGTTAAATTTATAGCTGCCCACGACAAAAATCAAACTCTAAAGGCGTTCGCAAATTTCCGGAAGAAAAACTCTCGACCACTTTCTTTGAATGATATTGGCGAAAACTCGGATGCCCCGATCTACTTTCATGAGAGTCTAACCAAAACCAACAGAATTATTCTTCGTCATGCAATTAATTTCAAACGTCAACATCTCTTTTCCGCATTCTCCTCAAATGGCCTTGTGTGCATAAAACTAACAACAAGTAGAGATAAGCCTATTACTGTTAACTCTCTTGAAGAATTGAATTTAATTGTAAACAACAGAATGGATCTAACTACCGAAACCCACGATGAACAGCACTTAGAAAGCAACAATGATAATGCACCAAAAAATTAATGTCATGCAGAGTTGCCACCACAACAAGTTTAAAATTTATTATTTTGCTTTTATTTTTTCTAAATTTAATTTCTATTATTTATTTTTCTTAATTTACAATCAATTAGTTTTTCTTTTTTAAATAATTTCTCTAATTATTATAAAATTAATTATTTCCACTATTCTAATTTAATTCTTTTTCAGCAACTTAAAATATGTAAAATGATTTTTGCTTTCTGCCTTGGGATTATTTTCTCTTTGATTTTTTGCAGCAGTTGTTTTGTCGTACTTGGGTTGCTTCTTATCTGCTTAAAGCTAATGATTGCGAACCAATTATTAACAGATAGTAATAGGGATCCTCAGGCCTACGGTGTGCTTAGTTTTAACAAAACAAGAGCAATGTTGAATGTTTTTCGGAAAAGATATAATGGACTGTCAATCTGCCACATTAATGCACAAAGCTTGAGAAAACATTTAGATGAGTTTAAGGGTACATTTATGGATACGACTATGGATATCGTTTGTATATCTAAAACTTGGCTTACGGAACAAATTGGTAACAACATACTTAAAACTGGTGATTGCAAGATATGTCGGTCAGATCGTCTCGGTTCTCGGGGAGGAGGGGTTGCTATTTTTATAAGAAAGGGTCTTACTTGCAAAGTTGTCACCTCATCCCATAGGAGTAATAGATTGGAATTTCTATTCTTGGAGGTAGCCTGTGCAGGAGATAAGTGCCTAGTCGAAGTGATCTACAAGCCACCACATATTACTGAAACAAGCTCCATCACAGATATTCTAGAAGAAGTTACTCCTAATTACAGTCACATTATAGTTGCAGGTGATTTAAATGTCAATCCTTAAGATGTCCGAAATAGTGAAGTTAAATACTTTTATGACAATATAGCTTCCTTGAATATCTCTTCTATAAACCATAAATACCCAACACATTTTACTACTACAAGCTCTACTTTGTTAGATGTTTTTCTTGTCAGCCAGCCAAATTTTGTGACTTGCTATGAGCAACTCGATGCTTCAGGCTTCTCAAAGCATGATCTCATTGTAGCTTTTTATAATCTTAATGTGTCTTCCAATTCAACTAGCAAAACAATTTCTTTCAGAGACTTCAAATCTGTTAACATGCAAGCCCTTGTCTCACATGTTCTTATTTCGAACCTGGATAATATTTTCCAATTTGCAACGGTTGACGAACAGGTACAATATTTCACCTCAACGATAAACAACCTCTTCGAAACGCACGTACCAATCAAAACTATCCAAATAAAAAACAATGAACTAGGATGGTATAATGAAAAAATCGAACAGTTAATAACTAAGAGAAATGCTGCATATAAACGTTGGAAAAGATTTCGAGTTCCATCATTTTTTATTTATTATAAAACGTTACGAAACTCTGTTAACGTTGAGATAAGAAATTCAAAGCAAAGATTTTATGCCTCTAAGTTCAATAACATTACTTCTCAAAAACTGTGGAGGAATATCGAATCCCTTGGTATCTCAAAACAGCCCAAATGCGCAGATGAAGCTTGAGATGGTAATGAGCTGAACAAGTTATTCGTGAATTCCTCCTCCAGCGAAGGATTTACTGTAGATGATGGCCTTATCGTCAGTACCACTGTGTCTGATTACTCACCAAGTTTAAGCTTTCATAGAGTCAATGGGCCTCACTAATAATCAAACACTAATGTCGACTATTAGCTAACTGAGAGGTTAAAATAAAATGTGGAGCTTAAACGGAATGCTACCAATAAAGAATTTCACCCTTTTGCTAACAAAATCCTCAGAATTTCCTTGAATCTACTACAATATGCATCAAATTCTATCAAACAAAGCCGCACACTACAATAACACAAGTGAAAACATATAAAAGAAGAAATACACAAACACAGATGCATTGACACAGGGTCGGCGTGCAGTTGCACGGCTGAATTCTGGGGCGCAAGATTAAAAAAAAAAGAAAAAAATCATTGAGGTGCTTGTCATTTTTGCCGAGCTATAGGAAAGTGTATAGAGATTTTAAAACGTAAAAAAGTAAAAAAAGATAATCAAACTAAATAAAAAAGTGAAACAAAAGCAAATACAGTGAATACCTGCAATACTTATTTAAAAAATATATGTGTATAAGACAACATGCGGAATTAAAAAAATATAAGAACACCTATAATACGGAGTGAACAAATTTTTCATTTCACAGTAAGTTTTGTCTAATTCTACATAAAGTTATGTGAAGGGGAGTTCTTTAGGTAAATACATTATCTTAGAATACTTTTAAAATTCTTCTTCTTCCCGAAAATACAAAACTGAGATGATTGTTAGGGCCAACAAAAAGACCTTTAAGAATATATCATTCAAAACGTTGAAAATCACAGTACACATATTAAAGGTAATATCATCCGAGTTTTCATTTTCGTTCAAGTTCGCGCATGTGTCAAAACTTCAGAGACCCCTGTCAGTTTATTGTTTGTGTACTGTGGCATGTTCAACACTTTCCAAATTTTACATTTAGATTTTCAATTCAATTCTCAATATTCCAAGATTCAGTTCTGAAATTGAGGCATTGAATGTACCCATTGTCAATTTGACAAGGTCTCTGAGAATTAATTTGTTTTATTTGTTCAGTATCTGACAACCGATTTTTGACAACATGCGCAATATATTACCTTTAATAAGTGTACTGTGGTTGAAAATAACTCTGCACTTCAGACCCTTAATGGATTTGAGCGCCTTGCTATCACCAATAAAAATGAGGCCGTCCCTGCTGCACGAGAATTTCTCATTTGACAGATGAATCTCAAACTAAATCACTTGATTGAAGTATATTTTTATTTATAACAAATAAGATTTATTAAAGCAAAATATCATGAAATATCAATTGAAAAGTATGCTACGATAGTTTAATAACCTAAAAAACATCACTTCACACAACTTTATGAGGAAATATTAGACAAAACTCACTTTTGAAATTAAATATTTGCACAATCTTTATTATAGGCGTTTTTTACAGGATTTAACGTAGCACCGCATGTTTTTATATATTTTGTTTAGTAAAGTATTGCATGTGTTCATTACACTAATTATATTACACTTTTTTATTTAGTTTAACTAGTTTTTTTTTCACTTTTTTAACGATTTGAAATCTCAATACACTTTTCAAAGAGTGAAGATAAGTATTGCCGTACTCTTTTTTAACAGTAACTTTTTCAGTACTATAGTATGTAATTTGTTCAAAGGGTTTGGACGATTTTAGTTTTATTAAGTACATAGTTGATAAACATAATGCAAGAACATGCATATTTTGAGTAAACCTAATAGTTTTATGACATATGTACATATCAGTATGAAATTGCTATGGAAAAATTATTTTCTTTTGGGATTTTTACAGTGATATTTCTGTTCCTGCCAATTTAGTAGATATTTTTTTAGGGATCAGAGTACTGTTGTTTCCATAGAGTACTGTTGTTTCCATTTGTTTTTTCAGCAATTTTATCCATTTTGATTCCAAAAAAATATGAAACGACCGACTTTCTAAATTCATTCATACTTTACCAAATGACGCTATTTTATGAGAAACATTTTTTCAAACATTAATTTCTCTGACAAGGAATTCGAAGAATGACTACGTATGTTTACATGTATAGGTGTGCTCTCTCACTCCTTAACGAAAGCGGGAAGTAAAAAAACACCCCTTAAACATTACTGTAATGAATGAAGCCACTGGAAGACTCTTGGAATACAGAAGGAGTTAAAGTGGACAACTAAGAGTAACCACAGAAAAACTACATGATTGACAATTATTTTGAAGTTTGTCTCGTTATGTTTTTGATAAGATGTTTGTGGAAGTATAAATTTACTTTGAAAAATTCAAATGGATTTGATTAAGTTATATAATGTTAAATAAATAAAAAACTATGAGACAAATTCTGAAAACTCAAAATAAATCGTTTCCCGTTCAACACAAAAAATTACTTTTTAGATGAACGTAATTTGGTATGCAAATATATACAACGGAATCAAAAAATTATGCGCATTCAACGTAAATCCAGACGTACTAAATATTTATGAAAAAATAAATAATCTGCTCATGTTGCAATACATAAACATATAAACAAATGAAAATGAAAATACCTGTTGAAATCTACCTGATAACTTGGGAATAGATTTGAGTATTAAATGCAAATTTAAATACCATAAAACAGCACTAGGGCAACACTTTCTATTTAGTGTTCGACTTTAAACACGGATTTCCATGTATTAAATTTTGACATATTGCTAACGACTAAACTGAAGATTAGATTCGTTATTGGTATGCGGATTTTCTAAAATCGGGAGATTTTATTTTAAGCTTAACACTAAATTTGATTATTAGTAAGGCCCAATGAAATGCAAGTTTTTAACGCAATTAGTGCGATTAAATCAAATGCGATTGGTCTGGACAAAATCCATCCTAAATTCATAAAAATTATTCTTCCATTCCTTTCCCCTTATATATCCCATATTTTCAATGGGCCTTACTAATAATCAAACACTAATGTCGACTATTAGCTAACTGAGAGGTTAAAATAAAATGTGGAGCTTAAACGGAATGCTACCAATAAAGAATTTTACCCTTTTGCTAACAAAATCCTCAGACTTCCCTTGAATCTACTACAATTTGCATCAAATTCCATCAAACAAAACCGCACACTACAATAACACAAGTGAAATTATAGAAGAAGAAATACACAAACACAAATGCATTGACACAGGGTCGGCGTGCAGTTACACGGCTAAATTCTGGGGCGCCCAAGGAAAGCAAGATTAAAAAAAAAAATCATTGAGGTGCTTCTGTCAATTTTGCCGAGCTATAGGAAAGTGTATAAGGATTTTAAAACGTTAAAAAAGTAAAAAAAAGTTATACAAACTAAATAAAAAAGTGAAACAAAAGTAAATACTTGCAATACTTATATTTAAAAAATATATATTATGTATAAGACAACATGCGGCCTTAAATAATGTAAGAACATCTGTAGTACGGAGTGAACAAAATTTCTCATTTCACAGTAAGTTTTGTCTCATATTCTTCATAAAGTTATGTGAAGTGGAGTTCTTTAGGTAAATAAATTATCTAAGAATACTTTTAAAATGACATAACACTTTTTGCCAAAAATACAAAACTGAGATGATAGTTCGGGCCAACAGCAAAAAGACCTTTAAGAATATATCATTCAAAACGTTGAAAATAACTCTGCACTTCAGAAACTAAATGGATTTGAGCGCCTTGCCATCACCAACAAAAATGAGGCCGTCCCTGCTGGACGAGAATTTCTCATTTGACAGATGAATCTCTTCTAAACCACTTGATTGAAGTATATTTTTTATTTACAACAAATTAGATTTATTATAGCAAAATATCACTAAATATCAATTCAAAAGTATTTTACGATAGTTTATTAACCTAAAAAACATCACTTCACATTACTTTATGTGGAAATATCAGACAAAACTCACTTTTGAAATGAAATATTTGTACACTCCTTATTATTGACGTTTTTTTTTTAGTATTCAACGTAGCACCGCGTGTTTTTATATTTTGTTTAAAAAAGTATTGCAAGTGTTCATTACACTAATTATTACACTTTTTTATTTAGTTTAATTAGGTTTTTATCACTTGTTTAACGATTCGAAATCTCAAAACACTTTCCTTAGCTCGGCAAAATGACAGATGAGTTTAATTTTTTTTATTGTTCAAGGAGTGAAGATAAGTATTGCCGTATTCTTTTTTAACAGCAACTTTCTCAGTACTATAGTATGTAATTCGTTTAAAGGGTTTGGACGATTTTAATTGTATTTTATGTACATAGTTGACAAACATAATGCAAGAACATGCATATTTTGAGTAAACTGCATAGTTTTCTGACATAATATGTCATATGTATGAAATTGCTACGAAAAAAATTATTTTTTACTGGGATTTTTACAGTGATATTTCTGTTCCTCCCAAATCAGGAGATAGATATCTTTTTAGGGATCAGAGTACTGTTGTTTCCATTGGTTTTTTTTTTAGAAATGTAATCCTTTTTAATTCCAATAAAATATGAAACGACCGACTTTCTGAATTCATACAAACTTTACCAAATGACGCTATTTTATACGAATCGATTTTTCATACATTAAGTCAGTCGACTCCGCTTAGCTGGAACACGATAATTGCAGAATATTTGTATCAGTTAAGCGGAGTTTTCAATTAACCGAACTTCGGATAACTGAAACTTTTTTCAAATAAGCGGAATTCCGTCAAAATATATTAAATTTTATTCAACAAAAAAACATATTACATTTATTTTGATTTATTTTCCACAACATTGCACAATATTTTTTAAGGTTGCGTACCCTGCAGGGACGGATTGACAAGAAATGAGTTTTTGACATTCCAAATCCGAGGGTGTGCTCAATTCAAGATTTAGTAGCAGCGTTCAATAGTAGTTTCACTTATGCGAAGTTGAATAAGTGCAAAATTAGCATTTGAGACGAAAATATTTGTTTCAATTATGCGAAGTTTTCATATAACCGGAGTTCAGTTATGCGAAGTAGTTAGTGTGAAAAATGCTCAAAAAGGCTCCGTTATTAATTTCTTGTTTCAGATAAGCGATTTTTTCAGTTAAGCGGAGTGCAGTTAAGCGGAATTGACTGTAATCCTAAGAATGACTACGTATGTTTACGTGTATAGATAGGTGTGCTCTCTGACAAAAACACTCCCAAAACATAACTGTAGGTAATGAACGAAGCCACTGGAAGACTTTCGGAAAACAGAAGGAGTTAAAAAGGACTACAAGGAGTGACCAAAGAAAAACGACATGATTGGCAACCATTTTGAAGTTTGTCTCGTTATGTTTTTGACAAGACGTTTGTGGAAATATAAATATACTTTAAAAATATTCAAATGGATTTGATTAACTTATATAATGTTAAATAAATAAAAAACTATGAAACAAAAATTATAAAATTAAACTCATATTCAATGTAAATGCAGACGTACTAAATATTTATGAAGCAAATAAATAATCTGTTCCTGTTGCAATACATAAATATATAAACAATAAATAAAGTAGGTACTTCTAGATAAAGTTCTTCTTTATCACTGTAAAACAATGATCTGAAGATTGAAACCAACTCATAAAAATACCTTCCTATTGAAATCTACCTGATAACTTGGGAATAGATTTAAGTATTAAATACAAATTAAAGTACCATAAAACAGCACTAGTGCAACACATTTTATTTAGTGTTCGATTTTAAACATGGATTTCCATGTATTAAATTTTGACATATTGCTAACGACTAAACTGGAGATTAAATCCGTTATTGGTATGCGGATTTTCTGAAATCGGGAGATTTTCTTTTAAGGTTAACACTAAATTTGATTATTAGTAAACATACGTAAAGTTATTCTTTGGATTACTACCTCTCAGAGAAATAAATGTTTAAAAATACGTTTCTCATAAAATAGCGTCGTTTGGTAAAGTACATATGTATGAATTCAGAAAGGCAGTCGTTTTATATTTTATTGGAACTAAAAAAGATAAAACGTCTTTAAAGAAAACCAATAGAAACAACAGCACTCTGAGCCCTAAAAAAATAAATACGAAATTGGCAGGAAGAGAAATATCACTATAAGACTCCCGACAGAAAATAATTTGTACTGAAAAAGTTGCTGTTGAAAAAGAATACGGCAATACTTATCTTCACTCTTTGAACAAGAAAAAAAAAAAACAAATTAAAATTCATCTGTCATTTTGCCGAGCTAAGGAAAGTGTTTTAAAATTTCAAATCGTTTACAAGTGGAAAAAGCTTATTAAAGTAAATAAAAAAGTGTAATATAATAAGTGTAATGAACATTTGATATGCTTTATTAAACAAAACATTAAAAAACACGCGTTGCTACGTGAAATCCTGTAAAAACGCGTATAATAAAGAGTGTACAAATATTTCATTTCAAACGTGAGTTTTGTCTTATATTTCCACATAAAGTAATGTGAAGTGATGTTTTTTTGGTTGTTACATCATCGCAGAATATTTTTAAATAGATATTTCATGATATTTTGCTATAATAAATCTTATTTGTTGTAAATAAGAATATACTTCAATCGAGTGATTTAGTTGAAATTCATCTGTCAAATGAGAAATTCTTGTCCAACAGGGACGGATTAGTCAACGTTGGTGATGGCAAGGCGCTCAGATTAATTTAGCACCTGAAGTTTTCAACGCTTTGAATGAAATATTCATAAAAGTGTTTCTGCTGTTGGCCATATCTAGCATGTCAGTTCTATATTTTCGTCAAGTAGTTTTATGTCAATTTAAAAGTATTCTAAGATAATCTATTTACCTAAAAAACACCACTTCACATAACTTTGTATAGAATAAGAGACAAAACTTACTGTGAAATGAAAAATTTGTTCACTCGGTATTACAGGTGTTTTTACATTATTTAATGCCCCGCATTTTGTCTTATATAAGTTTTTTAAATAAATAGCAAGTATTCACAGTATTTACTTTAATTTCACTTTTTATTAAGTTTAATAAGCTATTTTTTCACTATTTTAACGATTTAAAATCTCCATACATTCTCCTAAGCTCGACAAAAATGACAGAAGCACACGAATGTTTTTTTTTTCTTTTTTGAAATCTTGCTTTCCATGGGGCCCCAGAATATAGCAGTGTAACTGCATGCCGACCCTGTGTCAATGCATTTGTGTTTGTGTATTTCTTCTTCTATGTTTTCACTTGTGATATGGTAGTGTGCGGGTTTGTTTGATGGAATTTGATGCAAATTGTAGTAGATTCAAAAAACGTCTGAGGGTTTTGTTAGCAAAAGGGTAAAATTGTTTATTGGTAGCATTCTGTTTAAGCTCCACATTTTATTTCAACCTCTAAGTTAGCTAATAGCCGACATTAGCGTTCGATTATTAGTAAGGCCCAATATGTCAACAGATTACTTTTTTTTTTTAAACACTTATTGACTTCTTTCACCCACCCAATCTGGTTTTAGACCACAACACAGCTGTACCTCAGCGATTTTAAAAATTGTCGATGACATCCGACAAGAAATAGATACAAATTTCGTTACGACGATGGTTCTCCTCGACTTTTCTAAAGCCTTTGACTCAGTTCCGCATGCACCGCTCTTAAAAAAGCTAAAATACAATTTCTCCTTTGAAAACTCGGCCGTTGGTCTCATTCAGGAATACTTATCTGAAAGAACTCAAGCAGTTCTTGTAAATAATGAACTCTCTGATTTCCTATCAATGCATGCAGGCGTTCCACAAGGATTAATATTAGGTCCACTTCTCTTTACCCTATTCAACAACGATCTACCTTCGGTACTCAAATACTGTTAAATCCACATGTATGCGGACGATGTCCAAATTTATTTGAGCTATCGGATTGGAATGGTTGAGGATGCAACCGCACGAATTAATGAAGACTTGATGCGTGTTGTGGAATGGTCTCATCAAAACCTTTTGAAACTAAATTCAAATAAATGTCAGGCGATTGCTATAAGTAATACAGCGCTTGAAACGTCATATTTTCCGAACATTGAACTAAATGGCACTGTCCCCACCTACGTTGAAAAAGTTAAAAATTTAGGAATTATTTTTAATTAAACTTTGTCATGGGAAAATCACGTTTCTTGTGCTTTGGGAAAAACGTACGCTGCATTGCGGGTTTTACATACAACTGGAAGCTGTCTGCCTGTGCATACTAAAATGATAATTGCAAAAACCCTTGTTCTTCCTATTCTTCTGTACGGCAGCTTGATTTTCTACTGTTTAGACAGCAGAAGTAAAAGAAAACTAGATGTTGCCTTCAACAATATTGCCCGCTTTGTTTATGGCCTAAATCGGTTTGATCATGTTTCTAGATATGCAAATAGTATCCTTAATATGCCATTTGGCAAGTTTCTTGATTTCCAAGCACTTGTTTTCTTATTTAAGTTATTGCAGAACAAAGTTCCTGAGTATCTTTTTGAAAAAATTATATTTCCAACATCGGTGAGAAGTAACATCTTAATTGCACCTAGTTTTAACTACCGCAAGCGCAACTCAAAACGACAGTTCTTTGTGCACACAGTGGATCTATGGAATTCCCTACCTATCAGCCTAAGAAGACTTAACAACTGCAAATCCTTTGAAAACTCTTTATAGATCCATTTCAGAAGCTAAAATCATTGTTTAAGTAAGCTTTACAATTCTTAAATTTTTTCTCTACTTCAGATTTTTTTTTTCTAGTTTTCAATTAATCTCTTATTTACTAGTTTATAAAGTTAAATCGATTTTGTTTTTTTTTAATTTCAGTTTATAACCTATATTGTACAAAGTATAAAAAATAAGACACTACGTTTTAATATACTTATGTTATTGAAATCAATAAATACAAATACAAAATACAAAATACAAAATACAAATCAGTGCCGTACTATCACAAGTCCACGAAGGAGAAGAAAAAGTCGTCGCCTTTTGCAGCAAGGTGCTCTCAAAGCCAGAAAGAAATTACTGTGTGACCAGAAGAGAACTTCTAGCTCTAATATCGGCTACAAAACACTTCCATAAGTAGGTACATCTATGGACAAAAGTTCCTTCTTCGAACAGATCATGGCGCACTCAATTGGCTGTTGAACTTCAAAAATCCAGAAGGTCAAGTGGCAAGATGGATTGAGAGATTACAGACATACGACTACCAGATCCAACATCGAAGAGGAAGGTTGCACTCAAACGCAGATGCTTTATCTCGGAGACCATGCAAACCAGACTTCAAGCACTGCACACGTCAAGAAGAGAAGGAGGTTGCTTCCATCCAGCGATTAAGAGCCGATCCCGTTTACGGTTGGAGTAATGATGAAATAAGAGCTGCCCAACAAGAAGACTCGGATATTGAACCCATTCTTGCATGGAAGGAACACCAAGAGAAACCAGCCTCCTCTTGGGGTTCACCTTGTCGCGGTGAGGAGGCTTACGTTTGGATCCTCAGCTGGCCAGCTGTGGATCTACTTCTAAGATCCTCAGCTGGCCAGCTGTAGATTTTAAACAAACTAAGAAACCCCCCCACCTATGACAAACCATGACAGATACAACAAAAACGAACACAAATCTAGCGGGGATATACGCTACAGTGTCGGCAGGAGTCACGACTGCCGGCGAGGGCTTGGCTTCGCAAGAAGCTAAGTCGCCAGTGACAGAAAACACACTAAACGAAAACAACAAGGACAAAACACAAACAACACACAAGGACAAAACAATAACAATGACGAACGAAGAAGAGGACCTACTCCTCAACCCGTTTGCCAATCTCGGGGTGGGGGATGGGGCCAGCGTCGGGACAGTTGACAGTGATGACATCATTGACTGCTGTTCCGTTGCCAGCTCTAATCTCTCCGGACTGTCAACTTCCTCCAGGCGGAGTAAAATCTCCAACTGCAGGAAAACAGTAAATCGACTTGGCACAATGGGGTGGGAAGAACTAACAGACGCTGAACGCAAAAGACTGCACAACGCACGTGCGTTTCTGCAGAAGGAGCTTTCAATGAAGAATGGGCCACCTGCCCATACATCGGCGGAGGCTGCTCCTGTGGAGGACACAAGCGTGAGTGGATTGATGGGGCCGCCTGCTTCTCGTGTTGGTAAAACCCACACCAGGGAGAGGACAGCCTCATCAATTACTCCAGCAATGACAAAGACTGACTCACAACATGAACCAACTACCGGAATATCGAACTCGCCTGCCGGACGTTGCATGGAGCATTCCGCTCCTACGGGTCCGAAGGGTGAAAAGATACCCGCGGAAGGGGTTAGTGTAGAGGTAGCACACATGAGGAACATCCAGGGCCATAGCCCTACATGCAACTTAGGTGCGTCTACCTCTTCACAACCAGGGCAACGTGGTAAGAATTACCCAAAAAGGAAACACACCACTGAGCTGCTCAACACACCAACCAGACGTTGCATGGAGCCACCTGCTCCTACGGGCCTGGTGGGTGGGAAGGTAGCTCAGGGTGAGGTTGAGAGAAGTGAGAGGCACAAAGGAAACATCCTGGGCCATAGCCCTACATGCAACCTAAATGCGTCATGCTCCTCCCAACCAGGTGACTGCATTGGTAACTCAACGCTTAACAGTGACATGACTGACTTGACAGCTGTGGAGAATCCAGCCGTGCGACGCAATGCAGGACCTGCAGTGCGACGCAAGGGGAAGAGACTCCTCAGCGACAAGGAAATACAACGCCGACAAAGACGGAACGATGCGAGGACTGTCCGGTTCCTATCAACCAAAAATCCTGAAACCTTAACGGTTAAGGAACGGTTGGCTCTGGACAGATCCAAACAAAGACTCCAGACGACACCACAAATAACTAACAGACACGACAACAAAACGACTAAGCCGAGCTCCAGGAATACCGCATTGGGAGTGTCTAAGGATGGCACCCTGCCATCCACTGACCCACCAGCCAATGCAGGTACGTCCAAGCGAGCAAGGAACGATACGAGTTCACCATCTACCGTATCACCGACCAATAAAAAGAAAAAAGCCAGAGTCTCCAAGGCGTCTGTAGTAGGCCAGCAAGTTGCCATAGTAGACTATGGTAATCCTACACGGAAACTGACGGATGACCAGTGGCAACTAATGGAACTTCGGATCCTTGAGGAGGTTAACGAGGCTATCGTTAAGAGCCGGCCACCGCCACTCTTCGGTAATCTCAGCACCTTCCAAGGATTCAAAATGTTGACATGTGAAGATGACCATACTATTACATGGCTCCAAGAGTTTGTTGGTAAAGCTGAAGCTCCATGGCCAAACGCTGACCTTCGCCTCATGAGGAGGAAGGAAATCGGCGATTTTTCACGGCCTAGAGCAAAGCTTATCATCAAAGGACCGCTCATTCCGAAGGATCGAATCGAGAGATACCTCAGGTCACTCAACACCGACCAGCTCAGTCAAGACTGGGAGGTGGCTGAGATGGGCGAGAAGACAAAAGATGGCACAGAAGTGGTTGTGATCCTAAATCACAAATCATTACCACTTCTTAGGAAAATTGGTTTCAAGGTACGCGTCGGTACAAACCGATGCAGGCTGCGGCTGATAGCTACCAAGAAAGAGGTAATTAAGGAGGGGAGGGTTTTAAAATCAAAATGAAGTTAATTCAAATTAATCTCCACCACAGTAAAGCCGCCAGTGCCAACTTAGTCTACCTCATGGAGAGTAGACACATAGACGTTGTCCTAGTTCAGGAACCCTGGATTGCAGGTGGCAGCATTAGAGGCTTACACTCCAAAGAACTCACGCTGTATAGTCCCACAAATGTAGGCATTAACAGTAGATTTAGAACTTGTATTGTAGCTAGAAAACAGATTAACCTCTTTCTTCTATCCACATACAGCTGTTTAGACCAAACGACGGTTAAACTTGAACGTGCCGGGCTCCCACCACTGGTAATAGCATCATGCTATATGCCGGGGGACGGGACAGAAGGACCACCGGCTGAGATAACCAAGGAACTCATCCAACGTGCTGCACTGGAGAGATGGGATACTGTTGTTGGCTGCGATGCCAACGCACACCATTCGCAGTGGGGAAGCACTGATATCAACGATAGAGGTGAGTCACTTTTTGAATTTATTATAGAAAATAATATTCTGGTAGCGAATAGGGGCAGGGAACCCACTTTTGTTACCAAAAACCGTAAAGAGGTACTCGATGTCACTCTTATGAGCAACTCGGATACTATCTCCGTAGAACAGTGGAAGGTATTGAAGGATGAATCATTCTCTGACCACAAGCTCATAGAATTCTCAATACCCGACACCATAGGTCCCCGTAAACCGTTTAGAAATCTCAGAAATACCAACTGGGATATTTTTAATAGGGTAGTAGGAACAGAAATACAAAACCTTAGTACTCATGCGTTGCAAATACCAGAGTTAATAGACAAAGCTACTGATAGCTTAACTGGGATTCTCGGTAAAGCTTTTGAAAAGGGATGTCCACTTAGATCAGGGGGAGCGGGTAAAAAGAAACCACCCTGGTGGACAACTCAACTTGGTAATATCAGAAAAGATACAAGGAGACTTTTTAATGTTGCCAAGCGGACTAGAACAGATAGGGACTGGGAAATGTATAAGACTAGTCAAAAGAATTTCAAGATAGAAACACAAAGAGCCAAACGCAGCTCATGGAGGAACTTCTGCAGTCAAGTTGAGAATACCAATGAATCAGCAAGACTCAGGAAAATACTGGCTAAGGGACCTATTACTCTGGGATCTCTTAGGGAACCCAATGGACATTGGACAGAATCGTGTAGCGAAACACTGGAACTTCTGGTAAACGCTCACTTTCCCAGCTGCACCTCTAACGTGAATAACAACCCGCGAATAGAGCTCTGCATAGAAAATACAACACCAGCCGAGTTGATTACGGAAGAAAAGATAAAGTGGGCTATTAACTCCTTTTCACCGTATAAATCACCTGGTTTAGATGGCGTCTTCCCCATGATGCTACAAAAATGTGAAGACCTTGTAATCCCACACTTAAAAAACATATTCCTAAGTAGCCTGAAATGGGGATATGTTCCCAAGGTGTGGCGGGAAGTCAAGGTAGTTTTTATTCCGAAAGCTGGAAAGCCCAGCCACACAGAAGCTAAAGACTTCAGACCCATTAGTCTCACGTCTTTTCTCTTAAAAACATTTGAAAGACTAATAGACTTACACATTCGCAGCACACTGAGCCCGGAGGTCTTGTCTCCAGCCCAGCATGCTTATTCAAAAGGCAAAAGTGTTGAGACAGCGCTGCATAGCGTCGTCAGCACAATCGAAAAAACGCTCAAAGATAAAGAATACACCCTTGCCGCCTTTCTAGACATTGAAGGAGCTTTTAACAATGTCCGAAACGAGGCAGTGGAAGGAGCTCTCGTTAACCTTAAAGTACATTCCGCCATCATCAGATGGATAATGTGCATGTTAAGAAACAGACAGATAAACTCTGAGCTAGGAGGAGAACAGATCAAAGTATCTACCTCCAGAGGGACTCCACAAGGGGGGGTCCATTCTCCGCTTCTCTGGATACTCGTGATGAACGTAGTTCTAATGAGACTGAAATATAGTGGAGTAAAAGTAGTCGCATATGCGGATGACCTTGCATTACTAGCGACAGGTAAATTTCCCTCCACGATTAGTGAACAAATTAAGAATGCCTTATTAGTAGTAAATACGTGGACTAAAAACTGCGGTCTAGCGGTTAATCCGCAAAAAACAGAATTAGTCCTTTTTACGAACAAAAGGAAAATACCGACTTTTCAAATTCCCTTTATTGAGGGGACCCAGCTCAAAATCTCCGATCATGCCAAATATCTGGGTGTGATCTTGGATAAGAAACTGAACTGGAGTCTCAACATTAAAGAAAGAACGAAGAAAGCCATGTTTGCTTTCTATTCCTGCAACAGGATATTTGGCAAAACGTGGGGTCCAAGCCCAAAAATTATCAAATGGATGTACACAGCCATAGTTAGACCTGTACTGACTTACGGTAACGTAGTCTGGTGGAGTTCACTGGACAAAGTTACCAACCTTAAAATCATGACAAAGATACAAAGATTGGCATGTATTGGTATCACTGGGGCAATGAGGTCCACCCCGACAGCGGGTCTGGAAGCTATACTCAACTTAAAACCCCTAGATCTATATATACATGAATCAGCAGCCAAGAGCGCACTTCGGCTTAGCCAAACTAGCAGCTGGAAACAGAGTGCTACAGGTCACGCGCAGATTCTACAGAAATACTCGGGTAATATGGTGTGCACTGACTACATAACACCCCATTTAGACTTCAACAAGCCGTTCACGACAGCCTTTCCTAGTAGAGAGGAGTGGCAAATAAACGAGCCGTCAACCGGCGATTCGATGATAGCTATATACACCGACGGTTCCAAGATGGATACAGGTGTTGGTGCAGGGTTCTACTCAGAAACCCTCGGATTATCCAGCTCATTCAGACTTCCTGATTACAGCAGTGTCTTCCAAGCTGAGGTCCTGGCAGTGACAAAAGCTGCTAGACAAGTCTCAATGATGGCAATACCACAAGCTGATATCACCTTTTTCATTGATAGCCAAGCGGCAATAAAAGCGATTTCTGCCATTGAAATCAAATCGAAGCTTGTTACTTGCTGTCGCGAAGAGCTAAGGGTTCTTGGTACACAGCACAATATAAGGCTCTGCTGGGTTCCTGGTCACAGTGGTGTCCCAGGTAACGAAAGCGCTGACGAGTTGGCAAGAATCGGATCGACTCTTGATCCTGATCAGGCAATAACTACAGTTCAGGTTCCACCCTGTAATCTTAAACAGTTAATCGAGAGTAGAACTCTAGCTGCGACAAATAAGCGTTGGAGATCGCTCGATACCTGTGTTATAACCAGAAAATTATGGCCTAGTTTCAACAAACAAAAGACCGACACCATCATCCAACTGAATAAAAAGTCTTTATCTCTTTTCGTGAGTATCATCACCGGTCACAACCACCTAGGATACCACAAGAAAAAGATGAAACTCAGTTTAGACGATTTATGCAGGGGATGTGGTGACATAGAGATTCATGAGGATACTCCTCACTACCTGTGTCACTGCCCTGCGCTTTATCATCTCAGAAACAAACACCTAGGGAGATACTTCTTCAATGACTTGGAAGAACTCTCGGACATTCCAAGCAAAAACATATTGAAATTTATTAATGCTACCAAATGGCTTGAAAATGAAAATCCGTACGTTCTATCAACCACACGACCATGAGATTGGTAACTTATCCAACCACAGTCAATAGGCGTACAAAACATTTCTTCAACGAACGATAACGTAAACCAACCACCGACCTATCATACCCATCTATCAGACGTTGCATGGAGCCACTGCTCCTACGGGCCTGATATAGGGATGATTTCTCAAGTGGGGGCAAAAGAAGCATCACGCTTTTGAAAAGCGTTATCTTCTCAGCCAGGTGATTATATAATGACAGTTAACGAACGGATACATATACCAACCACTGACCTATCATACCTCTCTACCAGACGTTGAATGGAGCCACTGCTCCTACGGGCCTGATAGAAGGATGATTCCTCAAGTGAGGGCAAAGGAAGGATCACACCATGAAAGGGTGTTTTCTTCTCAGCCAGGTGATTATGTGACGACAGACATTTCTTCATCGAACGGTTATAAACCAACCACTAACCTATCATGCCCATCTACCAGACGTTGAATGGAGCCACTGCTCCTACGGGCCTGATAGAGGGATGAGTTCTCAAGTGGGGGCAAAAGAAGCATCACGCTTTTGAAAAGCGTTATCTTCTCAGCCAGGTGATTATATAATGACAGTTAACGAACGGATACATATACCAACCACTGACCTATCATACCTCTCTACCAGACGTTGAATGGAGCCACTGCTCCTACGGGCCTGATAGAAGGATGATTCCTCAAGTGAGGGCAAAGGAAGGATCACACCATGAAAGGGTGTTTTCTTCTCAGCCAGGTGATTATGTGACGACAGACATTTCTTCATCGAACGTTTAGAAACCAACCACTGACCTATCATGCCCATCTACCAGACGTTGAATGGAGCCACTGCTCCGTCGGGCCTGATAGAGGGATGAGTTCTCAAGTGGGGGCAAAAGAAGCATCACGCTTTTGAAAAGCGTTATCTTCTCAGCCAGGTGATTATATAATGACAGTTAACGAACGGATACATATACCAACCACTGACCTATCATAACTCTCTACCAGACGTTGAATGGAGCCACTGCTCCTACGGGCCTGATAGAGGGATGAGTTCTCAAGTGGGGGCAAAGGAAGGATCACGCCTTTTAAAGGCGTTTTTCTTCTAAGCCAGGTGATTATAAAACGACAGACATTTCTTCAACGAACGGATGCGTAAACCAACCACTGACCTATCATACCCATCTACCAGACGTTGCATGGAGCCACTGCTCCTACGGGCCTGATAGAGGGATGATTCCTCAAGTGGGGGCAAAGGAAGGATCACGCCATTAAAGGTGCTTTCTTCTCAGCCAGGTGATAATGTGACGACAGACATTTCTTCATCGCACGTTTACATAAACCAACCACTGACCTATCAAGCCCATCTACCAGACGTTGAATGGAGCCACTGCTCCTACGGGCCTGATAGAGGGATGAGTTCTCAAGTGGGGGCAAAGGAAGGATCACGCCTTTTAAAGGCGTTTTTCTTCTCAGCCAGGTGATTATAAAACGACAGACATCCATCGAACTGACACATAAACCAACCACTGACCTATCATACCCATCTACCAGACGTTGCATGGAGCCACTGCTCCTACGGGCCTGATAGAGGGATGATTCCTCAAGTGGGGGCAAAGGAAGGATCACGCCTTTGAAAAGCGTTTTTCTTCTCAGCCAGGTGATTATATAACGACAGACATTTCTCAGCCTGGTGGTTATGTACCAACGGACACTCCTCCAACGACCAAGAAATACTCACCGACTTTTCAGGCTATAGCCTGCTGAAACTCTTCAATACCCTTAACGGGCTTGAATTAACATGGGATGTATCATAGGTTTCTTTTCATAGGGTTCACAACCCCTAGGGTACCACAATGGATCTACATTGATCTAAGTGTGACGGTAACAAAACCAACTGTCAGCCCATTTACCTAACCTAACCTAAGAGAAACCAGAATGGCGTGACATCTCCGATAGAAGTCCAACTCTTAAAGCATATTGGGCACAATGGGACTCGCTTCATGTACAAGAAGGAGTACTAAGACGTAAATGGGAGTCTACAGACGGCAAATCATATGTGATGCAGCTAGTCGTACCTCGTTCCAAAGTTAATGACGTTCTTCAAGAGATGCATGATGGAGCTTCCGGAGGACATTTGGGTGTCAATAAGACACTGGAAAAGGTAAGGCAGCGATTCTACTGGCTACATGCAAGAGAAGACGCCGAGAAATGGTGCCGAAAATGTGATACTTGTGCTGCAAGCAAGGGACCAGGCAGAAAAGTCCAGAGTAAGATGCAGCAGTATAATGTGGGCACGCCTGTTGAAAGAATTGCAATAGACGTTGCAGGCCCTTTTACAGAAACCAGAAGCGGAAACCGATACATCCTGGTAGTAATTGACTACTTCAGTAAGTGGCCTGAGGCATTTGAAACCCAAATCAGGAAACCAAAGCAGTCGCGGATCAAACTGAATCGGTCATTTCAAAAACCACTTTAGTCACATTTTTTTTCAAATATGCTTTTTTTTGCTGTTAATGTTTCCTTAAACGTAGATGCATATTCTGAGAATAAATTACGTCGGTCCAAACATTCCTTCCTCTCCAAATAATACCTCACGATAAACATTCCATGCAGAAACAACGTAAGTCAATTGACTTAAGTGGTTTTTGCAAGCACTACTAGATGGTGGAAGTAGTTATATCTTGTTTTGCCTTAGGGTTAAATATATTGAAACACGATAAATTAAAATATGTGACATGTTAAAATGTTAATATTTAAGTAAAATAAAAAAAAATTGATTTGGTTTAAATTATTGTATACTACTGACCCCGTTTCTTGCTAAAACAACGTAAGTCACCCGTTTCTTGCTAAAACAACGTAAGTCAAGAACGGGTTTTCAGACTTTTTTCAATATTAATATTGATAAACTGTGAATATTTTTTTATATTTCAGTCCTTTCATCATCGTGTCCTGTATCCCCGGCTGGGGCATAGGGCGTCAACAAAACGTCTCCATCCTTCACGGTCTGCTGCAAGGTACTTAAGCTGTGGCCACGTCTTTCTCTGGGATTCTGCTTCCGCTAAGACAGTTGATTTCCATGTTGTTCTTGGTCTTCCAACCCACCGTGCACCCTGAGGATTCCATTCAAAGGACTGCTTTGCAATTTCATCGTTTGGTTTCCTCAGTGTGTGACCAATCCAACGCCATTTACGCTTTCTTATGTCGACGTCCAGCCGATCTTGACTTGTCCTGCGCCACAATTCCTCATTTGATATTATTTGTGGCCAGCGAATCTTTAGGATGTGGCGAAGACAGCGATTCACAAAAGCCTGCAATTTCTTCGAAATGGTAGAAGTGACTTTCCAGGTTTCACAAGCATATAACAGCACGGATTTGACATTGGATTCGAAGAATCTCAACTTAGTGTGTAAGGAGATTTGACTGGATTTCCAAATTGGGGACAGAGTACCGAAGGCAGCACGAGCTTTATTTATTCTACTTTTAACGTCCAGATCCGTACCACCGTTTGCAGAAACAATACTGCCAAGGTAGTTAAATTGTTCCACTACTTCAACTGGCGTCTCCTGTAAAATAATACGCTGCTGTGTGGAGCGGCCTGTGAGCATTATTTTTGTCTTTTTGCTGTTAATTCTTAGACCACTCGACTCTCCCTTCACTTGCAGTGCTTGGCACATCCCGTTCAGCCCACTGATGTTATTTGCCAGTAGACATATGTCATCGGCATAGTCTAAATGACTGAGCCTTTCGAACGGTCTCCATTGAATGCCCTGTCGCTCAGCTGTACCAACACTGGCCGTCAATACGTCGTCCATCGCCAGCAGGAAGAGAATTGGCGATAGAACATCCCCTTGTCTCACACCCTGTTGCAATACGAAGGAGTCGGATATAGCTGCCCATTGTGCAAAACAAAACACCTCGCGTTGTTGTAGGACTCTTTAATAATGGCAACAATTTTTGGTGGAATTCCTCTACCAAGCAACGATCTCCATATAAATTCTCGGTTAACTCGATCAAAGGCCTTTTCAAAATCCACGAACATGAGGTAAAGCGGTGATTGATATTCCATCGACTGCTCGAGGACGATACGCAGGGTGTTGATATGGTCGACACACGATCGACCACTGCGGAAGCCAGCTTGATGCCTCTTGAGTGTAGACTCGATTCTATCCTTTATTCGCTCGAGTATGATTGTTGCCATTAGTTTTGGGAAAACGGACAAAACGGTGATACCACGCCAATTGTTGCAATTCTTTAAGTCACCTTTCTTTGGCAACTTAACAATCACACCATCCTTCCAGTCCCTGGGATAGCTTTCGTTTTCCCAAATGTTTTGTATCAGCGGATGTAAAATACTAGCCGCTGCTACGGGATCGGCTTTCAGGAATTCAGCTGGTATTCCGTCCAGTCCAGCTGCCTTGTTGTTTTTGAGGAGATTTATTGATGTACGAATTTCCGATTCTGACGGGGGTTCGATGTCAATACCCCTATAGGACCTGCGCATCTCGTTTAGTTGGGGCACTTCAGCACTCTGCTCAACTGAATCCTCATTTAGCAGGGCATAAAAATGGTCCTTCCATCTACGAAGCTGATCCTCAATTGATACCATAAGTGTGCCATCCACATCCATTACAGGATGATTGGTGTTGCTTTTTTTCCCGATAACATCTTTGGCTATTTGGTACAATTCCCGGATATCTCCTCTTCTGGCAGCGCTTTCCGCATTATCTGCGAGTCCATCCAACTTCACCCTCTTGTCACGTCTCACACAGCGGTATACCATCTTATGTGCAATGCGGTACTCTCTTCGCAAGTCAGCCTTTCGTTGAACATCAGCTTCGGCATTTATTTGGATTTTCAACGATTTGCGAAGTTCGATCTTATCCCAGGTGTCTTGGGATATCCAAGAGTCTCTACGTCTCGTTCGCTTGGGTACAGTTTCGGATCCAGCCTCCATAAAAACACTTTTAATTTCACCCCACATCTCATCAATTGTTGAATTCTGGATTCCATTTCAGTCCCTTACAACTCTAATATTATATTGAGCCCAAAAAGTCGATTTGATATTGGAGATTTTCAACGTGTTTTTTCATGAAATAAATAAAAGATATTATTTTGAATAACAAAAAAACACTTATTTTATTTATTTATTTACTTAAATGCTTCCGAAATACATTTAAGTAAATAAATAAATAAAATAAGTGTTTTTAAGTTATTCAAAATAATATCTTTGGTTTATCCCAAAAAGTCCTTTAAAACTAGTTTATTTCTTAATTAATTACTGAAAAATTCTAATTGTGTGACTTAAGTGGTTTTTTAAATAACCGATTCAATTGTTTTCAACTGGGTAAGCAGGTTTGGTGTTCCTATGGAACTCCATTCAGATCAAGGGAGGAACTTCGAGTCCAAAATCTTTCAGGAAGTTTGTACACTCCTTGGCATTAAAAAGACGAGGACAACACCGCTTCACCCACAATATGATGGGATGGTTGAACGATTCAACCGGATCCTTAAAGAACACCTTTCCAAAGTTGTAAGCGACAACCAACGAGACTGGGATCGGCATATTCCATTATTCTTGATGGCCCATCGAAGTGCGGTACATAGCTCAACAGGACATACACCATCGGAAATCCTGCTCGGGAGCACTATACGAATACCAAATGAACTCAAATTTGGATGTTCTGCAAATGAGCCACAAGGAATAGACGACTACGTGGACAACTTCAAAGAAAAGCTAGTTGACATCCACGAAAGGACAAGAGCAAACCTCAAGCTATCAAGTGATCGGATGAAAACACGATATGACACAAAAGCAACAACAACGGATTATAGCAGATACATCAGCTGTCAAATAAAAATTTTGGAAGGGAAATTATTGGGAAATTTCCCCTACGGAAAGCTCTGGAAGCAGAGACCAGAACCTTCCACTACTTTCCAGAGTTTTTCAAACAAGTATAAAAGGCACATGTTTGAACGGCAGCGACACAGTTTGTTTTTAATCGTGAATGAATAAAGTTGGTTGTAATAAAAGTGAAAAGTAAAGTTGGTGAATTAATTTCAGTGGTGAATAATAAATCGTTTTGGTTGTAGTAAGAAAATTAAAGTGTTTTATTTTGTGAAATAAATAAGTGAACGTTTTAAATAAAGTAAATTAGTTTTATTATTATTATTTTCTGTTTTTTTATTTCTCCAGCCTGTGCTGTTTGTGTTTGTAGTTGATGTTTTGTCCAAAATATTGAATTGATTTATAATAAGACTGTCCTTCTTGTCCAAACGGTAAATGCAATCATCAGACTCTTGGTGTATATACACTTCTTATCCAAAAAAATCCTTCCGTTTTGTTGGTCAATGCAGACGATGTTCAGTTGTACGGATGCGTGAATGATTCTGTTACTGGCAGACCATTTTATTTAATAGGCGGTACGTACTAATCAACAGATTCTCCGACATAGTTTTTCATATTAATTTATAGCGTACGCTTTAGATCCAATTCCTGTCGGTGTCAGAGTCAATATCTACGGCGGCGTTCAACAGCATTACCTTTTGCGTAGATGATTCTGTTACTGGTAGTAACGGGGTAGCCCATTTTCGTGGATAGTAGAAATCAACAGATATTCTGGCATCGTCTTACATTTTAATAAATTTCCTTATTTTAAATTTATAACTAATGAGAATCAACGAATGAAAAATAAAAAAAATCAACAGGGTTGTCATACGAAATGAGGGAATTTAGATGAAAACACTTTTTCTTTAATTTGCGAAATTACCTCATTTCGGCTCTAATGAAAACGTAATATAAAGCCGAAACGCCATGTAAAAACAGTATTTATAACAACAAATTAATTTTATTCACTTACAGGAAAAAAATTAAAAAGCCAACATGCTGTACCCAGCCGACAGCAGACCACAAAAATAACTGCATCGACTATAAAGTACAATTTCTATGTGCATATCTTTTTGTGTGACTTGTTTTTTTTTAGCTGTCATCTGAATTTTCAGATGAACATTTTTAGGTTTGTTCCTTGGATTCTTCGCACTGCTTCGGACTAAATGTCAAATTTTGACATTCTTCTCTCAGAGAGAAAAAAAAAAACTGTCAAAATGTGTGGAACGGCTTTTGCACTAATTTGCACTAGTTCGGACTAAACGTCAAATGACATACTCGGCTAGTGTTGCCGTACATTAATTATAAATCTCAATCATTATTTTCAAGAATAACAACTCAAGAAAATAAAAGTTAATAAAAACAAAAGGTATATCAGGTTTATTAAAATAAAAACAAAAAATATAACCTTAGTTTGGATGAAAGATTTGCGATTTTTTAAATGGAGTTGTAATATGATTCATCAAAACCCCAAGGCGAGGATATTAATCAACCAAACGAATTTCTGCATTACAAAAATAAAAGCACCACAAACCAAAATGGAGTCTTGTTTCATATCTTTTACAATTGAAGTATGCCTACCTAAAGCAATTTGATTGCTCCTTTAAAACCAATTGTTTGATTAATTAATTATTAACTATAGATTCACGTTAAAAAGAAATTTAACGCCCTGTTTTAAGTAATTGTTGTTGTATTTATTTAACATGCTAGTTTTTTTTCAAGCGAAGATAAAAATGCACTAAAAAACAGGATTAGTAATTAAAGTTGGTAAAAAAAGATTGTGACGTCAAAAAACCCCAGCATGTTGAATAATTGAGTGTATAAAATGAGCATACTTACTTCAGCTCTGTCCTTAGTGCATTTTTATCTTCGCTTGAAAAAAAGTAGCATGTAAATACAACAAGAATTTGGTATAGTTCCGTATTGTTGTTGTTTTTAACATGCTACTTTTTTGTAAGCGAAGATAAAAATTCAATATAAAACAGGGCTTTTTATTTCTGTTTAAACTGTTCAAACACCTTACCAAATGTACTGTGAGGAGCATTTTAAGAGAATGTTATACATACACTGCGGTAAACAAGAAATACTATAAATGACCAATAGTTACTATAAATATTTTCTTCTTGTCAAACTGTTTTGCTAGTTGATATCATTTTATGAATACCATTTTATTATTTAAAAGAAAAACAAAATTTAAAAATATACACACCTATTAAAATAAAAATAAAAATAGAAATAAAAGCTGCACTTGGGCAACCCTTAATAAAGGTTTTTTTTAATTTGAATGCAACAAACGTCTTAATTACGACAACTTGTCATATTTGACAGCAAGTACAAAACAGCCACCGGAAATTTCTCGGACCAAATCTGGTAATGAGGGGAAATTTCTTACTCTCTCATGACAGCTCTCTTTGGTCCGAAGTGTGGAACGACTTCGCACTAAATCTGGCGGTTTCAAACTGTTTGAAAGTCGGCAAGGAACAAACCTATTTAGATTTTCAGATTTTTGAATTTTCCAAACCGCTGATTGGCGAGAATTCAGAAATCGAAATATTCAGTACTGAAATTGAAGCATTGAATGCACTCACTGTCAATTTGACAAGGTCTCTGAGAATTCATTTGTTTTGTTTTGTTCATTATCTGACAACTGGTTTTTGACAACATGCCCAGTATATTATCTTTAAAGCTGGCCATACACGACCGATCCATCTGACCCATTTGGCTCGGTTTGACTTCAGAGTGGCTGAAAATCCCACACACGACACATTTTGGATCAGCACGGGGCCATTTAGCTCGTTGGCTCTGTCGTGTATGGCCAGCTTATGTGAACTGTGAGCGCTTCTTTTCTTTTCAAAACAAGTACTGTCATTCTGACACCCATCCAATAAGACATTAGTGTTCAGAGAAAGGTCAAAGTTTTTTTTTTTAATTAAAATTTTTGATTACTGATTTTTGTTCGTTATGTTTATTCAAAATTCGAGTTTGAACTTACCGAATTTATGTAATTGTATAGGGATAGCCCATCGCTCCATGGGATTTCGGTATCACATGATAGATTTGTCACAGTTAACTTATGACTTCGATCCAAATGCATCAGTCCAGCAGCAAAGGCATAAACCGAGTCGAACATCAAGGCTGGTTGAGTCTTAAATGTTTATATTGTTTTACTTTTTGTTTTAAGTTTGAATTGATTAGATTTGTTTACCTGAATTGATGGTTGACCATCAAAAATTGTATGCCCACTATGTTGAAACTTTTTCATTTGATCCATAATTTTGATATATTGCTTACTTTCTACATCGACTAAGCGAAAAGCAGTTATATTTACACTGTTATACTTGAAGTCTTCCAAGTCAAAAGCTTCAATGTCCTTTCAAAAAAAAAAATGTTTTTGAAGTAGTTAAATTTTGAGTTGAAGTTAAAAGAAACTAAATTTTCTTTCAAAATCCCAATGAGATATTCGCAAAATTAAGTTCCGAATAGTAGAAGTCGGTTATGTTAAACGACCAATGTTGAAAGAGAATAAGAGATCAGATCGAAAGATTAGATTCGAACTCAAACAGAAAGCAGAGTAATGCTAATGCCACAGTTTTTAATTTGGGCAACAAGATTACAAAATCAACTTGAAAGAGCTTTCAAACCAAATCAAAAACCAGATTCCGAGGAATAAGTCCCAAATCTAATCAAAATCAAGGAAGATTCCCTTTCCCTCACATATAACACAATTTCTTACATATTTTTCTCTTCAGTATAAAAGTTTTGCCATAGAAAGAGAAAATATTGATAAGAGAGTTTACTTTATCTTGAGTTAAGTTTATTGGCCTCACGATAGCTAACTCCCAAATGACTTAACTCCCAATGAACTAGTTCCCAAAAAAAAGTGGGACTTAGTTTATTTGTACTTGCTCCCATTTTTTTTAGGAACTTAATCCCAACCGTGAAGCGAACAAAGTCCCAAAATGAACACATGAAAAAAATAGTGTCAAACCAGTTTTACGGTTGAAAGTCCTTGCCAAACGAGCTCAACATTTTCAAAGTACGTATTGATATATTTTTTTTTTTTGTTTTGGAATACCTCGTCTGGCACTATTTTGTCCATATAACGAAAGGCATAATCTCCCACATAGTGAATACTTGGCGGGAGGGGGGTGGGGACGGTTGGCGGAGCACGCCGGGCTTTGAACACATGTTAGCGTATACCTTCTAGAACACGAAAAAAATAGTGTCACACCAGCTTTACGATTGAAAGTCCTTGCCAGACGAGCTCATCATTTTCAAAGTAGGTATTAAAGAAATATTTTTTTTTTCATTTTGGAATCTCTCGTCTGGCACTATTTTGTCTATATAACGAAAGGCATAATCTACCAAATACTCTGGTTTGTCAAAGTAGATTTGTTAGTTTTGACTTTTATTTAAGAAATTTGAAAAAAAGGAAACAAAAATCACCAACTTTATAACATTTAGAGCCGTCTGGCATGCATTTTCGACACCCAAACTCATCTGGCACTATTTAACTTTACGACTGTACATTACTTTTTACTGGACTTCGAAAAGGATAATTTCATACTTGGTGATTTTAACTGGAGAGTTGGGGACTCGCAAATCCTAAATGTAGAGGCAGAAGATACATCGGAATCAATTACCGAACAGAGAAACTCAAGGGACAGAAAAGTAGATGGAAATGGGAGAAAGCTCATAGAAATGTGTGAATCCATCGGACTAACATTACTTAACGGTCGCACCAAAAGTGACGAAGGAGGGCACTTAGCATTCATTAGAGGGGCTGCGTGCTCAAGTATAGATTATGTTTTCGCCTCAAGAAAAGGTCTTAAATATATCCTTGATCTGGAAGCTAGGGAGCTCACCCAATCCCATGACCTTCCAATCTCCGTTACCTTGAAATTAGTCTCACAGCACGAAAATTCCACTGATGAGCAAAGGTCCTTGCTGACAAAACTTAAGTGGAGCGAAAGAAATAAAGAAAGATTCACTTTGAATCTTAAAAATGCACTTAAACGGTTAGCCCAAAGTAGTATCAAAACAGTAAAAGGGATAGATATCCTCACAAATTGCATAGCAGAAGCTGCTGGCCCACTGCAAACAAGACCAAAAAGCAAGGGAAAACAACCATGGTATGACTGGGAGTGCGAAGCTGCAAGGAAAAAATCTTTTGCGTATCTAAGTCTACTAAGAAAAGAAGGCTCCACCCACGCCAAACTTACGTATCAGGACGCAAACAGACTGTTTAAAGCCAACTGCAAGCAGAAACTAAAAGCATATGCACAAGAATTAGCAGTGAAGCTCAGCATCGTAAATGACAGTAGAGAGTTCTGGAAGATCGCGAAGACCTTAAATAAATCACCTTTTGGAAGTTGCATAAAAGCGGAAGCTCCTGTTCTTGCCAAATACTTCAAAAACCTGTTAAACATGAACCTTTCTGGGGACTCAATACATACCGTATGCGGTACCATTTGTTGAAATTGAAACCCTAGATCGACCTATTACTCAGTCGGATGTAATATGAGTTATAAACCGCTGTAGCCCATATAAAGCCCCAGGGGAAGATCGTATTCCCTACGAATTCTTAAAAAACGCGACGAATGCCTTCTATGAAGAACTAACAAAGACGTTTAACCTCAGTTTCAACACTAGCTAAGTACCAACAAGCTTCAAAAAGAGCATAATTTGTCCTATATTGAAGAAAGGCGATCCAACGGAACCAAGCAACTACAGAGGAGTCTCATTCCTAAACACAGTGACAAAAATTTTCACAGGTATTCTGCCGGAAAGACTCACAGATTGGGTGCATGAAAACTACCTGTTCAGCGAGTACCAAGGTGGCTTCCGAAAGGGTTATTCCACTATTGATAATATCTTCATCCTCACAAGCATTGCCCGGTCACATATGGACAGTGAAAAAAAAACTCTATGCATTCTTTGTGGATCTTCAGGCAGCCATTGACAGAAAAGCGTTATTCTACAAGCTCTGCAACCTGGCAGTATCAACGAAAATGCTTAAAGTACTGCAGAAACTCTACGATGGAAGTCTTACGGCGGTATGGGATGGAAATATTTTATCAGAGTGGTTTAAAACGGAAACAGGAGTCAAGCAGGGCTGCCCCCAAAGCCCACTTTTATTCTCTCTGTTCTTAGATGACGTTACTGATTATCTACCAGGGGGAATTACATACGCTGAAATAAAGTTTAAATTCCTACTGTACGCAGATGACATAGTCATACTGGCCGATAACTCAAATGTGATGCAGCTGATGATCAACAAGCTCCAAACTTATTGCACCTTGTAGAACCTAAAAAAAATACTGGTGTTGTAGTACCTATGTATGTATATGCATATGCATATGCTCACATGCTTATACACGCACTTATATGCTCCCATAGTTAAATGTAAAACAATATTATATAATCCTCTATATTGCACTATCTTATATAACACCAATGAAGTCAGTTGTTAATAAACTCGCAAATCTTAAAGACGTGTTTTACTGAAATCTCTGAACGTAACATGATGTCAGGTGTTGTGGCACTAGCTTAAAGAATAGTATGAGTGAAACGGAAGAAAAGAACGAATTTAAAACAGAACCAATTAATCAATTAAAAGTCTCTAATATGAATACAGTGATGAGTATACCACCACCTCGTGCTATGAACACGAATGAGAATCAGGTGGAGAATTGGAAGATATTTAGGGACCAGTGGGAAAATTTTGAGATTGCTGCTGATCTAATCGAAAAAAAGGATGAGCAGCGGGTGGCGATATTAAAAGCGTGCATGGGGGACGAGTGCTTCACAATACTCTCACAGTTGAAAATTTCTGAGAATGAGAAGAAAACGGTGAAAGGAATTCTGGATTCTCTTGAAGCGTATTTTAAACCAAAGGTAAATACGAGGTTTGAAAGGTTTTTATTTTATACAGCAAAACAAGGTAATGACGAGAGTATAGAAGCATACGTATGTCGACTGCGAGAGTTAATTAAAACTTGTTCATATCCCGCTAATGAAGAAGATGATTTTGTGTGTGATCGGTTGATTCCTGGAATTAGCAGCAATGACATGAGGCGAAAGCTTTTGATGAAAGAAGATTTGACATTACAAAAAGCGATTGAAATGTGCAAACTGATTGAACAGACTTCTCTTAGAATGAAAAATTTGTCGATTGGAGATGGTAACAAAGAAACGAAAGAAGAAACACATGAGAGCAATAAAATTATGTATACAAGAAACCAACACCCTCAAACTAGTCAACGATCGAAAGTTGTATATACTGCATCATGTGATTATTGCGGGTTCTCTCACGAGCAAGGAAAATGTTCAGCATATGGAAAAATATACAGAAAGTGTAATCGAAGAAACCATTTCAGCTCAGTATGTAAAGCAACTGTTAATAACGAGTATATAAAAAAAAGATATGCAGGCAGTAATCCGCGTAGAAGGGGAAATGTTAATGCAGTTATTAATGACAGTTCATCGGATGACGAAATATTAATTTTCCAAACAGTGGAAAAGGAGAGTACAGCTAAGAAGAGTATTGTTAGAAAAAATATAGAGTTTGTGAAAGAGAACGGTAAATGCCAAGAAACTGAAAGTGTGAAATGTGTAATTGACACTGGTGCATCATGCAATATTATGAATATTGATTTATTTACACGATTAAAAGGTAATAAAAAGACTTTCCGTCTGAGCGAAGCAAAATTAAGAAGCTTTAGTGGTCATATTCTGAATCCAATCGGGGTAGGTAACCTTAAATGTGTGGTAAATGGAGTAATCCATAACTTGTGTTTTCAAATTTTAAACACAAATTGTGATGTTATTATAGGAGCCACCGATTCAATAGAGATGAATATTATTCAAGTCAATACTCTGATGGAATATGATAACTATTCAGCAAAAGCTATTTTAAAACAGTATGCGGATGTTTCTGAAGGTGAAGGTTGTATTGACGTGCCAATAAAATTAGAAGTCGATGAAAAAGTGGTTCCTAAGCAAGATGTCCCAAGACGCATACCAGTTCCTTTATGGAATCAGCTTAGACAGAAACTGGATGATTTGAAACAACGAGGAATCATTAGCAAAGTAGACCATCACACACCTTGGATAAGCAATTTAGTTTTTATCAGACGCAATTAGAAATTTCGTATCTGTTTAGATCCTACATTTCTGAATAAATCGCTTAAACGCTTTAATTATCAGATACGAACAATTGATGAAACACTGCCTAATTTAAGTAAGGCGAAGGTCTTTAGTGCTTTTGATGCAAAAAATCGTTTTTGGCAGGTTCCATTAAATGAATCGAGCAAGGATTTGACAACATTCTGGACGCCCTTTGGAAGGATGCGCTGGAATTGCATGCTATTTGGAATAGCACCTGCTCCAGAGTATTGGCAAATGGTTGTCCATGAGATTTTGAGTGGATTAATTGGAAATGGAATAGAAGTCATTGCAGACGATTTCCTTATATTTGGGATAGGTGATTCTATTGACGAATCCATCAGAGATCATAACAAAAATCTGAAATTGTTTCTTAGCCGATTAAGAAAACATAATCTGAAGTTAAATGGTAAAAAAACAAAGCTTTTGTTAAAACAGGTACCCTATTTTGGACATCTTCTTACTCGAGAAGGCTTACAAATTGACAAATCAAAAGTCGATGCAATTGTTAAGATGCCAGCACCAAAAAAAAAAGCAGAAACACAAACTTTCATTGGGATCTGTACATATTCTTCAAGATTTTTGCCTAATCTTTCGTTCGTTACGGAGCCATTACGAGATATATGCCGAGGATAATCCCGGGATTTCAAGAATATTTTTTAAAAAGTTATATTAAGAATATATTTTTGTTTGAAACTGTTCGTTTTTCAAATTAAAAACGCTTTTCTGAGTATGCAAAGAGTTAATACTTCTACTTTGGCCTCCGCCTGGCAAGAAAAATAAGTTTTATGGTTGAAATGTTTTTATTTAGAAGAAAAAATCGTTATTCTCCAAGTTTTCTCACAACAGAAAAGTTCTTAGGAAACAAAATTTATCTAGTTATTTCATAAATAGGTACCTATCTACTCTAAAGTGCCTGAACAGAGTGCAAGACGGAGCTGGAATAGATTTCAAAAATGCTGCAGTCGGAGCTGCAAGAGTTGAACAATTTTAAACTTTTAATCCAGCTGCGTCTTGTATTCTGCTCTGTAAGGTTAGTTGCAGGAAGCTGACATTTATCGGTGCATCACCCGCACTGTAAATTCTAAGAGGTAAATAAATTAAAGTTCCATAAAACTTTAAAAGAGAATTTTAACGAAAATACAAATGAGCTGATGAGAACCGAAACCCGCAATACCCAGAAAAACTTGCCATAGTTAAATTTAATTATTAAATATCTTTTAAATGGAACTTTAAATGTGATTTTCCTTCAAACCATAACAAAATCATTTAAAACTTAGGTATTAAAAATTAAAATTTGATCGTGAAAAGTTTTTCTGATATGAAGTTGGCAAGTTTTAGTTTACAGCTCAACTGGACATTAAAATATTAAGTTTATTGACATTTTTTTAAAGAAAAAATATTATTTCTTGTGGAATATTTTTTTATTTACTTTAAAAATATTTTATTCAGTTGTTTCCAAAAATAAAATGAATATTCTTCATACTTTTTGAATTCAACTGAAACCGACATCGATAGAATCATTGACTTATTATAGGTATATAGAAAGTCAATGGATTGAATATTCGTACGGTTACGCAACGAAAAAAACAAGATTAACGAAGGGGGATGACCAGTTTTGACCTACATAAAAATGGTTGGCAAATTGTTCCCATACGAAAGTCTAAATGCAAGCAGGTAGAAAAATTGTATGCGAATATTAAAGCCACCAATCCCGGAAATCCCGGGATTGAAGCATTATAATCCCGGGATTTCAGGATCCAAAAATGGCTCGGGATCCCGGGAGTCGGGATCCCGGGATTGCATTCTCTAGGGTGATGCCAGCCAGTATGGACTTGGAGCTGTTTTGATGCAGGATGGGCATCCTGTGGCTTATGCATCACGAACGATGACGAAAACTGAACAACAGTATGCCCAAATTGAAAAGGAGTGTCTGGTTGTGCTATTTGGTTTTAAGCGATTTGACCAGTAACTTTGCGGTAGACGGAATATAGTAGTTGAAAGTGATCACTTGCCATTGAAAGCCATTTTTCAGAAACCGATTCTAAAAACACCAAGACGTTTGCAAAGAATGAGATTAAGTCTTCAAAGATATAATTTTAATTTAGTATACAAGAAAGGAAAGCATATGTATATCGCGGATGCCTTATCTCGAGCGCCACTAAGATCTTCAGTTTCGGAAGGTTCAGAGAAAGACGAAGTATACCAAATTGCTGAGATTGAGGAATTAATGATGGAAATGGCAGAAATAAATGTGATACAAGAAATAAAAGACGTGCACATTTCGGAACAACGGATTGAACAGATTAAAAGTGAAACAAAAAAACACACATTTCTTCAAAAAATAACAAAAATAGTTCTCCATGGGTGACCAATAGAAGCAAGCAAATTGGAACCGGAATTGAAACATTACTGGACAATCAGAGAGGAAATTACAACTCAAGATGATCTACTATTGAAAGGCGATAGAATAATCATTCCTTTAAGTCTTCGGTCATTAATTTTTAAAAGTATACACTATAACCACCAAGGAATAGAGGCATGTATGAAGAAGGCTCGGGATGCTGTATATTGGCCAAATATTAATAATAATGTGAAAGACATGTGTTCTACCTGTGAAATTTGCATTGCTAACCAGCCCAACCAACGAAGTCCGTCTTTACAATGTCCAATTTTGCCCGACTTATCCTTTCAAAGAGTTGGTGTTGATATTTTTGAAAGCACAATAGGTAATTCAAATTAAAATTTCTTGATAACCGTTGACTTCTTTTCAGATTTCTTTGAAATTGATGAGTTGTCGTCAATGACGACACAGTCAATCATTGCAGTCTGTAAGAAAAATTTTAGCAGCCATGGCATACCACAGATCGTTACTACAGATGGTGGAACACCGTTTCTAAGTGAACAGTTTCAAAGTTTCTCAAAGCAATGGGAATTTAAACATACGAGAAGTTCTCCACATCACCAGCAAGGCAATGGCAAAGCTGAGTCGGCGGTAAAAATAGCTAAGAACCTGATGAGGAAAGCCAAACAATCTGGAAACTGCTTTTGGAAAATGCTTCTAGATCATCGAAACACCATCAATCACATTGGATCTAGTCCCGTACAACAGCTAATGTCTAGAAGAACGAGATGCTCCATTCCAGTCATACAAACAAAGTTACGACCAGAAATCCAAAATAATGTCAAGGAACAAATTTTAGATTTTATTTACAAGGAACAAATTGTTCAGAGAAGAAAAATAGCTAAGAAGTACTATGACCGAAAGTGTGCTGATTTCCCAAGTTAGAGATGGGACAGGATGTGATGGTACAACTAAAGAAGTCTCACGATAACGTATGGTCCAAAGGAGTGGTAGTCAATCCAATCACAGAGAGGGCAGCTATAGTTCGAGTAGGTTATACAGAATATTGACGTAGTCGCCAGCATATTCAAAACATCCCTGCGGTACTTTCGCCGCCATTGATTGAGTCAACACCATCCCAGCTTAGTGACCATCAGCATCATAGCTCACCAGAAACCTTGCCACTTGAACCAAAAGGGCTCCCTATAGCACAAAGAAAAGCAAAAAGAACCACGAAGGTACCAGAAAGATATGCGACGTAAGATGAAATTTATAAAAAAAACTTAATTTTTGAATTTATTGAATTTTTAATGTATATGTTTTTGTTTAAAACTTGAATTCAAAATTTCATATTAACTATGTATAATTAAAACAAAAAAAAAATTATATAAAATATTAAAATATAAAAGGGGAGATGTTGTAGAACCTATGTTGTATATGCATATGCATATTCTCACATACTTGTACACGCACTTATATGCTCCCATAGTTAAATGTAAAACCATATTATATAATCCTCTATATTGCACTATCTTATATAAATTTAATCTTATATGTTCAAAGGGTAGACACTGTGCATTCAAGAGGACACAAGCGTTCACAAGCTTTTTTTCAAAGCGAACGTCTGTCTATCAACTCCTACTCTCACCTCCAAGTGAAGATGGGGTTCCAATCCCTGTGGACGGTTTTAGGGGGCAGCTAACGAGAGAGGGGGGGAGGAGTGTTTCCACTAAGGCACTTCTCCTTCATCCAGGCGGCAGCGGAAGAATTCTCAAGATGGAATCAACGGTGGCGTCTTCAGTTCCAGTTAGGCTGAACTACTTATACGGGCTACTACGACATATTCGGAGCTCAGGCCTATAAGGAGCGGTTAATCCGGCTCCCCGCCCTTGGAGTTATATATATAGAGTCTGGTCCTCCAGGTTGGGGGTCGTGCCGTCGGGGTGACTTCCCGGCCACGTAAAGCTATTTTAGTTGCGAAGCAACAACAAGCCTCGGATACGGACGGATTTACTGTTGACGAACCTAGCAAACGAAATAAGGACAACGAACTTCGGATCTGCACGTGGAATGTTCTGTCCCTCTATAGACCACGTGCAGCCGAACATTTAGCGGAGGCCCTAGACTGCTACAAAGCAGACATCACCGCCATCCAAGAAGTGCGATGGGATGGGCCGGGCAAAAGAAACTGAAAGACTGCGATATATACTACGGTGACTGTTACCGACCACAAGGGCAGCGTCTTTTTGGATGTGGATTTGTTGTTAGAGGCAGACTTAGGCAAGAGGTCTTGAGTTTCAATTATGTGAACGAACGCCTAACGACAATTCGCATCAAGGCTAAATTCGCCAACATCAGCCTCATATGCGCGCATGCCCCCACAGAGGAGAAAGATGACGACACACCAAGGACGAGTTCTACGAGCTCCTGGACAAGACATATGAGCAATGCCCTAGCTATGACATTAAAATTGTCTTGGGTGATTTTAATGCCAAACTAGGAAGAGAAGACGTCTTTGGTGGCACAATCGGAAGATACAGCCTGCACGACACCACCTCCGATATCGGACTCAGGCTAATCGACTTTGCTGCGGGGCGAAACGTTGTGGTAGCTAGTATGCAGTTCCCGCATCTCGATATTCATAAGGGGACATGGCGAATTCCTGGTCAATCAACCGCCAACCAAATTGATCACATTGCGATCGACGCAAGGCACTCCTCCAGTATCAAGGATGTCCGAACGTTCTGAGGAGCCAACGTTGACTCGGACCACTACCTCGTTGTATCCAAGGTAATGCTACGGATATCCAGACCAAAGCCAAAACAGGGAAATACTGTCAGGAAGTTCGACGTCGGACGGCTACAGTCGCAAGAAATCGCCAGGTCCTTTTCCGATCGAGTCTCTCGCGCCCTCTTAACTAGTCCTTTGCCGCCAACTGCAAACATCGAAAACCAGTGGAAAAACTGCCAGGAAGCCATCAGAGATGCCGCCTCTGACGTGCTGGGCTTCGCACGACCACCACAGTGAAACCCCTGGTTCGACGAGGAATGTTGGCAAGTACATGCAGCCAAACAACAGGCATACAAAGCGCCGCTGCATAGAAGGACCAGAGCTGCTCGCGAGCTCTACGAGCAGAAGAGGAAAGAGGAACACAAGCTTCTTAGAAGGAAAAAGAAAGAGCATGAGAAGCGCGCGATTGAGGAATTAGAGGGATGCCACTGCAAGAATGAAGTTCGGAAGTTTTACCAACAAGTAAAAAGAACCTCCCAAGGTTACAAGCCCCGAACCGAAGCCTGCAAGGACGATCAGGGGAACATCGTGGTGGAATCGCAGTCGGTGCTGAGGATATGGAAAAATCATTTCTGCAAATTGTATAATGGCGATGACGAACCGAATTCCGCTACCAAGCAAATTGCACCATTCAACCTGGACGACGTAGGCCAACAATTCCGTCCACCCGATCTTGATGAAGATCGCCATATCTAAACTTAAGTCCAATAAAGCTGCTGGAGCTGATGGCCTTGCGGCTGAGCTATTCAAAGCGGCTGGCGATGAATTGGTTAGGAGTATGCACCAGCTCATCTGTAAAATATGGTCGGAAGAAAGCATGCCCGATAAATGGAACCTCAGCATTCTTTGCCCAATCCTCAAGAAAGGCGATCCTCTGGACTGCACCAACTACAGAGGCATCAGTCTTCTTAATATCGCCTACAAGATCTTCTCTGCCGTACTTTGTGAATGCCTGAAGACATTCGTCAACAACCTGATAGGTCCATATCAGTGTGGCTTTAGGCCAGGGAAGTCCACCATCGACCAAATATTCGCACTACGGCAGATCTTGGAGAAAACCCAGGAGTTCCAAATCGATACCCACCACCTTTTTATAGATTTCAAGGCCGCGTATGACAGCATCTATAGAGACGAGCTATATAGAGCAATGTCTAGTTTTGGCATCCCTGCCAAACTCGTCCGTTTGTGCAGGATGACGATGGAGAATGCACGCTGCTCCATCAAGTTCGGCAAAGACCGCATCGACACCTTTGATGTCAAAAAAGGTTTAAGGCAAGGCGACGCGCTGTCATGCGACTTCTTCAACATCGTTCTTGAAAGAATAGTGCAAAACACTCACGTCAACACCAGAGGCACAATCTTTCAAAAGTCCGTCCAATTACTCGCTTACGCTGACGACATTGACATAATCGGACGAACAAAGCGTGATGTCAGTGGTACTTTTGTGAGCATTGAGAAAGAAGCCAAGAAGATGGGTCTAACGGTGAATGAAAGCAAAACAAAATATATGCTGTCAACAAGAAAGGATACCCAACACCGACGTCTTGGACAGAACGTCACTATAGACAGCTATAATTTTGAGGTAGTCAGAGACTTTGTCTACCTAGGATCCGCTATAAACTCAGTGAATGACACCAGCGCTGAGATCAAACGAAGAATTACTCTTGCCAATCGCTGTTTCTTTGGGCTAAGAAGGCAATTGAGAAGCAAAGCCCTCTCTCGAGCAACTAAACTGTCCTTGTATAAGAAGCTTATCATCCCAGTCCTGATGTATGGTGCAGAGACATGGGCACTGCTAACGGTGGATGAGAACGCGTTAGGCTGTTTTGAGAGGAAAATTCTCCGGGTGATTTTTGGTCCCGTCTGCATAGATGGGGAATGGAGAAGAAGATACAACCACGAACTGTATGGGCTGTACAGCGACACCGACCTAGCCTCAAAAGTGAAAAGCCAACGACTAAGATGGCTGGGTCACCTGGAGCGAATGGACACCAATGCTCCGGCCCGGAAAGTCTTTGAATCCAACCCCGTGGGACAACACAGTAGAGGTGGACAGCGTAAAAGGTGGCGCACGCAAGTGGAAGAGGACCTCAACCAACTTGGCGTGCGAAACTGGAGACAGCTAGCTAGAAACCGAGCCGGCTGGAAGAAGCTTGTTGGTTGAGGCCCTGGTAAGTAAGTAAGTATCTTATATAACACCAATGAAGTCAGTTGTTAATAAACTCGCAAATCTTAAAGACGTGTTTTACTGAAATCCCTGAACGTAACAACTGGTAAATCAAAAATCTTGATCTTCCGAAATGGTGCGGGAAAATATGCAAGAAATGAGAAGTAGACCTGGCACAACGAAGAAATAGAAAAGGTAAAGGATTACCGATACCTGCGCATTCTCATTACTCCACAGCTTTCATTTAAGAAACATCTCCAAGAAAAATTGAAAGAGTCAAAACGAGCAATAAATTGCAGCTGGAGTGGAATCCTTAACAAGAAAGAAGTTGTACCTAGCGCTAAATACAGAGTGTTCGAAGCAGTAATGAGATCAATTATGTGTTATGCAGCTCAAGTCTGGGGTCTGGCAGTTTGAAGAAGTGGAGAAACTCCTTAGATACTTCCTCAAAAAAATGTTCAAGCCTGATTCACAATGCGACGAGGAAACGAGACGTGAGCGTGACGAGATCCCGTCGTTGCTGTCAAACAAATTTCAAACAATGAAAGTATATGAGGATATACGCAATGAAGCGTTTCTCGTCGTCACGTCACGCCAAGAATTCGAAAAATTGAAAAAAAGACGCGAAGAGACAACGATTTTATTTTTTGACAAGTTATTTACATAATGGAAGTATTTTTTTTTAAGAAAAAATACAATAACTTGAAATTAAAAGATCAAGTTATTCCTAATCTGTTGTCCTTAAAGCTTTTTTGGATAATTTTTATAATTTTTTATTTTTAACAAAAGAGTTTTCGTTGTAAAGAATATCACCGCATTGTGAATTGGGAAACGATTTTATAACTAGAAAAAGATGACAGCAAATCACGTCACGCTCTCGTCTCGTTTTCCCGTCGCATTGTGAATCAGGCTTCAGACTTCCGTTCAATACCCCGAACTACATTTCAATTATATCAGGAAGGTGATGATGCAACCAACACACCGTCTTACTTATAAAATCGCCAAGCACCTGCAAAGCCGAAACACACAGTTTTTCAGTGAATGGACTAGACTTGGCAGGGAACATAATATTTTGCTCACGGAGAGTAGTGATGTGGACTGGAATAGAATGCTGCATGAACTCCTGGAACAAATCGAGAACGCCCTAGTTACGGATTTTCGAAGGCAAATCCAAGATAGTCTAACCAGAGATACCTACAAGTTACTGCAGCATGACCTTGGGCCCAAAAATTATTTTCATGGGATCAAGCCTAGATATGATATCAACAATTTGCAAAGCCAGAGGAGAACTTTTACCCTTAAACTACACGCCATACAGAACTGATATTGATTCAACGTGCTCTTTGTGCAATCTTGGAGAGAGAGAAGGTGTCCAACTCTTTATCGGGAGATGTCCAGTACTAAAGGCGATACGATTAACAGTCTGGGGAAAACCCATGCTCTTTGTTGAAGATGTTCTTCAAATCCTTAATGGAGAAAACTGGAACTACTTCTACATATACATCAAAACAGTTCTAAAGTATCGAAAACAAATAATAAACGAAGCTTTCTAAATATTATTTTTAATTTATCTTTTTTTTCTTTTTTTTCTCTTCTTTTATATGTGATTAAAATTCAAATTCAATATCTTTCTTATATTCTTTAAATATTGAAAATACTCTCTTTTTTCGGCTGATGGCAAATAGCCAATGCTCTATTGTGAACAAATGTAAATATTTCTACTCAAGAAAAAATAAATTCACATATTACTACTATTTTTTCTCTATTTAAGGATACATTAGCTAACATCTATTGAAAACCCGGCTTTGTAAAACGAGATTTGACAGTTATTTGAAATAAAAAAAGTAATTTCTTATAATTCCTACTCTGAAAATGTTGAACTCATCTGGCAAGGACTTCAACCGTAAGACTTGTTTGGAACATGTGTTCAAAACCCGGCTTTGTAAGAGCAAGTGTGTTGATTTTTGCAATTAATTTAAATAAAAAAAAAAATAGATGGCAACCCTAAAATTTGACATTTATTTTTGATTTAACTGGTCATGACTCACTAGTACAGCCAGTTTGAGCGTATAATCTAACAAGTCCCTCAAAATAGCCAAAAATGCCATTTACTAAGATATAAAAACATAAAATCAGCCTAGTTTGAACGACTGTTTCTCGGTCGATTTTTATCCAAACCGTTTTTTGAACAATACTTACACTTTAAAGAAAATTGAATTATTTTTCTTTTATATGAAGCAATGCATATACCTATCTTTGCTGGTAAAAAAGTTATTACCAAATAAGTAAAAAAAAACATACAAAATGCGATTTTCCACAATTTTTTGCAATGATTTTTTTGTAAATTTAGCTAACTAAAAATTTTGTAAGTGGGTATTTGTGTGTAAATAGAAATCCACACAAGTGCAGTGCATGCTGCAAATTATACATCAATTTATATTGAATGCATTGGGATAGAGCTAGCCAAGCCATGTGGTTTCAGTGGCGCGGTGTGAAGTGCATCGGCCTCTGAATCGCAAGGTTCATGGTTCGCTCCTAGATGACGGCAATGAGTTTTTCAATTAATACGAGCATAACCAGACTAAGCACCACTAAAGAAGTCTGGTGAAGATGATCGAGGTGGCTCTCGTGAAATAGCTATAAATAACTCCAGCCTATATTCTTGGTGGAAACACACACAAGTTGTTGTTGTTCATTCAAAAATTATTCAATATATATATAATTTGCAGCATGCACTGCACTTGTGTGGATTTCCATTTACACACAAATACGCACTTAATTTGTAAACTAATTCTTGACCAGCGTCAACTCTGTCAACTCATCCCCCTCCCCCCCTTGTATGTCCAACGAATTGTTGGCTTACGAATCAGTGCATGGGGAAAAAAGAAAGAAACCGACTGAACAATAACAAGCCTGTGTGTGTGTTTATATAAAAAATGATAGTCGCTGTTGCAATTGATAAACAACGAAACCTACATTGGGATAGAGCTAGCCATGTGGTTTCAGTGGCGCGGTGTGAAGCGCATCGGCCTCTGAATCGCAAGGTTCATGGTTCGCTGCCAAATGACGGCAGAGTTTTTCAATTAATACGGGCATAACCAGGGGTGGAATCGGCTAAGGTGATTTGTGATAGTTGATAGTCACAATAATCAAATTCCGTCTGCGTAAGCTGATTGTCACATGTGATAATCATATATTTGTGACTTCTTCTTGTGACAGCTATATTCATATAAAATGAAATATGTATTTTGAATTTCTGAGGTTGAAAAAGCAAAAAACTAATATATTAGTGCATATGAAATCATTTTTATCAAACCAAAATGTGGAAAATAAAAAACATATAGGAACCTACAATGGAAATATGTGACTCTTGAGGATTAACATTAGAAGCAAACCCGAGCACATAATTCTGTCCACACACATATGTACGTACATATGTACAGTACATATAAGTTCTAAATTATTTAAAAATAATTGACGATAAGGCGAAGATGGTTTTAGACAACATTCGGTTTCATGTAATCGATTTCGAATCTTCCCATACAAAAACTTCCTTTTTTCCAACAAACCAATAAAATGTACATTTTTCTTTTTTAACCGAAGTAGCACACGCCGGGTATCCGCTACATAGGTTCATAAGACATTCGGCTAGTAGAAACACATTTGTATACAAATATTTGTCGGTTCATAGATTTAGCAACTGGAGCTTGATTAACCCACATTTCTCCTATTTTCCAATTCCAGTTGTGTGCAAATGCGATTTTCTTGGATTTGGTGGATCCCAAATGAATGTTAATTCGGAATGGGCAGCTAAAATGGGCAAAATTATAATGTGTGGGAAAACTTCTTAAAGCTTCAAAAACAAATAAATGAATTTTTGACAGCTCTCAGTACTTGTCTTTCAAGTTGATGCCAATTTTATAATAATTTTTGGTGATCACCTTACACAGACGGAAAATAAACTGTGATCACATTTGATTATCATAAATGTGACAATCACCAATTACCTTAGGCTATTCCACCCCAGACTAAGCACCACTAAAGGACTCTGATGATCAAGGTGGCTCTCGTGAAATAGCTTTAACTCCAGCCTATATACTTGGTGGTAACACACAAGTTGTTGTTGTTCATTCAAAAATTACTCAATAAATTTTTTTTTTCATAAATCCATTTCGAAGGTAAATTTAATTCTCTACAAAAAAGGTTTACAGAATTATCTCGAAATTTGGCTTCGTTTTCGAGTTATATCCAAGAAACCAAAACCCCCTCTCCAAAATGCAACCTCTAATTTAATAGCACTCTGCAGTTTTTTCATCTTCAATGACCCCTTTGAAGATTGTTACAATAAAATCCCATGAACGTCTTAGTTCGTTTTTTAGGACATAGCTAATGAATTAGTCCAGTAAATAGAGACATTTTACCCTACAGAAGGTCGGGTAGTTCTAAATTTTTGATATGTTATATGGTTTGGTTGGTAGATGAAAATTCCAAATTTTCACAACCACGCCCCCTCCGCCCCTTCCGTCCCTTTCAAAATCCGGGAAAAACCACAAAAAATCGGCACTGTTTTCAGCTTTTTGCCTATAAATTCTTGCCGGTATATTTTTACGGAAAAAAGTGGTATGAAGGTTTGTAGACAAAAAAATTTCCTAGAAATATGACTCGGAAAGTATTTTTGTACAACCACTACAAACGGCGCTATGGAGCTCCCAAAAAGGCTTAAATTTCATATTTTGTAAGATTTTCAGATTCTTCCCTCTTTACAGTACAATAACTCCTTAACCATCGAGCTTAGGGTAAAATTTGAGAAAAGCAATCTTGTAGATAATTTGATTGGCTACCAATTTCATGTAACTATAGTCGACTCCCTCTAAGTCGAACTCCCCGTAAGTCGAATTTCCCTCTAACAAGAATTTTTTCACCATATTTGTATACTCCACTCAAGTTTCCATACTGTATTTATTTCTCTCTAACTAAAAGTAATTTTGATATTCCGTGAGAAATCAACTTAGAGGGAGTAACTAACTTTCTTTTCATTTTCTTTTATACAGTCCATGTATTGGAGTCCCGTAGAAATTTTATTACCGACTTTTCTAACCACTAGAATTGATTGAAGTATAAATAGGAGAGTCAGAAAAACTTAGGTAGACATCACGATATTCTGAACCCGGTGTTTTATTCGCTATTTTGCAAAATTTTGGACATTTAGTAGTGCACTATGTTTGAGGGAGTGCACAAAATTCAATCAAAACTAAACCACGAAACTCATTTTCATGAAATTAAAAGCGATGATAATTAACGAGATGAAACACCAATATTAATTTCCATCCAATTATAAAAATTCGGGTAATTTGAATTTGTCCACGTTGTTTGTATACGGAGCAAATTTTGTCATTCATCTTACTCATTGGAATACAAATTGTAGGAAGTAATGATAAAGGACAGTAAAACGAATGCCAGTAAAAGAACCCCAAAATCTTAACCCCGAAGAATATTCTGGGAATGAATAATGAATTTCAAGTCGAAACACAAGGCTTTTGTATTGGATTCAAGGCCGCTTATGGAAGCATATTCATCGTCAATAGGTCTCTATGACGAAAGCTGAACTCGAGATCTCGAGAAAAATAATCCAGATGTATCTCGTGATATTATAAAACACAAAGTGCAATATGCAAAATGCAATGTGCAGAGAATAGCTTCTCTGAACTGTTCAAAAAATATACAGTGCGCTCGGCGAGGAAATGCGATAGCATACCTATGTACGTTATTTTTTTTAATCTCCTTCTGGAACAGATACATAGAGCAGGTGTTAACACAGAATCCTTATCTTGCGTTCCGGTTCCATTGTGTTTTTATAGAGTTCTTCATGGTGATTGAAGAACAGGTGAAATACATTGGTCTGGAAGTAAACGAGTAAAAGTCCAACTAACTGCTGTAAAGAAAATGGCATATGTTCACAACCTTGGTCAAAACGTCACTTTTATTAGCGGCAGATTCGAAGTAGTTAAGAATTTCAATTACCTTAGAGTTAATATTCGTATTTACTCCACGGATGACACCTATGTGAATATTCAGCGAAAAAATACTTTTAGAAACCGCTGCTATTTCAGTTCGTCAAAAAACTAGGTTCAACACTCTTTTTACGCTCAAGACACTCCTAAGCTCGATATGATGAAAAACAGAAATGAAAAACTACTGCTACTAAATGATACTACGCTCTTTCGCAAGTAATGTTATTCGAAGGAATTTTGGAGGAGAAGGTACAAACATGAGCTCATTGATCTGTACAAAAATGTAAATGAAGTCCGAAAAGTCAAAATACGTCGACATGGCTAAGCCCCATTGTGCGACTGTGAAACAATGCTCCAGCATACAGAGTTTTTGAGTCCCAAGTTGAAGGCAATAAAAAAGATCAAACCTCTGGTTTAGAGGGTAAGCCATCACCAGAGCACTTGTGGTTTCGGCCCTTCATGGGTCGAAACAGTATAAAACAAAAATTCCACAAGAACGGAAAAATACATTCTTATATGTGGACATTTGTCAGTGTGTAGAAATTTTCCGTGATCATTCTATTTATTGTCCGTAAAGAGTCTGAAAAATTTATTCCAGTGGCTAAGATGTTTTCGAACTTAATCTTGCTCTATTAACAACAAAAAAAAAACGGAAAAAAGCCCACTTAATGGGCTTGGTAAAAATCTATGCACAGTCGATTTAATAAATAGATATATTTGTATCACTTAAACAACACCCAAATTTTTATAATTTTTTCCGAAAATATGTTTTAAAAAAGTGGGAGCGGCAGCGGGTGGCAAATAATTGTATTGGTTTTTCATCTCTTCGATTATCATGTCTGTAAATTTCATCAAAACCAGTAAAGTGGTGTAGTTTTAATAGAATTTTGTGTGGTTAGACGAATTGGTAATAAAATTCCTACGGGCCTTCGGTACATGGACTGTATAAAACAGAATGAAAAGAAAGTTAGTAAAACCGTTTGAATAAAAAAACACTTTCTCAATCCTCACCCGATTCCCGATTGTATTGATCACAAAATATATCTCACGGGATATCAAAATTATTTTTAGTTAGAGAGAGTTTTGCAAAAATTCGGTTTAGAGAGAAATAAATACAGTGTGGAATTTTGAATGGAGTATACAAATATCGTGTAAGAATTCTTGTTAAAGGGAAATTTGACTTACGGGGAGTTCGACGTAGAGGGAGTCGACTGTAGTTACATGAAATCAGTAGCCAATCAAATTATCTATGAGATTGTTTATCACAAATTTTACCCTAAGCTCGAGGAAAGAATCTGAAAATCTTATAAAATACGAAATTTTAGCCTTTTTTGGGAGCTCCATAGCGCCGTTTGTAGTGGTTGTACAAAAATACTTTCCGAGTCATATTTCTAGGAAATTTTGTTGTCTACAAACCTTCATACCAATTTTTTCCGTAAAACTATACCGGCAAGAATTTATAGGCAACAAACTGAAAGCAGTGGCGATTTTTTGTGGTTTTTCCCGGATTTTGAAGGGGGTGGAGGGGGCGTGGTTGTGAAAATTTGGAATTTTCATCTACCAATACCAACCATTACATATAACATATCAAAAATAAAGAACTACCCGACTTTTTGTAGGGTAACCCCCCATTTTTTACCTCTATTTACTGGACTAAATAGCCTATAACTAAAAAAGTGAAATGTGTGGAACTATTCAGTATAATGTAATTTAGTTTTTGAAAGAGATAAGACAGAAAAAAGAGTTTACTATTTTTTTTGCTTTAGTATTTTTTAGTGTATTGAGGAGCCCAACCTCCAACTATATAACTAGGCTATTAGTCCAGTCAAGTTTTGAAACTAGGCACACTTATTCAGAATGGTCTAGCGATGTTGTGTAAAAAAAGTCCCCATGAATCCGAGGCGAGCTCTAGCGGTAGGAATGTGCAACATATTTATTTTTCGGTTTTTCGTGTTTATCTTAGATATCATTTATCTTATCAAAAACTATTCTGAGACAGAAGAATAGCTTATAAAATTCTCAACAGTTATGATTAATACCAAATTTTTCATATCTCTTATAGTTAAAAAGTTATTTCGCTCCAAAAATTCGTACTTTTTTCCACTACCTAAGAAGCGCTGCATTTTGTACTCTCAAGTGTTTTCACACGGTGCTAGCGCTAACATTTTAAGCGTTCATATATTTCAACATCTTCAATATATATATATCCTCCAAACCACCCCATTTGAGAAATCTCAAAAGCAAGTTACAGAAAGCAGCAAAGTCGATAATATTTTTTTACACGGCTGTCCCTTTATTTATGCAGGATGGGATTCATGGATTCAACGATTTGTTGTTGTATTCTAAGAAAAACAAATTTACAAACATGCGTCATTCTTGCAATGGTAAATGCTTGAATGTCGATCATATATTATAAATCCTTAAAACGTGCCCTATTTCATACTTTAGCATATAAAATGTAGCGCTTTTTATGAAATTTAAGAAGGCAATAACTTTTGGCGCCAAATAACTTTTTAACTATAAGAGATATGCAAGTTTTGGTTTTATTCAAAATTTTATAAAATTTCATAAGCTATCTCTCTTTCTCATACATTTTTTTGATAAATAAATAAATTAAAACTCTCAACCATTCCTGTGTGCATGTTGTTGGCAGGAATGGAGGGGACCTACAGTTTTTTGCCGAGTCCGAACGGCTAAATGAGAAGCACTTTTTCATGACAAGTATACTCTTGGAGGATTTGTCATCAGTTCTTAGCAAGAGGCAGTACCTCGGATAAAACATTTCTGTTTTTAGGTGGCACGGCTGGGAATCGAACCCAGACCTTCGGCATGACAGTTCTACGCACTAAACATCATGCCACGAGGTACTACACATTTTTTTGATAGGACAAATAATTTCAAAGATAAATACGAAAAACAAACAAATAAAAATGTTGCTCGTTCCTGCCGCTAGAGCTCGCCTTGGATTCATGTGTTTCCATAGGAATTTTGTATACCAGAGATGCTTAAACTTTTTAATTTTTTTTAAATTTTTGTAATAAAAAACAAATTAATTTTCTTTAACAAAAAAAGTCCAATAGCTGGTAAGATTTTCTACCAATAATGTTTTGGCACCAATCGTATTCTTGGTATTCAAAAACGTAACACATATTTTGAGTACCCTTTGAGATAGCCCATTTTTATATATGGTTTCAGAGCAGTCATAAAGTGGGCAATACGCCGTTTTAGGATTATCTAATGTTTACCGGACTCCTTGTATAAATTAAAGTTTCTGTATAGAAGGAGCACTATTTTGTACAAGCATACGTCATTCTTGTCATGATCAATGCTTGAGTGTCAATCATATTATAAACCCTTAGACCGTTTGTCCTAGTACCGCATTTCATACATAAGAATATAAAATTTTGCGCTTTTGAACCAATTTAAAAAAGTATCAGTTTTTGGCGCCAAATAACTTTTTAACTATAAGAGATATGAAAATTTTGGTCATAATATTAATATCACTGGTCTGCAAAAATGAACTTTTTTTTCGCCTTCAAGTAATTTTTTGAAATTATGACAGATTTGAATTTTCTGAATCTAAATTTGGTTTCAGAAAAATTCTATCACGTCCAGTTTTTTTTTAATTGATTTTTGAAAAATATGACTGATTTGTAAAAAAGAACCCTCTTAGATTCGGTTGACTTGGTAAAAAAAAAAACTAGTGTGCCTATTCTGCTCAAATTAAATCATCATCCATCAATGTTCACTTATATTTTAAACCGTTATTTAACAACAGAAATTTCAAAATTTCGTAGTTTTTATGATTTACGCTATAAAAAACATATTTTTTTGGGAAATAATAGAATTTCCCTATATTTGATATTTATAAACTCAAATATAATAAATAAACTTTAATCAAGGACTTTAACAAAAGAAACAACTAAGCGTTTTAAAATCCCAAACACTTCTTTCCCATTAGTGTATTTCACTGAGTGCTCTGTATAAAAAAACTGGTAAAATATTTTACATATAAAAAATCTACCAAACTACACCTTAAAAAAGTAGTTTTGAAAAATAAAATAAACTCAAAAATCCAAATAAATAATTAACTATAACTTTTTTTCCAGAAACATACTATTTTGTAGCTTTTTTTCTTTTCATATTTTCCATTGTCTGACGAAAAATTTACCAGCAGAAATCTCCCAGCATTGCTTCTGACCATTTCCGGTTATATCTTCGCTCTATGTGCATAATGTCTTGATGAAACCTTTCACCATGTTCATCTGAAACTGCACCAAAGTTTACCGGAAAAAATCTAAGTTTGAGTCCAAAAAATGAATTTCCAGCGACATGTTGCAATTAAGAGCTTTAAAAGAGCTAAGTAGTTTTTGGATGATTTCCTTGAATTTACAATATCTTTGGGAGAAAAACGAATTTTCAAAAGATTTAAAATGATTTAGAAAGATGAAATATATTTCTTTCAGGTCCTGTTATTAGTTTAAAAAAAAAGTTTCTATCGGTGAAGAAATTCAACGTCAAAAGTACCCAAAAAACGGGGTTCTTACATGTTGTAATTGGAATATCTCAAAAACGTGACGTGCTAGAGCAATTTTGACTTCAGATTCGGATTCAACATGCCAAAATCCTTTAGAAAAGTATATTTTGGTTTAAAGGCGATTTTCGTTGCAGACCAGTGTATTATACGGCCATTTCAAAGTAACGGAGAAGACAATCGGACGCTTGTAGTAAGGTTTTTCTTGTTAATAAATTAATATTTTTTTATGAAACTCAGTGGTTTTTAAGAATTCATCACAAAGTACACGACACATAAATTTTACCAAAAAATTATGAAATTCAGTAAGTTTATACAAAAAAATAGATGGTAACGGAGAAGACACGTACGATTTAGAGATTTCCGACCTTTGCCTTGAAGTTTAAAATTCTGCGCCGTCCATTAAGATATGAAGTTGGTTTTTTGGCACACTTTCATAAAACCAATATTTATCAAAAACCATCCTTGGTTTAATGCCAAGTTTTATTTTACTATCAGAAAAAAATATGAAATATGGTAACGGAGAAGACAACTAATGGTAACGGAGAAGACTCGTACGATTAAAGATTTCTTTTTTGTTCAATTATATTGCAATTCGTATTTTTAAATTATTGTCACCAATGATAAAAGTGAATCAGGCAATTAAAAAAATGTGTATAAAATTTCATTGAAATCGGTTAACGTCAACACTCGCTAGCAAGCACTTGAAATCTTTCATTCAAAATACATGGGGTTTTCACAGTTTTTGCTCAAAATATCAGCAAAATTGTAAAAGTTGATGGAAAATCTTTAAACTTGGCACATAAATTAACTACAGCAAGGAGTATCAAAAAAATATTTTCAATAGTTTTGTATAATATTAACCCCGTCAAAAAATTTAGTTAAATATTGTTGTTTTTGTGCATTTGTTGCAATTTTAAATGGAGTAACTGTAATTTACAAAAATAAAAAAAATATATTTTTAAACTCCTTATGGTACTTAGCATATGTGCCAAGTTTAAAGTTTTTCAATCAACGTTTCCACTTTTACCGGCACTTTGAGTAAAAGACTGTAAGAACACCATGTATTTTATATGAAAAACTTCAAGTGCTCGCTAGCACGTGTAAACGTCAACCGATTTCAATGAAATTTAACACATATTTTTTTTAGTTGCCTTGATCCATTTTAAGTATGGCGATCAAAGAATTTCAGACTTGTAAAAAAAAGTGCCTATGAGTCGTTGAAATTTGTTACGTTACCCTGTTTAAACCGTTAGACATGGTTTAAAAATCTATAAAAAATCCACCATAATCCTTTTTCAAGTCTTGCTTTGTATGCGGAATAATTTTACAACCACTAATATAGTTTACCATTTATACCAACTTTTGTCATTTTTTGGTAACGGAGAAGACATGAAATGTTCAGTCATTTCGAAGCGTATTACAATTCTTACAGCACTCCTATCAACAAAAATAGTCCCGAATTTAAATAGTGTATTGAAAACACTTATAAAAATCAAACTGCACATTGCCATTTGCATCACAATTTATAGAGAAGTGATAGCGGAAAAAATGCTGAAAAATGCCCAGGTACGGAAGAGAAAGTATGAGCTTTTTTGATCACTTGCTTATTTTACAACAACAAGTACAATTTTATATTTACAATTTTTTCATTAAATATAATATATACTCAAAATATTGGCATATTTAAATATATTTTTTTCTTTAATTTGAAATTGAGGTGCTTGGTTTCGAAATTTTTGGAATGGCCGTATAGAAAATTTTATAAGCTATCTTTCCTTATCAATAAATTTTTTGATAGGACAAATAATTTCTAAGTTCCTGCCGCTAGAGCTCACCTCGGATTCATGGGGTTTTTTTACACTTCATCACTAAACCATTCAGAATAAGTGTGCCAAGTTTCAAAACTGTTGAATTGAAATTTCAGTGAAAATCTTGCAATTCACAATTTTCACAAAATGATCTTGTTTTTGAGAAGACCTATGAACACTGAGATTCTTTGGAGATGTCAAACAAATCTAGTTTTTTGTGTAGTGCAAACGCTTCGAGTAAAGTAGGTTTTGTAATCTTGTTGCCCAAATCTGAGATTATGAATCGCTATGAAAATTCTATAAACATAAGTCTGATCAAATTCGTCCAATCCAATGTACTTACAAACGTCGTAAACATATAGTGATATCGGTAATCGTTCATTTGCAGCTGCAGAATCTGTACGAAATAGAAATTTGTGTCATGTAAAAAAAAAAAAACAATACGCTTAACTTACCCCCCGAAAAAATGAGTTTATATGACTTGGATTTGTATCAACAATGAGCTTATAGATTTCTTTTTGTCGAATTTCTTTTAAAACTTGTCGATATGTTTCGGGAGTTGCTTGTCTTATGTACATTTCAGCCTTAGATGTTGCAGTTGTTCGCATAAGTTCTTGCTGCTTAAAAAGTCCTACAAAGAAGATGAACAATTAAATATTAAGTAAAAAGTAACTAGTTTAAATTAAAGAACTTACCATTATCCTCTTCATAAATGATGGCAACTTTGGTCCAATTTAAATAAGCCATCAAATCCCTGTATGCAATATTCATATGTGTTTGAGAAGGATACAAATTTATTGAGAATTCTTTAACACTTTGGTCCAAATCAATGCGTGCCTCAACATGTGGTATATCTAAGGCTTCACATATTGATTGAATATGACCGCCTAGTAGTGGATCTGACGGCCCAAATATCACCTGAACTCCAGATTCTAATTGACGACAAACTGTTCAGGGTTAAAGAAAAAAAAATTAAGGATTATCATCTTATTAAGTATACAGGCTGTCCGGTAAACAATGGAAAATAGCTACGGTGACCATCCGTCCTCTTTTTTAGAGGACAGTCCTCTTTTTCGGAGTCCTGTCCTCTATATTTTATTTTATTTAAGAGGACAGAAAATTGTCCTCCTTTTACTGAATTGTCCTCCAAATGTCCTCCTTTTATCTTTCAAACCATTTTTCTAAGATTGGAACCATATCAAGTATCTACTTTTTTCATTAGTTAACTAATTGAACACATTGCTTTATGACAGCACTAGTTTGAATCTAAACGCTTTTTCCATGTACAAGAATTTGGAAAAGATCTAGAAATAAATAGGGACGAATTATTTGGCTAGATTTATTTAGTCAAGCGATACGTCAATAAAGAACAAATTATAAAATGAAAAATTGGTTACCAGATAAGAAAATTTTATAAAGAACATGTGAAAATCTATTCTAGCCTGTAAAGTTGTCGCTATTATTTCTAACTTGAAATGCCCTGACCGAAAGAGTGTTTTCAAACTCAAAACATATTTAGACACCCGAGAGATCGCAATTTATAGTTGACAAACTAGAGGCAATGTCAATAGCAAAGTGCGACAAATTACAACTTTGGCTGTGCTGATTTTTAAATTTTCTTAAGAAAAATAATATAAAAGTGCTTGCTTAGTCTGCTATTACACGATGAAACTAGACGCGTGCAACTTTTCGAACACCATAAGTGCAAAAGAGAACAAAATAATCGAAAAGATGAGACGGAGAAAAACTGCCCTGTGTCGCGTGGGTAAAACTTTCGGTGCAACTATTTGACGTTTCTCTTTTCTCTTGTCCGTTTCTTTAGTACTTGCTTCATATGATTTCGTTGTGCGAGGAGTAAACATCGACGCAACAAACAGTCAGGGTTACCACTTCTCTGAAAATTTTTCACATTAAATTTGCAAAAAAACTTTTTTCGCAGTAGACTTATAGTCTAAGAGCCGACAGCAAATTTTGGGAGTGGAGGTATAACCAAAATCGGAGTATGAGGGATTATAGGTACATGTATCGTGATATCAAATACCAAAGTCTGGCAGGTTTTGTTTTCAGCCTTTGGGAGGGGTGGGGGGTTATAAAGTGCTAGATCCCCTGATTTATTTTCAGGGTTATAACCTCTTTAATTTATTTTTAAAAAATTGGATATGATTCCCTGTCATTTTTCCTAAGCATAAACACCACAATCTTGACAGTCCGATTAATAGAACTCAAGATATAACTATTTTACGTGAACCTTATCATCCCTTTTTTGGAGGTTTTCAACAAAACAAAAAATCAACAAATAAAGTCTCCACAAAAACGCCAATAAGGTTTGCTTAAAAAGGTAAAATAATGGGTCCTATTTATCGGATTACAAAGATAAAGGTCTTGAAACTTAGGGAAAATGACAGAGTATCATATCCAATTTTTTAAAAGTGAATTGAAGTTCTAATGACCTTACCATATATATAGGAAACTACTCGGCTTTTAAACCCCCACCCCCACCAAAGGCTGAAAACAAAACCTGCCAGACTTTCATATTCCAAATCACGATACATGTACCTATAGTCCCTCATACTCCGATTTTGGTTATACCTCCACTCCCAAAATTTGCTGTGGGCTCTTGATCTATTATATTTAGTCCTTTTTTTCAATAATAAAATAAATATAATTGTAAAAATGAAAAATATAAATAAAAATAATAAAAATTAGCTCAAATATTTTTAATAATATGCCTGTTCGCGTACTTCCCAAAACTATGAATTTATCCCGTAAGTTCTATCAAAGCTCATATAAAAATTAAATTGTAATAAAATTTGTAGTTTTGGGAAGTAAATCTATATACCTACCTATCCGATTTTCACTTTATGTACTGCTAATTATTGTTCGAAAAATCAAGCGCAGCTGATTTTATTAAGGCAGTAGATATATTCTGAGAAAAAAATGCAGTAGATTTACTGCAATTGCAGTAAAGTGCCAACCTTGGCACAGTCCAACTCGGAAATGAAAAATAAAGAGAACTGTCAAATGTGTTCCATGAATCTGGTTTCAACGTGTAATAGCGCTTGAATTAGCGGACGAAAAAACAAAGAAGAATTCGAAGAAGTCGCATGCATCTAGTTTCATCGTGTAATAGCAGACTTACACGCGAAGAACGAAAGTGTTCAGATGTGAAGAAAATTATTCTGTAGATTTTGTTCTCCTCCTTGTGTTTTTCGTATTTTCATAATGAAAGACACGATTTGATTGGTTGGATTGGATAGGAGAAGCAACACAAAAGAGAACGTCAATTTTCTACACCGAATATTTTCAAATATTTTAAAATATTTCATCCCCCTTCCTCTTCTGCAAGTTACCCAGCTCACCCTCACAAAACGCAGAAAATGCTTGATTTTCTTCACGTGTGATCAGGGACAAAGAAAAGAATTAAGGATTAAACACTGTTTCAGCCCTATTTATAAAACTTGCTCGGATATCTTCTAATTCACAATTCAACTAAAATTCTGATCAAAAGTTAACTACCTAACTTTTGATCAGAATTTTAGAATTTTACTAATATAAATTTTGTAACAATTAAGATATAAACTGCTAATCTACGTTAAGTTCTATATCTTACCAAAAATCTAGAATCTAGTACAAACAACAAGAATTCTGATGTTACCAAAGAGTATTTATTAAAGTGCACATATTTGGGGTTGTAAATATAGTTTTTGTCACCACGGTCTGTTTCCTTTTATAATTATAATTCGTTCTTAAATTTAAGAACGTTTTTAAAAAGTTGTCCTCTTTTTTGCCCCTGAAAAAATGGTCACCGTAAAAATAGCCCACTTTTTGACTGCCCTGAAACCGGAAATAAAAATGGGCTATCTCAAAGGGTACTTAAAATATGTGCATTTCTTTGTTCAGTGTACTTTTTTTTACTTACTTTACGTTTTTGACCACCACGACTACAAATGTATGAATTCCATCGATTTTCTTTTACAGCAATTTTATAAACTATTGGTGCAAAAACATAATCGGTAGAAAATTTTAATAGCTCTTGGACTTTTTTTTTATTAAAAAAATAAATTTGCTTTTAGTTCCAAAAATTAAAAAAAAAATTAAAAAGTTTAAGCATCTCTGGTATACAAAATTCGTATGGAAACCCTGTGGCAAACTTTTTAAAAAATTGGCGCAACAAATGTAGATTTCAAAATGGTATAATTTTGTGCAGTATCTAGAGTAAATGGGTTATTATTAGTGGGGGCAAAGGAAGGATCACACCATTAAAGGGTTTTTTCTTCTCAGCCGGGTGATTATGTGATGACAGACATTCATCGAACGGACACATAAACCAACCACTGACCTATCATACCCATCTACCAGACGTTGCATGGAGCCACTGCTCCTACGGGCCTGATAGAGGGATGATTCCTCAAGTGGGGGCAAAGGAAGGATCACGCCTTTTTTCCTCTCCTCAGCCTGGTGGTTATGTACGAACGGACACTCCTCCAACGACCAAGAAATACTCGCCGACTTTTCAGGCTATAGCCTGCTGAAACTCTTCACACCCTTAACGGGCTTGAATTAACATGGGATGTATCATAGATTTCTTTTCATAGGCTTCACAATCCCTAGGGTACCACAATGGAATCCGGATACCCCATTTGGTGTAAAATTGGAAGAGTTTTCGAATATGTGCCACGACATCTCGGACAGCTATCAATGGAGAGAATGATGAGCAATATGTAAGTGAGTCATCAGCAAAGAGAAGGTTCTCGTATTCACTTGAAATTGGTTGGTCAGAGGTCATGATGTTATAGAGAAGTGGTCCAAGTTTTGACCCTTGGGCAACTCCAGCCCTGATGCTCTTCACTGTCGATTTGCAGGTTTCCAGTTGCACGAAAAAGTTCCTGGAAGAAAGAAAAGAAAATATAATTTTGATTAGCGCTAAAGGAAAGCCTAGTATGTGGAGTTTAGTGATAAGGGCTTCAATTCATACACTGTCGAAATCTTTCTCGACATCCAGGAAGCATCCGACAGTAACTTGATTGCTCTTTAAGGCTGTGGTGATGTCGTGATGAAACTTCAGGAGTGAAGGTAGGGTGGAATGTTTTTTTCCCGGAAACCGAACTGCATGTCTGGGATGATGTTGTTTCTGTGCAGAACTTCTTGAGCTTCCTGAGTATCAGCTCTTCCAAGAGCTTACTTAGATTGTTGAGGAGGGATATCGGCCTGTAGTTGGTAATCATGTTCCCTTCACCTTTCTTGGTAATAGCCACGATTTTTGCAGTTTTCCACTTCTGAGGAAAGTAACTGTTGTTGATGCAGTTGTTGAATATGATGGCTAACAACACCATCACCGTTTGTGGAAGCCTTTTAAGAACAAAGCTGGGTACCCCATCCGGTCCAGCTGACTTCTTTGGTTTGGAATTGTGAATTTTCTCAGCTATCTCCTCTGGGGTGCTCAAGGTTGGGCTGTCGACTGGATCACTTGCAAGATTGGTGTTGCTAAACATTGCTCCGTCCAAGGTGGGCATAATTGTCTGCTGGATGGATGCATCAATTTCGCCAAGGAAGACAGGATCATCTGATGGGCTTGGCATGAAGCTTAATTCGAAGTGGGAAGCGAAGGCTTCCCCTTTTCCTGTATCGTTGTTGCTTATCCATTGTTGGTGATGATCATCTCAGGCATTAATGGTTTTTGGCTGATTAATCTGTTGATGTTCTTGAAAGCGTCATGTCCAGGTTTGATTGACTGCAGTCTCTTCTGGAACTGGTTGTTGTTGTGGTGTTGGATGTAATTCCGGAACATAATGTTAACACACTGCAGTTCACTCCACACTGTCTGGTAGTTGTTGTTAGTTGTGTTGAGTTCTCGCTGGTGGATCCTTTGAAGACGTTTCCTAAGTCGTTGCCTGTGGGCAAATTGGTTTCGGATATACTGGGGAAGGTGCTGATATCTGTCCTTTGACGTCTTGGGCTGCTTTTGGTTATCCAATGTGTTTGCAACAGGCAGTTCCAGACAGTCAATGGCTGTGTCAATTTTGATATTGTCCAGATTCCTGTTTTCGGGTGGCAGCATTATGGTGTCTTCAACGTCTCTTTGTAGCCTGTGTACATCCAGTCTCCTGTAGTTGATGTAGTTTTCTACTGGTTCTGTCACTAGAAAGATGGGTTGCTAGAGTTTCATGCTTAGTTGGACAGCTTCATGGTCCGAGTCACTGGGTACTATTGTGCAGGTAAAGTTGCTGATTTCTGGAAGAATATGAACAAAATTAGATGAAGAAATGAAGAAATCTAATGTTGATGGTGTTCTGGGGAAGGTTGGTTTGGGTTGTGAAATAACAACCAATGAGTGTTGATCGCTGTTGGTATCCAGCCAGTCAGCAATAGCCTTGCCTCCGTTGGTGACAGCAGTATCCAGCCAAAGGTGATGCCTTGCGTTGAAATCACCACCGATGAATCCATAAGTGCTTCGTCTAAGGATGCTGTTGAGAATGTGAATGTGATCACTGTGAATGTTTCCCATGCTGGATTTGCATTTGAAAAACACGCTGATGATAGTAAGAGTCTCTGTTCCTAGTTGTATGGTGATTGCAGTGGCTTCGCTAGTTGTGAGACCTGAGATGATGGTTTCGGTGGTGTTGGGGGAAATCTTCTTCTGTACGTATATAGCCGTCCCTCTACGGCCCTCATCCTTGTCCTTCCGAAAAGTTTTAAGACCGACCATGTCAATATTGTTGCGTCTGGTGACGTTGGTCTCACTGATGAGTGCGATGAAAATGATGTTGTTGTTCTTTATACACAAGTTGAATGTCATCCTCTTCTCTAGGCTGTACAATGAATTGACATTGTACGTCATGATGCGGAGCTTCTTCAATTGCATATTTAGAATAGGAAGGTGGCCAGTGCCACGGACCTCTTGCCTTCGCTAAGCTGAGCATAGTTCAGTAGGACTGCACTCCGAGCTTTTCCCATGACTGTGAGTAGGTCGGATCTAAAAATCTTTTGGACTTCGGTGTTTAAGTTCGTTGGTGGGGCTGACGTTGGTTTGGTTGGTCTACTCCTTGGTGTTGCTGTCAGGGATGTGATCACTTTTGCTGGTACCGTTTTCTGTTGTTGCTGTTGATTCGTGGAGTTTGCTGGTTTCTATGATGATCCAGCGCCTTTCACCATTGCTGCAAAGTTGACTGCAGGGCGGGTAACCAAGCATGCTGATTTGGCAGCAAATTCCTGCTGACAGCCTGTTCCTTTCAGTGGGTCTTGCTTTGAGGGTTGGACAACCCTTGAAGCTGGCTGGGTGACCTTCCTTTTGGCAATTGGCACACCATACATCTAGTCCAGTGTTCTCCTTCCGTTGGCATTGTCCATTGTAGTCCTCCTGCACTTGAAGCACACGTACTGGGGTCCGCAGTTGGTGGCAACGTGTCCGAAACGCTGGATACCTTGATGACTGGAAGCCCTTCTATCCGTAGCTCGTCCTCAACTTCGATGGCAGCATAAGAGTTATGGATTCCCTTTAGTAGAAGTAAATTTTTCCTATCCTCCCGTGGTGTGAAGGAGTTGTATTGTGTAAAGGAAGCCCTATCCTCACCTACAAAATCTATGGGGGATATTTTACAAGCTTCCCCAAGCCAAAGACTGAAATGGCCAAAGTGCCGATCTGATCTGAAAAATAAAAAACAAGGCTATCGTGCCGATCTTAGTTCAGTTTAACAGTCCTTTTATTGAATAAATTCTTAGCCTATTTATACAAAAATATTCTTACACACTAAGACTTAAAATATACACTTATAATCTATACATTCACATATTTCGGTATTGGGCTATTGAAAAGAAAAGTTACTTCGAAGTGTCGGATATATTTGCTGTGTCACCAAATTCACATAAAATATCCATGCCCCTTTGATGACACACAAACACCTTCAATCGAGTTCACTGCATAAGCAGTGCACAGCATAGAGACATTGCACTTTAGAAGAATGCACTTGACCAAAGCAAAAGTAATTTGAAGCGTCAAGTGGCATTGAAGATTTTATGATATATTAATGTTCTATGAAGTGCATGTGGAAAAAATGAATGAAATGCGAGTGCACTAAAATGGGTTGGCTATTGCATAGTGTTTTACTTTAATGGCGATGACCGGGAATAAAAACAAATGGATGGTTGGTAGTGTATACGCACTACATCCTCACTCTCCTAGAGAAACAAATTGTTTGGTTTAATAGAAAAATTAAACATTTTTTTTTTAATTATTTTTCAATCTATTGTTGTGTACTTCTTTTACTTCGTTATTTATTTTGATTTTACTATTCACACCATTTTACTCTATGACCTCGTACGGTCCCTTAAACGGACTATCTAGTTTTTTTTTAATTCCCTACTTTTAAATATACCTTATATCCTATTTTCAATCCTAATGGATTTGGATTTTTATCTACTAATTCCTTTCTTTCTGCCTTACTTTTATCTAATAGTTTCCTAGCTATTACTGCCATTTGACCTAATCTAAATTTCAATTAATTTCCTTATTTTGATTATTTATTGATACCGAGGCTAATTCTTAATTGAGTAATATTATTTTATAATTCTATTCCTCCTAACTAAATTTAGAGATTTGTATTCAAAATCCTTCCTAGTTATTAAACCTACCTATAAAGGATCATTATGTTATACGTGTGAACATTTATTATTTACATAAATTATTTGTTTTTATTTTATCAGGCTCTTTTTTCTTTCTAACGTATTTGATTAGTTTGCATTGTAAAGCGAGTTTAAAAATATTTAATGGTATAAGAGGACTAATTATGTGAGCTGATACTGTTTCAAGAATCCTTATTGATTTTTCTTTCAATACTAACTGTTCTTTAGTAATTTTACTTTGCTTATCATGAGAACTTGTTTTATACTTATTAATTTGTTCTTTCACCATTTTGTTAAGGGCTTTCCAACAATATTTTCGTTTTATTTTCTTAATAGGTCTCTTGATGCTCATTAGTTCATTATGACAATTCTTTAAAATCCTTTGTCTTTCCTCTTCTTTGTTGATTGGTGGTCTATGAATTATCATTTTAAGTTTTTTATTCTCAGTACCCTTTTGTTTTTGCAGTGTGTTATAAATTTCATTACATTCGTTATTATTTATTTTCTCACATATTTTATCATTATCTGCAATTTCTATTTTTTCTTTTTCCTCTTCATTCATGTTTAATACATCTTCTTTGTCTTAACTACATATATTTGCACGAGCTTCTCCTGAATCAGACCTTAGTCCAGATGAGGATTTTCGCTGGCGTACTTTATAGTTTTTATAATTATTACTAGTACTAGCTTCTCCTGAACTAGACCTAAGTCTATGTGAGGATTTTCGCTGATGTACTTCATAATCAATTGACAAACAGAATTTATTTTTAGGGCTGCTATTATTTGAATTTTTACCACCAAGTTTATTATCATTTCTTTCAATATTGTCATTTTCACACGTTTCCTCCTCCTGTTTGGCTGTTTCTTGTTCTTCACATATCTCAGATCCATGGTAACTACCTAATCGTAGTTCTTTATTTTTGCATAATTCATCATTCATTAATTGTGCTGGATTATCGATTTCATTAAAAGACCGATTAATGTTAACACTCTTGTATCTAGTGTTATTATATCGTAACCTGTTCTTATTCGGTAATTGATTTAAATTGTAACTATAATGTTTATTTTTTCTAGAGTTGTTTATTTGATAATAGTTAATTCGTGCAATTTTTTCCGAACTTTCTAAACAATTGACTCTTCTTTGATTATTATTCCCGTTATTATACCTATTGTTGGGAAATCTGTAACTACCATTATTATTTAATCTATTGTTGTTTTGATGCCTCACATTGTTGTTGTAGTTGTAGTTGTTGTTTCTATTAAAATGTTGGTAATTTGTTCTGAGGCTATTTATTCGAAAATGGTTTATTTGCGTAAATTCATTAGATGAATGTAGCTCAGCTGCTAATTGAATTGCCTCATTTAGTGTTTTTGGTCGTGCTGAGAAAATAGTTGACTTTATAGGTTGTTGTAAGCCATTTTTAAATGCATTTAAACCTAATTGGTCGTTTAATTTACAGATTGTTTCCCTTGATTCTTCTCCCTGATCTAAAATCTGAAGTGAATTGAGCTCGGCTATTAATGTTTCTATCTTAGTTGCAAAGGTTGATAAATTTGAATTTTGTTGCAAATTTGACAGTTCTGATATTATTTGTAATGCGTTCTTGTTATTTTTAAAAAGTTTTTTAAACGTCTCTTTAAGTTCTTCAATTGTATTGGGTTCATTAACTGTGCTCAATCTATTTCTAACCTTATCTGCTAATTTTGTCCTTAGAACAAATTTTATTAATTTTTTCTTCTCAATATCATCACTCAGTGTATCATTTACAAACTGTATTAAGTTAAGGAAGTTATTAAGCTTATTTACTTCTCCTTCGTACTCAGGAATTATCTTAAAGCTAGTTAAAATATCAAATTTTGCCATTACTGTGTCTACACTATTAGTTGTAAAATAACCTTTTCATAATCAATTCAATTAAATTTGTCATTATTATTTTTATTATTTTTCATTCTACTTGAAAAACTGTCAATTAATTAAATTCCTCTGATTCGTATAAAATTTGATTAACATCTTCATCTAATAATTTTAACATATTTTTTTTAATTAAATTTTTACAATTGTTTAAATTAAAATTAAGTATATAATTATTATAAAATAAGCAATTATAATAACGTGTTTAAATTGTAAATTCATACTATTTTCAATTGAGAACATTTTTCGACTCATATTGAGTATACAAATATTTTTTTTTGTTTTTTTTGTTTGTTTTTAAGAAGCAAAATAGTTATCAGAAGTGAGATCAATCACTTCTTCTTCACCTTCAAAAATCAATAATATATGTGGTGGGAAGACCATGGATGATTGAAGAGTTTTGAATCTTTTTTGATTGCTAACTCACATGTTGTTGCAAGCTTCGCTGGTAGATTTTTGTTTGAATAAAACCACTGTAGCAGCTTTACATATTTTTCATTTTGTATCGGATCTTTAGCTGTAATGTACTGCAGAAAAGGAATATACTTCCTAATTTCGTTGAATCTCTTCCGATCCAACTTTCTCCTAGCATTTTCAACATCATCGGACAGATCGATAACACCAGTTTCCATTTTGAAATGAATGCTAATATGCGTATCGTTTCGATTGTTTCTTTTTTTGTCTAGAAAACTAGCAGGATCGAGTTGGGCAAGATCGCCATGTAAAGGAAGCCCTATCCTCACCTACAAAATCTATGGGGGATATTTTACAAGCGATATTCCCCAAGCCAAAGACTGAAATGGCCAAAGTGCCGATCTGATCTGAAAAATAAAAAACAAGGCTATCGTGCCGATCTTAGTTCAGTTTAACAGTCCTTTTATTGAATAAATTCTTAGCCTATTTATACAAAAATATTCTTACACACTAAGACTTAAAATATACACTTATAATCTATACATTCACATATTTCGGTATTGGGCTATTGAAAAGAAAAGTTACTTCGAAGTGTCGGATATATTTGCTGTGTCACCAAATTCACATAAAATATCCATGCCCCTTTGATGACACACAAACACCTTCAATCGAGTTCACTGCATAAGCAGTGCACAGCATAGAGACATTGCACTTTAGAAGAATGCACTTGACCAAAGCAAAAGTAATTTGAAGCGTCAAGTGGCATTGAAGATTTTATGATATATTAATGTTCTATGAAGTGCATGTGGAAAAAATGAATGAAATGCGAGTGCATTAAAATGGGTTGGCTATTGCATAGTGTTTTACTTTAATGGCAATGACCGGGAATAAAAACAAATGGATGGTTGGTAGTGTATACGCACTACAATTGGATCTTCCTCGATTTCAGAAAGTTTTTGTGTCAAAGGCTTCTCTGTTTCCAGAGGTAATTATGTTCATCTTTGTGTTCCGGTTTTTGAATGTCACACTCAAGTCCTTGCTTTTGCAGAACCTGCTGATTTCAGCAATGTTCCCGGAAAAGCAGAAAATTGGTGGCATTCCTGGGGCCTTCGTTGGGTTCATGGTATTGTCCTTGGCTGTCTGTGAAGGATTAACGATTAACGATTTTTTATTGAACAGTTAACAGTTAACTTACAACTATTAAATACACCGAAGAATATAAATCTTATGGCACATAGGGGGCCTATTGTTATACATTGTCTTAGAGTTAATAGGAAATATAAATATATATTATACATGTCAACTTAAAATTGAAAGTCGGTTGACTTTGATGTTCTCGGGATGTTCCGTCCCGGTTGTCCATTGGTGGTTTGGGTGTGGTTTGGTGGAAAGGGTTGGCGTTTAGCCACGGCTGTAGACTGAGCCTTTGTCAGCGTAAAAGGAAACGGCTGCTTCGTCGTTGTCAGTAAAAATATTGGCATCCAGGATTTCCATCACACTGAGGTACCTCGGCTCGGGATGTCTTTGCTCGGTGGCCATCCTTCTCATTAGTTGATTCGGATGATTGACGGTGTTCTGTGCTAGCTTCTTCGCCGAATTTGCTAGGTATTTGTCCAGCGGTATAATATTTGCTTCTCTGTAAAGATACTCGTTCCTGTAATGCTTTCTTCACTGCTGGTCGAAGTGGAGCCCGGTGCAGATTCTTAGCATCTTCCTCTCGAAGACCTGGAGATCCTTCATCGCTGATTTTGTAATTGTGAACCAGACTGGGAAACAGTAGCTGATTACGGGTCGTAGGAGTTGCTTGTAAACAAGTATCTTCGTCTGTTGGCTTAGTCCTGATCGTCTCCTCACCAAAGGGTGTAGTCGGTGGAATGCCCAGTTTGCTTTTCTGAGTACACTTTTTGAGTGTGGATTGAACCTTAGCAACTCGTTGAAGTTGATCCCCAGGTATTTGGTGTTTCTTTTGGCGGCAATGGTGGATCCATCAGGAAGTTTCAGAACTAAGTTTCTGCAAGTGGAGGTTGAGCGACTTCTGCCGTCACGGGGTCTCCTGAAGCAAACAAGCTCCGATTTTACTGAGTTGATCTTGATGCCCCATTTCTTTTAGAAATCGAACAGTCTGTGTATGTGAGCCTCTACTATCCGGACTGCGATGAGTGATGGTGACATTTAGGTAGCGAATGTGAGTGAGTCATCAGCAAACAGCAGGTTTTCACAGCCAGTTGGGAGGGGTTGGTCTGATGTCATCAGGCTGTAGAAGAAGTGGCCAAGCTTCCAACCTTGTGCGACTCCAGCTTTGACGTTCTTCACAGTTGATGAGCAGTTTCCCAATTGCACAAAGAAGTTCCTGGAAGAAAGAAAAGAAAAAAGAATTTTTATTAGTGGCGGGGGTAAACGTAGCAGATATAGTTTGTGTATTAAAGCATCTATCCAGACGCTATCGAATGCTTTCTCGACATCCAGGAAGCATCCGACGGTGACACGATGACTGTTGAGGGCAATGGTGATGTCATGCTGGAACTTCTGGAGTGGGTGTAGTGTTGAGTGCTTCTCCCTAAGGCCAAACTGCATATCAGGAATAACGTTGTTGTCGCTGCAAAACTTCTTCAGTTTCCTTAGTATCAGCTCTTGCAAGAGCATGCTGAGGTTTCTGTTGAGGGATATTGGCCTATAGTTAGATATCATGTTCCTGACACCTTTCTTCGGGATCGCCACGATCTTCGCTGTTTTCCATTTTTGGGGGAAGAAGTTGTTGTTGACACAGTTGTTCAGGATGATGGTAAGAAGGATCAAAACTGTCTATGGTAGCCTCTTTATAATGAAGTTGGATATTCCATCTGGTCCTGTTGACTTCTTTGGCCTGCAGCTGCTGATTATTTCAACTATTTCTTCTTGGTTGCTCAGGTTTGGGCTGTCAACTGAGTCACTCGCTGGATTGTTGTCGCTGAATATTGCTCTGTACATGTTAGGTTCCAGGGTTTGTTGGATAGATTCCTTCACTTCATCAAGAAAAACTGGATCAGTGGATGGGTTGGGGGTGAAGTTTCCTTCAAAATATTCAGCAAATGCCTCAGCTTTGTCCTGTGTCGTTGTAATTTCTCCATTGTTGGTGATAATGGTTTCAGGCATCGATGGTGTTTTCCCAATCAGTTTGTTAATGTTTTTGAAGGCGTCAGGTTTGATGGCTTGCAGTCTCTTGTTGAACTGGTTATTGTTACGATGTTGGAAAGAGTTTCGCAACATAATGTTGACACACTTTAGTTCGCTCCATAGTGTCTGAAAGTTGCTGTTTGTTGTGTTTAGTTCGCGCTGGTGGATCACTTAAGACATTTCCTTAACTATTGCCGATGTGTGTAGAGATTCTGGATATACTCAGGAAGGTGCTGGTATCTGTCTTTTGATGTCTTGGGCTCTTTTTGGATATCCAGTGCACTAAAAACAGCCGTTTCCAGACAGTTGATGGCTGCGTCAATTTCTGTGTTCTGCAGGTTCCTGTTTTGGGGTGGCAGAGTTATGGTGGCTTCTAAGTCTCGTTGAAATCTATCCACATCCAGTCTCCTGTAGTTGATGATGTGCTCAGTTGGTTCTGTCGTCAGGAAGATGGGTTGTTGGAGTTTGATGTTTAGCTGAACAGCTTCATGGTCCGAGTCCCCGGGTATTGTAGAATAGAAGTAGAAATAAAAAAAATCAAGTGTCGATGGTGTTCTGGGATAGGTTGGTTTTTTTTGTGAAACAACCACCAAGGAGTGTTGGTCGTTGTTGGCGTCCAGCCAGTCAGCAATCGCCTTTCCCTCAGGTTGGCGTTGAAATCACCGCCGATGAGTCCATATGTGCTTCTTTCGAGGACATCGTTGAAAATTCTGAGGTCATAGTGAATATTTCTCATGCTGAATTTGCACTTGAAATACACACTGATGATGGTGAGGGTTTCATCTCTTCCAAGTTCAATGGTGACGGCAGTGGCTTCGCCGGTTGTGAGACCTGTGATGATGGTTTCAGTGGTGTTGGGAGAAATCTTCTTCTTAACGTAGATTGCTGTCCCTCTACGGCCCTCATCCTTGTCCCTTCGATAGGTTTTGAAGCCAGCCATGTCGATGTTGTTGCGTTTGGTGACGTTGGTCTCACTGATGAGAGTGATGTCGGGATTGCTGTTCTTCATCCACAGGCTGAATGTCGTCCTCTTCTCTAGGCTGTACAATGAATTGACATTGTACGTCAGGATGCGGAGCTTATTTAGTTGCATATTTGGAACAGGAAGGTGGCCAGTGCCACGGACTTCTCGCTTTTGCTAAGCTGAGCATAGTTTGGTGGAACTGCGCTCCGAGCTTTTCCCATGACTGTTAGTAAGTCGGATCCAAAAATCCCTTGGACTTCGGTGTTCAGGTTTGTTGGTGGGGCTGATGTTGGCTTCGTTGGTCAAGTCCTAAGTATTGTTGTCAGGGGTGTGATCACTTTTGCTGGAGTCACTTTCTGTCCTTTCACCATTGCTGCAAAGCTGAGTGCCGGGCGGGTAACCACGCATGCTGATTTAGCAGCAAATTCCTGCTGTGCCTTTTTTTCTGCAGCCAATCTGTTCCTTTCGGTGAGTCTTGCTTTGAGGGTTGGTTAACCTTTGAAGCTGGCTGGGTGACCTTCCTTTTGGCAATTGGCACACCATACATCCAATCCGGTGTTTTCCTTCCGTTGGCATTGTCCGGGCTCGTGCTCCTCCTTACACTTGACGCACACGTACTGGCGTCCGTCCGCAGTTGCTGGCAACGTGTCCGAAGCGCTGACAGTTTCGGCACTGGACAATATCGTTGAACTTTTAGGCGCTCCCAGTACACTCTCTAGTTTATGACTAACGTCTTTGTGTAGACTTCGTTGAAGTCACATGACTTCGACAGCTCTACCACAAAGTTGTTGTAGCTTTTCCCTTGCGCCTTCTTAGCTTTGAAATGGGATACCTTGATGACTGGAAGTCCTTCTATCCGTAGCTCGTCATCAACTTCGATGGCAGCATAAAGGTGATGGATTCTCTTTAGTAGAAGTAAACTCTTCCTATCCTCCCGTGGTGTGAAGGAGTTGTATTGGATCTTCCTCGATTTCAGAAAGTTTTTGATGGTGTCAAAGGCTTCTCTGTTTCCAGCGGTAATTATGGTCGTCTTTGTGTTCTGGCTTTTGAATGTCACACTCAAGTCCTTGCTTTTGCAGAACCTGCTGATTTCAGAAATGTTACCGGAAAAGCAGAAAAATGGCGGCATTCCTGGGGCCTTCGTTCGGTTCATGGCACTGGCGAATTAAGGTATGGCTGGGGGTGGTCCGCCCCGGGCCCCCGGTGTCCGGGGGCCCCCAAATCCAATTCAAACAACAATCCCAACAACTTTGGGATTCAAGCAAAAAATGCAACATATTTTTAAAGTTCAGATATTTCAGAATTTTGGCTTTAATGTATTTTGCTACATAAATGTTAAAATACCAGACAAAAGTATCGATTTTGCAAAAAATGGGAACTATAATACTGTTTATCATAATGTACATTACGCAAGAAACAAAATTGTATAGGGACCCCAAAAACTATATTTTCAAAAAATGTAATCAACGAAAATATAGGTACCTACATAAGTATATATTTCAAAAATAACGGCAGCGTCTATAAAGTGATGATGTTTCTTGTTAGGATTTTAAAGAATTTAGATAAAAAGAAAAATATTGAGTTCGGAATTTCGTTGATTTTCTGTTTAAAACAAATTTGTATAGTTAATAATTTAAACAAAATTTATCCTCCAAATCAAAATTTTTAAAAATGAATTATTTTGTTCAAACTACCTTTTCTCAAAAATGTACGTCAATAAGTACCTACCTACTAGTTTTGTTTTCAATATTCAGTGCTCGATTCAATTTTAAATTAGAGCTGTGTAAATCGTTAATTTCAAATGATCGAATCGTTTAGGAATCGATAACCAAAATGATTCGATCATTTCAATCAATCGATTTTTCGATCATTGTAATTTCACTGAATTTATTTCCGATTCAATTTTCATTTCGATTTCTATGGAATATAATCTCCTCGATTTTAACGAATTCAATTCAATACTGTATCGATTTTGATCGAATTCAATTTGATCCAAATTTAAAAACAATGCGATTTGGATGGATTGAAAAATTCGAAAAAATATGAAATTTTCAGTTTTTACTGCTCTGGAAAAATAAGATTTTATGTCAATTTGTTGACATTTGGATCGAAATTCACTTTTTATGTGAAAGTATAATATAGATCGGTATAGTCCGTCAAGACATCAACTGTCAAATTCCATTGACGGATATGGCTACGATGTCGATGGATTTAAAAACCTCTAAGAAATCTGAAATGTTTGAATAATTTGTACTACTCCAGAAATAGATGATCTTAGGACAATTGGGTGACATTTAGATCAAAATATACCTTTTTTCAAAATATAGTTCATTTCCTATTTTTCAAGCCATTTTTTAAAACGTAAAATAAATAAAAGAAAATAACAATACATTCACTAAAACAATAATATTAACTGTTATTTTTAACGGGTAAATATATTTGTTTTGTATACCTACTCCTTATGGTGCTTAATATATGTGCCAAGTTTAAAGATTTTCCATCCACTTTCACACTTTTTCCATAATTTTGAATGAGAAATTTCTATGTATCTTGCATGAGAAATTTCAAGTGCTTGCCGGCACGTGTTAACGTAAACCGATCTAAAAAAAAATTGCACACATTTGAAATCTAATTTGTTTTACAATAAGTGCCACCCTAATACAAACATACATCAACAAATGTGAATAAAATATTATGTCTTTGAAGCAAAAAGTACAATTTGATAGACTTTATTTTTAACTTTCGATACATTGCGGAAACACAATTTTTCATCCCTTTTTTTATGAACATCAAAATACTCATCTCTTATCTGATCACATAAGGGGCGCCATTTAGCATAGCCGCCCCGGGCCTCTAACAAGCTTAGTCCGCCACTGGTTCATGGTATTGTCCTTAGCTGTCTTTGAAGTTTGGGTTGGGGTGGGTTTGGTGGCTACTGATGTTGATGCTGGTGGCATTCCTGAGGCCTTGGTTGGGTTCACTGTCTGGGATGTCTTTGGAGGCTGGGCTGGGGTGGGCTTGGTGGCTGCTGATGTTGATGCTGGTGACAGTGTCTTTTCGGCTTCAGTTTGGACAAGCATTGGAGCTTTAGGCGGATTCTTTGAGGAATCCTTGTCAAGTTGGATGCGCTGGTGATATCACTTAGATCCTCTTCGGTGGATGACTCTTCCAAAACGCTGGTGGTTGAAGACTCGTCGTCAGTTTCCATCGCTTTGGTATCCATATTGTTTGTCGTATTCAATGACATTATTGGGCTGGACAATGCTATTGAAAGACATTGCTAATCTGGCACAATATTCAGGTCCGAGGTCCTTGACGATTCGCTTAGCCAATGCTTCAAATGAAGCGATTGCCGCATCCGGACTTAAAGGTTCCATTGCTGGATTAACCTCTTGCTTTATTTTGATTGTTTTACTAACATGGATTTAAACACGCACAACACTATTTTAAGAAAACACTGTTAACACACTTAATCCGCATTAATCTTCAAATTAATTGCTGAGATAATCCTTTTTTATTTTTGCTTGTCGGCAGTAAAATCAGGTAGTGTTGCAATATTTTGAACCGAGAATTTAAAAGACGATTAGGATGACGAATAAGTATATTACTAATAAACCGCGAACTCTGGATTATGCGAATCCAATCAAAATAATAATAAACCAAACGAATTAATTAAATAATGAATCTGTGCAACCGGCACACGCGGTAGATAAGATCGAATTAACCAACTGTCAAAACGATCAACGAAGAGAGGAATAGAGAGACAAGACAAAATATTGCAACAACACTGCAACCACGATGCAGCCAACCGGCTAGTCAGCTGGGGGTGGGTTCGCCGAATTTAAATGCGAATAAAAAAAAAGTAAACAATTCGAGTCGAATAAAAAAAAAGATTACGATGGTAAAAAGGTAAATTAAATGATGGTAAGTACAGTGGTGTACTTACGCGATAGGGTGGGCGCCAGGAAACTTTTATGGTCGTTTGCCTTAACCAGGTACTGAAAATGTTTCTTCAAAGTAGGAAGAAAAACACAAGATTTTATTCCCTGATGGGGAGTTTAAAAGTTTATTTAAAAAAAAATATGTCTGGGAAACCGTGGCTTACGCCTGGATTAAAACCCAGAATCTTTTCGATAGAAAAAATAAATAGGTACAAATTAAAATATTGTTCGGAGAACAATTTAAAAAAAGAAAAATGAAACAAAGGTATAAAAAGAAATCGAGAACAAAGAAGAACAAAGACCAAAGAATGGACCGCTATCACCGGTCCCGAAATTAAGAACAAAGAAAGCTACTTTACAAAGGGGGTCACGAGTCTCACAATTTTGAGATATGCAACCGAAATTCAAAGGCCAACCGAATAACTATTTTAACACTTTAATTATCAAACGAATTAATTACCAAATAACTACTATCAAACACTGTACTTATCTTTTCCTGTAGATATAATTCCTTCCTCTTCCTTTTCCTCTGATATTCGCCCCGTTCTGGCGATGCACAACTCCTTTCTTCAAAGCGAGTTCCCTTTTTTCCAATATAACTCCTTTCTTAAAAGCGAGTTCTCACAAAATAGCTCCTTCCTCAAATAATCTTCAAAACACTTTTTACTTTAAAATTCTCAAATCTATTTTTCAAATTTCTCAACTTTCTATTTATTTTTTTTTTCTTTCTCAAAATTTTTAAAACCTCTATCGGCTATTCAGGTCAACCAAGAAGTGGTTGTTTCTGCTAAGCCTTTGTCCTCTACCGGCCTCTCTTTCACTCACACATTCTCACACTCATTCGTATGGTTTTCGTGGAACTCTGTTACGGTTCCACTCCGAGGTTGAGTTCCAACGAAACTATCTCTCACTCACACATTCAAAGGATTCCCCAAGTTGTTGGCGTTGTCCCAAAACTTGACGAATCCAAGGCCGGAGCAAGACATATTCACAATAACTACTTTGAGAAAAGAATAAAAAAACTATAAAAAGTTGAAAACATAATTCTGAGCATTCTCTCAGCTACTCTACATTTCTAACTTTTTGAAAATTATTCGAAGAAGGTAAATATTTTCTTTTAACAATTTTCTAAACCTTTTTGAGGAAACGAAGGAGGAAGGCAAAAACTCAAAACAAACTACCTATCGCGCAATCTACTATTCGGTGGACCTTCGTGCAGATTTGGGGAATGAAGGGAATAGCGTTTAGCGTTCCATTCTTTTAAGTGGTCGATGTTTATTTAAAGTTAAAATCAAAGTTAAAGTTAAACATTTAGGCTGGGCTTGGCGCCATGTTTAAAAAAAGAAAAGTTAAGTTTATGTTGATGTTACGCTGTTTGAAATCCACATTAAGTGTGCCGTGTATGTTTTCCATTGGTAGCTGCCCTGCTGACAAGTTTTATTAAGAGCTTCCTCGCTCAAAGTAAAGTTGGCGTGTGAGTCTCCAGCCCGTCCGCTGGCTCAACACGAAAGAGTTAATATGAACGATGAACCTAGTTTGTCATCCTCCCCGAGCAACTCTCAAGCTCCCAGAGGACAACGGACAAAATTGTGGGTAGAAAAATAGGATTGGTTTGGGGTGGAGGGGAAAACAGACAACGAGAGTTAGACTATGACCAAACAACATAGTCGGAAGAAGGTTTTAAGAACTGATCGAAGAGAGGTTTTTGTTGCGGTAAATCTTACCGTAACAGTAGCCCGCAGGTGTACCTGAATTTTTGACCTTTTTTTTATTACTTTGGGTGGATTTTAATTTAAAATAAAATAAAATTCTTCCGCTGTATAACTGTTCGCCAACACTAGGGTAAAGTATCGGACCGATAACGTTTTGAGAATTTATCGATACTTGCAGAGTAGTGTGAATCAAGCCTAATCGGTCCGTTCAAACTGCCGGGAAACGTTAATTGTCAGAGCTATTTAGAGTTTCTCTAGAATACCATGCCAAGCTTATAAAAGGAAATACCTGAAGAGTTACGCCAATCCTATTGGCTTCAAAGATGGATGTCCTGCACATTACGCTATGCCTGTGCGGGCACATCGTAATGATAGGTATCCAGGCAAATGGATAGGCCGACTTGGACCAATTTTGGTGGCCTCCACGATCGCCAGAACTGAATCCACTAGATTTTTTGGGACTGCATAAAAGAAAAAGTGTACAGCAAGCCGATAAGATCCCTCGAGGAGCTCCGAAGGCGTATCGAGGCAGGTGCTATGGAAATTACAGAACTGAATTAAGGACAAGCATTAAGACAATAATTAATTAAGAGGTGCAGATTGGGCATAAGAGTGGGTGGAAAGCAATTTGAACATTTGCTTTGAAAATTGAAATAAATACAAAATATAACAATTATTTCATGTTGTTGTTTTAAATGTATGGTAGCTATGGTTAATTTATGAAGAGTATTTTAACAAAAAAAAAACATCCAATTCTTTTATTTTTAGACCTAGTATTCAAAAACATAAAACAATGTAACGAAGTGAATTATTTTATTAAATTCGCTCTTCCTGCACATTATCACTAATAAAGGAAATAGTGTACAAAATTTGCTGCAAAAGAAAATCGAGTTAATACAGCCATTTGTATAAGTGGTGGTCAAAAACGTAAAGTAAGTAAAAAAAAGTACACTGAATGAAAAAATGCACATATTTTAAGTACCCTTTGAGATAGCCCATTTTTATTTCCGGTTTAAGGGCAGTAATAAAGTGGGATACCTATACGCCGTTTCAGGATTATCCTTTTTTTACGTTTTGCATAAAAAGCAGTAGGTTGGGTCAAAAAAAAAATGAAAAATTCATTTACAGAGACAAAATTTTGGAAAAAATATGAACAAATTGTTCCAAACTATTTTTTTCAAAAATTTTATTCTTAAGTTTTTTCTAAACTTGGGGGTGCGTACCTACAGTCATTTTATTATCAAAAAACACACTTAATTTTGAATTTAGTTGTTTCTTAGAATTTAAAGCATAAAATAGCTCATTTCCCTCATTGATTCACCCCTTTCTGTTTTTACTTATGATATACATCATATAGGAACAATAATAGGAACGGTGACCATCCATTCTCTTTTTGAGAGGACAGTCCTTTCTTAGCAATCATGCCCTCGCTATTTTTTTTTTTTTATAAAAGAGGACAGTTAATTGTCCCCTTTTCAATCAACTGTCCTCCTAATGCCCTATTTTTTTACGATGAAATATATCAAATGATTTCTTCATTAATTAAGTAGACATCTAGAAGGCAGCTCTTTTCAATGTTTCTGAAAAATTTTGCTTGACACTAGTTGTTTTGAAAAAAGGAGTAGATCAGTTATGGGTTCTAGGAAAGATTCGAAACCAGAAACTTCGTCATCAATGAAGAGTTTTTATTAATATGTGTGGATTAATTTATAATTATGCACAAAATTTCTTTTATTATAACGGGTGATTTTTTAGCTGGTTTGGTTTTGGCAACACTGGTTTTGACAGCTGACGTGTGTTTAGTACCTTGTGTCACTGTCAAACAGCTTCAGTTTGGTTTGCAATTTAACCATGGATCGTCTTACAAATGAACAACGCTTGCAAATGATTGAATTTTACTATCAAAATTCGTGCTCGGTTCGAAATGTTCATCGCGCGCTGCTTCCATTTTATGGTCGGCATTCTCGACCTTCTGAGCAGTCTATTCGGAAGATTGTGACCAAATTTCGCACCAAATTTACTTTGTTGGACATTAAACCACCAACACGTTTACGTACTGTGCGTAGTGAAGAAAATATTGCGGCCGTATCAGCTAGTGTGACAGAAGACCGCGAAATGTCGATTCGGCGCTACCGTGAACGCTACCGAGCGATGATAACAAACTTTTTTTTGCCCGAAATGGAAGTTCTTGACTTGCATGATATGTGGTTTCAACAAGACGGTGCCACATGCCACACAGCACGCGAAACAATGGCGCAATTGCGAGGCGAGTTTGGTGAACAGTTAATTTCACGTTTCGGGCCGGTCAATTGGCCGCCTAGATCGTGCGATTTGACACCATTAGATTATTTTTTGTGGGGGTATGACAAGGCTAATGTCTATAGGGACAAGCCCGCTTCGATTGACGCACTGGAAGCCAACATCCATGCATTCATTCGTGAGATACCGGCCGATATGTGTGAAAGAGTATGCCAAAATTGGACTCAGCGGATGGGCTACCTGAGACGCAGCCGCGGTCAACATTTGCATGAAATTATCTTTAAACATTAAATTGCAAGGTTCAAACTATCGATTCAAATAAATATTTCATTCATTTTTTCGAATTTTTTGTGTTTTTTTTTTTTTAAGTTCTAAACCTCTTAAAAAATCACCCGTTATTTGTATATTTATTTATTTTAAAATTATAATAAATTGACTTCAAGATTAATATAACCTATGTGCGGATGTATATAAAGTTAGCAGGACACTTTTGGAAATTCATGTTAAAAACTATCCTATCATTAGTTGCTACTTAATTGCGAATTAGTTACGCAAAAAAAAAATTAATTGCTTTTTTGGTTTGCGAGAAAATGGATGTCCTGCCAACTTCATATGAACTTAGCAGGACAACTTTCTCCAAAATGTGTATAAACGATTAAAAAAAAAATGATTTTGAGAACTAATTAATTGCGAATTAGTTACGCAAAAAAAAAAATTATAGCATTTTTGGTTTGCGAAAAAATGGGTGTCCTGCTAACTTCATATGAACTTAGCAGGACAACTTTCTCAAAAATAAAGATAATTGAGCTGAGAAAATTTGATTATTGAGAGCTAATTAATTGCGAATTAGTTACGTAAAAAAAAATTAATTTTTTGTTCGTTTGTGAAAAATAGGCGTATTGCGAACTTCACGTGAACTTAGCAGGACAACTTTCCCAAAAATGAAGATTAATGATTTGAAGAAAGTTGGTTTTTGAGAACTAATTAATTGCGAATTAGTTACGCAAAAAAAAAATTTAATTGCATTTTTGGTTTGCGAAAAAATGGGTGTCCTGCTAACTTCATATGAACTTAGCAGGACATTTTTTTCAAAAATAAAGATAATCGAGCTGAAAAAATTTGACAATTGAGAACTAATTAATTGCGAATTAGTTACGCAAAAAAAAATGTAATTGCATTTTTGGTTTGCGAGAAAATGGGTGTCCTGCCAACTTCATATGAACTTAGCAGGACATTTTTTTCAAAAATAAAGATAATCGAGATGAAAAAAATTGACAATTGAGAACTAATTAATTGCGAATTAGTTACGCAAAAAAAATTTAATTGCATTTTTCCTTTGCGAAAGAATGGGTGTCCTGCTAACTTCATATGAACTTAGCAGGACAATTTTCTCAAAAATAAAGATAATCGAGCTGAAAAAAGTTTATTATTGAGAACTAATTAATTGCGAATTAGTTACGCAAAAAAAATTTTTATTGCATTTTTGGTTTGCGAAAAAATGGGTGTCCTGCTAACTTCATATGAACTTAGCAGGACAACTTTCTCAAAAATAAAGATAATCGAGCCAAGAAAAAGTTTATCATTGAGAACTAATTAATTGCGAATTAGTTACGCAAAAACAAATTTTATTGCATTTTTGGTTTGCGAAAAAATGGATGTCCTGCTAACTTCATATGAACTTAGCAGGACAACTTTCTCAAAAATAAAGATAATCGAGCTAAAAAAATTAGATTATTGAGAGCTAATTAATTGCGAATTAGTTACGCAAAAAAAAATTTATTGCATTTTTGGTTTGCGAAAAAGTGGGTGTCCTGTTAACTTCATATGAACTTAGCAGGACACCCATTTTTTCGCAAACCAAAAATGCAATTAAATTTTTGTTTGCGTAACTAATTCGCAATTAATAAGTTCTCAATAATAAACTTTTTTCAGCTCAATTATCTTTATTTTTGAGAAAGTTGTACTGCTAAGTTCATATGAAGTTAGCAGGACACCCATTTTTTCGCAAACCAAAAATGCAATAAAATTTGTTTTTGCGTAACTAATTCGCAATTAATTAGTTCTCAATGATAAACTTTTTCTTGGCTCGATTATCTTTATTTTTGAGAAAATTGTCCTGCTAAGTTCATATGAAGTTAGCAGGACACCCATTTTTTCGCAAACCAAAAATGCAATTAAATTTTTTTTTGCGTAACTAATTCGCAATTAATTAGTCCTCAATAATAAACTTTTTTCTCCTCGATTATCTCTATTTATGAGAAATTTGTCCTGCTAAGTTCATATGAAGTTAGCAGGACACCCATTTTTTCCTAAACCAAAAAAGCAATTAATTTTTTTTTTGCGTAACTAATTCGCAATTAATTAGCAACTAATGATAGGATAGTTTTTAACATGAATTTCCAAAAGTGTCCTGCTAACTTTATATACATTATGTGCGGAGCAATTTTTTAAGTAAATATCACTTTACAATTTCTAACCTCACAACTGTCCTCTTTTTCGAGGCTTACAAAATGGTCAAACAAGAAAAATTTTGCATCCGTGCAAAAAAAAATTGAGATAACAATCCAACATGATATTACGATGATGGAGAACACGAAAATAGTGGTTGGCACAATTCTGTCTATCTGTCTGTCTACACCTCGACCTACAGCCTAAGCCACTGAAGCGATTTTCTTCAAATTTTTAACTTAAGTTTTTTTTGTAATTCGCTAGAGGGGAAATTGAAATTTTGTTTAGCTCCAAAAATAACAGTACATGTCATACAACCGTTAATGAAAAGCTTATTTATCTCAAAACAAATCCTTGTAGGTGTAGTGTACTTTCTGGCAAAAAAACAAATTTACCAACAAATTTAAGAACTGTTATCTACGGTACCTTCCATATAAGGCTTTTATTCCATTTTTCATTAACGGATCAACCGATATCAATCAAATTTGTGTGCAAAAGCTGCTTTAAAATGTCAAAATTTTGAAAAATAATTAATGTTGATGTTTTTTTTTTGAAACTAGGGTAATGAATTTAAATTGAATTGTAAAGTTATCTAAATTTGCATACAATTTTATATTTATAAAAATTAGTTTTTATGAAAACCGCTACGACGATATTAACTTTTTTTACATTATACATACGGGGCACTCTATGCCAAATCGGACAGTTTGAAAAAAAAAAATATTTTTGATTTTGTCTGTTTTTTTTATATTTTTTAGTATCCAGCGATAAACACTTCCAGACAAATTTTGAGATTTTTTTGATGACCCGTTGAAAAGATATAGAATTTTCAAAAAATCGCTCTTTTTTTGATTGATTGTGCATAACTTATTTAATAATGGTCCAAATCGAACAATTTTTTTTAAATTTAAGGTTTTTTTTTAATTATTCAAGTTGTTTTTATATGTGATTTTTAAATTTTAAATGTTTAATCCATTTCATTGAAGTGAGTGCGTATTTTGATTTTTTGAAATTTTTTTTCAAATTTTTACCAATTCAGCAACTTTTAAGATCATTTTTGAAAAATGGTTCATCACCATTTGCTATATAAATAATGTTTGTTTCAATTATGGGGATTTTACGATTCGCACGTGGCACGTCGCGAGGCTGCAAAATTATAACGGATACTTATAAAGGGACATAATACAAGCATTATTACTTCGGAAAGTGGGAGTATCTGCCCCCTTTAACGAGGATGGGCAATTCTCCAAAAATAGATACATTAAAATTAAAAGAAAACACTTAAAAGCACTGGCAACACTAGCAACAAAGTTCTATACACCTTTAATAAAAGTTAGACATCCGTTCTCCTATATTGTTTTTAAATCAAAATTTTTTCGTCTAAGGAGTTTTCAAAAAATTCACTTTCTACGTTAAATATTAAGAAAACGAAAATTATACTGTGTCCATTAAAAAATGTGAAATATGGTACTTAGTTGGCTTTTATTTCTTTATCAAACACTGAAAACCGATGGTTTGATGTGTACCAATTTCTGATAAAATTGAAAATTACGAAAACTGCCTCCACTGGAGGAGGAATATAGGTAGCTGTTCGGTCAACACTTAATTGCAAGAAAGTCACTTTACCTTACTCGGATGTTGAGCAAAATTGTGTTTCTATTAACTTATTTACTACACATAATGTTTCTTTATTCTTTATTACTAGTTATATTGATCCAAATAGTAGTGTCGAAACATATGAAAAACATGTTATGAATATTGAATTTATTAATAATATATTTGTTCTGAATAATAAACTACCAAAGCTCCCGTGGTACAATAAGCAATTATCTAACCTTAAAAATGCGAAACGAAAAGCTTTTAATAGATATAAAAGGTCAAATAGTGAGTTAGATTATGCTTATTTTAGTAAATTACGTAAAGATTTTCTCGTTCTTAATAAATTCCTTCATAGGGGTTATATCATGAATATTGAAAGTAACATCAAGTGCAATAGTAATTCTTTTTGGTCTTTTGTAAATGCGAAAAGAAAATCTACCGGATTTCCTAAAAATCAAAGGGCACGGTAGTGCCCAGCCAAGTTCGCGGCACTACACCCTTTTTACAGGAACAAACTCAAGAGATTTTCAACCCCCCTCTAAGTTCAGTACCAATAAAGCCAGAAACTTCAAATTCGCAGTATTTGCTGAGCTAATCAAACACAGGTGGCTCACCACATTTCAACTCTTTAGCATTAGTAATTCCCGAGATAAATGACTCCAAAAATCGCAAAAACCGTAACTGACTGACTGACTGACTCACTTACTCACTGACAGATCATCAAAAATATGGAGCACTTCCCGACATCGTAGAAACTTGAAATTTCGTACAAGGGTAGGCCTTGTGGTGCATACAAAGGAAAAAATCGAAATTCTGCAATTTTCTATTCAGGGGGCGTGGCATCCACCCACATTCTTAAAAATTCTTGTAAATTATATACAGCACTTCCGATTGTTGTAGAACGATGAAAATTGGTAGGTCAATAGGGGTTAAAGTACTTAAAAAGAAAAAATTGAAATATTGGAACTTTCCATTCAGGGGGCGTGGCATCCACCCATATTCTTAAGAACTCTTATAAATTATATGGAGCATTTCCGATTGTTGTAGAACGATGAAAATTGGTAGGTCTGTAGGAATTGAAGTACCTACTTAGCAAGAAAAAATTGAAAAATCGAAGTTTTCCATGCAGGGGCGTTGGCATCCACCCACATTCTTAGAATTATTATAAATTATATAGAGCACTTCCGATTGTTGTAGATTGACTTAAAGAACACACAAAGTTTAAAATAAAAAATTGATATTTTCCATTCAGAGGGCGTGGCATCCACCCACTTCCTCAGAATTGCTATTATTTATATAGAGCACTTTCGGTTGTCGTAGAATTATTAAACTTTGTAGGGCGGTAGGGCTTTATTTTCACCTTGCAAAATAAAATCTTTGCAAAAAGGAGTGAAATCACTACAAAAATAAAACTGTTAAGAAAAGAGCCAAGTTCTTATATGTACAAGAAACCTGTGGGTAAAATTCAACCAAAAAAAAGAAAGAGATCTTAAATATATGCCAAGTTTTAAGTTCAGGAAGTTTAATATCAAATATCTGAATTAGAGTAATATCGAAACAACTCCTAATTATGACAGAAATTTGGTAGATATTAATTGATGACTGATTAAAATTTGGTGGATTTACTTGGCAAGTTTTCTCTTAATTACTTACTTAATCACGAATTTAAAATGTATAAAAACTTGACCAGTAATCCCATCAAATTTTAACCAGTAATCATTAAAGATATTTTATATTAAACTTCCTGAACTTAAAACTTGGCATATATTTAAGATCTCATTACTTTTAGTGGTTGACTTTTTACGCACAGGTTTCTTGTACATATAAGAACTTGGCTCTTTTCTTAACAGTTTTGTTTTTGTTGTGATATGTCTTTCAGGAATACCGAAGCTTTAAATATGACTTGCATACTTGAATTCCTTGCAATTTTTTTCCAATCAGTTTACTCCATTCCTAGCATGAATAATCTTCCCTGCATGCCCAATATACCAAGTAAGGTTGATATTGGTGCATTACAGTTAAGTAGTTATGAAGTTCTTTCAGGACTCAAATCGCTCAAACCAAAATTAAATGCTGGAGTTGACGGTTTACCAGCTATATTTCTAAAATCTTGTGCTTCATCACTTTGCTATCCTCTGCTTTGCATTTTTAATAAGTCCCTATCAGAAGGAATTTTTCTTGATACGTGGAAAATATCTTACCTGATTCCAATTCATAAATCTGTTTCCAAGAACTTAGTAGAAAACTATAGAGGTATTTCAAAGCTTTCAGCCATTCCCAAGTTGTTCGAGAGTATAGTAAAAAATAAAATTGAATTTTTAACTAAAGAATCCATACCTGAATTGCAACATGGATTTGTATCTGGGCGATCCACCACTACAAATATGGCACTTTTTCAACATATGTAATTAACTCTATTGAGGGAAGGGGTCAGGTTGATGCAGTATACACAAATTTTAAGCAAGCTTTTGATTCTGTAAGCCACCACTCCCTGCTGCGTAAGCTTGAGATATTTGGATTCCACTCTAAGTTCCTCAGTTGTATTTCGTCATACCTCATAGGTAGGTCTCAAAAAGTTGTCATTGATACCCACAGTACAAATATTAAAGGTAATATATTGAGCCGCGTAAAGTTAGCATGACAACTTTCGAAAAAAGAATTTTTGAGTATGCCAGTAATTGCCGATTAATTGCCGTAAATATGCCGTGAAACTAAAAAAATTGCCGCTCGTACGGTTTGCCCACAAAGTGTAATACTGCTAACTTTATATAAAGTTAGCATGACACTTTTTTATTTTTGGTCAAAAATTATTTTTGAAAACGCCAGTAATTGCCGATTAATTGCCGTAAATATGCCGTGAGAACCAAACAATTGCAGTTCTTATGGTTTGCCTAAAAAGCGCAATCCTGCTAACTTTACGCGTAAAGTTAGCATGACACTTTTTTGTTTTTGGTAAAAAATTATTTTTGAGAACGCCATTAATTGCCGATTAATTGCCGTAAATATGCCGTGGAAACAAAAAAATTGCCGCTCTTACAGTTTGCCCACAAATTGCAATCACGTAAATTTTGGGTGTAAAGTTAGCATGACAACTTTTGAAAAATTTATTTTTGAAAACGCCATTAATTGCCGATTAATTGCCGTAAATTTGCCGTGAAACCAAAAAAATTGCCGCTCTTATGGTTTGCCCAGAAAGGGCAATCACGAAATGTGGGTGTAAAGTTAGCATGACAACTTTTGAAAAATTTATTTTTGAAAACGCCATTAATTGCCGATTAATTGCCGTAAATTTGCCGTGAAAACAAAAAAATTGCCGCTCTCATGGTTTGCCCACAAAGGGCAATCACGTAAATTTTATGTAAAAGGCATTAACTTTTCAATTTTTGGCCAAAAATTGTTTTTGAGAACGCCATTAACTGCCGATTAATTGCCGCAAAAATACCGTTAAACCAAAAAAAATTCCCTCTAATACGGTTTGCCCACAAAGGGCAAAAACGTAAATTTTAGGTGTAAAGTTAGCATGACAACTTTCGATAATAACATTTTTGAGAACGCCATTATTGGCCGATTAATTGCCGTAAATTTGCCGTGAAACCAGAAAAATTACCGCTCTTATGGTTTGCCCAGAAAGGGCAAAAACGTTAATTTTAGATGTAAAGTTAGCATGACAACTTTCGAATGTAATATTTTTGAGAATACCATTAATTGCCGATTTAGTGCCGTAAATTACCCGTGAAAATATAAAAATTGCCGCTCCTATAGTTTGCCCAAAAAGGGCAATCACGTTAATTTTAAATTAGCATGATAACTTTAATTTTTGTTCAAATATAACTGTGGAATATGCCTTAGGTTTTCCAAAAATTATATTATCTGCCCTAGTTATGGAATCCAAAATCACTATTATTTTCATTTTCGATCAGCTTCGATTAGCGTAGTTCTTATCCAATCCTAAGCATATTTTACTAAAATATTTTGAGCCATGTCCAAAAGCTTTTACCATGTGAAAGCTTAAATTATAGAATCACACTTAATTTGGTTTTTGGTACAACTAACCGAAAGATGAATATGTTTTTTGATTAGGTGGAAAAATCAATTCATTGAACTTCATTTAAGTGGGGAAACTGTAGTCAAATTTGTAGGTAAGTATACAATATATTTAATATATATACATATGTACAATAATAAGAACACTGATATACTAAATCTATTTAAGGCATAAATGAAAAAATAACATACAAAGTGCAAAAACTGCATTTTTATGCATATCAAAAAAAGTAAATTCTCAAGTAAAAGCATTCACTATCTTTTATGCATATCACCCAATGTCTGGAAAAAAGGGGCCCTTAAATATGTTAAATATGTAAAACAAAATATAGACAAACTCAGAAATAAACAAAAAAAAACAATTTTCCGCAAAAATACAGATTTTATAAACCTACTGGGTGTTTTATAGAAATTACAAGAAAAATATAAACCTAAAAAGTGACTGTTAAATTCAGGTAAAAAGTTTGTCAGCTAGTCAGAAAAAGAAATGTGAATGTTGAAAACTAAACTGATCCAAACAATAATCTTAATGAAACTTTGTGTTGATTTTTCACTTCTTATTTATAAAAATGGATACCTACGTTATAAATTTACTTAGTTACTATGTATTTTTTTACTAAAAAATACAAAAAAAAAAATAAATTGACTATCTATTAATTTATAAAAATGTATATCTACCTCCTTTCATAAAATAACAAAACACCTGCAGCACTTGCAAAAATAAAATGCACGACTGGATCGCACGTACTTGCTCTTATGTTCAAGTTGTGTGGGACTTAAGAACTTTAAAAAATATTCAAGTAATTATAGAAAAAGTATAAAAAGCATTTAAATCGTTGTTTTAACTGTATATAAACAGTCTGATAAATAACTTAGAGCTCAAAAAAAGTATGCAATTTGATGACTTGAAAAGATATGAATATGTGCAAAATAAAATTTAAAATCGTTGGAGCCGTTTTCTTAAAATTAATTTTTTATATATAAAATTTTTGTAACATTTTTCAAAAAAAAATTTGGTATGCCAATTTTGAGTATATATTAATTAATATACATTTAAAACTGAAATTTCAAAACAATTCATGAACCTGTTTTTGAACAAAATTTGAATCTTTTTTCAAAAATTTTGGTATGCAGTAGGTATTATTTATATTCTAACAAAGCTTTTATGGAAAAATTTTTATTGAAATCGGATGAGTGGTTAATGAGAAAACCAAAAATCAAAAAAACTGTTATATGGCAGGTACCGTTAATAAATGTTTTTGGTGATTTTCTTTCTTACCAGAAGGTACATAATATCTACAATAATACACTGATTTTTTTTTACAAAATCGTTGGAGCCGTTTATGAGATGAATAAGCTTTTCCTTAACGGTTGTATGGCAACTACCGTTATTTTTTGAGCTAAGAAAATTCAATTTCCCCTCTGGAGAGTTACAAAAAACTTAAGTTCAAAATTTGAAGAAAATTGCTTCAGTGGTTTAGGCTGTAGGTTGAGGTACGGACAGACAGATAGACAGAATTTTGCCACCCACGTGTTCTCTATCATCGTAATGTCATGTCTGATTGTTATCACGAAATTTTTTTTTGCACGAATCCAAAACTTGCCCTATAGTACCTACCTATATCGCAAGTAAAAAATTGGGAATATGTTCCACGGAGGAATAAATATGAACAAGTTTTTCTGCTATTTTATAGAATAAATAATATCTGATGTTTAACTGACCATTGAAAAATTAGCTCTTGCATAAGATTTTTCCTTATTACCTTACAAAATTTGGATATTACTCAACTGCAAATTAATTTAATTTAATATTTTTTATTGCAACTGAAGTAATATTTATGTATGTAATGAACTTATGAGCTAGGAATGCAAACATTGTTAAAATATGGTAATCTGAGGGCTTTCTTAATTTGTCTAGTGGGAGATTTTGTTTTATCTGGTAACACTGTCATTGGATTACATCCCTTCTAAAGTAGCATAAACTAAGAGTTATTGTATACCTACTAACAAAAGTTTCTTGTCCGTTGTCCTATACAAATTTATTTAGAACTTTTGCACCTTGTATGTTATTTTTTCATTTATGCCTTAAATAGATTAAGTATATCATTGTTCTTATTATTGTACATATGTATATATTAAATATATTGTATACTTACCTACAAATTTGACTACAGTTTCCCCACTTAAATGAAGTTCAATGAATTGATTTTTCCACCTAATCAAAAAACATATTCATCTTTCGGTTAGTTGTACCAAAAACCAAATTAAGTGTGATTCTATAATTTAAGCTTTCACATGGTAAAAGCTTTTGGACATGGCTCAAAATATTTTAGTAAAATATGCTTAGGATTGGATAAGAACTACGCTAATCGAAGCTGATCGAAAATGAAAATAATAGTGATTTTGGATTCCATAACTAGGGCAGATAATATAATTTTTGGAAAACCTAAGGCATATTCCACAGTTATATTTGAACAAAAATTAAAGTTATCATGCTAATTTAAAATTAACGTGATTGCCCTTTTTGGGCAAACTATAGGAGCGGCAATTTTTATATTTTCACGGGTAATTTACGGCACTAAATCGGCAATTAATGGTATTCTCAAAAATATTACATTCGAAAGTTGTCATGCTAACTTAACATCTAAAATTAACGTTTTTGCCCTTTGTGGGCAAACCGTAAGAGAGGATACTTTTTGTTTTAACGGTATTTTTACGGCAATTAATGGCGTTTTCAAAAACAATTTTTGCACAAAAATTGATAAGTTTTACATAAAATTTACGTGATTGCCCTTTGTGGGCAAACCATAAGAGCGGCAATTTTTTTGTTTTCACGGCAAATTTACGGCAATTAATCGGCAATTAATGGCGTTTTCAAAAATGTTATCATCGAAAGTCGTCATGCTAACTTTACATCTTAAATTTACGTTTTTGCCCTTTGTGGGCAAACCGTAAGAGAGGATACTTTTTGTTTTAACGGTATTTTTACGGCAATTAATGGCGTTTTCAAAAACAATTTTTGCACAAAAATTGAAAAGTTTTACATAAAATTTACGTGATTGCCCTTTGTGGGCAAACCATAAGAGCGGCAATTTTTTTGTTTTCACGGCAAATTTACGGCAATTAATCGGCAATTAATGGCGTTCACAAAAATGTTATTATCGAAAGTTGTCATGCTAACTTTACATCTAAAATTTACGTTTTTGCCCTTTGTGGGCAAACCGTAAGAGAGGATACTTTTTTGTTTTAACGATATTTTTACGGCAATTAATCGGCAATTAATGGCGTTTTCGAAAACAATTTCTGCCCAAAAATTGAAAAGTTAATGCCTTTTACATAAAATTTACGTGATTGCCCTTTGTGGGCAAACCATAAGAGCGGCAATTTTTTTGTTTTCACGGTAAATTTACGGCAATTAATCGTCAATTAATGGCACTTTCAAAAATAAATTTTTCAAAAGTTGTCACGCTAACTTTACACTCACATTTCGTGATTGCCCTTTCTGGGCAAACCATAAGAGCGGTAATTTTTCTGGTTTCACGGCAAATTTACGGCAATTAATCGGCCAATAATGGCGTTCTCAAAAATGTTATTATCGAAAGTTGTCATGCTAACTTTACACCTAAAATTTACGTTTTTGCCCTTTGTGGGCAAACCGTATTAGAGGGAATTTTTTTTGGTTTAACGGTATTTTTGCGGCAATTAATCGGCAGTTAATGGCGTTCTCAAAAACAATTTTTGGCCAAAAATTGAAAAGTTAATGCCTTTTACATAAAATTTACGTGATTGCCCTTTGTGGGCAAACCATAAGAGCGGCAATTTTTTTGTTTTCACGGCAAATTTACGGCAATTAATCGGCAATTAATGGCGTTTTCAAAAATAAATTTTTCAAAAGTTGTCATGCTAACTTTACACCCACATTTCGTGATTGCCCTTTCTGGGCAAACCATAAGAGCGGCAATTTTTTTGGTTTCACGGCAAATTTACGGCAATTAATCGGCAATTAATGGCGTTTTCAAAAATAAATTTTTCAAAAGTTGTCATGCTAACTTTACACCCAAAATTTACGTGATTGCAATTTGTGGGCAAACTGTAAGAGCGGCAATTTTTTTGTTTCCACGGCATATTTACGGCAATTAATCGGCAATTAATGGCGTTCTCAAAAATAATTTTTTACCAAAAACAAAAAAGTGTCATGCTAACTTTACGCGTAAAGTTAGCAGGATTGCGCTTTTTAGGCAAACCATAAGAACTGCAATTGTTTGGTTCTCACGGCATATTTACGGCAATTAATCGGCAATTACTGGCGTTTTCAAAAATAATTTTTGACCAAAAATAAAAAAGTGTCATGCTAACTTTATATAAAGTTAGCAGTATTACACTTTGTGGGCAAACCGTACGAGCGGCATTTTTTTTAGTTTCACGGCATATTTACGGCAATTAATCGGCAATTACTGGCATACTCAAAAATTCTTTTTTCGAAAGTTGTCATGCTAACTTTACGCGGCTAATATATTGCGCATGTTTTCAAAAATCGGTTGTCAGATACTGAACAAAAAAAAACAAATTAATTCCCAGAGACCTTGTCAAATTGACAATGGGTACATTCAATGCCTCAATTTCAGTACTGAATCTTCAGATTTCTGAATTCTGGCCAATCAGAGGCTTGGAAAATTGAGAAAACTGAAAATCTAAATGTTAAATTTGGAAAGTGTTGAACATGTCACAGTACACACACAATGAACTGACAGGGGTCTCTGAGATTTTGACATATGCGCGAACTTGAACGAAAATGAAAACTCGGAATATATTACCTTTAATATGTGTACTGTGATTGATACCTTTCTATCGAGGTCTATAGAATGTATTTCTGGTGTTCCACAGAGCAGTCATTTGGGACCTCTTCTTTTTAATATCTTTATCAATGATATTACGTTAGTCATAAATGACTCTCAGTGTCTCTTATATGCGGATGATCAAAAATTATTTCTTGAGATAAAAAGTGTTGATGACTGTTACCGTCTTCAATCCGATATAAATCGGGTGGTTGAATGGTGGAGCTCAAATAGTTTAAAGTTAAATATACAAAAATGTAATGTTATCTCATTTTTAAATCAAACACTCACATTGACTTTAACTACTTGATCGAGTCTAACACACTCTCCCGTGTAGAAAATATCAAAGATCTTGGTATAATGCTTGATTCAACTTTTTCTTCAAATGTCATGTTGGCTATATAGTTGGTAGAGCGAATTCAGTTGTCGGTTTTATTAAACGAAACTGCGTGGATTTTTCTGACCCCTATGCCTTGCTATCTCTTTATACATCCCTTGTTAGATCAATACTTGAATACGCAGATGTTATATGGAATCCGACTTTTAAGACCTTGGGCCTTGTGAATAAAAAAAAGCTTAAGCTATTTTTGGAGCAAGCTAAAGCTAGCTAGTCATAGCTATTCATGTGAATTCAAAAAAGATTACGCTAAATAGCTTTAGCTAGGAAATTCTAGCTTAAGCTTAATATTTTTAGCTTTTGTTTTTTTATTCACATGTTTTGGCTTAGCAGCTTAAGCTAAAACTATTTTTTTGGGATCGAAAAGCAACGTAAGCAGATTTTTAAAAATGCAAGTCTTAGCTTAAGCTATTTGTTTATTCACATTACCCATTGTTTTCATATAAAAAGAACTAGTCAAAGCTTTCTAGTCAGGAGTCCAGGAATCTTGAAATTTTTGTAGCTTTAGCTATAATATTCTAGCTTAAGCTATTATTAATCACACCATTTGGAGCTTAAGCTGGAAAAACATTTAAACTATTTTAAACTAGCTGTTACTAGAAGACATCTTTTAGTTTCTAGCTTAAGCTTGTTTCACACAAGACCTAGCTTTGACTTAAAAATCCAAGTTTTAGCTTTAGCTTTTTTTTTTATTCACAAGACCCATTTTCTAATCGCATCGAAAAAGTCCAAAGGCGTTTTACAAAATTTATATTTTTCAAAATGAAATGGAGTTCTGTCCCCGATTGTAGAGCCAGATGTCTATTACTAGGAATCAAGTCCCTGGAATCGAGGTGAAACATTCATGATATAATGCTTGTGAGGGACGTGCTATGCTATCATATTAGATGTCCTCCTCTGCTTTCTCTAATACCAATTTATGCACCTTCAAGATTATTTCGCTTGAGGGATTTCCTTTTTGTACGATACCATAGGACCAGCTATGGTAGTAATGAGCTGGTTTCTAGGGCTTTAAAACATTACAATGAAGTTTGTCAATTAATCGATTTAAGCTCTTCGAGAGATTCCTTTAAGGCTAGTCTTTTATTTATATTTATATTTTGATAATGTTATATAAATTAGTATTTATTTTTAACCATAATCTGTTAGCTGTAAGATTGCTTGTAGATGTTACATAAATAAATAAATAAATAAATACTAAGATTTTCATTTTTTGTTTAGGTATTAAAAATACTATAAAAGACTAAGTCTTACTGTATTATCCAATAAAAATTGAATTGAATTGAATTGAATATTAACGTGGCCTTATTTTCTTTGAGTTCAGTTAGTGAAATGTACCCATTGAACTGACGTGCAAAAAAAATTCTTTACAATGGCGCTTGCCTGGCGACTTAACCTACATCTAATCATAGATACTGTACATACTTGTTAAGCATAATTTAAGAAGTCCAATCAAAGTTCCGATTATAGCCGTTTGAACGAATAAACTATGAAAATACAGAACTCAGTTATTGAAAATAATATTTTGGAAATTTATACGAGTAATTGTTGCCATTTTTAAAGAGTCCTACAACAACGCAAGGTGTTTTGTTTTGCACAATGGGCAGGTATCCGACTCCTTCGTAGTGCAACAGGGTGTGAGACAAGGGGATGTTCTATCGCCAATTCTCTTCCTGCTGGCGATGGATGACGTATTGACGGCCAGTGTTGGTACAGCTGAGAGACAGGGCATTCAATGGAGAGCGTTCGAAAGGCTCAGAGGGTGAAACGACAGTGGTACAACGTGGCCTTCCACTATTTATACTGTCGTTCGATAAGACTGAAAAACTAGATGAAATGAAATTTATAAAATTAAAACAATTTTAAACATCGTAGTCAAGATCGAACCTCTAAGAAAGAGCACAAGGTTAGTCCCTCAGTGTAAACGCTGCCAAGAATTCAATCACACCCAAACCTATTGCAAAAAAGAGCCAAGGTGTGTAAAATGTGCCGGAAAACATCTAACCGCTGACTGCAACGGAATAAGTGAAAGTCCACCAACGTGTATTAATTGTAATGGAAATCACCCGGAAAACTATAGGGGCTGCGAAGTAGCTAAAGAATTACAAAAGCGAAGATCAAAATCTGCCCAAACGCTAAGAAAACCACCAAGGCTAATTAAAAACGGAACTCCCAAGACTTTTAAATCAGGGAAAGCTTTAAATCAGGAAAAGAAAACAGTGTCAATACCTTCGGACAAAATATCAAAGCAGGGTTACACAGAAACATATGCCCAAATAGCGGCCAAAAATATACCCGTTAATAACGATACTGAAACAGATTCGGTTTCGAAAGTCTTTTCAATAATTCTTTCGAAACTTGAAGAACAATGTGATACAAATAAACTTATCTTTGATAGGTTAAGTAAGATCGAAAATTGTTTTTGTTCCAAACCTCTTTCAAAAAATATATGATGGAAAAGCTTAAAATTCTTACGTGGAATGCCAACGGATTATGGCAAAAACTTGGAGAATTAGAGATGTTTATGCAGGAAAATGATATCGACATATGTTTGATATCAGAAACGCATGCAAAAAATGAATCAAATCTTAAAATCCACGGGTTTCATGACTACCATGCTGTTCATCCGTCAAACAAAGCAAGAGGTGGATCATCGTTATATATAAAAGAGTGCATTGAACACTCGATAGGCTTGAAAATAGAGGTGGAATCAATGCAATTGAGTAGTGTTCAGGTTAGAACTAAAAATATTTTTCTCAATGTCTCTTCAATATATTGCCCTCCACGTTGCAAAATTGATAAGAGTGAATTTACGACACTGATAAAGTCACTAAGCCCAAACTTCATTGTTGGTGGTGACTTTAATGCAAAACACACCTTCTGGGCCTCAAGATGCATATCCCAAAAGGGTCGAATGCTATATGAGGCAGGAATGGAAAATAATTGCGATTTTCATTCGACTGGAAAGCCAACTTACTGGCCAACTGATCCGTCAAAAATACCTGACCTAATCGACTTATTTATGGTAAAAGGAGTACCCTCTAACTATGTTGAAATTACAGAGAGTTTTGATCTCTTCTCGGATCATTCAGCCGTCATACTCAATACGAGCGAAAGTCTTATATGAAAAACCACCCAGGTTAACAAACGGTAAAACCAACTGGGATGGATTTAAGAAAGATATCGAGGACAGCGTTGAATTAAGGATATCATTACAAACGTCTCTCGAACTTGAAAACGCAGTAGATACCTTTGTTGATATGATAAAAAAGGCAGCATGGAATAACACACCTTATCAAAGGGAAATGCCGCGCTGCAAAGATATAAAATATCCGCTAGAAATAAGAGATTTATAATAATAATAATAATAATTTTAACTATATGCCTGTAAGACCTAAGGTCTTTTAAATGCAACCTGAATTGCACGGCACTAGTTAGAAAGAGTAGGAGGATAGGAAAGATTTGGCACAGTGGATAGAGATCAAGGTGTTTATTATCTCATTAAATCTCACGGGTGGCGTCCAGTTAAGCTGGGAGAATATAGAAAAGAATGCTGCCTAGAATGGGGCTCGAACCCACACCTCTAAGTTAGCAGTCAAGCACTACATCCACTGCACCATTGCCACCCGCGAAAGAGAAAAGAAAAGCACGCAAGAAATGGCAGCGAGCCCGTGCTCCGCAACCCAAAGCTAATTTAAATCGATTGTGTAATTTTCTTAAAACGAGAATATCAGATTTTAAAAACGGTGAAGTTGAAAATTACCTCGAAAATCTGACAGCAGGAAAAGATTCTAACTACTCACTTTGGAAAGCTATAAAAGTAACAAAAAGACCAAAGCTTCCAGCGCCTCCTATTAAAGAATGCCAAAATAAATGGGCTAAAAGTGACAAAGAAAAGGCTATGGTATTCGCCGATTACCTGGAGGAAACATTTAAGCTTTTCGATGGACAAGCACTCAACGAAAATTTTAACATGAATTATACATCAAATGACAGCTACACAATAAGAAATGCTACACTTGCTGAGTTAAAAAGAGAAATAAAGAAGCTTAAGTCCAATAAAGCTCCAGGTTATGACTTAATCACGGCAGAAATTCTAAAAATGCTTCCTCGTAAAGGTTTGATCAACCTTCTTTATATAATGAATGCCGCCCTTAGGTTAGAATATGTTCCGAGCCAATGGAAAGTTGCGGAAGTAATAATGGTTTTGAAACCTGGCAAACCATCTCATGAAAAGAAGTCTTACAGACCGATTTCACTTCTTCCTATAATATCAAAAGTTTTTGAAAGAATACTACTCCTTCGCCTGCAGCCGATAATAGAAGAAAAACAATTAATATCTGAACATCAGTTCGGATTTAGAAGAAAGCATTCGACCATTGATCAGGTGCATAGGATAACTGACGTAGTTGAGAGAGCTCTTGAAGAAAAGAAAATCTGTTCGACGGTCTTTTTGGATGTGTCGCAAGCGTTTGACAAGGTGTGGCACGAATACCTCAAATTCAAATTAAGACAAGTTCTGCCTGAAGGACTTTATACAATTCTAAACGAATATCTAGAAAACAGACTTTTTCGTGTAAGACACGGAAATGAATATTCTAATTTCAATGAAATAGTGGCTGGGGTACCACAAGGTAGTGTTTTAGGTCCAGTTCTGTACCTTCTATTAACAATGGATATACCTCAAACAGAAGACATAGCAACGTTTGCTGATAATACTGCAATACTAGCAGCATGCAAAACGATGAACGAAGCTACGATTAAATTACAAAATGCTCTTAATAATGTTAATGAGTGGACAAAAACATAGCGCTTAATGAACAAAAGTCAGTCCACGTGGAATTTACGTATAAAAAAATAAATAGATTGCCCGTCTTTCTTAATACCGGTCGTGTTCCATTTGCGAATGAGGCAAAATATCTGGGAATGACTCAAGACGCGAAATTAAAATGGAAGCCGCACGTAAAAAAGAAATGCGAAGAATTAAAAAGTAAATTAAGAGATATGAACTGGCTACTCGGTAAATATTCTAAGCTTAGTATTGATAATAAGTTGATTTTATGCAGGCAGGTACTTAAACCTGTCTGGACTTATGGTATACAACTCTGGGGTTGTACCAGCGATACAAATTTAAATATCTTACAAACGTTTGAAAATAAATTGCTTAGGTCATTTGTAAATGCACCATAGTATATAAGAAACGAAGATCTTCACAGGGATCTCGGGATTCCTACGGTTCGAGACGAAATTAAGAGTTTCGCGCGAAAACAAAGAAATCGGCTATTAGATCACGCTAATCCAACGATTATTGACATTCTAAACGAGCCGAATTTAGTACGCCGTCTGCAAAGAACCGACTTGGTGCGGTGAACACAAAACCGCTTTTAAATCGCGGAATAAGCAGAAATTTTCACCGGAAAGTTACCTGCAACACGTGACCTAACTTCGTTAAAAATAAATTGCTAGATAAGTTTCAACTTAGTTGCAATCGGGAAGTGGAGGTGGTTCTAGTGTAGTAAGAATCTCACACTTCTATGAGCACGCGTTTTCCGGTACTCATAGAGCCTGATGCAGGTTTTGCACCTACCCACGAAAAAAAATTTAGACTATGCCGATGACATATGTCTACTGGCAAATAACATCAGTGGGCTGAACGGGATGTGCCAAACACTGCAAGTGAAGGGAGAGTCGAGTGTTCAAAGAATAAACAGCAAAAGGACAAAAATAATGCTCACAGGCCGCTCCACACAGCAGCGTATTTTTCTACAGGAGACGCCACTTGAAGTAGTGGAACAGTTTAACTACCGTGGCAGTATTGTTTCTGCAAACGGTGGTACGGATCTGGACGTTAAAAGTAGAATAAATAAAGCTCGTGCTGCCTTCGGTACTCTGTCCCCAATCTGGAAATCAAGTCAAATCTCCTTACGCACTAAGTTGAGATTCTTCGAATCCAATGTGAAATCCGTGCTGTTATATGCTTGTGAAACCTGTAAAGTCACGTCTATCATTTCGAAGAAATTGCAGGCTTTTGTGAATCGCTGTCTTCGCCACATCCTAAAGATTCGATGGCCACAAATAATATCAAATGAGGAATTGTTGCGCAGGACAAGGCAAGAGCGGCTGGACTCTGACATAAGAAAGCGTAAATGGCGTTGGATTGGTCACACACTGAGAAAACCAATCGATGAAATTGCAAAGCAGTCCTTTGAATGGAATCCTCAGGGTGCACGGCGGGTCGGAAGACCAAGAACAACATGGAAATCAACTGTCTTAGCGGAAACAGAATCCCAGGGAAAGACGTGGCCACAGCTAAAGTACCTTGCAGCAGACCGTGAAGGATGGAGACGTTTTGTTGACGCCCTATGCCTACGGTGACCATCCGTTCATTATAATAATGAACTGTTCTGTATTTAAAGATGTTGTTCATTATTAATTATTTTGTACACGAAAACATATAAATGTTCTGTATTTTATTAGTTGTTCATTATTTGTTCTGTATTTCTTTAATTTTGTTCAAAAACAATAACGCACACATTCGGAACGTACAAATTTAATGATAGAAACTGATGATACTAAAGTGCCTTTAGTTGGTGAACGAAGAAATGATAAATCTAGTACAAATTTATTTTTCCTTGCCGCCCTCTATCGCTTTTGGCATCATCTGTCATGTTCAAGTCAAAAACTATTAATTTCATGAACACATCAGCTGTCTGTGAACTGTCAACTGTGTTGTCTGCGTTTGCGATGAAGAATTGAGATTTGTAAGTTTTATTTGAAATTATTTATAAAACAGCAATTCAATATTGAAAATTATTTTAGCTTACCCTGATGCCACTCAGGAGGAAGTGTATATTTAATAAAGAATTGAAAAACCAGAACAAATTCTGGACCTAAGTTTTTAAGTTTTTTTTTTAATTTCTAAGTTTGTATATAACGCCTAATACGAAGCTGATGCGAAACGAATTTTTTAGTTGTTCTCCAACAAGACAACGAAATGCTTACGAAAACGAAGTGAAAAAATATTCATTGACAGTTGCACAGATTCAAAAAATTAAAATAAATGCAAATGCAAAAAAATTACAAGCAGCCATGCTGTAATGAAAGAAACAAGAAAATAAACACGAAAAAACACAAATTTCATTTTTTCGCCCACAATTATGGTCTGGGTAATTAATTGTGTGCGAAAAAAGAGTGTAGACTTCTCCAAATAATCTGCTACAACTATCAATTTCGCTCATCGAACAATGTACTGCAGAACGAAAAGTAGAACTAAATTTATAGTTTATGATTCGTTGTCATTTGTGTATGGGATTTTTCGTTTCGCATCAGCAGCGTACTAAGCTTATAGCAAAGACTGAATTGATTATAGTTTATTCTATTTTAAGTTGCGCCATTTTTCCTCAGAGAATATACATTTATTATTAAATGGAATAAATGATTGAAGATTGAGTTGAATTTTGTTTCTTTTTCCTTTTGTTCATTATTCAGCTTTCTAAAATATGGTCACCGTACCTATGCCCCAGCCGGGGTTACAGGACACGAAGATGATGATGATTATTTCGCAACGGAAAAGTGAGTTGAGATAACCTAATAAATATCCTACGAATATAAAAAGGTTTTATAATACAAATTCTATATACTACTGAAATAAATCAGCCAAGTAGAAGACTTAGCATTAAAGATTGGACTTGTTGAATTATTGATTCAAAATAGCTTTTTATGGCCTTTAGTCCTACAAATTGGCGTTTCGTTCGGCTTACTCACTTGAACTCATCAGTGACATAGTATCCTACGAATAGTTAAATAAGAACAATACGTACTAAAGGTAAAGTCTTTTTATTAGGTCAAATGCAAAAAGATGAGTTCAAGCTGTTTTCTCACTTTTTTGAGAACTTTCTTAGCTTCGAATGCAAAAAAAAATTACTGATCGAGTTAGATCTCATGTGGTGAGTTCAATGTCACAGTGATGAAATCGATCTCATTTTGTAAGCTCTTATGAGATAGAACTCGGTTTGCTATGTAAAAAGGTGAGAAAACAGTTGATTCCTTGAGATCGATGTCACAAATTATTGAGCATGGGTTTTCTCTTACTCAGCTCATATACAACCGTCAAGAAACCTGAATTTCAGCTTAATTTTGTAACAAATTAAGTTTATAAAAATTGGAGTAAAGAACTTTATTTGCAATTTTGTAGGAAACAAGATATTTTCAATTTTGTTTAGTGATTTTTGAAGAGCTGTTTTTTTGTTCCATGTTTCCTATACGGAGGATTGTTGGCAAATATTTTTTTACTATAGTATGTAGGTACCGTTATTGTATGAAATGATACGAGACAAAAGTTTTTATTTCTTGGATTTTTTTTTTGATCACTAATATTTCAGCAAATAATGGCAACATACAAAACTCAAACTTGAATGAGTTCCTACCTGCCAAGTACCTATTCTAAGAAAACCTTTTAAAATTGTATAGGATTATGTTTTTACATTTTACCGTTAGAAAATAAAAGTAAAAAATAATTGAAAACCTGTTCAATAAATTAACATCAAAACTTACAGGAATATTTAAGGTATATTAATATGAAAATCTGCAAACCAGCACCAGGTAATAACTCAACACATATTTGCAAAAAGGCAGACAAATAAACCAAGAGACAATCAGTTAACACCTTGCAGTTCCATGCGCTCCGTTATGATTTGCCACCTCATCAAATCTAACAGTGCATTATGATTTCCCACGATTCACGGTTATCATATTTTGTACTGAGGTTAATGCACTGGATTCATCCAAGGTCGCCAAGCAGATCGACGACGACGCACACCGTTAGGTTGAGGGTTAACAAGTTAAGTATTTTTAAGTTAGTCTTAGGTAGACGTTAGCACGGAACGGTCGAATAAAATTAACATTACGAAATTAAGAATAATCTGATTTTTATTTGAATTGTAAGTCGAACAGTTGGGCCAGCCCCTCGGGGGTTGGCGTTCGCATTTTCTTTGATCCAACGGATTAAGGATCCGTTTATTGGCGCCCGAGCAGGGACTGGCAAACTGCATCCTTTTCGCCTAGGAATCAATTTTGAGCTCAGTACGCTTCATCGAAGTGAACGCAATTATAACCATGGGAACACAGTTGCCATTCTCTGCTCGTGCATAAAATTTCACATACACATGGGAATGGGAACATGTGATTATTCCAAATGGCTAAAGGATGTGGTGCGGAGTTGATCGTGCCATTAGTAGGACACTTTAAAAGTCCAAACGGGATAACACGACACTTTCATGCCAGTTCTCCTTTTTGAACTCTTCGCGACATTCGACGCGATAAAATACTAAAAACCCGATTTTATTTTATTTTCAGATTGAAAAGCAAAAACCGAATTAGAAAAACTCAAACCAAAAACATGCTCATAGTGTGAGTGAAAAAAATAAAATAAAAATGAAAAATAAAATATAAAAAAGGAAATATGTATAATATATTTTTTTGTGTGAAAGTTCAAAAACTTGTGCCAAAATAAAATTGTGTGTGTGTTTAAACTAATTAAGGAAAGTTGTGCGCTAAAGTTTTTTTTTTTCCTTTAAAAAGGAAGCACAGAATATAATTATTTTCTTTTGCAAAGAGCTTCATAAAAAGCTATAAATTTTTTTGTCTTAATATAAAACCTGTGTTCTGGATAATAAGGTAAGCCTTTTTAATACTTTTTAACAAAAATGGATCAAATTTCGCAACAAATTGTGGAACTGACTGGTGCAGTTAGCACTCTAATTGGCCAAATTAAAGGCTTAGAAAGAAGGATACAAGTTGTTGAAGAAAAAGCAACTGTGTCAGGTACTTCGGTGGGTGCTCTAGGTAATAATTGAATTTTCGAACTCAGCCCTCCTCAAACGGAGGCTGAACTCAGGGAGATCAGTAAACTACCTGATTGCGTCAAAGAGCTGCAGGTTTTTAACGTAAATCCTACACAGTATGTCTCTTGAATACATGCTGTGGAGGGTATCCTTTAAAACTACGACATCGTTAGGACGAAGCCCCTTTACAGGGCAATACTGCAACACTTTCGAGGGAAAATTAGGGGCCCTGCTGATGCTGCATTAATTAGTTATAATATCTTTGACGGCGATTGGCTCGACATGAAAACTTGTTTGTCACTGCATTATGCAGATAAACGAGACTTGTGAACTCTCGAGCACCAGTTGAATCAACTAGCGCAAAAAGGAACCAAGCTTGACGAATTTTGTGCTGCCGTTAACCACCAACTTTCGTTAATGGTTAATAAAATAAAAACAGAGTCATATAGCGAGGAGACGATAAAAGCACTGGGTGAAACATACCGGAATAGGGCATTGGATGTGTATGTGAGAGGCCTTAACGGCGATATCTCAAAAATGCTCATGATTCAAAGACCCCAAACCCTACCGGAAGCATATTCTGCCTGCTTAGAGATACAAAATCTCAATTACAGGAACAACTCCATTCATTCTTCCTCTTTCTCCAATACAATTACAGCTCCAGTGAACCAGAGTTTCAGGAGCCTAGAGCATAAACCCTATTTACATCCAAGGAGGCCCCAACAAAGTTTTACGGGAAGCACCAATCGGTTTATGCCCAGCTCTCGTCAAGAAAGTGTTACTCCACCGAAGACTGGACCAAAGCCATTCGAAAAAATGGACTGCGATCAGTCTGCTAAAAGTAAACAGGTAAACTATATCAATCGGCCAAAAAATGAAAATCCATTCAAGCGTAGGGGAAATTCTGATAATTTCCCAAATAAACAACAACACTTATATAACATCAAAGCAGAAGATGATGGTGATTTGGAAGAGTACCACGCTTGTGCAGAAGATGCCACTACGGAAGAAATAAATTTTATGACAGGGGGCCATCCAGCGTACCATACTTAGAGTATGTGACCAAGGATGGGGTATTGTTGAAGTTTCTTGTTGATATGGGGGCCAACAAAAACTTCATAAGTTTCAAAATCGACCAGCCCTCAACCTCGCTTGAAGAACCTTTCTCTGTTAAGTTTGCTGCTGGTAAAATAAAAATATCTGAATATGTCGAGGGAAGATTCTTTTCCAAAATCGGTAACGATACCTTAATCAAATTCTTTGTCCTGCCTGGACTTGATTCTTTCGACGGAATCATCGATAGGAAAAATAATCTACTGACGATAAAATCGAATACAAAGATTCCACTTAAGGCAAAAATATCACGACAAGTAAATGTTGTCTTTAGTGAAGATCTTTCGTGTGAAGATAGGTAAAGATTAATGTCTTTAGTTGAGAAATACGAATCACTCTTTGGACCAATTAACGTTAACAAAATAAATGACACGTCAATCCAAGCTGAAATAAGAACAAGTACAGGCGAGCCTATATATAATATAAAGAGCTATCCATACCCATCATGTCTAAGGGAAGTAGTAGAGGAAGAGATAAATAAACTTCTAGAGGAAGGGATCATAATGCCCTCTAGAAGTCCTTACAATTCCCCAATTTGGGTTGTACCCAAGAAACCCAAAGCTAATGGTGAGAAGCAATACCGAATGGTCATCGACTACAAAAGACTCAACAGCGTGACTATTTCGGACGCATATCCTATAACGGATATACACTGCCCGACAACCGATTAGCGCCCCCCCTAATCTTTCAGTGTAAATGCATATAACTCAGAACTTTGAATGTGTTTCATGCTTAATCTTTTTTTTTTTATTCTCCTCTATTTGCCCTCGCTCTAAAAAATAACTTGAGTTCTGGAAATGAGCCGTTATGTTGTTATGCTTTGTTCTGTCAAATGTGACAAAAATTAATGCATTTTTTTTTGCGACAGCCGATTAGCACCTTAACGTTTTACTTTTAAATTTTGCGTGTAAGTTGTAGTATTTTTCTTATTAAAGTTATAATTAGTTTATTTTTGATCATTTTCAATTAAACTTAGTAAATATGGGAAAAGCAAAAGCGTTAAATGAGTTCGAAAAGGCCAAAATCAAGGCTTATAGTGAGTGTGGCCAATCAATCCACCAAATTTAAAAAAAAATTAATCGGAGTCGTAAAGTTATTTCCTCATTCTTACGCAATGAGCATAACTATGGAAAGAATATGAAGGGCCCTTCTGTGATTACAGCAGCTGACAAGCGAATTATTTTGAGACACGCGTCCAATTTGCACGACTCTGCAGCCAAAATTAAAGAAAAAACCGGTGTAAATGCAAGCGTGCGGACTGTGCAAAGAATTATTTCTAATGCTGAACATTTAAAACGTCTAAAAATAAAAAAAAAACCACCTCTTAACCAACTTCGAAAGACGCAACGCCTCGATTTCTGCAGAGCGCATATGACCTGGACGAAGGAGTGGAAGCTTGTAGTCTTTTCAGACGAAAAAAAATTTAATTTGGAGGGTCCCGATGGCTATGCTTTTTACTTTCACGATCTTCGAAAGGAAGAGCATACTTTGGATCGACTGCACAGCCGTGCTGGTGGTGTCATGGTATGGGGAGCCATTACCTACTATGGCACCATAGAATTGCGATTTCTTACTCGTCGTATGAATGCCACAGCATACAATGGTTTATTGAGAAAGGCTTTCCCTGCAATCAAGGATATTTTTGGGCCCTTGAAATGGAAGTTCCAGCAGGATAACGCCCCTATCCACACCTCTAGGCTCGTAAAATCATGGATTGAGCTTCAAAAGGTGCCCTTATTAACCTGGCCGCCATACTCGCCCGACCTCAACATTATAGAAAATGTTTGGGGATGGTTAGCACGCAAGGTATACGAGTCTGGAACCCAATATCAAACTGAATCGGAACTCATTGAAAGAATAAAAAGTGCCTGGGAGACTATTTCACTGGACTATATAAAGAAATAATATGACTCCTTACCCAACAGGATGTACGAGGTCATAGTTAACCGTGGTGGAACAACACATTATTAATTCTTTTATAATTAAGTTATAAATTTAAGGAATTAAAATAAAAAAAATATTTAGTGGTATTCTCTGTCTATTTTCTTATCTTATTTGACGTTTTCAAGTGGGGGTTCTAATCAAATGTCCGAAAAAAAGAGGTGGATTTCTCAAATTAAATTCTTTAAAATTCTGTTAAAATATTATTAATTGAGTTACTACGTTAAATTTAATTTCTTTTCGCGTATAATGTTATAAACTTTCATTGGCAAAAAATTCATTTCAAACGTTTAATTTGATTAGCTGATATTTAGCTCCAAAGACAAGAAGCATGGGGGGCGCTAATCGGTTGTCGGGCAGTGTAAATGCTACTCTTGCTAGTTTAGGGGATGCTAAGTATTTTACAACTCTAGATCTGACCTCGGGATTTCACCAATTCCCAATAAAACCCTCAGACATTCCTAAGACAGCCTTCTCCACATGAATGGCAAGTATGAGTTCTTGAGACTGCCATTCGGCCTCAAAAATCCACCAGCTATATTCCAACGTACGATTGACGATGTGCTTAAGCCATTCATAGGAAAAATTGGCTATGTTTATATCGATGATATAATCGTCTTAAGCAAGAATGAAGAACAACACCTGCAAAATCTTGACATGGTCCTTAAAAGGCTTAACGAGGCACACTTGAAAGTCAATCTTGAAAAAAACCATTTCATGGACACTAGTGTAGAGTTTCTCGGCTACGTAATAACAGCTGATGGTGTATTACCAGACAAGAAGAAAATCGAGGCTATTCAAAATATACAACCCCCAATCAATCTGAAAGAACTCAAATCATTTCTTGGACTTACCTCCTACTACAGGAAATTTATTCGGGATTATGCCAAGGTCGCTAAGCTTTTGACTAACTTAACAAGAGGCGAAAATGCCCAAGTCAAAGCCAACCAGTCAAGGCATATCCCAATAAAATTAGATGACCGTGCTATGGAAGCCTTCAATGACCTACAAGAACTCCTTACTTCCGCTGAAGTTCTGGCATTCCCAGACTTCAATAAGCCATTTTTCCTCACTACTGATGCTTCAAACATAGCCATTGGTGCAGTTTTGTCTCAAGGAGATGGGGGCAAAGAAAGACCCACTATCTTCATTTCAAGATCCCTTAGTGGTAGTGAGGAAAGCTATGCCACAAATGAAAAAGAAATGTTGGCGATAGTTTGGGCATTAGATAATCTTAGATTTTATTTATATGGAGCGAAAAAAATCCAAATATTCACCGATCATCAACCGCTTACTTATGCCTTGGGCAATCGCAACTACGACGCGAAGCTAAAGCGTTGGAAAACCAGAATAGAGGAATATAATTGCGAACTAATTTATAAACCGGGAAAGTCGAATGTAGTAGCGGACGCGCTCTCAAGACTTAAAATTGATAACGGCCACTCAACCGTCTCAGCGAAAGCTCAGCGAAAGCTGAAACGGAATGCCACGTGAATGCGTTACAAAATGACTCCTCCACAGAATCTGCCTCTGAAAAAAATTCTATCATAAACGATGACAGATCTCAAACCGACACGGTCTTAGAGCACGTCCCCTCTACAGAACCTCCCTCTGAAGAATCTGCTTCCACTGGATCCACCAATGAAACAATGCACAGTGCTGTGCAAGATGCAACGGATCTGATTCCACATGTGGAGGTACCTCTTAACGTTTTCCGGAACCAAATAATTATTAACGTAACGAACTCTACTGTTGATTCTTATGAGGAACCACATCCCGGTTATGCTAGACAACATTTCACAACTCCATATTTATATAAAGAAGCCCTAACAGACGTCCTTAAGGAGATATTAAAGCCCAATATTATTAACGGTCTCAAAATTCCCGAGCCCTGCATGGAATTTTTGCAAGAAGTCTATTTGGAAACTTTTTCTGGATATAAAATCAGACCGACCCGAAGATTGGTAAAAGATATCACGGACGAGAATCAAGTTTGGGAACTCATTAGTAAAGAACATAAGCATAAGCACATAGAAATGCTCGAGAGAATATAGAACAGCTCCTTGAAAAATACTACTTAACAAAAATTAATAGCTTAATAACACGTTACGTAAAGTCCTGCGACATCTGTCTCACCAACAAATATGATCGGCATCCGACAACTCCAATGTTTCAGCCTACCCCAGTTCCGTCTTACCTTGTGAAATACTGCACATGGACATTATGGAAATCCAGGGGGAAAAATTCATCTCATGTATTGATAAATTCTCTAAATTTGCCAAACTATTTCACATAAGGAATAATTCTTCTATCCATCTAAGAGACAAAGTGATTAAAATCCTTCACTACTTCACTGTCCCGAGGATATTAGTCACTGACAATGAGAGAAGTTTTCTAAGACCTATAATGGTCAATTTCATAAGAATGCTTGATATTGAGATGTATCAGACTCCCGTCAACCGAAGTGAAGTTAATGGCCAAGTCGAGAGATTTCATTCAACGATTCTAGAAGTCTATCGATGCTTGAAGGCTGAGCACAAGGAGTTGAAACTTAGAGAATTACTAAATATCTCTGTCGATCGATACAACAACACAATCCACTCTGTGACTGAGCGAAAACCATCTGACATGTTTTTCAATAGGAGTACAAGAGTGAATTTCCAAAATATGGCTAATTTTAGATTAAGCGTTAATCAGGAACTTAGAGAAAAAATACGACAGAAACAAAAAATAAAAAATGCATGGTAGGTGCAGTAAAAAAGTCATTTCCAAAGAAATTTAAAAAGGACGATATAGTTATGGTGACCATATTTTATAATACCGAATAATGAACGAATAATAGAATATAATTTAAAGCTGTAAGGAATTAAGGCTTTACTTTAAATCTAGACTAAGTTGTTCTATCAGCACTTTTTTTCAAGTGTTTTTCGAAATTGATTTTCCAAATCGTTTATGGAAAAACAATTCATGAATTTGTTGTATTTCACATCAACAGTCGATTTTTTTCCAAAAATTTGTACTTAATATGCAAGTCGCCATTATCCATGGCCATCGTGAAGAACCAGGTAAGTCGAGATACCTGAAGTGAATTTTTATTTTTTAAAATTTGTTGAATAAATAGTTAACAATTTTTAAAAAAAATTTGACTTCATCTAATACTTTCTTTATATATTTGAAAATACGTGATGAACACTTGTTTTGACATAAGTCAGATTTTGTCAATGTTATTAAACATTGACCCCGATCTTCCACAGGAGATGGCCAAAAAAAACCCAGAGTCGACAGAAAAAATTCATATGCAGTTTTTGAAGGCTGAATAAGTACATCAAAAATATGTTATCGTTAGATCGAAAAACCGTCAGAGGTCATTAATATTAAGAGATTAAAAGTTCGAATTTACATTGATGCAAAATCTGTTCAAAACAGTATTTTAGGAATAGTTTGTGGGTGATAATGGTTAAGAAAGTTTGGTATTTATTGTTGAATATATACAAAAAACGAAACAATGAAATGGAGTAAGCAAAAACTATTATAACTATAGCAAAAATCTACGATTTCAAGCTATATCTAGATACTTGAATGTGAAGTAGGAACAAATAATTTTAGACTTAGTAGGCTATTTTTTTTATTGTTTTTAGTGTTATTTATTGAATTTTTGTTTTTGTTTCTTTTCATTGTGATCTAAAAGCTTTATGAGTTTTTGGATTTTTTTTTAACTTGACCTTTGGTTTTTGCATCTTAACTACCTACCTTTTTTTTTTTTTGAAAAACTACCATTTTCTTTTTTTTGTTTAAATTGCTGAAAACGACCATTGTCTGAATCAGAAAAATCGTTGATACCTCACACACAGCTTCTTTTATACCATTTTATCAGCTATCTTTTATACTTAAAAAAAAATATGAAGGGGGTTTTTACATACCTAGTCGTATTTGGTGGCTCATAGCTCATATGCAAGATGGATTTCGGGGTTGCCCTTTTAGTGATGTCAATTGCTTATTATAAGGTACCCATTGGCTAACATTTCGTTCTTGTCGATTCTGGGTTTTTCGTCCATACATTTTTGGCCATCTCCTTTATTTGTGTTTGAGTTACCTGGTTCTTCACGACCGGCACGGTATAAGCGTGGTCTCCTCTAAGTGGTATTAGGGTTAACATTTTCATAGATAACTTCAAGTAATATTTACACATTTCAATTTGAATACACCAGAGACAGCCAAAACGTTTTTTAAATTTTGAATGGTTTATGGACTACTCAAAATTCAAGTCCAAAAATTTATTTGGAATACAGAACATAATAATGAACAACTTCTAAAACACTGAACATTTATATGTTTTTGTATACACAATAATTTATAATGAACACTGTCTTCAAATACAGAACTGTTCATTTTAATAATGAAGGGATGGTCACCGTAGATATAGTCTATACTTCCTTCAAGAAAATTCAGGGCAAACATAAGCCCCTGTATCGAAAAGAAGTGGTGGCAAAAGACAACAACGTCACTATTATAACAGACACAGGTCGCAAAATACATAAGCCGCAACTTAAAAATACATAACCCGTGTTTTTTTGGCATTCTATAAATAGTATAGTTGAAAATTCCCAAGAAAACGCATCGGCAGTAGCCAGATTTTTGTATTTAAAAATTGGTACAACTGAAAGAAGACCTGTCAGAATAATAATAATAAAAAAAAAAAACACAAATAGAAGAAAGTTTTGTGAAAATCAAAAGTTAAAATTAACTTCAGCAAAAAAAAACTAACTAATGGACAATTTTCAAGAAGATATGGTAAGAAAATCTGGCTGTCGATTTCAAAGTTTTAACCAAACAATTTGACATAAAATAAAAACTTCAAGAAGGGGGTTTGTTCGTAGACTACTACATTAACATATGGTGTTGAAGCGAGCTTGAAGCTCACCTCAATTCTTTGTATACCTGAATCGAGTTGAAATGAGCTTGATTCGGCTCGATTCCGGTCGGGGATCGGAGTCGAGTCAAAATTTGTGAAGAAAAACCTGTGTGGAGGAGTTGGTTTTACAGATAATGCATTATGGTCTGTTTATTTGTATGTTTGTGTACAAAAAATATAGTTTTGTTGTAATCAAATTAAAAAAAAAAAAATTGCACATGGAGTAGGTAGCATATTCTTATATGGTGCTGAACTATTCAGTTCTTCTTTGTTTATCACGAATCAAACTATCTCACTTGCACTTCATAAGAAACATAGAAACACCATTTGCATTTTAGAAAGTGCTGTCAAACTTAATCATTTTTAAATCTTCTTGTGCGGTGGAAACACCAAAAAGATTTATTTAATATTAACTGAGATAAACCTTTGGTGGACACATAGCAAAAATTAATTATCTTTTCTATTGTTTTCTCTTGCAAAATAAGCCCAGTTAGTCCATTTTCATTAACAAAACTAAATAATATCAACAGTAACAGATTGATTTTTTTCCCCAATGGAAAACACATGATTTCAAATGCACAACTACTCAACGAACACAGCCATCGAGATACAAATGCAATATCAATCGTACCAACATTTGAGAACCAAATCACATAAGATCCATTCGAGACTCGTATAAATGTCAAAAACCCATCCGTAGTAAGATTCTACTTTAACTTTTATCGGTAGTATTCATACTGCGGATATTGTTTTTATTATTCGTGTAAAATCCTACTATACTATTGATAGATTTTCCAACAAAACACGGGTATAGTTATTAAGCACAAAGAAGAAAACACACACATACAACCACACATGTAAAATAAAGCACATATATGTATATGTAACTAAAATTTAACAAGTAGACTATGTTCATTAAAATACATATTTTAAAGAAAAACACGCATTACTCACATGTGTTCACGGTTGCCGCTGTGCGACTTAAGTCGCATTTTGACCCCTTTTATTGCCTCTTGCGACCATGAGACGACTTTTTAAAAAACTAGCTCTTTTTACCCTTTTTAATAAATCTTGCGACTTTTTTGACCCCATCTCTAGAAATTTGTATGAACAAGTTTAATTGCTTGGCTTTTTTCTTAGAAACAAATTTCAATTTTCCATTTATATGAAGAAAATATATATTATATGATTTGAAATCGGCTTCGTTCATCGGGATCGTAAAAGGTCAGTGAATTTGAGTCAAATCTTTCTAGGTACCTATACCTTTAAAATGCAATTAGATTTTTCTATTTTCTGCACATAAACGTAGTAACTGCCCAGTAATTAAGTTTTGAAATATTCCCCACATTTTTTCATATTTGCCTATATGGCACGAATGCAGACAAACAAAATTGAGGTATATCTTATAGTAATCAAATATGTATGTCATTGCGATGATAGAGAGTCCCAAAAATGTATGTCACAATAATTCTGTCTTTCTCTTTCTACCTCCACCTGAAACCACTGAAACGATTTCTTGAAATTTTGAAGTTAAGATTTGTTGGTGACTCCCTAGAAATTTTGGTTCAAAATAACGGTACCGTACTTGCCATACAACCGTTAAGGAAAAACTTGAAAAAAAAGTCTTTGATTTTCTTACTAACGCCTCCAACGATTTTAATCACTTTTGTTTTTAAAACCTTTTAGATGTTAATAATATTGCATATCAAAATTAAAAAAAAAAAGATTTTGGATTTGTTAAAAATTATTATTTTTTGGAGTATTCAATATATAAATACTTTTTTTCCATAGTTTTTTCGTTATTACTTTGTCATTTTCCAAAGTTCAAATATGATAAGGACAACTCACGTCCATTTAACATCTAGCTAGAGTCTAAACGAGTAAACCGATTTTTTTTTCAAAATTAAAATATTTATAAAATGCTCTTAAAAAAAAATATGCACAAGGTTTGAATAAAATTGGTTAACGGTTTTATGCTCTGACTCGATGTTGTGAACCGTGGCTGTGAAGAAGCAAATTAATCTTTGGACTTAATATTTTTACGAAAACTACAGATTTAATTGAGTTTGGGAAGTTGAATAGAATTTGAATGAATATAAGAACTGATTTTTTGTTATGGTCAATTGTTTTAGAAAGAAAACTATGTACAAACAAAATTGTTTACTTTCTTTGCGATTTATACGTATTCTGATTGTTTTTGTTATTTATCAAACATTTTCTTAGTGCGGCTTTTTTTTCCTCGTGACCCTTTTAAATGCGACCTTTTCAAATTCCTCGGCGGCAACACTGCATGTGTATCATATAATAAAATTATATTATGTACTATCTGGCCTGGTTCACACGAGATTGTACCGCACGTTTTTTATCGCATTCGGTTTTTTCCGAACAAATATCGGGTGTTCACACGATATTTATATTTATTCGCTTAAAAATCGAATAGCTGCAGTATAATGAAAATGTATGGAAAAGTTTGAATTTGTGAAGTATTTTATTTTTATCTTTTTAAAGACAAGGGCTAGAAAGCAGAAATTTGGATGGATGATAGAAATTATTGATTTAAATATGAATTAAAAAAATAAGAGTCCTAGAATACCGTTGGACGGAGATAACGGCAATATTTCACATATGAACTCATATCTCTTTAGTGCATTGATAAATTTTCTCGTTGTTTTTAAATGTCACATATAAATAGAATTACAGTTATTTTGATACCTCATTCATTATCCTTCGTGGTATATAAGCGACACAATCTTGATTTTAAATTGATCAAAAAATTAAAACAATTGCATTGAAATTACCTGCTTTGACCATTGTCCACGACCATCCACCAGCGAGAAGATCCCGTTATCTACATGAAATTTTTGTATTAAAATTTGATATGGATGGCTTTAAAAAATTATAGCTCCCGTTCTACTGATTAGATCTTCAAGGTTAAGGTCCTTAAAGAAAGCTGACATAACGGGCTATATTGTGTAAGAAATTATTGAGAAGGGGCCAACATTTTCATACAAAAGGGGTGAATTAAGCCCAATTCAATTCCATTTATTTTATTCTAAATTAAAATGTCGATGAAAATTTTTATAATTTTGAAAAACTAAAAACGCATATATATTGCCTCATTCCTCTTCTTTATTTTAAGACCTTAACCTACAAGATCCAATGAGTATCACCGGAGTTATAATTTTTTTAAATCAACCATATCGGTCGATAAATTTTTTTTGTGTACATCAGCTTTTCTTTCCACTGAAGCTCATTCGATGCCAACGAACAAATACCCAACGTGGATTTTAACCGTGTGAACGAGACTATATAAAACTATACGCCACTGGAAGACGATACGTCGCAATTCATTCGTTTTTTTTGATAAGTCCGTTGAGTATTCGATAAAAGTACTTAGCTGAGTACGTTTTCTTGCCGTACAAACGTCGTGTGAAAGGCTCTATGCAAAATATATACGCCACTGCTCATTCGCATGGATTTATACTGCAAAAAATTGTGCGGTACAATCTCGTGTGAACCAGGCCTAACTATACATGAAAAACAAAGTTTATGAAAAAACTTAAGAACATATTTCATGTTGTATGTATATGCGAATATAAAATACAAATTAGAGGTACTACAATATATATACATTAGGGTGGTCCTTATTTAGGGTTTTTTTTGAAAATCCAACTTGGATAGGCATCAAATGACTCTAAACGGAGAAAAAAAATTTCATAATTTTTTCAGATTTTTATTCCACCCCCCCTGGTCTCCCTTTTTTCACTTCAAGGTACAAATAATGGAGTTAGGGTGATTCTCATAACACGCAAAAAAAAAAGTTACGTTTGAAAATTATTTTTTTCAGAAACTATTTACAATAAAAACTTGATTTAAAAAATATATTAGAGACTGGATTCATGGCTTTAAAAAAAGCTATAGCATGCCATTGTAAGTGGTCCCGTTGTTTTTTAATAATTTTTTTTCTATTTTTGGTCAAATTTTTAGAAAATTACCCCTCCTGCCTGAACGGGGGGGAATAGACCCCCCTTCCAATACGATTTTTTTTTCGTCTGAATCTAATCTATAAGTTCTGACTTTTTTTTTGCGTGTTATAAGAATCACCCTAACTCCATTATTTGTACCTTGAAGTGAAAAAAGGGAGACCAGGGGGGTGAAATAAAAATCTGAAAAAATTAGGGAAATTGTTTTTCAATGTTTTGAATCGAATGAGGGCTATCCAAGACAGTGTCCAATTTAAGGACCACCCTAATATACATACATATAAAAAAATAATAATAATAAAAAAAGGGCAATGGCACCCAGTATGCAAAAATTTAAATAAATCTTTATAACATGCATTAATTATGCACAAAGTATTCATGGTATACATATTATATTAAAAATTTTAAGATCTTGCATTAATAGTATAGCAATATTTTTTTTTAATATTTTTATCAAATTTAAGTACTTCAATCTTCTTTTTACTTTAGCATAATCTTAATTAATAATTAACTTTAAGTCAAATTTATATCACTATTTAACATATTATACAGCCTTTTATTTATAACGGTCGTGTTCAGCATCTTCGAATACAAATCTCCAATGGTCACTATCAAAGAAGGACAGGGATGGATCATAGATGGACACTTCAAACTGGTACACATGATTCGATTGGACAAATTTGAAGAATTGTTGAGTAAAGTAACAAAAACTGTCGAAACGGAAATCAAGTGGCCACATCCAACAAAGATATGCATAGACGAACTTCTTGTCTTAAAAAAAGAAGTCGACAATATCGTTCGTGCCTGTAAAATGGCGAGAAGCGGAATTGTGAATACGAATCTCCTGGACCAAGAAGAAATAAACAAGGTCATCAGCGAAGTGGACCCGCCCGTCTACACCAACGATTCCTTGTTGCTTTATGTTCTTTCAATGCCTAAGGTTAGTGGAGCCGAGTACAACCTGCTACTGACCAGAGCATCAATTATTGAAGAAAAATAAGTAGGCTTACCCTTTTCTAGAATTTTGGCCAACCATGAGGAAACTTATGGCATAACATCCAATGGCCTCAATATTGGTATTATGACAGTTCTCTTAGAAAAACTTGATGAAGATGGATGCATCGTCCGGCTACTGAAAGGAGGACATGCCAGTTGTACAATACGATCTAACACAGCCATGGTTATGGAGCTGATCAAAGACGACACCATATTCCTAAAAAACTTAAATGGGGAGTTAGCTAGTAAAGGGATCCAGAGAAGGATTTCTGGTGCATATCTGATTCAACTTCACAACGAATCAATCCAACTGAATAACAGGACGTTTGCTAGTCTGATAACGACTTCACTTCAGGCCTTACCACCGGTTCTAACAAACACTTCCATGATCGAGCATAAGATCGATATCGAATATCTGCGCAACATGGGTATTGACAACATCAAAGTGCTTAAAGGTCTAACAAATAGGCTCAACGCATATACGGTTACCGATGCGGCGATAATTCTAATATTTGCGGCTGTGTTCTTCATGGTTTGGCGTAAGGTGTATATGAAAGTCGCCTTACTTTGAATACAAATAGTACTACCCACACCACTTAATCCCAGATTATCAACTTAAAGCTTTAATCTACGGGACGTAGATTTTTGAAGGGGGAGGAGTTAAAACCTTGCAGTTGCACGCGCTCCGTTATGATTTGCCACCTCATCAAATCTAACAGTGTATTATGACTTCCCACGATTCACGGTTATCATATTTCGTACTGAGGTAAATGCGCCGGATTCATCCAAGGTCGCTGCCCAAGCAGATCGACGACGACGCACACCGTTAGGTTGAGGGTTAACAAGTTAAGTATTTTTAAGTTAGTCTTAGGTAGACGTTAGCACGGAACGGTCGAATAAAATTAACATTACGAAATTAAGAATAATCTGATTTTTATTTGAATTGTAAGTCGAACAGTTGGGCCAGCCCCTCGGGGGTTGGCGTTCGCTTTTTTGTTGATCCAACGGATTAAGGATCCGTTTATTCAATCAAAAAAATTGTTTTTTTTTGTGATTTTCTAAACGGCGAAAGAAAATCCATAAAATCCTTAAAGATTCCTTTAGAATACATATTCCAGTTTTTAGAACCGCCCTTCAATTTTGTATTTTTTCACTATTTGCTTAAATATTAGTGACCAAAGACTAAGGTATCTCTTTCAGTTTAAGGCAGATATCTCAGCCAAAACAAAATTTTACACCAACACAAAATAAAGATAAGTGAAGCTGAAGCTGAAAAAACATTTTACATGACTTAGACCCGTTTGCTGATACGATACTTAAGCATTTATGTTCTACTTAAAAGCTTATGTTCTACTTTTTCCTCTGCGTAAACTGTCATATAAGCGCTTATGTTCTACTTAAAAAATTAGAAAAATTAAACAGTAAAAAACACTTAGAAATTTGTATTTAAATCTTCTTAAACTTCATACTGATCACTTTTCAATGATTTTTTTTTCCGTTTGTATGTATATACACCAAATCGGTTTTTATAAACATACATGTAGCATCTCATTTCATTGCTTTAAACCCTAGTACTCGCAAAAGCTTACGAACATAATCCGACTGAATTTTAAACACCAATTTTTTCGTTTCCGCATTCAGAGATATTTATGTTTTTTTGTCTTCTACGCACTGCAGAGAAATAACAGTCACAACTATTTACAGGGCCGGATTAAAAGGTCTGGAGGCCCTGGGGCAACAATCAGTATCAATCATTAAAAATTTCAGTGACAAGTTTCAAAGATAGCTATAACTGGTGCCTTATTTCACTGGCACCTCGAAAGACTAATCCGCATTCAGCAATTAATTTTTTAGTAGCTCCTTGCTATAGTTATTTTTGTGCCTCTTGCCTCGCTACCTCTTGATCGAAGTGTCCTGTGACTTTTCCCTGTTGCACTAAACTCATTACTAATTTCAAATGATGACGATCAGATGCATGCCTTCTCACTGAGTTTGATATTTTAAGTGGACTTTAACTAACACGCTTAACAATATATTTTCCCCGTAGTTGGAGAAAAGAAGGCCTGAATTGACAGTCTCTTAATTTTTATTGTGCCGTTTAAACGAATTCTTTGAACATTTCCAAAGAAAGTTGAAACTTTTTCGCGATACTTCATCGCAAGTTCTGTGGAAACTTTTTCAGCCCAATATTCTATCATTTTATTTGCTACACTGTCTAGGCCAAAAACCAATGTCATTGTTGAGACCAAAAAATTCTGCTTGCTCTTGATTCTGGTAATCAATTTTAGAAAAAGGCTTAAGAAAAGATGCACCAGAAAAAGACCATAACTATGGGGGTTAAGAATAATGCAGTTACGTGCATGCACTCAAAAAATAAGAGATGAAAGCAGGAGTGAATTGAAAGTAATTATTTCAAATTTGAATTAACGAATGTTATTACCTTTTGATTATAATATTCCAGTCCCATTAAAATGTAACGGATGGTGTTTTGTTTCTACTTCGCATAAGGGTGATGATTTGCCTTCCAAATCCATTCAGAACCACAGGATTCTCTGAAGGGAGGTGGGTTGCGAAGTAGAGTGTCAGTCGGCTGAGTACGCGCAGGCATGCTCGCGAAGGCCGAAGGCTAGATCGTCGATGGGGTGGGAACTTGTACCAACCACTGGACCTGCCGTATCTTAATAACATGCCTAGACAAAAAAAAATCAAATTGGGCTCTAAGTCCTTGCAAGTTTTCCATACAACAATTTTCATAACAACCATTATTTTGGAAACCAGAGATGTTTTAGTTCCCGGAGTGTACCCTCCCACAGTTCAATCCTCAGGAGAATTAAACGCCATGGCTACCGCACCACTCATCATCGAGTCGCGATAACCCTAATGTAATGCTACATTTCCACCTAACGCTAATCTGAGATTTAATAAGATTTACCGCAAATCTCCTTAAATCTTGAGATTTACCATACAAATTTATTTCGTTAATCTTGAAGATTAGAAATAATCTTGTTAAATCTTCCTAGGACAAATACTTTTACAAATTGAACTAACCTATTCCGGTATTGCGCTGAAGGATTCATTTATGACTGAATTCAGTTCTTCACAGAGGAAACATTCTATCCTCACTTCCTCTTTATGAGAACAAATGACATACCATTTACATTTTAAAAGGGGCTGTCAAAGTAAATCTTTTTTAAATCTTTTTGTGTGGTGGAAACACCAAATAGATTTATTTAATCTGAACTGAGATAATCCTTTGGTGGAAACATAGCATAAGACTATTTAGGTCTACTGCCCAGTGGCGGATCCAGAGGGGGGGCTATAGGGGCTGAAGCCCCCCCCCCCACGGCTGATTCAGAAGAGAGTTAGGCAAACAAAACTAAGATTGTGGCAACAAAATTTACATGTGAGCTGTGTTTTTCCAAGCCCTAGGGAAATTGAACGAATTGAGCCATATTAGGCGTTTTCCTTTGGAAGTGGCGAAGTACTTGCAAGTACTTTGCTAGCTTTTTTCAATGGAACACATCAAACTGCTTTCCCATGTAAAATGTATCTACTCGCACATGAGAGCATGTGCAGTTCGTAGTACTAGATTAGTGTTTTCATCTACTCATAAGTACTTTGCCACCTCCAAAGGAAAACGGCTATTATATGCAACTGTGTTTTTTCCGAGGCCCCAACAGAATTGGATGAAAAAAGGCGATTACATAAAAAATCAAATGGCTCTATTTATTTCAAGCCCTAAAGGTATTAGACGAAAAATTGAGGCTTGGGGCTAAGCCTTTACGAAGCGTTTTCGTTTGCCTGCAAGTGAATCTGATGAAAACTTTAACACTGATAGGGCTAACAAAGGCATTAAAGAAATCCGACCAAAATAAGAGGCAAGAGCTAAAAAATTTGCATGAAAGCTGTTGTTGGGAAAAATGGAGGTTGCGACTTAACAAATTGTATGTGAGCTTTGTTTTTTCCAAGCCCCTAGGGAATCAGACTAAAGAAATAACAAGTTTGGGGCTAGTAAGTATGCATACCTAAATGCTGTTTTTTTCCAAGTTCTTATATTGAAACTAGTGAGGTTGAACTTCATGCTATTATTGTTACCTAGATTTCCTTGGGTATCGATATATCTTAAAGATCAAATTAAGTTTGACAAAATAAATCAATGTTACCTTTTTCTTCAACTCCTCTTGGTATTTTTCGGACTTAGCTGAGCCCAGATAACTTTTGGGGCTTTAGCTTAAAAACTTAGCTTCCGATGTAAAAACTCACCCTGATAAACAAATCCGACGAATGAGTCAGGCTCAATTTTGACAATTGTCTCCTAGTAAAAATGTCAAAATTCAGTCTGATTCGCTCCACAGCTCATTCGACGGATGCTATAGGTAATCTTTGATATGGATAGTTTGCATGATAACATCAAAATATTGTTTTAGAAATTGAAACTTATGTTTTTCTATCAGATTGTTTTCGTGTGCCGAAGGATATTTTGACGATTTCAAAGACTGCTTTAAGATGAAGCGATTTTTGATTTTAGTTTCTCTTGTATCTATACTTCCTTCAAGAAAATTCAGGGCAAACATAAGCCCCTGTATCGAAAAGAAGTGGTGGCAAAAGACAACAACGTCACTATTATAACAGACACAGGTCGCAAAATACATAAGCCGCAACTTAAAAATACATAGTTATTAAGCACAAAGAAGAAAACACACACATACAACCGCACATGTAAAATAAAGCACATATACGTATATGTAACTAAAATTTAACAAGTAGACTATGTTCATTAAAATACATATTTTAAAGAAAAACACGCATTACTCACATGTGTATCATATAATAAAATTATATTATTTACTATCTGGCCTGGTTCACACGAGATTGTACCGCACGTTTTTTATCGCATTCGGTTTTTTCCGAACAAATATCGGGTGTTCACACGATATTTATATTTATTCGCTTAAAAATCGAATAGCTGCAGTATAATGAAAATGTATGGAAAAGTTTGAATTTGTGAAGTATTTTATTTTTATCTTTTTAAAGACAAGGGCTAGAAAGCAGAAATTTGGATGGATGATAGAAATTATTGATTTAAATATGAATTAAAAAAATAAGAGTCCTAGAATACCGTTGGACGGAGATAACGGCAATATTTCACATATGAACTCATATCTCTTTAGTGCATTGATAAATTTTCTCGTTGTTTTTAAATGTCACATATAAATAGAATTACAGTTATTTTGATACCTCATTCATTATCCTTCGTGGTATATAAGCGACACAATCTTGATTTTAAATTGATCAAAAAATTAAAACAATTGCATTGAAATTACCTGCTTTGACCATTGTCCACGACCATCCACCAGCGAGAAGATCCCGTTATCTACATGAAATTTTTGTATTAAAATTTGATATGGATGGCTTTAAAAAATTATAGCTCCCGTTCTACTGATTAGATCTTCAAGGTTAAGGTCCTTAAAGAAAGCTGGCATAACGGGCTATATTGTGTAAGAAATCATTGAGAAGGGGCCAACATTTTCATACAAAAGGGGTGAATTAAGCCCAATTCCATTTATTTTATTCTAAATTAAAATGTCGATGAAAATTTTTATAATTTTGAAAAACTAAAAACGCATATATATTGCCTCATTCCTCTTCTTTATTTTGAGACCATGAGTATTTACATTGTTTAGCATTATGATATAGATTTAATAACCTACAAGATCCAATGAGTATCACCGGGGTTATAATTTTTTTAAATCAACCATATCGGTCGATAAATTTTTTTTGTGTACATCAGCTTTTCTTTCCACTGAAGCTCATTCGATGCCAACGAACAAATACCCAACGTGGATTTTAACCGTGTGAACGAGACTATATAAAACTATACGCCACTGGAAGACGATACGTCGCAATTCATTCGGTTTTTTTTTTATAAGTCCGTTGAGTATTCGATAAAAGTACTTAGCTGAGTACGTTTTCTTGCCGTACAAACGTCGTGTGAAAGGCTCTATGCAAAATATATACGCCACTGCTCATTCGCATGGATTTATACTGCAAAAAATTGTGCGGTACAATCTCGTGTGAACCAGGCCTAACTATACATGAAAAACAAAGTTTATGAAAAAACTTAAGAACATATTTCATGTTGTATGTATATGCGAATATAAAATACAAATTAGAGGTACTACAATATATATACATTAGGGTGGTCCTTATTTAGGGTTTTTTTGAAAATCCAACTTGGATAGGCATCAAATGACTCTAAACGGAGAAAGAAAATTTCATAATTTTTTCAGATTTTTATTCCACCCCCCTGGTCTCCCTTTTTTCACTTCAAGGTACAAATAATGGAGTTAGGGTGATTCTCATAACACGCAAAAAAAAAGTTACGTTTGAAAATTATTTTTTTCAGAAACTATTTACAATAAAAACTTGATTTAAAAAATATATTAGAGACTGGATTCATGGCTTTAAAAAAAGCTATAGCATGCCATTGTAAGTGGTCCCGTTGTTTTTTAATAATTTTTTTTCTATTTTTGGTCAAATTTTTAGAAAATTACCCCTCCTGCCTGAACGAGGGGGAATAGACCCCCCTTCCGATACGATTTTTTTTTCGTCTGAATCTAATCTATAAGTTCTGACTTTTTTTTTGCGTGTTATAAGAATCACCCTAACTCCATTATTTGTACCTTGAAGTGAAAAAAGGGAGACCAGGGGGGTGAAATAAAAATCTAAAAAAATTAGGGAAATTGTTTTTCAATGTTTTGAATCGAATGAGGGCTATCCAAGACAGTGTCCAATTTAAGGACCACCCTAATATACATACATATAAAAAAATAATAATAATAAAAAAAGGGCAATGGCACCCAGTATGCAAAAATTTAAATAAATCTTTATAACATGCATTAATTATGCACAAAGTATTCATGGTATACATATTATATTAAAAATTTTAAGATCTTGCATTAATAGTATAGCAATATTTTTTTTTAATATTTTTATCAAATTTAAGTACTTCAATCTTCTTTTTACTTTAGCATAATCTTAATTAATAATTAACTTTAAGTCAAATTTATATCACTATTTAACATATTATACAGCCTTTTATTTATAACGGTCGTGTTCAGCATCTTCGAATACAAATCTCCAATGGTCACTATCAAAGAAGGACAGGGATGGATCATAGATGGACACTTCAAACTGGTGCACATGATTCGATTGGACAAATTTGAAGAATTGTTGAGTAAAGTAACAAAAACTGTCGAAACGGAAATCAAGTGGCCACATCCAACAAAGATATGCATAGACGAACTTCTTGTCTTAAAAAAAGAAGTCGACAATATCGTTCGTGCCTGTAAAATGGCGAGAAGCGGAATTGTGAATACGAATCTCCTGGACCAAGAAGAAATAAACAAGGTCATCAGCGAAGTGGACCCGCCCGTCTACACCAACGATTCCTTGTTGCTTTATGTTCTTTCAATGCCTAAGGTTAGTGGAGCCGAGTACAACCTGCTACTGACCAGAGCATCAATTATTGAAGAAAAATAAGTAGGCTTACCCTTTTCTAGAATTTTGGCCAACCATGAGGAAACTTATGGCATAACATCCAATGGCCTCAATATTGGTATTATGACAGTTCTCTTAGAAAAACTTGATGAAGATGGATGCATCGTCCGGCTACTGAAAGGAGGACATGCCAGTTGTACAATACGATCTAACACAGCCATGGTCATGGAGCTGATCAAAGACGACACCATATTCCTAAAAAACTTAAATGGGGAGTTAGCTAGTAAAGGGATCCAGAGAAGGATTTCTGGTGCATATCTGATTCAACTTCACAACGAATCAATCCAACTGAATAACAGGACGTTTGCTAGTCTGATAACCACTTCACTTCAGGCCTTACCACCGGTTCTAACAAACACTTCCATGATCGAGCATAAGATCGATATCGAATATCTGCGCAACATGGGTATTGACAACATCAAAGTGCTTAAAGGTCTAACAAATAGGCTCAACGCATATACGGTTACCGATGCGGCGATAATTCTAATATTTGCGGCTGTGTTCTTCATGGTTTGGCGTAAGGTGTATATGAAAGTCGCCTTACTTTGAATACAAATAGTACTACCCACACCACTTAATCCCAGATTATCAACTTAAAGCTTTAATCTACGGGACGTAGATTTTTGAAGGGGGAGGAGTTAAAACCTTGCAGTTGCACGCGCTCCGTTATGATTTGCCACCTCATCAAATCTAACAGTGTATTATGACTTCCCACGATTCACGGTTATCATATTTCGTACTGAGGTAAATGCGCCGGATTCATCCAAGGTCGCTGCCCAAGCAGATCGACGACGACGCACACCGTTAGGTTGAGGGTTAACAAGTTAAGTATTTTTAAGTTAGTCTTAGGTAGACGTTAGCACGGAACGGTCGAATAAAATTAACATTACGAAATTAAGAATAATCTGATTTTTATTTGAATTGTAAGTCGAACAGTTGGGCCAGCCCCTCGGGGGTTGGCGTTCGCTTTTTTGTTGATCCAACGGATTAAGGATCCGTTTATTCAATCAAAAAAATTGTTTTTTTTTGTGATTTTCTAAACGGCGAAAGAAAATCCATAAAATCCTTAAAGATTCCTTTAGAATACATATTCCAGTTTTTAGAACCGCCCTTCAATTTTGTATTTTTTCACTATTTGCTTAAATATTAGTGACCAAAGACTAAGGTATCTCTTTCAGTTTAAGGCAGATATCTCAGCCAAAACAAAATTTTACACCAACACAAAATAAAGATAAGTGAAGCTGAAGCTGAAAAAACATTTTACATGACTTAGACCCGTTTGCTGATACGATACTTAAGCATTTATGTTCTACTTAAAAGCTTATGTTCTACTTTTTCCTCTGCGTAAACTGTCATATAAGCGCTTATGTTCTACTTAAAAAATTAGAAAAATTAAACAGTAAAAAACACTTAGAAATTTGTATTTAAATCTTCTTAAACTTCATACTGATCACTTTTCAATGATTTTTTTTTCCGTTTGTATGTATATACACCAAATCGGTTTTTATAAACATACATGTAGCATCTCATTTCATTGCTTTAAACCCTAGTACTCGCAAAAGCTTACGAACATAATCCGACTGAATTTTAAACACCAATTTTTTCGTTTCCGCATTCAGAGATATTTATGTTTTTTTGTCTTCTACGCACTGCAGAGAAATAACAGTCACAACTATTTACAGGGCCGGATTAAAAGGTCTGGAGGCCCTGGGGCAACAATCAGTATCAATCATTAAAAATTTCAGTGACAAGTTTCAAAGATAGCTATAACTGGTGCCTTATTTCACTGGCACCTCGAAAGACTAATCCGCATTCAGCAATTAATTTTTTAGTAGCTCCTTGCTATAGTTATTTTTGTGCCTCTTGCCTCGCTACCTCTTGATCGAAGTGTCCTGTGACTTTTCCCTGTTGCACTAAACTCATTACTAATTTCAAATGATGACGATCAGATGCATGCCTTCTCACTGAGTTTGATATTTTAAGTGGACTTTAACTAACACGCTTAACAATATATTTTCCCCGTAGTTGGAGAAAAAGAAGGCCTGAATTGACAGTCTCTTAATTTTTATTGTGCCGTTTAAACGAATTCTTTGAACATTTCCAAAGAAAGTTGAAACTTTTTCGCGATACTTCATCGCAAGTTCTGTGGAAACTTTTTCAGCCCAATATTCTATCATTTTATTTGCTACACTGTCCAGGCCAAAAACCAATGTCATTGTTGAGACCAAAAAATTCTGCTTGCTCTTGATTCTGGTAATCAATTTTAGAAAAAGGCTTAAGAAAAGATGCACCAGAAAAAGACCATAACTATGGGGGTTAAGAATAATGCAGTTGCGTGCATGCACTCAAAAAATAAGAGATGAAAGCAGGAGTGAATTGAAAGTAATTATTTCAAATTTGAATTAACGAATGTTATTACCTTTTGATTATAATATTCCAGTCCCATTAAAATGTAACGGATGGTGTTTCTACTTCGCATAAGGGTGATGATTTGCCTTCCCAAATCCATTCAGAACCACAGGATTCTCTGAAGGGAGGTGGGTTGCGAAGTAGAGTGTCCAGTCGGCTGAGTACGCGCAGGCATGCTCGCGAAGGCCGAAGGCTAGATCGTCGGTGGGGTGGGAACTTGTACCAACCACTGGACTGCCGTATCTTAATAACATGGCTAGACAAAAAAAAAATCAAATTGGGCTCTATGATCCTTGCAAGTTTTCCATACAACAATTTTCATAACAACCATTATTTTGGAAACCAGAGATGTTTTAGTTCCCGGAGTGTACCCTCCCACAGTTCAATCCTCAGGAGAATTAAGCGCCATGGCTACCGCACCACTCATCATCGACTCGCGATAACCCCTAATGTAATGCTACATTTCCACCTAACGCTAATCTGAGATTTAATAAGATTTACCGCAAATCTCCTTTAAATCTTGAAGATTTACCATACAAATTTATTTCGTTAATCTTGAAGATTAGAAATTAATCTTGTTAAATCTTCCTAGGACAAATACTTTTACAAATCGAACTAACCTATTCCGGTATGGCGCTGAAGGATTCATTTATGACTGAATTCAGTTCTTCACAGAGGAAACATTCTATCTCACTTCCTCTTTATGAGAACAAATGACATACCATTTACATTTTAAAAGGGGCTGTCAAAGTAAATCTTTTTTAAATCTTTTTGTGTGGTGGAAACACCAAATAGATTTATTTAATCTGAACTGAGATAATCCTTTGGTGGAAACATAGCATAAGACTATTTAGGTCTACTGCCCAGTGGCGGATCCAGAGGGGGGGCTATAGGGGCTGAATCCCCCCCCACGGCTGATTCAGAAGAGAGTTAGGCAAACAAAACTAAGATTGTGGCAACAAAATTTACATGTGAGCTGTGTTTTTCCAAGCCCTAGGGAAATTGAACCATATTAGGCGTTTTCCTTTGGAAGTGGCGAAGTACTTGCAAGTACTTTGCTAGCTTTTTTCAATGGAACGCATCAAACTGCTTTCCCATGTAAAATGTATCTACTCGCACATGAGAGCATGTGCAGTTCGTAGTACTAGATTAGTGTTTTCATCTACTCATAAGTACTTTGCCACCTCCAGAGGAAAACGGCTATTATATGCAACTGTGTTTTTTCCGAGGCCCCAACAGAATTGGATGAAAAAAGGCGATTACATAAAAAATCAAATGGCTCTATTTATTTCAAGCCCTAAAGGTATTAGACGAAAAATTGAGGCTTGGGGCTAAACCTTTACGAAGCGTTTTCGTTTGCCTGCAAGTGAATCTGATGAAAACTTTAACACTGATAGGGCTAACAAAGGCATTAAAGAAATCCGACCAAAATAAGAGGCAAGAGCTAAAAAATTTGCATGAAAGCTGTTGTTGGGAAAAATGGAGGTTGTGACTTAACAAATTGTATGTGAGCTTTGTTTTTTCCAAGCCCCTAGGGAATCAGACTAAAGAAATAACAAGTTTGGGGCTAGTAAGTATGCATACCTAAATGCTGTTTTTTTCCAAGTTCTTATATTGAAACTAGTGAGGTTGAACTTCATGCTATTATTGTTACCTAGATTTCCTTGGGTATCGATATATCTTAAAGATCAAATTAAGTTTGACAAAATAAATCAATGTTACCTTTTTCTTCAACTCCTCTTGGTATTTTTCGGACTTAGCTGAGCCCAGATAACTTTTGGGGCTTTAGCTTAAAAACTTAGCTTCCGATGTAAAAACTCACCCTGATAAACAAATCCGACGAATGAGTCAGGCTCAATTTTGACATTTGTCTCCTAGTAAAAATGTCAAAATTCAGTCTGATTCGCTCCACAGCTCATTCGACGGATGCTATAGGTAATCTTTGATATGGATAGTTTGCATGATAACATCAAAATATTGTTTTAGAAATTGAAACTTATGTTTTTCTATCAGATTGTTTTCGTGTGCCGAAGGATATTTTGACGATTTCAAAGACTGCTTTAAGATGAAGCGATTTTTGATTTTAGATTCTCTTGTGACTTCCTTTGTGCTCTAACGAAATTTTATAGAGCTCTTCCCGCGAGCAATATTCATTAAATGAAATGAAAAAGAATTTCAATTCACTTCGAACTCGTTTTCGAAATATAAAAATTAACTGTAACGGTTAATGTTTTTTTCCTTTAAAAAGTGTAATATAGGTACATTTTTGTTTTGATATGAACGAAATTCTCGTATAACTCGTAAATAGAAATTGAAGGGCAGGCAAAATTTTTGAAATTTTAACTCAACTTTTTTTCAAAAAAACAGTTAACAGTAACCTACAAATGTCAATAACTTTTCGGAGGTAGACGGCTGTCTAAAGTTAGACAAAGTACTGTAGGATGAGGTTTTATAAATCCAGCAAAAAATATTCAAATTAAAGAAAGATACCTACCTACATATTTAAGGTTCCTATAAATATATCCTTACAACTTTTCTATACGATGTGTCTTTGTGGAGAAACTGGTCAAAGCGTCTTTTCAACATAGCAGCTGCAGCTTCCTAATTACCAGAGGCTCCATTTCCAATCATAACATTTTGCAGAGTTTTTTTTATTAAGTACCTATACATATATTTTTGCACTATACAAAATCTTTTTGGGTTCAACAGCCGACTAGCGTACTTTCTGAGAAAAGAAAATTTGGGATGGTAGGGTATTCGTATATGATTAAGAATTTTTCAAAAGATGTGTTTTTTTTTTTTTTTTTTTTTGTAAATTCATTTTTATTTTTCCATTATCTTAAAACTATCTTAAAGCTAGACAAAAATTCATAAAAACTAGCCTACTTATCAATATCTTACAACTAACTTACTGGCCCCATTCGGGCGCTCTAAGTTAAACTACTAACTTAATGCTAATGCCTTTCGGCCTAAGAACTATCTTAAAACTAGAATCCATATCGGTTTTATTTTTCACCGAGAAGAATTTATAAAAAACTCGGTATCTTTGTCTTTATTTTTTTGTTTTATATAAAACTTACAAACTAAATAAAACTAAATTAAAACTAATTAAAACTAATTATAACTAATTAAAACTAATTAAAACTACTATAAAACTACTTAAAGCTACTTACAAACTACTTACAGACTACTTACAAACTAGAACAGCCACAGCAAGCATTTTCGGGTTTTTATAGTTTTTTTGTGTTTTTATTGGTTTTATAATTTTTTTGTGTTTTTATTGGTTTTATAATTTTTTTGTGTTTTTATTGGTTTTAATTTTTTTTTTTTTTTTTTTTTTTTTTTTTTTTTTTTTTTTTTTTTTTTTTTTGGTGCCACCCTGACTGTCCCTACTTAAAACTAACTACCTAAACCTATGTAAGTCGGCCATGGCATAGAAAAATGCAGTCAACTTTTAAATATCCGAAGAATCTTCGTGTTCAGGTTTCAACCACCAGAACTGGTTCTCCTGCTTTACCCTATCTCTTCGGTCCCGATCGGACACAGTCCTACTGAACCGAAGGTGCTCCGCTCCGTGTGCGAGGACGTCTCGACTGTAAAGGAGCCGCCGATCTACAGTTCTACGGCCGACGTGGTAGATTAGCGGAACCGCCGCTCTATCCTGGATCAGCCCTCGACTGTCTAAGTAGAGGAATGCATCGGGCGGAATAAAGCCGCTTAGACGCACACTCTCGTAGTAATCGTTTTTAGGGTAATAAGCCCCAAAAATTAAGCTGTTGGTCGAGGACATTGCTCTTGCAATGTGACCTCGAATAAGCTTCAGCAAGAAATTATCTATCCTGTTTATGTTGGCGCCGTTGTATAGAACCAGGTTGGAATAATAATGTTTGTACTCCGACTCTGGTGTTCTGTGTAATCCAAGGCAGCGTCTAAGACACTGCCTCTCAAACACCCGAATCTTTTCCATTTGAGATGGGGCAACGTTGAACCAAACCGGGCACCCATAGGCAATCATCGGCCGTATGAGGGCCATGTAGCAAATCACCTTCACCCTGCTGTCAAGCCGGCTGCTATAAAACAACCGTTTTGTCAGGGCAAAAGCTCCCCTAGCCCTGGACAGAGCAGCATTTATATGTCTGTCGAAATACAAATACTGATCCATCCAGATGCCAAGGTACTTTACTACACTTTTACTCGCCAGTGGCTGTCCATTTGGCCCTACGATCACCAGCTTACGCCAGTTCTTTCTCGTATCCCTTGTGGCTCCATGCAACGGAGTCCTAAACAAGATAGTTTCTGATTTCTGGAAGTTGATTTTCAACTTCCAGTCATCGCAATATCGCTGAATCTTCTCGAAGTCACGCTGCAAAAGAATTCTGATGACCTCGACTTTTGGAGCTGTTCTGTACGCAATTAGATCGTCGGCATACGCAATTGCCTGAGTTAGACTACTTATCAGATCGCTGGTGTAAATGCTGAATAGAATCGGCGAGTTGACCGCTCCCTGCTGAAGACCATTTTTAATATTAAAGGTTGTGGTAGAAGTCACATTGCCACTCTTGACAACAAACTTTCTACCATTGAGCATATCATAAAGCATATATAACAGTGGTTTACTAATGCCAAGTCTGGTCAGCTTTAGATAAAGACCCTCTAGCCATACGGTGTCGAAGGCCTTCTCCAAATCAACCAGACAGGCACCCGTACACTGCTTTTTAGATTTGTTCCATTGGACATCAGAAACGAGTTTAGACGCGGCATGAATGGTGTCATGTCCCGCCTTAAAACCGAACTGATTATCCGGTATGATATTATTGTCCTCTGCCCACTTTGACAGAGCTCTATTGATAACTTTTTCGAATACCTTGCTGATACTCGGAAGAAGACTTATCGACCGGAGATTCGCCGGATTGGAGTTGTCCTTTCCCTTTTTCGGGAGAGGATGCACCACAGCCGTCTTCCACCGCACTGGATAATATGCATTATTCAGAGCGTTGTTAAACAGTGTGGTATAAATGTCTACTGCATCTTGCGGTAAATGTCGAAGTACAACGTTGGATATGCCATCGACTCCTGCTGACTTCTTCTTCTTTAATGAATCGAAGATGAGCTGAAGCTCCACCTTCGTAATTAACAGGGAACTGGGCCCATTTCGCTCGGCGATTATGGCGTTTGCCAAATGATCTTCATTGAACCCGGTGAAACCGAGGTTCTCTGATCGCCATTGCGTTATGTCATTCCGAAGGTAGAAGTGGTGGAGCAAGGCTCTGTTTTCCAGGTCATGGTTCGGGCGAATGCATGCATTCACCTTGTACACTTGCTGGAAAGCAGCCCCCACAGCCTCCACTTTCTCCTGCGGATCTTCGACAATAAAGAGGTCATCGTCCAAGACGGCGTCCTCTGGATCAATTCCTGCTGTCAGAAGTACGTCTCTGTTATCTGTCGTTCTCTGGAGCTTAAGACACGGAAGGTCGTTCTGATCATTCCTTCTAAATATCTTGTTAATTTGGGGAAACATACTCGGGTCACTAGAATTAACGGCCCGGATTTTGTTATCCCAGTACAAATTAATCGACAACCGATAGTTTTCCTTTATTAGTTGGTTGATGTTCTTGATCGACGACTTCAGCGTCCTAATCTCCAGATTGTGTGGGTCAGTAAATCGTCTGTACAAGAGTTTGAGTCTTGTCAGCAGTCCACTTTTTTGTCTGTGCAATGCGTCAATGGTCGCATTCCGGTACATGTCGGTTGCGTCCCGTTGTTTGTACTTTGGTATCGTTCTGTCCATTGTTCGTTTGATTGTCTCGTCCATTTGTTCAAGATATTGGTCTATTTCATTATTTGTCAAATTCCTGTCATTTGGTGGGGATAAGTTGTTCGCACTGATTTCGCTCGATAAGGCGTTGGTAAAGCGTGGCCAGCGCACCTTACTGTAATTGTAAGTATGCACAGGCACATACTCATCCAACTCCACGAGCTCGTTCGGAAGCTGTATTACGGCGGCGAGTCCGCAGTGGTCACTGTCGAACTCGATCGTTCGTAAACAGTTTCTTGGTCTTTGACCCACAGTGTCCGTAATTGTCAGTCTTGAGTCTATTAGCAATAGATCCAGATAGGCACCGCTTCTTGGAAACGATGGCCGATCCGTAGCCAGCAGGTCGACACGATATTCAGTGTTATATTGACTCATCCAATTAAAAAGATGAATACCTCTTGGATTCTGTATTTGATTTCCCCAATCTAGGTGTTTGGCATTCAAATCACCGGCCATGAGAAAGTAATTTTCTTCCAAGCTCAAGCGTAGACATTCGAAAAGTTTTTCAAGCTCTGTCATAAAATCAGTTGGCTGAGGTGATTCCGGTGCATAAGCCGCAATCACATACATTCGCTTCCCCTGTTGGAGAGGAATGCACACGACGCACGCCTCTAACAGCCGAAATCTACGCAGATCACTGTTATATATAACTTTATGATTAATGCCTTTTCGTATGAAGATTGCGACGCCCCCCCCTTGAGTGGAGTTGGGTCGATCTCTTCTAACGATATTGTAATTGTTGTTAGTCAACTTATGTTTCTGGTTCAGCTTAGTTTCGCTGGCCATAAACACATCTGGACTCTGGTCTTTCAACAGTTGAAAAAGATTAGCTCTACGTTCGGTCCTAATCAGTGAATTTACATTCACAGCAAGGATCCTAAGAGGCCTCTCCGACAGCGCGCCTTTAACCTCTAAAATGCGATGGGCCAGGCAAAACAGAGTAGAGATGATCTACCCTAGCCGCCTGCTCACTTATCTGTTTTTGAAGTCCTGTCAACTGGCTTTGAATTGCCAGCAACATGCTTCTTATTTCGGCCTGAGCGTCCGGAGCCTTAGGCACGAGGGCCGGTTGGGCTACCTTAGCTGCAGGCTGTACCGTTTTTCCCCTTCCTGCCGCCATTTGGGCGTAGGAAATTTGGGGATTGACGGGCGTTGCTGTAGGAGCACGCGTTGATGGGCGTATCTCTACCGCTGTTTGCCTAGCCGCTTTGTTGGTACGGATTTGCTGAAAAGCTGAGCAACCCCTATAGTTAGCAGGGTGCCCCTCCTTCCCGCAAAGTGCACATTTAAGCTGGGTCATGTCTTCGACCCGTTCCTCCCCGAGCTTGCACTCTCCCTTAATGTGGTTCTCACCACACTTCACGCAGCGTGACTGCATTTCGCAGTTTGCTGCAGCGTGGCCGAACCTTTGGCAGCGCATGCATTGAAGCATGTCGCCGCGTCTCTTTAATTTATCCCATGTTACAACCTGGTAGTTGAGGACGGAGATACTCCTCAAACTATCCAGTTTGCTGCTGGGCGAAAGTTGAACCAAGAAGAACGGCAAAGACCGCTTCTCCCGTCTGGCTCTGACTGTAGTGAACGGCTTGACCCCGATAAACTCGAGATCGCCGCTCGCTTTTTCACAGAGCTCCTTATAGAGCACCTCCGGTTCCGTGCAGGAATCTATGCCCTTCAGGAGGACCGTTTGACATTTATCCACTTTGGGGGTAAAACTGAAGAACTCAGTCGTGGATTTTTTTAATAATTCTTTAATTATTTTGTGCTGCGCCACTGTAGAGCAGTGGATCGCATGCCTATCTTTACTTAAGCGTTTTATAAAAAAGTTTTGGCCTATGGCCGACTTACACAGGTCTATGGTTTCCTGAAGCTCCATTTTATAGGTGTTAATTGGTGGCACCTTTTCTTTTTTATTTTGGATTTGGGGCGGCTGTGGCTGCTGCTGTTGAACTCTCTGCTGCTGCTCGTTCCGCTGCTGTTGGTTCTTCTCCTGTGGTTGCTGCTGCTGCTGCTGTTGTCGTGTTTGTTGTTTTGGGCGTTGCTCCTTCGGTTGTTGCTGTGGCTGCTCTGCCGGCAGCTGTTGTTGTTGCTGCTTATTTTCGGTCTGCTGTGGCAGTTGCTGCTGTTGAGCTCGGGGATTTGACACTTGCTGTTCTTGTTGTGGCGCTGCTGATTTTTGTGGCGCCTGTGCCGCTTTTTTTTGCTCGCGCTCCTGTCTCTCCCGTTCACGTCGAGCTTCTTGCTTTGCCTTTAAGGCTTGAATCAATGGGGTTATGACGGCATTGAGACGTTCCATCTCCCCCCGGATTGCGTCGATCTTTTGACTGATGGCTTGCTCATCCAGTCCGTCTTGCGCCTCATTTTCTTCTTCGGAGGACGCCTCTGGTGAAGTTAAATCCACAAGCAGGTTGTTTGTACTGTCCCCTGTTGTGTACAGTCCCTCGCCACCCTCGGACATATATTCGATGTCATCGTCGGATGGCGAGGTATTCAATTGACGTTGTATCTTTGCTGCTGCTGAAGTTTTTGCTATGCGCGCCGTCTCCTTCACCCCAGCTGGCAGCTGGGCTGAGGTGGTGGTGGAGCGGCGCTTAACAAGGTTCGGCGCACAGCTAATCCTCTTCCTCCTCTTGTTTTTGGTGTCGGCTGTTGGTGCCGTTGCTGGGTTTGCCGTTTTCGCTACGGCACTAGCTGACGGTATGGCTGGTGGTGCCATCGCCTTCGTTGATGTTGTTGGTGCTGATGAACTTGCTGTTGCTAAGGCTGGTGGTGCCATAGCTTGCTTCATTGTTGTTGTTGCTGCTGGAACACCTTTCGATGTCCCCGCCGTTTTATTTGTTTGCTTATGCCGCTTATCACTCGCGATTATATTTTCCACCTCGCGATTGTGAAAAAAAGCGGCTAAAATTTTTTTCCCTGACTGGGACTCGAACCCACTACCCTCGGATTCTCGGTCCGCCACCTCTACCACTGAGCTATCGCTGCTATTGAAAATAGCTTGATTTTAAGTAAACTTTTGGTATTAACTCCGATATTATAACTTTAAATAAACTGGGAAGCCGAAAACGTGTTAACACCTCCACAGTACGAGATCGACTGTTCAAAAGATGTGTCTAAGGGAACTCCAAGCCCCCCCCACAGCCAAATCCTGGATCTGCTACTGCTACTGCCCACACATATAACCTTCGTCGGCGCTTTTTACCATTAGCACTTTCCCTTACGAAAACAAAATTTACTCAATCATGGCAGAAGAAAAATGTTCACGAAAACTAAGTTTGGTTTTTAAAATTCGTACCCATTCCAAAATTTATTCAAAGATAAGATATAAATTTAAGTGTTAAAATATAATTTTCATATTCAAGTAGGTTTTTTCTTGAGAATAAAATTAAACTAAGATTTATACCAAAAGTAAGCAGAGCTCAAGTGTAGTTGACATTGACACATATCAAAATAAAAATAATCAAAAGAGAGTTCTCAATTCACACAATCAATTACACTTTCTCTTATTTTCGTTTTGGTGATTTACACTCACTTTGCAATATATAAAAAAAAATTACAAACGCGATTACTCTTGCATCTTACTAATGGTTTAAAGCACTCAAAGAAAAAAAAAAAGTTAACTCAGACTCTTTGGTCCATTTAAAAAAAATCAGAATCTTTGACTAATATACATTACTTTCTCTCTCACTTTTTTAACGATGGTAAAAACTGTTTACATATTAAATTTATTTCGTCAAATGGTTCAAATTGGCTAGATCTTAAATATCGTTAGATCAATGACTCACCGATTTAATTTTTAAGTTTAGTTCCTTCCAATAAAGATGTGCGCACTCCTTTGTTGGTTGGTGAATAGTTGACGCTCGCTTGGCGTTGTTGTTTTTATTTCTCTTGATGATAATCGAGAGATGCTAAATTTATTAATTGATGGGAGAGATAAAATCTTTTCAATTTGAACTTAAATAAAAACATAAGTTGAAATTTCTTAACTGAGAGAAAGAGAGAATGTTTCCAATTTCGAGTTTTGATATTATGTGGGTATGATAAAAGATGATAATACTAAGTATGGTGATTGGAAGATGTGGGTTAAAGATGACGTTAGATGATAAGGCTGGCATAGATCAAGTAATCTCGTTGGCGGATCGATTATTGGATTAAATAATACACCTGGGGCCTATAACACAAAGCTACAAGTACTTGTAATACAAGTCAATCCTTACAAATGTAATGAGTTTCTGTAACACAAAGCTACAAGTCGGCTGGCTGTTTTACAAGTGTAATGAACATTCATTACAAGTGGGAAATTGTGCAATTTCCCTCTTTCTGTAACACAAAGCTACAAGTGTAAGGAAAAACTAAATCTTACTTGTAGAATAATCGATGAAATCTTACAGGTGATTCAAGACTTGTAGGATGCAGAAGATGTATTTTAAAATGCTAAAAAACAATCTTTACAGTTAATCAGCATTTCAATAATTTTTGTTCATCATGATTATTGCTTTTTTTTAACCAAATAAAAGTTCCAATCGTCAATATATCAATGCAGATGTTTGTTTCTACGTTTGTGATCCCAATTTTAGGAAGTGTAAGTTGCTTTAATAGTCTCCTTCAACATACATATTGTATATTTGTGTACAATTGAAAAATGTAATTATTGAATATGCCTACTTTGCATAAAATCTTAATATCTTGTGTAGGTACCTATAATTTAATATAAAGTTACTGTGACCTTAAGTCCATATGTGTTTCGCTCAGGTACAACTTTAAATTCAAAAGTGGACTTTTGAATGTTATTCAAAATAAAAAATGATTTGTTTTTACTCTTCTTTTTCGTACCTATAATTTGTAATCTTAGCAAAGCCCGTATGACACTAAATTTTTTCTTCATTATACATATTTCTCATTAAATCAATCAAAGTGTCAGCAGAGCAAAAAAGAGATAAAAAGTGTTTTTTAAGGGCTCGGAAGACGCTCGAACATGGTGGGAGTGAACAGTGAATATAGTTCGAGTAGAGTACTATGTTCTATGTTCGAGTCGATTTTACTTCTTTGCGGGTTGGTTAGAGTAGATACCAAATATTTGGTGTCACTAAACTAAAATTTGGTCTCACCAAAATCAAAAAGAGTTTGATTTTTATCGATGTTCAAGGTCGGGGCTATTTGTTTGTCGTACCAGATTCGGCTGTTTGCGGACCGGTTTCGTTTGTTTACTCGAATATTTCAGTTTAATTTTGAATTTCAATTTGAAAATTTTGAAAAGAAAAAGAAAAATGTCAAATATCCCGAATAAGAAAATAAATAAGTCTTTCAGTGAACTATTGGAATGACGTATAAATCGTAAGAATAATAAAATTCGAGTAGTTTGATGTCAGCTTGGTTTCATTGTCTGCGGAGTTAAGTCGAACTATGTTTACTCGCACCATGTTCGAGCGTCTCCAAAGGGATATCATTTCTCTTAATTAGTTTTCACAATTACAATGTATCCGAAAAGTGAATATACATCATAAACTAGTGGTTTCTCGGGTCCAGTGTATGCTTTCTTTTGTCACTGAGTGTACCTTGAAATTATTTTTCATTTTTAATTCTGAAATATCCAGAAAAAGCTGCCAGAGCCTGACAAATATAATTTCAAAATCACATTTTTTGTGACATTTTTACATTTATGGATATAGTGCGTATCCACTCGCACCTATCAACGTTTGAATAAGAAATAGAATAAGAAAAATGTAGTGTCATTTGGGCTTTAAGGAAATAAAATTTAAATTTAAGTGATTTACATTTTTACTTTTCGTTCTTTTCATTGGTTAACACATTGGAATGAAAAAAAAATATAAAAATATTTGTATTTTCTCTAATTTAAACCAAAACGGACATTTTTCTTAAAGAAGTTAGTAAACAAATAAAATGCACGATTGGATCCTTCTTTTAATTGTACAAGCAGCTTGATAATAACTTAGAGCTTTAAAACTTGAAAAAATGTGAATATAAGCAAACAAAAATTAAAATCGTTGGAGCCGTTTTCTTAAAAATAATTTTTTATATATAAAATGTTTGTATCATTTAAAAAAAAAATTAGTATGCCAATATTTAGTATATTAATATACATATAAAACTGAAAATTCAAAATAATTCATCATCCCGTTTTTAAAATATTGAATTTTCAAAAAAAATTTGAATCTTTTTTAAAATCCAAAACTTATTTGTTCCAAAATTTTGGTATGCAGTATTATTTATATGCTAAAAAAGATTTTCGCAAGAAATTTTATTGAAATCGGATGACCGGTTATTGAGAAAACAATAACACACTGATTTGTTTTTATCAAAATCGTTAAAGCCTTTTTTGAGATAAATTAGCTTTTCCTTAACGGTTGTATGGCAAGTACCGTTATTTTTAGAGCTAAAAATATTTCAATTTCCCGTCTGGAGAGTTACAAAAAAAGCTTAAGTTTAAAATTTGAAGAAAATCGCATCATTGGCTTAGGCTGTAGATCCAGATACAAACAGACAGAATTGTGCCACCAACTTTTTTCGTGTTCTCTATCATCGTAATGTTATGTTTGATTGTTATCTCAAATTTTTTTCTTGTAGGAATCCAAAACTTGCCCTATAAGGCTAGGACCGCACTTGCGATTTTCAGTCGGTGCGATTAAAAAATCGGTCTCGCAACAAATAATTGCCATGCACTCACTTGCGACTATCTATCGCGCGATTTTTTAGTCGCAAGAAATAGAACATAAGGCTTTTAATATGAATGCACGCACATGCGTCTTTTTAATTTTGCGACAGAAAAAACGCTCAAAAAAATAGATCTGGTACCATTTTTGTAATCGCTGCGATTTTAAAGTCGCGTATGTGTGCACTCACATTTAAAACCATGTGTCTCATTTCTTGCGGCTAAATAATCGTACGATTAAAAATCACAAGTGCGTGTATAATTTTTTCTACTTGCGACTACGATTTTTTAGTCGCGCTATTTTAAATCGCAAGTGCGAGCACAACCATTTAAGTCCGTTTGTTTCATTTCAACTTTCGACGATCGCATCGCCAGAAAAATGGAACAAATTTTCGACTTTTAATCGTAGCGATTCCTAGGTCGCATGTGCGTTCATTCTAATTCAAATTCATGTGTTATATTTCTGGCGACTAAACAGTCGCGCGATTGAAATCGCAAGTGCGGCCCTAGCCTAAGACCTATGTATATCGCAAGTAAAAATGTACAGTGTTCCCCACTTTTTGTGTAATTTTTAGATCAATTAACCGAAATAGGTATTCTATTTACATGTTTTTATTTTGTTGATATCAGTTTTTTAAGATCAACTAAAATCAATTAAGCGAGCGAGGTGCAATTAACCGGGGAATACTTTATAGCATGTCTACACGCATAGATGCAGAGCCAAATCTTTATGAATTATGATATAGGACTTTTCCTTTTAAGTGCGGAATTTTGAATTTATAATGCCTTAATCTCAAATATCCGATCATTAGTAGCAGAGTTATAATTTTTGTGCAGCTAATAAAATCAACCATTTTTTTATTAAAATGAATTTTTAGGTGCAAAATTTATTGAAATGCCCCGCTGTCCCTCCTGTTGCATTAAGCCTTAGTACATCACTCACAAATTTGAAGAAGAGGAAGAAGATTGAAGCAATTACTTTGTACAATTCAATTTTTAAAATTGTATAATTTTTCATCCACTTTTGCATTTTGAAAAATGAAAATTAAATTGATGGGAGACTCAATCTGCCATTTCGTATTAAATTATGTGTGCCTCATCAGAAAATTGAATACAAAAATGTAACCTTATATTTACCCTTTATTTAAAGACCTTAACTTTGAAGATCGGGATCGGGTAGTTATAACCAAAGTTATAAGCTTTCCAATCGGTCGGTTTGAAGGCTTTTTGTGCAAACAGAAAACTCAGGGCATGCAGAATGGAATGCCTACAAGTGTAGGGAAATTTTTGTTTCTACAACTGTAAGTTTTTTTTTTTGTGTTACAGAAATAATCTACACTTGTAAGACTAACATAATCCTACAAGTGGCTCTTGACTTGTAGACTTGTAGCTTTGTGTTATAGGCCCCTGATAGTTGATTTGATATGGTTGGTGTTGTGGTGCTGTCGAAGTTCTGGGTAAATGGGCACGTTCCGATGGTCATTCTCAGTTATCCGGATAGCTTTGTGTTGTTGTAATCCCTGGTTAAAAAACAGCTGATAACAGCTGCCGCAACAACAACTCAAGTTATCTCAATATAATAACTAGATAGCATAGCGAATAAACATTGGAACGCGAGGAATGATGGAAAAGCTGAGTTACTGATAAAGCAAGCCGCGAGCGCCGCCGACGCCTGAGATGTTTTGTATAGTGGGTGCTTATTTAATTCTAGGGTTTGAGATTTAAGTTATATTTATTTCCGCATATCTTTAGCGTGAACTACTCCTAAGCTATTTCTCTGCATATCTGTCAATTCGTAAAGGTTGTTTCCAACAACTTTTTTCACTTTAGCAGGTACGAATTTTGGGCTTAGTTTGGAATTACGTTTCTTTGTCTTATCGCTTAGTATAAAATTTCTTTTTAGAACGGTTTGACCAACCAAAAATTTTATATCTCTGCTTCTTAAATTATACGTTTTCTCATAAGCATTATGGGCTTTTGCTAGAGATTCTTTTATTCGATTGTAGAGCATATTCATTTTCATTGATTTTGGCAAAATTGCTATTTCAGAATTATTTAGTCCACCTAGTTTTTTCAGCAAGGGATAATCCGAAGCATGTTCTATTTTACTCTGCCCAAAAAGGGCTTCATGTGGCGAAATACCAATTGCAGTATGAATTGTAGAACGCAATGCACTCACGATTGACACTAAATTGTGGTCCCAGTTGGTCTGATCAGACCCAACATACGAGCGAATTGCCGCGAGTATTGAGCTATTGACGCGCTCGCTGGCGTTAGACTGAGGCGAATAGGAAGCCGTTTTTATATGTTTCGTGCTATAAGCACCGAGAAATCTAGCAAACTTCTTACTGACAAACTGCTTACCATTGTCCGATAAAAGAGATTCGCGTACGCCAAACAGTGAAAAGACATCATCCTCTAAAAACTTAATCGCTGACTCGCTGGTGGCTTTTCTTATGGCTTTCGCTAAGACAAATTTTGTGAGTTGGTCCAAACACACAATGATATAACAGTTACCCTTTTTCGATCTGGGATATGGCCCCAAAAAATCGACATATAAATGCTGCAAAGGCCTATCGACGACAAAAGCTTGCCCCATAGGAGGTCTAAGGACAGAGTTTGGCGTTTTGGACGGCTTACAAACATTGCAGTCCCCGACGTACGTTTTAGCTTGAGCCGCCTAGTAAAAATGGTCTCGTAGGTGATACAAAGTTTTAGTGACCCCACCATGCGAAGCGCGAGGAGGATCATGAGCCAAACGGATCAAACCTTCGGTTAGTAACGAGGAAATCCAGAGTTTCCAAACGCAGTCGTTTTCTCTAAGATCCCCTGTGCAGGGTTTGACCTTCTTGTAGACAAAAGATTCTGACACACGGAGATCAGGTAGCTGATTTTTATTTTCCTCTATCCTTTTTATCAATCCCATATATTCATCTGACTTAAAAGCCGGATTCGTAAGATCGATAGATAGAACATCTGAAGGATTCACTGAATCATTTTTCGCAGATACCATCTCGTCCACGGCGTAGACGCGAGAGAGAGCATCTGGAACAACATTCTGTGTACCCTTCCTATGCTGTATCTCGAATGAGAATCGTTGAAGCCTGAGGCTCCAACGTGCTAACCTTCCATTTAAATCTTTTTGACTCATGAGCCACCGCAGGATCGCATGGTCCGTCACTATCGTGAACTCCTGCCCTTCGACGTAGGATCTAAATTTTTCAACGCCTAGCACCGCCACGAGGCATTCCAATTCTGTAATGCTGTAATTTCGTTGAGTTGACGTAAGCTTATGAGAAAAGTAATAGATGGGACTCTTTACCCCTTCTTCATCTTCTCGGCATAACACGCTGCCAACACCTGTTGTAGACACGTCGCAGAATATCTTAAAGGGTTTTTTGAAGTCTGGATTGACTAAAATTGGAGTCGAAGTCAAGGCAAGTCTTAAGGCTTCAAAAGCTTTCAAAGCTTCCGGAGTGATAGTGAATGTTTTGCTCTTTTTAAGGGTGTCGGTCAGAGGAGTGGCTAAGGACGAAAAATTGCTGACAAATTGACGGTACCATCCTGCTAGACCTAAGAATCTTCTCACCTGTCTTGCGGTTATCGGTACAGGGAAATCTTTTATAGCGGCAACTTTATCAGGGTCGGTTTTGACGTGTCCACACCCTACAATGAACCCGAAGAACTTAAGTTCTTTAAAGCAAAATTTTGACTTTACCATGTTTATAGTAAGTCCGGCATTTTTAAGAAGTGAAGTCAGTAAAGTAAAGTGTTCTTCGAATGTCGCCGAAACTACCAACAAATTGTCTAAATAAACAAAAATATTTTGTCTCAATTCATGCGGAGTCCAAAGGGCATAACCGTGAATTGATAAAGGGGTCTGCCGGGCACAGTAAACGCCGTTTTTTCCCTTGACGTCTTTTTCAGCGGTATCTGCCAAAAGGCGTCCTTCAGATCCACACTCGAGATGAAGTGTGTCTCTGATTGGTGACTTAGCAGACCATCAACATGACGAGGTGGATAAGCATCGCTTTTCGTAGCTTTGTTGACTTTCCTAGAGTCAAGGCACAGCCGATTTTTCGCCGGGCTTCTTGTACCAGGACAATAGGAGAGCTCCACGCGCTTTCACTTTCTTCGATGACTCCCAATCGCCATTAGCGGTCCTAACTTTTGAATTGAAATGTTTGTATGCGATGCCCATTTCCTTAACCAGCTTTAGACATCCTGTTCCTAAGCAGCTGATGCTGGCACCACTATTCAGGAGTCCTAGCATCTTCTTGCCAAATAATGAAATGGTAGCATATGGTCTTAGGTCTTCGGTATTGCAGAGGTTTGTTGCGGAGATGGCTTTATATTTGTTGCGTTTATTTCCAAATCTATCTCTGAGTTTAATTACGGTTTTTGAAGGTTCTTTAAAAATACGTGCACGCGCACTATAATAATCGTTTAATCTTTCATGAAGTGTCTTTGGTTTTCGGTTTTCATTTAGAGTCACTTCGAAACCCATTTTGGAAAAATTAGCTGCTGGCATTTTTAAAATCGTAATATTGGTAGGCTGAGTTGAATTTACTACCGTACTTTCATTGGGTAAGTCAGATGTGAACTGTAAGTCAGGCGATTCTATACTAGTTGGTGTGTTTTGTAAATCTAATGGATTTACGACGAGTTGCTTTTCGGTGGTTTGGATTCCGGGTTCACTTGTGGAGGGCAAGACTCCCCGGTGGTATCGCCCCGGATCCGGTTTCCCGAACACTTAACACATTTGGGAGAGGTGGTGTTCTCCATGCCACATTTGAAACAAAATAGATTTCTCTGTGGACTTGGACATTGTTTATAGGAATGACCTTTGGTCTTACAATTCCAACATGTTAAATTACTTTGGTTTTGTTGTGAAAAGCCTATCGCTTCAACATCAAGAAGGTCTTCATATGAAGGTTCAAGCTCATTTACTCCAGCTACTGGGTTTGTAGTAGGAAAAATTCTAGAACGTAACGAATCATTTTGGGTCGCGTGTTTTTCAATTGCTCGGCAACAGTAAACCAATTCTGGCAAGCTGTTTGTTTCATACGTAATTAAAAGTTTACCAGTTCGACGTCTCACGTTTTGCTTTATGAGCTCAATCAGCACTCTAGGGGACTTTGGAAATTGTAACCGAGCGTTCCAAACTAAAACTTCTTGGTAAAAGCTGTCAAAACTTTCCGTAGGACTTTGTCTTCTGTCAAACATTTTTCTCGACAGTTCGGAGTCAGTTTCGATGCTCCTGAACTGTTCAATTAGAGCAAGTTCTAAATTTCGCCAAGTGGCGTCTGGATTGGATTTTAAAAAAGTCCAGAGCCAAATCTCGACTTCTCCGGCCACGAAAAGGTGGAAATGGAGGAAGATGTCTTCCCAAGTGACTTTGTAGTAGATTTTCAATCGATTTAATCGATAAAGGAAATCGTCGACCGTCATTCTCTTATTATCTAATTTAAGGCCCCATTTTTGAAATTCGATTAAACGATAAGGCAGAGTAGAATGTAACCTACCACTTGGAGCGACAGAGTTAAGATTGAGACCATTAAATTGGTCCACAAAATTTCGTAAATTATCACTGAGTGGTGTAGGATCGATCGGTTCCTGCTGGTTTTCGCGATCTCCCGGAGCAGCAGGTATTGGGTTATTAATGGGTGTGTTATTGGCTGTACTTTGTTCTGGTGGAAGTGATAAATTATTATGCCCCCCTATAGCCCTTTCAGAAGTTGATGCGGATGGCCTAAGCTCTTCTTGGATGGTTCCAGTAGCGGATCCAGGATTTGGCTGTGGGGGGGGGGGGAGGGCTTGGAGTTCCCTTTGACACATCTTTTTTAAAAAATTCTTAATCATAAACGAATGCCCTACCGACCCAAATTTTCTTTTCTCAGAAGGTAGGCTAGTCGGCAGCTGAATTAAAAAGATTTTGTATAATGCAAAAATATATGTACTTAATAGGAAAATTCTGCAAAATTTTATGATTAGAAATGGAGCATCTAAAATTATTGAGCTTCAGCTGCTATTTTAAAAAGACACTTTAACCAGTTTCTCCACAAAGACACATCGTAAAAGAAAGTTGTTAGGATATGTTTATAGGAACTTTAAATAAGTAGCTACCTTTCTTTAATTGGAATATTTTTTGTAGGATCTATAAATACTCATCCTACAGTACTTTGTCCAACTTTAGACAGCCGTCTACCTCCGAAAAGTTATTGACAAACTTTGTAGGTTACTGTTGTCCAAACATTTTTTTACTTGGACAACGGAATTGGTTGTCCAATATTTGATAAACTATACTGTCTGTTTTTGACATTAACGTAAGATCCGTGCGAAAAATATATAGATAAAATTGGAACAAAAGGGCGTAACGCCAAGGGAGGCAGCTAGATGCGCTTGCCCCCCCTTATCAAAATATATTTCATATATTATTCAATCTTTATTCTTTTGAAAACATTTAAAGCAAGACTTCTGTAATAAAACTATTTTTTGAATAAGTTTGCCCCCACCTAATCGAAATCCGGTGTACGCCCTTGTATCTCACCTATCCAAATCTTAATATTTAATTCTTAAAGAAGAGAATCAAAATGCTATGTCCAAAAAGAAAGGTAATTAAGCTCCCTATAAAAAAGACAATTGCAAGTTTTGTGTACAAGTAGCTAGCTGTTCCAAGAAATTAGCTAAATCATGTTTTTCAATAAAAAAAAATGAATTTGGATGTTCTGTATCTATTCCATCTAAAATGACTTTAGTCATTTTGTCGGCCCTTCAATTTCTATTTATTTATAGTTATACGAGTACCTATTTCGTTCATATTAAAACAAAAATGTACTTACATTGCAGTTTTAAAAGAACAAAAAAAAAAAACATTAACCGTTACAGCTGATTTTTACATTTCGAAAACGTGTTCGAATTGAATTGAAATTCTTTTTCATTTCATTTAATGAATATTGCTCGCGGGAAGAGCTCTCTAATCTTTCGTTAGAGCACAAAGGAAATCACAAGAGAAACTAAGATCAAAAATCGCTTCATCTTAAAGCAGTCTTTGAAATCGTCAAAATATCCTTCGGCACACGAAAACAATCTGTATGAAGTTTTAAGTTTTTCTGTAAACATAAGTTTCAATTTCTAAAACAATATTTTGAAGTTATCATTCAAACTATCCATATCAAAGATTACCTATAACATCCGTCGAATGAGCTGTGGAGCGAATCAGACTGAATTTTGACATTTTTACTATGAGCCAAATGCCAAAATTGAACCTGACTCATTCGTCGGATTCTGTTATCAGGGTGATTTTTTACACCGGAAGCTGAGTTTTTAAACTAAAGCCCCAAAAGTTATCTGGGCTCAGCTAACTCCGAAAAATACCAAGAGGCGTTGAAGAAAAAGGTAACATTGATTTATTTTGTCAAACTTAATTTGATCTTTAAGATATATCGATACCCAAGAAAATCTAGGTAACAATAATAGCATGAAGGTCAACCTCACTAGTTTCAATATAAGGACTTGGAAAAAAAACACAGCATTTAGGTATGCATACTTACTAGCCCCAAACTTGTTATTTCTTTAGTCCGATTCTCTAGGGGCTTGGAAACAACAAAGCTCACATACAATTTGTTAAGCCTCAACCTCCATTTTTCCCAACAACAGCTTTCATTCTTATTTTTAAGCTTTTGCCTCTTATTTTGGTCGGGTTTCTTTAATGCCTTTGTTAGCCCTACTAGTGTTATAGTTTTCATTAGTTTCCCTTGCAGGCTTAGGAAAACGCTTCGTAAAGGTTTAGCCCCAAGCCTCAACTTTTCGTCTAATACCTTTAGGGCTTGAAATAAATAGAGCCATTTGATTTTTTATATAATCACCTTTTTCATCCAATTCTCTTGGGGCCTCGAAAAAACACAGTTGCATATAATATGGTCCAGCCCAACAATTCGTTCAATTTCCCTAGGGCTTGGAAAAACACAGCTCACATGTAAATTTTGTAGCAACAATTTTAGTTTTGTTTGTCTAACTCTCTTCTGAATCAGGCGTGGGGGGGGGCTTCAGCCCCTATAGCCCCCCCTCTGGATCCGCCACTGGATGGTTCTAACTATTTCCTGTCTTAAACTAACCTTTTCCGCTTCGTATTCCGCTCTGCGATTTCTAAGGGGTTCAGCTCTACTAATTCCTAGGGATGCCGTGACAATATTTTCGATGTAGCGTTTTAGACTCTAATCGAGGGTGGGAACGGCTTGCGTAGTTTGGAGCGAACTATGGGGGGTAGGTGGAGGAGGCTGGTTACCAGCACCAAGAGCTCCGTCGACGGTGACACCTTCAATGTCATCTTCTTCCACAATATTTTTTCTTGTGTTTTTGTTATTCGATTTGGCAGGCACTTTAATAATGATCGCATAAATCTCAGAGAATTAAAAAGGAAAAATATTATTCCCAAAAAAGGAAGCTTTAACATACTTGAAAAAGGAAAAAAGGTAAGTATGCATATAGTTCCCCCCTTTTTTTTTTTTGGTAATGAGAATTAAAAAAAAAATAAAAATGAGAAAAGAAATCAATATAGAAAACGCCTTAAAAAAGTATATATAATGTAAATGGTATTATCAAAAAAAATTATTTGGTGTTGTGTATAAGTACATTGTATAAGGGAAAGTGTATGTAATTATTGGCATCGACGAAGTAAAAACAAAAATTGAAATGAAATAAAAAGTTACATGTACAAATGTATAAAGTATTTTAAGATAAGACAACTTATTAAACTTCTATGAAGTGCAACGACAGAGAATTGAGACCTGCTTGAATCTCCTGGCCACTTCAAATAAAATAAAAAAAAAGTTGTGTCATCTCTTATTTATACAAGATATTTTGTTAATTGGTTTTTCTGTTTACATTGAAGTCACGAAAGAAGCTTTTATTTGCTGAAACAGAACTTCAGTGTATCGGTCGGAGAAGTGGTTTCCTCGAACCGTTATCTCCCAGTCGTCGATGACAGGCAGTGTATGTAGCCAACTTGCTTGCAAGTACTTGCTCGTGTGGCCTCAGGGTTAGGGAAATATTGTCTCCAGAACACGAATTCCTGGACATACAGATAAAACAGAAATCGATCTGTTTATAAAACCTTAACTACAAGTTGGCTTTGCATTCACTTTAATAATTGATTTTATCATAGATTAATAACAACCGCTTCATAAATCTTGATTCAATAGAAAGTAGCAATAAAATCTTAAAAAGGCTTAGAGCCCCACTATGGGCGCCACCTGTGTAACGGATGGTGTTTCTACTTCGCATAATGGCGATGATTTGCCTTCCCAAATTCCATTCAGAACCACAGGATTCTCTGAAGGGAGGTGGGTTGCGAAGTAGAGTGTCCAGTCGGCTGAGTACGCGCAGGCATGCTCGCTAAGGCCGAAGGCTAGATCGTCGGTGGGGTGGGAACTTGTACCAGCCACAGGACTGCCGTATCTTAATAACATGCCTAGACAAAAAAAAATCAAATTGGGCTCTATGATCCTCACAAGTTTTCCATACAACAATTTTCATAACAACCATTATTTTGGAAAACAGAGATGTTTTAGTTCCCGGAGTGTACCCTCCCACAGTTCAATCCTCAGGAAATTAAACGCCATGGCTACCGCACCATTCATCATCGACTCGCGATAACCCCTAATGTAAGACTATTTTATTTAGGTCTACTGCCCACAAATATAACCTTCGTCGGCGCTTCTTACCATTAGCACTTTCCCTTACGAAAACAAAGGACAATGGCAATTTTTGTATGGGAGCTGGCCCTCAGACCAATATTGATGAGTCATATATCATTGAAAAGGTATTTTTGCGTAGATCAATTGTTTATATGGCGGCAAGGCTAAATTCGCTGTGAGAAAAAAGTTATAGGCATAATAGTGGAACAGAGTAACAAAAGGTACGAAAGACTTTACAAACGCAGTGGAACTTAAAAATATGCGAAGATAGGTGGGTGGATGGCAGAGGTATAAAATTATATATATTTTATATAATAAATCAATCGCTAGTTGGCTCATGTGTTGTGCAGACTGCGTTTTAAGAGTCCGCGACTATAGTTGATCTTGAAAGCTCAAAAGTGATTAAATCCATTTTCATATGGTTATTTCCTTTTTGTTTTTGCTCGGTTGTAATTTTAAATGGGAGAGGGCATTATAATTTGTATGTTATTTGTCGACGTGGGTTTCATAATAGAACCTACCAAAGTCACCTTTTGACCGTTGATATGCTTCAAGGTCAACCTGCGCTGGTTGATTATGTGCGTGAACACGCCATTGTAGAGAATTGTGTTTTGATTTATTTTTGACCTTAACATTCCAGACTTTCCACGACTCACAGAAACTGATGTGAAAAAGTTAACTTTAGGTTCCTACTAAATTTAACTTGCCAAATCTTATTGTAGGGAACATTTACAAAATGGTATTAACACAATTGAAATATATCATGATAATACCATATTAAATCTTAGCTATGTGCACCGCAACGTTTGGTTGTTAAGAGGACGTACAGGCGCGGATACAGGGGGAGGGCAATGGGTGCAATTGCCCCCCCTGGGCAAGAACGAACGAAGCATAAAATATGAATTTAATAAAATGTATTCAAAAAAAGGTTATTTCGTTATACGTTTATAAAAAATTTTCTTGGCAACGCAGCGTTGCAGCAATAAGTGGTTGTGCGTTGGCAGCTGGCTGACCAGGTTCAGTTAAGAAAAGTTTCGCTATGCACAAATAGCCTTCAAATCGACTGAGTGGAAAGCTTATAACTTCGGTTTTAGATATCAAAATTAAGATCTTTAATTAAAAGATAAATGTCAGGCTATTTTACTGTATAACATCTTATGAGAAAAGTCAATAATTTATTTCATAATAGGGAGCAGGTTGAATTCCAAATCGATCTGATTTTCACTTTTCAAAATGCTGTGAATGAAAAATTTCACAATTTGATAAATAATGTTTAAAAAGCTATTGCCCCACCAAAAAAACCTACTCTACAAATTTATAAGTAGTTCTTTATAGTTAAATGTAACGGGAGAGGCGGCAGGGTTGATTTTAATAAAAAAAAATCTTTAAAATACGTCGATTTAATTAGCTTCAAAATTTCTAGCTTAGTTTGAATTGCTCGGATCTACAGCATGAAGATATCAACTTAAAGTTAAAATAATAAACTACATTTGTGTATAAAAGTTATTGAGAAATACCAAAAAATTCATACTTAAAAGGTTATGGAGTTCTTTTTATATAAATCAGCGTTTCCATTGAGGGAGTACTTTTCACTAGAAAACTCTCGAGAAAGACTCTCGGATATCTGTCTTCCCTCTGGTGAGCATATTTCATGACTGTGTCCGTGTCAACTTTCGAGTTCTACTCTTGAGAGCTTCTTCAGAGCTGCTCACCGCCTTTTTACTCTGAAATGGATACGCACCTTAAGAGTATTCACATGTGTTTCGTGTTCGGCGCTGCACGCAGCGATGCGTGCAGACGTGCTGCACATCTGATTTAGCCATAAGAAGATACGTTTCTGATGAATGTAAGTATTCGTGAGGATTTTGTCCCTTTTGTGGATGCATTTTAGGAACTTACGTGTTCCATATTATATTAAACTGGCGAAGAGAACAAATCCAACGAAGAAGATTGGAGAAAAACCAGGAAATAAATACAGCAGTCACTGCCGAAGAGAAGTAGGATGGAAATTGTACACCTAAGGATAGTTGTTTTTGTCCGTTTTTGAAAAAGTCTGGCAACTCTGCATTAGATGTTTTGAGCTTATATGAAAAATGTATATTAAAACTTAATGAAGGATAAGTAGGTACATATCGTCCCTCTTCTCACGAACTGACGTATCTGCTTTTTCAATATTTTACAGGAAAACAGTTTTTAGTTTTGTGTCCTCCTTCTATAGGCGTTACTTTTGTGTCTTACGACGGTTTTGTTATTTTTTTTTTGTAAAATTACAAGAATTTGCTAAAGTTAAGTTTCAAATGATATGAGATTCAATGTATATACTTTACTAAAAATAAAAACAGTTAAAATAATCGATCAACCAGATACGTCAGTTCGTGAGAAATTTTAATGAGAAGTTTAAGTGTCGTGATACGGTATACACAGGCACCACTGTTTTGAAAAAAGCTTATTAGTGAGACATTTTAATGTCGTGACAGTATGCACAGGTATCACTGTTTTGAAAAAAGCTCGCTCATAAGCTTTTTACTGAACATTTTTGTTTGACAGAGTATAGTAAACAGGAAAACCGAATGCCATTTAAATTTAATTTAGTGATGGGTGAATAGCAAAAATGGGCCTACATCTTAACATTTACTTAAGACCTTTTTATTTATACTCACCGTAAATGCACCTAGTACCTGAAACCACTGTATTTTCAGAATAATTTGCAATATAACGGAAAACTGCTACCCACATAATTGCAGTTACGTCTGTTCGTGAGAAACTTTTCATCTAAAAATGCAGTTATGCCAACTATGTCACAACACATTGAACTATGTTCCTGACATTTTTCAGGGAATCTAATGACGTAGAAATATGCAATAAAGGTAACCTACCACATATATGCCCAAATCTCAAAAACGACAATTTGCGAGTTGCGTCACTTCGTGAGATGAGGGACGATATATGGTAAATGAAATGTATAACGAAAGTTAGCCATAATCAAAGGCTGAGTGGTTTTTTCTTTGCATTTTCCACTTTAATCATTGTGTTTTATTTTATTTATTTTTTTTATGGTCCTTATCTCGGATTCGAAGTTCTGAAAACCTACAATAAATTTTTTTTAGCATAGAATTAACAATTATGCTTATGTTTTTAAAATTTCCAGGTTAACAAGCAACCAAAAAGTTTTTGAATTTATTTATTTTTCTAATGGTTCTTGCATGACATATACAAAAAATACTGGGGTAAAATGGCACACCAGTATTCAATTTAACCAAAGTGAAGCAAAAACAGTTCTTATTTAGTATAAACTTTATTTATATACACGCAATTTTGCCCAAAAATATGATGTGCCATTTTTCCCGTTCATCGTCATTTTATTCAACGTCCCACATGTTAAGTTAAATTTAAAATTGGGCATTTTGGATATAGCAATAAATACTTTTTCTTTACATACGCTCACCTCGTGCAACAAATACATCAATTTTTAAGCACGGAAGTTTATTTTGAAACTCTATCTTTGCTTTTGCACGTCCACTTTTAGTGGTGGTTCAACATAAACTGACCTGCCAATTTAATTAATGCAACTGGAAGCTTCCGAAATTTCGTTTTGAGCAGTGTTGCCAGAAAAACTAAAGAGCTGCGCTCACAAATTACTTTAATTCTGTTCCCTTACACGTTTTTTAGCCAGTGTACCATTTTACCCTGGTGTGCCATTTTAGGCCAGCTTCTCCAACCTGCTGTTCGAGAACTGTAGCAGTTATGAAAGAATTAACTGCTTTCTTCAAATTTCAAACTCATCATCATATCTATAGACCTCATCAAGATTTTGGAAACTCACGAAAATTGCCCTCCCCTGAACGAAATCCTGGATCCACGCCTGAGGACGTATCCAGTCACGGGATATCAGGGGAACAATGTATTTCTGTTACATATTGATTGACAGGAACTCTATAGATGCAATAGTGCAATACTACTGTACTTGTTTGACTGGCCGACGAGACGCACTGTAGGCACCTGTGCACATCCATCGTTTGGTATCTTGGACTCGTAAGATACGAACAATTTAATGCCTCAGCAGCGTTTCTTAAAGATGTCATTCTTGATTATCTGAATTAAAAATAAGTAATATTGGAGTACTTACATATATTTTTTCGATGTAAATACACTTGCATATACATATATAAAATGTATTTATAATACATATAAAATGTATATAAAATTAAATTGAAGTAAAAACAAATCAATATTTTTGAAATATAACTTTTTTATGTATTTTATTTATTTGGGCAATAACTTTTTTCCCACAGCGAATTGAGACAAACTGCCATACAAGCATTTAATGTTAGGTTAGGTTAGGTTAGGTAAATGGGCTGACAGTTGGTCTTGTTACCGTCACACTTAGATCAATGTAGATCCATTGTGGTACCCTAGGGGTTGTGAACCCTATGAAAAGAAACCTATGACTATGATACATCCCATGTTAATTCAAGCCCGTTAAGGGTATTGAAGAGTTTCAGCAGGCTATAGCCTGAAAAGTCGGTGAGTATTTCTTGGTCGTTGGAGGAGTGTCCGTTGGTACATAACCACCAGGCTGAGAAATGTCTGTCGTTATATAATCACCTGGCTGAGAAGAAAAACGCTTTTTAAAGGCGTGATCCTTCCTTTGCCCCCACTTGAGGAATCATCCCTCTATCAGGCCCGTAGGAGCAGTGGCTCCATGCAACGTCTGGTAGATGGGTGTGATAGGTCAGTGGTTGGTTTATGTGTCAGTTCGATGAATGTCTGTCATCACATAATCACCCGGCTAAGAGGAAAACACCATTAAGAGGTGTGATCCTTCCTTTGCCCCCATTTGAGAAATCATCCCTCCATCAGGCCCGTAGGAGCAGTGGCTCCATGCAACGTCTGGCAGATGGGTATGATAGGTCAGTGGTTGGTATAATGTCTGTCGTTATATAACCACCTGGCTGAGAAGAAAAACGCCTTTCAAAGGCGTGATCCTTCCTTTGCCCCCACTTGAGGAATCATCCCTCTATCAGGCCCGCAGGAGCAGTGGCTCCATGCAACGTCTGGTAGATGGGTATGATAGGTCAGTGGTTGGTTTATGTGTCAGTTCGATGGATGTCTGTCGTTTTATAATCACCTGGCTGAGAAGAAAAACGCCCTTAAAAGGCGTGGTCCTTCCTTTGCCCCCACTTGAGAACTCATCCCTCTATCAGGCCCGTAGGAGCAGTGGCTCCATTCAACGTCTGGTAGATGGGCTTGATAGGTCAGTGGTTGGTTTATGTAAACGTACGATGAAGAAATGTCTGTCGTCACATTATCACCTGGCTGAGAAGAAAGCACCTTTAATGGCGTGATCCTTCCTTTGCCCCCACTTGAGGAATCATCCCTCTATCAGGCCCGTAGGAGCAGTGGCTCCATGCAACGTCTGGTAGATGGGTATGATAGGTCAGTGGTTGGTTTACGCATCCGTTCGTTGAAGAAATGTCTGTCGTTTTATAATCACCTGGCTTAGAAGAAAAACGCCTTTAAAAGGCGTGATCCTTCCTTTGCCCCCACTTGAGAACTCATCCCTCTATCAGGCCCGTAGGAGCAGTGGCTCCATTCAACGTCTGGTAGATGGGCATGATAGGTCAGTGGTTGGTTTATGTAAACGTTCGATGGAGAAATGTCTGTCGTCACATAATCACCTGGAGCATTTAATGTTACACAAATAGACCTTTTCAACGATATATCACTCATCGTTATTGGTCTGAGGGCCAAAATTGCCATTGTTCTTCACTCAATCATGGCAGAAGAAAAATGTTCACGAAAACTAAGTTTGGTTTTTAAAATTTATACCCATTACAAAATTTATTCAAAGATAAGATATAAATTTAAGTGTTAAAATATAATTTTCATATTCAAGTAGGTTTACTTTTGAGAATAAAATTAAACTAAGATTTATACCAAAAGTAAGCAGAGCTCAAGTGTAGTTGACATTGACACATATCAAAATAAAAATAATCAAAAGAGAGTTCTCAATTCACACAATCAATTACACTTTCTCTTATTTTCGTTTTGGTGATTTACACTCACTTTGCAATACATACAAAAAAATTAACAAACGCGAGTACTCTTGCATCTTACTTATGGTTTAAAGCACTCAAAGAAAAAAAAAAGTTAACTCAGACTCTTTGGTCCATTTAAAAAAAATCAGAAGCTTTGACTAATATACGTTACTCTCTCTCTCTCACTTTTTTAACGATGATAAAAACTATTTACATATTAGATTTATTTCGTCAAATGGTTCAAATTGGCTCGATCTTAAATATCGTTAGATCAATGACTCACCGATTTACTTTTTAAGTTTAGTTCCTTCCAATAAAGATGTGCGCACTCCTTTGTTGGTTGGTGAATAGTTGACGCTCGCTTGGCGTTGTTGTTTTTATTTCTCTTGATGATAATCGGGAGATGCTAAATTTATTAATTGATGGGAGAGATAAAATCTTTTCAATTTGAACTTAAATAAAAACATAAGTTAAAATTACTTAACTGAGAGAAAGAGAGAATGTTTCCAATTTCGATTTTTGATATTATGTGGGTATGATAAAACTAAGTATGGCGATTGGAAGATATGGGTTAAAGATGACGTTAGATGATAAGGCTGGCATAGATCAAGTAATCTCGTTGGCGGATCGATTATTGGATTAAATAATACACCTGATAGTTGATTTGATATGGTTGGTGTTGTGGTGCTGTCGAAGTTCTGGGTAAATGATGGAAAAGCTGAGTTGCTGATAAAGCAAGCCGCGAGTGCCACCGTAGCCTGGCGTTGGATACTGGTTTCCAGTACTATACTCAGTTTTGGTTAAGTTAGGTTCAGGTGTACCCAGCTGTTCAGATTCGCTACTTGCTTCCTACTTGGGTCTGCTGGCAGGGGCCAGAGGCTGGCGATCGGGAAGGTTATTCGATTGCCTTCGCGATGGGTGCTCCGTTGGCCTTCTGTAGAATGTTAAATTTTGCGGGGGTGATCAATTTATCGATTTGATCGACACTTAGAGGTAGACCAAAGTAAATTGTGTGGCTAGAGCAATAAGTGATCTCGGCACGTGGTGTACTCGAAGATCGATCGTTCGTGCTTTCTCTGCACTGCTGGGCACTGCGTTTACACTATATGTCTTATGCGACGAAATTGAAGATAATAATAGTGGTCCACGATGGACCCGGTAAAAGAGTTCAGTCGCGCTGGCTTGGACTATACAATATTCCGATTACGTTTGGGGGTATGCCTGATATTATATGGCTTGAATCAAGCTCATGTCCAAATCGATTTTCTTAGAGGGATAATATAAAGAATTGTCGAATTCTATTGAACCGAACTTTTATATAGATAGATGAGATGAGTGTTCTCACTCGGCAGACGTAATCGAAAAGAAAAGATAAAGTGCGAAGCAAAGACAGGTTAGTTTCACCTCCCCATCTGCCGTGAGAATAGACATTCATAATCGGAAATTGGTGATATATAAGTTGTCGAGTATCGAAAGTACGATATTTAGTGATGCAGGGATGTATTCAAATTCACACCATTCCGCCTTGGGTTTTAGTTTATTCGGTAGAGGGTTTGCCCATAAAAAACAAATGTTATTAAGTAATCTCCGTAACCCAATTTTATTTTCCTGTTCTTAAGACTTGCATTTGGTTATTATTTCTTTTTTTTTGTGCTGTACTGACTCGTTGGTATTTGAAATTCCATCCATTGTGGAGGCCCCTGTTTTGTGGAGGCCCGGGGCTGTAGCCCCGGCTGCCCTCCCCTAAATCCGGCACTGGCCATTTAAGACGAAGAGCTTTGAGTTCGATCCCATATTCATCGAGTCAGAGCTGTTCAGAGCGAACTCATTTTTTTGCATATAAAATTGAGTCCGAGTTCGGCTCTGCTCGATCGATCTCACATGTGAGTTCAAGCTTGTTAACTCGGACTCAGAGATCTTGCTCATCTTTTAGCATACGACCCATTGTGTCTTCTCCGGCAATCCATTCTATTGGGGATTGATCGATTATCACTGACGTAAAAAATGAAAATCTTACTTAAGGTAATTAGCGTAGTTTTCAATTTTATCAGAAATTGGTGCACATCAAACCATCGGTTTTCAGTGTTTGATAAGGAATTAATAGGGGCAGTAAGAAATAAATGGCAACTTAGTACCATATTTCACATTTTTTAATGAACACACTATAGCAGTGATTCCCAAAGTGGTCCAGGTGGACCCCCAGGAGAGATTTGACGGGGGTCTACGTTGACATGAAATAAAAATGGGGGTTCACCGAAAATGTTTCTGGTTTCGAAAGTAAATAGTAAAGAACAAAAATCTGTCAATAAGGGCAGATATTACCTACACTAGTCAACAAATTAAGGCCTGGTTCACACGAGATTGTACCGCACGATTTTTTGCAGTATAAATCCGTGCGAATAAGCAGTGGCGTATATATTTTTCATAGAGCCTTTCACACGACGTTTGTACGGCAAGAAAACGTACTCAGCTAAGTACGTTTATCGAATACTCAACGGACTTATCAAAAAAAACGAATGAACTGCGGCGTATCGTCTTCCAGTGGCGTATAGTTTTATATAGTCTCGTTCACACAGTTAAGATCCACGTTGGGTATTTGTTCGTTGACATCGAATGAGCTTCAGTGGAGAGAAAAACCGATGTACACAAAAAAAATTAATCGACCGATATGGTTGATTTAAAAAATTATAACTCCGGTGATTCTAATCGGATCTTGTAGGTAAAGGTCTTAAAATAAAGAAGAGGAATGAGGCAATACATATGCGTTTTTAGTTTTTCAAAATTATAAAAATTTTCATCAACATTTGAATTTAGAATAAAATAAATGGAATTGAATTGGGCTTTATTCACCCCTTTAGTATACAAATTTTTGCCCCTCCTCAGTAATTTTTTTACACAATATAGCCCGTAATGTCAGCTTTCTTTAGAGGCCTTAATCTTGAAGATCCAATGAATAAAACGAGAGATATAACTTTTTAAGGCCATCCATATCAAATTTTAATAAAAAAATTCCATGTAGATAACGGGATCTTCTCGCTGGTGGATGGTCGTGGACAATGGTCCAAGCAGGGAATTTCAATGCAATTGTTTTGATTTTTCGATCAATTTAAAATCAATATTGTGTCGCTTATATACCACGTAGGATAATGAATGAGGTATAAAAATAACCGTAATTTTATTTATATGCAATATTTAAAAACAGCAAGAAAATTCATCAATGCACTAAAGAGATATGAGTTCATATGTGAAAGCGCTTAAATATTGCCGTTATGTCCGTCCAACGGTATTCTAGGAGTCTAATTTTCTTAATTCATATTTAAATCAATAATTTCTATCACCCATCCGAATTTCAGCTTTCTAGCCCTTTCCCTTAAAAAGATAAAAATAAAATACTTCACAAATTCAAACTTTTCCATTCATTTTCATTATACTGCACCTATTCGAGTTTTAAACGAATAAATATAAATAGCGTGTGAACACCAAATATTTGTTCGGTAAAAACCGAATGCGGGTGTTCACACGATATTTATATTCATTCGTTTAAAACTGGAATAGCTGCAGTATAATGAAAATGAATGGAAAAGTTTGAATTTGTGAAGTATTTTATTTTTATCTTTTTAAGGGAAAGGGCTAGAAAGCTGAAATTTGGACGGATAATAGAAAATATTGATTTAAATATAAATTAAAAAAAATAAGAGTCCTAGAATACCGTTGGACTGAGATAACGGCATTATTTGAGCATTTCAAATATGAACTCATATCTGTTTATTGCATTGATGAATTTTCTTGTTGTTTTAAATATAACATTTAAATAAAATTACGGTTATTTTGATACCTCATTCATTATACTACGTGGTATATAAGCGACACAATCTTGATTTTAAATTGATCGAAAAATCAAAACAATTGCATTGAAATTACCTGCTTGGACCATTGTCCACGACCATCCACCAGCGAAAAGATCCCGTTACCTACATGAAATTTTTTTTTATTAAAATTTGATATGGATGGCTTTAAAAAATTATAGCTCCCGTTCTACTGATTGGATCTTCAAGGTTAAGGTCTTTAAAGAAAGCTGACATAACGGGCTATATTTTGTAAAAAAATTATTGAGGAGGGGCAAAAATTTTCATACTAAAGGGGTGAATAAAGCCCAATTCAATTCCATTTATTTTATTCTAAATTCAAATGTCGATGAAAATTTTTATAATTTTGAAAAACTAAAAACGCATATTTATTGCCTCATTTCTTTTCTTTATTTTAAGACCTTAACCTACAAGATCCAATGAGTATCGCTGGAGTTATAATTTTTTTAAATCAACCATATCGGTCGATTAATTTTTTTTGTGTACATCGGCTTTTCTCTCCACTGAAGCTCATTCGATGCCAACGAACAAATACCCAACGCGGATTTTAACCGTGTGAACGAGACTATATAAAACTATACGCCACTGGAAGACGATACGTCGCAATTCATTCGTTTTTTTTTATAAGTCCGTTGAGTATTCGATTAACGTATTTAGCTGAGTACGTTTTCTTGCCGTACAAACGTCGTGTGAAAGGCTCTATGCAAAATATATACGCCACTGCTCATTCGCACGGATTTATACTGCAAAAAATCGTGCGGTACAATCTCGTGTGAACCAGGCCTAAGGGAACACAAAAATTTCAAATTTTTCGGTGATTTTTGACAGGCTGTTTTTCAGCGAATAATGGTCGTATTGCGACTTAAAAAAAAAAAGGGTTTTGAAGCTTTAAGAATTAAGAATCAATTTTTTTTTAATATTCTAAAAATAATGTAAATGTTTTGCTTTCTCTTTGGTCCGCCGCCGCGCCGCACAGTGGGATGAGAAGTGATTCTAGCGCGCCAAAAGTGGTATAAAAAATGGTCTCCAAAATGCGTAATTTTTTCAGGGAATGTTGTCAATACCTGGGCGTAAAAAAATCGAGAGCCAATTTTTGTAAAACTTCATGCACTTTGTTTTCATTCCTCGTTTCTTAGAAGGTTATGAATAGACCTCGGATTTTGCATATTTGCATATTTTTCATCAGATTGATACCAAACTTGGTATTTAGATGTTTTATCGTTCAAATACAAGAAATTGTAATGCATGTCGAAAATATGCAAAATATATGCAAAAATTATGCAAAAAAATATGCCAAAAATATGCAAAATATATGCAAAATATGCAAAAAATATGCAAAACATGCTAAATATATGGAAACGAATTTCATCAAAAATTTTAATTCCACTCGTTTAATATTAAAGTGCGAGCATTACAGGAGAATATTTTCTTGGTTAACAAACAATGAACAAAGAGAAGAATATTCCACTTTCCCTTGTCCAACGCTTTACCATATTAAGGGCCTAAGGGAAAAACGGCTTAAGTCCACTTTTTGAAAAAAAAAACTAAGCTAATGTTGACATCTTGTAGATTTAAATAAGTACTATCTGATGACATATAGCTCTCATCACAAAGGACTTTGAAAACTAGCAAAATGGCACACTTTGCTAAAAAACTTTTTTCAAAATGTTTGTTTTTTGCTGCAAAAATCGATATTTAAAAAAGAAAAACTTGTGATTAGACTTAGCGATATGTCAGCTAAATTAATAAAAACAAATTACCTAATATTCTAATTATGTACTTCCGGTCAAAGTCCTGTCAAAACAAATTACATTTCAAAAGCGGTCCAATGTCGTGCTTGTGAAAACTATTTTATTTTCAACTATATTTTCAAAATCTAGAGATATCTGAATAAAAAGTAAAAAACCGTTTTAAATTATCATGCCTGGTTTGGTCAGAAAACAATTTCAAATAAGGAATTCGATATTTTGGTTCCAAACTCGAAAGTCCTTTTGACTGATATTAGCGTATCAGGCAACAAAATTCAAGATGTTAAAATCAATATTTATGTTTGCATAGTTGAGCACGACTTGTCACTGAATCCCCATGTATATCGGGATATTTTATCTTATCTTACTAATATCATAAATGTGAAAGTTTGTTTGTTTGAATGTTTGCTAGACAATCACGCTCAAATGGCTGAAAAGATTTGAATGAAATTTTGTGTAGAGGCCTATAATGCAGTGGAATAAGCTTAATAATATTAAAAAAAGAAAAAAAAGTGTGGTACAAAAATAACTGCAGAAGCCGATTGAACACACCCGTAAGCAGAGCAATAGAGTTGCATGAGTGGGATATAAAACCCAAGTGGAAGTTAAAATCTTTTGAACCAAATGAAGCCGGCCAACTATGACAATGTTATCCTAAAATTAAAAATAATATAATTTGTACGGTTATTTTGCTAAATATTGATTGGATTTTTGTCTCGGAGGCCGACCACTTATAATTTTAGTACCCTTGTTGGATTCTCTGTCCCGGTACAGCAACTCTGTTGCTCCGCTTAGGGTATGCTCAGTCGCAAGGCAGGCGCATAAGTATGGACAGCATTCTCTACCGCGTTATACATTAGGCTTTAAAAATAATTGTAAATAATGAATTTTGTATTTAGTCTTTTCAGTGCTAGACTAGTTTTATTTACATTTTTATTTGGAATAAAATCATTATTTAATTTTATTTTGGGAAACAAGCCCAACGGACTTTATTTGCTCGGGCCTTATAGCACTGCACGTCGACTCTGATGAGTTAAATAATGTAATTGGGAGATTTCGATAAGGTGAAATTTTCCCATTTTGAGATTTTATTTAGTTAAAGGACAGTTTTTTTTTTATAATTTAAAGTGCTTGCGGAGGTCCGGCGAAGCGGGTGGGTAACAGCTAGTTTAATATGAATTTGCTCCAATTACTTCCTGTGAAGTTGAAAGAAGCTTTTTCGCTCACAAAATAGTTCTGGGAGAGAAACGTCAAAGCCCCTCAATTAGTTATTATGATAAAATTATAGTTGTATATTGTAATTTGTAATAATAGAATATGAAGAAAATTTGAAAAGAAATTCTTCTGTTTAAGTGGATTGACTGAATATTTATAATTCAAGTTAAAAGTTCAAGTGACTCTAAAAAAAACCTATAAAATATTGAATGTATTAAGTATCAGTGGCTCTTCTTTAATATTTGACAGTAATTAATAAAATTTCAATATGATATACCATCCTCTGAATCGCTTTTATATTGTTTTTTGATATGTTAAACATAGGAAATGTGTGCATATTTTGCATATGTTTTGCATATTTTGCATATTTTTTGCATAGTTTCCATATTTTGGCATATATTATGCATATGCATTTCATGCAAATATGCAAAAAAATTTTAAATATGCATATCGTTTTCAACTTTATTTTCAACGAAATGAATCTTGGTGTCATCAGAATTTAAGTATCTAAATCCTTCAAAAATATGCAAATATGCAAAATCCGAGGTCTGCTCATGAGCCCTAATGTGGCAATTTTATTTATTGACATACCCATTGCACCAGCAAAGTAGATTTTCTCAACACTTTTTATCTGATTTTCGTAACACAGCCGCATTGTAAGACTAACCCAAACAATATTCCACGCCGAAAAATTGACATTTCACTTTTTGCCAAGTAGGTACTCATTTTGGGAGAAATGTATCGTTATTAAAAAGCAAACATTTTTGGCGGCGAACAAGTTTTTCGGGTGAAATATTTTCCGGACAAAACTCACAATAAGGCTGAATAATTTGAAACTTGTAAAAAAGTACTGAATAAAAATAACATGATAGCAAATGACACCGGTCACTAGTGAAACTCCAAACGAATCACCCGTTACAAATGTTTATAAATACAAATATTTATAAATACACAGATAAATTGTTTTATACAAAATACAATTTTTGCGATTCTATAAATATACCAATTTCTGGAAAGCGATTATGTGAAAAGCCAATGCGGGTATTTCGGAGAATTTGTGGTGGAGAGTAAAACTGAGCGTCGAAATTTCATCAACTTTGAAGGCAAAACACAACCGGAAGATATTGATCGATTTAAATAATATTTAAACATTATTTTCCGTGATTTCAATGAATTAGGATTAGCAAAATTTAGGCCTCATGCGCGGTCAGAAGACGTGAATCGATTTGATTTATTTTTGTACCCCTTCTTAGTCTCTCCAGCTTAAAGTTTTTCGGTGGTACATATTACAACAACTTGATAAGAACAAAATTTATTTCTTTCGGCCCACTCTAATGTGTGTACATTACGAAAAAAAAGGTCATCTTCGATAGGCCTAAATCGGCTCTGAATGAAAAAAAAAAATTCCCTAATTTTTTTTTTCATTTTTTTATGTTCATCCCCTATAGTCACTGTAAGGCCTGGTTCACACGAGATTGTACCGCACGTTTTTTATCGCATTCGGTTTTTACCGAACAAATATTTGGTGTTCACACGCTATTTATATTTATTCGTTTAAAACTCGAATAGCTGCAGTATAATGAAAATGAATGGAAAAGTTTGAATTTGTGAAGTATTTTATTTTTATCTTTTTAAGGGAAAGGGCTAGAAAGCTGAAATTTGGATGGGTGATAGAAATTATTGATTTAAATATTAATTAAAAAAATAAGACTCCTAGCACACCGTTGGACGGACATAACGGCAATACTTGAGCGCTTTCACATATGAACTCATATCTCTTTAGTGCATTGATGAATTTTCTTGTTGTTTTCAAATATTGCATATAAATAAAATTACGGTTATTTTGATACCTCATTCATTATCCTACGTGGTATATAAGCTACACAATATTGATTTTAAATTGATCGAAAAATCAAAACAATTGCATTATAATTACCTGCTTGGACCATTGTCCACGATCATCCACCAGCGAGAAGATCCCGTTATCTACATGGAATTTTTTTATTAAAAATTTGATATGGATGGCTTTAAAAAATTATATCTCTCGTTTTATTCATTGGATCTGCAAGATTAAGGCCTCTAAAGAAAGCTGACATTACGGGCTATATTGTGTAAAAAGATTATTGAGGAGGGGCAAAAATGTTTATACTAAAGGGGTGAATAAAGCCCAATTCAAATTCATTTATTTTATTCTAAATTCAAATGTTGACGAAAGTTTTTATAATTTTAAAAAACTAAAAACGCATATTTATTGCCTCATTCCTCTTCTTTATTTTAAGATCTTAACCTACAAGATCCGATTAGTATCACCGGAGTTATAATTTTTTAAATCAACCGTCGGTCGATTAATTTTTTTTTTGTACATCGGCTTTTCTCTCCACTGAAGCTCATTCGATGCCAACGAACAAATACCCAACGTGGATTTAAACCGTGTGAACGAGACTATATAAAACTATACGCCACTGGAAGACGATACGTCGCAGTTCATTCGTTTTTTTTGATAAGTCCGTTGAGTATTCGATAAACGTACTTAGCTGAGTACGTTTTCTTGTCGTACAAACGTCGTGTGAAAGGCTCTATGTAAAATATATACGCCACTGCTTATTCGCACGGATTTATACTGCAAAAAATCGTGCGGTGCAATCTCGTGTGAACCAGGCCTAAGGGGTAAATTAAGCTGCTTTTTTTGGCATATCTACTAGGTGATTCGTGTCATATCTGCCAACAAATTCGGAGCGTGCAGGAAGGAATTAGACAGGAAAAAAAAATCCTATGCGAGTTAAAAACCATAAAAATAGGCTTATTTTCAAATAAAATTTTTTAGTGAACAGTTTTGATAAAAAATTGTTTCACACTCAACATTTGCAGAAAAATTATGTTTTTTTTTTCAAAATTTTAAGTTTGAACACAACTTTTGCTGAAAACATTTTTTAAGAGAATTGTTTAACCTCTCAAAATCAATTATTTAAATTTTCAATGATTAGTTCCAATTATGGTGCAGCGAAATAATTCCAAAGGCATCTACTCCACATGGGAATTTATTCCATTCCTAATGAGAACTTGCTAAACTTTTCACAGTGGAATTTATACTCACCGAAAGAGGGAATTTATTGCACTTTTTAGTGAGAAAGATCTCCACTCGGCGACTGGAGTTTTTTACCACTTGGTGCGAGAATCTATCTCACTTCTTTTTCTTTGATTCTTTCCTAGTAGGTATGTTTATTTGTTTATAACATAGTTTCTAATGTTTTTTTAACTATACAAATGTATGAGATTATTAATGCTCTTTGCTTAGAAATTCATGGATTCCTTAAATCCAGATTCTTTAAATGCAAAAGAAACTTTGCATGTACCCAACCTTGCACCCAGTCCAAATCCTATAATGAGCACAAGCAGGGGGTTGCATACCTCACTGTATATTCTCGAGTTTTTAAATATCTAATCCTAATCAATCCTCTCCTTTATTTGGTTTGTGAAATTTAAAAATTCGTCAATAAAGTAAGGTATCTATGGGGGCATGCTTCCCCTTGCACTCCCCCCTGCTTGGGTTCGCTATAGGATTTGGGGTGGGTGTGAGGTTGGGTGCATGCAAAGTTTCTTTTGTATTTAACACGTAGACTGCCATGTGACCCACCGGTGGGTCACGAAAAAGATTCACAGGAGGCCATGTGACCCACCGGTGGGTCACACTTAGTGTCTTTTGATATAAATGTTTTTTACGTGGCTTGCTGGTGGTATAATTTTTTTTCTTCTCTGGCACCTAGTAAAAAGTCCCGTCTATCTCCAGGGTGGCACTCTGGTGATATTGTTTTTTTTTTGTATGATGGCAGTCAACGTGTTTTAAAGAAACGTTCAATTTATCCTATACATACTTTTGTCCAACAATAATATTGCAGCTTTTCTATATTTATAAATCAATAATCTCCTAAATTCAAAATTTTAGATGGTAAAAAATTCCACAAAATTTCGGGTGTAGTAAGTTCCCGCTCACGGTGAGAGTAAATTTCACTTTGAAAAATGTAACAGATTCCCACTAATGATGGAATACACTCTCATGTGGAGCAGATGCCCGTGGAATTATTTCCCTGCACCTACAAAAATTAAAGCTATAACTATCGCCTAAATCTTTTTTTTTTAATGAAAATACTAACCTTTTTTCGATGTTCGAAATGAATCATCGCGAGGAACATATTCTATATCGTAAACTAATTGTGTGTTAGGTAAAATTGTCTTATCTTTATTTATTCTATAGACGGCATATTTAAATGCTAATTCAGTACTGCTATCTTTTTGATCCTCAGTGAAGATAGCACCTGAAAACATAAAAAAGTCAAGAAAATGTTTAGAATCATTTTAAAATATTTAATAAATTAAAAATATTAGAAAAACTCAACAAAACATTCACTTCATAAACACAATATTTAGTGTCATGTCACAGCATTATAAAAATATTCAAAAGCACTTTAAAATAAAATTAGAAAAAAAAAATATAATAATAGTGTTTCGAAAAACAAAGTTTTGAAAAAAAAACAAAGTTCCTGAAGGCAAGATTTCTAAAAAACTTTGCTTTCCGGAATTAGTCTTTTCGAAACCTTGGTTTTAAAATTTTGTATTGCAGACTATTTTTAATTTGTCTTGCGAAACTTTATTTTTCAAATCGTTGTGGATTAAAAAGAAAATTTAAACTAATAAATAAAAAGAAACTTTCATGAATAAAAGTTTTGCAATTATTTCAAAAACTAAAAACAACTGTTTCAACGGAATGTCTATAAATAGAAGTTACTGACTTACCGATTCGTATAACAGGTGGCAATGAAGTAACACCAATTATGAATGTGGCAAAAAGTAACGAAACAAGAAGCCTTTGTAATAAATAAATTTTACTAGAACAATAACATCGTTGCTTTCGCAGGAATGAATTTTGTGTTGTTTCTGCAGATGCTGTTTTTGTTCTACACGAAGAATGCTGTTTAGTTCCAGCGGCGTCGGTGTTGCTGATTTCCGATTTGGCATTATATATTCGTTGATGGCAATGAAATTCATCATCAAAGCTTGAAATATATCTGGAGGGAGCATGTTTCCTTAGACTCCTTCTAAAAAAAAGATTTAATTTCTTTTGCGGGACAGTAATTTTGAAATCATCATTCAAATCATTGTCGTTGTTGTCATATTGGACAGCTACTGACTCAATGTTTACCATTGCATTCAAGATAAATGTTCTTTTAATTTTTAAGTTTTACTCAGTTTCCGCGAAAGTATCACATATTCTAGGGACTCTCAATTTAGTTTAGTTTTCTTTTAAGATTTAACTTTTCTTATTTTTTGTAAAGCTTCTGATCTGAAAATAAAAAAAAGTGACCCCATATTAATAAATACAAACAAACATTAGTTCCACCCTTATTTCTCCTTCTCACTAGCTTAATCTCATGACAGTAAAGAAGGTACATCCCCTTCGAGTGTAGAATTTGATAATTTAGTACATAGAAATAATACATTATTGTAATATATTGTCGGTTCAAAGGAATTACTCGTTATGTAGAAAATGTATGCAAATGATTTTTTTTGTTTCATTACAAGAGTAAGTAAGAAAGCTTATATTTCTTACAGAACATACGAACAGAATGAAAAATCATTAAATATGTTGGCATATTAGGTATATTGTTTTTTTTTTTTTTTTGAAAATCCGAGCTAGATAGGCATGAAATGGATCTAAATAGGAAAAAATTTCGTAATTTATTGAGATTTTTATTTCAACCCCTTTGTCCCCCTCAATTCACTTCGATTTATTAATTATGGTTTAAGGGTGATTCATATAACACGCGAAAAACATTAGAGCATATAGATTAGATTAAGACGAGAAAAACATTATTGGGATGTGGGTCTATTTTCCCCGTTCACGCGGGAGGAATCATTTTCTAAAAAAAATAATCAAAAAAAAAAAAATATACATACATATAAGAAAAACAGTATCAGTTGAAATGCCAAGTTATTGCATTTTTCAAAACCACAAATCCATTCTCTAATACGGTTTTAAAATAAAGTTTTTACTAAAGATACACTCCCGTTCAATTGAATAGGTTCAAAGTTTTCGAGTGCGATTTTGCGTTATAACTCCGAACTATGTGGAATAAATGAATTTTTGAAAATGGCATTAGAGAAAGCATCCAATTGAGGAGAGAATAAGAAAACACACAATATCAAACTTACCATCATTACACGTTTTATTATCATTTCTTTAAATTCATATTGAAATCGTAGCACTTTTTTCGTTTATTTGAATAGGTGCACCGTCTTTATAATCACTTTTGCTTTGAACTAGTTGAAGGTCAGACCTTATAAGTCTATTTGTGGGGAAAAGCCCTTTTCGCGGCCGAGTACGCGCAAATTTATTGTTTTCATGATAAATGGCTAACGGGACATCAAATTTCGGAAAAAACTTACAGAATCTATTCTTTGATCTATAATTATCTGAAAAATAAACAAAAAGATGGTGTCGATATGAAAGGATGCAAATAACCTGCTATCTCCGCAAGTGATAGGCGAAAAAGTCTGAGGGTTGCGTCTAATTCGTCGGTTTAAATGGCTCAAACAAGGGAAGAAGCTAGGTTCAGTGCCAGTATTTCAGCAGTCGAGAGTATTATTAAAAGTTCTGCATACCAAAAAAGAAGAAAATTAAATGAAACCACACCTAAACGAAGTTAGCAAAAACAAAAACAAAAAAACAAACCGAATGCAGTTTTGTAAGCTTCATAAGACTTGGAAGAATAAGTGGCGTAAAGTCGTTTTTTCTAATGAAAAAGGGAATTAAATTCAACGGAATTGATTAATTCAAATTGTATTTCTATGACTGAGCGCTTTGTGTAACTAAACCATAGTCATACTAATAGTTCAAAAATGTGGGATTAAATTTCTTTTCCTTGAATTCTCAAATTGTAAATTCTTTCAACTAAGCGGTGGTTTATTTTTTTTTTTTTTTTTTTCTTTTTTGGTATGAAGAACTTTATATTACACTCTCGACTGTAGCAATACTTGTTGAAATATTTAACTTAACGTTCAAACACTTTAAGATTTTTTACTTATCATCAAACTGATAAGAAATATGTTTCTAAGATTTTCGTTTCAATAAATTATTATTACTTATATATTTTCATATCGAAGAAGAACGTTGTTTATTTTATTCTTAAATAAAGAACATAACCACTGGTTTTAGTATATTTACAATAGGTTATAGGCCCAGATAACGGTTAAAGAATAATTGCAACATCGATACGGCAGATTATAAAGGAAGACTGGAAAAGTTAAATAATTCGAATTATATGAACTGGAAATTCAAGACTGAGCTTTTGTTGAAAAAGGAGCTCTTGTGGACAGCGGTGAACAAGGCAAGACCCACTGATTTATCTGCTACAGCTACTGCTGGTGCCAAGGAAGAGAGACGACAGCTACAGGAACAGTGGGACCGAATTGATGAAATGGCTTTTTCTTTGATCGGTTTGTCGATCGAAGATGACCAAATTGTCCACATCCGTAATTCAAATACAGCTCTCGGAGCTTGGAACATATTTATTTAGTTATATTTAGTTATATTTTTTGCCTAAAAGTTATGACACTCTAATAATTGCACTTGAGGCTAGAAATGAGGATGATCTGACGTTCGGTTTTGTGCAACAAAAGCTAATTGCGGAATATGAGCGGCGTGTTCATGCAGGAGGAGATTCAAGTGCTGAGATGATACTTCAAGTATCTGAAAAGACCAGAAACACCGGAATTAGATGTTTTTTCTGCAAAAAGCTTAACCATTTGAAAAAGGACTGTGCAGAGTACAAAAAGTGGATTGCGAAAAAACAAGGACATGCACCAAATAAAAAGAAACCTTCGGATAAAGTCAATTCAGTAAGTTCACCTCAAAATGATTTTGTTTTTTCAGTTAATCAGAAGAGCAGGGATAATTGGTTACTTGATTCGGGAGCAACTAGACACGTGACAAATAATAAGCAATTTTTCAAATCCCTGGATGATTCTTATCAAGCTATTATAGAAGTGGGAAACGGAGAAAAGGTTAATGTAGTTGGAATAGGCAGCGGAAATGTGCAATTGCTAAATCAAAGCGGTGAAGTCCAGGAAGTATTAGCACATGAGGTATTATTTGCCCCAGAACTTGTCGGAAACGTTTTGTCAATAGGAAAATTAGCTGACAATGGGTTTGAAATATTATTCAAGAAAAATAACTGCGTTATATCCAAGAATAAGACAAATATAGCAGTAGTAGACCGAAAAAATAATTTATATGAGCTTCATAAACCACCAGATAAGATCAATAGTATAGAGTTTGCACATAATGCCAATTGTATTCATAGCTGGCATAAAGTATTAGGACATAGAGATCCTGAAGCGATCCGAAAAATGGTTACAAAAGGACTTGTTGACGGAATAAAGATAACGGAATGTGGTATTAAAGAGTTGTGCGAGACATGTGCAAAAGGAAAAATGACAAGACAACCATTCCCAAAGGAATCCTTAAACAGAAGAGAAACTTTATTAGACCTTGTGCATACGGATGTTTGCGGACCTATGCAAACGGCTACTCCTAGTGGAAAAAGATATATGATCACATTTATAGATGATTTTTCGCAATTTACAGTAATTAAACTGTTAACTCATAAAAGTGAAGTCGAAAAATCTATAAGAGAATTCGTTGAGATGACTAAAACTCAATTCGATAAGAAACCCAAAATTCTTCGTTCGGATCGAGGAGGAGAATACACGGGTAACCAGCTCAAGGAATATCTTAAAGCAGAAAGAATTACAACTCAACTAACAGCAAGATACTCGCCTCAACAAAACGGAGTCGCTGAAAGAAAAAATCGAACAATCATTGAAATGGCTCGCTGCATGTTGATTGACGCTGAACTTCCAAATACCTTTTGGGGAGAAGCAGTATCAACAGCAGTATTTATTCAAAATCGAATTTTAACAAGATCTACAAGTTCAATACCGTACGAGCAGTGGAACGGAAACAGAGTATCGTTTGAAAATCTTCATCCTTTTGGAAGCAAATGTTTTGTACACGTACCTACTGAAAAAAGGAAGAAATTGGATCAAACAGGAAAGGAAATGATTTTTCTTGGATATGACACTAAGTCGAAAGCTTTCCGATGTTACGATGCAGCAGCTCGCAAAGTAGAAATAAGTCGTGATGTCAGATTTGCAAAAGAAGTTAAAGTTAAAAGGACCACAGATTTAGAAGTCGATTTACAGTTTCACATGAGAAAAGACAAGGAAAATCAACAAAAGGACCTAACACAAAAGAAAAATATTACAATCAAAGAAGAAAAAGAGGAAATAAAATCTAAGGAAGAACCGATACCTCAAAAAGTTTCAACGAGGCCAACTAAAAGAAAACCAGCTACAAGATTGATTGAAGAAATAACCATTGAAGAAACTCAAGAACCCAAGACCTACGAGGAGGCAATGTCCAGTAAAGATAAAACTAATTGGATAATAGCAATGCAAGAAGAAATGGAAACCCTAAAGAAGAACAACACATGGGAATTGACAGACCTACCAGAAAAAAGACAAGCCATTGGAAGTAAATGGGTATTTAAAGTAAAAAAGGACGAAAAAGGAAACATCAAAAGATACAAAGCACGACTCGTAGCCCAAGGATTTTCACAAAAATTCGGAATAGATTTTAACGAGGTTTTTGCACCAGTTGTTCGGCAATCAACGTTTAGAACTTTACTATCTATTGCTGGAAAAAGAGGACTGATAGTTCACCATTTGGACGCTAAAGCAGCTTTCCTCAATGGAACTTTGGAAGAGACCATTTACATGAAACAAGCACCAGGTTTCAGCTTTGAGAATCCACATAAAGTATGCCTGCTCAAGAAAAGCCTCTATGGGCTCAAACAAGCAGCGAGGACTTGGAATGAAAAGGTAAAACTGACTTTGATTGAAGGTGGATTTATTCAAGGAAAGGCAGACCCATGCTTGTATTCCAGACAAATCGGAGGTAATTGGTGCTATGTACTTATCTACGTTGATGATGTTGTGGTCGCCTGTAAAAATAAAGAAGATGTGAAAAACATAGAGAAACTTTTGGATGCAAAATTTGAAATGGAGGACCTTGGAGAAATAAAGCATTACCTTGGAATAGAAGTAACTAGAGACAAACAAGGAAATTTTGAACTATGTCAATCCAAATATATTCATCAAGTTGCAAAGATGTTTGGACTACAAGACGCAAAAGAAGCAAATACACCCATGGAAATAGGATACTACAAATCACCTTTGGATTCGTCAAATAGAATGATCAGCAACACTATTTATCAAAAACTATTAGGATGTCTTTTATACATTTCTATTAATACGAGGCCAGACATAACAGCGAGTGTTAATATCTTAGCTCAGAAAACTTCAAGTCCGAATCAAGAAGATTGGGAGCAGCTTAAACGCGTGGTTAGATATCTAAAAGGAACTTCCAAACTTAAGCTGAAGCTCAGCGACGACGATAGCGCCAACGAAGAACTGATTGGATATTCGGATGCAAATTGGGCAGAAGATAAGCAGACGCGAAAATCAAACAGTGGGCACGTTTTTTTTTTGAACGGAGGAATCATTAATTGGTCATGCAGAAAGCAAACATGTGTATCCTTATCCTCGACTGAAGCTGAATTTATTGCTTTATCCGATGCATGCCAAGAGGCAGTTTGGCTTCAAAGATTATTAGAAGACATGCACGAAGAAAATACAAATCCAACAACTATTTTCGAAGACAATCAAAGCTGCTTAAAAATTATAAAAGAAGAAAAATTCAGCAATCGAACAAAACATATAGATACAAAATTTCATTTTGTAAAGGATTACATTGATAAGAAACTTATCACCTGCAAGTTTTGTCCAACAGAAGAAATGATCGCGGATATTTTTACTAAACCCTTGCCACCAGCCAGGCACATAAAATTGAGAACAAATTGTAAGATTATTTAAAGGTTTGAACGATTTAAAATATTTAACTTAACGTTCAAACACTTTAAGATTTTTTACTTATCATCAAACTGATAAGAAATATGTTTCTAAGATTTTCGTTTCAATAAATTATTATAACTTATATATTTTCATATCGAAGAAGAACGTTGTTTATTTTATTCTTAAATAAAGAACATAACCACTGGTTTTAGTATATTTACAATAATACTCGCAATAAACCTTATTTAAGCCATTTAAACCGACAAATAAGATCCAACCCTCAGAATTTTTCGTCTATAGCTTGCGGAAGCAGCAGTTCTTTTACATTCTTTTCATATCGACACCATCTTTTTGCTTACTTCTCTGATAAATATAGATCAAAGAACGGATTCTGTTAGTTTTTTTCCGAAATTTGATGTCCCGTTAGTCATTAATCATGAAAACAATAAATTTGCGCGTACTCAGCCGCGAAAAGAGCTTTTCCTCCACCCATTCTACGTTTGTTCTCAAAAAAACCATGATATGAAGCCCAAAAATAGCCTTAAAAGGTCTGACCTTCAACTAGTTCAAAGCAAAAGTGATTATAAAGACGGCGCACCTATTCAAATAAACGAAAAAAAAGTGCTACGATTTCAATATGAATTTAAAGAAATGATAGTAAAACGTGTAATGATGGTAAGTTTGATATTGTGTGTTTTCTTATTCTCTCCTCAATTGGATGCTTTCTCTAATTTCCATTTTCAAAAATTCATTTATTCCACATAGTTCGGAGTTATAACGGTAAATCGCACTCGAAAATTTTGAACCTATTCAATTGAACGGGAGTGTATACTACAGTTTAGAAATAAAAAATATTTTTCAAACCTTAAAAATTATACATATTTTTTTTTTTTTTAATTTTAAGTTTGATAATTATTTTTTCAAAATATTTACAATAAAAAAACTTTATGAGAAAGCATATAAGAGACCTGTTCCCGTTTCTTTTCTGTTCGAGTCATTTTTTAGAAAATGACCCCTCCCGCCTGAACGAGGGAAAGAGATCCCCTTCCGATACTATTTTTTCTCGTCTGAATGAAATCTATTATACGTTTTGATTTTTTCATCTGTTATAAAAATCAGCCTTAACTCATAATTTATTAGTAATTTAAAGTGAAAAGAGAGAGACGAAGGAGTGAAATAAAAATATGAAAAATTAGGGAAATTGTTTGTCTTGAATCGAATTAGGGCTATCCAAGACTATGTCCAATTAAGGACGAACCTAATGTATATTTCCATTTAATTTCTCGAGGCGTAATGGTCACTAGTCAGAGCTGATAAAACGTTGCCGGTATATTTTAACTTTACTATGTGCAACGAACACAGTCACCCGTAGGTGCAAGTTATAGCTATCATTACCCGTGTTTTGTTGGAAAATCTATCAATAGTATAGTAGGATTTTACACGAATAACAAAAACAATATCCGCAGTATGAATACTACCGATAAAAGTTAAAGTAGAATCTTACTACGGATGGGTTTTTGACATTTATACGAGCCTCGAATGGATCTTATGTGATTTCGTTCTCAAATGTTGGTACGATTGATATTGCATTTGTATCTCGATGGCTGTGTTCGTTGAGTAGTTGTGCATTTGAAATCATGTGTTTTCCATTGGGGAAAAAAATCAATCTGTTACTGTTGATATTATTTAGTTTTGTTAATGAAAATGGAATAACTGGGCTTATTTTGCAAGAGAAAACAATAGAAAAGATAATTAAGTTTTGCTATGTGTCCACCAAAGGTTTATCTCAGTTTAGATTAAATAAATCTTTTTGGTGTTTCCACCGCACAAGAAGATTTAAAAATGATTAAGTTTGACAGCACTTTCTAAAATGCAAATGGTGTTTCTATGTTTCTTATGAAGTGCAAGTGAGATAGTTTGATTCGTGTTAAACAATGAAGAACAGACCATTATGCATTATCTGTAAAACCAACTCCTCCACACAGGTTTTTCTTCACTCCGATACCCGACCGGAATCGAGTCAATCAAGCTCATTGCAACTCGATTCAGGTATACAAAGAGTTGAGGCGAGCTTCAAGCTCGCTTTAACACCACATGTTAATGTAGTAGTCTACGAACAAACCCCCTTCTTGAAGTTTTTATTTTATGTAAAATTGCTTGGTTAAAACTTTGAAATCGACCGCCAGATTTCCAAATGTTTTCTTACCATATCTTCTTGCAAATTGTCCATTTTATTAGTTTTTTTTGCTGGAGTTAATTTTAACTTTTGATTTTCACAAAACTTTCTTCTATTTGTGTTTTTTTTATTATTATTCTGACAGGCCTTCTTTCGGTTGTACCAATTTTTAAATACAAAAATCTGGCTACTGCCGATGCGTTTTCTTGGGAATTTTCTACTATACTTTTTATAGAATGCCAAAAAAACACGGGTATTGAAACTCATCATTGACAACTTTAATGATTGATTTTGAGACGTTTATAAAGCAAAATCGATTATCATTTCGATAGACGATTAAAGCTCAAGACTTTATTAATATTTCTTGTCAAAAAAAATTTTCAAATAGGCCCTACTTTTCACAAAAATTGACTTTTAATTTTCCAATGATCATTGGTAAGGTTGTTCAATCATTGAAATAAGAAAAGTCTTTTTATGTAGAAAGTTGGGCCTATTTGAATTATTTTTTTGGCTAAATATATTTACTAAGTCTTAAGCTTTATTTGTCCATCAAAATAAATATTGATTTTACTTCCTAAACGTCTCAAAATTAATCATTAAAATTTTCAATGATGAGTTTCAATGATAGCTATAATTGGCGCCTTAGATGGGTCCCAGGACATTGTGATATATATGGGAATGAAATGGCGGATGAGCTGGCCAAAAACGGATCGTCTCTTGATCCGAGCCAAACCGACTTCGTGCTTTTGCCACTGGAACAAGAGAAAAGTAAAATTCACCAGAGGTTCCTTGAGGCTGCAGATGTCCGATGGTCATCAATTGACACTTGTAGGGTTTCAAGGAATCTATGGCCGAATATTTCTGGGAATAAACTGAATACTTACTCAAGATAGGCAGGCCTCAACTGTCACTCCTGGTTGGAGTCCTAACGGGTCACAACTCAATGGGAACCCACATGAGTAGGATGGGTATCAGCCCATCGGACTTATGTAGAGGGTGTCAGGCCGAAGAGGTTGAAGAGGGCTCTCCTCACTTCCTCTGTGAATGCCCCAGCCTAGCTTAAACCAGGAAAGCAGCCCTAGGAGAATACTTCTTAGACGAACTGGGCGACATCTCTGTCTTGCCAGTTAAGAACATCCTTAAATTCATCCAGAATTCAGGATGGTTCCACATCTAAACACCTCCATAATCCCCTCCCTTCCCTATCCTCACATACCTACCCACACCCTGGGGAGCGCAATGGATTCACGGTGATCCGAGTGAGATGATGCGGCTTGCCGTATTATCCCCCTTCCTAACCTAACCTAATGGTCACTAATATTTGACTCCCTTTTCTCATTTTTTTGTCAGCTTAACTCTATTATTGAAAGCATCTAACCAGTGTGGCATCGTGAGTATTTGCCGCCCTGTTCAGTGTATTTTGGGCACTTATAGTTAGGCATTAATTAATATAATTCTCACGCAAGATGTTTACAAACATATGAAGTATACGCCGGGTTTACCCATTATGCCTGTCTCGTTGTGACTCAAGAAAATAAAGTGCTCTTAGTCCAATAAAATTAAATTATATCATTCGAAATATATACAAAAAACAATGCGTCGAATTTTGTTTCTGTTTCTTAATTTTATTATGAGAACATATACATACATCATTTTTATTGAAATTGCCAATTTTAATGAAAAATTGTTACTAGGTGTAGTTTACAGGCCCAATCGATACATCGATTGGTCTCCACTTCACATTCTACTCGAAGAAAACTCTTTTTGCTTCACTGGTATTATTCTTTGTAGAGATTTTAACAGTGATCTTTTAACAGATCAAAGTCTAATACAAAGTTTGGGTATGTTCAATATTCATGCAGTTAACACTATCTATCCCACTCATTTATCGCAAACCTCCAGTCAGTGTTGGCCCAAAGTTAATCTGATTAATGATTAAAAATTAATGATTAAAAATCATAATCAAAAAATTTGACTAAGATTAATTAATCATAATCAAAAAAATTTGATTAAGATTAATTAATCAAAATCATTAATCGTTAATTTGATTATTTGATTAAATAGTAACTAAGTCTTAGAAAAATGTACAGTCAGGCAACTCTACTTGCTTTTGCTGTTTGAACACTATGGGGTTGGAGGCTGAGGTAGTATGCGTTAGGTTTTAGCACAGTCTAGATCTTGAAAGAGGTGGGTCTGGATTCAGAACAGAGGTGGAAAGTTTTTTTGGAAAAAATACAAACTTTTTCAACTTTTTTTTTTTTTAATTTAGAATAAATAACTTTTTCCTAAATTTGTTTTTGAAGAAAATTTCAATCAAAAATTAAACTTTTCTAAACTTTTTTTTCGTTTTCAAGTTTTTTTAAAAATATGAATGACATGTTGCTCAAGAAAACTTGACATTGGCGCCTGCCAGGCGACTTTAAATACCCAAAGTGGAGCAACACTCCGTTGTGAGCGGGACAGAGGACCCCAAAAGGAGGGTTAAGATCCTGAGAACCCGCGAAGCTGTCCACTGAAGGTACTTTTTCTCAAGAAAACTTGACTTTGGCGCCTGCCAGGCAACTTTAAATACCCGAAGCTGAGCAACGAAGTTTCGTGAGCGGGACAGAGGACCCAAAAAAAGGGTTTAAATCCTGAGAACCATTGGCAATGAAACTCACTAAAAGCGTCATATTCATAATCTAGGAAGTGCCACTTTTCAGTTGATGCATCTCATTATACGAAAAATCAACTTTTATCTTTAAACGCGATTTGCGGCTAAGCTAAGCGTCCTAGAGGCATCAAAGTTTACATCTTTAAACTTGATTTGCAGCTAAACCAAGCGTCCTAGCGACTTATAAAATGCATATTCGTGATCTTGGAATGTGCCCGTTCCCAAAAGTCAAAATAAAATTGGCAAAAAAGTTTTTCTAAAACTTTTTTAAAAAAAATATTTTCAGTTTTTTCGGCTAAACTTTATCGATTTTTGTTGTCTTTTTTTAATTTTTTTTCGAATTATGTGTGAATGATATTTTTTCTTTAAATGCAAAAGGAACTTTGCATACACCCAACCTCGCACCCTACCCAAATCCTATAATGGCATGCCTATAATGGCATGCCCCCCCATTAACACCTCGGTGTTTATTCGTGTGTATTTGCCATCCTCAACTAATGCATCGCATTATACGAAAAAATCGACTTCAATCTTTAAACGCAATTTGCAAATTGCATAGGAAACAAAAATATTAATGAGCTGTCGCATAGTAGTAGAAACGGCGGGATTTTGATCGGCGGGATTTTGATTTTCGGGATTTTGATTTCTGGGATTTTGAAAAACGGGATTTTGATACGCGGGATTTCGACAAACGGGATTTTGATTCGCGGGATTTTGACCCCAACCCTTCCTATACCTAAGGAACTACTAATTTTAAAGAGATGAAATCTAGTGAGCATATTGTGTTTGACTAGTTTAGCTAATACTGATAATTTAAAGATTCTGACTTTATTAGCAGATAGAGGGGAGTCGAAAATCGCCAGAGTTTGTTCCTGTAAAAAGCGAGGTGTCCCAAACTTGGATGGGCACCTCCGTGGCCTCTGATAAAATGTTCTAAGTAATCTGTGTCATAATTTTCCATTATTTCTGTTACGTAGAATCTACAACATTGATGAATGCATCAGTTTACAAAAGAGTTAATCAATTAATCAATTAATGATTAATGATTAACCCGATTAATCATGATTAAGATTAATTTTTTAATCATGATTAATTTAATCTGATTAAAATTAATCAAATTAATTAATTGATTAAAAAATTAATCGATTAATGCCAACACTGCCTCCAGTACTCTTCTCGATGTTTTTTTCGTTAGTGACCTTAGCAAAGTATTTCTTTTTGACCAACTTCAAGCACCCGGGATTTAAAACATGATTTGATTCACCTTTCTTTTGACTTCTGTCTTAATAGGCCAATAAGAACATTTCAACTAAGGGATTTCAAAAACATAAACAGGCAAACTCTCGAGCTTGATATAAGAAGAATTGATTGGGAAAGATTGTACCTCTTACAATTGCCTGACGAGCAAGTTGAGTTTCTCCAGAGCAATTTATCTGATCTATTTGATGCTCATGTTCCTTTGAAACTATATCCGTTAAATATGGTGAATGTCCTTGGTTTAATCGTGAGATAAGATTAAAGTTGTACCAAAGGAATTAAGCTTTCAAAAAATATAAACGCTTTAGAATACCAGACGATCTACAAGAGTACCGCCGTTTACGTTACATTACTGTTCGTCTTATACGTACATCAAAAGTTATCTGGTATCACAGTCGTCTAAGCCTCTCTATAAATGGTCGTAAATTGTGGAAAAATCTCAAAGAAATTGTCAATAAACGAGTAAACTTAGACAGTAAAGATGTTAATTGTAATGAAATCAACCGGAATCTTATTTCGTCTATTCCACAATCACAAAATCTACCACAATACCTTTCCGGTGAAGAGTTTACTGCTTTGTATACAGGAGCTCCATTTGGTTTTTCTGGAGTGACCCCTGAAGAAGTTGTCGAAAGCTTTATATCTCTGAAATCTAACGCTACTGGAATTGACAACCTTCATCCAACATTCATTAAAGCTATATTGCCAATCATCTTGCCATACATCACGCATATATATAACACAATATTAACAAAGAGCATTTTTCCTTCTCAATGGAAGAGCGCCAGAATAATACCAATCCCTAAAAATAGTGCGAATAGTGAATTTCGATGAAGCTGAAGATCGCTGCACCGAAAGTTAAAATATTTTTAGGAGAGGATCTGGACGTATTGTGAAATTATTTTTCAAAAATTTAAAAATGATTGTGTTGGACATGAATTTTTCTAGACGTGATTTCTTTTCTTTATTTTGTATTATGGTGTTTAATATTTTGTTTTTATCACCAATTGAAAAATATAGCTCCCTTTTTCTTTTAGGAGAGGATCCCCGCCACAAAAATAGTTTTTTGAAAAAAATAAAATATGTCATAAGTAGAATGGCTTAAACTACAGACGTGATGTTTTTTATTTTTTTGTTTTTTTTGTACTGTTTAGGTTTTTTAGTATGATTTCTGAACAAAACCTTAGACCCTTAAAGCTTGGAGCTGAGATATGATAGGAAGAAAACAAGAACATCAGTATAACGGTATTTTGGAACTCTAAACGTGATTGATTTTTTTTTTTTTTTTTTTTTTTTACGATTTAAGCTCTTTTTTGTTGTTTTTATTAACAAAACAATGCAATTTTAGTAGCAAATATTTAAGAAAAATTAAGTTAGAAGCTAATGGATTTTTTAAGGAAACTTCAGTGTGCTTATATCTATTAGATAATCTGTAATGCCAAGCGAGTGTAAGGTTCAGGTACGTTGTACGTACAACAGTCGGAAAAAGTATTTTGACAAAAAAAAACTTCGCAATTTTCTGTATATCTTTTTTTTATTGTTTGAAAAAATCTGGAAACGATATACATATTATAATGGTATCAAGACTAACTTCCAAAAAAACATACAAAAGCTAGATTTATAATTATAGTTTTGAAAATAAAAATTGTATTTCAAAAACGCATGGAGGAAAAAGTATTTTGACAAAATTAAAAAGGCTACCAATCACCGGTTAACTTTTTACTACAGGCAGTGAGGACTGGCTTTTAGTATACTTTTGGACGCAGAATTCAATCCCGTCATCCGTTTGTGGCTATCAGCTCGGGATTTCACAAAATTCCCGTTATAAAATGATCAAAAATCGTTTTTTTTTTTTTCAATTATTGAGACCTCGAAATATCTTGAAATAATTATTTTTCAAAAAAAATTTCGAAACTATCTGAAAGCAACAATCTTCTCTTTCAAAAATCAGTCTATATCTTTCCAATATCTTGTTTAAGTTAAGTATACTAAAAACCAGTCTTCACTGCCTGTACTAAAAAGTTAACCGGTGATTGGTAGCCTTTTTAATTTTGTCAAAATACTTTTTCCTCCATACGTTTTTGAAATACAATTTTTATTTTCAAAACTATAATTATAAATCTAACTTTTGTATGTTTTTTTGGAAGTTATTCTTGATACCATTATAATATGTATATCGTTTCCAGATTTTTTCAAACAATAAAAAAAAGATATACAGAAAATTGCGAAGTTTTTTTTTGTCAAAATACTTTTTCCGACTGTTGTACGTACAACGTACCTGAACCTTACACTCGCTTGGCATTACAGATTATCTAATAGATATAAGCACACTGAAGTTTCCTTAAAAAATCCATTAGCTTCTAACTTAATTTTTCTTAAATATTTGCTACTAAAATTGCATTGTTTTGTTAATAAAAACAACAAAAAAGAGCTTAAATCGTAAAAAAAAAAAAAAAAAAAAAAAAAATCAATCACGTTTAGAGTTCCAAAATACCGTTATACTGATGTTCTTATTTTCTTCCTATCATATCTCAGCTCCAAGCTTTAAGGGTCTAAAGTTTTGTTCAGAAATCATACTAAAAAGCCTAAACAGTACAAAAAAACAAAAAAATAAAAAACATCACGTGTGTAGTTTAAGCCATTCTACTTATGACATATTTTAGTTTTTTCAAAAAACTATTTTTGTGGCGGGGATCCTCTCCTAAAAGAAAAAGGGAGCTACATTTTTCAATTTTTGATAAAAACAAAATATTAAACACCACAATAAAAAAAAAGAAAAGACATCACGTCTAGAAAAATTCATGCCCAACACAATCCTTTTTAAATTTTTGAAAAATAATTACACAATACGTCCAGATCCTCTCCTAAAAATATTTTAACTTTCGGTGCAGCGATCTTCAGCTTCATGAATTTCGTCCCATTTCTATCCTACCTTTCCTATCTAAAGTCCTAGAAAAACTAATACAAAAACAACTAATAGCATTTCTCACTCATAATGGTCTTTTAGCTTTAAAGCAATCAGGCTTTCGTGCAGGTCACAGCAGTACAACGGCCTTACTTGATGTCGTCGAACGGACGAGAAATGCTTTAGATGAAAATAAAGTTACATTTTTAATACTTTTGGACTATTCAAAGGCATTCGATACTATTGATCACAATATTATGTGTCAAAAGCTATTAAAAATGTACAACTTTTCTCCAGAATCAGTAAAACTCATCTTTTCTTATTTATCTGGAAGACGACAAGCTGTTGTTGTTGGAGATCAGGTTTCTGACTTGTTACCCCTTTCTTGTGGAGTCCCACAAGGATCAATTTTAGGCCCAACTTTTTCTCCATTTACGTTAATGAAGCTCCAAAGTTAATTCGTCACTGTGATGAGCACTTATTTGCTGACGACCTTCAATTAATGAAAAACTGTCCGATTGGTATGATAGAGGACTGCGTCACAAAGATAAATGAGGATCTCTCATCAATTAACCGATGGTCTATGAAATGCGGCCTCACTCTAAATCCTCAAAAAACGAAAGAAATGCAAAGAATCTAGGCATATGCTTTAATCGAACGTTAAGCTGGAACAACCATATTACACAGGCCGTAAGCAAAGCGTATGGTGCTCTTCGTTCGCTTTGGCCAACCAGAAGCCTTACCCCTTTGGATACAAGGAAAATGTTAGCTAAAGCTCTGGTGGCGCCAATCTTGACTAATGGCTGTGAAATTTTTTGCAAGCTCGACAGTGTAAGTCAAAGAAAACATTACGTTGCGTTTAACAGTGTCCCTCGTTATATTTATGTTTTACGACGCTATGACCACATTTTATTTTTCTCCAAGAGTATATATGGGATTTCTTTCGATAACCTTTTAAAACTTAGAACCCTGATAATGTTTTTCAATATAGTCCAAACGCGCCAGCCTTCGTACCTTTATGATAGAATCCAATTCTCGTTTTCTAGAAGATCAAACCAAATTATAATTCCACGTTTTTCATGTCTTACATCGGAGCGACAGTTTGTTGTCAATGCTTCTCGGTAATGGAATTCCTTACCACGCCATATAAGAAATACAGATAATTTAACTAGTTTTAAAAGAAATGCCTTCGTGCATTTTTCGATGCAATAGTTTAATTTTTTCGACCTTGTTTCTGTTTTCTACACCTTCTTTCTTTCTTTTTTCTTCCTTTTTGGTTAAAATACCTTGTACAGTGTAAATATTCTTTATTTATTTATTTATTTATAAATTGTTAATCTCTAATTTTTATTAAGTTTATTCACTTAATTTTTGCTATTTTTAACCTTAAACATTGCATTCCTAGTAAATAAGTACATTTCTAAGCTTTTTTATAAACAAGATGTAAATCTTAAAATCAACAATAAATACAAATACAAAATAAAATTTATATATATAGCTGGTAAATTAATAATTCAGTCTTTCATAATCTCGTAATTACAAAATCTGGCTTTTACCAGTCTCAAATTCAAATCTCACAGTATACAGTGTATATAGTATAGTTGCTATACCGAATAAAGAAACCCGCAAATTAAATACTTTTTCTTTGTTTTTCAAAAGGTTTTTTTGCGAGATTTCAATTTGCGAGTTTTAAGTTTGAGGGATTTTATTTATTATTTTGTAATTGTGAGATTATATAAGACGAGATCGCGTGTTTGCGAAAATTCATATGTGAAATTTTAATTTGCTTGATTTCGTAAGCAACCCGAAAAACTGGACCTAAAAATCGAATAGTAATATTAAAATTCCATACCTTATTCTGTTGTGTTTGAAAACTCTATCTATGGCAACAAAAAAAAACCTCTTTAACTTCATATTTAGATTTTGGCCCTTACTTATCTACACATTTGCCTATACATATCTACTTTATTCAAGTTTTGTATTTCAAAAAAATCCTTTTCAGTAAATGTCAGAATAAAGTGGGAAAGAATTTCATACGACTGCGAAATTTGTGTGATGAAAATGATTTTCATATTTTGCTTCCACACTTGCATCAAAACAAATCAGTTTCACCATAACCTCAAACGCCCAAGTGGGATAGAATGTGTGATGGTTTTAGGACCGATCTTAAATATTTTCAGGTATAAACACATGTCAAATCGTGTAGGATGCGATGTCAAGTTGTGTGTGATGAAATTTCATATTTTGCTTCCACACTATTATACATGACTTTCTTCACACTTTTTTGACATGTATTAATACTCAATGGGATAGTGTGGAACGGCTATAACCTGATAATTCGTAAAGAACAAAATGAAGACCATAAAGGACTAAAGTAAGATGGCTCTTGTAACTGTTTTAAAAATATTTGTGGAACTTTTTGGTTCTTTTAAGAGACAAACGGCAATGAAAATCTGTAAACGTTCGATGGTGAGGTTAGTGAGTTATTTAGTCGATATCTTCAAAAAATTTAAATTCTTATACAAGCAAAAACGGTGCAGGGAACCTAGTCCCCGGGTACTTAGTACACCGAGAGATTTAGTTCTCATTAAATGGGAATTAAGTCCACTTTAACGAAGTGGACCTAGTTCCAAGGTGAGGTGAGAGAGTGGTCCACTTCTTTATGAGAACTAAGTACACATTTTGAAATATAAAGAGGGAACTAACTTTCAACGATAAAAATTACACAAATGCAAAATAGCTTTTCTTAAAATCCAGACTCGCACCTACCCCAAATCCTATAATGGGCCCAAGTAGGGAGTTGCGGCTCACTGATTATATTAATTATTCGCCGTTATGCTAGGAGCTAGCACTGTACTTATGTTAGGCAAAGCATTACGGTACATTAACAGTGAAATATGTATGGGGGGCCATATGCAGCCTCCCTGCAACCTGCCTGCCTGCGCCCAGTGCCGTTCCTAGCCCGTAGAGCACCTGGTGCAAGCTCAGAGAACCCACCTTTTCCCATACAAATGTTCAAAACTAAAAAAAAAACCATAAAAATAGTAAATCGTAAACCCGTCATTTTCACCGTATTACTGACTCGAATCACACCGAAAAATAGTTATGAACTGGTTAAAATTTCGATTTATGTCTACTTTCTTGCGGAATTTTGAAAATCCGACTTGACAAAAAGTGGACTGTATGGAAACAAATTGGAGAAAATATCGACTTTTATTAACTTGTCGATTTTTTTTCTCCAAATATATAGGTAGGTACATACAAAAAAGTTGATGCGAATCGACATTTTAGCCAGTTCACTTTTACATGTCATGTCATCGTTTTTTCGGTCGATTATTCTTGCGTGCCTTAAAGAACAACACTCTGCATGAAACGATTGTACGGAATGAGAAAAAACTCGAATCATAAATCATAATCTTAAATCAATCTTATCAGTCATTGGATTTTGGAAATTGTAGGCTCTGTTTTACACACATGTGATTATTCAGCTTTCGGCGATCTTTGTGAGAAATTACAAACAAAATTTGATCGCCGTGATCTTTTTTACCCAGTGAAGTATTGATCGTATCGCCGGATCGCGTTCTGTTTGACCAGGCCTTTAAACAATCACTTGGATGGCAGGTGCTGAATGGTTATTGATGATAGTCCAAAACAAGTAAGTATTTTAATCAGATAAGAAGCGTAAGCTTGTAAACGTCATTCCGTTAAGTATGATCTGATCAAAATGTTCATGACTGTCGACATTTTGAGAAATCACCATTTAAAAAGGTCGGTAAAATTTTGTTTGTATTTTTGGATCAGTCGGTCCTTAAACAAGTCAAAAATTGGTGTCGAGATTGTTAACGTATGTTACCCAATCGATTTGAGTTGCTCAATAATGATAGGTAGCAATATTAATTTTACAATTCAAATTTGTTGTTATTTAACCTACTTGAGCTCGACGCATCTGCAGCCGGTGCGGCGACTTCATAGCACGGTGTCACCTTTCACGGAACTGCGCGCTCCCTTTGCGGTACGGCGGCGCCTTTTGTGGCAAGGCGCGTGGGGCAACTGCCCCATTGACCCACCCCTAGGCACGGCCCTGCCTGGGCCCACTATAGGATTTGGGGTAGATGCGAGGCTGAGTGTAGGCAAAGATTCTTTTGCATTTAAAGAATCTGGATTTTAAAAACTTCTGAATTTATCCTATATATGTATATCCAACAATTGTAAACAGTATTTGTATTTTATTAATAAGATCCATTTTGGTATTTAATGAATACTGATTAAAATATGGTGGGAGGTTCACTGGTCAAGTTTTCATACATTTTAAATAAGTAAGTAATTAAGAGAAAGCTTGCCAAGTAAACCCACCAAATTTTAATCAGTAATCAAATCATTAAATACTAAATTTCTGTCATGCTTTGGAATTGTTTCGATATAACTCTACTTAAGATATTTGATATTGTAATGACTTTCCAAATTTGAACTATAACGACTCCGAAAAGCAAACAAACGAACACAATAAAGCTTACGGTCGCAGTGCAAACATACCCTTACTAGCTATAATTATAGCAACTCTCAAACGAAGGAAGCGCCATCTGCCGGATTATAGCAGATTTACCAGCTGTCAAATAAAAGCTTTTGGAAGGGAAATTATTGGGAAATTTCCCCTATGGAAAGCTCTGGAAGCAGAGACCAGAACGTTCTCCTTATTTCCAGAGTTTGGAAAACAAGTATAAAAGGCACATGTTTGAACGGCAGCGACACAGTTTGTTTTTAATCGTGAGTGAATAAAGTTGGTTGTAATAAAAGTGAAAAGTAAAGTTTGTGAATTAATTCAGTGGTGAATAATAAATCGTTTTGTTTGTAGTAAGAAAAGTAAAGTGTTTTGTTTTGCGAAATAGATAGGTGGACGTATTGAATAAAGTAAATAAGTTTTATTAACGAACCTGAGAAAATATTACATTGGTGTTAGAAGTGGAATAAAACTTATTTTATCTGTGCACTCAGTTAATTTATTGTGTGGAAAGTGAAAAAAAAAGACAATGGGTAAATCTTTGAATGATCTAAATTTAGTGGAACTTAAGGCAGAACTGAATAAGCGAGATCTTCCTACTGCTGGAACAAAGAATGATCTTATAATTCGTCTGCAAGAAGATTTAAGAATATGTGGAAAAAACCCGGACACGTTTATATTCGACATTGAAATGGAAGAACAGCAATAGCAAGTAAGTACATCGGGTATGACCAATATGCTGTCTCAGCTGCTTGCCAAATTTGATAGTCAGGAAAAGAATCTTCTCGAACGTTTCGAACAACAAAGCCAAGAACAACGGAATGAACAAAAGAATCTTCTCGAACGATTTGAACAACAAGGCCAAGAGCAACGTAGTGAACAAAAGAATCTTCTCGAACGATTCGAGCAACAACGCCAAGAACAAAAGTGTCTACTGGAAAAACAGACAAATATGCTCGAATGTAAGTTAGATGCCTTTGACAATAGAATTATTGCCCTTGACGAGCGTGTCGATAAACAATTTTCTTCTATCGATAAACAATTGTTAACTGTCGATCAACAATTGTCTAATGTCGATAAGCAATTGTCGACAGTAGAATCAAAGTTCAAAAAAGTGGAAGATAAAATCGAATCCATTACCATTAAAGTAAGGAAAATGAAGGTTCGAGAAAGTTCTGGTGACTGTCCTAGGAGAAAGGAGATGTATCCACCAACTTTCGATGGACAAACTTCTTGGTCAATCTACAAGAAGCAGTTTGAAGCAGCCGCAGCAACAAATGGCTGGGATGAGGAGGACAAATACATAGCTCTGACGCTTGCCCTCAGAGGAACTGCTGCAAACCATACCAGCAGATAAGAGTGGCAACTTCAGTGCTCTTGTTCAGGCCATTGACAAACGCTTTGGAGATGGCCATATGCAAGAAGTCTTCCGTGTTCAACTCAATACTAGAATCCAGAAAAGGGGAGAAACTCTGCAACAGCTTCAAGCAGGCATCGAACGATTGGCACATCTGGCATATCCAGCTGCAGGAGATGAAATCATCAACCAACTCGCAACAGAAGCCTTTGTTCGTGCTGTATCTGACATCAACCTTCAACGAGCAATTCGAACTACTGGCAAACGCACGCTTCCTGAAGCACTAGCATTGGCCCTCACAATGGAAGCAGCAGAACAGGCTTCTCAAGGAGTTCATCGGTTGAGAGAACTAGGAGTTGAGGAGTGTTCTTGCAAGAGAACTGCGTTCCAAAGAAACCAGCGAGATGGACTTGCTCGATGCTGGAACTGTAACAAGATCGGACATCTTCAATGCCAGTGCAGACTGCCACCTAGAAAACCTCCATGTTGGAATTGCAACAGGACTGGGCATCTGCAAAGCCAGTGCAGATTGCCACCTAGAAGACCATGGAAACCAGACTACAAGCATTGCACGCATGAAAAAGAAAAGGAAGTTGTTTCCATCCAGCGACTGAGAGCCTATCCCATTTACGATTGGAGTAAAAGGAAAATGAAGACTGCGCAAAAAGATGGCTCGGGAAGCGATATATATCGCCCAAAAGTGACTCCGCTGCAGTTAACTCCTACTCGTGATTCCAGAGAAAACTACAAAGTTGGAGCGGACGGATTTCAAGTGTGCATGGATGTCAGCCATTTCAAGCCAAATGAGTTAATGGTCAAAACTGTTGGCAACAGCGTGGTAGTGGAAGGTAATCATGAACGTGAAGATGAACATGGCTACATAAGTCGTCAGTTTGTACGGAAGTACCAGCTACCGAAGGGGTATGATGCCAAAGATGTCATCTCAACGGTTTCAATGGACGGTATCCTGACAATCAAAACTCAGCAGGCGGCATTGAAGAACAACGAAAGGATAGTGCAAATTCAACAGACTGGCCCCATGAATCGGAGTGATAAGGGAAATGAAGAAGAAAGGCTGAGTGACGTTCATGAAAGAACAAGGACAAATATGAAGCCATCAAGTGGTCGGATGAAAAAGCGATACGACACAAAAGCAACAAAGACAGGATTCCAAGCGGGAGACCTTGTTTGGTTTTATAACTCCCAGCGTCGGAGGGGAATGTCACTGAAACTTCAACAAAATTGGGAAGGCCCTTATACTGTTGTAACACGAGTAAACAATGGCGTCTACCGCATTCGGAGAGGATTAAGAGGCAAAATAAAAGTAGTTCACATCGACCGTTTACATCGTTGTAATGGTGAAGGAAGTGATGGATTTGCTCGGGACGATCAATCCTAAGAGGGGGGCAGTGTAATGACTTTCCAAATTTGAACTATAACGGCTCCGAAAAGCAAACAAACGAACACAATAAAGCTTACGGTCGCAGTGCAAACATACCCTTACTAGCTATAATTATAGCAACTCTCAAACGAAGGAAGTGCCATCTGCCGGATTATAGCAGATTTACCAGCTATCAAATAAAATATTTGGAAGGGAAATTATTGGGAAATTTCCCCTATGGAAAGCTCTGGAAGCAGAGACCAGAACGTTCTCCTTATGTCCAGAGTTTGGAAAACATGTATAAAAGGCACATGTTTGAACGGCAGCGACACAGTTTGTTTTTAATCGTGAGTGAATAAAGTTGGTTGTAATAAAAGTGAAAAGTAAAGTTTGTGAATTAATTCAGTGGTGAATAATAAATCGTTTTGTTTGTAGTAAGAAAAGTAAAGTGTTTTGTTTTGCGAAATAGATAGGTGGATGTATTGAATAAAGAAAATAAGTTTTATTAACGAACCTGAGAAAATATTACAATATTAAACTTCGTGAACTTAAAACTTGGCATATATTTTAGATCTCATTATTTTTTTTGGCTGACTTTTTACGCACGGGTTTCTTGTAGGTACATATAAGAACTTGGCTCTTTTTTTAACATTTATGTTTTTGTTGTAATGTCACTGCTTTTTGCAAAGATCTATTTTGCCAGGTGTTTGCGCCTATACAATTACAAATACATCTACATACAAATGTCTGCTTATATACCTAACCTTTTCCTCATCAAAATGTAGTCAGTCATCAGCGCGCAACAAGTGCACATCACAATTAATTTTTTTTTCTTGTAAACCTAGGCTTCAGGGCATCGTGGAGCCACAATAAAATTTTTAATTTATTAGTTAAAATACAAAATTTCGTATCGTTTTTTTTAAATATACATACTATATTGAAGACTTTTCAGAAACACGGTAAGCAAATGGTCCTGATCGAGTACGGATATACTGGCAATATAAATTCGATTCGTGCGTGTCCTCTTCACAAAACAATTAATTTTATTGCAAACGGTATTTGCATTTCTTTAAGAACAAAATAAAAAATACGCCAGTGTGTGAAGAGTGCCAGCAACATTCATTTTTTTGTGTGCTGCTAATGCAAAGCAAAACTGAACAGTTATTGTTCTTCAAATCGTTGATTCGGGTCCTTGTGTGTGTGTGCAAACAACAGCAAAAACTCGCCGCACATAAGTAAATGTGAAATTTCCCCTTCTTTCTTGGCAGCGCACACAACATTTTTTAATCACAATAGCGCGGAAAAGTTACGGGTGGAGCAGACTTAGAAGGGGTACACAAAAAAAATGAAATTGGTTTAGATCTTCCGATCACGCATGAGCCCTTTAATTTGGCGAAATGATAAAAAAATCACATTTTTTCGATAATTATTTTTCTAGCTTACTTTACTAATTATTGAATTCAAAAGCATAAGTTAGCTTCAATTTGAACCGATAATTAACTAAAAAAAAGAATGGTTCAAATCGATTGAAGTCTTCTGGTAACGCACGTGCCCCAAAACCCTGTCAAAATATGGAAAAAATCACATTTTTACGATAATTTTTAATCTTCTATAACACAGGTTTACAAATATCGGTTAACTTTTCGACACGAAAAAGTAAGAGTTTTTCTAAGGGTAATTTTTTACGCTGAACTCAGATCCGCTATCCGTTTTTCGCTATCAGCTCTGGTTTTCGAGATATTACCGTTAGAAAGTGCCGAAAACCCCCTTTTTTGCCATTTTTGGGGTTATGCAACTGTGCAAACTGATTTTTATTTTTTTTAATTGTACAGATTTCTGAAAGTACTAATTTTAATCTTCAAGTTTCAGCTTTAATCGTCCCATTATCTCTTTTACTTTTTTAGAGATATTAAATTAGTTATTAGTCCTCATCTGACTTATAATTTAAAAAATGCTTTCTCTTTGCCTTACGTTGTTTTCGACAGGAGCAGGTAGACTATGTTCTAAAAAGAGCTTTTAGTGTAGATTTCAAATCTGAAATCCATTTTTTGCTATCGGCTTAACTTTTGGAAATAAATTAAAAAATCACCCGTTTTTGACCATAGTTTTTTTTAAATTTGACATAAATCTTACAAATTAAAACAAAGTGTAATGGAACTGCACGGTTTATATAAATTTTGGTCCGTTTCACGTACAAGAGACCAACAATAGTCACTTAACATACCATCATCCCTAAAACCTTTGTAACTTTTTTCTATTCTTTCTAAATCTTGGTGAAGTCGCTCTCCCTGCCCTTCACAATATATTGAGAAATGCAACTGAAGATTTCTCAAAAAGTAAAAGAGATATTGGGACGATTAAAGCTGAAACTTGAAGATTAAAATTAGTACTTTCAAAAATCTGTACAATTAAAAAAAAAATAAAAATCAGTTTGCACAGTTTTCGGCAGTTTTCGGCACTTTCTAACGGTAATATCTCGAAAACCAGAGCTGATAGCGTAAAACGGATAGTGGATTTGAGTTCAGCGTAGCAAATTACCCTTAGAACAACTCTTACTTTTTCGTGTCAAAAAGTTAACCGATATTTGTAAACCTGTATTATAGAAGATTAAAAATTATCGTAAAAATGTGATTTTTTCCATATTTTGACAAGGCTTTGGGGCACGTGCGTTACCAGAAGACTTCAATCGACTTGAACCATTCTTTTTTTTAATTAATTATCGGTTCAAATTGAAGCTAACTTAAGCTTTTGAATTCAATAATTAGTAAAGTAAGCTAGAAAAATAATTATCGAAAAAACGTGATTTTTTGCTCATTTCGCCAAAGTAAAGGGCTCATGCGCGATCGGAAGATCTAAACCAATTTCATTTTTTTTGTGTACCCCTTCTAAGACTGCTCCACCCGCAACTTTTCCGCGCTATTGTGATTTAAAAATCGAAAATATTGGTTTTTCGGCCCACCCTACAACACAGTCATTTACCACCACAGTACACATATTGAAGGTAATATCATTAGCGTTTTCATTTTTGTTCAGTTCTGCGCATCCATCAAAATCAGTGAAAATGGCGACTCTACGTGACCCCAACTAGTTAAACATCAAAATTTGTTGTGTGTTATGTGTTCATTTGTTATTTATTTAAATACAAATACAATTATTTCAAGCTTTTTAGTGTTTATTAACATTTTTTTAGTGTTATTTAAATTATCCTTTTGTGTTTGTTTTCTTCGTTGTTGTTGTAATACAGTGGAAGAGGTAACGTAAGGCTGCCATCTTGAATTTCTTTGACAGTTCTCATTTCGGACCACATGCGCAAGATAATACCTAAGATATGTGTACTGTGATTTACCACATCTCTTGCTGCGCGAACAGATTTTCTTTTCATTAGTCGTCGCCACGCCATCATAGTGATACCTTTGAATGCAATTTCGGATTTTTTCTTGCACTCATTGATTAAAATTAAATAGGCATCGCTGAATAGAACTAGTTATTCGTTGCCGGTGGTGATTACGTGCGGGTGTTTGTCGTGCGGTTTAAAATTAAAAAAAAAAAATCCCTATATACATAAAACAAATATTGTTCTGCATAGGGCAAGCTATATGGTGGTGAATTTCCCTTTTAATCGTAGCAGCCAAGGTGGCAAAGTGAATTTATATTCAGAGACTTGCGATTATCGAGTCTTGTGCCAATAAAATAATTAAATTGCCGACATTGTGTGCATTTTGGTTGTAATCATAATTACAATCCAGTTGTTGTTGTTGTATCTTCGGTGGTTGTTGCTCGCTTGCTTACGGTTGTTTTGCTGTGCAGTTCGGTAAAAAAAAATCATTATATACAGGCGCACACCTACATTTGCGTAAAAACCACTCGGTAGTGGTATTAGTGCGACAAAGTGACTGCACATTCAGATATATATTCGCTCTCGTGCGTTGTCTTCTGCCAAATTTACTCTTTCGATTTCCAACCTGTTTGTCGTTGCATATATACATAGGTGGTGATATTTTTGGTGGTTGTCGTTCTGTTGCGGTCCATAGTTCCCAACTCTGTTGTCATTGCATTTGGTGGTTATTTTTTGTGCGTGTATTTTTTTTCTTGACTCTTATTAAAAAAAAATATATCCTAAATCGAGATCATGGAAGCCCTCCGTCGTCAAAGGGCTACCATAAAAGGCCAGATCACGAGAATTGACGCCGCGTCTAAAATCGACGGTCAATCGACCAAATTGAAAGCATTTAAGGATAGATTAGAGCATTATATGCTCGAGTACGAACGCGTACAATCAGAAATTGATTCTCTTTGCGAAACAGCCGACGCATTAGAAATCGAAACGCATTATCGGGCTGAAATCGAAGATATTTACTTTAATGCATGTGCAACATTATCAGAAAAGATAGACACTTCCACACCGCGGGGTAGCGGAAACGCTACCAGTGATTTGAATGAAACAATTCAAGCGTTAGTAAAAAGTCAAACTGCCCTAGCTTTATTACAATTGCTCATCTGGATAATGTTTTTAACTTCCCGGTTCTCAAATCAAATTTGCTTGATGACTTAAAAACATTTTTAATACAGTTTTCGAAAACATTAACGCGTTGCGTGCCCTTAAACAACCGGTAGAGTCATGGGAGGTTATTCTTGTTTACATTTTAGTGAAAAAGCTCGATGAATCAAACAACGTATTGTGGATTCGAAAGCAAAGAGGGAAAGAAACCCACAGTCTCAAGGATTTTACGGATTTTCTTAAAGAAAGGATTGATGAGCTCGAAAGCCTCAATGTGTCGCGCGCAAAGCAATCAAATTTTAAAACGGTGGTCAAGTCTCATAATAAGCGTGTCCTTGCGTCGGCAGTACAATCGTGTTAAATGTAAACGCAATCACTTTCTATACCGCGGGGTAGCGGAAACGCTACCAGTGATTTGAATAAAACAATTCAAGCGTTAGTAAAAAGTCAAACTGCCATTAGTGAAATAGTGAAGGGTATGGGGGAAACAGCAAAACGACCCATTAATATTACGAGGGTGGACTCCCATACCCGTCTTCCGGAAATCAAACTTCCAGACTTCACGGGAAATTTCTGTGACTGGGTTCGTTTTCGCGATTTGTTTACTGCACTTGTCGCGTCCAAAGATTCACTGAGTGGAATCGAGAAATTCGAACATTTGCAAACGCGATTAAAAGGAGATGCGCTCTCAATAATTAAGCACTTAGCTCCGAGTGACGAAAACTTCTCCGTGGCGTGGAATCTAATAAAAGAGCATTTCGACAAACCTAGCTTTATTACAATTGCTCATCTGGATAATGTTTTTAACTTCCCGGTTCTCAAATCAAATTCGCTTGATGACTTAAAAACATTTTTTAATACAATTTTCGAAAACATTAACGCGTTGCGTGCCGTTAAACAACCGGTAGAGTCATGGGAGGTTATTCTTGTTTACATTTTAGTGAAAAAGCTCCATGAATCAAACAACGTATTGTGGATTCGAAAGCAAAGAGGGAAAGAAACCCACAGTCTCAAGGATTTTACGGATTTTCTTAAAGAAAGGATTGATGAGCTCGAAAGCCTCAATGTGTCGCGCGCAAAGCAATCAAATTTTAAAACGGTGGTCAAGTCTCATAATAAGCGTGTCCTTGCGTCGGCAGTACAATCGTGTATTAAATGTAAACGCAATCACTTTTTATACCAGTGTGAACAGTTTCGTGAACTATCAATTCCCTCGCGTTTAGAGCTTGTGCGCAGCCACAAAATATGTACCTACCAACAGTCTACGTGCCAAACATAATTTGTCCGAGTGCAAATTTTCGGTTTGTCGTCAGTGCGGACAACGACACAATTCACTTCTGCACGAAAATGCAGTAGCTCAATCGACTCGCGATAATGCAAATTCAGTGTCCGTCAATATGTCGCAGCGCATGGCTCAAGATGTCATGACCCTTCTGCCAACAGCAATCATATTAGTTGAGGATGGAACTGGTAAGTTTCAAAAATGTAGAGCTATGTTAGATTCCGGGTCGCAGACTAGTCTGATCAGCGAATCGTGTGCGCAAAGATTTTTCTTAAAAAGAACACACACAAGAGTGCCAATATCGGGTATTGGGTTCGGTGTGCATGGCACAAGAGGGGCGGTGAGCTTGGTCTTGCAGTCGGTTACTGCCGAAACTCCATCTATAAAGACCACAGCCTACATTTTATCGCGACTAACCAGCGATTTGCCCAGTGTCCTTATTCCAAAAAATAAAATTGCGTTTTTCGAAAACCTGGTACTGGCTGATGCCAATTATGATACCCCTTCCCAGATAGACATTTTGATCGGATGTGACGTATTTTTTGACATTTTAGCCGATGGCAAGATCGTAGATCCTTCAGGCTCGCCGGCAGCGCATAATACAATCTTCGGTTGGGTTGTCGCCGGCAATGTTTTCATGCAAAACAAACGAAATCTACTATGCGGTCATAGTTCAGTCGATCTCGACATACTTTTGAAAAAATTCTGGGAGTCCGAAGACTGTCCAGAAGCCCAGCAACCAGTCTGCGATGCAGATATGAAAATCGAAGAACATTTCGTCACGACTCATTTTATTCAACCTGACGGTAGGTACGTTGTGCGGTTGCCTTTTAAATTTGCAACAATTGAATTCGGGAATTCTCGTAGTGCAGCTTTAAAAAGACTTTTTGCGATGGAGCGACGATTTGCTCAAAACACAGAACTTAAACACGAATATACGCAGTTTATGCGTGAATACGAGGAGTTAGGACATATGAAAGTTGCGCCGGTACGCGAAAATCTATCAAATGTATTCTACTTGCCTCACCACGCCGCCGTAATAAAGTCATGTAGCACGACAACGAAGCTTCGGGTTGTTTTCGATGCTTCGAATAAAAGTGACAACGGTATATCCTTAAATGACTGTCTTGTAGTCGGGCCTACAGTTCAGGATGATCTGCTCACACACCTCATAAAATTTCGGAAATTTCGCGTTGCCATCAAGGCAGACATAGCTAAAATGTACCGGCAAGTAGTTGTCAATGGCAACGATGTAGACTATCAACGAATCGTGTGGAGGGAAGATGTTGAGCAGGAACCTCGCGATTATCAACTCCTAACGGTTACTTATGGTACGGCGTCGGCGTCTTTTCTGGCCACCCGCGTTCTAAAACAGATCGGGATACGCAGCCTCTATCAATATCCGAATGCTGGTAATAGCATTATAAATGACTTTTATGTAGACGATTACATGTCCGGTTATGATTCGTACGAAGATGCCTTACAAATTAAAAGCGAAATTGGTCTTATATTACGTCAAGCGGGAATGGAGTTGCGAAAGTGGGCATCGAATTCGGTTGAATTTTTAGCCGAAATAGAACCAGAGAGCCGAGAACTCTCTACCGATTTGCCTATTGGGGAAAATAGCGTCAAAACTCTAGGCTTGCTATGGGACACAAAATTCGATGTTTTTAAGTTTAGCTTCTGCCTGCCCCCTTTAGCATCTCAGATCACGAAACGAGAAGTGCTTTCCGGTATTGCGCGTATCTTCGATCCTATGGGATGGCTCTCTTCCATGATTATTAAAATGAAAATTTTTATGAAAAAATTGTGGATCAGAGGCATTGGTTGGGATTCGTACATCCCTTTAGAGCTCTATCAAGAGTGGTCTGATTTCACAAACGATCTTCACCATATCGGTAAAATTAGTATTCAACGATGGATCAACTATCAGCAAGCGACACCTCTCGAACTTCACGGCTTCGCAGACGCCTCCGAATCGGCGTACGCAGCGGCTATTTATTCGCGAATGACCAAGCCAGACGGAAGCGTATATACGACGTTAATTTGTGCAAAATCCCGTGTTGCACCGGTTAAACCTGCCTTAACCGTACCCCGTCTAGAATTATGTGGCTCTTTACTTCTAACCAAGTTGCTTAGCAGTGTTAAAGATGCTCTCGGACTTCACGATATTCAATGCTATGCGTACTCAGATTCATCTACAGTTTTGCACTGGATTCAAGGTCACCCTCGTCGTCGAAACGTCTTCGTAGATAACAGAATATCTCAGATTGTCGCCAGTCTACCTTCATCGGCCTGGCATTACGTTCGATCCGCAGAGAACCCTGCAGATTGTGCAACAAGGGGTTTAATGCCTAAACAGTTGCCAGATTTAGATCTTTGGTGGAACGGGCCGTCATTCATCCGGAAACCAGTGTAAGAATTCGCGAAACTTATAGACATAAATGACATCACGGAAGATAATGTTGTTGCACTCGTGGAGCCTGACTGCATCCTCATGGATAATTTTTCCTGTTTTAATCGACTTGTGTGCGTCGTAGCGCGTTGCATTCGTTTATTTAGGTGCTTCAGTGCCAAATACAAACGTCAATATTGCCATAGGCTAAATATTTTTTCTGTTGGAGATATCAATTCGGCTAAAATAGCACTTTACAAGCTCTCACAATCAAATTCCTTTGCAGACGAACTGGCTTGCTTACGGCGAAACAAACCTGTTCCCAATAAAAGCAGAATTTCTCAAATGAATCCCTTCATCGATGGGGATGGTTTATTACGAGTTGGGGGTAGGATCGAAAACGCAAGTATTCCTTTCAATCAAAGGCATCCTGTAATCCTCCACAAGGATCACCATCTTACGAAGCTTATCGTTTTGGATTATCATATGAGAAACATGCACGCTGGAATTCGTCTTATGACGTATCTAGTATCTCTTGAGCATTCCATAGTTGGCGTTCATCACACCATCAAACGATGCATTTATAAGTGCATCACATGCATAAGGCAACGAGGAACTAGCTACAAGCATCAAATGGGAAATCTACCTCGTCAGCGTTTAGAACCTGGACTGGCTTTCAACAATACCGGAGTTGATCTTGCAGGACCGTTCATGGTGAGTTCGTGGAAGGGACGAGGAGCGAAGCGATTCAAAGTTTATATAACGCTTTTTGTCTGCATGGTCACCAAGGCTCTTCATCTAGAAGCGGTAACTGAGTTATCTTCAGCGGCGTTCATTGCGGCCCTTCGCCGATTTGTCGCCAGGCGAGGCAAATGCCATACGATTTTCAGCGATAATGGCACTAATTTTGTTGGTGCCAATCAGTAGTTGCGGGAGTGGTCAGCTCTTCTTAACTCATCGGAATTTCAAGAAAATATCTCCAATGAAATGAACACAGAGGGTATCGAATGGCGATTCATTCCTCCATACGCCCCCCATTTCGGCGGACTCTGGGAGGCGGGCGTCAAGACAGTGAAGCATCACTTACGCCGAGTTTTGGGAAATGCCTCAGTTACATACGAAGAATTTTGTACCATCCTATGCCAGATCGAGGCATGCGCAAATTCTAGGCCACTATGTTCCAGATTCGAGGGAGATGTTGACCCTCTCACTCCAGCACATTTTTTGATATTGCGACCCCTCAAATCTGTTCCGGATGAAGATTTATCTGGTGTTGCCATCTCATCACTTAAGCGTTGGCAATTCGTTCAGCGAACGGTGCAGGATTCTTGGAGTAGATGGTCTAATAGGAGTATGTCAGTCAAATGCAAAAACGTACGAAGTGGAAAAATCCTGAAAAGAACATCGAAATCAACGACGTAGTAGTCATCAAAGAAGATAACCAACCTCCATGTCAATGGCTGATGGGAAACATTTCGAAAACCTTTCCAGGACGAGATGGATTGACTAGAGTGGCGTTAGTTAAAACTTCAAAGGGTGAAATTAAGCGTTCGTTCGACAAACTATGCCCATTACTTGTGGATTGTTGAAAATTAATTTCAACCGGGGGAGGATGTTTGCGCCTATACAATTACAAATACATCTACATACAAATGTCTGCTTATATACCTAACCTTTTCCTCATCAAAAAGTAGTCAGTCATCAGCGCGCAACAAGTGCACATCACAATAATTTTTTTTTTCTTGTAAGCCTAGGCTTCAGGGCATCGTGGAGCCACATTAAAATTTTTAATTTATTAGTTAAAATACAAAATTTCGTATCGTATTTTTTAAATATACATGCTATATTGAAGACTTTTCAGAAACACGGTAAACACCAGGTAAAAATCAAGCCCTACCGCTCTACAAAGTTTCATAACTCAACGACAACCGAAAGTGCTCCATATAAATAATAGCAATTCTGATAAAGTGGTTGGATGGCACGCCTCCTGGATGAAAAATTCCAATTTTTCGATTTTTTTCTTTCAAAGTACTTCAAGCCCTACCGACATACCAATATTCATCGTTCTACAACAATCGGAAGTGCATTATACAATTGATTACAATTTTTAAAAAGTGGGTAGTGGGTTCCACCAATTTTCATCCTTCTACACCAATTAGAAGTGCTTCATATAGTTTATAAGAATTTTTGAGAAAGTGGGTGGATGCCATGCCCCCTGAATAAAAAAATTCCAATTTTTCAAATTTTTTCTTTCTAAGTACTGCAAGCCCTACCGACCTACCAATTTTCATCGTTCTACAGCAATCGAAAGTGCTCCATATAATTTATAAGAATTTTTAAGAATGTGGGTGGATGCCACGCCCCCTGAGTGGAAAATTCCAATTTTTAAATTTTTCTTCTTAAGTACTTCAAGCCCTACCGACCTACCAATTTTCATCGTTCTACAACATACGAAAGTGCTCCATATATTTTATAAGAATTTTTAAGAAAGTGGGTGGATGCCATGCCCCCTGCATAGAAAATTGCAGATTTTCGATTTTTTCCTTTGTTTGTACTACAAGCCCTACCGTTGTGCGAAATCTCAAGTTTCTACGATGTCGGGAAGTGCTCCCTAATTTTGACGATCTGTCAGTGAGTCAGTGAATCAGTCAGTCAGTAACGGTTTTCGCGATTTTTGAAGTCCTATATCTCTGGAATCGCTTATGCCGAAGAGTTGAAATTTGGTGAGCCTCCTGTGCTTGATCAGCTCAGCAAATACTGCGAATTTGAAGTTTCTGACTTTATTGGTACTGAAGTTAGAGGGGGGTTGAAAATCGCCTGAGTTTGTTGCTGTAAAAAGGGTGTAGTGCCGTGAACTTGGCTGGGCACTACCGTGCCCTTTGATTTTTCATAGGGTTGAGTTTTGCGCAAAAAAAATTAAATGTTTGACAATTAAGCATAGTTTACAAGTTCCCATGCAAAAGAAAAAATAAACAAATTTTTCAAAACAATTTTCCACCTATTCTGTGCTTAATTTTATATTTTAGGCGCGAAATATTTGCCCTGGCCTAAGCCACCCATTCAGTCATTAATTAACCCTTTATTAATAAACTATAGGCCTAAAAATGGAAAACGATACATTTTGGATGTAAAAACAATTTGTATGCAAATAATGCTGTGAGGTGAATATAAGTACTTTTTTTTTTGGAAAAGTAAATATTATTTATTCACCACACTTTATCTCACGCGAAACAATTCCCCAATTGCTTTGTAAGTCTGTGACAGCAATGATTCCTTTTTGCATGAAACTATGTAAACCAATCATGCAAAAAAGAAATTTTGTATTTCACCTGAATAATTTTAAATATTTGCATAGATTTTCGCACGGTATAGTAATATTTTTTGTTAAAAACAAAATGCGTTTGGAATTCGTATTTTGCTTTAGTATAAGCAAATTGTATACAGCAAGTAAATTTTTTCTATGAGTAATTTTTTTTTCACCACGAAGCTTTTTTTCCTCAAAAGATCTGCATACTTAGCTTAAATAGTGAATATTTTCTTGAACAATTATATCCCAATACAATTAACTATATAAATTTTCATGTTTGAAAGATTTGGAAAGAGTGCAAAGACTTTTTCAAATGAAACAAAATCCTTTGAAAATGATACGAAAATTATTTGAGGCACAGCGCCAGCGGCGCACAGTGGGCTCAACAGCAAATCTAGCGGGTCAAAAATCCAAATCTTTGTAAACCAGTGGTGTGTGTGTCCTAATGTTATTTCAACACCTAAATAGCCTAGCAAGTGCCAAATAAAGAGAATAGTCATTTCAGGGTTATGTGGACAGTTAATTATTTTTCAAAGACAACAAAGACACAGATATAATGATGAAATTATATCTCTATGCCCGTTTTTGGACTAAATTATGGTTTGAACACAGGTAAAACTATATCAGCTAATATTATGTTGAACTCTGAGATGTTGGCCACTGATAATTTTCCACTTTTTAGCCGAATAATTTGGACCACTGTCGTCAAATAACCTGTTAGATGTTATGTTTTACTTTTCCTAAACGGACAAAAACTTGCAGATGAAAAATTAAAATGTGTTATCTTTATTAATCCTGGAACCCAATTTTAGTTCAATCTTTTTGTACAGATTTGAGCAGAAAAAGTTGCAGCCTACAGAATAAATGTTTTATCAATTTTGTCTATTACTAATAACGAAAATACCACGGTTCGTTTAGCTAAAACACCGTAAATCATAAATATATAAAATTACTAACCTTTTATATAATATAGTCCATTTGGGAATAATAGCAAAAAAGTTCATAACTTTTATAACTGTAGTGTATCCACATATGCGCCGCCACTGCCCATTTAACAAATGAGTAGCAAAAACATGTAAAGTGAAATCGAGTATGTTAGTCATAGCATAACATCAGCATTCTACTCGATTTCATTGATTGTCACTCAATAGTAATAAGATCCTTATTAAGATATTGTAGCCAATAAGAAAATATAATAACTTTTGAAAGTGAAATTGAATGTGTAGAAGTAAGATAGAAAAGTATTATAACAGTTAGACAAATTAGTATATAAGGAATATTAAGATTCAATAAAGGGCAGATTGGTTTTGAACACGAAAATAAACGTTTTAAATTTATTGTCTCAATCTGGCGGCGAGTAATCGCTTTAACCAACACAGCGTGGTACGCTCTTATACCGATAGCGTGGTACGCTTTAATTACCTAAACAAATAAGGGACCTTTACCACCACATGGCGATCCTGCCAACCTATTAGGTTTTATAATCTAAAGGAAAGCGGACCAAAAATAAACATATAAAGATCCAGTAGAAATGCTCAAATAAAAACAGTATTTCAATTTGATAAAAGGCTTACATATACTTTGGACCTCCTAAGCAACATCATGGATAGAAATCAACCTGTGCCGGCGGTCAAAAAAGAGTTTCCAGATAATTTACTTAACGAGATGAGATATAAAAAAAAAAAAAAAAAAAATCTCTACATTACAAAAAAAAAAAAGTTACATAAATAAGTTTAACTTTACTTTGTTATGAATTCTACAACATCAACAATTTTATATGCATATTTATATGTATGAATAAATAAAAAGAATTATATAAAATAGAATAATTAAAAAGAATTTTGAGCTAAGAAAAGTCGACAATACTCAGAAGAATCAAATAAAAAAAAATAAAATAAAAAGATGTAGAAGATATTTGGAACGTGATATTATAAATTGAAACCAGATGAAGTAGAAGAGATAAAATCTTAATAGCTACCCAGAAATAAGAAATAAAAACGAAAAAAAAAAATAATGTTTAAATTAAGTAAGTTTATTAAGTATTAAATAAGCAAAATAAAACAAAAATGTTTATAATTCTCACTTACCTAAATGGAAGAAGTAAAAAACAACTTAGAAACTATTTTCTTAAATATTAAGAAGAGTTCAAGTAGACCTTATAAATTTGAAACAGTTAAAGCAAAAATTAAAGAAATAGAAAGTCTTAAAGAAAAATTTAGTATTTTAGAAGCTAGCCAAGAAAAAGAAACTAACAAAGCACTTAAATTAGAATTCGAAGGTATATATAATAACACTTAAAAATTACTAGAGAACCAACTGCAAGAACACAAATTAGCTTTTGAAAAAGAAAAAGAAATAAACAATAAAATGGCAGATTTTGACTTAGGAATGGCTATGAAAACAATCCCAATGTTTTCAGGAAACTTCAAAGAATTGGATAGTTTTCTTAAAATAGTTGAGATAATCCACAAGGGATTAAAAACCACTTGTACACAGCAATTGATAGAATTCGTTTTTCACGTAAAATTAGGAACCAATGTAAGAACAGTACTAGGAAATACAGACCCTAATAGTTTTGAAACCCTTAAATCTTTACTCGAAGAAAGATATAAGAGTAGTACAACCATTCCTCAGATTCAAAATAGTTTATCTAATTTAAGTCAGAGAAATCTTTCAGTGACTTCATTTAAGGACAAATTACTCAACACTATAGCAGAGTTAAATAATCTCCAGATAAAAGAGTTAGGCAGCAATGCTACCAATGAAGAAAAAAATGTTATAAAGAAAATGAACGACATTTATAGTTTAAATATCTTTAAAAATGGTCTTAACGACAATCTTAAACAAACTATTTTTGCATCCCAACCTAAATCACTAACAGAAGCATCAAACCTCACAATAGAATTAGAAAAAACAAATACTAACGCATTAATGTACTATAGACATAGCCCACAAAACATTAATCGACAAAACAGACAAAACTTTAATCAAGAAGGCAATGACTGTAACAGATTTCAAAGAAACATGAATCAAAATCAATACAACAACAACATCCAAAATCGCAATTATAACCGAAACAATAACATCAACCGACATAATAACTGGAACAATAACCGAACCCAAAATGCTCAAAGAAACAATAAACCATGGCATAATCAAAACAAACTCAGAAATACGAGACAGCAAATACAACTATTACATAATGAGCGACAAGAGGGAAACGAATACGGCTCGGAATACGCCAATATTCCAGACAGCCAAAATTAAAAGTGTATAGAATATCGGATAGCAACACAAATTTTACTGTTACAAACCATAAAAATAAAAACAATAAAAACCCGTAATAGAAAAATAACTACTCGCAATCCACTGGGGTATACAATTTTTCCGATCATATCTATACGGACGAAAATTCACTGTTGTCACCGACCATAGACCTTTAGTATCTCTATTCTCACACAAAAATCCATCGTCAAAAATGACTAGAATACGACTAGACTTAAGCGATTATGATTTTGACATAATATACAAAAAAGGAAAAATGAATACAAACGCAGATGCTCTATCTAGAATAAAAATCGACTCAGACTTATTAAAACAAATGATACCGACAGAAATCGATGAAACCGTCAAAAGAACATTGGTTATCACAAGGGGGATGTCCACAAAAATGAATACGGACAACAACAAGGAGAAAAGCAATTCTCAAGAGAAGCCTGTACACCTTCAAATCTGGGAATGCATATCCATTAATGACGTCAAAAATATAAAGAAATTAAAATTTAATATTGATAAAAATGCTAGGAATTCAAAAAATAAATATTGATGAAAATTTTGTACATGTGCGGTGCAGCGATAAATCGGCGAATCCAGATTCGAACCTGATGAAGCTTGCATCAGATATAAACAAAGAAAATGAGTATACGTATACGGGATCTAACGATAATTCAGCGACACTAGAGTCGACACTGAAGAAATTAGCATCCAGAATGAATAAAGAAAAAATAAACGAGCTAGCCCTTATGAACAATGATGAAATATTTAAGCATTTTGAAAAAGATAAATTCAAGGAAACATATGCAAACATAAAAATAAATGGCCAGAATCCTAAGCTAAAAATAATAATATATAATGCCCCAAAACAAATACTTGATGATTTAAGTAAATACAAACTAATCGACGAATTTCATAACTCTGCACACGGAGGACATTTAGGTATTCGGAAAACCCTAATAAAATTAAAACAAAGATACATATGGCGAAAGATGAATCAAATGGTAAAACAATTCATAACAAATTGTGATTCATGTGCAAGAAATAAACAAACAAAAAACACCATAGAACCACAAACGATTACAGACACTCCAAGCAACAGTTTTGAAGTGGTGTCAATTGACACAGTCGGACCATTACGAATATCAAATGAAAAAAGATATATTTTAACCATGCAATGTGAACTGACTAAATTTGTCGTCGCATACCCTATGACATCAAAAGATGCAACAACAACAGCAAAGACTTTAGTGGAAGAATTTATTCTTAGATATGGACACTTTAAGATACTAAAATCAGATAAAGGTACAGAATTCAATAACGAACTTATGAGCAATATATGTTCGCTACTAAAAATAAAGCAAACATTTTCTTCTCCATATCACCACCAAACTATAGGTGCCCTTGAAAGAAATCATCGGACACTCAATGAATTTTTATTATCAAATGTCAATGACAATGAATGGGACAAATGGGTTCCATATTTTACGTTTGCATACAATACAGCACCACATATAGACACTGGGTATTCACCATATGAACTCGTTTATGGGAAACTACCATGCTTACAAGCAGATACATTAAATAACAAAACAAAAATTTATAACTATGACAACTATGCTCATGAGCTAAAAGTCAGGTTACAATATGCACTTAGCAAAGCCAGAGAAATGACAAAAAAAAATTAAAGAAAAAAGAATAGCGACAGAAAATAGGAAATATACCAAAAGGTTTGATTTAGATATAGGCGATTTAGTACTATTAAAATGAGGAAATAGAAAGAAAAATCAGGCACCTTATATTGGTCCATATAAAATAATAGAAAGAAAAGGAGTCAATTCAGTAATTGATAAAAATGGAGTAAATAAGGAAGTACATAATAACCTTCTTAAGCCTTATTATGAATTATAAAAAAAAAATTAAAAACAAAAACAACTTGAAACAAACAAAGATCTAAATTTAACAATGTAAATATCAATCAATAAAAAAAAAAATATTTGTACTTAAAATATATTTTTCAAATACATAATACAGTAGATACAAATTAACAATAATTTTCAAAATTAAATTTTATTCCCAAATATTTTTCTCAAGGGCGAGGGTGTAGTGTATCCACATATGCGCCGCCACTGCCCATTTAACAAATGAGTAACAAAAACATGTAAAGTGAAATCGAGTATGTTAGTCATAGCATAACATCAGCATTCTACTCGATTTCATTGATTGTCACTCAATAGTAATAAGATCCTTATTAAGATATTGTAGCCAATAAGAAAATATAATAACTTTTGAAAGTGAAATTGAATGTGTAGAAGTAAGATAGAAAAGTATTATAACAGTTAGACAAATTAGTATATAAGGAATATTAAGATTCAATAAAGGGCAGATTGGTTTTGAACACGAAAATAAACGTTTTAAATTTATTGTCTCAATCTGGCGGCGAGTAATCGCTTTAACCAACACAGCGTGGTACGCTCTTATACCGATAGCGTGGTACGCTTTAATTACCTAAACAAATAAGGGACCTTTACCACCACATAACAAATAAGAAGTAAACAAAATGCTATCATCATAAATATTGAACGAACAAGGCTGCATGATGTGTCTGCAATTACCAGTATTATGGCTTAAAAACTAAAGTCTTCTGTCAGTTAATTTGACTCTATTCATTGTCTCTGACATGTTTACAGTCAACCTATGTACCACCTGCCCTGATATAAAATGCATAGTTTTTGGACTTTTTATCGGCTAGATTCGCTTTTGAGACCATTGTGCGGCGTAGATACTTAGGGGCAAACTGGGGCGGCGCCTAGGGCCCGAAGGTTTGGGAGCCCCAGAGATTGACAAACAGTTTTTCAAAGCGAACATAAAAGTTCTTCTTATTTTTAAGAAAGTTTTGGCTCAGTTTGTTTTGGGTATTAAGTTCATTCAAGTATCATTGAAACTCATCATTGAAAATTTTAACGATTGATTTTGAGACGTTTAGGAAGTTAAATCATTTATTATTTTGATGAACAAATAAAGCTTAAGACTTAATTAAAATTTCTAGCCAAAAAAAATTTTAAATAGGCCCAACTTTTCACATAAAAAGACTTTTTTTATTTCAATGATTGAACTACCTTACCAATGATCATTGAAAAATCAAAAGTCAATTTTTGTGGAAAGTTGGGCCTATTTCAAATTTTGTTTTGACAAGAAATATTAATTAAGTCTTGAACTTTAACCGTCCATCAAAATAATAAGTTATTTTGCTTTCTTGTGGCTCAAGATCAATCATTAAAGTTTTCAATGATAGCTATAACTGGCACCTAAGGGTCAGTTTCAAGACTTGTGGATAAAGTCTCGTATAGCCTATCCGGAACTTTTTTTCCAGATCAATTTCAACTTTTGGCTTCAAATATCTTGGACGGACAATAATGCCTAACAGATAAAACCTTGGGTACCCTATCCGCCGGTCCAAGTGGCTGTCAAAGCTTTTATCCTGCCTAACTGCTATGAGTTTCCGTCCTAATATTTTGAATTTCAGTTAAAATCGATCCGTCCCGGTTCATACTGAATTTAAATCTTTAAGATGAGTCACATTTTAAATTAAAACGACAAGGATTTTCAGTTTTGACAACAAAAACCAAAGGGCACGGGAGTGCCTAGCCAAGTTCGCGGCACTACACCCTTTTTACAGGAACAAAATCAGGCGATTTTCAACCCCCCTCTCACGGCCGTATCCAGGCCTACGCTAGGGTGAGCTCAGCTCACCCAAAAATAAGTTAAGCTAACCCAAACATTTTCTAAGGTATTGAGAGATTTTCCAAGTTTTCATTTTCAGACAAAATATTTGTTTGCTTTGAAATAATATTTAAAATGTCCGTTTTATTTCGCACACTTTGATTTCTGCGTCAGCAAGCAAAGGATTCTTCGGTTCATTGGTCTATTTGTGCTCTTGTGTGCTTTTGTTGCCAGTCACTAAATCTTTTATTTTTTCAGTAAAAGTGTGTTTTTATACAAAAATATGGAATAAGCAAAACACATAAATTGATTCAAAAACAGCCTTATATATTTAAAACTCATTGGTTTCCCTTTGTAGCCCCTTGAACCCCTCAGCTTAAAATTATAAGGACTCAACGAATCTGTTAACGTCAAAAGAGGCAGCTATTATTTTGTAAGAATTGTCAGATGTAAAACTGCAAGGCAAAAACAAAACGACCGTTTCGAATGTCAATCAGGAAAACCGATTCGATACGTTTACGATTTTGCTTTCGATTTTGAAATCAGATCCAAGAGCTTTTCTTCTTCTTTTCATGACAAGAACTGTCATTCTGAACCGAAAAGGCTCACAGTAAACACATATTAAAGTTTTGATTTTTGTTCAGTTCTGCGAATATATCAAAATTTGTGTAAATGTCAATATTTGTTGTTGTTTTACGTGTGTTCTTGTCATCACGTTCACAACCATTTTTTATTTCAGTTTTGACAACGTGCGCAGAATAATACCTTAGATTTGTGTACTGGGGAAAAGGCTAATACATTAATTTTAGAAGTTAGGTTTTATATTTAAATTTTAATTTTATTTTCAGAAAATTTCACCGTTTGTACTTAATCTACTTGAAATATTAAAATTCTACAAAATGAGGATTTCGCTGTTTGTGAATGAAGGAGAGAGCAATGTATTGCTTTTGCTAAATAACTCTACAGGGTATTTTCAGAAATGCTTTGACGCTCTTTTCAGTACCCAGTACCAGGCAGTTGACATATTAACCGCATTTTACTATCCACGTGATCTGATCCGGATCAATTTCTAACACTTGATTACAAAAACAACATGGAATCCTGCTTTGTATCTGGATCTATTTCAATGATCCAAAAATGACTATTGTGAATGTGTCTCAATAGTGCCAAGAAAAGAGGCAACAGACACGTGAAAAATAGACAAACATAAGACGAAAAGAGACGGGTATAAACTAAGATCCTGTCTGTTTTATTTATCATGATCTGATCCGGATCAGATCACGAGGATAATAAAATGCGGCTAATATGATTTTCATAAAAAAAATGTGAGCTCACCCAAAATAACCTTGAGCTCACCCATACGTTTGATCCTACCTTGCCCCCTCTAACTTCAGTACCAATAAAGTCAGGAACTTCAAATTCGCAGTATTTGCTGATCTGATCAAGACAGATGGCTCACCAAATTTCAACTCCTTATCATTAGCAATTCCCGAGATATAGGGCTTCAAAAATCGCAAAAACCGAAACTGAATGACTGACTGACAGATCGCCAAAATTATGGAGCACTTCCCGATAATGTAGAAACTTGCAATTTCGCACAACGGTAGGCCTTGTGGTGCATACAAAGGAAAAAAAATTCGAAAATCTGCAATTTTCTATTCAGGGGACGTGGCATCCACCCACTTCTTAAAAATTCTTTTAATTATATGGAGCACTTCCGATTGTTGTAGAACAATGAAAATTGGTAGTTTGGTAGATCGGTAGGGCTTGAAGTACATAGAAGGAAAAAAAATTGAAAAATTGGAATTTTCCATTCAGGGGGCGTGGCATCCACCCACATTCTTAAAAATTCTTATAAATTATATGGAGCACTTCCGATTGTTGTAGAATGATGAAAATTGTTAGGTCGGTAGGGCTTGAAGTATTTATAAAGAAAAAATTGGAATTTTCCATTCAGAGGGTTTGGCATCCACCCAAATCCTTAAAAATTCTTATAAGCCATATTGAGCACTTTCGGTCGTTGTAGAACGATTAAAATTTGTAGATCGGTAGTAATTAGAAAGAAAAAATCAAAAATGAGGAATTTTCCGTTCTGGGGGCGTGGTATCCACCCACTTTCTTAAAAATTCTTATAAATTATATCGAGCACTTCCGATTATTGTAAAAAGATGAAAATTGGTGATGCAGTGGGGTTTGACGTGCATACAAAGATGAAAGTCAGAAATTAATAATTTTCAACTCAAGGGGCGTTGCATTTACCCAAATTTTAAAAATAAAATTGTAATCAATCATATAATGCACTTCCGATTGTTGTAGAGCGATGAAAATTGGAAGAACAGTATGCTTGAAGAGCATAGTTAGAGAAAAATGAAAATTGAGATTTTCCATCAAGGGGTGTGGCATCCACCCACTTTCTCAGAATTGCTATTATTTTTATGAGGCACTTCCGGTTGTTGTAGAATTATAAATATTTGTAGAGCGGTAGGGCTTGATTTTCACCTGGCAAAAGAAAATCTTTGCAAAAAGGAGTGGAATCACAACAAAAACATAAAATATTAAAAAAGGAGCCAAGTTCTTATGTGTACAAGAAACCTGTGCGTAAAAGTCAGCCAAAAAAAGTAATGAGATCTAAAATATATGCCAAGTTTTAGGTTCATGAAGTTTAGTATCAAATATCTGAATTAGAATAATATCGAAACAACTCCAAATTATGACAGAAATTGGTATTAAATGATGAGTGATTAAAATTTAGTGGATTTACTTGGCAAGTTTTCTCGAAATTACTTACTTTATCACAAATTTAAAATGTATGACAACTTGACCAGTGAACGCACCAAATCTTAATCATTAAGTACCAATTTCTGACATAATTTGGAGTTGTTGCGATATTTTTCTAATTCAGATATTTGATTCTAAACTTCATGAACTTAAAACTTGGCATATATTTTAAATCTCATTACTTTTTTTGGCTGACTTTTTACGCACAGGTTTCTTGTACATATAAGAACTTGGCTCCTTTTTTAATATTTTATGTTTTTGTTGTGATTTAATTTTCAGCATGTTTTTGATTTTTTATATTCTTCTCAAATGTCAGCCTCTAGTAAAGATTTTGACTTGTGAATATACTTTAGTGCCGAGATTCAGCTAGTTCGAACTCGCAGGGAGTGAGTGAGATGAGTCACTTTTCATCGAAAATCGATTCAGTTAGCAAAAGGGAGTGAGTGAGCGAGTGAAATTAAATGTCAGACTACTCGCCAGATATTTCCGCAGTGTCTTGGTGTATGTGTTGGTAAATTTCCAGTTTTGGATAGGTATGTGTGCTTTTCTCAAGAATTCCTATTGATGGATAGGTAATGAAATAAAAAAACAACAATAGACGTTTTTCTTTTTTAGCTCCGAGCATAGCACTGAGCTGTCAAAAAAAGATCTGTGTTTCTTTTTTAGCTCCGAGCATTCAGAGCTCAACTTGTGTTTCTTTTTTAAATCAGAGCTAGCTCGGTGTACGCTCCATGAGCTCAGAATAAAAAGACCGAGCGAATGGATCAAATAGCTGAGCGCAGCCGACTTTACTCTTTTTTTTCACTAAATTCAAGTGGCCGCGTTCGACACATAATTTTCAGTTCACAATTTGGAAATTTTTCGAGTTTTTGATTGTCCAGCTGTCTGATGAAAATTAACTCATTACCTAATTTTGGTGAGTTGAACCCATCGCAATCGTATGACAGTTCAGAGCTCAGATGTGTTTCAAAATTATATCGGAGAGCTCTGATCATACTCTGCTCAGAGCTAAAGGGCACTACACACGATCAATATTCATTGACAATAATTATTGAAGATATTTTCTGTCAAAAATCACTGATGAATAATTCCCACCACACGTATCAATGAAAATTGACAATAATTTTAAGTAAAATTGTATGAATTGGCTGCAAAAGTGCTCCATTATGGGCTTATCAGCAATTAAAAAAAGGAAGACAAAAATTGGGTAGTAAAGAAGTTGTTACTAAACAAAAATTTCTTTTGAAATTCGCGAGAATTAAGCCGAAAATCCAAATTTTCTTTTTTGTTTTGTTTCATTTTCGCCACCGACTACATCAACATGGCCAACAAATGACATTTAGGTACATTGAAGAAAACAAATTCGATTTTGGTTCTCATCAATGTCGTCAATGTTCATTGACAACGACATTGAAGAGCATACGAACGATCAATACTCAGCGAAAAATAACTTTTTCACTGAATATTGACAATAAACTTTGATCGTGTGTAGGGCTCTTAACTCCGATAGCTCGAGCTCTACGCCATGCTCTGCTCAGAGCTAAAAAAGAAACACGCCTAATGTAGATAAAAGCAACTACCGTTTTATTGATTGAGAAATCTTATTTTACTATCATATGCACATATGTATAGTAGAATTATATTTCTCATGGGTGAAAACTCACATTCAACTTTAATTACGACGAAAAAAATAATTGATACAAAAGATACTCCATTATTAATATTTCAATGTTTAAATTTTTGTATTTGTTATTTCATTTCGCGTCCATTAGTGGTGATGTGAAACAGAATATCAAAATGACGAGTGTGACAAGGAGGTTGAATTTGGCTCTGTTATATTTATTCTTTGTCTAATGTTCGAAACTAAATTCGAACTTACTCATTTCACTTAAATAGCTGAATCACTTTTGCGAGTGAAGTGAGATGAGTCGGCGAGTAAGGCGAGTAATCTCATCTCACTCGCTGAAATAGCTGAATATCGGCACAGAAGTTATGTTGCCATTTGGTGAGAAGTTCAACTAGAAAAAATGGGAGTTTATCGTGATATCGTGTTTACAGATCTTTCTACGCGATGCAAAACCAAAACATCCATAAGAACTGACACATGGGCATAAACGAACAATGCTGTTTTGACTTTGCTTCTGGTACCTACTCTGTTATACGAGCGAGATTGATTGAAATGGCTCATTATTTCTTCGGACAGAATACATTTTATTTATTTTCACCCCGATTACAAAATCCAATGAGCGAGCTGCGGACTCAATTCAAACATAAAAAAAAAATGGGTGGCACAACAGCTCGTGGAGAACCAGGGCCTAGTGACTTACAACTCCCAACCATTCCTGTGTGCGTGTTGTTGGCCGGAATGGAGGGGACCTACAGTTTTTTGTCCAGTCCGAACGGCTAAATGAGCAGCACTTATTCGTGACAAGTATACTCTTGGAGGATTTGTCAGTTCCTCGCAAGAGGCAGTACCTCGGATAAAATATTTCTGTTTTTAGGTGGCACGGCTGGGAATCGAACCCGCACCTTTGGCATGACAGTCCTACGCACTAACCATCATGCCACGAGGTACTACATTCTGACATTTCGCTCATTGTAAAAATGTCAGATTCCCTCCGCAGCTCATTAATCGGATTCCGTTATAGGGGTGATTATTATTAATTACATACATATGTGTAGAAAAATTTCTTTTGAGTTTTATTCGTGTTTGTTTTTGTAGTTAGTTTCTTTCTGTGATTTGTATGTATGTAGGTATAATAGATAGTAGTCGGTGTTTCTTGTAAGTCTGAAGTTCTTATTTCTTCTAAAAAGAGTAATTCCATATGAAAACGTCTATTGAAAAAGCCAGCGCACATTCAGATTTTGCTGAGATGCTTCTTTAGAGTACCAAGAAAAGAAATCCACTGTTGTTTAATTTTCGCATGTCTCAGCTCTCTCCACCCCCTTTGAAATATTTAAAAATCTTGTTTTTTTTAAGGCTCAATTGTTTTTACCTCAAAACTGTTTCTATTAAAGATATAAAAACGTTAAAGATGGTATTTTAAAGCTGAAGTATAGTAGTTTTTGAGAAAAATAATTAAATTCACACAAACAATACCAAACCAAACGTCGATTTTATTCAATTCCAATTGATAAATAGGAAAAATAGGTATGGACAAAAATCGTTTCCCCGATGGTGTGTATTGGATGGCGGTAGAGGAGTTAACTTATTTGCAAATATACCTATTTTCTTCTGGCTTATAGAAAACAGTTTATCGAAGAATCAGAAATAGTATTTTTAAATAATAAACAATCATAATTGCTGAACCGATTCAATAAACGTTTGCCTTTCTTAAATTTTTGTGTTTCAAATCATGTCAAAATTGTTAATAAGAATAAAAAATAAAATCTAAATTAACGTTCATAAACCGTAAAATTAGCATATATTTTATAGTAAAAAAATTATAAATTTTATGAACTTAATCTTTAAAATTGTCAATCTGGCTGACGGCTTTTGCCATTGCTAAACAGAATTTGTAAACAAAAATGCAATAGTAATAAAATTTAATGATCAAATAAATTAATTTCAAATAAAAGAAAAAATATACCTATTTTGGTTCTTAGGCAAATAACTTAAATTTGATATAACTTAAGTTTGAAGTTCATTACTTTGATTAATTTTTTGAGGTCAAAACATAAAAAACAGTTTTTTAGAACTTTTTCCGATCTCTTATTTGTTTGATACTAACGCCAAGTAGTTTGACCTGTGACCAGAAATGTTGAAATTTTTTTGTTGTAATTTTATTTGTAACTGCATCCAAAATGTATAAAAATCGATATTTTGTAAAAAAAAAAGAAAAAAACGGGAAAAATCAGAGGAGAGGGGTTACGTTGCCTTTTGGATCTTTAAGACTTTTAGGAACAACAAAATTCAAAATCCAGTAATTTTCATAAATAATAACGATTTTAAAACTACAACTAACCTATATTTTTGCTTCCTTAAGCCAACTTTACACGCACAACACATATGAACAACAAAATCCAATAATTTTTCATAAAAAAATAACGATTTTAAAACTGCAACTGACCTATATTTTTGCTTCCTTAATCCACCTTCACCTACACGCACAGCACATGCAAATAACAAAATCAAATTTCCAGGATTTGAAGTCTAAGGTTAGTACTATATATTATGAAAGTTTCACGTTTTTATCTTTAGTCAAACACCTTTATATTGTGGCCTAAGAAGTCCAATTTCTCAAAAAATTAGAGATTTTTTGTGTAAAGTGTGCTGAAACGATCTTTTTAAATTTTATTTCTTCTATGCTATATGCACTAACATCTGAAAAATATCAACAAGTTCTATTTAACAGTCGAGACACTGGAGTCAGTTGAAGGTACAAATAAAATGCACGACTGGGTCGCACGTACTTGCTCTTATGTTCAAGACACAGCGAGTTTAAGAAAATTGTATATACAAACATGGAAATTATGAGAGAAAAATGTAGAGAAGCATGAAATACTACATTTAAATTAGCTAAAACAACTCTTTTGACAGTTTGAGGTGAAAAAAAGTATGCCATCTTAATTCATGATGGAATATGATTGTATGGGAAAAAAATTTTAAAATCGTTTTGGAGCGGTTTTCTTTTAAATTAATTTTTTATATATAAAATTCTTTAAACATTTTTAAGAACAAATTTTGGTATGCAGATTTAAACTATATATTTATGTGTATATAAAAACAAAATTTGAAAAAAAATTGTCAACCCGTTTTTGAGATATCGAATTTTCAAAAAAAAAGTTTGAAACTTTTTTTAAAAATCCAAAAACTTTTTTTTGAAAATTTTGATATGCAATATTATTTAATCTTATCTGAAATTTGTATATAAAAATATAAAAATTCATTTAAATCCGTTAAGCTGATAACGAGAAAACTCAAAATAAAAAATACGTTCTATGACAGGTACTACTAAGAGTAGCTTTGTGTAAAATTTTATAATTTTTGATGGTAGATCGTACTAATTTTAGTATATGAAAAAAGTTTAATCAAAATCGTAGGAGTCGTTTTCAAGCAAAAACATATTTTCCTTTGCGGTTTTTTCACTTTTGTATGGAAGGTACCGTTATTTTTTCATAAATGTAAAATTTTTTCTAAAAATATTTTAGACAGTACTAAAAAAGTCTTAAATATCGAGTTTCAAATAAATCTATGATGCCATTTTCGAAATATTTGATTTTCCAAAAAAAATTTGAAAAATATTTTTTCAAAAATGTTGGTACACAAAACTATTAACATTCTTTGGAAGCTTCTGTATAAAAAAAATCATTGAAATCGGTCATATCATTTTAAAGAAAATCAAAAATTAAAAAATGGTTCCTTGGGAGGAACCATTAATAACCATTTTTGAAAAATGGTTTTCCACCCAAAGAAGGCCTTTACTAAAATAAATTGATTGAATTTTTTTTAAGAAAAGTTGTCGAGCCGTTTTTGAGAAAAATACGATTATGTAAATTTGCCAAAAAAAAATGTATGGCAGGTAGGTACCGTTATTTTTGGTTCTAAAAAAAAATGAAAAAAAGTGTCGGCAGAATCACCAAAAACCACTATGTACCAAGTTTGAAGAAAATCGATTGAGCCGTTTAGGCTGTAGACGAACAGACAGACAGACAGAATTGTGCCACCCACTTTTTTGGTGTTCTCTATCATCGTAATATCATGTTTGATTGTTATCTCAAAAATTTTTTTTTGCACGAATCCAAAACTTGCCTTATAGTACCTATAATCGCAAGTAAATAAAATGCACGACTGGGTCGCACGTACTTGCTCTTATGTTCAAGACACTGCGAGTTTAAGAAAATTGTATATACAAACATGGAAATTATGAGAGAAAAATGTAGAGAAGCATGAAATACGACATTTAAATTAGCTAAAACAACTCTTTTGACAGTTTGAGGTGAAAAAAAAGTATGCCTTCTTAATTCATGATGGAATATGATTGTATGGGAAAAAAAATTTTAAAATCGTTGGAGCGGTTTTTTTTTACATTAATTTTTTATATATAAAATTCTTAAAACATTTTTAAGAACAAATTTTGGTATGCAGATTTAAACTATATATTTATGTGTATACAAAAACAAAATTTGAAAAAAAATTGTCAACCCGTTTTCGAGATATCGAATTTTCAAAAAAAAAGTTTGAAACTTTTCTTAAAAATCCAAAAACTTTTTTTTTGAAAGTTTTGATATGCAATATTATTTAATCTTATCTGAAATTTGGATATAAAAAAATTCATTTAAATCCGTTAAGCTGATAACGAGTAAACTCAAAATAAAAAAATACGTTATATGACAGATACTACTAATAGTTGCTATGTGTAAAATTTTATAATTTTTGATGGTAGATCGTACTAATTTTAGTATATGAAAAAAGTTTAATCAAAATCGTAAGAGTCGTTTTCAAGCAAAACAATATTTTCCTTTGCGGTTTTTTTCACTTTTGTATGGAAAGTACCGTTATTTTTTCATAAATGTAAAATTTTTTCTAAAAATATTTTATACAGTACTAAAAAAGTCTTAAATATCGAGTTTCAAAAAAATCTATGGTGCCGTTTTCGAAATATTTGATTTTCCAAAAAAAAATTTGAAATATTTTTTAAAAACCCAAAAAATATTTTTTCAAAAATATTGGTACACAAAACTTTTAACATTTTTTGGAAGCTTCTGTACAAAAAAAAATAATTGAAATCGGTCATACCATTTTGAAGAAAATCAAAAATTAAAAAAATGGTTCCTTGGGAGGTACCATTAATAACCATTTTTGAAAAATGGTTTTCCACCCAAAGAAAGCCTTTATTAAAATAAATTTACTGAATTTTTTTTAAGAAAAGTTGTCAAGCCGTTTTTGAGAAAAATACGATTATGTAAATTTGCACAAAAGAAATGTATGACAGGTACCATTATTTTTGGTTCTAAAAAAAATGAAAAAAAAGTGTCGGCAGAATCACCAAAAACCACTATATACCAAGTTTGAAGAGAATCGATCGAGCCGTTTAGGCTGTAGACGAACAGACAGACAGACAGACAGACAGACAGACAGACAGAATTGTGCCACCCACTTTTTTGGTGTTCTCTATCATCGTAATATCATGTTTGATTGTCATCTCAAAATTTTTTTTTTGCACGAATCCAAAACTTGCCTTATAGTACCTATAATCGCAAGTAAAAATCAGTGCAATACACGTATTTCCAGCACCGTGTTTGGTATTTTTGTGTGAATTTAATCATTTTTCTCAAAAACTACTATACTTCAGCTTTAAAATGTCATCTCAAACGTGTTGATATTTTTAATAGAAACATTCTTAGAGCTACGAATGGTTGAGCCTAAAAAACGAATTTTAAATGTTTCAGAGGCGGTAGGGGCATCTCACAAAGTTTGAGCAAAATCTGAGATGTGCTGGCTTTTTCGATGGACTTTCATATGGAATGACTCGAAAATTTGATGCTTTTTTCTTTTTTTCTCATTTCATATTAATTAGTTGTTTTAATTAATTTTATCAACCCAATGTACTAAGTATAACAAAAAAGACACCATGTCTTAATATGCTTACTGTTTTATATCAATAAATACAAAAATACAAAAAATAAAATTTTTGAGGTTAAAATTTCCTATCGATCTTTTATTTTCTCAAAGGAAAACCAAAATATTTTACCTACTGCCAAACTGAACTTTTGAACGAAGGCCACACAAATATATTGGCTCATTAACGATTTTTTGAAACATTCCACTAACATTTCTGTTCTTACCACCTATTTTGTGCTATTCTATAAACAAACTGCATGCTAAGCTTTAAAAATAATATGCTTTATGGACACACGGTCACTTCCAAAAGTATTCGTAATTAATCTATATCAAATCTATATAATGATTTTTCTTGCTCTGTTGAAATTATAAAAAAAAGTAACGGCGCTATTTAATTGTTTTGTTTCTCATGTTAAAATGAGCATTTAACAAGATAAGGAATGTATATAACAGAAAAACAACAATAACAGAACAAAGAATAATAACAGAAAAAAAGATTCATGCTTAAAAAAAAAAATTTATTCCGAATAATTTTGTGAGTGACTGTATTATGCTGACGGTTTTTGTAAAATAACTTCAATAACATTACAAAGGTACCTATCTTCTAAGCTTTCTCATTTTGTTTTGTTAATCAAATACCTACGAAATCAATTTCTGTCAAGGGGCCCCATTTCATTTTCTGCCCCAGGGCCCTCGCCCATCTAGCTACGCTACTGTTGAGGCTCATAAAACAAAGTGCAGTTTTGCACCTATCTTTACAATTTTTGCATAAAATTATCATGAATGTCATGCTTGTTAAGCTCAAAAATACGCTGACAATGAACAAACTGTATACAAATGAGGAACATAATTGCTATTTCATAATGTTGAATGTCAAAAATTACATGTTTTTAAACACACCTCAGAATAATGGATTCAAAAATCCGTTGCATTAAACTCTAACTGCTCTTTATTAATGGCATTCACTGTGGGTCACCTCAATTTTGTATCACATAAGACAACTTCATCGAATCCGTTGACACAAAGTATTCTAGGGATGGATGCTATTAGGTGATTCTGAGCCCTTTAACCTTCACTGTTTATTTTCACTTATTAACCTTGTCCATTGTTGCCACTTAAGAATATATTTCAAGCTCAATTTACTTTTGTTATAAATAAAAATTGGGTTAGTTTTGAAGGCTGTTTCTTATGTTTAAAAATACTAGAGCATGAGGAAAACGAACAAACAGTACCTAGTACTTTTACTGTTCTGCTATGGTTAATAGTTGCAATTGCCACCATAAGCTATTGACCCATTTTGTTGTCAGTGCGAATGTGTGTTCACTGTTCATAAATGCTTTCGTCTTCATAATTTCTCGTTTATTATATTATATATAAGCAAATACTAACATAAAATAATGCATAGATGGATGGAACAGTGTGCCTATTTCCAAAATCCAAATCCAAGGCCGCAACCCGCAACGCACAACAAAACATAAAATGTCTAAATGGAACGTCGTGGTGGTAGCGGCGCGGAGGCGGCAAACTGACTGGAGTTAGGTGTTTATGGTGACTTTAAGCTTTAATGAGAGGTCGGAGTTGGATTAAAAGTTTTCTTTTGTTGCAAGAGTATGCAATCTAAATTTTAGTATACAACAAAAAAAAGCAAGCTACTTGGTATCACTCGAACTTGGAATTTATTATAAAAAGATACAACTTTAAAATAAAAGATTTTATCATACCAACTTAAAACTTAAACTAACCAAATGATGGAAACGTCCTTTCTTATTTTCGTAGTGGTTGACCATTGTAAAAAGAAATTTTCTTTGCTTTTTTGTTTGATGACGAGGGCGACGCGACGTGGCGGCACAAGTACAACACAAACTTTATTATTTAAAATATTTGATGTTTCATTTTAAATTGTTTACATTTTATTTGTATTTTTTCTACTTCACATGAAAAAGGGATATTTTTATGAAATTCATTCACTAGTAGAGCCACTCACTTTCAAGATTTATTTTGACTAAAAGCTGAGGTAGGCCATCCGCATATTATTTAAGCCGACACAAACACATACCAATAATGTTATAGCAACAAATTGTAACTGAATATATTTCTGAATAGAAAATAAATGAGGCAAGTATTTATGTAATTGTGTGTGGGCGGATTATGCGCATTTCACAGTAGCTCATAGTAGATACTTAGAACTTGGAATCACCAAAGTAATTTAAAGAGAGAACTTTTGAAAGAGATTTCTAACTTACAATATCTTTGCTCAGGCTCAGGATAACGAATCTAACGCACATATAACATTAGGCAAATATTTTTAACAGCGATTTATCACAAATCTATGGATTTGGTGTTTATCATTAAAATTAAATAGGGTTTCAGGGCAGGAATATATTTGAAAATGCTTACTAGGTAGTTAGGTAAATTTTAGGGGAGACGGACACAATCCCGAAATTCTGAATCCAGAAAACCCAAAATCCCGAAAATCCAAAATCCCGAAAACCCAGAATCCCGAAAACCCAAAATCCCGAAAACCCAGAATCCCGAAAACCCAGAATACCGAAAACCCAGAATCCCGAAAACCCAGAATCCCGAAAACCCAAAATCCCGAAAACCTAAAATCCCGAAAACCCAAAATCCAGAAAGGCCAAAATCCCGAAACTATGTATACTTGAAAAAAAAAGGTTACAGCCATTACTGTTACTATATTGACAAAGTTTTAGGCCAAATTCACATTAAAGTTCTGATATCGATAGCGATACATGATAAAGTATTTTAAAACAGGACACAATGAGTACCTACAGATTCACATCATCGATACCTGATACGCTTTCGCTCCTTTCAGTTTTTCTTATGTAAAAATATTTTGTTGTAGCGATAGCGTATCGGTATCGGCAAAATAGTGTGGATCTGGCCTTATTGAATCTAAATCAAATAGTTTTAACAAATTAAAAACAGTTGCAAATCTGAATTTTAACTGAATTCCGATATTTAAATCATTGTTAAACCCCCTTCCGAGCTTCAGCATGTTGTTTTGTATTTAATATTCTGAATTTAAAAAAATGCTTTTTAACTTTTATCGTATTTTGCTTGTTTTCTGACTTTTAGGCACATTCCTAAAACTTTCGTACACAAACTTTTTTATAAAAGATTGGTTTTAATTGATCATATCATTAAAATGGTTTTATTAAACAAACAAAGTAAAGAAGTACTTAATTTAGAAGTAAGTGCATGCCATCTTCATTTAACAAACATTTATAGGTATGAGGAAAATCTATGAACATATTTAGGAAACGTCATTAAAGTTCTGATTTATTTTCGTTTTCTTCGTTATCTCGTTATGTTTTACTTAGTTCTTCAAAGCTAATTATTTTTCAGATGAAAATTTTAACACAGTTTTTGCCTTTCCCATACAGGTAAGATAGAACAGAAATGATGTACATCAAAAATCTAGAAATACTTTTCCTGAAATTGAAATCCCGAAAAATTATATAAAATGAAAAATTTGCGCAAATTTTTCATTTTATATAATTTTTCGGGATCTCAATTTCGGGTTTTTGGGATTCTGGGTTTTCGGGATTTTGGGTTTTCGGGATTTTGGGTTTTCGGGATTCTGGGTTTTCGGGATTCTGGGTTTTCGGGATTTTGGGTTTTCGGGATTCTGGGTTTTCGGGATTGTGGATTTTCGGGATTTTGGGTTTTCGGGATTTTCGGGATTTTGGGTTTTCGGGATTTCGGTTTTCGGGATTCTGACCCCAACCCAAATTTTAGAAAAGGACAGTATTGAATTTATTTATTACACTGGACAACACAAATTTTGTGCCTGGGTTCTGCATATAATTTTCTTATTCCTCACATATTACTTATAAATTAGTAGGGGAATTTTCATAAAAATGTATACTTAAAATAGGGAAAAAAAGAATAAAAAAACAAAGGCAACACTAAGAAGATCATGGTAAATTCTGTTTTTAAACTCTACGCTTTAATTAAATTTTTTAAATAAAGTCATTTGCAGTGTTTTCAAACTCATAATTTTGAGGAAAAATATTGTTTTTATTTTTAAATTAAATTTTGTTCTTTGATTTTACGCAAATAAGCTAAATTTCAGTTTCTAATACTCAATATTCCTCCAAAATTGAAGTCAACTAAAAAAAAAAAAAACAGATTGATGTACAAGTTTCAATTTTTGAAAAATGAGAATATTACAAGAACTCCTTTTTACTTAACTTTTTTTTAATATTTGGGAACTACATTAAAACCACAATTTTTATCATAACACACACTGATTTTGGAGTGTGCTGATCCTTAATTAAACCTCTAGTATAATCCCCAATTAAAATTTCATTATACTTACATATTTACTTAAGGTGGCGCTACAGTACGAGGTTGACCAGGGCCTCAACCAACAAGCTTCTTCTAGCCAGCTCGGTTTCTAGCTAGCTGTCTCCAGTTTTGCACCCCAAGTAGGTTGAGGTCCTCTTCCACTTGCGTGCGCCAATTTTTACGCTGTCCACCTCTACTGCGCTGTCCCACGGGGTTGGATTCAAAGACTTTCCTGGCTGGAGCATTGGTGTCCATCCGCTCTAGGTGACCCAGCCATCTCAGTCGTTGGCTTTTCACTTTTGTGGCTAGATCGTGTCGCTGTACAGCCCGTACAGTTCGTTGTTGTATCTTCTTCTCCATTCCCCAGAGAATTTTCCTCTCAAAACAGCCTTACGATTTCTCATCCACCGTTAACAGTGTCCATGCCTCTGGACCATACATCAGGACCGGGATGATAAGCGTCGTATACCGGGACAGTTTAGTTGCTCGAGAGAGGGCCTTGCTTCTCAATTGCCTTCTTACCCCAATGAAACAGCGATTGGCAAGAGTAAGTCTTCGTTTGATCTCAGCACTGGTATCGTTCGCTGAGTTTATAGCGGATCCTAGATAGACAAAGTCTCTGACCACCTCAAAATTATAGCTGTCTATAGTGACGTTCTGTCCGAGACGTCGGTGTTGGGTGTCCTTTCTTGTTGACGGCATATATTTCGTTTTGCGTTCATTCACCGTTAATCCCATCTTCTGGGCTTCCTTTCCAATACTCACAAAAGCACCACTGACATCACGCTTTGTTCGTCCGATTATGTCAATTTCGTCAGCGTAAGCGAGTAATTGGACGAACTTTTGAATGATTGTGCCTCTAGTCTAGTGTTGACGAGAGAGTTCTCCACTATTCTTTCAAGAATGATGTTGAAGAAGTAGCATGACAGCGCGTCGCCTTGCCTTAAACCTTTTTTGATATCAAAGGTGTCGGTGAGGTCTTTGCCGAACATGATGGAGCAGCGTGCATTCTCCATCTTCATTCTGCACAAACGGACGAGTTTGGCAGGGATGCCAAAACTAGACATTGCTCTATATCGCTCGTCTCTATAGACACTGTCAGACGCGGCCTTGAAATCGATAAAAAGGTGGTGGGTATCGATTTGAAACTCCTGGGTTTTCTCCAAGATCTGCCGTAGTGCGAATATTTGGTCGATGGTGGACTTCCCTGGCCTAAAGCCACACTGATATGGACCTATCAGGTTGTTGACGAATGGCTTTAGGCATTCACAAAGTACGGCAGGGAAGATCTTGTGGGCGATATTAAGAAGACTGATGCCTCTGTAGTTGGTGCATTCCAGAGGATCGCCTTTCTTGAGGATCGGGCAAAGAATGCTGAGGTTCCATTCATCGGGCATGCTTTCCTCCTACCATATTTTAAAGATGAGCAGGTGCTCCTAACCAATTCATCGCCAGCCGCTTTGAATAGCACAGCCGCAAGATCATCAGTTCCAGCAGCTTTAAGTCCAACTTAAGTTTAGATATAGTTATCTGCACTTCGTCGAGATCGGGTGGACGGAATTGTTGGCCTACGTGATCCAGGTTGAACGGTGCAATCTGTATGGCAGCGGAATTCGGTTCGTCATCGCCGTTATACAATTTGCAGGAATGATTTTTCCATATCCTCAGCACCAACTGCGATTCTATCAGCATTTTCCCCTGATCGTTCTTGCAGGCTTCAGTTGGGGCTTTGTAACCTTGGGAGGTACCGTCAACCCGGGTGACTTGGGCCTGGTTGGGTGATTTTGGCTTTTGAATGGATACTTTTTGAAAAAATTGTTTAAATATGAAGGAATTTTTTAATTTTTTTCCAACATCTTTGTAAATTTTTAAAATTTAATGAATTAAAATATGATCATACTAGCTTTAGTTAATTAAAATTAGAAAATCAGATATACTAAAATTTATTTTTCTTAAAAATGTAAAAAAAAATCACCTGAAAATGTTGGATAGTTTTAATATGTTGCAGAAATATGATTGCAAAATGGCTTTAACTCCAATATATGTATTGTTTTGCAAATCTAATTCTCTTCATTCTACATCTGGAACTATTAAATCGTCCACTGATTGCAAGAACTAGGTAACTCAATTTGCTATTTTTGTAATATATCGTCAAAAACGGTATTATTTTGTACAGTTTTAAAGATTGTTTGTGCAATCTTTTTATACCATTGACAAATATAGGATATTTGTGAAGTTTCCAGAACATACAAATTAAAATTTATAAAATTGAGTTACCTAGTTCTTGCAATCAGGTGACGAAATAAACAATTAATTTTTATTTTTTTTATAAAAAATGCCAAATGGTGGGGTGACTTGGGCCGACATTTTGGGTGACTTTGGTCGGGTGGCCAAAGTCACCCTCTTTAATATTGCACTTCTCAGTTTCAACATTCAGTATTATTTTCTATTCTTTTAAAACTGTTTTTTTCTTTTTGGAATTACTTTGTTTTCTTTAAAATGATTTTGTTCTTTTCATAAAACCAATAAGCGTCCTTATGATTTTATATAACTTTTAATGTGCCTAATAGTCTCCTATGACGAAACTAATTTTACCGATGACCCAGGGGCCAGAAAAGTCATTTTTTCTAAAGGCGTTAAATTATCCAGAACAAGTTATGGCCCATTCAAAAACTTCAATTTCTATCATGTTTTGTGGCACAGCAGCTGGAAAATTGTTGCCTGTATACGTTGTTTATAAAGCCAAAAATGTTTATAACAACTGGATGGAAGGTGGTCCACCTGGAGCTCGATACAATGCTACATCGCATGGTTTGTTTGACAACAGAGTTCTCTCCGATTGGTGTCAAAGTATATATCTCCCACACGCCCGAAAGTTAACTGGTCCAAAAGCAATCATTGGTGACAATCTTGCCAGCCATTTCTCAGAAGATGTTATCAAACTAGTTGAGGAAGATGATGTACAGTTTATTTGTCTTCCCCCCACACGGAAAGAATTCTTGGATCAGATCACGAAAAATGAGTTGCAAATTACGAAAAATGAATCCCGATTTATACCTTGGCTCGGGATATCGTAATTTACGACTATTTGTTTGCAATTTGCATAACTGATTTGGTGGGTTCACTGGTCAAGTTTTCATACATTTTAAATTTGTGATTAAGTAAGTATTTCAGAGAAAACTTGTCAAGTAAATCCACCAAATTTTAATCAGTAATCATATTAATTACCAAATTTCTGTCATGATTTGGAATTGTTTCGATATTACTCTACTTAAGATATTTGATATTAAACTTCATGAACTTAAAACTTGGCATATATTTTAGATCTCATTACTTTTTTTTGGCTGACTTTTTACACACAGGTTTCTTGTACACATAAGAACTTGGCTCCTTTTTTAACATTTATGTTTTTGTTGTGATTTCACTCCTTTTTGTTGTGATTTATTTAGCCAGGTGAAAGTCAAGCCCTACCGCTCTACAAAGTTTCATAATTCTACGACAACCGAAAGTGCTCCATACAAATAAAAGCAATTCTGATAAAGTGGGTGGATGGCACCCCCTCCCCCCCTGAATGGACAATTCCAAATTTTCGATTTTTTTCATTTCCAAGTACATCAAGTCCTACCGACCTACCAATTTTCATCGTTCTACAACAATCGGAAGTGCTCCATATAGTTTATAAGAATTTTTAAGAATGTGGGTCGATGCCACGCCCCCTGAACTGAAAATTCCAATTTTTCGATTTTTTTCTTCTAAGTACTTCAAGGCATACCGACCTACCAATTTTCATTGTTCTACAACAATCGGAAGTGCTCCATATAATTTATAAGAATTTTTGAGAATGTGGGTGTATGCCACGCCCCCTGAACCCAAACTTTCAATTTTTCGATTTTTTTCTCTTCTAAGTACTTCAAGGCCTACCGACCTACCAATTTTTATCGTTCTACAACAATCGGAAGTGCTCCATATAATTTATAAAAATTTTTAAGAATGTGGGTGGATACCACGCCCTCTGAATTACAACAATCGGAAGTGCTCCATATAGTTTATAAGAATTTTTAAGAATGTGGGTCGATGCCACGCCCCCTGAACTGAAAATTCCAATTTTTCGATTTTTTTCTTCTAAGTACTTCAAGGCATACCGACCTACCAATTTTCATTGTTCTACAACAATCGGAAGTGCTCCATATAATTTATAAGAATTTTTGAGAATGTGGGTGTATGCCACGCCCCCTGAACTCAAACTTTCAATTTTTCGATTTTTTTCTCTTCTAAGTACCTTAAGTCCTACCGACCTACCAATTTTCATTGTTCTACAACAATCGGAAAGGCTCCATATAATTTATAGATTATTTAAGAAAATGGGTGGATGCCACGCCCCCTGAATAGAAAATTGAAGATTTTCGATTTTTTCCTTTGTATGTACCACAAGGCCTACCGTTTTGCGAAATTTCAAGTTTCTACGATGTCGGGAAGTGCTCCATAATTTTGATGATCTGTCAGTGAGTCAGTCAGTTACGGTTTTTGCGATTTTTGAAGTCCTATATCTCGGGAACTACTAATGCTAGAGAGTTGAAATTTGGTGAGCCACCTGTGTTTAATCAGCTCAGCAAATACTGTGAATTTAAAGTTTCTGACTCTATTGGTACTGAAGTTAGAGGGGGGTTGAAAATCGCCTGAGTTTGTTCCTGTAAAAAGGGTGTAGTGCCGCGAACTTGGCGGGCACAACCGTGCCCTTTGATATCCTCCATGATACAGTGAAAAATCTCCAAATTTAGGCAAAAAGTCTTTAAGTTTTCGAATTCACTCCTTTTTCGCTAAAAAATTTCTATATTCCATCAAGGACTGTAATACAATGCAAAACCAAATGAAAACGACATTTATGTATTTTTGGGTTCTGAATCCGAATGATACTATCCGTTTTATGATATTCAAATTTGTTCAAGAGGAAATTAAAGCGATCTACAAATAGGACCATTTATGTAACTGCTAATAATAATTTATACACAGGCCTGAGAGATTAAGGTTATTGTTTCCCTCTATTTCTCTATCTTTCTACAACTTAATTCATATGCATAACTATATACATATAACTCCTACTTTTTTCCATCCCAAAATCTGAAACTTTGTAAGTTGGGTTTGTGTGTAAATGGAAATCCACACAAGTGCAGTGCATGCTGCGCATTATACATCAATTTATATTGAATAATTTTGAAACTTTGTATTTGACGAGTTTAGGAACAAAAGGTGACATATTGGAGTATATTCATAGATGTTGTATAAGCAGTTGCAAGGCAAATATAATATAGTTTATCATATTGAAACTCCATCAGGTAAGCTCCAGTTTTGCATAGCAACAGCTTAAAGAACATCTATGAATATGCCCAATTGACTTTAGGAATTTTTTTTTTTTTTAGTCGGGTCCACAACTCTGAATTTTATTGATTGCCAAGGAGACTAAATCGGTATTTACAGTGCCCGATTTTTCCAGTGCGGTTTCTGTTTTTTATGGTGGAGGGAATAGGAGAGAATTCAAAATGAGGGGAAAGTCAATGTATTACCACAACAACAAAAAGGTCGTCATTGGAAAAATCGGGTCATGTTAATTCCGACTAAGTCAAGAATAATAACATGCATAAATGAAAATTCAACTTGAAAAGTGCTTTCGGGACAAAAGTTACATTTTTCATTCAAATATCTAAATTTAAATTTCATATTTCTCAATTTCTGAAAAAAAATCAACAAGTGAAAATCTCATATTTTGTTCCTAAGCATCTCACCCTCATTCAAACCTTTGTATTTTTGAAACTTTGTCCGAAACATTGCTTTACAAGGCTTTATCTTTCGAATCCCTGGCGAATTTCACTACATTTTTCTCTCAGATCTTTATTACAGTCAAGACAATTCTTAGTTGGTTTTGTTTAGGTTTTTTTTTTAAATATTAGTGGCGTTTTCAAGAATAAAGTAGGACCACCAAAAACTACCAACTTTCTCGATTTATCAGTGTCGTTACATATATTTTGGATATTGAAGAATTTCTTCCTATTTACAGGGGCGGATTGCCGCCCTGGGCCCAAATTTTTTGCTGCCCCAGTTTTTGAAGGAATACTAAAAACACACAAGACTTATTTTGGAGTTTAAAGACAGTCAACAAATTATTGTTTTATTAATGTGGTGGGTGGGTGGTCCTTATAAATATTGTTTAATTTAAGTTGGTGTGCCCTCCTAATTTCCTCCAAATTAACCAAAAAAATTTCTGTAAAATTTTAGCTCATTATTTCACCATTAAGCCAGCAACGAAAGAAGTTTTATAGGGGAAAACCGGAAAACAAATCTACATATCGATACCTTCCCTTAAGAATGTATTAAGCGACATTTTAAAAATTTTAACTTTGGTTATGAGATCTAAAAAATTTAATTTTGGTACAAATATAGTCTTTTATGACTACATCTAAGAGTCTGTACAAAATTCATAAAAATCGAAACCGAATATTTCCTCAGTTTAAGAACCAATGAGAAAAATTTGAAAAAAAGTCGAATTTTCCTTATATCTATAAGTTAGGGAATAACTTCGATATTTTTTTTCAATACGCCGCCATTTTTTAAATTATCTATAACATAACTAATGTTGGAAAATAGAACTCTGAATAAACTTTTTGTTCAATTTCAAGCTGTAATTCAAGTATTTTAATGAATTTAATATAACATGTTAATTTAGGTTAATTTTAAGAAAATAATTAAAGTGATGTAAATGTAAGAAGGTGACGATAGCGAATGACGAATTAGACTTCAGTTAGGCAATCGTTCGATGTGGATTCAGAAAGGGATGTACTGGATCTTGTTTATTTCTTTATTTGCAGTGTTTTCCCATAAAACACTTCTTTCGCCTTGGGGCCGGGTTAACGGTAAAATAACGAGCTAAAATTTTACCGGAATTTTGTTTTATTTATTTGGACAAAATAAGATAATTACATAATGACCTTTATAAGGACCACCCTAATGTATACAGGTTGTCCCACAGTCACCTCCGCGGTGCGCCGCAGAGTAAGGCCATGGGTTCCAGAGGGCATTTTAAGGCGAGAAACTTAAAAGGCATTTTTCTCGTTTTCGCTTTAGTTGGAAGTTATTACCGTATTTATTATTTAAGAACCCGCTTCTTTTAACTGGCTCTATCTTTGCAAAACTCCAACCGATTCTTATTTTTTTTTTTGTATTTAAGCAAAGATTTTCACCCGTTCAAGCTTGGCTTACAACTTTTTCTTGTGCGGATAACGGTCTTCCCGCAATTACTTCAAGGGCTCACAGCTAAACCAAACCAAGTCAAAAAAAGAACATTCGAAGATAATAAGATTAGTAAATAAACTTCCATTAATTAATTAATATTTTTACCCGTCAAAAGGACAAGTCCAAAGTTTATTCTCTAAACTACATTATTTATTATTATTCTCTTATTTAAAAATAAAAAAAAAACTCAAGTTGAAAAATATTCTCAAAAATTTACAAAAACAAGCTTGGTTTACAACTTTTTCTTATGCGGAATTATCGGAATTATATACGCAATTATCTACTTGAAGGGCTAACAGCTAAGACAAACCAAGTCAAAATAAAATGCACGACTGGAATGCACCAATGCACGTACTTGCTCTTATGTTCAAGTTGTGTGGGATCTAAGAACTTTCAAAAATATTCAAGTATTTACAGTAAAGGTATAAAAAGAATTTAAATCGTTCTAATAATTTTATAAACAGTCTGATAAATAACTTAGAGCTCAAAAAAAAGTATACCATTTAATTACTTGAACAAATATGAGTATGTATGCACAAAAAAAAATTTAAATCGTTGGAGCCGTTTTCTTTAAAATTTTTGTAACATTTTTCAAAAAAAAAATTAAGTATGCGAATTTTGAGTATTTATTAACATACATTTAAAGCTGAAATTTCAAAACAATTCATGAACCCGTTTTTGAAATATTGAATTAAAAAAAAAAAAAATTTGAATTTTTTTTTTAAATCCAAAACTTATTTTTGTCTAAATTTTTGGTATGCAGTATTATTTATATTCTAACAAAGCTTTTGTGCAAAAAATTTTATTGAAATCGGATGAGCGGTTAATGAGAAAACAAAAAATCAAAAAACCGTTATATGGCTGGTACCGTTAATAAATGTTTTTGGGGATTTTTGTTCTTACTAAAAGATACATCATATCTACAATAATACACAGATTTTCTTATCAAAATCGTTGGAGTCGTTTTTGAGATAAATAAGCTTTTCCTTAACGGTTGTATGGCAAGTACCGTTATTTTTTGAGCTAAAAAAAATTGTCAATTACCCCTCTGGAGAGTTACAAAAAACCTTAAGTTCAAAATTTGAAGAAAATCGCTTCCGTGGTCTAGGCTGTAGGTTGAGGTACGGACAGACAGACAGGCAGACAGACAGAATTGTGCCACCCACTTTTTTCGTGTTCTCCATCATCGTAGTGTCATGTTTGATTGTTATCTCGAAATTTCTTTTTTGCACGAATCCAAAACCTGCCCTTTAGTACCTATATCGCAAGTAAAAAGAACATTCGAAGATAATAAGAGGATTAGTAAATAAACTTCCATTAATTAATTAATATTTTTACCCGTAAAAGGGACAAGTCTAAAGTTTATTCTCTAAACTACACAATTTATTATTATTCTCTTATTTAAAGCCTAGTACGCTGCTGATGCGAAACGAAATTTTTAGTTGGTCTCCAACAAGACAACGAAATGCTTACGAAAACGAAGCGGAAAAATATTCATTGACAGTTGCACATATTCAAAAAATTAAAACAATTGCAAATGCAAAAAAATCACAAGCAGCCATGCTCTAATGGAAGAAACAACAAAAATAAACACGAAAAATCACAAATGTCATTTTTTCGCACACAATAAATGGTCTGGGTAATTAATTGTGTGCGAAAAAAGAGTGTAGACTTCTCCAAATAATCTGCTACAATTATCAATTTCGCTCATCAAACAGCAGCGTACTGCAGAACGAAAAGTAGAACTAAATTTTTAGTTTATGATTTCGTTGTCATATTTGTATGGGATTTTTCGTTTCGCATCAGCAGCGTACTAGGCAGTGATGGGAACTATCGAATAAAAACTATCGAATTATTTGATAGTAGCTAGCTAAATGTTCATTTATTCGATAGTATTTAGTTATACATTCGTTCATTCAGTAATGCAATTTTCGTTCAATCGCTTTTTCACTCGATATTAACTTTGAACCATTTAAGTATACTTTCTCACTCGACAACGACTACTACTACTAGTTCCGATTCTGGAATCGTTTATTGGCTTTTCGTTCGATTACTTTTTTAACCGATAGTATTACTGAACGATTTTATATTACCTTTTTTTGTGTTGTTCTTGTTAGTCAGATATTACTGTTACTATTTTCATTAATTTCATTCGCATTCTTGCTCTTTCTGGTATAGTTTTGGGTTGTTTTACTCTACTATTTTTCTATGCGCTATGCATTGAAAATTTGGAATAATAGTGTAAATTTGATATCTGAGATTTGAGTGAAACTTGATATTGATACTTGGGTATTCATGCAACAGCGTAAAGTCGTCGTAAACGTTGCAAAGTTTAAAATTTCGTAATTCTGTCATAATTTGTATGGAAAATTTGACAGAGTTACGGTTTAAAACTTTACCACGAGTTAAAGTTTAAAACTTTACCACGTTTACGACGATTTTACGCTGTTTCATGAATACCCTTTATATTTTCATATTTTTAAAGAGTTTGTTTAATCCATTGACATTGAAGCCATCCGTTTGTGAAATTTGACAGTTTATGATTTTTAAAATAGAAGAACTATTCTTCTTTTACGCACACAGAGTATTTTGTTCAAAATAATACCTGGAAAGTTCGAAAATTTCTCTTTTTGTGGTCAAAACAAGATCTCAATTTGTTCGTATTTTTTTAAAAGTTTTTAATCTATTGTCATCGTAGCCATCCTTTGCTGAATTTGACAGGTTATGGCTTGACAGAAAGGGACTGTTTTCTGAGCGATAAATAAAATAATCCGATACTTTTTGGCTTTCTTTTCTTTTTTCATAGTTTTCAATTTTCTTTTAAATAGTAAACAAAAAGGGTATTCATACAACAGCGTAAAGTCGTCGTAAACGTTGTAAACTTTTAAACTTCGTAATTCTGTCACAATTTGTATGGGAAATTTGACAGATTTACGAAGTTTACAACTTTACGATGTTTACGATGAGTTTACGCTGTTGTATGAATACCCTTAAATATTCTTACGACTAACTCCGGTCGTATTTTAGTTTAAAAACGTATCTACAAGTATCATTTTCCTAAAAACAATCAACATCTTTCTCTATTTCAATCGAATAAATGAATGAATGAATTCGTTCGATAGTTGAGAGCATTCCGTTACTAACTATCGATAGTTCAAATCATTCGATAGTTCCCATCACTAGTACTAGGCTTAAAAATAAAAAACTTAATTGAAAAATATTCTCAAAAATTTACAAAAAAAACATGGCTTGGTTGTGAGCCCTCCATATATGCCTATAACTCAAAAAAGGGATCAAGCGCATTTTTTAATTTAATCATCCTTTTCTTTGGGTAAATATTTTGTTGTTATACTTTTCGCCAAGGGGTTGATTTATTTGGAATAGACGAAATTGCCTCGTTGTCTTGCTAAGTATAAGCTTACACACAAAACACGATGTTCTTGTAACGGGTTTACAACGGAAAAAGAAAATAGGCGAAAGTGCCACGATATCTTTATTCCGCACTTTAATGGAGCCGTATACGTTAATTCGTAGATTAACTAATAAAAGTGCGGAAACTTGCTCATTGAAGTAAAATTTCGCACTTCAACGGGTCGAACCAGCTAATTCGCACATTAACTGGTTTTTGCACTTTAACGGTACACACTTTCATATTACAGCTGATTGATTCGATGTTTCTACGCCTGGAAATCACTGAAGATAGCAAGAACAGCCTCACACTTCATACGTACATATACAAAACTATAATCATATCGCTGTCAAAAAAATGATTAAGTATATACATTAGGGTGGTCCTTAAATTGGACATTGTCTTGGATAGCCCTCATTCGATTCAAAACATTGAAAAACAATTTCTATAATTTTTTCAGATTTTTAGTTCACCCCCCTGGTCTCCCTTTTTTCACTTCAAGGTACAAATAATGGAGTTAGGGTGATTCTTATAACACGCGAAAAAAAATCAGAACTTATAGATTAGATTAAGACGGTAAAAAAATCGTACTGGAGGGGGGGTCTATGTCCCCCTGTTCAGGCGGGAGGGGTAATTTTCTAAAATTTGACCCAAAATATAAAAAAAATTATTAAAAAACAACGGGACCACTTACAATGGCATACTATAGCTTTTTTTAAAGCCATGAATCCAGTTTATAATATGTTTTTTAAATCAAGTTTTTATTGTAAATAGTTTCTGAAAAAAATAATTTTCAAACTCAAAAATAAAAACAAAAATAATAATTTTTTTCGTTTGAAAATTATTTTTTTCAGAAACTATTTCCAATAAAAACTTGATTTGAAAAACATATTAGAGACTGGATTCATGGCTTTAAAAAAAGCTATAGCATGCCATTGTTAGTGGTCCCGTTTGTTTTTTAATAATTTTTTTTCTATTTTGGGTCAATTTTTTAGAAAATTACCCCTCCCGCCTGAACAGATGGAAATAGACCCCCCCTCCAGTACGATTTTTTTACCGTCTTAATCTAATCTATAAGTTCTGATTTTTTTCGCGTGTTATAAGAATCACCCTAACTCCATTATTTGTACCTTGAAGTGAAAAAAGGGAGACCAGGGGGGTGAAATAAAAATCTGAAAAAATTAGGAAAATTTGTTTTCTCTATTTAGAGTCATTTAATGCCTATCCACGTTGGAATTTCAAAAAAAACCCAATATAAGGACCACCCTAATATACATGGAAAGATAAATAAGAAATAATTTAAGCATTTTTGACCAATTCATTATCATTAAATATAAGGTTTGAAGATTTCTCTTCGTTTTTGTTTTTGGAAAAACAACTAATGTAAGTACATTTTTTAAAGTACCTACAATTTTGCAGCCTTCTAACTCGTAATCATATCATACATAATAAATAAATAAAAAGTGGTTAGATGTGGAATGTTTAAATCCATTCTTTTATAGGTACTTAAGAAACAAAACATCAACAACATATTATGCTGAAAATGACGATAGAAGTTTCTGAAACTGTAATATATTTTCAAAGTCATCGCTCTTAGGTGAAAAAGTTGTAATTCGTATTATCTTATAATTTCGTTCCAACCAATTTTCCGCTTGCATTTACCATCTACTATTTAAGAGTTATTTGAACAAAAAACCGATATAATGACCTTGATTAGCTTTAACCTTTAAGCATACGTAGGGTTCACGGTTGAAGCTCAGGTTCATCGTGAACTACCTATAGAGCCATCTAAGTTACAAAAGTATTTGTAATGATTTTTAATAAAAGCCTGCTCTAATTTTCAGCTTTTGCATTTATGTGAATTTTTTCAACGAAGATCTGAACATCTATTTAAACTGATGGACTTTACATACTAACCACTTTCTCGTATCTTCGATGGCTCTAGAGAGCCTCTTATAATAATATAAAGACCTCATCAACCATCCATCACCACGGATGAAACTAATTTCGAATTCTAAACAAGCTTGGAAAAATACCTGCATACGGTACCTATGCGTGAGCATGAAATTTTCCAACATGTCTTTTCTTTTGTTTTAATTCATTTTTATTTGCAGAAAATGTATTTCTTTTGCAATAAAAGCCTGTACTGCATTTTGTTTTTTTTTATTTTGCACTGAATTTCCTTAATCAATATGCGTACCATCGTAGGAATATTTATTTGTCATTATATGTCTCACGTACTGTCCGGTTTGGTCTACGGTATAATGCAATGGTAACTTAAGAGCCACAAAACATTCAGAGGCTAAAAGAGAATTTAAAAATTGAAATAATTTGAAAATTCTGTCACAGTAAAAGACAAAACAAGTTAATCACTCAACAAAAAAATTATTTTGATTTACAGAGCTTTTCACCTACCACCTAAAGGACTATTTTGACTATTTCACTGAAATACAAAAAGCTAACGGTTTTTTGTTAAAAAAAAATCCAGAGATTCGGTTAAGACAGGGGAGATAGCAAAGGGTCAGCAAATTAAATATAGTCTGGTTAGTGTTTTCATCCCAAAAACAACTTTAATAAACATATACATATTTGACAAAATAATAAGAATTGAAAAAATCCAAACAAAGAAAGTTATTCTTATACCTATTTTTGTTGTTGATAGATAGTTTTTGCTTTATGTTTATTTTTCTAAGACGCTTTGAAAAATGGAAGGTATTGAAAAAGTGTAGAAAAAAACTCTGAAAAACAAAAAATAATAATCAAAGCAGTTCACTGGTACTGCACTACCACCAATTTTAGACAACAGCCATTTAAAAAAAAACCTTTTGTGAAAATATAATATTGTGCAAGACTGAGGAGTACGTTATAGTTAGTGCGAAAATCTGGCTCGAATTTTTGTTAACAGAAAAAAGTCATTATTTCCGTAAACTTTAATTGCAAACAAAAAAAAAAACTTGGGACTCAGTTTAATTAATTAATTTAATTATTTTGAACATTGCTGGTATGAAGTTTAATCAAAGCTGTTTGAGTTGTTTTCTAGAAAATTTGACGGATTGCTAAAAAAATAATTTTGGTGGCACTAAGATTTTACTCTACTGTTGAACTTGCAAACCTATTGTTTTCCACACCCCCACAAGAAAAACCACACCGGCTACGGCAAGTAACAAACTACGGTTACCACTTTGGTGTATTTCTTCCAAGGTTAATGACAAAATGGTTTGATGTACACAGTGAACAAGCTTTTAAGATTTGTAGGAATCTAAAGAAAATATAAAGGCGAGCCGACTAAAGATAGGAAAGCGAAACATTTGAGGTTGTGGTCTTTAACCAGCGAACTGGAATCTTCATTTTTTCATTTTTTTGCATGAATAATATTTTTAAGAATCCAAAAGTTACGTAGTATGTACAGTTGCAGTCAAAATAATAGTAGCACAAGTAAAAGAATTGCATAACCTTGGTTTTGTAAGTTTTATATTGCGTTGATAGTAAAAAACTGTAACATTTTGACTAAATAGCATTTTCTTAATGATCGGGTACAAATAAATTTTTTGTTGTAACGGTAATATGACAAATAAACAACCGTTGTAAATCAAAGCTTCGAAATCTTCCCGTCAAAATAATAGTAGTGCGCCGGTTTATGTGAAGAAATATTATTCTTCTCTTTTATTTCTAAAATTGAATATTTAAAAAAAACGTTGGATTTTGTTTATCCATTACACCTTTGTAGTTTTTATTAAAAAGTTGGTCATATTTTTGCCAGCAATGGGCAGAGGCAAACACTGATCACCGGAATAGCGTGTTCTAGTTAGAAGACTGATATCGGAAGGTAAAACTTATGAGCTGGTTCAATGCCAAGTTGAATGCTCACCAACAATGGTAAGAAAAGCCATAATATAACGGCCAAAGTCAGAAAATGGTGGGTGGAAGCCGCTTTTGCCACCAAACTTGATAAAACGATTCATCAGGCATTTAAAAATCAATCCCTTTTCGCCAGCTTCTAAAATTAAAGACATATTTTATGTTGATGCCATTAATAAAACGGTTCGTAGAAAGTCACGAGAACATGTTCAAGCCACCCACAGCCCTAGACGGGTACCATTGTTGACCAAAAACAGTGTAACAAAAAGATTGAAATTCGCAAAGGCATCACTTTGACTGGCCTGCATCAAATTGGAGTAATATTCTGTGGAAAGACGAGTCCAAGATTGTTTTATATCGTGGAAATTGACTTCATCAATATGTAAGAAGGCCACCAAACACAGAATATAACCCACGTTTCAAAGCAAAAACAATTAAACACGGAGGACTCAGCATAATGGTTCCTGCATGTTTTTCCTTCTAAGGTGTTTTTCCAATACACCAAATTGAAGGTATCATGGATTAGCAAATCTGTGTTAAAATCATGCAGGAAGTAATGCTACCCTATGCTGAAGATAAAATACCACTGAAACGGGTCTTTCAGTGAGACAATGACCCAAAGCCTACTAGTAAACTTGCGAAGCAATGATTCCAGGCAAATAGAGTTGATGTGATGGACTGGCCGCACAGTCTCCGGACTTAAATCCCATTGAGAACTTATTGTGCGATGCAAAGAAATATGTTGCTAGTTGCCAGCCATCTAACAATAAAGCCCTTAGGGAAGCTATAAAGCACTCATGGAGTTCGATAAGCGTAGAAAGGTGTGAAAACCTGATAAACCCGATGCAACACGGTTGTGTTGTTGTTATTTCCAATGAGGGACATGCAGCTGAATGTAAGATTAAGGTTCAAGCCCACAACTGCATCTTATGATAAAAGTTTTGTCCTTACTTTGCTTTTACGTAATAGTTAAAGGTGGATTATCTTCGCACTACTATTTTTTTGACCGCTTTTTTTGGAAAGTTCCTCAATAAATTTGAAAATATCGGATCAAATATAAAATTTGAATTTTTTTTTTGAAAATAAAAGCTTAAATACACCAATTTGAAAATCACATGAGTAGATATTAATTTGTTTAAAATTAAAGGATCAACTGTTTTTCAATTATGATTTTTTGAAAAGGAGTACTACTATTATTTTGACCTCAGCTGTACATCCATAATGCATCACAATTCACAACTAAATTTTACATTTAATTTGAACTTTAATGTAAATTAAGTTTTTTTTGTTCAGTTAAATAATAAAATAATCAATGTACACGCAACCGTTTGTTTGTCACATTTTTATAGATTTTGGCTCATGGTCGTGCAAAGGTAAACATTTTTTCAACCGCCGCCGCCGCCCGCCGTTTGTGCATGAAGAACCAGGAATAGTCATTCATCAAAAACTGTACCAATTTTAAGCATTCAGGGATAAGCTTCTGAATACTTTTTCAAGAAAAATAATAGTCACGATAAGTGACTATGGTTGCGATTTTGCAAGGCGTGGGATCTACTACCCGGTGAAATTTAAGGTCTTGAGTAGATACCTTATGCTGTACCCCCAATATGTCTTTCGCCGGCTCTGCATAGAAGTTATGTAAATACTTTGGTTATTATTTTTTTTTTCATAAGAGTGCCGTGAAAAACTTTATAAGATGAAGTATAACACCCTTTGCCACGCATTCACGACACAACCTTAATGGCCTTAATGGTCCATAATATGATAACGGTAGAAAATGGGATATTAGACGGGCTTTTGTTCAGCTCCTTAATGTTAACACTAAGAAATGCTTTATATTTGCACATTTTCATGGCGAATTCTAACAACAACAAATTACCTGCACATTCGAACTTCAGTAACTCTATGGCTGAATGTGGAACATATCTTAATGGGCTTCGCATCCTTACTTGCACTATAGCTTTATATTTATATAGCGTTTGTATATCTGTGCGTCTGTGCATCCATCGTGCGTCAAGTTAGAGCCTAAATGGGTGAATCAATTTTCTTCAGATTTGGTACATTTTTATGTGATTCCCTATAGAGGAGAAATTCCACATATTTTTTTTCTTCAAACTATCTCAAAAATAACTTTGACGATGTCGATTAAGCTATATTATACAGCTTTGATATTCTCGGCAAATATGTATAACAAAACTGCATTTTTCGTTTTTTGCCGAACAATTCAAACAACAGAATTATAGAATTTTGATGTCTTTATGCGAAAATTGTCTTAAGCATGGTGCACATTATCGATTGTGGGTGACACTAAATTTGCGTAAGAGTTTAGCGTACACACTTCTGCTGGCTGTCAGTTAAACAAATTTCAAAACTTTTTTTCATTGTTCGCCTGTTACCGCCATGAAACATGTTTATTCTTTGTTTTGTTACATACACACACTAACTTTTCCTTATTATTTGTTTCGCTACTAATTTTTGTTTTTGTTGACCTGTGATTGATGGTTCATAAATAATATTGTGACGAAACACCCAAAAACAGAGTTTTGTCATGCATTTTCAAAAAAAATTGTGAACAGCAGTTGTCAGTGTCAAACCATTCAGCGTGTACACTAGGGTGGTCCTTAAATTGGACATTGTCTTGGATAGCCCTCATTCGATTCAAAACATTGAAAAACAATTTCCCTAATTTTTTCAGATTTTTATTTCACCCCCCTGGTCTCCCGTTTTTCACTTCAAGGTACAAATAATGGAGTTAGGGTGATTCTTATAACACACAAAAAAAAAGTCGGAACTTATAGATTAGATTCAGACGAAAAAAAAATCGTATCGGAGGGGGGGTCTATTCCCCCCCGTTCAGGCAGGAGGGGCAATTTTCTAAAAATTTGACCAAAAATAGAAAAAATTTATTAAAAAACAACGGGACCACTTACAATGTCATGCTATAGCTTCTTTTAAAAGCCATGAATCCAGTCTCTAATATATTTTTTAAATCAAGTTTTTATTGTGAATAGTTTTTGAAAAAATAATTTTCAAACCTTAAAAATAAAAACAAAAATAATAGTTTTTTACGTTTGAAAATTATTTTTTTCAGAAACTATTTACAATAAAAACTTGATTTAAAAAATATATTAGAGACTGGATTCATGGCTTTAAAAAAAGCTATAGCATGCCATTGTAAGTGGTCCCGTTGCTTTTTAATATTTTTTTTTCTATTTTGGGTCAAACTTTTAGAAAATTACCCCTCCCGCCTGAACGGGGGGAAATAGACCCCCCCTCCGATACGATTTTTTCTTCGTCTGAATCTAATCTATAAGTTCCGACTTTTTTTTTTGCGTGTTATAAGAATCAGCCTAACTCCATTATTTGTACCTTGAAGTGAAAAAAGGGAGACCAGGGGGGTGGAATAAAAATCTGAAAAAATTATGAAATTTTTTTTTCTCCACTTAGAGTCATTTGATGCCTATCCAAGTTGGATTTTCAAAAAAACCCAAAATAAGGACCACCCTAGTGTACACATTATCAGTTCTGTTTGATAGTGTTTTAGTGTCACCCCACGATCGTTTATAGCCTTGTTTTGTAGTGCATTTTTATCGTAGCTTAAAAAAGATAGCATGTTATAACAACAACAATTTGATATAACTCCGTATTGTTGTTGTATTTAACATGCATTTTTTTTTTTTCAAGCGAAGATAAAACAGCACTTAAAAATAGGGCTAATGTGTACTATGCTTTAGATTCTTAATATAACTGACCAGTTAAAAACAAAATAATTTGGTTATTTGCGTTTCCAATTTATGTTTGGGTTATTTCCTTACTGTCCATTTGCTACAAGCCCGGCACAGCTAAAAAAATGGCGATTTTTGTGATTATAATGTTTTTTCTTTCTCTTTGTAGTTCATGACACATCGATATCTCTTCTCAATTAAAAAAAAAGTGCATTACTTGTTGTATTACAGTTGGTTTCTCATATATTTTTCACGAAAAGGGAATTTTTAATCGCAGTTATCTTGAAACAACAAAAATTTCGAGTTATGACGGCCTTGTAACAAATGGAAGATATATATTTCGTAAGTTCAGGCATGTACTACTTCTTATAAGAAACTTAAAAAAAATGTGCCGTAGTGTTTGGTAGAAACACGATAAATACAAATTATAATTTGCACTGAGCTAGAGCCGAAACGGGTCAACCGATTTTTTTTCAAACTTGAAATACTTTTATAAAAATTATCTTCTAAAGATTATGTTTCAAACTTGAAAAAATAGTTTTATCTTTTAACGCTCGGTGTAAAAAGATGTAAGGATGCAAATTATTTTTTGGCGTTATCATGTTTCTACCAAACAACCACAGATATTATTTGCTACTACTTTTCACACTTTTTCCATTTCACAATGCAGGTATATTGTACCAAGAGACTAATGCAAGTTGAAATAATATTGCAAATTAAAAAATATTTCAGTCTCTACCACGTTAAACTCTTGAACCAGAAAATCAAGTTCGTGCGATACGATCGTGTCTATTTGTTTAATTCTCAAAAACTAATGCTTTTAAGTGTTTGATTAAAAATTTTTGAATTAAGTACCTGATTTTACAATTTAAAAAAAATTCATTATGACATTATTTTTCTTCAAAGTTTTGAGCTTGAGAGTATTTTTTTTTGTTCAAAATATATTCAGAGACTTAACTTAAGCTTAAAAAACAAGAGACATCTGGCATTTAAGACAGATATAACTTTTTATTGTTTGAAAAAATTGTTTTAAAAATAATTTGTATTCATTTTGAGTATTTTCTTTTTCTTAAATTGCCCCACCTGCCTAACGGAAGGAAGGCCAGGTATGATGTTTGTTCTTGTTCCTGTATAATAAGAATAGGTTTTTTATTATTTTGCACCACCTAAGTTATCAATCTCTCCCCCGATAACTAATGGGTACCTGCATGATAAAATTGTTAATTGATTAAAATTGATTAGTGGATATGGTCCTGAGTATATTGAGGTTGAGGCTGTACCTAAGTTATACCGTTTTGAAAAACGGATTTTGACCAATATCTACAAAAAATGTATAGACAAATGTTTATCTTTCTGTTTTTTTGCACATAAAATTCTTTCATCTAGTTTAGGCTTTAAGAGTTTAAGAACTGACAAGTTTTCCATTTTTCGAGATGTTTGCCACTTTACTCCCTAACGGCTGTAAGCTAAGTGGAAAACAACTGAAAATCGAAAGTTTCCCTTAACTGGCAACCATTTAATCTTTGTTTCAAATTTCTCTCAATTTCGGCACATGCGTAAACCTTGCAAGAAAAACCATAATAATAACAAAAAAGAAACAAATCAAGGCATTTTCACCAGAGACTAGACACGAAAATTTCTCTCTTGTCTATACCTATTATCTGCTCTTTTCCTTTTAAATTTCAAAAGTTAACAAGAGCACTTTACTCCCTAACGCGATTTACCAACAGAAAAACACAAAATGATTCTAGTGATGGTGATGATGTGAAAATCTCTCACAAAAATAGCGCGCACAAAAATACTCCAAGTCATTGTGCAACTCTCTCTCTTATTTATCGCTCCTCGTTGAAAAAAATTAATACAAATCTATCTATCTACCTATCTAAGAAACCTCAGTGTGTTGGACACTTGGGCAGTCTCACAAAATATCTACAACACGTTATTTTAGTTTCTTGACATTTGTTTTTCATTACGGTCCTTTATTTTCCCTCTAATATTCTATACTTATTACACCACACTATCTATAAAAAAAAAAAAAACACACTTAAACAACTTCTATATGTGTTGTTCTTTTTATTTCTTACACTTTTTATATAAATAAAAATACCCGAACGGATCTTTTGTTTTTCATCTTGTTTTCAAAATATATTAAATTTTTATTTATAAATTTTATGTAAAATGTTATCCTGACAAAAATTTATTCAAACCAAATCTTCGAGGTATTGTATTTGTTAAACGTTTTTTGAAGAATTTTATTTTAAAATTTAAAACTTAACAAAAATAAATCATTATTAAATAAATTTAGACATTTTTATATTAAAAAAGTTTCATGATGTTAAAAAAAAAATTGAATCCCTTGCATCTATATCTATCAACTACTATCTACGTTTTATAGTTGTGATGCGTCGTCGTCGTGTGTCTTGTTAATCGTGAAAGACACGACGTGGTCTGCTCGGAAAAAATCGCTTGACGTTTTCTAGCTCAAAGCAAAAACAACTACCTACCTAAGTGAATATGTAAAACTTAAATATAAATATAAATTTATATCTGTTGTTTATGAACTTAAAATAGAGTTTTCAGGAGAATCGAACCAAATAATTGTGTTCAGCCTGAGGAAATCCTTTGCAGTTTTTTTTTAACAACGATTTTTTTTCTTTGTGTCGCAAAAGAGTTTTAAAATAAAGAAGTTAGGTACATTATAACTTATTTTTAAAAGTAAAGCCGATTGTTTTAAAACAATAGTAAAATGATTTTTCAATATTTTTTCTGTTATTTTCCAATGCACCACATAATTTCAATTACGTGATTAAAAAAAAAAAGGATTTTCTTGTCTTTTTTTTGCCTTCTGCAGCCAATAGGCATTGTTGCAAGATTATGACAGCAGACACGGGTGAATTAAAATTGATTGCAATTTTTTTGAGAATTCCAAGATTTTTCTGTCTGAACTTTCGTTTTTTTTTTTTAATTTGCTTGGGGGAAAATTTTATATTGAATAAACCCAAAATAAACAAAAATATTTGATTTAAATTATTGAAAAGTTTTATCAAAATTATCAAAATCGTTGTCGCAAAACCACCATAAATATATCAACACTTAGATCATTAGTGAGTTTTAAAATAAATATTGAATAACTTGATGTAAAGAAAGCGCTTTTTAAAACCTACTTCAAAGAACTAAACCAACAAAAATATTTTCATAATAGATTTTTTAAATATATTCGTGAAACTTTCAATGAAAATCTATATTTTGTCCACTATTTTTTCCAAATATCAAACAAATTATGATACCAACAAAATAGAGGTCCATTCAAATTTGTCAAATTTACTACGCCAAATAAATTTGACAAATTTGAGGTTCTGTGAAGCTTAAATAATTTCAAAAATGTTTGTCAACTTAGAAGATAAAACACAAACAATAAAACTTTGGGTCTCTCAAAATATATATATTGATGATTTATTTTTTTCTAGAATAAACAAAGCAAAATGTAAACAAAACAAAATTAAAGCCAATTTTTAAAAGAAAAGGGATAGAAAAATGTGTGCCGCCGCGAAAAGAGATAAACAAAAGTTTTTTACATTTTTGATTCAAAATAGTCTTTAAACCAAAAAAATAACAACACATGCAAAATTTCGTGCGCTATTGGTCAGATAAGAAAATGGTAAGTGTTTTTTTGAATAACAACAATATAAATAAAAATTAGTTACTATCTATTAAACAAATTTTCTAAAATTTCAAAAATGGCGCAAAAACTTTTGATATTAATTTATTCCTGGAAATTATTTTTACTTGCGATATATGTATGGAGGTACTTATAGGGCAAGTTTTGGATTCATGCAAACTAATATTTTTTGAGATAACAATCAAACAACATTACGATGATAGAGAACACGAAAAAAGTGGGTGACACAATACTATCTGCCTGTTGTATCTGGATCTACAGCCTGAGCCAATGATGCGATTTTCTTCAAATTTTGAACTTATGGTTTTTTGTAACTCTCCAAAGGGGAATTTGATTTTTTTAGCTCTAAAAATAACGGTACTTGCCATACAACCGATAAGGATAAGCTAATTTATCTCAAAAACGGCTCCAACGATCAAAAAAAAAATCAGTGTATTATTGTAGACTTTCTGGTAAGAAAAAATTACCAAAAGCATTTATTACCGGTACCTGCCATGTAACGGTTTTTTTGGTTTTGGGTTTTCTCATTAACCGCTCATCCGATTTCAATAAAAAAATTTTCACAAAAGCTTTCTTAGAATATACTTAATACTGCATACCAAACTTTACGAAAAAATAAATTTTGTATATAAAAAAAAATATTCAGTATTTCAAAAATGGGTTGATGAATTATTTTGAAATTTCAGTTTTAAATGTATATTAATATATACTCAAAACTGGCATACCAAACATTTTTTGAAAAATGTTACAAAACATTTTATATAGGTATAAAAAATTATTTTTTAACAAAACGGCTCCAACGATTTTAAATTTTGTGTGCTTATATTAATATTGTTTCAAGTAATCAAATGACATACTTTTTTTGAGCTCTAAGTTATTTATCAGGCTGTTTATACAATACAAAGAACGATTTAAATGCTTTTTTATAGTTTTTCTATAATAATTACTTGAATATTTTGTAAAGTTCTTGAACATAAGAGCAAGTACGTGCGATCCAGTCGTGTATTTTATTTAAATTGTGGGCCACCCATGACTTTTTTTTATCTTTTGAATAATAATAAAAAAAGGAACTGGGCGGTATTCACTGAGCACTCATAAACGGCTCTTAAGTTTATGAGGCTCCTAACTCAAATAATATTTGTGCTATTCACCAACCACTCATAGCTCTTTTTCGAAGTTCGAAAATGAGAACAACTCTCTCTTCCCCAGGTACCCCTAAACTGTGAAATCAAACTGTTTTCAAAAATGACCGCACTTTGTCGGTACTTCTTGGATCCTTGAAAAAATGAGTGTTGCATGCACATAAATAAATTCTTTGTGACTACATTAATTTTAATTTCTTTCGACTTATTTTCTTAGTTTTGTCTCGGGGTGAAGATCATTGCACGTTTTAGTTTGTTTTATATAAGGAAATGTTCTTACTTAACTTTTTAGTTTCGCTAATTATTTCGTTCGTACATTGTCTACCATGTTTGTGGATCCAAAATGGACTCGTTCGCTTGAAGGGGAGATAGACGTCAAATGTTGGTTTATATTAGCTGTGTTAAATGAAGTAAAACTACATCAGGGGCCCAATTCAACAAGCGTGACTTTTTCTGTGTACACAGAAATTCGTGTACACATCGATTTTTGCGATTCGGCAAGTGTGAGTTTTAAGTTTTTGACAGATATTTACATTTGTTTTGGAAGTGAATAGAATGTGTACACAGAAAATCAGTCACCCTTGCGGAATTGGGCCCCAGAACAGTATAAATGTGTGAAAACTGGCAAAATTTTCAGATTTAAGCAAAAAGTTTTTCTGAGATAAATTTAAGCTTATTATTATCCCAGACAAACAAATCAACTGGTACTGGTACTTCGACATTTCTCACTAATTTTCTCCACCACAAAAGTAGGTTCAGGAAATATTGTTCTTAATTGTTCTGAAAAACATCATGGAACACATAGTGACAGAATAAAGAATAGTTTGGGTAAGGTTTTTACTCATGGAACACACAATCCTGTACTTTTCTGTAGTATTCTATTCGGAACAGATTCATTATCTACACCTTTAATTATCCTGTTTTTTTCAAATTTTCACAGCAAACGGACAAAAGAATTGTCTTCACCGCGTGAATTACAAAAAGAACTTAAAAAATTGAAACAATAAATACTGAAGACTAAAGGAATTACAATATGTGTGCGTGCGAGACTCATTTTTGTAAGGATCCAAGAAGTACCGACAAAATGAGTCAGTGAATTTTCTTGAAGGGTTACTTCGAAGGTTTTCGAATTAGTTTTCGGAGAAAGCGCTCATAACTTTATGAGTGGTCAGGACCACTCATAAGTCTTATGAGCGCTTATGGTGAATAGGTTTATGAGCCTCATAAGTTATGAGTCGTCGGTGAATACCGCCCTAAGTCTGTACTATTTTCTTGTTTGTTTTATTTTATTTTCAAAAGACACAATCATGTCCTAAGAACATAATGTGCCGAATTAAGTTTTCAAACCAAAGGCGTAGATAAGCAACAGGGATAGGGAGAGGTACTTCTTCCCCTTATCAAGATATCATTTTTGAATGCGTACGAAATTATTTTAAACTTACAAAATTTGCAGATTAGCAAACAAAAGTTAATACTCAACTGATCATACAGATTATGTTTTTACATGAAATACATACGAAATTTTTATCCAGTTGCACCCTTTTCACTTTGGGAGGGCGCATCTCACAGTGGATCGTTTCATACTAGAACGTTAAAAATTAAAACCTTGTTCGAAATAAATGTTTATATTTTAATCAAGCATAAAATATACTCATCACATTGTTTTTGATAAAATAACTTAACATGAATTTTTTTTTAGTTTTTTTGAAAATTCAAGTAAAATTGCAACCCAAATTGTATGTTATTTTGATAGAGAAGACCAAAAAAGTGGGTGGAACAATTCGGTCTGTCTGTCTGTTTGTCTACACACAGCATAAACGGCTCGATCGATTTTCTTCAAACTAGGTACATAGTGGTTTTTGGTGATTATGCCGACATGTTTTTTATTTTTTTTTTTCTTAGAACCAAAAATAACACTACCTGCCATACAATTTTCTTAGTCAATTTTACATAATCACTTTTTTCTTAAAAACAGCTCAACAACTTTTCTTAAACAAAATTCAATAAATTTTCTTTAGTAAAGGCTATCTTTGGGTGGGAAACTATTTTTTTTTAAATGCTTATTAATGGTACCTCCCAAAGAACCACTTTTTTAATTTTCAATTTTCTTCAAAACATTAAGACTGATTTCAATAATTCTTTTAATACAAAAGCTTTCAAAAAATATAAGTAGTAGGTACTGTGTACCAAATTTTTGAAATTTTGTTTTGGATTTTTAAAACATATTTCAAATTTTTTTTTGGAAAATCAAATATTTCGAATATGACATGAACGATTGTTTTGAAACTCTTACTTTTAACTTTTCATAAAAAATTTATATACATATATGAAAAAATAATTGTACCTTCCATACAAAAGTTAAAAAACCACAAGGTTAAATATTTTTGTCTCAAAAACGACTCCTACGATTTTGATTAAATTTTGTCCATATACTAAAATTAGTACAATCTACAACTTAAAATTATAAAATTTTACACTTAGCAACTATTAATAGTACCTGTCATAAAGCAATTTTTTTATTTTGAATTTTTTCGAAACGGATTTAGATAATTTTTGTATATACAAATTTCAGATAAGATTAAATAATATTGCATACCAAAATTTTCAAAAAAAAGTTTTCGAATTTTTAAAAAAAAGTTTCAATTCAATATCTCAAAAACGGATTGACAATTTTTGTTCAAATTTTGTTTTTATATACACATAAATATATACTTTAGATTTGCATACCAAAATTTGTCCTTAAAATATTTTAAGAATTTTATATTTTTTAATTATATAAAAGTGATGACTCAAAATTGAAAAAAAAAATATTTAAAACAAGGACAGCTCCACCAAAGTCATGCTAGAGCTTTTTTAAAAGACAAAAATCCATTCTCAAACTTCCTCTAGTAATAATAATATTTTTTTTTATTTTAAATTTTAAAATAGTTTTATAAACATTTTACAAAAACCACTCCGTTTAGCAAGTAAATTAGAGAAAAAATTGTTTTCAAAGATAAAGTATGACATTGCCACTGTTATTAAATATTTGCTTTTTTCTAAGTAAATTTTTGGAAAATTGCCTCTCCCACCTAAACAAGGTAAAAGAGACCCTCCTCTGACACTTTTGTCACACCTTACACAAAGCATTCTGGATACTAATAAAAAAACACTATTTACTTACATACCTTGTAAAATATCGGTCATGCTTGTTTTAAATAATTTTACACTTAACTTTGAATTTTTATTTGCAAGTCTGTTAAGTTCCATATTCATCTGTTACCCATCAAAATTGTCAAGTTCTTCCAACTAGCTACACGGAATTGCACCGCACGTTTTTTTGCAGTTGCAATACAAATCCGTGCGAATGAGGAGTGGTGCATACATTGCTGTTTGGATTTATACCGCAGCAATACAATTAATGAAATCTAAACCGGAAATCGATTTTGTTTATTTAGAAAACCGGAAGTTAACATTTCAAATCAGATTTTAAGAAACTTCGACCATTTTAATTTTTTTTTTGTTTAGGTCTCAAAATTTAGCTAATACAATATAAGAACTACATGCCAAGTTTCAGAGTGGGATCTCAATTCGTTTAGATTTAATTTTTAGTGCGTGGCTCTCATTCAAAAAACTGATTTTTTGTAAAGAAAAGCGGAAATATAGGCCAGGAGCCGAGTATTGTGTGCCTTCAATTTTCTACTGAACTGATTTTCTTGTTGCAATATGTTCAAGAGTGTCCTCCACATGTAAATCCAATTTGGCAGAACAGGGTGGCGCAAGAGTCAGCCGCCATCTTGGAAAACACGTTTTATCAATTATGTCGTGAACCGTGCATCGGACGAATGTAATAGTTAATTTTTTCGAAAGCTAATATTCCATTATCTTATTAACTTTTAAAGTTAATATTTTTGAGTTTTTTTGTTTTAAATTGATTTTTTTCAAAATTTTGCCTTGCTTAGCACCATTTTTCTATTTAGTATTCAATGCTCTCATTAATTCTTAGTCAAATACTGAAAACCAAATGTAAAAATATTTCTTAGTTTTTGAGAAATTAAAAACAAAAAACAAAAGTTCAATTTATCAATGGTACTTTTTTTGCCTCATAGACAAACAAGAAATAAGAAAAAGAACCTTTTGTATTTAGCTTTTCTTGACGGTGGGTTTAGTGGCACAAGAATTGAAGAAAATGTTGCAAATCAGCTGGGGTGCAGTTAGCACCTCAATTCGTATTACATCTAAAATGGACAGCAAACGTTCGTCGCCAGGAGGAGTCTAAGAAGGTTTCAATGCTTATTTCGGGAATTTACGAAAGAGCCAAAGAGTTTGAAATCCCAGTCGCTCATACAATAAAACTTGATTCACACTATAGTTCTAATATCGATATAGTCTCAGTACGGTCTCACTACAATTAAATATTCTCAAACGAAAAACAATGAGTATATTCACACAATCGTGACCGCTCCGATACCGATACGCTCTCGTTCGGCTTCCGATTCATTTGGAAGAATACTATAACGGAGTGAGCTCGTATCGAGAGGGTACGGGTGTCGAAAGTGTGAATATATTTCACATTCTCGATGTCATATCTGTCAATAATATTTATATTTATTTCAATTATTAAAAAATTAATGATTTGTTTTGTCATAATTATAATTAGATTTCTATGTATGTTTCGTGTGTTTTTACTGTTTTTTTTTAACTTTCGCGTTTGTCGCGTCGGTGTCGGTCGGCGGTTGCTTTAGTGCGTCAATTCGTTTGTTCTTGATTCGTGTGTGTATGCAGCGTATAATATTTGCCTTCAGAATATCGCAGCCCGGGTGAACCTAAATTCTTCTTTTATATTCTTTATTCAAGAGATAAGCTATAGTTGCTGGACTCCTTTCTTTTCGAAAGTCAAATACCAAAATTTGTAATTTGTAATATAAACAAAATATTAGGGCTGTTTCGGTATTGAAACAACAATGTGAACATTAGGGTTTTATATCGGAGCGAGAACGTTTTGAGACTTTATCTGTATCGGCACAGTAGTGTGAATCAAGCCTTAAGGAGCTCAAGCTACCCAAGCAAACACTGAATTATGATAATCTAAATCTTGCAAAGGAGCATCCTCATCTACGTGGGCTTCCAGTTAATTCATATCGTCAAGAGCAACCAGGTTTTATGATCGGATTAAGTGATTGGCATTTTGCCATTCCTATTAAAACTCGACTTGCTGAACGAAAGGATCTGATGGCAACAAAATGCAAACTGGGATGGTCTGTTTTTGGTTCTGGAATCTCGTCAAAAAGCCAGAGCATTAACTACCATATCCAGTAGTATGCAGAACCAGACCATGAATACCTGAACGGGTCGATGAAGCATTTTTTCTCTGTGGACAGTTTGGGAGTAAAGATGTCAACACACGATTTGGTATCGAGAGAAGAACAGCGTGCTATAGAGATAATGAAAGAAACTAGATTTGATGGACAACGTTTTGAAACAGGCTTAATATGGCGATATGATGATCCTGTGCTATCAGATAGTATGCCCATGACCAAGTTCAGATTGTCATCGCTGATTCGAAGACTGCAGAAGAATTCACAACAAAAAAGTGATATGTAAAACGAAACAACAACTACGTGATGAAAGGATACGTACGGAAGCTGTCACCCAACGAGTTAAAAGAAGGCCACGAACGAGTATGGTACCTTCCATTGTTTCCGTTGATAAGTCCGAATAAGCCTGACAAAATTAAGAGTTGTATGGGATGCTGCCGCGAAATTGAATGATGTGTCATTAAATTCACTTCTAATCAAGGGTCCCGATCAGCTTCCATCACTTTTCAGCATTCTTGTAAGATTCAGAGAAAATGCGGTTGCCATCAGCGAAGATATTTCTGAAATGTTCCATCAGATAAAAATTAACAGCGAAGATCAACATGCATGCTTATTCTTGTGGGATGACGGGAATGGAGATGGAGAAGCCGTATATATTACACAAGTGGTGATTTTCGGAGCGACCTGACCAGCAAAGGCAATAAAGACGTTCTTAGTGGAAACCGTAAGCCAACTAAACGGGAAGTATTGCGGGTGATGATGTAGATCTTTGATTCACTCGACTTGATCGGTCGCTTTACCATCAACTTAAAAGTTTTAATGCAAGAGGTATGGCGATCCGGAGTAGATTGGGATGACGAAATTGAAGATGATCATCATGAAAGCTGGTTTCGAAGGTTACAAGAGCTACAGAAAGTTGAATCAGTCCCAATTCCGAGATGCTACTCTCCTGAATCGACATGGGATATTGCAGAGGCACAACTTCATATCTTCTTTGATGCTAGTAATACCTGTAGTGCTGCTGTCGCTTCCCTGCGAGTACAATCAAAAGGCAAAATAACGTGTTCATTGTTACGGTCAATTACAGAAGTAGCGCCAATTAAACTTGTGTCTATTCCTCGGCTGGAGTTAGTGGCAGCTTTGATCGGGGCCAGATTCGCCAATAGCATCCGTCAATCACTATCGATCCGTCTTAATCGAGTGGTGTTTTGGTCGGATTCAGTTACAGTTCTGAGTTGGTTAAAGGTCAGTAAAGGGTCAATTCGTAGCCTTCAGAATAGCAGAAGTACTAGATATTACTACAGTTGATGACGCGACAAAGTGGAAGAAGGGACCATCATTGAACATGAACGATCGTTGGATGCAAGCACCACAGTTTCTTTACGACTCGGATATAGACTGGCCTGAAGATATATCTTTGCGCTTCATCATACAGCCATTGAATGAATACATCAATGAATTGACCCAATTATTCCAATTGATAAATTTGAGAACTGGAAAATATTAAAGTTCTAGCATTCATCACAAAACCAGTATCTTTCATCACAAGAATGTGAACGAGCAGAGCGGGTAATCTACAGGGGTGGAATCGGCTAAGGTGATTGGTGATTGTTACATTTATGAAAATCAAATGTGATCACATTCATTTTTCCGTCTGTGTAAGGTGATCACCAAAAATTGTTATAAAATTGGCATCACTTTGAGAGACAAGTACTAAGAGCTGTCGAAAATGCATTTATTTGATTTTGAAACAAAAGTATGGTTCTTATTGAGTGAACTAATAGAAATAATATTTAGAGTTATCGCTATAAATAAATACTAAAATCTGTTAAAATAAAACAATAAAAATATTAAGTGTGTACCTGGGCCAATTTCAAGTCAGCAATCTATAATGTTAAGTGATTACTGTAGTCATACAAAATTAAATGTAAAATCTAAAGAAAAACTCAATAAAAATTTAATACTACTACTACTGATTTTGAAACTTGCAGAAGTTGTCTCACAAATTATAATTTGGCCCATTTTAGCTCACCATTCCAAATGAGCTTCCATTTGGCATCAACCAACTCCAAAAAATTGCATTGCATACAACTGGAATTGGACAATAGGAAATATGTGGGTAAATCAAACTCCAGCTGGCAAATCTATAAGCCGAAAAAATATGTACATACTACATACCTATTATATGCAAATGTGTTTTACTAGCCGAGAATTTCCTGTGAAACTATGTACTTGCAGATACGCGTGTGCTTCTACGCTAAAAAAGAGATTACATTTTGTTTATTTGTTGGTTAAAAGGAAGTTTTTGTATGGGAAGATTCGAAAATGAATTTCTTGAAACCGAATGTTCCTCATGCATTGTTTTAGTGGTCTAAAACCATCTTCGCCTTATAGCCATGAAACAGAAGATTACATTTGTGAACTCCCAATTATTTATAAATAATTAGAACTTATATGTACATATTATGTGTGAGGACAGAATTATGTGCGCGGGTTTTTTCTGACAGGTTAATCCTCAAGAGTCGCACATTTCTACTGTAGATACCTTAATGTTTTTCATTTTCCAAATTTTGGTTTGGTAAAAATGATTTCACCGGCACTAATAGATTTTTTTCTTTTTGAACCTTAGAAAATCAAAATACAATTTGGCAAAAAAAATAGCTGCCACAAGAAATAGTCACAAAAATATGGTTATCACATGTGACAATCACCTTACGCAGACCGAATTTGATTATTGTGATGGTCAACTATCACAAATCACCTTAGCCGATTCCACCTCAGGTTGATTCAAGCTGAAGGGCTTCCCTCTGAGATAAAGTTTCTATAAAATGAAGAAAATCTCAAGTTAGAGAAGAAACCTCATCAAAGTGACAGCAAAATTTTCTCCATGAAACCGTATTTGGACGAATACAGATACAGAGTGATGACGTCACTTAGCCGAATAGACAATGCAAGTTGTCTAAGCATAAACTCAAGACATATAAGAAGGTTTTATAATACAAATTCTATATACTACTGAAATAAATCAGCCAAGTAGAAGGCTAAGCATTAAGGATTGGACTTGTTGAATTATTGATTCAAAATAGCTTTTTATGGCCTTTTGTCCTACAAATTGGCGTTTCGTTCGGCTTACTCACTTGAACTCATCAGTGACAAAGCCCTCACTAGGCTTTGTCATACGCAATTTGTTTTAAGTTCAGTTCAACTTACATGAATTTTTCAACGAAAATCCACTGTAAACTATATCCAACAAGATAAGAATTCCTAATCATTAAGCTGGAAGTTTTTTGCCCGGGGCCAGGCATAGTTTCTATATAAGAAGGTTTTATAATACGAATTCTATATACTACTGAAATAAATCAGCCAAGTAGAAGACTTAGCATTAAGGATTGGACTTGTTGAATTATTGTTTCAAAATAGCTTTTTATGGCCTTTAGTCCTACAAATTGGCGTTTCGTTCGGCTCACTCACTTGAACTCATCAGTGACATAGTGAGGGCTTTGTCATACGCAATTTTATAAGTTCAAATCAACTTACATGAATTTTTCATGTGGATTTTCGTTGAAAGTGCTTAAATCGCAAGTATTGATATCCCAGCTTCACGCAACTCATTTTTGCAAACGCTGGGTGACCGAGTATATGCCAACACTAGTTAGACGAGAAAAGTGGAACATGCCAGCTGAACCTCTTACAGTTGGAAACATATCGTGTTGATAGATGATGAGTGAGGCCCTCGTAACCAATGGCAGAAGGGAAGAATCATAAAAACAAACATAAGTAAAGGTGGCCAAGTCCGTAGCGCAACGGTACAAACTGAAACCGGAATCTACCAAGGACTTGCAATCAAATTGGCCAAATTAGATATCAATGAAGGAAGCCGTAAGCGGCCTGGACAAATGTACCAAGGGGGAGAATGTCACAAAATCTCGAGGGCACTGAACCCAACCACTTAGAACTTTCTGTCTAGCTGCGGCCATTTTTTATGTACCATTCCATTATAAGATATTGTATCTTACCAGTGGCGTAGATAGGGGGGGATCAGGGGGATATATCCCCCCCCATTGGGATCGATAATTGTTCAATATAACCAGTCATGAACCAAATAAGTTAAAGAAACGCACTCTGAAATTTCTTTTTACGTGTCTCACCAATTGACTTAAGACAGAATTGGTGTTGTTTACAAGGAAAAATAATATTCCCAACATAAACCCGCCAACCATTAACGGAACTCCGCTTCAAATCTCGGATACCGCCAAATATCTTGGTGTTGTACTGGACCGTAAACTGAACTGGAAAGAGAATATAAAAGAAAGAGAGAAAAAAGCATCAATTGCATTTTACACTTGCAGTCGAATTTTTGGTAAAAGATGGGGTCCCAGCCCTAGAACCATTCATTGGATGTACACAGCCATAATAAGGCCAATCCTAACGTACGCATGTTTGGTCTGGTGGCCAGCCTTGGGAAAGGAAACCAATCTAAAAACCATGACTAAAATTCAAAGACTTGCATGTATTGGCACAACCAGTGCGATTAGAACCACACCAACGGCAGCCCTAGAAACATTCCTTTCACTAGCCCCGCTCGATCTGTTTACGAAAGAGCTAGCGGCCAAAAGTGCTTTAAGACTTCAGCAGTGTAATAACTGGAAAAAGGGCCACTACGGTCATAGAACTATAGTGAAGTTCACTGACATAGACATTCAAACAGACTACATTACACCGCACATTGATTTCAACCTAGTAGCCATAACAGATATCCCAACCAGGAAACTCTGGAATGAAAACCGGGTCATAAATGAAAACCATGTTTCGGTCTTTACTGACGGCTCCAAGACCTTAGAGGGGGTTGGGTCAGGTATCTACTCAGATAACCCACCAATTAGCAGATCTATAAAGCTTCCAAATTTTTGCAGCGTATTCCAGGCGGAAGTACTTGCAGTTTGTGAAGCCGCAAAACATCTCTCCTCACGCGAAGTAATAAACAAAAATATTGACATCTTTGTAGACAGCCAGGCGGCAATCAAAGCCATTTCCTCAATCACTATAAAGTCAAAGCTGATAAAGCGTTGCCGGTATATGTTATCTTTACTAGGTGCAACGAACACAGTCACCCTTAGATGGGTCCCAGGACATTGTGATATATATGGGAATGAAATGGCGGATGAGCTGGCCAAAAACGGATCGTCTCTTGATCCGAGCCAAACCGACTTCTCGGTGCTTATGCCACTGGAGCAAGAAAAAAGTAGAATACACCAGAGTTTCTTAGAGGCTGCAAATGTCAGATGGTCATCCATCGACACTTGTCGGGTTTCTAGGAATCTATGGCCAAATATTTCAAAGAAAAAAACTGATTACTTACTCAAGCTAAGCAGGCCTCAATTATCTCTCATGGTTGGTGTCCTTACGGGCCACAACTCAATGGGAACCCACATGTACAGAATGGGCATCAGCTCATCGGACTTATGTAGAGGGTGTCATGATGAAGAGGCAGAGGAGGGCTCCCCTCACTTCCTTTGCGAATGCCCCAGTTTAGCTAGAACCAGAAAAGAGGCCCTTGGAGAATACTTCTTCGACGAACTGGGCGACATCTCTGTCTTGCCACTAAAGAACATCCTGAAATTCATTCAGAACTCAGGATGGTTCAAGGAGGCCCCCCACACCTAAAACTTCCTATTAACTCCCTTCCTATCCCTCCTCACTAACCATTTATACCCCGGGGAGCGCAATGGATCCACTGAGATCCGAGTGAGATGGTGCGGCTTGCCGTATTATCACCCCTTCCAACCTAACCTAACCTCACCAATTGATAATAGGTAAACGTGCAAGAAAAAGAGCTTCCATCCAGCTTTCCATCACATAGCACAAAAGCCCAGAATATTTTAGTGTTTTCAATCCTTTTCTCGATTTCTATGTAATGAACCCTTGAGAAAAATTTACAAACCATGAAAACATACAAGAAGGGTTTTCGGTTCTTTTCAAGGATTCTTCGTCTGAAATAGACAAAGCAGCAAAAAAATTTAATGAAACTGTTGAGTTTTACCAAACATATTTGGCTGCCGGACCAGCGCTCGATAGCTGCCCCGAAGAAAGCTTTCCTAATATATATATTTTATTAAAGATATTAGCTACACTGCCGGGTTCAACGTCAGCTCCCGAAAGAACTTTCTCCAGTTTAAAGAGAATAAAAACAATACAAAGAAGCATGACCAACGAAGTGAGATTATTAAAAATATGTCTATTTTAATAACAGTGTGATAAGCTTTGGATGTTTACTTATTTGCAGGATCATTTGAATGGTTTTGCTGCTCTAGCTATTCATCGCGAAATACCTATAACAGCAGACGAGGTTATAAGTGTTTTTCTTTTTTTTATATATTCAAATTAATGCGTATAGTATTATCTTTAAGAAATATAATTTTTTTATTGCATACATAATGAATTCAATGAAGTCTTGTTATTTGCTTTTTTTTTAATTATTAAAACTTTAAAAACAAAATGCACGACTGGATCGCACGTACTTGCTCTTATGTTCAAGCTGTGTGGGACTTAAGAACTTTAAAAAATATTCAAGTTATTAATAAAAAAGTGTAAAAAGCATTTAAATCGTTCTTTTAATTGTATAAACAGTCTGATCAATAACAAAGAGCTCAAAAAAAAAGTATGCCATACAAATTAATTTTTTATATAGGTATAAAATTTTTTTAAATATTGAATTTTCAAAAAAAAATTTGAATCTTTTTTTAAAAATCCAAAATTTATTTTTCAAAAATTTTGGTATGCAGTATTATTTATTTTCTAACAAAGCTTTTGTGCAAAAAATTTCATTGAAATCGGATGAGCGGTTAATGAGAAAACCAAAAATAAAAAAAACGTTATATGGCAGGTACCGTTAATAAATGTTTTTGGTGATTATTTTTCTACTAGAAGGTACATCATATCTACAATAATACACTGATCAAAATCGTTGGAGCCGTTTTTGAGATAAATAAGCTTTTCCTTAACGGTTGTATGGCAAGTACCGTTATTTTTTGAGCTAAAAAAATATTCAATTTTCCCTCTGGAGAGGTACAAAAAAACCATAAGTTCAAAATTTGAAGAAAATCGCTTCAGTGGTTTAGGCTGCAGGTTGAGGTACGGACAGACAGACAGACAGAATTGTGCCACCCACTTTTTTCGTGTTCTCTATCATCGTAATGTCATGTTTGACTGTTGTCTCGAAATTTTTTTTTGCACGAATCCAAAACTTGCCCTATAGTATAACCTATATCGCAAGTAAAAATGAGCGAACTAGATCTATCCCCCCCCATAGCGAAAAGCTATCTACGCCACTGTATCTTACAGTGTTAAGACTAGTCCTGTTTTAAATAAATTGAAATTGAAATTCCATTGGTTTTCCAAGATAATTTGAAAAATTCCTGTAACGTCTTTTCTTGGTCATTTCTTGTATTGCAACGACGACGCCACGAGTATTCGAGAACGAAAATTTTAAAGAAGTAAAAACTTAAATTGAAGCCAACAAACTAAGGCCAACTAAAGGGCCAACCAATTAAGAAATTGATATAAAAAGTTAATAAAGTTGTGAGAAGCTAAAGTAGTTTTTATTATTTTCATTTGTCGAAAAAGTTACGACACTATTCTTTTTCAAACTAAATGGATTTTTTATAATTTGTATGTTCATCAAATACATATGTTCAAAGCCATATGAAATGGATAAAGGTCATCCTTAACTTATATTTTAGCGTTAAAACTAATCCTTTTATAATTTTTGTAGCTTTTAACTGTTTTTTTGTTTTTACTCAAAATTCTCAAAAGTGGAATAAAAGAGTTTTGAAACTATACCTACCCCTCACTTGTCCATTGCCTACCAGAGCCCAGAAACTTGGCTTAGGTAGTTCTTTGAGTTGTCTGAACGTAACCATTAAATTCCCTTTTATAACAACTTTCTGACTATTACTTTGACCACTGATACTGACTTTCACCAATTAAACATTTTGTTAGTTGTCAGAGGAATAAATAGGAACAAATACATATTTGCTCTAATCTATAGAAAAATAGTACTGTCTGATGCTTACGATTATTGAAAAATAGGCTCTTTGGGAAGTTAGCTACCGTATAAGATGCAGTTCCAGATTAACGGAGTTTTGAACTGTACAATTGAACAGAGCGTCGTTCGTTGGAAAAATAATTCCATATCTCGAAGCCAGTCAGTGGCCAAGAGACGTATGTCCTGCATTGTTAATTGCTATATTAAAACAAACGCATACAGAACTCTTTATTTGAACAGTCACAACGAGAAAGACCTTATTCGTAATGTGGGGTATACCCAGCGTATACGCGATATAAGCAAAATGCAATCACGTGTGAGAGTTTTGTTAATGTATGACAAGTTTCAAGTTACCAAAAATACGCTGAAAAGGGTGCCAAGTACCTTCTCAAGATGCGTCACTGGCATAGGCACCCGCTGAATAATGTCCAGGAAGGGCCAGACAAAAATTTATATTGCTACAGTTTTTTAAAGCGATCGTTTTTATGTCTTTTAAAATAATGATTAAATAAAAACTCAATAAGCAAAATTAGAATATTTGCTGTAATTTGCGATACAAACAAAATCCATAACCTGCTCTTATAGGTCCTATATGACAAATGCTGATATAACGAATAATCAATATTACAAACACTTTTAAGCCCATTTAGGCATTCCTTATAAGGAAGAAATAACGAATTTTACAAAATAAACCAACAAAATAATAAATCTTTCGTTTACGGATATGGATTCAGAAAAGGAATTTGTGTAAATAAGGTCTTTATTTTGTATGAATAAGTGCTATGTATCCTGAAATATGAACTTTGTTTTGTTGTGCTCAACTTATTCTCTGGCATCTGCTCTGCTTATTTGGAGTATGAGAATGCACGAATTTGTATTTTTTGTTCCGGTATTTGAGGTTAAAACTGAGTTGAATCGGAAAATGCTACCAGATTAAGTGTTGAAAAACAAACAAATTCTACTCATTTGTAGGTAAAACTTATTCCATATATCGAATGAACGTTGGACATTATATTAGGCGTTTTCCTTTGGAGGTGGCGAAGTACTTGCAAGTACTTTGCCAGCTTTTTTCAAAGGAACACATAAAACTGCTTTCCCATGTAAAATGTATCTACTCGCGCATGAGAGCATGTGCAGTTGGTAGTACTAGATTAGGGTTTTCATCTACTCGTAAGTACTTCGCCACCTCCAAAGGAAAACGGCTATTATTAGTCGTAATACTGGACCACCACTTTTTCCCTATACTTTTTGGTACTTGAAAAGTTGTGTGTTTTTTTTCCAAAACTACAGTATTCCATTCAGTCGTTTAATTCAAAACTTCTTATATCGCAAGCATTTTTTAATTCAAATAAATATCTACTTTTTTGAAAAAGTTTATTTTTTTATTTAATTTAAATCCGTTCAGTCAATAATGAGGAAATTCAAAATAACGTTATAGGGAGGTATTGTTTACAGTCATTCAGCGTAAAATTTAGTTTTTTTTAGGTCGGAGGTGTCGTTTCTGTGGAAAACGACAACGAAACGTTAAAAAACTGTAAAGGAAATTAACAGTTTTTCAACATCTGTATGATAGATATTTGCATAAAATTATTATGAAACAAATTTTTAAAAAAACGGCTGGATTATTTTTGAAATACATACACTACACATATATTGAGTTTTCTTAAATAGCAAAAAAAAAAGTTTTTGGCAGGTACACAAATCTATTTAAACTTTTTGAAAGCTTTTGGATACGAAATATCATAAAAACCACTTTTGCCGTTTTCGAGAAAATCGAAAGTCGAAAGAAATGGTTCTGTAAGAAATACCCCTTAAACTCATTGTTCGGAAAGGGAAACTTAGGCGTGATTCACACTTTTGCGCCGGTACTGATAAAATCTCAAAACGTTCTCACTCCGATAAAAAACCCTAATGTTCACATTATTGCTTCAATACCGAGACAGCCTGAACATTTAGTTTGTATTTGTATTTTTTTTAAATTATAAATTTTGGTATTTGACTTTCGCAAAGTAGTCTAGCAATTATCTCTTGGGTAAGGAATATTATAAAAGAAGAATTTGGGTTCATCAAGACTGCGATACTCTGAAGGTACTACAACAAAGAAGTGTATGTAAGCTAGCAACACACACAAATCAAGAATAAACGAATGGACGCACTAACGCAACCACCCGACCGACACCGACGCAAAGCAGACAAACGCGAAAGCTTAAGAAAGGAGTAAAACACACGAAACGTAGGAAGCTAACTAAAATTCAAAAACATGTCACTAATTACTTAATAATTGAAATAAAAAGAAATCAAAGGGAAACTTCAGTACCAATAAAGTCAGAAACTTCAAATTCGGAGTATTTGCTGAACTGATCAAACACAGGTGGCTCACCAAATTTCAACTCTTTAGCATTAGCAGTTCCCAAGATATAGGACTTCAAAAATCGCAAAAACCGTAACTGACTGACTCACTGACTCACTGATTCATTGACTCACTGACTGACTCACTCACTGACAGATCATACAAATTATGGAACACTTCCCGACATCGTAGAAACTTGAAATTTCGCACAACGGTAGGCCTTGTGGTGCATACAAAGGAAAAAATCGAAATTCTGCAATTTTCTATTCAGGGGGCGTGGCATCCACCAACATTCTTAAAAATTCTATAAATTATATGGAGCCTTTCCGATTGTTGAAGAACGATGAAAATTGGTAGGTCGGTAGGACTTGAAGTACTTAGAAAGGAAAAAGATCGAAAATTTGGAATTGTCCATTCAGGGGGGATGCCATCCACCCACTTTATCAGAATTGTTATTATTTGTATGGAGCACTTTCAGTTGTCGTAGAATTATGAAACTTTGTAGAGCGGTAGGCCTTGACTTTCACCTGGCAAAATAAATCTTTACAAAAAGGAGTGAAATCACAACAAAAACATAAATGTTAAAAAAGGAGCCAAGTTCTTATGTGTACAAGAAACCTGTGCGTAAAAAGTCAGCCAAAAAAAGTAATGACATCTAAAATATATGCCAAGTTTTAAGTTCATGAAGTTTAATATCAAATTCTTAAGTAGAGTAATATCGGAACAATTCCAAATCATGACAGAAATTTGGTAATTAATGATTACTGATTAAAATTTGGTGGATTTACTTGGCAAGTTTTCTCTTAAATACTTACTTAATCACAAATTTAAAATGTAAGAAAACTTGACCAGTCAACCCACCAAATTTTAATCAGTAATCATTAATTACCAAATTTCTGTCATGATTTGGAATTGTTTCGATATTACTCTACTTAAGATATTTGATATTAAACTTCATGAAGTTAAAACTGGGCATATATTTTAGATGCCATTACTTTTTTTGGCTGACTTTTTACGCACAGGTTTCTTGTACACATAAGAACTTGGCTCCTTTTTTAACATTTATGATAGGTAGATAGATAGATAGATAATTTGATTTATTTTTTTTTCAATCATATTTTGTTTACAATTTAACAATTCATAAATCATATAAGCATGACTTTAAAAGTCGTCTGCCAGAGTTTGCTCAATTTTGATACAATGAAAAAGAAAAAAAAGAAAAAAAGATAATTACATATAATATAAATCAACATACTGTACATAGATTTACTTGGTAACTTTAAATTTTAGGCTTAATTGATTTTCAAAACAGCTCATTTATTATTTGAAATCTGTATCTTTCAGCTTTTAAAGTGTATCTATATAGTCTCTCCCAATCCCTTCCATTTAAGTATTCTATCATTTCAACTTCGCTCAAAACATTTTTTCCGAAATAAGCCCTTCTGATTTCCTTCAGCACCGGGCACACGCCCAAGAAGTGGAATATGTACATCTTCTCTCGTCCTTTGGTTGCACATTGAACACTCAACTCTTAGATCTTCTCTATGCGGCTGATAGTTGAGGTTTTGGAGCTCTCCTCTCATCCTGAAAATTGAAGATATTTTTTTCACACCAAAGTTGCTCTGGAAGTAGTTCCCATCTTCGAGGATGTGCTGCAGATTTACATACACTAGTCAACAATATTAAAGGAACAAATTTTTTTCAATTTGTGTTAGCGTTTTTTGAAGAGCTGTATCTTTGTGACGAGTGGTCGTATTGAGTTGAAATAAAAAGCATTTTACAGCTTTATGTTTTTGTTTCGAGATTTGTTTGCAAACTAATTTTTTTGAAGTACCGTTATTGCGTTATTGCAAAAAATGAGACGAGACAACAAAACTATTTTGTTTTTATTTTTTTTGAAGGTCCTCATTTCTATGGATAAATTTTTTTGAGTCAATTAAATGTCATGATCAGATACCTTGTTTATTCAGCTTCAATTCAGTTTTTTTGTTGTTTTCGTACGATTTTTTTTGACATGGTTTATCTGACTTTGAATGAAAAAAGATACTTTTAGCCTTGATTACCAATATCTCAGCAAATAATGACGTTATAAAAAATTCAAAGACAGTTTTTGAAATTTGAAAAGCGTTTTACAAGATTTTTTTATGATTTTGTAGAAATTATTTTTTTTTACCGTCACCGTTAGTTTAAAAAAAGTACTAAAAACCGACGTTTGTGGTCTTTTCGTAAATCTTTTTTTTTCGTTGCAAATATTGATTGCATGGCTTGCGTTGGTATGCAAATTTATAGACTTTTAAATCATCAATATTCTTGTAAATTTTCAAATTGATTCATCTACCGTTTTTCCTCACCAAAACTTCAAAGTCTTACAAACCAGGTAAAGGAACAAATGTGGTGTTCCTAAACAATGCGAAGTTGTCATCAAAATGACAAGAAAACCGCAATTCCAGTGGATTTTTTTCACAGTTTTGCATTAATTAGATACTTTTTTGAATGGGAATGAAAAAAAATTACATTTTTCAAAAAAAAAAAAAAAAAAAAAAAAATCAAGTTTTTTTGTTGAAAATTTTTTTAAATTAATTTTTTTTATTTTTTTGTTTAATAGTACTTTTTATTAATTTCAATTCAAAAAAGTATCTAACTAATGCAAAACTGTGAAAAAAATCCACTAGAATTGCGGTTTTCTTGTCATTTTGATGACAACTTCGCATTGTTTAGGAACACCACAATTTGTTCCTTTACCTGGTTTGTAAGACTTTGAAGTTTTGGTGAGGAAAAACGATTCGATGAATCAATTTGAAAATTTACAAGAATATTGATGATTTAAAAGTCTATAAATTTGCATACCAACGCAAGCCATGCAATCAATATTTGCAACGAAAAAAAAAGATTTACGAAAAGACCACAAAACGTCGGTTTTTAGTACTTTTTTTAAACTAACGGTGAACGGTAAAAAAAATAATTTCTACAAAATCATAAAAAAATCTTGTAAAACGCTTTTTCAAATTTCCAAAACTGTCTTTGAATTTTTTATAACGTCATTATTTGCTGAGATATTGGTAGTCACGGCTAAAAGTATCTTTTTTCATTCAAAGTCAGATAAACCATGTCAAAAAAAATCGTAAGAAAACAACAAAAAACTGAATTGAAGCTGAATAAACAAGGTATCTGATCATGACATTTAATTGACTCAAAAAAATGTATCCATAGAAATGAGGACCTTCAAAAAAAAATAAAAACAAAATAATTTTGTTGTCTCGTCTCATTTTTTGCAATAACGCAATAACGGTACTTCAAAAAAATTTGTTTGCAAACAAATCTCAAAACAAAAACATAAAACTGTAAAATGCTTCTTATTTCAACTCAATACGACCACTCGTCACAAAGATACAGCTCTTCAAAAAACGCTAACAAAATTGAAAAAAAATTTGTTCCTTTAATATTGTTGACTAGTGTATTATGATAATAATTTAAATATTAAATATATGTACATTATATAGGTACCTATACTTTTTTTTCAATCGCACAACAACTGACCCAACTCCACCAACAAAAGACCTGCAGCCATTATTAAATTTTAAAAATGATTTGAAACATAAAATGGTTCAATTTTAATGATTTGAAACATAAATTAATTTGAAAAATATTCAGTTAAGTTTCTCTGAAAATGCTTCAGATTATCTGTTCTTCTTATTTGTGTGAATCAAGCTTAAACGTAATCTTCTTTTATTTTTTTCAGGAAAAGTAATTTTTGAGAAATATTAAATTTTATTTAACTGGTGAACAAAATTTTTTCGAAAATTACCAAAAAACGCTGGGTACCAAATTTAAAGAAAATCGACAGACAGAACTGTGACAGCCACTTTTTTCGTATTCCCTATTGTGGTAGTAACAAGTTTGATCGAAATCTCGATTTCAAGTTCCTAACGAATACATAGTAGCTTAATAGTTTAAGCTGGAATATTATGGTAAAAGCTACAAGATTCCTGGACCCCTGACTAGAATCTTTGACTAGTGGTTATTTTTAGAATTTTTTTTAACTTTAGTGCGTTCAAGGCCATTGCAGCTAGGGAGGGATTGAAGATATGTATTTTTGTTATTATTATTATAAAAAAATTACAAATTTACAATAAAACATGGCTCTGTAGTCTGCCCATTGACTAAAAAGTAAGATTTACAAAGTTTGAAAGGAAGTTTATTTTGTCCCTATTAAAAATGTTCCTTTAAAATTCTCTCTATATCCTAGCGCTTTACAACAGTAATTATAAATTTGACTGATTTCATTCTTTACTTGGTCTTTGGCTATGAAATTATTTTCGAAAAAATGTTTCCTGGTTTCACACAACGTTTGACATCGTTCCTCTCTCGCAAATTGCAGATGCTACACAAAATGGGAAGATCTTCTCTGTGCGGGATGTAATTCAAGCTAATAAGTTTCACTCGTAGTTTTACCATTGTATAAATAAGATTGTTTTCTTGAGCGACGTGAAATCTAATGTTATAAAATCAAATAATTGAACCGAACACCTTAAATGATTTCACAAATTTTTTTACTTTTAACACTAATCACAAATTGTACAACACAAAATATAAAAAACGAGTTAAAAGGAGTACCTTGAATGCATTTCGGAATGTTGTCATTCCATCTTCAGCATCACGACTAAGTTGAAAAGGGGGCAAAGTGCGTGCTCTGTTGTGAGTTGTTGTAGGTGTTTTTAAACAAAACGAGAGAACAAGATCGATTCGATATTGCCGTTATCTAGGTTCATAGAGTTTCGATCTTTTTGTATATAAAAACTCTCGTATGCATCGAGCTTTCGGTCGTCAATCACTTCTTTCACAAGTTGCACATTATTTGCATCGAGATCTAAGTGATTATTGTTAAGTGCATGTGCAGCTAATGCCGATCTGTAGGGTTGGTTGTTGCGAATGTAGGTTTTATGTTCTTTAAAGCGCGATAAGACATTTCTTTTTGTTTGGCCGTAATAAACACTTTCACATTCACTACATTTTATTGCATAAATCCCGGATTTATTTAAATTGTCAGTTTTGTCTTTTGCTGATCCCAATAAATTTGAAAGTTTGTTTTGGCTTGTGTACACAATATCCATACCGTATTCCCGAAATTTAGTTTTCAATTTATTCGTTATGATTGGTACATAAGATATCGCGACACGAATATTTTGTTCGGTAAGATTTTGGTGTTGCAAAAACAACGTAGAATATTTCTGTCTCGTTATTTTGTCTGTATGTTTTTTGATAAGACGATCTATCAAAATTTCCTTGTATCCGTTTATTTTCGCGATTTGTTTTATTGTTTTACACTCTTCCATGTAATTTATTGCCGAAAGGTCTAAGCTACATAATCTATGTACCATAGAGTGGAAAGCTGCGTGTTTGTGTTGTATGCAACAATTTGAATCGTTTGTTATTGTTCTATATGTGCTAGTTGGTTTTCGATATATAGAAATTTCAACTTTTCCATTTCTTCTTTTCAACTGCAAATCGAGAAAGGATAGTTGGCTTTCTTTCTCAATTTCGTGAGTAAATTGAATCGATTCAAATTGAACATTAAGCACACTTAACACATTTTCTATTTCGGTTTTTTCCACTATGGCAAACACATTATCTACATACCGAAACCATATTTTTGGTAATAATAGGCGTTCTTTTAAACTCATTTCAAAATGGGCCATAAACAATTCACTTATTAATGGGCTTAGCGGATTGCCCATATTTGTGCCTTTTTCCACCAAATAAAAAGAATCACGGAATTGAAAAAAGCTGTGACTCATGCACATTTTTGCAGCCCGGATGTAAACAAGTTTTTTGTTGGTGGGTAAATCAGTAGATATTAAATACTTTTCGAATTGTTCGAGAGCGATATTAACGGGTATACTTGGAAAAAGAGAACATACATCAAACGAAACCATGCATTCATTTTCTTCAATTTGAATATTTTTTATTTTTTCCGCGAAATCATATGAGTTTTTAACTGACAAACTCATTATAGGTGGTAATTTTTTAATTTCACTCACTAACCATTTTGCAATTTTATAACAAGGTGCGTTAATATTAGACACAATTGGTCTCATTTTATTTCCTTGTTTATGAATCTTAGGTAGACCATATAATTTAGCTACAATTGGATTCGAAACTTTAAGAACACGATTTAAGCGTTGACCAAACACTACACTTATTTCCTTTCTTAACACATCACTTTCACGAATCATTTTTGGAAGTGGTGATTTTTGAACTCTCTTGTAATTACATTCGTTAATTAGAGTTATTAATCTATTTTCATAATCATTGGTATTTATAATCACAATTTTATTTCCTTTGTCTGCTTTAACATACACACAATTTTTATCACGGAGTTTTTTTACTATTTCAAACTCATTTGTTTGATTTTTTTGTGTTGAAGGAATCTTGTCCAACACATTTGAAACACTTCTTCTTATATCATCTTTAACCGAATTCATTTTAGTTTTTAAAACCGATTCAATATCCATAATTACTGGAATCAACTGTGGTTTCTTGTGCATAGGAGTGTATTTTAAACCTTTATTTAAAAGAGCTAATTCTTCCTCACTGAAAGTTTCACTCGATTGATTAATCACAAAATCTGGTATAACTTCTGGTACTATATGATGGTCACACCAATCTGAATTATTTATTAACTTTGTCAATTTTCGGTGTTGCTTTTTTCTTTTTTCATACACCAATTTATCAACACTGTGAATTAAACTACACTCAAACTCATTCCATGCTTCTCTTTCACATTGATGTAAATCACGAGTTATCTTCAAATGCAAAGAGTATGCTTTTAGTTCTACTTCCGATAATTTTTTATATATGAATTTTAATTCCGTATTTAACCAAACCTTTTCAGCAATTTGTTTTGCTTTTTGAGAACGACTATTTAACACCGAACACGAAACATTAACAAAGGTTGGAATAACTTTATGTTTTTTGCACGACCGTAAGAAATTCACATCTTCGCACAGCACTGCTACTTTTCTCTTTAATCGAGAGTATTTGCTCAAGTTTGACTTGGTTGCCATAATTAAATAAGATTGTTTTCTTGAGCGACGTGAAATCTAATGTTATAAAATCAAATAATTGAACCGAACACCTTAAATGATTTCACAAATTTTTTTACTTTTAACACTAATCACAAATTGTACAACACAAAATATAAAAAACGAGTTAAAAGGAGTACCTTGAATGCATTTCGGAATGTTGTCATTCCATCTTCAGCATCACGACTAAGTTGAAAAGGGGGCAAAGTGCGTGCTCTGTTGTGAGTTGTTGTAGGTGTTTTTAAACAAAACGAGAGAACAAGATCGATTCGATATTGCCGTTATCTAGGTTCATAGAGTTTCGATCTTTTTGTATATAAAAACTCTCGTATGCATCGAGCTTTCGGTCGTCAATCACTTCTTTCACAAGTTGCACATTATTTGCATCGAGATCTAAGTGATTATTGTTAAGTGCATGTGCAGCTAATGCCGATCTGTAGGGTTGGTTGTTGCGAATGTAGGTTTTATGTTCTTTAAAGCGCGATAAGACATTTCTTTTTGTTTGGCCGTAATAAACATGATGATATAAGAAGAAGTGTTTCAAATGTGTTGGACAAGATTCCTTCAACACAAAAAAATCAAACAAATGAGTTTGAAATAGTAAAAAAACTCCGTGATAAAAATTGTGTGTATGTTAAAGCAGACAAAGGAAATAAAATTGTGATTATAAATACCAATGATTATGAAAATAGATTAATAACTCTAATTAACGAATGTAATTACAAGAGAGTTCAAAAATCACCACTTCCAAAAATGATTCGTGAAAGTGATGTGTTAAGAAAGGAAATAAGTGTAGTGTTTGGTCAACGCTTAAATCGTGTTCTTAAAGTTTCGAATCCAATTGTAGCTAAATTATATGGTCTACCTAAGATTCATAAACAAGGAAATAAAATGAGACCAATTGTGTCTAATATTAACGCACCTTGTTATAAAATTGCAAAATGGTTAGTGAGTGAAATTAAAAAATTACCACCTATAATGAGTTTGTCAGTTAAAAACTCATATGATTTCGCGGAAAAAATAAAAAATATTCAAATTGAAGAAAATGAATGCATGGTTTCGTTTGATGTATGTTCTCTTTTTCCAAGTATACCCGTTAATATCGCTCTCGAACAATTCGAAAAGTATTTAATATCTACTGATTTACCCACCAACAAAAAACTTGTTTACATCCGGGCTGCAAAAATGTGCATGAGTCACAGCTTTTTTCAATTCCGTGATTCTTTTTATTTGGTGGAAAAAGGCACAAATATGGGCAATCCGCTAAGCCCATTAATAAGTGAATTGTTTATGGCCCATTTTGAAATGAGTTTAAAAGAACGCCTATTATTACCAAAAATATGGTTTCGGTATGTAGATGATGTGTTTGCCATAGTGGAAAAAACCGAAATAGAAAATGTGTTAAGTGTGCTTAATGTTCAATTTGAATCGATTCAATTTACTCACGAAATTGAGAAAGAAAGCCAACTATCCTTTCTCGATTTGCAGTTGAAAAGAAGAAATGGAAAAGTTGAAATTTCTATATATCGAAAACCAACTAGCACATATAGAACAATAACAAACGATTCAAATTGTTGCATACAACACAAACACGCAGCTTTCCACTCTATGGTACATAGATTATGTAGCTTAGACCTTTCGGCAATAAATTACATGGAAGAGTGTAAAACAATAAAACAAATCGCGAAAATAAACGGATACAAGGAAATTTTGATAGATCGTCTTATCAAAAAACATACAGACAAAATAACGAGACAGAAATATTCTACGTTGTTTTTGCAACACCAAAATCTTACCGAACAAAATATTCGTGTCGCGATATCTTATGTACCAATCATAACGAATAAATTGAAAACTAAATTTCGGGAATACGGTATGGATATTGTGTACACAAGCCAAAACAAACTTTCAAATTTATTGGGATCAGCAAAAGACAAAACTGACAATTTAAATAAATCCGGGATTTATGCAATAAAATGTAGTGAATGTGAAAGTGTTTATTACGGCCAAACAAAAAGAAATGTCTTATCGCGCTTTAAAGAACATAAAACCTACATTCGCAACAACCAACCCTACAGATCGGCATTAGCTGCACATGCACTTAACAATAATCACTTAGATCTCGATGCAAATAATGTGCAACTTGTGAAAGAAGTGATTGACGACCGAAAGCTCGATGCATACGAGAGTTTTTATATACAAAAAGATCGAAACTCTATGAACCTAGATAACGGCAATATCGAATCGATCTTGTTCTCTCGTTTTGTTTAAAAACACCTACAACAACTCACAACAGAGCACGCACTTTGCCCCCTTTTCAACTTAGTCGTGATGCTGAAGATGGAATGACAACATTCCGAAATGCATTCAAGGTACTCCTTTTAACTCGTTTTTTATATTTTGTGTTGTACAATTTGTGATTAGTGTTAAAAGTAAAAAAATTTGTGAAATCATTTAAGGTGTTCGGTTCAATTATTTGATTTTATAACATTAGATTTCACGTCGCTCAAGAAAACAATCTTATTTAATTATGGCAACCAAGTCAAACTTGAGCAAATACTCTCGATTAAAGAGAAAAGTAGCAGTGCTGTGCGAAGATGTGAATTTCTTACGGTCGTGCAAAAAACATAAAGTTATTCCAACCTTTGTTAATGTTTCGTGTTCGGTGTTAAATAGTCGTTCTCAAAAAGCAAAACAAATTGCTGAAAAGGTTTGGTTAAATACGGAATTAAAATTCATATATAAAAAATTATCGGAAGTAGAACTAAAAGCATACTCTTTGCATTTGAAGATAACTCGTGATTTACATCAATGTGAAAGAGAAGCATGGAATGAGTTTGAGTGTAGTTTAATTCACAGTGTTGATAAATTGGTGTATGAAAAAAGAAAAAAGCAACACCGAAAATTGACAAAGTTAATAAATAATTCAGATTGGTGTGACCATCATATAGTACCAGAAGTTATACCAGATTTTGTGATTAATCAATCGAGTGAAACTTTCAGTGAGGAAGAATTAGCTCTTTTAAATAAAGGTTTAAAATACACTCCTATGCACAAGAAACCACAGTTGATTCCAGTAATTATGGATATTGAATCGGTTTTAAAAACTAAAATGAATTCGGTTAAAGATGATATAAGAAGAAGTGTTTCAAATGTGTTGGACAAGATTCCTTCAACACAAAAAAATCAAACAAATGAGTTTGAAATAGTAAAAAAACTCCGTGATAAAAATTGTGTGTATGTTAAAGCAGACAAAGGAAATAAAATTGTGATTATAAATACCAATGATTATGAAAATAGATTAATAACTCTAATTAACGAATGTAATTACAAGAGAGTTCAAAAATCACCACTTCCAAAAATGATTCGTGAAAGTGATGTGTTAAGAAAGGAAATAAGTGTAGTGTTTGGTCAACGCTTAAATCGTGTTCTTAAAGTTTCGAATCCAATTGTAGCTAAATTATATGGTCTACCTAAGATTCATAAACAAGGAAATAAAATGAGACCAATTGTGTCTAATATTAACGCACCTTGTTATAAAATTGCAAAATGGTTAGTGAGTGAAATTAAAAAATTACCACCTATAATGAGTTTGTCAGTTAAAAACTCATATGATTTCGCGGAAAAAATAAAAAATATTCAAATTGAAGAAAATGAATGCATGGTTTCGTTTGATGTATGTTCTCTTTTTCCAAGTATACCCGTTAATATCGCTCTCGAACAATTCGAAAAGTATTTAATATCTACTGATTTACCCACCAACAAAAAACTTGTTTACATCCGGGCTGCAAAAATGTGCATGAGTCACAGCTTTTTTCAATTCCGTGATTCTTTTTATTTGGTGGAAAAAGGCACAAATATGGGCAATCCGCTAAGCCCATTAATAAGTGAATTGTTTATGGCCCATTTTGAAATGAGTTTAAAAGAACGCCTATTATTACCAAAAATATGGTTTCGGTATGTAGATGATGTGTTTGCCATAGTGGAAAAAACCGAAATAGAAAATGTGTTAAGTGTGCTTAATGTTCAATTTGAATCGATTCAATTTACTCACGAAATTGAGAAAGAAAGCCAACTATCCTTTCTCGATTTGCAGTTGAAAAGAAGAAATGGAAAAGTTGAAATTTCTATATATCGAAAACCAACTAGCACATATAGAACAATAACAAACGATTCAAATTGTTGCATACAACACAAACACGCAGCTTTCCACTCTATGGTACATAGATTATGTAGCTTAGACCTTTCGGCAATAAATTACATGGAAGAGTGTAAAACAATAAAACAAATCGCGAAAATAAACGGATACAAGGAAATTTTGATAGATCGTCTTATCAAAAAACATACAGACAAAATAACGAGACAGAAATATTCTACGTTGTTTTTGCAACACCAAAATCTTACCGAACAAAATATTCGTGTCGCGATATCTTATGTACCAATCATAACGAATAAATTGAAAACTAAATTTCGGGAATACGGTATGGATATTGTGTACACAAGCCAAAACAAACTTTCAAATTTATTGGGATCAGCAAAAGACAAAACTGACAATTTAAATAAATCCGGGATTTATGCAATAAAATGTAGTGAATGTGAAAGTGTTTATTACGGCCAAACAAAAAGAAATGTCTTATCGCGCTTTAAAGAACATAAAACCTACATTCGCAACAACCAACCCTACAGATCGGCATTAGCTGCACATGCACTTAACAATAATCACTTAGATCTCGATGCAAATAATGTGCAACTTGTGAAAGAAGTGATTGACGACCGAAAGCTCGATGCATACGAGAGTTTTTATATACAAAAAGATCGAAACTCTATGAACCTAGATAACGGCAATATCGAATCGATCTTGTTCTCTCGTTTTGTTTAAAAACACCTACAACAACTCACAACAGAGCACGCACTTTGCCCCCTTTTCAACTTAGTCGTGATGCTGAAGATGGAATGACAACATTCCGAAATGCATTCAAGGTACTCCTTTTAACTCGTTTTTTATATTTTGTGTTGTACAATTTGTGATTAGTGTTAAAAGTAAAAAAATTTGTGAAATCATTTAAGGTGTTCGGTTCAATTATTTGATTTTATACCATTGTATATACAATCTTCTATAGTATTCTCATGCACCACGATTTTGTAGGTTGATATTTGGTCAATAGGTTCGCTGTGATCGCCTTACCAGATCTCTTAACAAAAACTGGGATTACATTTGGACACTAGATGGCTATGAGCTTTTTGGCTTCATGAGAATACTATAGAGTTTATATACAATGGTTTTACCATCATCGAAATCTGTTGCACACTATGTTGGTCACGACAAAAGTTACAGTGGTTCAAATTATAATTGAGTGTAATGTATATTGCCCTGGGCACCGAACTTGAGGCCTCAATTAAGAAGTTCTTCCTGCATTTCAAATCCACATTCTCAATCAATTTATACATTATTGGTTTCCAGACTATTGTTGTTCGTTGTTCCACATCCAGGTTCAGCTTCATTTCACACGAGTTTGACTAATCCAATCATTCCCCATACTAACCGCTTTTGAATCTTATTACATATTTTCATTTCAGCTTATTTTGGTAATCTTTCATTTGACATCTTCATCACTTTCGAAATTTTGAAATTAAGTCCACCTGTAGCTTAAATGATTTGATTGAGAGCGGAGATAAACCGTTTTTCAACATTATTGCTTAGAAGATGAAAAGCTTTTTTAATGTTATACCTCTCCAGTTTCTCAACTTTACAGCCCACCACCACCGCATATAACAAGATTGATTCAGACATTGTCTGGAAAGCTGTGAGCTATATTTTTGTTTAAAAAATATCTTCACCATGTTGTATTAATAGCAGTCTTGGCCTTCGCTAAATTCTCTTTACGGTGCTTTTCTATATTCTTGACGTCAGAATAACACCAAGATATTTATACTCTTCTACCACTTCAACTTCACATCACAATCCGCATATTGTATACGTCCTGACAAGAAATCCGTTGTATCGCGGATAAAGGGCGAACAATGTTACACAACGTAGACGTACATGCATGTATATGTATGACTTAGGTTTAAATTGGTTTGGAAAGATAAGGGCGGTATTCACCGAGCACTCATAAACGGCTCTTAAGTTTATGAGGCTCCTAACTCAAATTATATTTGTGCTATTCACAACCACTCATAGCTCTTTTTCGAAGTTCGAAAATGAGAACAACTCTCTCTTCCCCAGGTACCCCCAAACTGTGAAATCAAATTGTTTTCAAAAATGACCGCACTTTGTAGGTACTTCTTGGATCATTGAAAAAATGAGTGTTGCATTCACATAAATAAATTCTTTGTGACTACAGTGATTTTAATTTCTTTCCACTTATTTTCTTAGTTTTGTCTCAGGGTGAAGATCATTGCACGTTTTAGTTTGTTTCATATAGGGAAATGTTCTTACTTTACTTTTTGGTTTCGCTAATTATTTCGTTCGTACATTGTCTACTACGTTTGCGGATCCAAAATGGACTCGTTCGCTTGAAGGGGAGATAGACGTCAAACGTTGGTTTATATTAGCTGTGTTAAATTAAGAAAAACTACATTAGGGGCCCAATTCCACAAGAGTGAGTTTTTTCTGTGTACACAGAAATTCGTGTACACATTGATTTTTACGATTCGGCAAGAGTGAGTTTTAAGTTTTTGACAGATAACGCATGCACAATCAATCAAATTTATTTACATTTGTTTTGGGTGTGAATAGAATGTGTACACAGAAAATCAGTCACCCTTGCGGAATTGGGACCCAAAACAGTATAAATGTGTGAAAACTGTCAAAACTGTCAGATTTTAGCAAAAAGTTTTTCTGAGATAAATTTTAGCTTATTATTATCCCAGACAAACAAATCAACTGGTACTGGTACTTCGACATTTCTCACTCACTTTCTCGAAATATTGTTCTTAACTGTTCTCAAAAACATCATGTGATAGAATGAAGAACAGCTTGGGCAAGGTTTTTACTCATGGAGTACACAATCCTGTACTTTTCTGTAATTTTCTATCCGGAACAGATTCATTATATACACCTTTTATTATCTTATTTTTTCAAATTTTCACCGCGTGAATTACAAAAAGAACTTAAAAATTGAAACAAAAAATAAAATTCCTGAAGACAAAAGGATTTACAATATGTGTGCGTGCGAGACTCATTTTTGTAAGGATCCAAAAAGTACCGACAAAATGAGTAAGTGAATTTTCTTGAAGGGTTACTTCGAAGGTTTTCGAATTAGTTTTCGGAGAGAGCGCTCATAACTTTATGAGTGGTCAGGACCACTCATAAGTCTTATGAGCGCTCATAAATATTCACTATTATTGCTTGGTGAATAGGTTTATGAGCCTCATAAGTTGTGAGCCGTCGGTGAATACCGCCCTCAGAAAAGCCATATCCGTCCCAAGCAGCTGCCGAAGTACCATTGTACAGGTTTTGGATTACCGGTTCGAATTTTCTGGATATATGGTCAACTGTGGAGTAAAACGTTGTAACACCAGCTGGGTACTCTTTGAGTAGATTATTTGAGTTGATCAACAAAGTGAGCCTTTTCTGCAAACTTGTTGTAAAGATTTTATATGAGGCATTGAGAAACGAAATGCCACGATAGTTTCCTGGATCAGCTTTGTCTCCTTTCTTATAAATAGGGACGATCAGGCTCTCTTTAAATTCAAGTGGGACAGCAACAAACTCTAAAATTATTTAAAAAAAAGAAGATATAACTCCTTTAGCCATTCAAAGGGCTTCTACAACCTCTGAAACTAATATTATCTAAGTCCAAAATTTCATTATAATAAGGGTATTCATGCAACGTCGTAAGTTTACAAATTGTGTAAAATGATAAGTTTACGCAAAAGTTTGCATGAACGACCTTTTTATTAATTTGGGTAAATGCTGTGTAATTGAATCAGCTGTTCGTTAAACGTCAAATATTTGGGCGCGTTCGGGTTGGGTCGAGGAGTTGGTTTTACAGATGGTCTGTTTATTTGCATGTGTTTGTACAAATACATATTTGTTTTAATAGATACGTGTAGTAAGTACTCCTGTTAATTCAATTATATTTGTTTTGCATTGAAATAAATACATCAATGCCATTCATTTCGCTGGAATCTAAATAATATTTCAACTCAACTCAAGTGACAAAAAACCTTTAGCTCCCGATCCTACTTGTAAACGTATAGTAATTTTAAATAGAGAACCTCTCCCGAACCAGCGTAAAGTCGGAAACTCGGAAGGATAAAGCAAAATGTAAAGCTAGAACTATTAAGGCTTTCTTAAACCAATGCGAAATATTTGGAACTACAACGAAACTTTTGCCTGTCAAAATCAATGGGAGTGGTGTGTTTTGGGGGATTCTAGATCGGGAGCGCTACGATATCTCGCAAACCAAAATCTCGAATAACGAAATCTCGCATTTTTATAAAAATCTCGAATAACGAAATCTCGCAAATTAAAAATCTTGTTTTTCACAATCTCGCAATTACAAAATCTTGCTTTTTACAATCTCGCATTTACATATCGAACCGAAAAATCTCGCAAATTTCAACCAAAATCTCGCAACTTAAAATCTCGCAAATCAAAATCTCGCAAATTCAAATTTCACAGCAACGAATCGCACACGGCTTGCAGAAAAATTTGTTTTTTTGAGAATATACCTACCCAAGAGCACTTTGCATAATTTTTCTTTCCAACTAATAAGTATACCCGTCAGTAAAAATTTGTACATCCTTTATTACTATTTATAACCTCTATAATCATTTTGGTTTTATTTTACGTGTTTATAATGGAACTAAAAGTATTTTCTGGTTCAAGGCCAAATACAATTAAAGCAATTTGCACGCATGACACTTTACAACCAGTTTTACCATCTCTATTTTCTCTCTCTTTCTAGTTCTTTTGACAACAATAATATTGAAAAATCAACAGTTCTAATTAATAAATAACAGTGTGGTCTTAAAGTACTTAGACACTAGGCTATATATTTTGCAGTAGGAAGGATGTCTCGCAAAATTGAATTGCATTGCAACAAATACATTTTTTCAATAAAAATCTCGCAAATTAAAATCTCGTGCGAGATTTTAGAGATTTTTATTGAAAAAATGTATTTGTTGCAATGCAATTCAATTTTGCGAGATTTTGATATTCGAGATTTTAGTTTGAGGGATTTCGTTATTGCGAGATTATGAAAAGCGGGATTTTGTAATTGCGGGATTATGAAAAGCGAGATTTTGTAATTGCGAGATTTTGTTATGCAAGATTTCGAATGCGAGATTTTGATTTGCGGGATTTCGTAGCCAACCCTTCTAGATCCACCCAACCGCCCAAGGCATTTGTCCATCATTCAGACACATTTGTATGGAGAGTAAAGGCAATCTAGCTACTTTTAGGGTTACCAACGCTGGCTTTTTTTGGTCGGTGATTGTAAGTTGGTTTTGTCGTTGACTAGTACATCAGCTGCGGTTAGTATTGCGCGCCAATGAGGATGGTAACCTTTGTAATGAATTTTTTGGGGTTGGAAGTGGCAGCCTTTGATGTGTTACGGTGGCGGATGGCTTGTGCGGGAGGTTTTGATGTTGGTGAATTGCCTCGTGGTCGTGGTGATCGTCATGAGTTGAGTATTTGAATGTAGTGGATTAAAGAAATGTGTCATGGTTTATCACATCATGTTTGAACATGTTTATTGAAACCTTTTCATGATAATGATGATTCGTGTTGGGCGTAGGGATACGCATGTAGGTATTTTTGTATCTATGTTTATTTATAGATTTGTTGATATATCTAATACCATTTGGGTAAGTCGGTCGAATATGCCAGTGTGGGTAATATGCCACCTTTCAATATATTGCAGTTCTAAGTTGATGTTGGCAACGCTGACATTGCAATTCGCTCAGTTACGCTGAGTTTTCTGGGCACACGGATGCGAAAGTTATTAGGCAGTTTGGTTTGGAAAATATTCATGAAAGTTTAAATTCAAGTGTGTTTTTATAAAATTGAGTGCGATTAAAACCGGTTTTTCTTAGTGGTTTTTAGTGCGATATACGAAGGTTTCTTCCAAGAAGGTTAGACTAATTTTGTGTACTTAATGTTTGTTTGTGTCTAGACTTGATATGTTCCGTTAGTTTCCGGTCAGGGATACTTTTATATTTTTTCACGCTTTGGGGTAAAATGCCACGTTTGTTTTGTACCAACTGGCATTTTACCCACCAAAGTGGCATATTACCCCCTTTGATTTTAATTTCTTTCAGATACGATAAAGATGGACCCAGATATGACTGGGTGCAATGCTCCAATTGTCACAAGGATGCACGAGGACTGTCTCCAAAATGGAATCTGCCCGATATGTCCCATCGATTAAATGCCATATTAAATGTTTGCTGGCATTTCACCCCTTGAGAAGTGGCATATTACCCTCACGTGTGGGTAAAATGCCACTTTTTAAGTTTTTTTTTAAAACTTCATTTGCAATGAATTAAAAGTATTAAAGTTATGTTTTTATTCCTTTATTTATTAAATAAAACAATAACCTAACTAAACTAAGAAAATCTTTTACTTAACTTGTCATTTACTATTTAATTTCAATTGTTTACTGTTAAGTGTGGCATATTACACCGACTTACCCTAATAGTAGAGAGTTACATGGTGACGAATTCATGTTTTATCGTATTATACTCGTATGTAAGTAGGTATGTATGTTAATTTTATGTTTTGAAAAGTATTGTGTGCGAGTGCTGGCAGCAGGAAATCTAGATGTATGTAGATGATTATATGTGTATGAGACTGGATTTTTGATATACATATGTATGTGTGATGCTTATGTGCAATACATGTACCTTTGTTAGTTTGTCGTCGCTTGGAGTTGCCAATACCGGATGCTTTTGGGTGTTTTGTGAATGTTTAAAAAAAGGAGTATCACCCATTTAATACAATCTAGTACGCTTCTACCTTTATAGTACTATATCTATTCTACATTATGATACATTATTTACTACATTATACTACTTTTTAGACTGTGGTACAATTTTTCTTATTAATGTGGTTAACACTGATAATTAATTTTCTTATAAAGACTCGATGTATGACATCTTTCGGTGAGTTCCTTGTGAAATTTGTATGGATAGACATCAATCGTGTGGTCTTTTATATTCAAATAAGATTGTTTAAATATTATAAACATAATTAAAAAAACACTTACACAGTCGTTCAGTTCGCTAAAAGTGAATCTTTTTCAAGAATATTGTTTAAATATTATAAACATAATAAAAATAAAACACTGTTTCCCAGTTATTTGAAAAGAAAAGTAAAAACTTTTCCAAGAATAATAACATTCAAGTATCTAATATTAACTTTTTGCAAACATTCTCTTGTAAAATCTGTGTCAACCTCTAAAACAATATGTTTACTTGTGAGCTCTGTCAAACCACGTTCACTAGACGGGATAGTCTTGTGCGTCATAGGCAGATGAATCATGAAAAAAAAGTTTCAATTCTGTGTGATAAATGTGGTACGTTTTTTGATAACGCTAGGAATTATAGCTATCACATGAAGAAAAATCATCATGAAATCGTTTCATATAACACAATATCGAAAAAAAGGAAAAATCTCAGTCTGATGTGCAAAATAAACGGATTAAAACTGAAGGTGATTTGAGTGATGAGGTCAAACATTGCAATATTTGCAAGCTGGATGTCATGAAATCAATGTTTCAAGGTCATCTAAAGAGTGATTCACATAAAACAAATGCTTGTAGCAAGCATGATGATTATGGAGGAAACGTTGAAGTTATATCTACGGCTTTTAAGAACCGTATAAAAAGCTATAGAGTTCGAGATTGCGATCGTCAAATTGGATATAAGGACTTTATGGAGAAGCATGAAACTATTATTATAGAACTTGTAAAGAAAACAATGGAGGTCGAAAGTGTTATAAAAGTCGCTTTTGAAATGTTCGGGCTATATGTGAAAGATAATGCTAATGAAAAAATGGTGACTGACATTAAATCTTTTAATACAAAATATAAAATCATAAACCAATCAAGTGATTTAAAAGAAGTTTATAACACGTTTACTGGAGACATCATAGCTAAGAGTGAAGAATTTCAGGAGCGTGATAGTGGATGGGCCTTACAAGATGTACTTTACCTTGAAATCAACCTTAATAAATACAACCCTATGCGTCGATCATCGTTTATCGAATTACCAATGAATATACAATCAAAAAAAGCTATCATCAATGTAAAAAACAATGATAATGCATGCTTTGCCTGGGCTATCGTATCTGCTCTTCATCCTTCTATCTATAATGCAAATCGAGTTTCTTCATATCCTCATTACACTGAAGTTCTAAATTTAAGCGGCGTGAAATTCCCGATGGATATAAAAAAAATTCCCCAATTTGAAAAATTAAATAATTTAAGTGTTAATGTGTATGGGTTAGAAAATAATACTATTGTAGGACCTATATTTTATAGTTACTTGTAAGAAAAAAGATAAACATATTAACTTGTTATTCATAGAAAATGGTGCGCAGGGACATTATTGTTGGATTAAAAACTTAAATAGACTAGTAAGCACCCAAATTTCTAAACATAAGTGTACAAAATGGTTATGTGATGGATGTTTAATATACTTCCGTTGTGAAGCTAGTCTTAATAAACATCTCAAACATGATTGCAATAAGGTGCATACAGTTTTACCAACCGAAGTTAATAATATTTTAAAATTTAAAAACTTTAATAAAAAAATGCGAGTTCCATTTGTAATTTATGCTGATTTTGAGGCAGCTTTAAAACCAATCAATACTTGTTCACCAAATCCAATTACATCATTTTCAAGCAACGTTCAACTTCATGAACCTTTTAGCTTTGCGTATTATATTAAATGTAATTTTGATGATTCATTAAATAAATTTGTATTGTACCGAGATGAGAACTGCCCTAAGGTTTTTATGAATAACTTGATAGATGAAGCACAGCGTATTCAATTAATATTAAGACAAGTGACTCCAATGAAAAAATTAACTGATAAGGAAAAAGACAATTTTAAAAATTCTAAGACCTGTTTTATATGTGGTGATGTTTTAAATGAAAATCGGGTAAGAGATCATGATCATCTCACAGGAGAATTTCGAGGTGCTGCGCATTTTGAATGTAATTTGAAATTCCAAATACCCAATTTCATTCAAGTTATATTACATAACTTAAGTGGCTATGATTCACACTTTATTGTAAAAGAATTTGGTGATAATGATGAAAAAATCGATGTGATACCCGCAAACAAAGAACGATATATCTCATTTACTAAATACATTAAAGGGGATACTTTTAAAAGCAGCATTCAACTTAGATTTATAGATTCCTTAAGGTTTATGGCTTCTAGTATTGAGAAACTATCAAAGAATTTAAATTCAGAACAATTTATTGAAACTAAAAAGGCTTTCCCAGAAGAAGATATGTTTAATCTAGTTACTAAAAAAGGTATTTTCCCATATGAATATGTTACATCATCTCTAAAACTTGAAGAAACTCAGCTTCCTCCAAAGTCAGCTTTTTATAGCACTTTAAACTCTACAAATATAACTCATGATGATTATTTACATGCTCAAAGAGTATGGAATACCTTCAGTATAAAGACATTAGGAGAATACAGTGATGTTTATTTAAAAACCGATGTTATGCTTCTAGCAGATGTTTTTGAAAATTTCCGGAATGTTTGTATTAAAACATATGATCTTGATCCCTGTCAGTATTATACAGCACCAGGTCTAAGCTGGGATGCAATGCTGAAAAGTACAAAAGTGGAATTAGAACTTTTTACAGATATTGATATGACCCATTTTATACAAAAAGGAATAAGAGGAGGGTTAAGCCAATGCAGCGGAAGATATGCTAAGGCTAATAATAAATATATGGCAAACTTTGATGAGACTAAAAAATCATCTTTTTTGGGGTATTTCGATGCAAATAATTTGTATGGATGGGCAATGAGTCAATATCTTCCCATCAACAAGTTTCGATGGTTGAATGAAGAGGAATTTGAAAGTTTAAATATAGAATCAATACCTGATGATTCAAATAAAGGTTATATTTTATGTGTAGATTTAGATTATCCTGATTTTTTGCATGATTTGCATAATGATCTACCATTTTGCCCTGAAAACATTAAACCTCCATATACAAATTCCAAAAATTCAAAATAAATTGCAAATCAATTTAATAAAACACGATATGTTATTCATTACCGAAACCTTAAACAATGTCTATCAAACGGTTTAATATTGAAAAAGTACATAAAGTTCTAGAGTTCAATCAAAATGCATGGCTAAAATCGTATATCGATCTTAATACGCATTTAAGAACCCAATCAATTAATGATTTTGAGAAAGACTTTTATAAATTAATGAATAACAGTGTTTTTGGGAAAACTATGGAAAATGTAGAAAAAAGAGTTGATGTAAAACTAATTACAAAATGGGATAATAATGGTAAACGTATGGGAGCAAATTCTCTTATAAGTAAACCAAACTTTCATAGTTGTTCGATTATACATGAGAACTTAGTTGTCATTCAAATGAATCGTTTGAAGGTCAAGTATGATAAGCCTACATACGTTGGGTTTTCTATTCTGGATTTATCTAAGACCTTAATGTATGACTTTCACTACAATTTTATGAAAGATAAATATGGCGATAAGTTACAGCTATTATATACTGATACTGATTCACTTATTTATGAATTTGAAACAGAGGATTTGTATGATGATATAAAAAAAAAATTAAATTATTTTGATACAAGTGATTATCCAAAGAATAATCAATATAATATTCCAAGAGTGAATAAAAAGGTCTTAGGAAAATTTAAAGATGAGTGTTCAGGCAAATTGCTCCTTGAATTTGTAGGCACCAAATCGAAATCCTACTGCATTGTCACTGAAGATGATATAGTTAAAAAAATAAAAGGGATTAAAAAAAATATTGTAGCAAATGAGATAACTCTAAATGATTTCAGAGATTGTCTAAATAACCCGTCTACATCTTTATTAAAAAAGATGTACTGTTTTAGAAGTGATAAACATTTTATTTACACACAATTAATAAATAAGATCAGTCTTACTGCTGATGATGATAAAAGATTTGTTATTCCTAATTCATCTAAAACTTTAGCGTGGGGTAACAAGCGTATAGAAGACTATTATTTTATCTAAAATTAGTTTTAAGATATACATACATAAAATAATATATCAAAGAAATTTATATTTTTATAAAATATTGATATTAATAATAAAATTAGGTTGATTTTTTCAAACTTTAAGATATAGGTAAAGACAAAATGTTTGTATCATAAAATATATATATTAAGTAGAAGAACATTCCAATTATGTATAATAAAAATTATTTAATTTTGTAAACCGATGTTAGAGTATAGTAAAGCATATTTCTTGGTTTATTTAAACAAATCTGCTGAATTTCAACGTAACATGATAATATGATATTGACTAATATAGAGACTTAATAAAAATCAATAAATATAGATCTAGTAAGATATTTCGTACGTAAAAGATGTTAAACCTATAACTATAAGGATACTATTTAATAAATACAAATACAGAAATATTATAATTAAATAGAAATAAGAACAATTAATTATGTATTTCATTCTTGATTTTCTCAAATGATTATGAGAATATATACATACATATATACATAATAAAGTCAATTGAAAAAAATGCCTATTGTTTTATTTTTATTTTTTAGCATTTTTATGACAGCAGTTGATTACAAAATACAAAACGGACAAACTAATTTTGAAAATATAGGTAACAGCAATAAAGAGAATACATAAATATTAAATAACAAAAACACCTGAAAACATTTAATTTCATAATTCTTCTTTATTATGTGAATTGAAAATTTAATATGGATGAACAAATAGTGTGCAGATAAAAAAAACTTATCAAGGTCACCGAAGCTATCAGCTAATGTTTTGTAAGAATAATAAAGTATGGATAAAGAAATAAACAATGTTACATTTTCTTATTATAGTGTTGCAATACTACTTTATCTCATTTGCTACAATATTTTTTTTAATCCCTTTTATTTTTTTAACTATATCATCTTCAGTGACAATGCAGTAGGATTTCGATTTGGTGCCTACAAATTCAAGGAGCAATTTGCCTGAACACTCATCTTTAAATTTTCCTAAGACCTTTTTATTCACTCTTGGAATATTATATTGATTATTCTTTGGATAATCACTTGTATCAAAATAATTTAAATTTTTTTTTATATCATCATACAAATCCTCTGTTTCAAATTCATAAATAAGTGAATCAGTATCAGTATATAATAGCTGTAACTTATCGCCATATTTATCTTTCATAAAATTGTAGTGAAAGTCATACATTAAGGTCTTAGATAAATCCAGAATAGAAAACCCAACGTATGTAGGCTTATCATACTTGACCTTCAAACGATTCATTTGAATGACAACTAAGTTCTCATGTATAATCGAACAACTATGAAAGTTTGGTTTACTTATAAGAGAATTTGCTCCCATACGTTTACCATTATTATCCCATTTTGTAATTAGTTTTACATCAACTCTTTTTTCTACATTTTCCATCAGCTCTGTGTCGTTTGAATTTCAGCTACAGTCAGACAAACTTAAGAAGACAGTTGCCTTTATGTCCGATCTTCAGTAGAACAAACTATGGTGTGAATAGTCCTTTAAATCAATTGATTTCAGTCTTCAATAAATATTATTGTGTACTTTCTTGTATAAATGACAATGTCAAAAGTTGTAAATTCAAAGAGATCTTTTTCAATACATCATTGTAATTGACTATATTAATTTATATTTAATGTAAACTAGTTGTATAAGCTTTCTATCGTTAGTTATTTAACGAATTCAATAAATAATAATAGTTTTCCCAAAAACACTGTTATTCATTAATTTATAAAAGTCTTTCTCAAAATCATTAATTGATTGGGTTCTTAAATGCGTATTAAGATCGATATACGAATTTAGCCATGCATTTTGATTGAACTCTAGAACTTTATGTACCTTTTTCAATATTAAACCGTTTGATAGACATTGTTTAAGGTTTCGGTAATGAATAACATATCGTGTTTTATTAAATTGATTTGCAATTTATTTTGAATTTTTGGAATTTGTATATGGAGGTTTAATGTTTTCAGGGCAAAATGGTAAATCATTATGCAAATCATGCAACAAATCAGGATAATCTAAATCTACACATAAAATATAACCTTTATTTGAATCATCAGGTATTGATTCTATATTTAAACTTTCAAATTCCTCTTCATTCAACCATCGAAACTTGTTGATGGGAAGATATTGACTCATTGCCCATCCATACAAATTATTTGCATCGAAATACCCCAAAAAAGATGATTTTTTAGTCTCATCAAAGTTTGCCATATATTTATTATTAGCCTTAGCATATCTTCCGCTGCATTGGCTTAACCCTCCTCTTATTCCTTTTTGTATAAAATGGGTCATATCAATATCTGTAAAAAGTTCTAATTCCACTTTTGTACTTTTCAGCATTGCATCCCAGCTTAGACCTGGTGCTGTATAATACTGACAGGGATCAAGATCATATGTTTTAATACAAACATTCCGGAAATTTTCAAAAACATCTGCTAGAAGCATAACATCGGTTTTTAAATAAACATCACTGTATTCTCCTAATGTCTTTATACTGAAGGTATTCCATACTCTTTGAGCATGTAAATAATCATCATGAGTTATATTTGTAGAGTTTAAAGTGTTATAAAAAGCTGACTTTGGAGGAAGCTGAGTTTCTTCAAGTTTTAGAGATGATGTAACATATTCATATGGGAAAATACCTTTTTTAGTAACTAGATTAAACATATCTTCTTCTGGGAAAGCCTTTTTAGTTTCAATAAATTGTTCTGAATTTAAATTCTTTGATAGTTTCTCAATACTAGAAGCCATAAACCTTAAGGAATCTATAAATCTAAGTTGAATGCTGCTTTTAAAAGTATCCCCTTTAATGTATTTAGTAAATGAGATATATCGTTCTTTGTTTGCGGGTATCACATCGATTTTTTCATCATTATCACCAAATTCTTTTACAATAAAGTGTGAATCATAGCCACTTAAGTTATGTAATATAACTGGAATGAAATTGGGTATTTGGAATTTCAAATTACATTCAAAATGCGCAGCACCTCGAAATTCTCCTGTGAGATGATCATGATCTCTTACCCGATTTTCATTTAAAACATCACCACATATAAAACAGGTCTTAGAATTTTTAAAATTGTCTTTTTCCTTATCAGTTAATTTTTTCATTGGAGTCACTTGTCTTAATATTAATTGAATACGCTGTGCTTCATCTATCAAGTTATTCATAAAAACCTTAGGGCAGTTCTCACCTCGGTACAATACAAATTTATTTAATGAATCATCAAAATTACATTTAATATAATACGCAAAGCTAAAAGGTTCATGAAGTTGAACGTTGCTTGAAAATGATGTAATTGGATTTGGTGAACAAGTATTGATTGGTTTTAAAGCTGCCTCAAAATCAGCATAAATTACAAATGGAACTCGCATTTTTTTATTAAAGTTTTTAAATTTTAAAATATTATTAACTTCGGTTGGTAAAACTGTATGCACCTTATTGCAATCATGTTTGAGATGTTTATTAAGACTAGCTTCACAACGGAAGTATATTAAACATCCATCACATAACCATTTTGTACACTTATGTTTAGAAACTTGGGTGCTTACTAGTCTATTTAAGTTTTTAATCCAACAATAATGTCCCTGCGCACCATTTTCTATGAATAACAAGTTAATATGTTTATCTTTTTTCTTACAAGTAACTATAAAATATAGGTCCTACAATAGTATTATTTTCTAACCCATACACATTAACACTTAAATTATTTAATTTTTCAAATTGGGGAATTTTTTTTATATCCATCGGGAATTTCACGCCGCTTAAATTTAGAACTTCAGTGTAATGAGGATATGAAGAAACTCGATTTGCATTATAGATAGAAGGATGAAGAGCAGATACGATAGCCCAGGCAAAGCATGCATTATCATTGTTTTTTACATTGATGATAGCTTTTTTTGATTGTATATTCATTGGTAATTCGATAAACGATGATCGACGCATAGGGTTGTATTTATTAAGGTTGATTTCAAGGTAAAGTACATCTTGTAAGGCCCATCCACTATCACGCTCCTGAAATTCTTCACTCTTAGCTATGATGTCTCCAGTAAACGTGTTATAAACTTCTTTTAAATCACTTGATTGGTTTATGATTTTATATTTTGTATTAAAAGATTTAATGTCAGTCACCATTTTTTCATTAGCATTATCTTTCACATATAGCCCGAACATTTCAAAAGCGACTTTTATAACACTTTCGACCTCCATTGTTTTCTTTACAAGTTCTATAATAATAGTTTCATGCTTCTCCATAAAGTCCTTATATCCAATTTGACGATCGCAATCTCGAACTCTATAGCTTTTTATACGGTTCTTAAAAGCCGTAGATATAACTTCAACGTTTCCTCCATAATCATCATGCTTGCTACAAGCATTTGTTTTATGTGAATCACTCTTTAGATGACCTTGAAACATTGATTTCATGACATCCAGCTTGCAAATATTGCAATGTTTGACCTCATCACTCAAATCACCTTCAGTTTTAATCCGTTTATTTTGCACATCAGACTGAGAGTTTTTCCTTTTTTTCGATATTGTGTTATATGAAACGATTTCATGATGATTTTTCTTCATGTGATAGCTATAATTCCTAGCGTTATCAAAAAACGTACCACATTTATCACACAGAATTGAAACTTTTTTTTCATGATTCATCTGCCTATGACGCACAAGACTATCCCGTCTAGTGAACGTGGTTTGACAGAGCTCACAAGTAAACATATTGTTTTAGAGGTTGACACAGATTTTACAAGAGAATGTTTGCAAAAAGTTATTATTAGATACTTGAATGTTATTATTCTTGAAAAAGTTTTTACTTTTCTTTTCAAATAACTGGGAAACAGTGTTTTATTTTTATTATGTTTATAATATTTAAACAATATTCTTGAAAAAGATTCACTTTTAGCGAACTGAACGACTGTGTAAGTGTTTTTTTAATTATGTTTATAATATTTAAACAATCTTATTTGAATATAAGAGACCACACGATTGATGTCTATCCATACAAATTTCACAAGGAACTCACCGAAAGATGTCATACATCGAGTCTTTATAAGAAAATTAATTATCAGTGTTAACCACATTAATAAGAAAAATTGTACCACAGTCTAAAAAGTAGTATAATGTAGTAAATAATGTATCATAATGTAGAATAGATATAGTACTATAAAGGTAGCAGCGTACTAGATTGTATTAAATGGTTGATACTCCTTTTTTTAAACATTCACAAAACACCCAAAAGCATCCGGTATTGGCAACTCCAAGCGACGACAAACTAACAAAGGTACATGTATTGCACATAAGCATCAACACATACATATGTATATCAAAAATCCAGTCTCATACACATATAATCATCTACATACATCTAGATTTCCTGCTGCCAGCACTCGCACACAATACTTTTCAAAACATAAAATTAACATACATACCTACTCACATACGAGTATAATACGATAAAACATGAATTCGTCACCATGTAACTCTCTACTATTAATGGTATTAGATATATCAACAAATCTATAAATAAACATAGATACAAAAATACCTACATGCGTATCCCTACGCCCAACACGAATCATCATTATCATGAAAAGGTTTCAATAAACATGTTCAAACATGATGTGATAAACCATGACACATTTCTTTAATCCACTACATTCAAATACTCAACTCATGACGATCACCACGACCACGAGGCAATTCACCAACATCAAAACCTTCCGCACAAGCCATCCGCCACCGTAACACATCAAAGGCTGCCACTTCCAACCCCAAAAAATTCATTACAAAGGTTACCATCCTCATTGGCGCGCAATACTAACCGCAGCTGATGTACTAGTCAACGACAAAACCAACTTACAATCACCGACCAAAAAAAGCCAGCGTTGGTAACCCTAAAAGTAGCTAGATTGCCTTTACTCTCCATACAAATGTGTCTGAATGATGGACAAATGCCTTGGGCGGTTGGGTGGATCTAGAATCCCCCAAAACACACTACTAATGGGTTAAAAACCCACGAAAATTTGCTTTCCAAACAGTCAAAAGAAGAAGTGAGGAATATTCCACTTAAGTAAAATGAATCATCCCTCTCTTTTTTTCGTTCCAACTTCACCAAATGTCAGCTTCACTCCCGTGAGATGAGTATGGTTTTCATGTATTCGCTCATTTTCAACCGACCACTTCATAAACTATCAACAATTATTATAATTCTACCTTAATATACATGACAATAGTCGCGTTGTAAGGTAGAAATATATTAATCGCAAGCTCACGGCAGTGGTCGGATGAAATCAGCGAATACAAACAAATCGAAGTAGATAGAGCGCCCCCGAGTACACTTCACGGAAGTGAAACTGAAATTTGTTGAGTTAGGAACGAAAAAAAGAGAAAAAGTGAATTATGGCTTAGTTCTGATTTTGACAGTTCAGAAAGATACTTTGCATTGGTTAATGACATCTGTTTCTAACAGCTTCCGACTATTTAGAATCTTCCAAACCAGTGCGAATCATTCGTTGACCACAGCAAAAACATTAATAACAACACGTTGTAGATGAAAATAACACGTTCGTCGTTGTCAACGAAAGATTCGCATTGGTTTTACGAAAAGTAGCTTTCCTAAAGGCTCTCCCAAACCAACACGAAATAAAAATGAATGATCTCAATACTAAAAAACAACAAAAAACTGTCTTTGTGAATGCTTCGCTATAATTTCGCGTTGGTTGGTGTCATATCCTTAAATTACCATGTAAATGAACAACGCTTAATATTTAATAATTATAATGTATATTTGTCTCATTCATTTAAACACTATTGTCCCATCTTTCATTTTGACATTTTCATTATTAGATTTTCATGCTTCACGTGCTCCCGCTTAAATTCTTTTCTTGCTATTCATTGTTCTTTATCTACAATTATATAAAACCATTAATGTAACTTTTGAAATCATATTTTAAGTATTTTTTAATTAAAAATGAATTAACATTAATCTGGTCTGTATCCATTATTTCTAAAAGGCAAGATCGACACAACAGTTGGGCAGGGCCTTTAATCGTTGAGTAAATGTAGACCTTCTAATTATTTTGTTTGTGTAAACTACGTTTTAATTCACAACTTTTATCACCAACTAATTGCAATGCCATAATTATAGAACACATTCAGAGCTTTTTTAGTTCTCCGAGATATCATTTATATCATGTTTCTAAACATGCCTAATTCTTAAAGTCACAAACACGTCTAATTCAATCTCTAAATCTCACAATGACGTTTGGATAAGTTTAACCAAATATTTGGTTAATTTTCCGCAGCTAAATCCTTGGATAAAATTAACCAAATTGTGTAAACCATTTCCCATACAAAATTTGACAGTTCATTAACCAAAAGATAAAATTAACCAAATCGTAAACTTATCTAGTGTTTTACGCAGTTGCATGAATACCCCTAATAAGTTGGAATTGCAAATGTACCTACACATATTAGCTGCGTTTAATTAAGAAAAACTAGATCAGACAAGAACATAACAGCACAAGTGTGTGGAAACTGTCAGAACAAGAAAGAACAGAAAAGTGCAGCTTTGTGTTGACGGGGTTGACCGTTGCCTATCAGCTGTGCAATTTCAAATTTAAAAGTGTTTCAATTGCTATTTATTTCCATTAATTTTCTATTCAAATTTACCATCGTGTGAATTACACGTTTTATAATCTTTTATATTTCTTCATATAAAGTCCAAAAATATAAGAAAAGTACTTCTGCGATAAATTTAAGGACAATAAGTCCCAAACACACAAATCAGCTGGTACTTTGACAAACCACGATCGCGGCCTGCGGGTTCGTGATAAAAAATACATTTTCTTTTTCTTTTTTATTAATTGTTTTACTATTTTGTATTTATTTATTTATTTCCTTATTTAATTTACATTTGGAGGGCTCACAGCTGTACCGAACAAAGTCACAAAAAGTGAATTCGAAGATAATAAGAGGTTTAGTTAATAAACTGCCATTAATTACTTAAATGAATATTTTACTCGTAATAAGGAAAATTCTAAAGTTTATTCCCTAAATTATCTTCTTGTTTTAAAATGGAGAGGCTAGATTTGAAAAATGTACTCAAAAATTTGCAAAGAAAAAACAAATTGTGACTTGGTTCGTTTTTGCCTCATTCAAGATAATGAAAACAGGAATAGATTTAAAAAAAGTAACAAAAGCGATAAATTCATTTATTTCAAAGTATTATAAAATTATACAAATGTCTTCATCACTTTGGGACTGGTCCTGTCTAGTTATTAACTCTTGCCTTACAGGTAAGTTTTCATAGAAATAATGATATATAGGTGGAATAAATTTAATTAAATCCAACATATCCCTTTTTTTCTCCGACGTAACTGTGCGGCGAGTTGGGAAGAGGCTAGTTTGTTCCAGATTTTTAAGGGATTGTAGGGATCTCCCTTGTTTTGTTTTTCCCAAGTAAACTTTGTCGAACTCTACTTCTTTATCGAGTGTTTCCTTATATTTAAAAGTAAAGTTTGAATTGCGCTCGAATCGAAGCCACTTGATTCTGAGCCATGAGAAATTATGGCCATCAACTGTTTTTTTCCTGTTTGTTATGTTATTTTCTAAAATTTTGGTTGACAGAAATTCATTTCTCTCCATTTCAATAACTTCAAATAGTGGCATTTTAATTTTAGAACTTTTAACTATTTGAACCCAGTCATCGTGGGAATAAATAAATTGTTGTTTTCTGCTTTTTTTTTCAACTACAACAAAATCAGCATCGTTGGGCAAAAACGAGTGACCAGATTCCATAAATTTAAGATCGATGACTTCGGCGCCTAAATCATCTGATCCAACTAATTTTAGTAGCGAGAGGCTTAATTTTATGTTTCTATTTTGTCCTCCGCATGCATCACTGTAGATGGTTATGTACTTATACTCCGACGCATGAGTGAGTAAATCCTTTTTTAAACATGCAGCGATTTCCTGTGATCCTCTCCCTCCTTCAGTTTCATTCCACATGTACATATAGGCCGTTTTTGAGTTCATTGAATGAACTCCAAAATTATACACATACATGTTTCGTTTATAATAAGCCACTGATGTTGAAAGTTTAGGAAAAGGAAGTGCTTTTGGAAGGTCAAAAGTCACGACATAGTTGTCATTAGATAGCACTTCAGTTTTGAGTGGATCCCGTGCTTGCTGCGCTTTTTTCAAATGAAGTTCTCTTTGTGATTGTAAATTGGATTCCACGCTTTCACCAAACTCGTTGCAAATCCTGCACGTGTCCTTATGCGGAGTTTTGAAATGTAAATTAAATTTTGTAATAATAATATTTTATAGTAAAATTTTTGATTGACCGTTGACACATTTTCAGCATTACACTTTTCCACATACATATCGTACATTTTGCGAATATCCAAATTCGAATCGAGGTATTTTCGGTCTGGGTTGTCTTTGCTGCTGTAGTGGCTTTGGTAAGCTGGGAAGGATGAAATGTGCACGATAACACCAGTGTCGTCTTTTTTGTTTTTGACATTTCTACCACGGCAATCAATCACTGCAGACACTTCTTCTCGTGATAGGCATCGATACAATCTTCCCCAACCAATTTGGAGAGTTTTTAGTTTTTGTCCTTGCACCAATAAAGAATAAGTTAAGGACTTATTCTTGGAGCCACGACTTCCATCACGAACACGCTTAACTTTTGGTTTGGATGATTTAACAAGACCTCTTAAAAAACAAAAATTTTTTTTTGGATTTTCATACTGAGCTGGTGGACAAACGAACTCAATCAGCCCCAACTTCCTATGACTTCATTTGGGGATGCTAGAGGACATTTTTGTATTTGGAGGTTTGCTATAAAAAAAGAAAAGTCGAGTATTTTTTATCCTATGGGTGGACAAACGAATTTTTTCTTTGGATTCTCATATTGAGCTGGTGGACAAACGAACACACTTGACTGCACCTCCCTATAATTTCATTTGGGGGTTTTGGAGCCCTTTTTTGTTATTCAGTGCAAAAAAGAGTTGAATATTTTTTTCCAGGGGGTGGACAAACAAATTTTTTTCATGAATTTTTACATTGAGCCAGTGGACAAACGAACACATTTTACTCCACCCCCCTAAGATTTCAGTTGGGGACGTTGGAGCACTTTTTGTTTTTCAGTGCAAAAAAAGAAAAGTTGAATATTTTTTTCCAGGGGGTGGACAAACAAATTTTATTTTTGGATTTTTATGCTGAGCTGGTGGACAAACGAACTCAATCAGCCCCAACCTCCTATGACCTCATTTGGGGATGCTGAAGGACATTTTTGTTTTTGGAGGCTTGCTATAAAAAAATAAAAGTCGAGTATTTTTTATCCTATGGGTGGACAAACGAATTTTTTCATTGGATTCTCATATTGAGCTGGTGGACAAACGAACACACTTGACTGCACCTCCCTATAACTTCATTTGGGGGTTTTGGAGCCCTTTTTTGTTTTTCAGTGCAAAAAAGAAAAGTTGAATAACTTTTTCCCTGAGGGTGGACAAACATTTTTTGTATGGATTTTTATATGGAGCCATTGCACAAACGAACACAATTGACTCCACCCCCCTAAGACATTTGGGGACTTTGGAGCACTTTTTGTTGTTCAGTGCAAAAAAGAAAAATTGAATATTTTTTTCCTGGGGGTGGGCAGCAAAATTTTCTTAATGGATTTTTATATTGAGCTGGTGGACAAACGAACCCAATCAGTCGTAACCCCCTTTGACTTCATTTGGGGATGCTAGAGGACTTTGTTGTTTTTCGAGGTTTGCTATAAAAAAAGAAAAGTCGAATATCTTTTATCCTGGGGGTGGACAAACGATTTTAATGGTTGGACAAACGTGGACAAACGAATCCGATAAAAAAAACACAAAAATTTTGAGGTCGGGGTTCTGATTTCGCACAGCTGCCGATAATAGAAGAAAAACAATTAATACCTGAACATCAGTTCGGATTTAGAAGAAAGCATTCGACCATTGACCAAGTGCATAGGATAACTGACGAAATTGAGAGAGCTCTTGAAGAAAAGAAAATCTGTTCGACAGTCTTTTTGGATGTGTGGCAAGCGTTTGCCACTACCACTAGGTAGTGTTTAAGGTCCAGTTCTGTACCTTCTATTTACAAGTGATATACCTCAAACAGAAGACACTATCGTAGCAACGTTTGATGTCTGATGATACTGTAATACTAGCAGTAGGCAAAACGATTTACGAAGCTACGATTAAATTACAAATTGCTCTTAATAATTTGAATGAGTGGACAAAAACATGGCGAATAGCGCTCAATCAGTGATCTCTATAAAACATTGGATAGTGTATCGATACAAAAATATTGCTTCCATTTGAAGAATTGTTATATTATGAAGCTGACCACTTTTTTGTATACCAGTATAACTGTATAACATGTAATACAAAGATAATCCATTAAACAGACATCAATTCTCCGTTCGTTTCACCCCCCGAGATCTGTTTGCTAACATTTGTTGTGTTCGTAATTTAAACTCATTCACTAAATAGTAAATGAAACGGAATTACAAACGTAAAGAGTGTGACAAGGAGGTACAATCATTAAAAAAAAGGCAGAATATGCAATCGTATCCTCCTCATCATAATTATTCATTAGCTATTTTGCTCAACTTGTTCGCAAACTGCAATGATTTATCTCATTCCACTATGTAATTATACTAAATAAATATACCAAATGCACACAGTGAATAACTTAAAGATAATAAATAATAAAACAAAAACAAACTTCCACAAAAGTTTATATTTTCATATCATGGTCTGTTTCCCTTTCTTCAGATAGACATCTGGAAATAGGGATGAGCGATTTTAATCGATATTTGCAAAATATCGATAGTAAATATTTCGATGTTTTGCAACATCGATATTAACATCCAAAACATCGGACTAAAAAACAAACAAAAAGTTAGTACGAAAATGATTGATTCTGCTAGTAAAATCGAAATGGAGTGACTTTCATAGTTTTTAAGTCATCTGTAACATTTGGAATTTTTTGAAAAAGGAAATCATCAAAAGATCTCCCAAACCAAACTTAAAAATTCAGAACCACAACGAAACTTTCGATGTGCAAAAAGGCACAGATATAAGTTTACACATGAAGTGCCTATCAATTTTGCTTCCCTCAAATTTGTTTTGTGTTTATTTGTGCAAAAGAAATATTTATACATCGATATTCAAGCATTAATATCATCGATGCTCAGCAAGACGCATTTTTAACCATACAAGTTTTTGTACACACTTTTGCAAGCAAAAATATCTTGCAATATCGTTAGATAACAGTGTACACATGAAATACTTGCAATATTGCTTCTATAAAATCTGTGGACGATACATTTTGCAAAATTCAAATTTTAGCATCGATTTCCACGCATAGAAATAATAGATGCTCAGAAAGACCCAATTTACACCAATGCAAGTTTTTGCACACAACTTCGTGTTTTGTAATATCGATATATTCCAAAAAGCCACAGAAAACAGTTTACACAAAATTCCTTGAAATATTACTGCAAAATACATATTTAATATCGATTTTCACGAATTTAAATTATCGATGGTCAGAAACACGCAGTTTACACCATGCAAGTTCTTGCGCACACCTTCGTGTGAAACAAGATTTTGAATATCGGATTTCAAAAAGGGCACACATAACAGCTTAACACCATGAATTGCCTTGCAATATTGATTTTATTAAGTTTTTTGATATCAATTGTGCAAAATACATATTTTAACATCGAGTTTCACCCATTAAAATCATTGATGCCTAGAAAGATACCACTTACACGCGGTTTTAGCACACAAGCTTCTGTGCATCATTATTTTGCAATATCGATGTTTAAAGTTGAAATACCTCGCTTATGACTTCATATTTTTCATTTGAATGAAAACTTTAATCGATTTTAAGAAACTTAAGAAAAATAGCCGGCACCAGAAATTTTGAAAGCTAAAATACATTAGAGCATAATATGACGCATTTTTTGCTTTGGTCCAAGAAAAAATTTAAACCAAAACACCTGAAAAAAACATCGATGTTAAGTAGCATCGATATTTTGGGTTCGATGTTGAAATCGATGTTGTTTCAATATCGCACATCCCTATCTGGAAAATACTTTTTTTTGTGTAATTCAGACGTCAAATTATGAAGCCGACCACCTAATTGTCATCTTCAAATGGAAGCAAAGAAACTGTTATACATTATAAGAAATACACTATCCAGTGTATTATAGAGATCAGTGCGCTCAATGAACAAAAGTCAGTCCATGTGGACTTTACGTATAAAAAAATAAATAGATTGCCCGTCTTTCTTAATACCGGTCGTATACCATTTGCGAATGAAGCAAAATATCTGGGAATGACTCTAGACGCGAAATTAAAATGTAAGCCGCACGTAAAAAAGAAAGGCGAAGAATTAAAAAGTAAATTAAGAGATATGAACTGGCTACTCGGTAAATATTCTAAGCTTAGTATTGATAGTAAGTTGATTTTATTTTATACAGGCAGGTACTTAAACCTGTCTGGACTTACGGTATACAACTCTGGGGTTGTACCTGCGATACAAATTTAAATAACTTACAAACGTTTGAAAATAAATTGCTTAGGTCATTTGTAAATGCACTATGGTATATACGAAGATCTTCACAGGGATCTCGGGATTCCTACGGTTCGAGACGAAATAAAGAGTTTCGCGCGAAATCATAGAAATCGGCTATTAGATCACGCTAATCCAACGATTATTGACATTCTTGACGAGTCGAATTTAGTACGTCGTCTGCGAAGAACAAAACCTTCCGACTTGGTGCGGTGAACACAAAACCGCTTTAAAATCGCGGAATAAGCAGAAACTTTCACCGGAAAGTTACCTGCAACACGTTACTTAACTTCGTTAAAAATAAATTGCTAGATAAGTTTCAAGTTAGTTGCAATCGGGAAGTGGAGGTGGTTTTAGTGTAGTAAGAATCTCACACTTCTATGAGCACGCGTTTTTCGGTCCTCATAGAGCCTGATGCAGGTTTTGCACCTACCCACGAAAAAAAAAAAAACGGTTTCATTCAACTTTGCTTTCGGAAATAAAACTGACATTTGGTGAAATAGGAATGCCAAAAAGAGATAGATGATAAGTATTGTATGGGTGTGATCTCCTTTTGACGATACGGAAAGCTACTTTTGGTTGGTTGGTTGTTGACATTAGCTTGAGAGACTTTCCGACCATTATAGTCAGTGGCGTAACTACGGGGTGAGCAAGTGGGTTAATTGCCCCCTCCATCCCAGACCATACAAAAACAAATTAAAATGTTTGATATAAAGCTTATCTTTACAAAATGATCTGGGTACAATTTTTAAAAGAATAGAGCGGCAAATATGACACCACCAAATAATAAACCTTAAGAAAACTCCTCCGCATTGTATCTAATAGCTAGCATCTACCCTGTTCTCATGTACCGCCCTGCTTCTCTTTACTCCTTTAATTTTTTTTGTTACACAGGTTGATTAAGTCAGTGTGAGTAACAATCGTATAACAGATGTCAATCGGGTCGTCGATATTCTTGCTGAGAAAAGAATAGCCAAGCTATACTAATAAATTTCCCCCCATTCAATTTTTTTCTTATAATATATCCAAGAATCATGTAAATATTATTTACGAATTACTGGACACAGTATACATATAGGGCTGCCAGATAAAATTTTCGCAATATCGAGACATAAGTGACAAAAAATTGGGACAAATCGGGACTTAGAAAAGGCAATGAACTGTTAAATATGCAACAAATAGAAAAATGTTTACTAGCTAACACTTATGACAAAAATGAAATGAAAAGATTATATCGGGAGCATTGAAAATTCAGTTTTGTAACTAAAATATCTTCGGGTTCTTTGATGCTGATAAAAAAGTCTGTCATTTCGAAAGATTTGCAATTCTGGTAAAATGTTTAAGCATTGACCTAGCTGTTGCCTAATGATCACTTGAAAATAAAAACGTTTCGATTTCTTATTTGCACTTGATGTCCTTGCAAATAATTTTAAGAATTCGCCGTGGTCAATATATGAAAGCAGTTTTTGTTTGAAGGATTAATTAATAAAATTTAAAAACTAATTGCAATTATTATGTCCGGAGCCTCATATGCAATTGCCTAAGGCCGCACATAGACTAGGGCTGCAAAACCGATGAAAATTTATGTTTTAAGGCAATACATTATGATTTGACAAAATGAAATCATGTAGAGCAGCATTATAATTTTCAAATTTTATAAAATTGTAATTTGTTGAAAACCTTCAACACGGTTAAAAATTTTGAGGTACTTTTTAATATTTTCTGGGTTACATATATGACAACACCAAAAATATACTAAAATCTAATACTTGGCAAATATTAAAATTTTGAAGTTAATTTAAAATAAATTAAAGCTTAATAATATCAGATATTACAAGGGAATACGAAATCAGTTACCTTTTTAGTATTTCAAATAAAAATTTTAATACTTATCTATAAGAAATTTATACAAAGTTATCAGAAAATTTCTTTAATATTTACGAAATATTAAAAAGTAATATTTTCTGTATTGACAAAGGCTGTATTAAAAAATACCCCAGAATTTTTAACCGTGAAGCAATATTAAATAAAACCGTAAATATTAATTTGTTTGGTTTTCTTTTTTAAAACTTTTGGGCGAAGTTGGCAGAAACTCCAGGCTCGGCAAAGATCATGTGCATGTCTTGTTACAAGAAATTTGCAAGAAATACCTACGAAATAAACTAAACTAAATATGTACTACATCACATATTTTCTTCTTAGTTCGGGAAATCATTTTAATAAAATTCTTTGATACAAGAAAATTATTTTTCATGAGTAAAAAGAAAAGTCGGGACAAAATCGGGACAGTTTGTATATCGGGACATATATCGGGACAGGGTTCAAATATCGGGATTGTCCCGCCAAAATCGGGACGTCTGGCAGGCCTAATATACATATAATGTTTTGTTTTATATTTGTTTCCTCCGAAAAACATAGTTTGCCCCTACGCCCCTCCCCACCCCTCACAACAAAATCCTAGTTACGCCACTGATTATAGTTCTACCTTAAAACTAACAAGCACTGCATAAACCACTGACACGTTCCCGTAAAAATTGGTATTAGCTGAAACACTGGAAACAAAATATAAATACTGCATTTCATTGACTTGGTTCGTTTTTGCCTCGAAAGAAATCGAAAATGTAAGTTACTGACTTAGTTTTTTTACCGTTAACTTAGGAATGAAACACTTTCTGACTTAGTTTATTACAGACATGAAAGGAGTTGAGGTTTGTGCAGAGTATTGCAGTAATTCTAGAAAAAAAATTTATGACTTTGTTCGGTACAGCTGTGAGCCCTCAATTTATTATTATTTACTAATAATTTTGTATTATAAAGATTCTCCCAGGAGGCCGCTGTCTGTAGCTAGGCTGCACCTCACATTTAGATAGATTACAACGAACTCATTCTCAATACAATCTTGGCTTTGAATTATACTTCAGGTTAACATTGTTAAATGCATTACGTTTGCATAATTTATGTTGTTAACAAAATATTCATATTTCGTCTGGGTTCAACGAAATTTTATGAAGCTTGTGTACATAGGTTTTCTATTGGTGGAAGGGACAAGGGGAGTTTCCATTTGCAAGCTAAGCAAAAATGGCGTGGGAAACAGTTATGAGTTATTTTGAATGCCGCTTGGCGAAGGGGCGTGTGGGGAATAACGGGTTTGTGGTTTTAGGTAGAGTCTGGGACGTAACAGACATTTTTCACTCACTTGCTCCACCTCAAAAGTAGGTGCAGTAAATATTTTTCTAAGCAGTTCTGAAAAAACTTCATGGAACACAAAGTGACAGAATGAAGAACAGTTTGGAGCAAGGTTCTTACTCATGGAACACACAATACTGTACTTTTCTGATCTTTTCGGTAATTTTCTGTTCAGAAAAAATTCATTGATACTGTCACTGGATAACACGTTAGGATTGAGCAAGTTGATGAAGTAAATTCTTTGAATATCTGGGCTTAGTTCTGTATTGATTGTAATTCGCATGTTATTTATATTCCTCAAACAGATTCCTCCAAAAGTCGGCTGGGCTTCATAATAGACTCTTTTTAATACATATTTTCTTATAATGTTTATTTGCCTGTCTATATGCAGTTGTTTTTATGAGTCTCATAGAAACGAGAATGAATGTGCATGAAAAATAAAAAAAATAAAAGGTACACAATTTTTAATTATGAATCTTTATTAAAACAAAGGAATCGAACTACCCGTGACAAGCTTAAATCGAGAACTGTCTAATTGAAATTAAAATTATTTCCACAAGATATGCAGAGTGCATACCTTGCAGTTATTTGTAAGCTTATGTGGAGCGATAAATATTATTGTGACACAAAATATGCAAAGTGCATATTTTGTAATTAGAACGAAGTTCTTTATTTATTTATCTTTTTCTTAGGAATAATGAAACAAAATATGCAAAGTGCATATTTTGTAATTAGAACGAAGTTCTTTATTTGTTAATCTTTTTCTAAGGAATTATGAGGCAAAATATGAAATGTGCATATTTTGAAAACTATTTATCTCTCCACTTCACTTATATAATATTTATATGAGGGGTTGTGGTTGATGCTATAACTCCCACCGCATTCGTCTGAGGCTCCGACCAAGTATTTTTAATTTTAATTTTTACATCTTTTGTTAATTTTTTCTTGAAAATTGTTACAATTATAATTATTAACATTAATAGAGTTATAGTTTGAATACTCCAGGTTGTGATATGTTTTACATGGTTTTGATATTGAATATAATTAATTTTATTTTTATTTTGTATGTTATTTATATTAAGTTCTTCTAAATCTAAATTATAAAATGTTACATTTTCTTTGATTTTTGTAAGAAAGTTAGGTAATATTATGTGATCATGAATCTTTTTTTCTAGATTTTCAAACATTAAGTTGTTGATATTTATTTTACAATTTTCTATTTTGATAAGTTTATTTCCCTCAATATTAATTTTTAGATCATTGCAATTTTGAACAATATATGTATTTTTAATATTTTTTGTTACAATTATTCCTTTAGTAATTTCACTTATCTCCTCTTTCTCTTGAATCTGCATGTCACAATTGGCTTCTTCCATTTTAATTATGTTTTTGATACAATTATCATTGATCTCTATTAAATTATTTTTAAGATCATCTTTTACTGTATTATAATATATATTTTTGTTTTTATCTACAAGGACGGTTTTTTCTTTCGTGTGCAAGGACTTGTTTTGCTTGTTTGGTATAGGTTCAATTAGTATTTCTGTTAAGTCTATTTCTGTAAACTGGGGAATCAACAAAATGATTACGATTTGGTTTTTGTAAAACGTTACCGCGATTTTAATATATTGGAATGTTTCGGGGCTAGGAATCATATCTACTTCTTCAGGAGTTAAGATGTTTCTCGTGAGAATACCTAATTTACTTGTCATTATTACTTGATCTATATCATCAATGTGGTTTTTCAATAAATTAATATCATAATTGAGCTGGTAGACATGTTGTATATATCTCATTTCTTCTTCTAAATTGCTAAGTCGTTTATGTGTTGCGTTAGTATAATTATTTAAGTAGGTTTCTATTTTATATTGTGTTGTAGTACCTCGTGGCATGATGGTTAGTGCGTAGGACTGTCATGCCGAAGGTGTGGGTTCGATTCCCAGCCGTGCCACCTAAAAACATAAATGTTTTATCCGAGGTACTGCCTCTTGCGAGGAACTGACAAATCCTCCAAGAGTATACTTGTCATGAATAAGTGCTGCTCATTTAGCCGTTCGGACTCGGCAAAAAACTGTAGGTCCCCTCCATTCCTGCCAATAACACGCACACAGGAAATTGTTGAGAGTTGTAAGTCACTAGGCCCTGGTTCTCCATGAGCTGTTGCGCCACCCAATTTATTTATTTTTTTATTTTATATTGTTGGGTTGTTATATGTTTCGTAATATTTTTTATTTGATCAGACAAATCTTGGTTTATCTTGATTTGTTTGTTATCTTCATAAATGATATTCTTTATATTAAGATTTACATTATCAAGTTTCGTCTGTATTTTAAACGCATCTTCGCTGTCCATTGTACCAGCAATGAATTTAAGTCCCTGACCTAAAATATTAAACAGTGCTCTCTTAGTTTTAATGTGGGGTTTTAGAAAGTTTATTTTATTCTCTAAAAGATTGAAATTATGTTTTATAGTACTAAGCATTGGTCCTATAATCTCAGATTTGGGTTCTAATTTTTCTATATTCTTGTAGATTTGGTATTTGGTTACTTCATATTCGGTAATATTTATTATATGTAGGACTTTAATGTGGTTCTTTATTAATTTCCTATCTCTTAGTTTAATAGGTATATATCCGTCGTTGTTGGTTATATCTTGTATCTCTATTGATTGCGTATAAATTTGCAGGAAGATGGTGAAGAGAATGAGTATAATTGGCCGCATCATCATTTCCTGAAATGAGTTTGAAATTTGTTTCAGTTTCAGTTATGATTTTCATTTTGTTCTATTGTGTATTATTTAGCTTTTTCTGAAATTTTTTTTTTCTGACATGGGTTTTATAGTATTTCAGACCTGTCTTTACATCTTTAACGTGTTCCCTATCTATCAAATCTGTGTTGATTTTTCTATACTTCGAATGGTTCTTACCTCCTCTAATTTCTTTTATATATTTAATACCTGGTTCTAATTCTACGTCACTTCTATCTTTGTTCAAAATACTTATAGTTTTCTCTTTTTTTTCAACCATACGTTTAAAAATATCTTCATATTCTTCATCTTTAACTTTTCCTTGTATAAAGTCTAAAGGTTTATGGTGTGTAGTAGAATTTATTGTGTTATTATAGAACCCGTTTATTAAAAGCATTTGTTCTTCTATAGGGAGATGTTTTTTTGTATGTTTTAGTAATCTTAGATGTTCATTAATAGTGTTATGAAGCCTTTCAATGTCTGCATTACCGTTATGATTTGAATTTGAAGTAAAATGAATTTCAATATTTTTTTCGTCTAAAAATTCTTTCATTAGTTTTGATTTCATTCCTAGTTCGTTGTCTGTCACTATTTTATTTATATTTCCATAAACACTAATGTATTTAAGTATGGCTTTTCTGAATTCTGACTCCTTGCGACTGTCCATTTTAACGAACAAGGCAGTTTTACTAAACTTATCTATGATTGTAGCGAAAATAGATTTATTTATTGTATAGAAAACATCTAAATGAATTATTTCGTTAGGTCTAGACGGAGTTTCTGTTATTTTGTAAGGTACTTTAATAGGTTTTCTTTCATATTTTTCTAATATACAAATTTCACAGTTATTAATAAATTCTGTTATTTTATGTTTCATGTTAGGATAATAATAATCCTTTTTTAATTCCTCGTACAATTCATTTATCCCTCTATGATTATTTTCTTCATGTTTTTCTTTCATTACTTTTTCCAATTCTTCTTCATCTTTTATGTCTTTTAATATTTTGCTACATCTAATTATTCTGTAACCCTTAAAATAATTGGAGTATACAGTCTGAATTCTTTCAAAAATTTCGTTACTAACCAATATCGCGTTAATTACTTCTGGGCTAAAATGATTCTTGATGATTTGAACTAGACTTTCGTCATCTAAGGTTTTTATTCCGATTATTTTACGTTTTTTGTTATATATTTGCTTATTTTGTATATATGTTGAACCTGAAGTTAATTTATTTAATATTATTTGATTTTTATATAGATTAATAGGAGTTACCGTTTGTGTAATGTGATTTATTTTTGCTAAATTTTCACACGTGTTAACTTCTATTCTACTTAAAAAATCGGCTACCTTGTTTTCGTTGCCTTTTTTATAAAATATTTTGTAATTATACTCTCCTAACTGAAGTTTCCAACGTATTAGTTTACCGTTAGGTTCCTTCAAATTGTCTAACCAAACTAAGGGTTGGTGGTCTGTAAACAATCTAATTTCTCTCCCAAAAATATAGGGCCTGAATTGTTTAAAACACCAAACTATACTTAGAAGTTCTTTCTCAATAGTTGAGTAATTAACTTCGTGTTCATTCAGTGTGCGAGACACGTATGCAATTGGTTTATTTTCCTGTGATAATACGCCTCCTATAGCGTATTGACTTGCATCCGTAGTGACTTCAAACATTTTGTTGAAGTCTGGATAAATTAATATTGGAGACGTAACCAATTTGTCCTTAAGGGTCTCAAAACTTTCTATATACTTTAAATCGTTATTGTCGATTTTTGCATTTTTTTTTAAGTATTTTGTCATGGGTTTTGCAATGTCTGCGTAATTCATAATAAATTTCCTGTAATACCCAGATAAGCCTAAAAATCTCTTTATTTCTTTTTGTGTTTTGGGAATGGTGTAATTTCTAATTATTTCTACTTTCTTCGTATTAGGTTGTATTCCTTCTTCGTTGACAACATGCCCTAAAAATTCTACTTCTTTCCTTAAGAACTCGCATTTGTCTAACTGAACTTTTAATTTGGCCTGCTTAAGTTTCGAAAATATAGACTTTAAGTTCTTGATATGTTCTTCGAGTCCATTAGAGAAGACAATAATGTCATCCATATAGACCAAACATTTAGTTCCTATATGCTCCCTTAATACTATGTCCATAAGTCTTTGAAATGTACTTGGGGCATTTTTCAGCCCAAATGGCATTCTACGGAATTCGTAATGTCCGTTATCGACAGAGAACGCAGTTTTTTCTACGTCTGATTCATTCATCTCTATTTGATGGAATCCACTCCTTAAATCGATTGTCGAAAAATAATTGCTTTTTCCCAATTTGTCTAATATTTCATCAATATTAGGAATTGGATAGCGGTCGTCCACTGTTTTTTCGTTCAGTTTTCTATAGTCGATAACCAATCTCCATTTGGTTTTCCCCGATGCGTCTTGTTTCTTGGGGACGACCCATACAGGACTATTGTAAGGGCTGGAGCTTGGTTGAATAATATTGTTTTCTAACATTTCTTGAATTTGTTTCTGTATTTCGACTTTATGAATGTATGGGTACCTATAAATTTTACTTTTAATTGGTGTATTGTCTGTGGTTTTTATGATGTGTTTTATTTCATTGGTAAAAGTAAGTGGTTCTAAATCACTAAATATTTCTTTAAATTGTTCTACTAGTTTCTTAAGTTGTTGTTCTTCTTCTATGTTGAGATGTTCTACTCTAATTTGTTGAATAAAGTTACTATTGAAATTTTGTTTGATTTCATAAGGTTCGACATTATTAAAGTCATATATTTCGGCTATTTCTGTTGTCCTAAAAGGTTTGCATAAGTTTAGTAAATGTGGTTTACTATCTGTATTTAGCATTTTGGTTCTTGCTTTAAAATTCTCGACATTACAAAGACCTTCTAAAACCGTTATATGTTCGTTTAATTTAATTTTATTCATTAACGTTTCTCCTAATTTCTGTTCGACTGGAATTCTATAGTAATGTTCCCCTGGATCTATTTAATATAATGTATTCTCCTTAATATGGTTAAAATTTAATTTTATTTCAGTATTGTTTATTTTAATCCACTTGTTTTTATAATTGATTTCTGTATCATACTTTAGTAATATATCATTTCCTATCAACCCGTCATATTTATCGTGAAAGTTGTAAATAAAAAATTCTAATTTATCTGTTGAGTTTCCAAATTCTGGGAAACAATCTATTGCTACCTTTTCTGATATTATAGTCTCCTTGTTAAGTGATCTTAAGGCTATTGGTTTATCTAATTTAACGAGAGAATAATTCTTAAATATTTGAGGGTTAACTATCGAGTTCGAAGCACCGGTATCTATTAAGAATTTTTTGTCCTTAATAGTTATGTAGCATAGTTTGTTGGGGCTGGTTCCGGAAAATTTTCGATATCGATGGCACACTGATGGTTGACATCCATTGGCTCAATTTGGTTGTTTATATTCGATGATTGTAGACTATTCTGGTAAGGATTCTGGACTTTAGTGTTAACATTAGGATTATTGTTGTATGGATTAGGAATCTGGTTGTGATTATTGTTTTGATAATTATTATTAAAGGGAGTGTGTCCCGGATTTGAGTATCCTGTATTTGGATTCTGGGGATAAAAATTACTTGGATTGGGATTTCTATAATTAAAATATCTATTATTTGGGTATTTAAAGTTACTATAACGATTATTATTAAAATTTCCAGAATTTGAATTTCCTGCGCTAGGGGTCTTGGAGACAAAATTCTGATTTCGTGATTGTGGATTTCTTTGAGTTTGTTCCCTTTTTGTGTTAAAATTTATATCATTTCTGTAATTTACTCTGTTATTATAACCCGAACTCGAATGGAAAGTTTTATTATTTTCTTTGGTGCGATCGGACTGCATAAAATATGCGTATCCTGCTTCGTGCAAGATATATTATGGCTTATGCAATGTGCATATTTTGAAAATTATTTATCTCTCCACTTCACTTATATAATATTTATATGAGGGGTTGTGGTTGATGCTATAACTTCTCATCTCTTAAACTGCAGAAAAGATTGAGCAATTTTAAAGATACTTTTCTTGTTGCTCGCAGTCTTTATCAAACCAAGGTTTATGGAAGTTTTGGTGAGCAGACATCGATGGTGTTGCGCAAAAAGGGCCAATCTGCATTTTATGACTAGGACCAATCTATTTTCGCTTACCGTCTCAGAGGAAATCAAATGGGCCAATCTGCAAGGGCCAATCTGCAAATTTCGTTTGATGAGAATAAATACGGCTGTGCATGTTTTAAACAGAACTGGGACTAGCTCAATAATAAATAAAAATGCAATCGAACTGTGGAATATTATTGATTTCAAAGTGAGCGATTTAAAAGTGTTTGGTGCCGAGGTGTTTGTCCATGTGCCAAATCAAAAGCATATAAAATGGGATCGTAAGGCTGCGAAAGGCATTTTCATGGGATATGCAGAGAATTCAAAGGGATTTAAGGTATGGATACCTATATCGAGAAAAATGGAAATAAGCAGGGATGTAGAGTTTAGAGAAAACTTGAGTCCACAGAAAGAAAAATACGATAATCATTTGGCTGCATGTTCGGAGCGTCCAGTTGAGTTTATTTTTCGTGAGTCAGATGGCAATGATGGGAGCAATGGAGATGAAGCAATGACTGCAACCATTGTATATAAATCTAATAGTAGTATTACTTGAGGAAAAAGATACTAGCGCTACGGACGACTGAAGCAAGAAGTTTATTATTCCCTCATCATTGCTTCACTCTTAACTCACAGCAGACGAGAGATCAAAAAATATTTATTATTTCCTCACTACATGAGAGAAGGCAATTATCTTCTTTCTTCTCACGTCACAGCTGTGCCAATATACGAGAGTGAGAAGGGAACAAAAAAAAAAAGAACCAAAACAAACTTTTTTTTTTTACTATCCGATGGAAATCTTCAAAAGACACTCGGTAAGAATCGGTACCAAGTAGTGTGGGACTCTTACCGCACTAAAACCACCGGTGAATCAGGACCAATCTATGAAAGATCGACAAATGATTTTTATTTCTTAATTTTTAAATCGCATGGGGGGAAGTTTAAAGTTATAACACGTTCCCATAGCTTTTAGACCATCAGCTCATGAGGATTGGTTCTTCTTAATCTTCGAACATTGTTTCGTACATTTAGGACGGTCTCCATTTCAGAGTTTGTATGACTTTGCAGTCGCTGGTTGTGTGATACAGCGTGTTTTTTAACCACTTCTGTAACCATTTCAATTTGAAGGTCACGATGTAGATCGCTATTTCTTATATACCAAGGGGCATCAATTATTCCACGAATGACCTTGCTTTGGAATTTTTGGATGGGTTCAGCATTTGTTTTCTTTGTACAGCCCCATAGTTGGATGCCATATGTCTAAACGGGTTTCAATACTTGCTTATATAACATTAGTTTGTTCTGGATAGAAAGGTCAGAGTTCTTTCCTAGTAACCAGTACATTTTTCTCTACTTCAAGTTTAGTTCTTCTCTTTTCTTTTTTGCTCTTTCCATTTAAGCTTTGCATCCAAAGTCATTCCAAGGTATTTGGCGGTATTGGAGTAAGGTACTGCTGTACTGTTTATATAAATTGGAACATTGATTATGTTTTTATTTGTAAAGTTTATATGCGTCGATTTTGTTTCGTTTAGTTTGATGCGCCATATCTGCGTCCAATCACTAACTTTATCGACTGCATTTTGCAATTTGTGTGTAGCCTTCGTAACTGATTTATCTGGCACCAATATTGCAGTATTATCAGCAAAGGTGGACATGATAGCGTTGATGTCCACTGAAATATCCCTTGTATATACCAGATACAGGGTTGGTCCTAGGACACTTCCTTGTGGTACACCGGCTTCAATTTTCTTTAGTTCCGAGTAATTTTGGTTGTACCGTACTCTAAAGAGTCGGTTCGTAACGTAGGATTTCAGTATTTCGTAGTACTGCCTAGGAAGGTCCCTATGCAGTGTGTACTCAAGTCCCAAGTGCCAAACCTTGTCAAAGGCTTGAGCAACATCTAAGAATATAGCCGAGCATACTTTTTTTTCTTCAAGTGCCTTTTCCACAACATCCGTAGTTCGATGCGCTTGGTCTATCGTGGAATGTTTATTTCTAAATCCAAGCTGATGGCTCGCAATTTGTCTTCTTTCTTCTATTATTTTACTAAGCCTTTTCAGTAGCAGTTTTTCAAAAACTTTTGCCATGATTGGTATAAGCGATATTGGTCTGTAAGATGTTACTTCTGTTGGTGGCTTACCTTGTTTAGGTATAACAATGACTTCTGCAATTTTCCAGTGATGTGGCACATATCTTAGTTTAAGGCATGCGTTTATAATAAATTGGAGTTTCTTAAAGGCTATTAAAGGCATTTCTTTCAAAACCTGAGCAGTTATGAGATCGTACCCTGGTGATTTTTTGTTAGACAACTTATGCTGACACATGCTTCTTACTTCTTTGAGCGTGGCAAAAGGTATTTCACATTCGTCGTTTCTATCAACAAACTGTAAGGGATCTGTAGCTGTGTTTGCAGGGAATGGCTTAAAAACATTCGCTAGATGTTCAGCGATTTCCGACCCATTTACCATTTTGAGATTTTATTGGCGGGTTTTGTGTCTGTGGTCTTTTTAAGCACTTAGCTGCTTTCCATAAGGAGTATTCTGTAGAAGCATCCACCGTAAGACTATTCAGGAATCTACTCAGTGAATCGTTTTTAAACTCACAGATTCTTTTCTTTAGTTCGTTGTTAAGACGGTTAAAAACTGCCTTGTAACCTGGAAATCTCGTAACTTGCCATTTTCTTCGAGCTCTTCTTTTTTCTAATATCAGCTCCTTTATTTCGACAGGATATTTTATTTCTTTTTCTCTTGAGTTCGAAATAGTTGGAGTACTTTCTTCTGCAGCCTGCTGCACATCAGCAATAAATTGTTCTACTTCATGGTCAATTTGTTCAATTGTTTGCATAGAGGATCTCAGGTTTATAAAACTTTCAAGTTTATCTCTGAATTCATTCCAGTTTGTTCTCTTATTCACGAGCTTAGGATTACTTTTTTCTATTATTTCCGCTTCACTCAGTGTTAAAATTACTGGAGTATGATCTGACGATAAGTCGTAGTTACCTTCGACACTTATATGGTTTCGTTTAATACCTTTAACTACGAAAAAGTCTATAAGGTCTGGTATTTTGTTAGTATCAGATAGCCAATATGTTGGCGAACCAGAAGAATAAAATTCGCAGTTGTATTTGTGGCCTGCTTGGTATAGCCGTTTACCTTTTGTGGTTGTGAGCCTAGATCCCCAGTGGGTGTGTTTAGCATTGAAGTCGCCACCAACACGGAAGTTATGTCCTAACAAAGTAAGGAGTTCTGCAAAGTCTTCTTCAGTTGGAGTCGGAGGGCAGTATATAGCTGCTATCTTAAACTCTTTCTGTTTTATACCAATACTAATTGTTGTTACTTACATATTTTCATTAGTAAACTTTGGTTCTTCATAGTGTGTTAAGCACTTTTTTATAAGTATTGCTAATCCACCCCTAGCTTTGTCAGCTGGGTGCGGAGCGTGATAACACGTATAGTTTAGTAATTTACTATCAAGACTTTGTTCTATTGCGAGGTGAGTTTCGGACACCAAACAAATGTCTATATGCTCTATGTCTAAAAAGATGTTTAGTTCTGATACATGTTGTAAAAGACCGTTTGCATTCCATGTTGCGATTTTAAGTGTTCTGTCCATCATTGTTCTTAAGAGCGACTTCTTCGCTTAGGTGTTTTATGTTTAAATCTTGTTTGTCAATCTTTTTAAGGATAAATTCAAGCATTTCTTTGATAGATGATTCTTCGTTTTTCCGCACATTTTTTACAATCTGGGAATAGGATTTATTTTCATCACTTTTGCTTAGTGCAATTCCTTTTGCCGGTTGATTTTTAGTTTTGTTTTCTACCGTTACTGTTTTGCTTTCAACTATTGATTTTGTGTTTGTTGAGTTTCTAAGCTTGTTCCCAGTTTTGTTTTTTCTTTTTGTGTCTTGGAATTTTTTGGCGATTGGACATCCTCTGTAACTTGAAGGATGATTGCCTTGACAGTTAACACATTTCGCTTTCTGTTCTCTGCCCATGGGACAGTTTTTAGTTGCATGCCTGACTTCGCATTTAACACAAGCAAACTCGTGATTGCAGTATTTTTGTGTATGCCCAAAGGCTTGGCAGCGCTTGCATTGTGGAACAATTTCTGACTTTCACAGTGCAGTGGTTCAATTTTGACAACTATGCCCATAATTGATTTAATACTGTGAATCTTATCGAGACTTTCTTATTTCTCGAAAATTAGCATAAATAAAGGTAGAGACCTCTTTTTTGTTGTTGATACCCCAGTGGAGTCTTTGATTATCTCATTTTTAATAAGATTATTGGCATCGAGAGCTTGAAAGCCTTTTTGTATAAGGTCTTCGACAATTTCTTTAGCATCACATGAAGAGTGAAGGCCTCTTGCTACTACTTTAATCGATCTTGTAGCTTTATTTTCGTACGAGTGCTACTAAATTTGCTTTTTGTTCAATTCTTCGGTGACAGATCTATACGCATCGGCGGCGTCTTCAACAATGACTTTCCAATTGTCTTTATAGACGGAGAGCTAGCGACCGATTTACTCACCTCATTTTAGCAAGGCTAAAACTTTGGTCATAGAAAGATTGAGGCCCGACAGTTATAAAATTGCCCGTCTTACACTCCGGTACCCTCCATGAGGCCTTAAGTTTAAGGCTTGAAGTTGTAAAAAAAAGTGCCCGTTCACCTCATTTTAGCAAAGCTGGTATTTACACATAATTAAAATCACATACAAACAAATACACATTTCAAGTGTAAGACGTTTATTCGGTCAATAGCCCTCCGTAAGACGCTGAAAACTTAATTTCGTTTAAGTCAAGATAGCCCAGTAAGAATAGATTTTTTCAAGGAAAAAAATTTGTAACAGGCTGATTTTTTGGTATACACGTTGGGATTGGCGTTACATATAACCTTTCAAAAGTCCTCAAACATCCGATGACTGCTAGTCCCATTAGGGGGGGCTCAAAGGTCACGAAAATGGGTTTTTGCTAAATATCTCGAAAACGGTAAGTTTTAGGAAAACAAAATTGTTCTACAAACATGTAGCTGAGGTAATTTCCAACAAAAAACATATACACCAAATTGATCTTTGCATTAACCGTTACAAAGTTACAGTACTTCAAAGACTCACAGTATCCAAAAATAAAGCTTTTTCTTCCACACCACCTGAATGATCGAGCGCATTGTGCGTTTTTTTTTATTGTGGCCTATTCCACGATGTTTGCTTAATGAAGGTGTATATTTAAATTCATTTTTCATTCAAAATAAATTTTAACTAAATTTCGTCATTTAATACTTGGTGATCCGTGTTTCCATGTGGCATTGAATGTATTTGTTCAATGTCATAGTTCAATTCTTCTTCTTGTACATCAATTTTGATGGAGCTTGTACATGACTGTCCATGAAATTGACCACAAACAAGAGAGCAATGTTGTCTTGCTTTTCGACAGCCACAACCTTTATGGCAGTTACAAAATATTGTACAAAGGAGTTCATCTGGAGCTGGTTGAAGCAAAGTTGTTTTGTTATAGGGTCCAAAATATTATTTGTTAATGTCCAACCCCAGTCTTCTGGCTTCATACCTTTGTGCCCAAGCCAAGATTAAACTTGAAAGGGTACCCTATACAAATGTTGTTTAGCAGCACCCAAAGTTGGAGGAAGGGAAGCTAATTGCACAGCTTTATTTAGCATTGTCAATCTGACAAATGTTGAATACCTTAGATTTATTGATGCAATCCACTTCTGCTGTTGCTTTGTAAAATGCAAGGAGTATATTTACATAAGGCGTTTTTGGAAATAATATTATGACAATAATTGGGTTTGGCAAATATTTCTGCATATTTCATTTGATATTCACTTTTTTCAAATAGTTTGAAGAATTTTAGTTTGGCTTTAATGTATAAAGCCGAAGTTGAATCATGTAAATGAATGTAAAAAAAGAATTTTGGCTTGACATTTTGGGTATATGAGTAAGCTTTGCGACGAATATACATTTGTTGCAGCTTAACCATTGCCAGGTTTTTTGAAATAAATTTTATTTTCAGGAGGAGCTCTTGCTATCAGAATTGCCAGCAAGTCAACATCTTCGCCAACAACAATAGCAGTGCGCGTTTTGGATTGCTCTTTAGCTGTTTCGATAATCAAAATATCGGAATGGTCCTTGGCCTGCTCGTAGAAATATTCGTTGCCTCAAATTTCTCCGAAATCATAGCAAGTAAATGATTTTTGTTGTTTGCATTCACAAGAAATTGTTGTTGAGAAGGTGGAACCATCATTGATGTATCAAATAAAATATCCACCGATAATGGAGCTGATCTACACCGATGACGCTGCTCTGATGCTTTTATACTACTTTTTGATCCTTGTAACAATCCAAAACTTTTTTGAACACAACTAATGTAGCTATTGCAAACCGGCTCCAAGCAACACGATGCAGCAAAAATCCTCCATCTATGATGTATGTATATCACATTGTTATAATCAATGTCATCTTCAACTGGCTGTAAAAAATTATACAATGCAGATTTTTTATATTATTTTAATGAAAAATTAATTTAAAAATACACATTCATTAATCAAACGTTGTGGAATTGGCCTCCCCGGAATACGACTATAAAAAAACGCACAATGCGCTCGACCATTCAGGTGTTGTGGAAGAAAAAGCATTCTTTTAGGATACTGTGAATCTTTGAAGTACTGTAACTTTGTAACGGTTAATGCTAAGATCAATTTGGTGTATATGTTTTTGTTGGAAATTACCTCAGCTACATGTTTGTAGAACAATTTTGTTTTCCTAAAACTTACCGTTTTCGAGATATTTAGCAAAAACCCATTTTTGTGACCTTTGAGCCCCCCCTAATGGGACTAGCAGTCATCGGATGTTTGAGGACTTTTGAAAGGTTATATGTAACGCCAATCCCAACGTATATACCAAAAATCAGCCTGTCACAAATTTTTTTCCTTGAAAAAATCTATTCTTACTGGGCTATCTTGACTTAAACGAAATTTAGTTTTCAGCGTCTTACGGAGGGTTATTGACCGAATAAACGTCTTACACTTGAAATGTGTATTTGTTTTTATGTCATCTTTATTATGTGTAAATACCAGCTTTGCTAGAATGAGGTGAATGGGCACTTTTTTTACAACTTCAAGCCTTAAACTTAAGGCCTCATGGAGGGTACCGGAGTGTAAGACGGGCATTTTTATAACTGTCGGGCCTCAATCTTTCTATGACCAAAGTTTTAGCCTTGCTAAAATGAGGTGAGTAAATCGGTCGCTAGCTCTTGGTCTATTATTGTATTTATGATGTGTATTTACATTCCTTATTCGTGCATTTTTCTACTATGCTCTTAAGCTAGCCAAACATTGCCAACCCGGAAATCATGATTGGAGGTGGTGTGGTTTGTCTAGTGCCTTTAACATAAGACTTCTTTTGGGGTACATCTCCTGTTTCTTTACTAGATATTTTCATTATTACAGCAGTATCTGCTTTTGAAGTTGTCGTCTGCTGACAGTTTCTGGGCTACCCTTGCTTTTCGTTTCTTGGATTTACGCTTGTTTCTGCTACCATCGGTTTCAAGAAGGAGCTCTTCCTCATCAGTATGGAACTCAATTGCAGTTTTTTGTGAGCTTTTCACTACAAGAGTTTTTGGACTGGACTTGTTGTCATTTGATGTCTTCTTGTCTAGCAAACTGACTTTTTCTTCAGGTCTCTTAACTTGCTGCTGAAGACTTTCAACGAAGACTTCAAGTTGTTTTCTGGCTAAAATTTCTTTTTGCCATTCCACGTAGTAATTTTTGGATTCAACTTGGATCTCGTTATTTTCTTTGGAACACTGCTGATCTTTTCTATCGAACTTTTCATAGTTATTGGTTCCTTTGTCGTTAATGACTTCTATGTCATTTGATTTTTGTGTAGGGGTTATTGATGGAATAACCCTTGAGGAGATTACATTTGGTGGAGTTCTCGGTGTTTTTGAACTCTTTCTGTTTCCTAGAAGCAATAATTGGTCCTTCCCAGAATCCGTAGGACCGATCTCCGTAGAGAGTGGATTTACCAGTTTAACTGGATTGCCACCTGGGGTATTATATCGATTTGTTTTACTCATTGCCATATTTAATCTTTTGAAACTTTGTTTGTTAACAATAAATAGCTAGTTACTTTCTCTATTCAAGGTTTTTAAATACAGCCGCCCCTATGGGATCAGACGCTGACCAATTAGCCGCACATTATGTGTCAGACGCTCTTGGGTTTCTTGGAGAGCTGGTTCCTTAGAGCGATGTCTTATCTTACATTTTGCTCCTAGTTCCTGAGAAGGTAACTCAGGTGTCTCAGCTCTTGGATACAATAGATCCAACGCTCGTCGTTAGTTCACCTTACGGCTATCCAGCGGGCACCACTTGGAGGTGACGATGAGATTTTGCTCCGCCAACCAAAACAAACTGCCGAAAAAAAAAATAAAGAATGAATTGGTATGTATGTATGTATGTACAAGTACATGCATACATACGTTGGTACAGACATTGAGGAGAAGAGGAAATAAAAAAAGAGGATGAAAACAAGTTTTTATCGTTACATAAAGGTTCAATACACATCGCATATTTTATAAACAGAAACAAATTCTTTTGTTCTCGATGACTGTTTTTTGCCAAGAAAAAGCACCGAAAATGCCTTACGTGTAGGGAGCCTTTAAAATAGATTGGGATGAAAATCAGAAACTGATAACTATTTGCGTAGGTATTCGTTCTTATTTTCTTGTATGTAGGTGGAATCAGGTTTTTAATTTTTTATCGCTTTCTAAGTGGTTTTTTGATGTGGAGCGTCGAGTTTCTCAGATTTAATTCAAAGCAATATGAGGCCGTGAGTGCAAAAGTGGTGTAACCCATTGTTTGGCATTGTTGATATTTTTGTCTCGTATTTTTACATTTATGCATGAAAAGTCATCAGAGCTAAAATTTTAATTTCTAAAATATCTAAGCTTTCCAAAAATGTGACGTATACTCCTTGAATCTCAGTTAAAATAGTATGTATTAAAAATCGATTCAAATCGAAAAATATGATAAGAAAAAATTGTGGGTGAAACCACTTTTGCACTCACAGCCTCATATATGATTGTATGAAAAAAAAAAACTTAAAATCGTTGGAGCGGTTTTTAAAAAATTTAATTTTTATAATTATATCAAATTCTTACATCATTTTAAAGGAAAAATGTTTATATGCAAATCTTAAGTATTTATTTATGTGCATATAAAAATAAAATTTCAAAAAAAAATTTGAACCCGTTTTTAAGATATCAAATTTTCAAAAAAATAACTTGAAACATTTTTAAAGAGTCCAAAAATTAGTTTTTTTGAAAATTTTAATGTGCAATATTATTTGAAATATGTATATTCAAAAATTAATCTAAATCCGTTCTGTTGATAATGAGAAAATTCAAAATATAAAAACCATTGTATGAGAGGTACTACTAATAGTTGCTAAGATTAAAATTTTATAATTTTTGATAGTTTAAGCATACGGAAAAAGTTCAATTGAAATCTAAGGAGTCATTTTTGAGAAAAAAATATTTTCTTTAACCGTTTATTAACTTTTGTATGTAAGGTACCGTTGTTTTTCCATAAAAGTAAAATGTTTTCATAAAATATTTTAGAAAGTATTAAAAACTCTTGAGTATCAAGTTTTAAAAATATCGATCATGTCGTTTTCGAAATATTTGATTTCCAAACAAAAATGGAAAAATTTTTTTTTAAATCCAAAAACAAATTGTTTTGAAAATTTTAGTATACAATACTGTTTTATTTGTTGGAAGCTTTTGTACAAAAATAATGATTGAAATAATAGTCATACAATTTTGATAAAAATGTTCAGTTAAAATGAAGTTCAAGTTTGGATGCTCTGCCAGTCAATTTTAGTCGTGTTGATAGAAGCTTAAGGGACTTGAAATTTGTCCAGTTTATATTTCTGAGGGCTCAGAGAATTTCCCCAGTTTTGCTGTCAAATACTAAGAAAAAAAGATTTAGGATTCGTCTGCTCAGTTGAGCACTTTTTTTTTTTTTTTAATAAATTCATTTTTATTTTTCCATCATCTTAAAACTATCTTAAAGCAAGACAAAAATTCATAAAAACTAGCCTACTTATCAATATCTTACAACTAACTCACTGGCCCCATTCGGGCGCTCTAAGTTAAACTAATAACTTAATGATAATGCCTAAGAACTATCTTAAAAGCTAGAATTCAATCCGGTTTTATTTTTCACCGAGAAGAATTTATAAAAAACTCGGTATCTTTATCTTTATTTTTTTGTTTTATATAAAACTTATAAACTAAATAAAACTAAATTAAAACTAATTAAAACTAATTAAAACTAATTAAAACTAATTAAAACTACTATAAAACTACTTAAAGCTACTTACAAACTACTTGCAAACTAGAACAGCCACAGCAAGCATTTTCGGGTTTTTGTAATTTTTTTGTGTTTTTATTGGTTTTATATTTTTTTTTGTGTTTTTATTGTTTTTTTTTTTTTTTTGTGCCAACCTGACTGTCCCTGCTTAAAACTAACTACCTAAACCTATGTAAGTCGGCCATGGCATAGAAAAATGCAGTCAACTTTTAAATATCCGAAGAATCTTCGTGTTCAGGTTTCAACCACCAGAACTGGTTCTCCTGCCTTACCCTATCTCTTCGGTTCAGTAGGACTGTGTCCGATCAGGCTCCGCTCCGTGTTGTGCGGGGACGTCTCGATCATAAAGGAGCCGCCGATCTACAGTTCTACGGCCGACGTGGTAGATTAGCGGAACCGCCGCTCTATCCTGGATCAGCCCTCGACTGTCTAAATAGAGGAATGCATCGGGCGGAATAAAGCCGCTTAGACGCACACTCTCGTAAAAGTCGTTTTTAGGGTAATAAGCCCCAAAAATTAAGCTGTTGGTCGAGGACATTGCTCTTGCAATGTGACCTCGAATAAGCTTCAGCAAGAAATTATCTATCCTGTTTATGTTGGCGCCGTTGTATAGAACCAGGTTAGAATAATAATGTTTGTACTCCGACTCTGGTGTTCTGTGTAATCCAAGGCAGCGTCTAAGACACTGCCTCTCAAACACCCGAATCTTTTCCATTTGAGATGGGGCAACGTTGAACCAAACCGGGCACCCATAGGCAATCATCGGCCGTATGAGGGCCATGTAGCAAATTACCTTCACTCTGCTGTCAAGCCGGCTGCTATAAAACAACCGTTTCGTCAAGGCAAAAGCTCCCCTAGCCCTGGACAGAGCAGCATTTATATGTCTGTCGAAATACAAGTACTGATCCATCCAGATGCCAAGGTACTTTACTACACTTTTACTCGCCAGTGGCTGTCCATTTGGCCCTACGATCACCAGCTTACGCCAGTTCTTTCTCGTATCCCTTGTGGCTCCATGCAACGGAGTCCTAAACAAGATAGTTCCTGGTTTCTGGAAGTTGATTTTCAACTTCCAGTCATCGCAATATCGCTGAATCTTCTCGAAGTCACGCTGCAAAAGAATTCTGATGACCTCGACTTTTGGAGCTGTTCTGTACGCAATTAGATCGTCGGCATACGCAATTGCCTGGTTAGGTAAGGTTAGGTTAAGGTGGCTGCCAGGAAAACTACTGACACACTTAGGCCAGAATAGGCCCATTGTGATACCACATAAAGATTGCAAGATGACCCTTGCTAATTAAACCAATTGGAGCTTTTAATAAAGCGATGGAGACTGTGAATGTCGATTTTATTTAAATCACTGGAATCGTCAAAGAAAAAATTTCCTAGGTATATTTTACGTCTTTGAGAAAGAGCAGGGCATGAACAAAGAAGGTGTGGGATAGTTTCTTCCTCCTCCTCGTCCATGCAAGTTCTGCAGAAGTAATTTGAAAGAACGCCTAGTCTATTGGCGTGTTTGCCTATTAGGCAGTGTCCAGTTATGACACCAATTGTTGAGCTAATATGCAATCTACTAAGAGATAACAAACATTTCGATCGCTTCGGATCCAGTGTTGGCCAGATCCGTTTTGTCGCCAGACAAGTAGTGATACCTGTCCATCTGCTGTTTGTCATCAACATGGCATCTTGCTTAAGCATAAGTTTACAAGTAGCGATTGGTATTCCAATATTCACCCTGTCAGGTAATATTGGTGTAATAGTTCCCTTCCTGGCGAGTTCATCGGCTTTACAGTTTCCTGGAATATCTCTGTGTCCCGGCACCCAGAAAAGGTGAATGTTGAACTGTTCTGCCATCTCCATTAGAGACGATCGACAATTTCGGGCAGTTACGGAGTTTGTAGAAACAGAGCCTAGTGATTTAAGGGCCGCTTGGCTATCTGAGAAGATACGGATATTTAAAGTAGATATTACGTTTTCTTTGAGCCAAGATAAAACTTCTTTTATCGCCAGGATTTCCGCTTGGAACACGCTACAATGATCAGGGAGACGGAAAGAGAGACTAATGTTTAGTCGTTCTGAGTACACGCCACCACCCACCCCCTCTTCAGTTTTTGAGCCATCCGTGTAGAAATGAATTGCTTCATCTCTCAAGAATTCCTCATCATCCCAAGTGGATCTTGTTGGAATTGTGACTTGGAAATTTTTACCAAAAATCGGCTGAGGGATGGTGTAGTCGGAGTGTTTAGGGATTGATTCGAATTTGTTCAGAATGATAGTATGGCCAATAGAGTTATTGGACCATTGAGAGATGGCTCTGAGACGAATAGCTGTGCTCGCTGCCACTTGTTTAGTGTATATATCGAGGGATGAAATGTTAAGCAGTATATCTAAGGCAGCGGAAGGTGTCGAACGGAGAGCTCCGCTGATACACATGCAAGCTGATCTCTGCACTTTGCTTAACTTATCACGATAAGTTATTTTATCTAAAGCAGTCCACCATACTGCCACCCCATAAGTGAGTATCGCTCTGATGACCGCTGTGTATAGCCAGTGGGTGATATATGGGGACAAGCCCCATTTGGTTCCAATAGCTTTTTTACAGGAGAAAAGTGCCACTGTGGCCTTTCTGACTCTTTCTTGTATATTTGGTTTCCAACTCAACTTTTTGTCTAAAATCAGACCTAGATACTTAGCTTCATCTGAGAAGTTAAGTGGGATACCATTTATTGATGGAGGGTCTATATTCGGAATTTTATATTTCCTTGTAAAGAGGACAAGTTCAGTTTTGTGGGGATTTACACCTAGTCCACATTTGTCTGTCCATTTAAGTAGTTTGTTAAGAGCGGTTTGCATTAATTCTATAATGATTTGAAGATACTTTCCTGATATTGCAATGGCAACGTCATCAGCATATGCAATTACTTTGAAACCATCCGCTTCTAAATTAACTAATAGTTCGTTGTTAACGATGTTCCATAAGAGTGGGGATAGGACTCCACCTTGCGGTGTGCCTCTGCTGACAGATCTTCTAACAGAGAAGTCACCTAATGTTGAGTTGATTATTCTACTTCTCAACATGAGGCTGATTAACTCCCTAAGTGAGCTATCAACGTTCAAGTTCTCAAGCGCGGTTAAAATTGCAGCATTGCTGACGTTGTTGAAAGCACCTTCGTTATCTAAGAAAGTAACCAGGGTATACTCTCTATGATGAAGGGAATATTCAATAGTACGTACCAAATTATGCAGGGCCGTTTCTACCGATTTCCCCTTGCGGTAAGCGTGTTGTGCCGGAGAAAAAAGATTAGGTTCTATGGCACTACGCAGATGAATATCAATCAGTCGTTCTAAAGTTTTGAGAAGGAATGATGATAGGCTGATAGGTCTGTAATCCTTCGGATTTACATGAGAGCTTTTACCGGCTTTGGGTATGAATACGACTTTAACTTCTCTCCATAAAGATGGTACGTATGCTAAGTTCATACATGCTTTCAGAATTATCTCAAGGATGGGGATGATGATGTCTGAAGCCATTTGCAGTTCAGCTGGTATTATACCGTCAGGTCCAGCTGATTTATATGGATCGAAGCTGTCGATTGCCCATTTGAGTTTCTCTCTAGTAATCAGACCTGGTTTATTTATTGTTATATTGTTAGACTCTATTGAGTCAGAACTGCGTATATTTTGGGAGCTACCTGGGAAGTGAGTATCTAGTAGCAAGTCGAGTGATTCCTCACAAGAGTTAGTCCAAGAGCCGTTGATGGTTTTCAGGGCACTTGGCATTATGGGGTTTGACGAGAGGATTTTTCTTAATCTTGAAGCCTCTGAGGAATCTTCTATTTTGTTACAGAAGGTTCTCCAGGAGGTTCTTTTATTTTTCCTCAATTGTTTTTTATATATCTTAAGGGATTCTTTATATAAGTCCCAGTCGGAAATTTCTTTGGAATATTTAGCTCGGTTGAAAAGTTTTCTACATTCCTTTCTGAGCGGTTCCAGCACTGGGTTCCACCAGTGAGGCTTCTTCTTTCCTCTTATTTGAATAAGAGGACAGGATATGTCCATTGATTTGTTGAGAGCTGAAGTAAGATCATTGACTTTATTGTCAAGATCTTTTCTGCTTATGGGGATACTTAGAAGGTCAGGTTTAATTAATCTGCTAAGAGTATCTCTATATTTTACCCAGTTAGTTTTCCGATGATTCCGGAAAGCTATCTTTTTTGTAGTTTCATCGTTTAGATTGAATTGTATATATCTGTGATCAGAAAAAGAGTGCTCTTCTGATACTTTCCAATTCGTGATCTTTTGATGAATCGAGTCGGAGACAAGAGTAATGTCTAATACTTCCTGCCGGTTTCTGGTTATGAATGTTGGTTCATTACCGATGTTGCTTACAATGAGGTTAGTACCTAGAATAAAATCAAAAAGTGACTCACCTCGATCGTTTATGTCGGAGCTACCCCAAACTGTATGGTGGGCGTTAGCATCACATCCAATAATGAGGCAGACTTTTTGCCGTTCAGCATCAGCGATTAACCTCTTTAGCGTGTCGCCAGGGAGAGGGCCAAGATGGTCGTGGCTGAGGTACGCAGACACAATCCAGTAGGTATCTCTATCTGTCTGGAGTCAGCCCCCACCGCGGTTTTGTCCAAATCCTCTTCGGATTCTGACTCAGAAGATGACCGTAGGAGGTCATCCTCACTGAGCAGATCAGTCTCCATGTCAGAGAAGCTGGCTATTTTGGAAGCCTCAGGAGGCGGGTTAGGAGAGCATATCCTCGCGTTGGAAGTACCCGGTGTATCTACTTCCATTGCTGGTTGGTCGATACAAAGAGTATTTTCCTCCACTGAAGATATGATCTGTGTCGGAAGAGGTGGAGGTGTTTCCTCATCTTTTTTATAAACTTTCAGGATAGCGGTAGTCCATCCAAACCTAATGACACCTTGAGTCGACACTAGAGGAGCCAGAGATTCCTTATTGAGTACTATGATAGCAGATCTATAAGGACCAACTGGATCTTCTTGCTTCGCGACCTTCCAGTCGTGAGTCGGGAGAGATGGATTACCGTACCTGATCATCTTTAAAATGGTATCCTTTCAGGTTAGATTTGCTGGGATTCTGATGCGAGCTCTAGGTCTGCAAGGAACGTCTTCCTTTGCGACGACTTCGAGCTTAGCGCCAGGCCATAGCCCCTCTAATCTGCTGACAGCAAGTTTATATAGATCGTATGATCTCTGGTCATCAAAGGCGACGAGCTTGGCCCGACCCTGGTGCCACCCTGCATCCTCAAACACAACAGGCTCACCCGGATTCTCCATTTCTCCACGCAATTGCCTGAGTTAGACTACTTATCAGGTCGCTGGTGTAAATGCTGAATAGAATCGGCGAGTTGACCGCTCCCTGCTGAAGACCATTTTTAATATTAAAGGTTGTGGCAGAAGTCACATTGCCACTCTTGACAACAAACTTTCTTCCATTGAGCATATCATAAAGCATATATAATAGTGGTTTACTAATGCCAAGTCTGGTCAGCTTTAGATAAAGACCCTCTAGCCATACGGTGTCGAAGGCCTTCTCCAAATCAACCAGACAGGCACCCGTACACTGCTTTTTTGATTTGTTCCATTGGACATCAGAAACGAGTTTAGACGTGGCATGAATGGTGTCATGTCCCGCCTTAAAGCCGAACTGATTATCCGGTATGATATTATTGTCCTCTGCCCACTTAGACAGAGCTCTATTAATAACTTTTTTCGAATACCTTGCTGATACTCGGAAGAAGACTTATCGACCGGAGATTCGCACTACAGCTGTCTTCCACCGCACTGGATAATATGCATTATTCAGAGCGTTGTTAAACAATGTGGTATAAATGTCTACTGCTTCTTGGGGTAAATGTCGAAGTACAACGTTGGATATGCCATCGACTCCTGCTGACTTCTTCTTCTTTAATGAATCGAAGATAAGCTGAAGCTCCACCTTCGTGATTAACAGGGAACTTGGCCCATTTCGATCGGCGATTATGGCGTTTGCCAAATGATCTTCATTGAACCCGGTGAAACCGAGGTTCTCTGATCGCCATTGTGTTATGTCATTCCGAAGGTAGAAGTGGTGGAGCAAGGCTCTGTTTTCCAGGTCATGGTTTGGGCGAATGCATGCATTCACCTTGTACACTTGCTGGAAAGCAGCCCCCACAGCCTCCACTTTCTCCTGCGGATCCTCGACAATAAAGAGGTCATCGTCCAAGACGGCGTCCTCTGGATCAATTCCTGCTGTCAGAAGTACGTCTCTGTTATCTGTCGTTCTCTGGAGCTTAAGACACGGAAGGTCGTTCTGATCATTCCTTCTAAATATCTCGTTAATTTGGGGAAACATACTCGGGTCGCTAGAATTAACAGCCCGAATTTTGTTTTCCCAATACAAATTAATCGACAACCGATAATTTTCTTTTATTAGTTGGTTGATGTTCTTGATTGACGACTTCAGCGTCCTAATACAAGAGTTTAAGTCTTGTCAGCAGTCCACTTTTTTGTCTGTGTAATGCGTCAATGGTCGCATTCCGGTACATGTCGGTTGCGTCCTGTTGTTTGTATTTTGGTATTGTTCTGTCCATTGTTCGTTTGATCGTCTCGTCCATTTGTTCGAGGTATTGGTCTATTTCGTTATTTGTCAAATTCCTGTCATTTGGTGGGGATATGTTATTCGAACTGATTTCGCTCGATAAGGCGTTGGTAAAGCGTGGGCAGCGCACCTTACTGTAATTGTAAGTATGCACAGGCACAAACTCATCCAACTCCACGAGCTCGTTCGGAAGCTGTATTACGGCGGCGAGTCCGCAGTGGTCACTGTCGTACTCGATCGTTCGTAAACAGTTTCTTGGTCTTTGACCCACAGTGTCAGTAATTGTCAGTCTTGAGTCTATTAGCAATAGATCCAGATAGGCACCGCTTCTTGGAAACGATGGCCGATCCGTAGCCAGCAGGTCGACACCATATTCAGTGTTATATCGACTCATCCAATTAAAAAGATGAATACCTCTTGGATTCTGTATTTGATTTCCCCAATCTAGGTGTTTGGCATTCAAATCACCGGCCATGAGAAAGTAATTTTCTTCCAAGCTCAAGCGTAGACATTCGAAAAGTTTTTCAAGCTCTGTCATAAAATCAGTTGGCTGAGGTGATTCCGGTGCATAAGCCGCGATCACATACATTCGCTTCCCCTGTTGGAGAGGAATGCACACGATGCACGCCTCTAACAGCCGAAATCTGCGCAGATCACTATTATATAAATCTTTATGATTAATGCCTTTTCGTATGAAGATTGCGACGCCCCCCCCCCCCTTGAGTGGAGTTGGGTCGATCTCTTCTAACGATATTGTAATTGTTGTTAGTCAACTTATGTTTCTGGTTCAGCTTAGTTTCGCTGGCCATAAACACATCTGGACTCTGGTCTTTCAACAGTTAAAAAAGATTAGCTCTACGTTCGGTCCTAATCAGTTAATTTACATTCACAGCAAGGATCCTAAGAGGCCTCTCCGACAGCGCGCCTTTAACCTCTAAAATGCGATGGGCTAGGCAAAACAGAGTAGAGATGATCTACCCTAGCCGCCTGCTCACTTATCTGTTTTTGAAGTCCTGTCAACTGGCTTTGAATTGCCAGCAACATGCTTCTTATTTCGGCCTGAGCGTCCGGAGCCTTAGGCACGAGGGCCGGTTGGGCTACCTTAGCTGCAGGCTGTACCGTTTTTCCCCTTCCTGCCGCCATTTGGGCGTAGGAAATTTGGGGATTGACGGGCGTTGCTGTAGGAGCACGCGTTGATGGGCGTATCTCTACCGCTGTTTGCCTAGCCGCTTTGTTGGTACGGATTTGCTGAAAATCTGAGCAACCCCCATAGTTAGCAGGGTGCCCCTCCTTTCCGCAAAGTGCACATTTAAGCTGGATCATATCATCGACCCTTTCCTCACCGAGTTTACACTCCCCCTTAATGTGGTTCTCACCACACTTCACGCAGCGTGACTGCATTTCGCAGTTTGCTGCAGCGTGGCCGAACCTTTGGCAGCGCATGCATTGAAGCATGTCGCCGCGTCTCTTTAATTTATCCCAAGTTACAACCTGGTAGTTGAGGACGGAGATACTCCTCAAACTATCCAGTTTGCTGCTGGGCGAAAGTTGAACCAAGAAGAACGGCAAAGACCACTTCTCCCGTCTGGCTCTGACTGTAGTGAACGGCTTGACCCCGATAAACTCGAGATCGCCGCTCGCTTTTTCACAGAGCTCCTTATAGAGCACCTCTGGTTCCGTGCAGGAATCTATGCCCTTCAAGAGGACCGTTTGACATTTATCCCCTTTGGGGGTAAAACTGAAGAACTCAGTCGTGGATTTTTTTAAAAGTTCTTTAATTATCTTATGTTGCGCCACTGTGGAGCAGTGGATCGCATGTCTATCTTTGCTTAGGCGTTTAATACAAAAGTTTTGGCCTATGGCCGACCTGTGTAAGTCGGTCTGGTTTCCTGAAGCTCCATTTTATAGGTGTTAATTGGTGGCACCTTTTCTTTTTTTATTTTGGTTTTGGGGCGGCTGTGGCTGCTGCTGCTCGTTCCGCTGCTGTTGGTTCTGCTCCTGTGGTTGCTGCTGCTGCTGCTGTTGTCGTGTTTGTTGTTTTGGGCGTTGCTCCTTCGGTTGTTGCTGTGGCTGCTCTGTCGGCAGCTGTTGTTGTTGCTGCTTACTTTCGGGCTGCTGTGGCAGTTGCTACTGTTGAGCTCGGGGATCTGGCACTCGCTGTTCTTGTTGTGGCGCTGCTGATTTTTGTGGCACCTGTGCCGCTTTTTTTTGCTCGCGCTCCTGTCTCTCCCGTTCACGTCGAGCTTCTTGTTTTGCCTTTAAGGCTTGAATCAGTGGAGTTATGACGGCATTAAGACGTTCCATCTCCCCCCGGATTACGTCGATCTTTTTACTGATGGCTTGCTCATCCAGTGCTTCTTGTGCCTCAATTTCCTCTTCGGAGGACGCCTCTGCTGAGGTTAAATCTACAAGCAGGTTGTTGGTGCTGTCCCCTGTTGTGTACAATCCCTCGCCACCCTCGGACATATATTCGATGTCATCGTCGGATGGCGAGGTATTCAATTGTTGATGAATTTTAGCTGCTGCTGAAGTTTTTGCTGTGCGCGCCGTCTCCTTCACCCCAGCTGGCAGCTGGGCTGAGGTGGTGGTGGAGCGGCGCTTAACGAGGTTCGGCGCACAGCTTATCCTCTTCCTCCTCTTCTGGTGTGTGTCGGCTGTTGGTGCCGTTGCTGTTTTTGCCGTTTTTGCTACGGCACTAGCTGACGGTATGGCTGGTGGTGCCATCGCCTTCGTTGATGTTGTTGGTGCTGATGCACTTGCTGTAGCTTGGGCTTGTGGTGCCATAGCTTGCTTCATTGTTGTTGTTGCTTGAACACCTTTCGATGTCCCCGACGTTTTGTTTGTGTCTATATGCCGCTTATCACTCGCGATTATATTTTATACCTCGCGATTATGAAAAAAAGCGGCTAAAATTGTATTCCCCGACTGGGACTCGAACCCACTACCTTCGGATTCTCGGTCCGCCACCTCTTCCACTAGGCTATACTAGCTATTGGAAATAGCTTGCTTTGAATTAAACTTCACTTGGTCACTCCAAATATAAATAATTGAACTAACTGGGAAGCCGAAAACGTGCGAACACTTCCATAGATCGAGATCGACTGCTCAGTTGAGCGCTCTGATATATAAACTGAACAATTGTATAATTCTCGACCGTTACTTCAGAATTTTGAATAAAATAAAAATATGTAAAGGGAATAATTGTTATTTGTTACAGTTATAAAAGCTTTTTGTATTTTTCTCGGATGAAGTTGCGGGTAAAGGCTAGTAATAAATATAATTGTGAAAAATTTATAAAATAAGATATGTATTTTCTTGATTCCATATTCGTTCCTTATAATCGCTCTATGCCATGAATATCGTTTCTTTGGGTTTCGTACTTCCTGCCGGTCGTTTCCTAATTCATGACAAAGTGCTTAGAATTTTAAGATGATACATTTATCTATTTTCTTATCTAATTTCTTTTTCATTCAAAAATCTTGTGGGGATGAACAGAATGCAAAAACTATCAATATGATTGCTTTACGAAGACTATAAACTATGTATATAAATAAAATAAAATAAAATAAAATTAAATAAAATAAAATAAAATAAAATAAAATAAAATAAAATAAAATAAAATTAAATTAAATTAAATTAAATTAAATTAAATTAAATTAAATTAAATTAAATAAAACACTTTGAACATTGGTTTGAAAGTTATATCTAGAATCTTTGAACCGTTGTAAATAAATTTGGAATAAAGTGTGGGAAGGTCAAAATTTACAAGAAAATTAGTTTTTTGTCTTAGATTTGTGCCTACAAAAATACACATACATAGGTATACTTAATTTTTTTGTTTGTTAACTTACATAATGCAACGTTTGTATTGATATTTAGGAGTTCGCTCTTATTTTAACTTGATCGTTTTAGACGGGAAACACAGGAGTAGGTACCTACCTAACTTTAACAACCTTCACCTTGTAAGAAAAAAATAGTGGCCACGAAGATTTAAACTCGTAAATATTAAATTACTCTAACCCCCGACAATTTTAAGATGAATAAATTCTTGGTTCATGTTTTCAACAAAAAATAACTTTCCACCCACATCAATAGCCAAAAATTATACATATGTAGGTATTAATTGAAATCACATTTCAGCAAAAAACTTCTTATGAAGTGCGAATGAGACCAGGCGCGGATCCAGGATTTCGTTCAGGGGGGGGCAATTTTCGTGAGTTTCCAAAATCTTGATGAGGTCTACAGAAAATTTGAGTACACTTCATACCGCTCTACACGCCTGGTCACACAAAGCATTAAGCAATGTGAGTTTGAAATTTGAAGAAAGCAATTGAATCTTTCATAACTGCCACATTTCTCGAACAGCGGGTACTTTGAACTTTGTGAAATGAAGTTTTACAGCTTGTAGCTATAGCATGGTGTCTTTTACATCGTTTTTGAGTTCCCTCTGGATCTGCGTAGCTAATGGTTACATAATGGTACAGTGGTATGTTCCTATTCAGACACATGACGTTCGAGTTCGAGTGAAATTTCCAGCCTCTTCTTTAGCTGGCAACCTAACCTAGCCTTGTTAGTTAAAGGCCGTTTTCGAGAACGTCATCACCGTCAAAAATACGTTTTTCAGAATGTTCTTAAACGCAAACTGCAAAAGCATTCTGTTAGAATAGGCAAATTCAAGTTTTACTGCATAAGCATGTGTTCGATAATGCAGTTTGGAGTTTGCTAAAAATATTGAGAAGCTGTAGAAACGCGTCAAATGAGTTTGCAAGAAAATTGAAGGACGTTGATAAAAAATATTTTGTGCAGACAAAACCATTGCATTAATTTGAAAATAGTTGAAGGGTCCAGGGGAAAAACGGCTAAAGTCCACTTTAATTGATTCCTAGAAAAACGTAGTTGTAAATATATTACTAAAATAATGGATTATTTAAAGAAAAATAAATAAAACTAACAATTTTTTTTAATGAGCACGAAGTACTCAAGTAAGCAAACATATATTCATTTTAACAACCTGAATATTTTGCATGATAAGCTGACATGAGTCAAAAGGACCTTCCATGTTTTAACCAAAATTTTGAATTTTTTGATTTGAAATTTTCTTCTGAAAGAACCGGACATGATAATTGGAACCGGTTTTTTGCTTTTTATTCAGACACCTCTAGATTTTCAAATAAAGTTTGAAAATAAAATAATTTTCACAAGCGTGACATTGGACCGTTTTTGCAATTCAATTTGTTAGACAGGACCTCGACCGGATGTAGTTAGAATATCTAATTTTTTTTGTTTTAATTATTTACCTCACATGTCGCTAGGTTTATTCACAAGTTTTCTTTTTTTAATATCGCTTTGTTTAATTTTTGGAGCAAAAAAGATAGTTTTGGAAAAAAGTTTTTTTTAAAAAGTGTACTATTTTGCGAGTTTTCAAAATCCTATGTGAAGAGAGCTATACTACATCAGATAGTACCCATACAAATCTATAAGATGTCATCATTAGTTTAATTTTTTCAAAAAGTGGACTCCAGCCGTTTTTCCCCTGGACCCTTCAGTTGTATTTAAGCTAAACTGAAATTATAAATCAAAACCGAGATGAACCGTATCGTTTGTTCAGATGCCTTCATCGATACAAAACCAAACTTTCCGACATAGAAATAAAAGACAATATGGATATTCAAGCAACAGCGTAAAGTCGTCGTAAGCGTTGTAAAGCTTAAAACTTCGTTATTCTGTCACAATTTGTATGGAGAATTTGAAAGATTTACGATGTTTAAAACTTTACTACGTTTACGACGACTTTACGCTGTTGCATGAATACCCTTAATGATTATAGTGGAAAATCCAAAAAAAAATAACACCACTTTTTATTAAACTTTTCCATCCGAACTTCTCGATTGGGACTAACTTTCGTTATACATTTCATTAACAATATACTTAGCCTTCGTTAAGCTCAAAACATCGACTACAGAGTTAGACTCATGCAATTCGATACAATAGTAATATTCCCGTCGAAAAATGGCAATAATTTGACAATCGAATTTATGAAACAACTATCCTTTCCTGAGGTATATAAGTTCCATCCAACTTCTCTTTAGCAGTGACTTCTATAGTCGTTTCGCGGTTTCTCCACAATCTTCTTCGTTAGATTTGTTCTCTTCGCCAGTTTAATAATATGGAACACGGAAGTTCCAAAAACACATCAACGATAGCGACAAAATCCTCACATCAAAAAAGCATCTTATGGCTAAAACAGATGTGCTCCGAGCTCGAGACACATGTGCATACTCTTAAGGTGCGTATCAATTTCAGAGTATAAAGGCGGTGAGCAGCTCTGAAGAAGTTCTCGAGAATTAAACTCCAAAGTGGACACAGGCACAGTCATGAAACAAGCTCACCATAGGGGAAGACAGATATCCGAGAGTCACTCTCGAGAGCTTTCTAGTGAAAGTACTTCCTCAATGAAAACGCACATTTTAATATTTATCACAAAAAGAAATCTATCACCCATTTAGTACCTATGAAATTTTTTGATATTTATCAATAACTTTTATACAAAAATGTAGTTTATTATTTTAACTTTAATTTAGATATCTTCATCCTGTAGATCCGAGCATTTAAAGCAAAATTAGAAATTTTTGAAGCTAATTACTCGTGAATTGACGTTTTTTAAAGATTTAATTTTCTTTTAAATTAAAATCAACTTCAAGGTTGAAAATTTAGATAAGTGCCCCTGTCACCTCTCCCGTTACATTTAAGTATAAAAAACCACTAACAAATTTGTAGAGTAGGGTTAGAGGTGAAGCAATAACTTTTTAAAACATCATTTTTCAAATTGTGAAATTTTTCATTCAAAGCATATTTTAAAGTGAAAATGAAATCGATTACGGATTCAACCTGCTCCCTTGTATGAAATAAATTGACTCTTCTCACAAAATGTTTTACAGTAATGAAGCCTGACATTTATCTTTTAATTAAAGACCTTAACTTTGAAGATCGAGATCTAAAACTGAAGTTGTAAGCTTTCCACTCAGTCGATTTGAAGGCGCTATCTGTGCAAAGCGGAACTTTTCTTAACTGAACCTGATCAGCCAGCGGAAAACGAACAACCACTCATTACTGCAACGCTGCGCTGCCAAGAAAAAATTTTATAAACGTATAACGAAATAACGTTTTTTTGATTACATTTTATTAAATTTATATTTTATGCTTCGTTCGTTCTTGCCCAGGGGGGGGCAATTGCACCCATTGCCCCCCCCCTGTATCCGCGCCTGAATGAGACAGAATGTTTGATTCGTGTGAAACAATGAAGAACTGAATGCGAGTCTCGAATGAATCGTTCAGCACCATGTAAAAATAGGTTAGTTCGATTTGTAAAACTATTTGTCCTAGGAAGATTTAACAAGATTAATTTCTAATCTTCAAGATTTACGAAATAAATTTGTATGGTAAATCTACGAGATTTAAAGGAGATTTAAGGTTGATCTCATTAAATCTCAGATTAGCGCTAGGTGGAAATGTAGCATAACTCCTTTTAGAGTTCATGAAAAATGGCTTGAAATATTGAAACAAAACAAATTAATTGAAAAACTTCTGGTACAAAAAAACTAAACTCAAACTACCTACGAATGAGTTTCTCTATCTCTATTTTAGTCTTTTTCTTATGCATTTATACTTTCTCTTACTTAAAAACAAACTACCAGAGTTCAGACAAGAGAGACCGAAACGATCAAACCCGAAACCACAAACAAGTTTTTTCTCTGTCATTTTTTGTATGCTCTGCTCATACTTTCAGTTCTTTACATTGACTTATAAAAAAAAAAACTTATCGCTGCCGTAAGTAGATATATCTACATGCTACATGCTACAATGTTCCTATCCTATTCCTCTCCCTTATTCCTAAACACAAGAAAATCGAAAAAGGAACCAGTTTTTCTTGTTTTTGTCTGTCGTTTGTTGTTTGGAACCAGTTTTTCTTGTTTTTATCTGCCATTTGTTATGGGCTCTTTTGCTGTTTGCTCAGTTGTTTTTTTCTCTGAGTAAGGAAAATTTTAATTTCCCTTTCTCTGACTAAGCGATCATACGCCATCTGGTTTGTGAAGGAGTCGAGAAAAAATTTCGTCTGATGATAATACTATTAGATTTATATACAATGCTGCAACTGATGAGATACAGGTGGAAAAATCTTGTGAAATGTAGAAGCAAGGATTACCCGATAATTTTTTCCAGTCAGCAGATGAAGAAAGCTCTGAAAATTCTGAAAAGGATGGCAGTGACGGTGCAGCAATTGACACTGGCTCTGGAAGGTACTCTACTCCATTAAGGCAAAATTTTGCCATTTTGCCTATGAACTTTTTACAAAAGTAGCTGTTTTTATTGCACATCAGTTGAGTGTATTGCTTTGCAGCCATCACCAAGAGCTCCCATTAAAACCGTTATAACTTGGAAAGGAATGTTTTTCAGACCCAAGTTCTATGGGCACTTTTGGTCACTAACAAATAACCAACAACATACCAACATTTCAGCCAATTTAACCGGGCCCACTGTTTCATACAAAATGTGCGGGGTCGTTTGAATTGTTTTAACGATGCTGATTACGCTGGGGATGTCACTACTAGGCGATCTACAACTGGTTTTATTTTTTGTCTCTCTAAGGTGCCAGTTATAGCTATCATTGAAACCAATCATTGAAAATTTTAATGATTGGTTTTGAGACGTTTAGGAGGCAAAATCATTTATTATTTTGATGGACAATCAAAGCTTAAGACTTCATTAATATTTCTAGTCAAAAAAAAATTTCAAATAGGCCCAACTTTCCACAAAAATTGACTTTTAATTTTTCAATGATCATTGGTAAGGTAGTTCAATCATTGAAATAAGAAACGTCTTTGTATGTGCAAAGTTGGGCCTATTTGAAATTTTTTTTTGGCTAGAAATATTAATTAAGTCTTTAGCTTTATTTTCCCATCAAAATAATAAATAATTTTACTTCCTAAACGTCTCAAAATCAATCATTAAAATTTTCAATGATGAGTTTCAATGATAGCTATAACTGGCGCCTAATGGGCCTGTTTCATGGTCATCTCAATGACAGAAATGCATTTCTTTATCTACAACGGAATCGGAATACGTGGCGGTTTCCCAGGCTGTAAAGGAACTGATATGGGTGCAGAGACTTTTAGCTGAAAATTGTCCAAACATTTCCATTAAAGCGACCCTGAATATGGACAACCAAGGTGCAATTCGGCTGGTCAAAAATCCCGAGTTCCATAAAAGAACCAAGCACATTGATGTGCGATATCATTTCATCAGGGAAAGATAGGAAGGTGGTGATTTTGATATAAACTATGTTCCATCTGAAATTCAAAAAGCTGATATTTTTACAAAAATACTTTGCAAATAAAAATTTGAAAAATTTAGAGAGTTAATAGGAGTAAATTTTGTATGAAGTGAGTTAAAATTTTGAAATCATAAACTATTTAATTTGAAACTATGTTTTTAAAGTAAATTTTTAGAAACTAAAATTATTCAAAAGTGGGAGTGTTGAAAAAGTATTGTATTATTTGAATAATTTGACTCCACGGCAACACTTTTCTTGTTATGTATAATTAACTTCTCTTTTATAAAAGCATGCATACACACAGCATTGAAATCGTTATATAATCTTTAATTATATCTGTTATAATTACTGCTTATATATCAGTCTTCTTTCTGCTCTATAATCAACCGGTTTTATTTAATCTCGAATGCATTAATCTTGGCCAAAATAACGTGTTCATTGTATAGACCTTCGGTAGGTTCACATAGAAGCTTATAACTTCATCATTAAGCCAAGTTTTCCCAAACAGAGTAGCGAGCGATATACAAAAGAACTGCATTTGATAATTCATAGTTATCAGGGTTGTTCGTCACCTGGGCATATTTATTTACGGTCATTCCCAAAAGTATTCGGAATTATTCTAGATATCAAATTTATATAATGATTGCTCTTGCTCTGTTTAGATTATAAAAAAGTAACGATAGGTTGAATATTAGGCTCTTAATTTCTTTTGTTTCCCATATTAAATGTCCTTAACAAGACAAAACAAAGAGAAATGTAGATAACAGAAAAACAAATTGTATAACAGAAATAAAAAACAATAACAGATTAAAAACTCATTCTTAAAAAAAAACTTTTTATTCCGAATAATTTTGTGACTGTATTTGTCAGTATTTGATTGACAATTGTGGCAGGCAATTTAGTCTCGGTCAAGTGTTGATAATGAAGTTAAAGGTACGAGTTTAATAACTTAATAAGAGTGAAAATGATGAATTGACTCAAAAAGAATTTCATGTAGGTATATAATAAGCTAGAAATAATCGAAACTTAAAAGAAAATTTTCCGAAAAAAAGGTTCATTGCCTGAACAATGTGAAATTATTTTTTGATTTGCCCAACTTGGAAAAATATTTAGCATGTTTTGCTGTTTTCATCAATTTATTTTCTTATATTTTATGATAGGTTTCCACTTGACTTTGAATTGACACAGTTTGACAGATCACGATTTGGTCTTTGAACGACGCAATTGCCAGTTCATTTCCACTTGTGTTATTAATTGACACAAAATCGTTGGTCTTTTCAAAGACCAATAAATTTTGACATACGCCTTTGTCAGTTTATTGACACCTTTTTCCATTTGCTTTGTCTTTTATGAAACGACACTCATTGTCAATGAGCACAGCTGTCAGTCATCTTGAATGAAAATTGTTTAAGTGCGAAGAAGAAAAGCTTATTTTATGTTTCTGTTCAATAAAAAACATAAGTAATTTACAATTGTTGTGTTGTGTTAAAATAAAATTAAAATATTTTGTTCAGGTTAAATTATGCTTATAAGAAAGCTTTAACCTCATTTGAGGTGCTTGTTGTCACAGAAATGGGGCTCCGGAATCAAGAGGAAAACAAAAAACGAAAAAATCTGTTGGGTACACAATCTGTTTCTGAACCTGTGTTGTATGGAACCAAGATTTTTTAAAAGAAGAATGCGCATGACAAAAGCTGATTTCAATTCTGTTTTTGCAACACAACTTCACTTTTAGGAAATTCCAGCGCCTTCGAAATCGATTCCCACGAATTGTTATTCATATCTCTATTTTTATAGCATTGCCTGAGTCCGAAATATTATCGAATTGCTATACTTTTTGTATCAGCAAATGGTTCATTTCTGTTGTCCACTCCAGAGCTTATGTTCTGATTCTTTTTCTTTTTTTCAGGGACATTATCATCCTCTAAAGTGTATGGATTGCTGTCCACATTTAGGTCACTCACATTCAAATTGGATTATTACTAAAGCAGCTTTAAAATTTGTGTCTTTCATTGACAAAGAATTAAAACACGTTGCCATACAATTTTCTTTGTCACTTAAAGACAAAGTGACATTTCGTTTGTCAATTGAGCTTTTTCCATTTGGCTTTAAAATTTGTTGTCTCTCATTGACAAACAGTGTTTGTCAGTTCAAAGACCACCAATTTTGGAGTATTTCCACTTGTCATTTTGTGAAATGATGCAAAATGCGTCTTTGGTCATCTGGTAAATGACAAGTGGAAACCTAGCATAATGGCTCTAGGTTTAGCTGAATTTTGAAGAAAAATAATTTTATTATTTTCTAAATATTGTTTGTTATATGGACTCGAGCCTTACCAACTAGACTTACCGTCAATACAACTGTCACAAGATAACGTTAAAATTCATATTGCCCAGCTATGTACATAATTTTGTGAAAGCAATGACAAGTTTGTCATAATCTTGCAATGACAAAATTGTCACAACAATTTTGTCACCAACTACAGTAAAACTTTTTTTATAATCTGAAAATGACAAAATTGTCAAGACAAATTTATCGTTGTATTTAAATAACAATTATGTCACATGTCAATATTTTATGAAGCAACAAATTGTCAGACGAGTGCGAAAAGTTTGTAAAGGCCAATGGCCTTTTCGATTGGCAATCCAGAAGCGTTCGGAATGCGTGTAAACCCTTCTGAAAGTGTTCTTTTGGCATTCAAACAAAAAATTACCCAAATCAGTACTAATTAAAAGATTTTTCTTATCCGATTTTGAACTTTTGTTGCAATTAAGTTCTGCTGGTCCCACAAATGTTACTAATTTTTTTAGATTTTAAAGTGTTGGTGTAAAAATTTTGACAACGTCAAAATTCGTTTTGCAAAATATTACTTTTGAAATTCCGCTTCAAAAAATTTTGATTTTCCAAATTCTGTTCACATAATTCTGATAATAATAAAAAAAAAGGTTTGGAAAATGTTAAAAGGGCGTTCTTGTTTCTTCCTTTTTCAATTACCTGTGCCTAGTCTTAAAATTAAAATATGAAATAATTTTATTTGTTAACCGAGTTGGAAAATCATTCATTTGCGTTTATAAATAGCTATACATTATTTGAGAAAAAACTGAATAAAAACGATTTTATTGTTTATAATTTTGAATTACAAAGAAAGAACTGAAAAAAGTAGATTTCTAAAAGACATAAATTCCTTAAAAAAAATTGAAGAGCTGAATTTTGAAATTTTATCCACTCCTGATTTAAAAAACGAAATTGAGGTCGTGCCTCGTATGCGCCAAAAATATTTCGCATGGATTTTTTGTGCACGCTCAAAAAAATATGTATGGGTTTTGGAAAATGTTTGTAAACTGAAAATTGTACAAATCTCTCACATTTTTCGACGTTCGAAGACAGCTTTTAGCGACAATTTGCATTACTTTTTTTCTTATCTGGGGGGCTATTCCGATTCTATGATAAACGCGATGAAAATTTTTTCAGTGATAAATCTCAATTTCCGATTCTGGTTCAGTGTAAACTTGAAAACGTCTGTCAAACTTTTATCATATGAAAAGATATTGATCATCGAGAAATTTTAGCTGATAATGCCTAATGATAAATTGAAAAGGTAAACAAATCAGAAACATGAATAAAATTTAAACAATGCACTTCTTTATTGATTTTCTTGGTTGTAAATATTTATATATTAATTTCTTCACAATATATGTAGGTTTTCTTTAATAAAAAAAGAATTATTGCAAAAATATAGTGTTTCTTAATAGATACTCACAAACCAGTATCCTCATCTTTTTTTCATACTAGGTAGTAAGAAACACGGACAAAACATAGGTACGAGCCATGGGCGCCCGCAAATGCCCCCTCTGCCCCCCCCCCCTCTACAATATCAAGCTTTAACTTTTGTTCTGTACATTAATTTTATTTTAATGTCCAGCACTACGGTGTGGTTCAATTTTTAGAATCGGAAAAAGATATAAGAAACATGTAGGTATCCTACCAACCTACCACTAATGCAATTAAATTTTTGTCACTCAATAATCGAATATCCAACAAAAAAATGTTTTTTTGCCTCTCATGAAATTATTAGCAAAAGTTGACCTAGGTAATGTTTACCTACCTTAGCACATACACATGTTTCAGAAAACATTTTTTTTCATTATAGGAAGGAATTTGTTTGAATCCTGTCCCTGCAATGAGCGAGCAATGATCGACTCAGCGGCCTTTGTATACTTTCTTCACATAGAGATCGGATATCTACTCAAGTCGCAAGAGCATTCTTTGAAAAAAGTGTGCTAGACAGATTTTCTAGGGAGGCACCAAGAAGGCTACAACTTCTCTTGCGAGAAAAAGAATAAATACAATATTTCATGCATGGTCTTAATTTGTAGGTCTATTTGATAAGTTTTCGTCTTATTGATAAACCCTTAACTTCAGTCCTGAAAACTATGTACACTTCTATAGTCGAGGGTCCACTGAACTCAGCTATTTTAAAATGTTAATAAAAATTAAAGTATGAATTATTAAATTTTTTTTCCGCCGAACTTTAAGAATGATCACGCAATTCACCTGGCCTGGAAACATATTATCTTAAAAAATATATGCAAAATACATAGTAAAAAAAGAATTGAAATCTTAAAAAATATTTTTCCTAGACTTTAAAACATCCTCTTTAGAATTCCTGAAACACAAACTTAAAACGTTTTTGTAAAAAATTCTGACAATGGTCGAATAAAATAAAATATATAAAATACAAAACACACTGGCGTAGAGCAAATCATATTTTTTGAACTTGCCATTTGATTAAAATTTGAATTTTGGCTATTTTCGTCATCGTCGCTGCACTTTTTAGCAATTAGCTATTACTCGATTCCCTGAATGACTTATTAAATTTTTCCCTCCACAAATTTGAATTAGAACTCAAAACCAAATTAGTAACACCAGGAATAAATATATCACAGACCCAAGCGTATGCTGATACTGACCTATGAGAGCAGCGAGCGGAACGCGTCCGTCACACTGCACTTACTTCGAAGGTACTAAGAAGTGGGAGGGAGCTGAGGTAACCGCGGCGTTTTTTACACGCGTTTAAAGATTGAGTATGGGTCCATTGAACCAACGACTGCAGTTAAGGGTTAGAAAACATTATTAAGATAAATAAATAATATTTTTATGTATCTAACGGCCTGTATATTATATGCCATTATATTTTTTGCAACAATGCCTTATTTAGAATTTCAATTTTTTAAAGTTAGATACATTTTGCTTCTGCCCCCCCCCTAGCGAAAATCCTGCGGGCGCCCATGGGTACGACACATGTCAAAGCTTCTTAAATGTACCGATTTCCAAATCATTATTTAATAAATTGACTTAATTTATTCAATTTTACTAAAAATAATCTTTAAAAATCACCAAATCATTCGTAAATATCGAAAAAACTTCTGTAAAATAATTTTTGTTTTCATTCAGCACACATTCAGCACATATTCAGCTGATTTTTGCACTGGTGTAACGAGAATCAACATTTTTTTTATTGTAGCCCGAAACGTTAACAGTATTGACCACATGTCAACGAAAATTAATGCAGACCAAAGAAGGTTTTCGATCGTTCAAAAATGTGTTTAGTATGTGTTAATTTAAGATTACCTTCTTCATGGATTTTAAGTGTGTATAAAATAAATATTTTTGAAAAGGGGCAACATTCTTCCGTAAAATTTTCAAAGTTGGTCAAAAAATAAATGAATAATTGAAACTCATTGAAGAAATAATTTAAAAAAATCAATATTATCGTTGTTTTATATTTCTTAAAATATTTGTTTTCTTGGATCTATTTTAGGAAAAAACTCATACAATATTTTTTCTGATTAGATATAAAAAAAAAGTTTTTCTCATGATAATTTTAACATAAAAATAAATTGGGAAAACCGGTACCAATGAATTTATATTTTTTTTTATAAAATTGATGCTTTGCTTGATAATTTTAAAAATCTACAAAAAAAAAGATAATACAATAAATACAATTTAGGGACCCTTAAAAATGTATTCCAAGACCTTGTCATGACCCCGTGACCCCCCCCCCCCTGTATACGCCGTTGGCAGCTACTGTGAATGGTGTTCGCTATCCTCAGATGATATGATAATCGAACTTTTTATGGCCCGAATTGGAAGATATGGATGTGGACGATATGTGGTTTCAACAGGACGGTACCACTTGCCACACAGCTAACTAAACAATGGCTCTTTGCGCGACAACTTCAATGGCCGTGTTAGCTCATGTGGCGGCGATTTCAATTGGCCGCCAAGATCATGTGATTTGACACCGTTGGACTTCTTTCTTTGGGGTTATTTGAAAGAAAAGGTGTACGTCGATAATCCAGCAACAATTCAAGAGCTAAGGGATGAGATAATTCGGCACATTGACGGCATAGAACCATAATTATGCCTCAGCGTCATCGAAAATTTGGACCATCGGATGGAGGTGTGCCGCTGAGCAGGTCGTGGCGGTCATTTGACCGATATTTTGTTCCATACATAATTGAACCATACCAATATTATCATAATAAAAAGAAATTACAGTAATTTCCAAAATAATTTGTGTTTTATTTAAAATCAACATCGGCCCTTAAAATTTAATCACCCTTAAGAATTGTCACCTGTCAATTTTTATTAAATAGGGCCCTGTTTGTGTCACTAGGTTAGGTTAGGTTAGGCTAAGGTGGCTGCCAGGAAAACTGCTGACACACCTAGGCCAGAATAGGCCCATTGTGATACCACATAAAGACTGCGAGGTGATCTTCGTTAATTAAACCAAGTGGAGCTTATAATGAAGCGATGGAGACTGTGAATGTCGATTTTATTTAAATCACTTGGATCGTCAAAGAAAAAACTTCCTAAGTGTATTTGCTTAGAAAAGAGCAGGACATGAGCAAAGAAGGTGAGGGATAGTTTCTTCCTCCTCTTCGTCCGTGCAGCTTCTGCAGAAATCATGTGAGAAAACGCCGAGTCTATTGGCCTATTTGCCTATGAGGCAGTGTCCAGTAATGACACCAATTGTGGAGCTAATGTGCAATCTACTTAGAGATAACAAACATCTCGAACGCTTCGGATCCAGTGTTGGCCAGATCTGTTTCGTCGCCAGACAAGTAGTGATACTTGTCCATCTGCTGTTTTGTTATCATCATGGAGTCATTGGTATTCCAATATTCACCTTGTTAGGTAATATTGGGGTAATAGTTCCCAGCCTGGCGAGCTCATCGGCTTTGCAGTTTCCCGGCATGCACCCAGAAAAGGTGAATGTTGAACTGTTCCGCCATCTCCATTAGAGACGATCGACAATTTCGGGCAGTTACGGAGTTTGTAGAAACAGCGCCTAGTGATTTAAGGGCAGCTTGGCTATCTGAGAAGATACGGATATTTAATGTAGATATTAAGTTTTCTTTGAGCCAAGATAAAACTTCTTTTATCGCCAGGTTTCAGCTTGGAACACGCTACAATGATCAGCGAGACGGAAGGAGAGACTAATGTTTAGTCGTTCTGAGTACACGTCACCACCCACCCCCTCTTCAGTTTTTGAGCCATCCGTGTAGAAATGAATTGCTTCTTCTCTCAAAAATTCCTCATCATCCCAAGTGGATCTTGTTGGAATTGTGACTTGGAAATTTTGGCCAAAAACCGGCTGAGGGATGGTGTAGTCGGAGTGTTTAGGGATTGATTCGAATTTGTTCAGAATAATGGTAGGGCCAATAGAGTTATTGGACCATTGAGAGATGGCTCTGAGACGAATAGTTGTGCTCACTGCCACTTGTTTAGTGTATATATCGAGGGGTGAAATGTTAAGCAGTATGTCTAAGGCAGCGGAAGGTGTCGAACGGAGATCTCCGCTGATACGCATGCAAGCTGATCTCTGCACTTTGCTTAGCTTATCTCGATAAGTTACCTTATCTAAAGTAGTCCACCATACTGCCACCCCATAGGTGAGTATTGGTCTGATGACCACTGTGTACAGCCAGTGGGTGATATGTGGGGACAAGCCCCATTTGGTTCCAATAGCCTTTTTATAGGGGAAAAGCGCCACTGCGGCTTTTCGGACTCTTTCTTGTATATTTGGCTTCCAGCTCAACTTTTTGTCTAAAATCAGACCTAGATATTTAGCTTCATCTGAAAAGTTGAGTAGGATACCATTTATTGATGGAGGGTCTATATTCGGAATTTTATATTTTCTTGTAAGGAGGACAGGTTCAGTTTTGTGGGGATTTACACCTAGTCCACATTTGTCTGTCCATTTAAGTAATTTGTTGAGAGCGGTTTGCATTAATTCTGTAATTATTTGAAGATGCTTTCCCGATATTGCAATGGCAACGTCATCAGCATATGCAATTACTTTGAAACCATCCGCTTCTAGATTAACTAATAGTTCATTGATTACGATGTTCCATAAGAGTGGGGATAGGACTCCACCTTGCGGTGTGCCTCTGTTGACAGATCTTCTAACAGAGAAGTCACCTAATGTTGAGTTGATTATTCTACTTCTCAACATGAGGCTGATTAACTCCCTAAGTGAGCTATCAACGTTCAAGTTCTTAAGCGCGGTGAAAATAGCAGTATTGCTGACGTTGTTGAAAGCACCTTCAATATCTAAGAAAGCAACCAGGGTATATTCTCTATGATGAAGGGAATATTCAATAGTACGTACCAAATTATGCAGGGCCGTTTCTACCGATTTCCCCTTGTGGTAAGCGTGTTGTGCCGGAGAAAAAAGATTAGGTTCTATGGCACTACGCAGAAGGATATCAATCAGTCGTTCTAAATTTTTGAGAAGGAATGATGATAGGCTGATAGGTCTGAAATCCTTCGGATTTACATGAGAGCTTTTACCCACTTTGGGTATGAATACAACTTTAACTTCTCTCCATAAAGATGGTACGTATGCTAAGTTCATACATGCTTTCAGAATTATCTCAAGGATAGGGATGATGATGTCTGAAGCCATTTGCAGTTCAACTGGTATTATAACGTCAGGTCCAGCTGATTTATATGGATCGAAGCTGTCGATTGCCCATTTGAGTTTCTCTCTAGTAATCAGACCTAGTTTATTTATTGTTATATTGTTAGACTCTATTGAGTCAGAACTGCGTATATTTTGGGAGCTACCTGGGAAGTGAGTATCTAATAGCAAGTCGAGTGATTTCTCACAAGAGTAAGTCCAAAAGCCGTTGATAGTTTTCAGGGCACTTGGCATTATGGGGTTTGACGAGAGGATTTTTCTTAATCTTGAAGCCTCTGAGGAATCTTCTATTTTGTTACAGAAGGTTCTCCAGGAGGTTCTTTTATTTTTCCTCAATTGTTTTTTATATATCCTAAAGGATTCTTTATATAAGTCCCAGTCGGAAATTTCTTTGGAATATTTAGCTCGGTTGAAAAGTTTCCTACATTCTGTTCTGAGCGGTTCCAGAACTGGGTTCCACCAGTGAGGCTTCTTCTTTCCTCTTATTTGAATAAGAGGACAGGATATGTCAATTGATTTGTTGAGAGCTAAAGTAAGATCATTGACTTTATTGTCAAGATTGTTTCTGCTTACGGGGATACTTAGAAGGTCAGGTTTAATTAATCTGCTAAGAGTATCTCTATATTTTACCCAGTTAGTTTTCCGATGATTCCGGAAAGCTATCTTTTTTGTAGTTTCATCGTTTAGATTGAATTGTATATACCTGTGATCAGAAAAAGAGTGCTCTTTTCTGATACTTTCCAATTCGTGATCTTTTGATGAATCGAGTCGGAGACAAGAGTAATGTCTAATACTTCCTGCCGGTTTCTGGTTATGAATGTTGGTTCATTACCGATGTTGCTTACAATGAGGTTAGTACTTAGGGAGAAAGCCAAGGTGGTCGTGGCTGAGGTACGCAGACGCAATCCAGTACGTACCTCTATCAGTCTGGAGTCTGACTGCGCTTACGTCTCTATCGCTGTAATCAGGGAGTAAATATACGTTAGTGTTACTTCTTACCAATATGCAGGATCTAGGGTCACCTTTATCCGATACATTCAGCAAGTCGTATCCAGAAGTCCTGAGTCCCTGAATGGTGGATTCGTAAATCCAGGGTTCCTGGATCAGGACGACATCTTCCACATTGCTATTGATGCGGAGAAGAAGGGAGGCCGACGCCTGTTTTGAGTGCTGGAGGTTAATCTGAAGTAATTGCAGCATCATCGCTACGATTCTTCAGATCAGCCTCCACCACGGTTTTGTCTAAATCCTCTTCGGATTCTGACTCAGAAGGTGACCGTAGGAGATCATCCTCACTGAGCAGATCAGTCTCCATGTCAGAGAAGCTGTCAACATTGGGAGCCTCAGGAGGCGGGTTAGGAGAGCATATCCTCGCGTTGGAAGTACCCGGTGCATCTACTTCCATTGCTGGCTGGTCGATACAGCGAGTATTTTCCTCCGCTGAAGATATGATCTGTGGCGGTAGAGGTGGAGGTGTTTCCTCATCTTTTTTGTAAACTTTCAGGATAGCGGTAGTCCATCCAAACCTAATGACACCTTGAGTCGACACTAGAGGAGCCAGAGATTCCTTATTGAGTACTATGATAGCAGATCTATAAGGACCAACTGGATCCTCTAGCTTGGCGACCTTCCAGTCGTGAGTAGGGAGAGATGGATTACCGTACCTGATCATCTTCAGAATGGTATCCTTGCAGGTTAGATTTGCTGGGATTCTGATGCGAGCTCTAGGTCTGCAAGGAATGTCCTCCTTTGCCACGACTTCAAGCTTAGTGCCAGGCCATAGCCCCTCTAATCTACTGACAGCAAGTTTATATAGATCGTATGATCTCTGTGCCAAGATTCAGCTATTTCAGCGAGTGAGATGAGATGACTCGCCGACTCATCTCACTTCACTCGCAAAAGTGATTCAGCTATTTAAGTGAAATGAGTAGGTTCGAATTTAGTTTCGAACATGAGACAAGGAATAAATATAAAAGAGCTAAATTCTACCTCCTTGTCACACTCGTTACGCAAAACGAAATGAAACAACAAATACAACAATGTAAACATTGGAATCTTTAATAATGGAGTTTGGAGTATCTTTTGTTTCAATTATTTTTTTTTTGTCATAATTAAAGTTTAATGTGAGTTTAACGCTTGAGAAATAAAAAGTTTAAAAGTGTTGAAAGTGAATAGAATATAAATTTATTTAATATATATATGTGCATAATATGATAATAAAATAAAATTAAAGAATCAATAAAAGGGTAGTTGTTTTTATCTTCGTTGTTGTTTTTTATTTCGTTTCCTATCCATGAATAGGAATTCTTGAGAAAAGCACATATACCTATCCAAAACTAGAAATTTACCAACACATACACGAAGTCACTGCGGAAATATCTGGCTAGTAATCTGACATTTAATTTCACTCGCTCACTCACTCCCTTTTGCTAACTGAATCGATTTTCGACGAAAAGTGACTCATCTCACTCACTCCCTGCGGCTTCGAATTAGCTGAATCTCGGCACTGGTCATCAAAGGCGACGAGCTTGGCCCGACCCTGGTGCCACCCTGCATCCTCAAACACAACAGGCTCACCCAGGTTCTCCATTACAAGAGTCCAGTAGGACTCCTGTAGTTTGTTTGAGACCATCGTCCATTGATCAGAAGAGATCATACCATCCACATTGCTTCTGTCGATAACAACTGCAATAGTCTTATCCTTTAGCACGTCACTAAAGGATAAGTCTTTTTTGGTGTAGGAGGTGCTATGCACCTTTGGTTTTTTGGGGTCCGGAGTGGCTCCCTCTACAGACCGTTGTCGCTTTGACGTGAAGCCTTTGCTGGTCGTTGGTTTAGGATTGCTTCGAGTCTAGATCGGTCAATGGGATGTTTCCAATGACTTTCACTATTCTCTCTGGGGCCCGACTCTCGCCGCGTGAGGCATTTTTGTTTCTCTCGCTGGTGGAAGATGAGCTGTATGTCACAGGTCTGCCATCAGGGAGGGAACCCTCCACCGTGTTCGGACGGGGTCTGCTCTGACCAGAGGTGATATCGCATGTCGCAGATATTTTACTTGCCAGAACAGCCCCCTCCGAACCCGTGAGAGGTCTTTTTGAAGGAGTGGTAATACAGCCAAGCGTCATGGCAATACTCCCACGGTTTTGTATATGGTGTTTTTTCTACCGTACTCGTTGGGAGTTGACCACCGCCAGCAGAAGAGAGGCTGACAGTCGCAGTCTCACCACTACTAACGCTAGGCAAACCCACCGAGTACGGATTGTGTGTTGTACTAGCAGGAGGTACACCTCCTTTTTTACTAGTACTAGCGTCTAGATTGTGAGTCGTTCCATCATTCCCGGGAGTGCCTGGGATGATGGTCGGCTCAACAGTCCTACCGCTCTTTGCTTATGGATTTTTCTATTATCGCTGGCGACTTATCCTCACCTGAGGCCAAGCCCTCGCCGGCAGTCACGACACCTGCCGACTTTTGAACGTATATCCCCGTTAGTTTTTGTTCTTTGCTCGTACTTTTATCCATATTTATTTTTCAAGTTTTCCAACATTGAGGTTTGTTTGAGTTATGTTGGTTGTGTGGCTCTACAGCTGGATTGCTGGAGAACCCCACGTAAGCACCCCCACCACGACAAGGTCAACTCATAGGAGTTGATTGTGTCACTAACTCAGCTTGGAAATGTTGACCTCGATCACAGTACCCTTGGTCATGACACCAAGTCGTGTTTTTGACTCCAATGATGGTTAGGTGGAATGTTGCCTTCAGTTCAGGAATACTTCAACGTGAGACCGGGCTTGAAATTTTGATATATTAAGATCCCAATTACCAGTCTTTTCCTTCCTCTTCTGTTTGATAATCTTTGGGAGTACTTTTGGTGCTGGACCCATCTTCATTCTTTTTTTTGCTTTTTGACCTTCTTCTATGTATTTATGCGCCTTGTTTTTCTTTTCAATTTGGATTTTAGTATAAAATGAAACACCTTCAGCCTTATTCATAAACGCATCATAGCAAGTGTATAGCGCTATCCACTCGTTATAATGCCTCTGAACGCGAAAACCTTATTCATAAAACTTATACAACGTCATATAGGCTCATATTAAGCTAAAAGCGTTTGGAGGTTGAATAGTGGCAACATAAGGATATATAAGTATCGAAATGTCACTAATATACTCACAATAGTGAAATATTCAGATATGTATACCTACCTATACACACATGCATAACCTATTCTTCCCAATAAAAACTGCGAGCGAAAAGAATAATGAAATAAAACAACAAAACAGTTTTTTATCTCAAACATTTTTATTTAATTTATGCACATATGCATACCTACTATAAACAATAACAACGAAAACTGTATTATATAAAAAAAAACAAACTAAAAAGAATCTAACCGGAATGGAGCTGTGGCAGCCGCCGACGTCGCAGCAGGAAAAATGGGGAATGATTTCTTTTTCCTTTCAATAAAATAAAATATTCACTGAGTAAACGAAATATTAAATAGCTTAGTTTTATTGAAATACTAATTAATTATTACTATAAAGGACACAAGAAAACTTCAAAATTATAATTATTAACACTGAAATTGAAAAGACCCGAACTGGCAGTATTATTCTTTTATTTATTTTTCACAAACAGCTGATATTTGCTTAGAGATATGCAAGTAAAATGTAACATATTTTCCCTTTTTGGTACTTTATTTGACACAAGCGTTGTATAACTATAATGGGTAGGAAAATATTTTCAGCCTTATTCATAAACGCATCATAGCTTGTGCATAGTGCTATGTACTCGTTATAATGCATCTGAACGCAAAAACCTTATTCATAAAACTTATGCAACGTTACATAGACTCATTATAAGCTAAACGAGTTAGGAGGTTGAATAGTGGCAACATAAGGATATTTTAGTATCAAAATGTCACTAGCACACACAAAAGTGAAATATTTTGATATGCGCACATATACATATCTATACCTATTCTTCCCAATAAAAAATGTGAGCAAAGAAATAATGAAATAAAACAACAAAACAGATTATTTTCTCAAAAAAACTAATTTTCTTTTATTTATGCACATATGTAAATGCGTATCTACTATAAACAATAAATAACACAATGAAAATAGAATAGAAAAACAAAAATAGAGAAACTAAAAACAATCCAACCGGTGGCGGCAGCGCAGCAGGAAAACTGGGGGTTGTTTTGTTTTTTTTTTTTAATAAAAATTTACTGAGAGTAAATGGAATGGAATCGCTATGAGTTTTTATCGAAACTTTTATTTATTTTTGCTAAAAATGAGTAATGACACAAGAGAACTACAAAATTATAATATTATAGACACAGAAATTGAAAAGACCGAACTGGAAGCATTTTTCTTTTTTTGATTTTTCACAAACAGCTGATGTTTGTTTATGTGAAGTTGAAGTAAAACGTAATAGATCTCCTCTTTGTGGTACTTTATTTGACACAAGCGTTGCATAACTAAAATGGATGGGGAAATTTTTTATGAATAAGGATTTATGTAACGTTACATAGTGGCTACATAAATCCTTATGCAGTGCATAACTATTCATCTGTTTAGCGCATTCTAATGAATAAGGCTGTTTATGAATAAGAATTGGTGTAACACTGAATAGTGGCTATATACCTAATTCCTTATTCAGTGTATAACTATTCATCTGTTTAGTGGAATCTAATGAATAAGGCTGCTTATCTTTAGTCGGTATTTTGAAATTTAAAATTCTCAAAACTTAAATTCATTATACAGAATTCACAATTTAGCAAAAATTATTTATTTTTATATTCTTTGTAGAGTGAATATTTTTACATAATATTGCATTTAAGTACCTTCTCGTGCTTGAATTTTCTTTAAATACACCCTATAATGACCACACGCACATAGCTAGTAAAAATAATCACAACAAAAACATAAATGTTAAAAAAGGAGCCAAGTTCTTATGTGGACAAGAAACCTGTGCGTAAAAAGTCAGCCAAAAAAAGTAATGAGATCTAAAATATATGCCAAGTTTTAAGTTCATGAAGTTTAATATCAAATATCTTAAGTAGAGTAATATCGAAACAATTCCAAATCATGACAGAAATTTGGTAATTAATGATTACTGATTAAAATTTGGTGGGTTCCCAGCCAAGTGGGTGCCCAGCCAAGTTCGTGGCACTACACCCTTTGTACAGGAACAAACTCAGGCGATTTTCAACCCCCCTCTAACTTCAGTACCAATAAAGTCAGAAACTTCAAATTCGGAGTATTTGCTGAACTGATCAAACACAGGTGGCTTACCAAATTTCAACTCTTTAGCATTAGTAGTTCCAAAGATATAGGACTTCAAAAATCGCAAAAACCGTAACTGACTGACTCACTGACTCACTGACAGATCATCAAAATTATGGAGCACTTCCCGACATCGTAGAAACTTGAAATTTCGGGCAACGGTAGGCCTTGTGGTACATACAAAGGAAAAAATCGAAAATCTGCAATTTTCTATTCAGGGGGCGTGGCATCCACCCATTTTCTTAAATGTTCTATAAATTATATGGAGCCTTTTCGATCGTTGTAGAACAATGAAAATTGGTAAGTTGGTAGGGTTTGAGGTACTTAGAAAGAAAAAAATTGAAAAATTAGAATTTCCATACAGGGGGCGTGGCATCCACCCACATTCTTAAAAATTCTTATAAATTATATGGAGCACTCCCGATTGTTGTAGAACGATGAAAATTGGTAGGTCGGTAGGGCTTAAGGTACTTAGAAAGAAAAAAATTGAAAAATTGGAATTTTGCATTCAGGGGGCGTGGTATCCACCCACATTCTTAAAAATTCTTATAAATTATATGGACCACTTCCGATTGTTGTAGAACGATGAAAATTGGTAGGTCGGTAGGCCTTGAAGTACTTAGAAGAAAAAAAATCGAAAAATTGGAAGTTTCAGTTCAGGGGGCGTGGCATCCACCCACATTCTTAAAAATTCTTATAAATTATATGAAGCACTTCCGATTGTTGTAGAACGATGAAAATTGGTAGGTCGGTATGCCTTGAAGTACTTAGAAGAAAAAAATCGAAAAATTGGGAGTTTCAGTTCAGGGGGGGCGTGACATCGACCCACATTCTTAAAAATTCTTATAAACTGTATGAAGCACTTCCGATTGTTGTAGAACGATGAAGATTGGTAGGTCGGTAGGACTTAAAGTGCTTAGAAAGAAAAAATTGAAAATTGAAATTTTGCATTCAGGGGGCGTGGCATCCACCCACATTCTTAAAAATTCTTATAATTATAAGGAGCACTTCCGATTGTTGTAGAACGATGAAAATTGGTAGGTCGCACTATGGAGTAAATGCATGCAAAAACGAGACAAAAGTCGATTTTTAAAATTGCAACGTTGAGAAGTTAAATTTTAACCAAACAGTAGAGAAATATCCACAGATTAAGAAACCGTTTATTTTTTTTATCTCCTCCAACTTATTTGGCCACAGCGTAGGCTCAAAGTCATTGAAAACGAGAGCATAGTTTTGTTGGCACCATCGACAAAAAAAAGTTGTAGTTTCAATTAATTATTTATTTACTATTTCGCAAGTTTTGATTAAATTTTTAACATGAGTAATTCAGATGCAGGTGTGTTGTAATATATTCATTATATTTTTTATTAAAAAGTTGTGTGTTAATATTTTTTCTGATTTAATTAAAAAAATGCCTATAAAATGTATTTTTCTGTTTTTTGTACTTTCTTTCTTAATCGTTTTGTTATTACTTTCCGTTAAATTCCGTTGATTTGTTTGGGTAAAATGATAAAGTGAATCATAGAGCTGCAGTAGTTGCAAAAGAAATTGGGTGCAACCGTTTGCAACCTTAGTTGTGATTTGTGTTAGAAAACGTGGTGTCTTATGCATTTTTAAGCTTTTTCTTTAAAAAAAAATTTTAAATAAATTTTAAATAAATTTTTTTTTTCTTAAAGAATTTTAATATAATTGAAGGATCATCCGGTTTAACAGTTTTTACCAAAAAACGTTTATATGAGGAGATCAAAACGTGTTCTGAAGTTGGATTTGAAGCTAAGTTGGATTTCTTAGAAAAATATTTACTAGACAAGGCTTGTCGTGAGGAGAGTCAACTCGAAGAATTTAAAATTAAAATATGGCGTTTAAGGTTTGAATATGAATTAAAATAATGAAATGTATTTTGCTTTACTGGAAGGCTTATTTATAGATTTGAATTTAAGAGCAGATGGCTTCGTTCTAAAAGAGTTGAAAATCGTTTTTTACAAAGAAATGAAACTTGGCTAAAGGGAAGCTTTGAAGTTCCAAATAAATCAGGCCTGGTCGGCCCTCAAAATCGTTTGATGATCTTTGCCCTCGCAGTAAATGCAGACGAACTGAAGTACTTCGAAGATAATAATAGTTCTGAAGAAGAGAGCGAGTCTTGCTCAGAGTCTCTCTCGGAATAGAAATTTATTTTGAAAACAAATCTCAAAATTGACAAATAAACGTTATTTCTAATTAAAAAACATGTTTTTTACTTAAATATAAGATGAAAAGCATTTTATACATCATAATATATCGTTTCAGGTCGATATCTACCCAGTGAAGCCAAAAAATAATTTTGTCTCGTTTTTTCATGCATTTACTCCATAGTGGGTCGGTAAGACTTGAAGTACTTAGAAAGAAAAAATCAAAAATTTGGAATTGTCCATTCAGGGGGGGGGGGGGGGTTGCCATCCACACACTTTATCAGAATTGCTATTATTTGTATGGAGCACTTTCGGTTGTCGTAGAATTATGAAAGTTTGTAGAGCGGTAGGGCTTGACTTTCACCTGGCAAAATAAATCCTTGCAAAAAGGAGTGAAATCACAACAAAAACATAAATGTTAAGAAAGGAGCCAAGTTCTTATGTGTACAAGAAACCTGTGCGTAAAAAGTCAGCCAAAAAAAGTAATGAGATCTAAAACAGGCGCGGATACAGGGGGAGGGCAATGGGTGCAATTGCCCCCCCCTGGGCAAGAACGAACGAAGCATAATATATGAATTTAATAAAATGTGATCAAAAACAGGTTATTTCGTTAAAAGTTTGTAAATTTTTTTCTTGGCAGCGCCGCGTTGCAGCAATGAGTGGTTGTGCGTTGGCCGCTGGCTGACTAGGTTCAGTAAAGAAAAGTTCCACTTTGCACAAATAGCCTTCAGATCGACTGAGTGGAAAGCTTAAAGTGCCTCTACACTATCCCACAAAGTATTAACACATGTCAGAATAAAGTGGGAAGAAATTTCATACGACTGCCAAATTTGTGTGATGTAACTGACTTTCATATTTTCCTTCCACACTTGCATCAAAAATCAGTTTCACCATAACCTCAAACGCCCAAGTGGGATAGAAAGTGTGATGGTTTTAGAACCGATCCTAAATATTTGCATGTATTAACACATGTCACGTGTCGGATGCGCTGTCAAGTTGTGTGTGATGAAATTTCATATTTTGTTCCCACACTTTTATACATGATTTCTTCATACTTTTTTGACATGTGTTAATACTCAGTGGGATAGTGTGGAATGGCTATTATAACTTCGGTTTCGAATTAAGATCTTTAAAGTTTAGGCCTTAAAATAATAGATAAATGTCAGGCTACATTACTGTATAACATTTTATGAGAAAAGTCAATTTATTTCATACTAGGGAGTAGATTGAATCCCAAATCGATTTAATTTTTACTTTTCAAGATGCTGTGAATGAAAAATTTCACAATTTGAAAAATTATGTTTTCAAAAATTATTTCTCACCACCAACCCTACTCTACAAATTTGTAAGTGGTTTCTTATAGTTGAATGTATCGCGGGAAGCGGCAGGGGCACTTATCTAAATTTTCAACCTTATAGCCGATTTTAATTTAAAAAAAATTAAATCTTTACAATACGTCGATTTAATTTAGCTTCAAATTTTTTTAAACTATGCTTCAAATACTCGAATCTACAGGATAAAGATATCTTTATCAAAGTTAAAATAATAAACTACATTTGTGTATATAAAAGTTATTGAGAAATACCAAAAAAAGTGAGTTCTTTTGTGATAAACATTTAAATGTGCGTTTCCATTGAGGAAGGACTTTCACTAGAAAACTCTGGAGAGCGGCTCGAGGCGACTCTTTTCCCCTCTGGTGCGCTTATTTCATGACTGTGTTTGTGTCCACTTTCGAGTTTTACTCCTGAGAACTTGTTCAGAGCCACTCGCCGCCTATTTACTCTGAAATGGATACGAACCTTAAGAGTATGCACATGTGCTTCGAGCTTGGCGCTGTACGCAGCGATGCGTGCAGACGTGCTGCACATCTGTTTTAGCCATAACATACGTTTTTGATGTATGTATGCAAGTATTCGTGAGGATTTTGTCACTTTCGTGGATGCGATATGGGAACTTTCGTATTCCATATCATTAAACTGGCCTAGAGTACGAATCCAACGAAGAAGATTGGAGAGAAACCAGGAAATGACTACAGCAGTCACTGCCGAAGAGAAAATGGATGGAACTTTTACACCTCCTTCAATTTTCTTGCAAACGTATTTAACGTTTATGAACACGTTCTCCGGCTTCTAAATATTTTTGTTGCCAAATCGATTTTTTTACTGCAGAATTGCACCACACATGATGTTTTTGAACATCGAACCCAATGCTTATGCAGTAAAACTTGTATTTGCCTTTTTGAACAGAAGACTTTTGCATGTTTGAGAACATTCTGCAAAATGCATTTTTGACGCTGATGACGCTCCTGAAAACGAACTTTTACTGGTAAGGTCAGGTTAGGTTATCCCAGCTTAAGTATAGGCTGGAAGTTTCACTCGAACTCGAACGTCATATGTCTGAATAGGAAAGGAACATACCACTGTATGCCATTATGTTTTCCGCGCATAATTGTGGAGTTACGCCGATCCAGAGGGAACTCAAAAACTCTGTAAGGACACCATGTTATAGCTATATACTGCAAAACTTCATTTCACCAAGTTCAAAGTACCCGCTGTTCGAGACACTGTGGCAGTTATAAAAGAGTTAATTGTGTTCTTCATATTTCAAACTAATCAATTCACATTGCTTTCTTTGACCGAGCGTGTAGTGTAAAGCGGTATGAAGTGTACTCAAATTTTCTATTGACCTCATCAAGATTTTGGAAACTCACGAAAATTGCCCCCCCTGAACGAAATCCTGGATCCGCGCCTGATCTAAAATATATGCCAAGTTTTAAGTTCATGAAGTTTAATATCAAATATCTTAAGCAGAGTAATATCGAAACAATTCCAAATCATGACAGAAATTTGGTAATTAATGATTACTGATTAAAATTTGGTGTATTTACTTGGCAAGTTTTCTCTTAAATACTTACTTAATCACAAATTTAAAATGTATGAAAACTTGACCAGTGAACCCACCAAATTTTAATCAGTAATCATTAATTACCAAATTTCTGTCATGATTTGAAATTGTTTCGATATTACTCTACTTAAGATATTTGATATTAAACTTCATGAATTTAAAACTTTGCATATATTTTAGATCTCATTACTTTTTTTGGCTGACTTTTTACGCACAGGTTTCTTGTACACATAAGAACTTGGCTCCTTTCTTAACATTTATGTTTTTGTTGTGATTAACTTCACGGGAACTATCTTCACATGGGAATTTACTTCACCACTTGTGGGAATTAATTTCAACTTTTTTTTTGTGAAGTAATTTCCCCCTTAAGGTGGGAAATTATTTCATCCGAAAATTGTGTGAAGTTATTTCCACCAAAATGTAATGTGGTTTTCCTTTTGACCAAAAAAATCGATTTTTTTGATCTCTATTTGATCCCTGTCAGGTTTTCGCTTTCCTTTTGACCAAAAAAAATCGATTTCTGTGTGTCAGGGATCAATCTCTGCAATCCCTGTTTTAAGAGAGATTCACACGCACTTACACACACACAAAGAAAAGTGACAATTATCGAATTGTCATTTCATTTAAATTTGAGTTTTCATCTCATTCGGATTTGTTTTGTTTTCGAAATTTTTGTTAAATAAAAACATTATTAAATTAATTAATATTAATTCAAAGATATTTCGGTTATAAGTGAACCTATGTTGTATTTTTCCCCACCATTCGGTTGAGTATTCTTGTGCAACCGGTTGCATTTCCGTACGAAGAAAAATATTGAAATCCTCCCATCAAATAGTAATGTATAATGAATGTGCTCGCTTTTGGAGCTGCCTTTTGCATCTACTGCCATGGCGTTTTGGCCAAGGACTTCGAGCTCCAACTTCATGACATGTGAGTTTTGCATTGAGGAACGTACCAGGACCAGGCGATGTGTTATAAACAAAAATGTTCCTGGGAATTTGGCAAGCGTGCCGTCTAGAGTACCACGCTCAACACCACCTATTTTCAATGCGGAAGTATAGTCGGATAAGGGAGGGTCGTCTACCAGAAACCAAATACCTAATTAACATGTCAAAAAACATCGACGCCATGGAATTGCATCAAAATTCAAAACGACCACAGAAACTTGATTTTTTTTATTAAAATGTTTGAAATTAATTTATAGTGATAGCATATCAAACAAATAAAATACCCACTGTTAATCAAAAAAATCCTTAAATTGTATTCCATTTTTGATCGTGCTGTCAGAAAGAAATTTAACTGCAGGAGGACACTGAGGTGGTCATATGAAAGCAAAGTAATTGGGAATTATATGACGCACCCATAATTGCAATTTATTACTTTTCAATTCGTTCACTTTTGCTTTTAAGTGACAAGTAGTGTGCAATGTGCACAGTACACATATTGAAGGTAATATCATTAGCGTTTTCATTTTTGTTCAGTTCTGCGCATCCATCAAAATCAGTGGAAAATGGCGAGTCCCGTGACCCCCACTCGTTAAACATAACAATTTGTTGTGTGTTATGTGTTCATTTGTTACTTATTTACTAGCAAATACAATTATTTCAAGCTTTTTAGTGTTCATTAATATTATTTTATCATGCAAACAACATTCCTTCCTGGTTTTTAGTGTTATTTAAATTATCCTTTTGTGTTTGTTTTCTTCGTTGTTGTTGTAATACAGCGGACGAGGTCACGTAAGGCTGCCATCTTGAATTTCTTTGACAGTTCTCATTTCGGACAACATGCGCAAGATAATACCATATATATGTGTACTGTGTGCAATGTGCGCATTCATCGTAAGTGACTGCAATTTGGTGAACGAGGAATAAAAAAACAGACATAAATTATAAAATTTAATTCTCTTACAAAATACCTACTCATCGGAATTTCCCTACCCATCTATCACTGCTTCCATCAAAAAAAATGAAGCCAATTTGACATGCCACATTATACTATCACAAAAAAAAATCAATCCCAATGTGTGTTCTATTTGCCACGAAAAATTAGCAATTACGGATCAAAATCCCTAGTGGCAAAAGGAAAACGACATAAAATTGTGTTTCCTTAAATCCCGACTCTTTAAATGCAAAAGAAACTTGCATACACCCAGCCTCGCACCTACCCCAAATCCTATAATGGGCCCAAGCAGGGGGGTTGCAGGGGGGCAGCATGCCCCCCCATACATACCTCACTGTTTATTCGCTGTAATGCTTGCTGCTAGCATACATACAGTGCATAAATACAGTGCTAGCTGGAAGCATTACGGCGAATAAAGAGTGTCGTATGTATGGGTGGGCATGCTGCCGCCCCTGCTTGGGCCCATTATAGGATTTGGGGTAGGTGCAAGGCTGGGTGTATGCAAAGTTTCTTTGGCATTTAAAGAATCTGGATTTAAGGAAACGCACATTAAAGTTAAATTAATTCCCACAAAAAAGTGAAATTATTACTCACTTTCAGTGGGAAGTAATTTCAATTCAAAAAAGTGAAATTAATTCCCACTAGTGGTGAAGTTAATTCCCATGTGAAGGTAGTTCCCGTGAAGTTAATTCCCTGCACCCTCTGGGACGTGGTTAAAGGCCGATGACTTAAACTAAGTCCTTAAAGCCAAAGCGAAGCACGTGGGCGATAGTATGATGATTTGGACATGTTTCTCTGCCCTCTTTATAAAATTGAAGAAACAATGCACCGCTTCAAATATAAAGTTAAAGTCAAAAACAAAGTTATTTCCGTATGCCGAGTGCGAAATGTTGGTAAAAAAGTGGATCACAGATAACGGGATTCATTCCCAGACATTGCTCCAAAGCAAAATTGAGCTTCTGAATAGCAATGTGCTTTAGTTATTAAAAATAAGGAATATTACCCCAAATATTAAAAAGTTGCATAAATTTTGCACAGTCAAATTAATTGAATCTTTATTTATTTTCTTTTTAAAAATGTTGAAGAATTATTATTTTTGTAAACAGTTTGGAAGTACCTACATATGTTACACTAACCTTACAGCATAGCACCACGTAAATTGCGTACATCCAATATTAAGATCAAATGTTTATGTTGAACTGTTGAGATGAAATAGTGCTTTTGTTTTGCACAATTCTGTAAGCAACATTTTCTTGGTCATTCCATGCAAATTATTCCTTCAAGCGTATAACAACGCATACAAAACCACCTAGTTAAAACATTTCTTTTTGTATGTAAAAAGTAAAGTTTACAATATAACTCCCATTTACAGGTCACCTTATCCAGATGAAACAAAAGTAAGCCGTCTTTGTGCATTCAAATACAAAAATAAAGGACTTCTCATCCAAAATTACACACACACATATATACGAACAAATTTTAAAAACCATGGAAATACTTTTTCAGTTTGTCCAATTCCGAATAAGCAGCACGCACAATAAAGAAAAAAAGTTCCTGTTACATCGACTAAGTAAAAGAACCTTAAATACTACACAAACGGTAAGTCATTTATCCTATTTTTTTAATTTTTAGTCTTTAACTTGTGACATTTTCGATTATTCACCCTGAAGTCTTCTGAAGGCTTCTGCTGATGGCCAATCGAAAAAGCCATAATTCTAGGTTCTTAATTGTCTTTTACAACTAACGAAAAGCGTATAATAGGGTCATCCAACAAGAGGTGCCATTTCGAGATTCGAACCATTTTTGAACTGTAATTGGAATGACTTGAAAACCTTAAACTAGGATACTATTACATATTTAAATACACACTTGTACTCAACGCCAAATGGGTTCTGGAAATGAATAAACAATACCCAAGTTCTGTAGCTCTTACATGGTTGAAATTCGTCGCAAAAAGATGGAAATTGAAGCTATAGAAGAAGAAGTAAAGGAAGTGGGGTATATCCAGGACCGTAGCTAGAGTCAAATTTAAGGTAGGGCAGCGATGAAAACAAGTAGGGCAGAATTTAAAAAAATTAACATATGACTGGATCGCAAATGTGTTTCCCTTTCGAGATGAAGTGCAAAATATATTTTAATTTCTCCTCCAGGAAACCACATAAAAATGCTCTGTACCAAATTTGAACCAATAAACACTATCAGAATCTAGCGTCTAGCTTGATGTGCAGCGGACACATAGACGCACAGACGTACAGACGCAAATACTGGTGCACTGTGGTTCAGGGGTGGACAAAAATCATTTTCTCGACTCAATTTTTTTGACAGTGCAGTTTAAACAAGTAATAGATGAATCAGGATTTTCTAATGAAATCAGTTTCTGAATATAAAATTCCAGATAAGTGAAATTTCAGTAATTTTGAAGCAGAAAATGAGCATATGTACTTCAAAGATGATAATTTTTATTATTAAATTAAATTTTATAAAAAAAAATGTGATAATCGGGAGTTTTTTAAATCGGTCCCTTTTTTAAATCAGATAAAAATCTGCTAAGAAAAAGTTAATATTTCCTTGTTCCTTGTTCCCCGGTCACACATATTTTACGCTGAACCATCATGTATAGAATACAATCAAAACTAGCTGCTAATATCTGCGAACCTTCAAAAACGCCAATTTTGTCTCAAGACCCCCGAAAATAAAAAAAATCCAATGACATTTTTGTATGGGATTTCAAATCCTTGTCCCAAATTATGGGCAAACCAATATGAATGCTATTTGTGGAGCTAGATCTTTGCATTTAGTACTACTTTTAATCCACATTCCTAAAAACAATTTTAAGGGGCCGTAAAATATACACTTTATGACTTCCTTAACGCCTTTGACTATCGTTTACAAAATAGAGTGTTAATATAACCCCTAGAAAGTGGGAGTGGTAAAAACTTATGACCTAATTTTTAAAAAAGACATTTTCTACACATTCTATTCTAGGTAGCTATCTCTCAAATAGCAGAAGCAGACTCACAGAGAAACGTGGCTACAATTAAAATATCTAGCTGCAGTGAAGGATGGAAACGATTTGTTAGCGCCCTATGCCCCAATCGGGGTTACAGGACTAAATGATGATCTCTCTAATATTTTTTTTAGGAAACGATGAATTTGTGGACAGGACAAATAATTAGCATCATGTTGTCTTGTTAACCTGTTATTAGGGCAATTCATTTTGTTTTCATACAAATTAGTCAAAAAATTACATTTGAGTTTAAAAAAAAACCAAAAAAGTGGGCTTGGAAAAAAGTTGTGTATTGAAAAACTATTACAAATTACATCATCCACAACTTTTCTAAAGAGCACACCCCTCGTTTATATAAACTTGCAACGATTAGATGACCTTTTTGTCTTATGATGCTTTATGATATTCTCTATCACACCTGCAAATTTCATCTGAATCGGTTGACTGCTTCAGATTTTATAGATTTAAAACCGCCTCTCGACACAACTTGAACCACGGTGGACGTTATGGAAAATTTTTTTGTTTAATCCATCATCGTAATAGGTATAAGATTCAATTTAAAGCTAGAGATTTTTTTGGACATGAAATAAATATATGAGCCATTGCCTTCAAATTATTTTTTTTGTAATTAAAGAAAATTAGGAAAATTCTACTGGTGGTTGATGGTATTTTCAAGGAAGGGCATTGGTATTTAAAGGTAGGGCATTGCCTCACAATGCCATGCCGTAGCTACGGCCTTGGGTATATCACATATACAGTGTACGTGAGTGAAGCCGCAAGAATTGAAAAAAAAAAAAAAAAAATTGAGATTCATCTGTCATTTTGCCGAACTGAAGGGATGTGTTTTGATATTTCAATTTGTTAAACAAGTGAAAAAGTTTATTAAACTTAATAAAAAAGTGAAATAAGGGTTAGAATACTGTCAATAATTTATTTACAAAAATATAAAACAGCATGTGGTAGCTACGTTAAATCCTCTAAAAACGCCTATACTAAGGAGTATACAAACATTTTATTTTACAAGTTAGTTTTGTCCGATATTTTCATATAAAGTAACGTGAAGTGATGTTATTTAGGTAAATAAAATATCTTCGAATACTTTAAAATTAATACTTTATCGCAATTTGCTATAAAAATAGCAAATTTGTTGAAAACAAAAATATACTTTAATCCAGTGATTTCGCTGAGACTCACCTGTCAAATGAGAAATTTTCGCACAGGGTCGATTTAGTTTTTGTTGATGATGGCAAGGCGCTCAAATCCGTTTAGCGCCCGTAGTGCAGTTATTTTTTAACGCTTTAAATAAAATATGTTTATAGGCCCTTCTGCTATTACCCCTATTTATCTTGTTGGATTTGTATTTTCGTCAAGAAGTGTTTATTTCGGTTTAAAAGTACGCTACCATAAAAAACATCACTTTATTAAGTAGAATATGAGAGAAAACTTACCTGTGAAAAGAAGAATTTGTGCACCGTGTTATAGGCGTTTTTATATGATTTAATGCAGCACCACATGTTTTTTATATATTTCTTATTAATAAAGTTTTTTAAAGTATTCACTACCTGTATTAACTTTTATTTCACTTTTTTATTCAGTTCAGTAGACTTTTTCACTACTTTTATGATGTAAAATCTCTGTACACTTTCTACAGCTCGGCAAAATGACAGAAGCATCTCAATGGTTTTTTCTTTTTTTTTTTATCTGGCTTCCTTTGGGCGCCCCACTATTCAGCCGTGTAACTGCACTACATTTGTGTTTGTGTAACTCAAACTTTTTTGAAAAATGCTTCACTGCTTCCACGATATGCCAGTTCCTTTACTTCTTCTTCTTTGATTGAAACCAACATTTATGGGTTTCAAAGTTTCTCAAATAATTTTACCGATGCGAGAGTTACAGAACATGGGCACGGGATTGTGATTTTAGCTGCGTTTTTTTGTATGTCCATATGGAGTTTGGCGAAAAAAAACGACATCGGGACATTTGAGCATTTGCCCTGGTCTGCCATTTTGTTCTGAAGAATCTTACCAACAAACATTCGACATGTCTATACAAATTATCGATAACACAATGACAATTGTAGTCTGGCAATACCGTTTTTATCGGGACAAAAGTTAACTCCAGTTAATTATCTGGACTTAGCTAACTCTATATGGACATAGTTGTTATTGTATTTCACATGTAAATTGTTTTGCTTTGTTGTCGTTTTTTTTCACACAATTTTATTTGGGCATGCAAAAAAACAGCTTTTGTAAACACAAATATTTTAAGTGATAGGGCTTGTTTTCGTTTATCTGAGCTGAGTACGTAGATAAAAACTTTCACATCTGGGGGCTTTTAACATCCGAGAGATATACAGGGTGTCCCGCACCTGAGTGGAAGGATCTTAGGGTGTGGTTCCTGGGTATATTCTAAGAAAAAAATTGTATGGGGGGAAAGTTGTATCTCCCCTCCCTGAGGCAGGGGGGGGGGCAGTTTCTGAAAAATTGACTTAAAATGCCAAAAAAACATTAAAAATCAACGAAAATACATCTAATAATGTGCTATATTTTTTTTGAAAGTTAATACTCCATTCTTGCACTTGGTTTTTAAATCAAGTTGTTTAAGCGAATAGTTTTTGAGAAATTAAATTTCAAAGTCAAATTTGTTCAAAAAAATTGTGATTTTTTTTCTTAAGTCGATATTTTTCAAAATTTTACGTAATTAAGTACTATTTTTGTGTTCAATATTCATTGCCCACATTATTTTGTAACCCATTACCGAAAACTAAATGTAAAAATCTTTCTTAGTTTTTGAGAAATTAAGAAAAAACAAAAGGTACTTTTCCCAAAAGAGCCCGAAAAAATTAATTTATTCATGAATTATCCAAAATTTAACCCTTGTTTCGGGATTTTTTGGTAAAAGTACCTTTCGTTTTTTCTTAATTTCTCAAAAACTAAGAGAGATTTTTACATTTGGTTTTCGGTAATGAACTAAAAATAAATGAGCGCAATGAATATTGAACACAAAAATAGCACTTAATGACGTAAAATTTTGAAAAATATCGACTTAAGAAAAAAAATCTCAATTTTTTTAAACAAGTTTGACTTTGAAATTTAATTTCTCAAAAACTATTCGCTTAAACAACTTGATTTAAAAAGCAAATGCAAGAATGGAGTATTAGCTTTCAAAAAAATTATAACATATTATTAGATGTGTTTTCGTTGATTTTAAATGTTTTTTTTTTGGCATTTTAAGTCAATTTTTCAGAAACTGCCCCCCTGCCTCAGGGAGGGGAGATACAACTTTCCCCCCATACAATTTTTTTCTTAGAATATACCCAGGAACCCAACCCTAAAATACTTCCACTCAGGTGCGGGACACCCTGTATATAGTAGAACAGAGTTGTAAAAGATTGCAATCTTTGCGAATGCAGTCTTTAAACAATCTCTCATTGAATTCAACAAAAAGATTGCATTCTTTACATTCTTTTCCAAGAATGCGACTTCAAAAAATGCAGTCGCCATTCTTATTTCCTTAAAAAGATTGCAATCTATTTTTTTTCCAATCTTTTGTCACCATCAACTGATTGCAATCTTTTGAGACTTCATACATTCTTTGCATTCTTTTTGAATTCTTTTGAAGTCTTTTGAATTCTTTTGCATCCTTTGAATTTTTGCATTCTTTTGGAGTCTTTTGAAGTCTTTTGCATTCTTTGAATTCTTTTGAAGTCTTTGAAGTCTTTTGCATTCTTTTAAATTTTTGAATTCTTTTGAAGTCTTTTGAAGTCTTTTGCATTCTTTGAATTTTCTGAATTCTTTTGAAGTCTTTTGAAGTCTTTTGCATTCTTTGAATTTTTTGAATTCTTTTGAAGTGTCTCGAAGTCTTTTGCATTCTTTGAATTTTTTAGCATTCTCTTATAATTTTTAACATCATATTAAAGCGAATTGCTCATTTTATATGGGAGGTTTGGTCTTGAACGCACACAAACGCGTTTGGTATTAAATGAAAGGTGACATTGATTTGGTTATTATTGTAAAATACTTAGGCAATTGTTCATGCTTCATGGGAGGTGCGAGATATTTGGGGTTGGCTGCTTATATCTCGGAATTTTAAAATGGTAACAAAATGATTTTGGTATTAAATGAAAGGTGCTTCTACCTCCTTTTAAATTTTAACAAAATTGTATGTTAAATAAATTTTGAATTATTCAGATTTAACATCTTGAGAGGCAGTTTTTTTGGGCAGGCTTTCGCATACTGATATCATGAAAAATTTAGTTATGAAATATGTATCCTTTTTGGCACCTTAAAAACGCTTAATTTTCTTAGAAAATTAACTGTCATTTGTCAAATAAATTCTTAATTAAAAGCAAAACTAGCTTCAAAACGCACACTAACGTGAACATACTACGAACTTTTTTTTACTGTTATATTCATATTCCAATAATAACATGCTGACTTAAAACTTATATTATAAGTTAATATTCTTCAATTAAATATGCACCTAATATCAATATTCGTATTGTATTAAGCCAGTTAAGTTCCTATTACGGTTACAGATTCATTAAAACGATAGTTAAATAACACTGCTTAAGATGCCAGATTTCCAAATTTCTTTTTGCGTTTTCGCCTCTCTTCACCCTTATCACCTCTTTAATGATTTACAGTCCAACTTTCACTTCTAGAGCCTATTCGTTTTACTGTAGTGTTTGAAAAACCGCAATCGTAAGAGATTGAAATTGTTTGTGAAACGAATAATAAGAAGAAATTAATCAAAGTTATGTGGTTATTTAAATAAAAAGGTGGACACTTTATTTGTATGTATTCTGAATGCAATAACAACAAAAAGTCCTTTTGAGAATAAGATATGTTAGTCCAGGCAACGAAGGAAAAATAAATGCAATAAATGAAGCTCTCTGGATTATTATTATGTGTGGTAGGAATGACCCCCAGGTAAAACATACTAAATTAAGTTTTGTCCTGTTTAATCATAGATAAGACCAATACTTTGTGAAATAATGTGAGGACATCTAAGAAAAAAATCAATTGGGGGCTTAGTATTCCCCCTCCTCTTCATAACGGAGGAACTAATTCCAAAAACATTGACTTGAAATGGATAAATAGTTATTTAAAAACAACGGAAAAACTCACATTATTGTGCTATAGCTTTTCTAAAAGCCTCAAATTTATTAATTTAACTCGTTTGTAAACTACAAATTGAAAAAACAAATACAAATTTTGTTTACTGATTTTCCATTTTGTGTTCAAAGTTATATGTAAAGTAGAAAACTGGCTTTAAATATTTAATTTTGTTATAAGCCCAAATTTACACTAATTCTGGCATCTTAAGCAGTGTTATTTAACTACTGTTTTAATGAATCTGTAACCGTAATAGGAACTTAACTGGCTGAATACAATACGAATATTTACATTAGGTGCATATTTAATTGAAGAATATTAACTTATAATACATCAGTGAAAGGGTGTTTTATCAAGTTTTAAGTCAGTATTGAAATGTACATGTTATTATTGGAATATGAATATAACAGTAAAAAAAAGTTCGTAGTATGTTCACGTTAGTGTGCGTTTTGAAGCTAGTTTTGCTTTTAATTAAGAATTTATTTGACAAATGACAGTTAATTTTCTAAGAAAATTAAGCGTTTTTAAGGTGCCAAAAAGGATACATATTTCATAACTAAATTTTTCATGATATCAGTATGCGAAAGCCTGCCCAAAAAAACTGCCTCTCAAGATGTTAAATCTGAATAATTCAAAATTTATTTAACATACAATTTGGATAAAATTTAAAAGGAGGTATTATATAGGCACCTTTCAATTAATACCAACATCATTTTGTTACCATTTTGAAATTCCAAAATAAAAGCAGCCAACCCCAAATATCTCGCACCTCCCATGAAGCATGAACAATTGCCTAAGTATTTTACAAAAATAACCAAATCAATGTCACCTTTCATTTAATACCAAACGCGTTTGTGTGCGTTCAAGACCAAACCTCCCATATAAAATGAGCAATTTGCTATAATATGATGTTAAAAATTATAAGAGAATGCTAAAAAATTCAAAGAATGCAAAAGACTTCGAGAGACTTCAAAAGAATTCAAAAAATTCAAAGTATGCAAAAGAATTCAAAAGACTTCAAAAGAATGCAAAGAATGCATGAAGTCCCAAAAGATTGCAATCAGTTGATGGTGACAAAAGATTGGAAAAAAAAAAATAGATTGCAATCTTTTTAAGGGAAAAAGAATGGCGACTGCATTTTTGAATTCGCATTCTTAGAAAAGAATGTAAAGAATGCAATCTTTAATTGAAGTCACTAAAGATTGCATTCGCAAAAGATTGCAATCTTTTACAACTCTGTAGTAGAACAACCTCAACATCCAAACGAGGGACGAATTGGTACGGTTTTTGGGCTGGAGACGCGCGGTGTAATTGAGATATAGTTTTTTGAAAATGATGAGAGTGAAAAATTACTCTATTAACATTTTAAATAACACCTCTTGTTGGATGACCTTATACAAAACACAAGATGGTAGATACTAAATAAGAACAGCTATCTTAAGTATCAGTCAGACTGTTTTGTCAAAAAATCTGTTAATTGCAAAAGACAATAATTACTAATCTGTAAAAAGGCAGAGTGTCAGTTGCGTTACAGTTTTGGTTACATTAGATAATTAATGTGTTCATTTTTGACGTTTTTGAATCGTCTATATCAAACTCACTTGAGCCAAAATTTATCGCCTATATTTCTCTCACACACTATCTCTGTGAGGCTAATTTCACCAATTTTTTTGTATCGTTATTGTTTAATACAGGATGTCAATTTGTTGACTCATCGAAAGAGCATCATCAATTTTTTAGCTAAAACTTAAGACAAAAAAAAAAAAACAAAAACAAGGATCGAAACAAGCAAGAATCAAACAGGTGCAATTTAAACAAAATAAAGAACTAAACGATAAGTAAGAGAGAAAGAGTTCAGTTCAATAACTTTAGTTCGATACAAACGCACAAAAGTACAAAACAAAAACAAACACACATTCTTGCACAAGGTTGTGTGCAAAAAGGGATGTTCATACCTGACACACTGAGAAGCTGTATGATCGAGACGGACGTATCATCGTATCTACAGACCTCATCCTCAGGACAGGTGCTTGTGCTACTCTACTGCTACCAACCAGCCGAAATCCATATCATATGTAATTAACATATGTCATTAACATAACCAAAGCAAAAAAGCAATAATCAGAAAACAAAACAAAAAAACAAAAAAAAAAAAAAAATGCCAGACAAAAATGTTTTCTTTTTATGTAAATGTATAAAAAAAATTGTGTTTCCTGAATCTGATTCCGAAACCTAAAAAAATTATTAACAAAAAATAAAAACGCAAGGAGACTTCTAAAAATTTGTTTAAGAAAAACCTCTTGACCGAGAATGCGTTGTAAAAACATATTGTGTGTGTACGTCCCAAAAAAAATGTTTATTTTTTTCATAATATTGTGTCTTAGTTAATGGAATTTGGTTTTATTTTTTTCTCAGTTTGTCAGTGGTTTATTTAAGATCTTAGTTTGTGTTAATCCTTAAACCACCCTACCTCCTCACCACCCATCACCACACTTTAAATCATTTGCATACTCAACCTCATGAATATGATGCACTTCACAGTAGACACCCTTTAATCGTGCTAAATATCAGCAAACTTAAAATTTAAACATAAATTTACATGCGTAGAAATTTTCTTAAATTTCAACTTCTCATATTAAATGTCGTCATAGTTGAACAAGAAAAATCAAAAACGAAAGAGCTAGAATGGCGTATACGATATATCATACGTGTACATTCAAAATAAACAGCATTTGGCAGCACTTCATTTTTCATTGTTTATAAAAAGTCGAACTTTCTAATATTGTTTTTGATCGAACTTTCTGGTTATTCAAAATGTTTGTATTCCTATCACATAAGAAACCATTGCTTCGCTATTTAACAAAATGGCTTCTTTAGAGCATTTGTCCTTTGTGACAAGTTATCCGAAGAAAAACTCTAAATGCATCTGTGCGTTCCATATCTACACCAAAAACAATAGGTAGGTACTCGGAATAACCAATCTTAAAAATTTCAACCGGGAATTTAACAACCTAAACATTTATGTACATATGTATGTAGGTATAAGCTGTTCCAACTCCGTACTAAATAAAAATGCAACGATTTTATTGTGGCAAAAATATTATTAAAAATAACACACATTCATTCCTCCAACGCAACGAAGCGAAACATTTTCTCTCACGGCAAGAAGCCGATCGAGACTGAAACTCTTAGGCTAGGACCGCACTTGCGATTCTATCTATCGCGCGATTTTTTAGTCGCAAGAAATAGAACATAAAGCTTTTAATGTGAATGCACGCACATGCGCCTTTTTAATTTTGCGACAGAAAAAACGCTCAAAAAATAGATCTGGTTCCATTTTTTTAATCGCTGCGATTTTAAAGTCGCGTATGTGTGCATTCACATTTAAAACCATGTGTCTCATTTCTTGCGGCTAAATAATCGTATGTTTAAAAATCGCAAGTGCGTGTATAATTTTTTCTAGTTGCGACTACGATTTTTTAGTCACGCTATTTTAAATCGCAATTGTGAGCACAACCATCTAAGTCCGTTTGTTTCATTTTAACTTTCAATAATCGCATCGCCAGAAAAATGGAACAAATTTTCGACTTTTAATCGTCGCGATTTCTAGGCCGCATGTGCGTTCATTCTTATACAAATTCATGTGTTCTATTTCTGGCGACTAAACAGTCGCGCGATTGAAATCGCAAGTGCGGTCCTAGCCTTAAAATTCATTTTACAAAAAGGTATTATATTATTTGATGACTCGAATGGTCAGTGCTGCCATTCGTAACATAAGCTGTTAAGCTCGATTTACACCTTCGTTTTTCATTCGGTGAACGTTGTTCTACAAATAGGAAGGGAGCCGGTGACATCAAAAGTCCGGTCATCGCGGAAATGGACATAATATATATCATTGGAAAGATAATTGTATGTACTTTCAGAAAAACTTAGTATGACAGGCCCTAGCCTGCCGAAAGTATCTGTCATACCTGTTTGAACAATGCGACCTCTGTTCTATATAAATGTATCCTATTGATTTCGAAACTACCGAATAGATTGATCTCAAATTTGCAGGAAATATTTTGTATATACCTTTAACTTTTTCTGCAAAGTTTGGTTAAAATCAGTTCACTGGTTTTTTGAGGAGGGGCAGAAATGCACGCCAGGAACCCAATAAAAATGAAGCGTTTTTGAGAAAAAACTTTGTTTTTAATATTATTATTGTTTATTGAACCTTGATTACTAAAAAAAATTGCTTATTACAGCCTCCGAACTTCATCAAATAATATCTGCCAAGAAACCCGACCTGATAGTATAGTCAAGTCCACTTATTTTGAATTTTTTTATTTATTTTATAACTATTCATAAAAAAGTTCGATTATATAAACAGAAAAAATTTCTGAGTGTGTTAGTATTACATAGGCCTGGTTCTTATTACTTCACTATATCGAGCGTCTACTGTATATTTTTTTCTTCAATTCTCTAAAATCGATTGGTATAAACTAAGGAGCTGAAAAGCACGGAATGGATTTCAAATAAACGGGTATGACTGTATAATCGGTAAGTCATGTAATTTTGGGAGGCTTTACCAGTATTTTTGTATCTCTAAAATTGATAAGTATAATTTAAGGAGCTGAAAAACACGGAAGGGATTTCAAATAAGCGGGTTTGACTGTATAATCGGTGAATCATTTTTGGGAGGATTTAACACTATTTTTTTTAATCACCCTTCAATGAACGAACAAATTATGATTCTTTTATGTTTGTAAGTAAAATAATTTAACTTAGGTACACTGTAGCTATGTATATACGCAAAACATGTATGCTTATGTAATCGAAGTTTATTTATGAATATGTACAGTTAGAAAATAAATAAAAAAAAACTGATTTGAAGAAATTCCTAAATTCGACTGTACCATCACTTTGGGACTTTGTCTTCTTATGCAGTAATTTTCAATCACGATTCAATACACAAAAATAAAATTATAGAAAAAACGTTTTAACCCACAAATTTTGAATATTTCATGTTTGTAAGTAAAATCAGTCAACTTAGGTATATAGGTAAATTTTTCTCACCTAATCGGACCTCTTACTTTATGTACATTAATACTAACATACTCAGAAAATTTTTCTGTTTATATAATCGAACTTTTTTATGAATAGTTATAAAATAAATAAAAAAATATGATTTTAAAAATTCAAAATAAGCGGGTTTGACTGTACTATCAGGTCGGGTTTTTTGGCAGCAAGTTTTTTTAGTAATCACGGTTCAATAAACAATAATAATATTAAAAACAAAGTTTTATCTCAAAAACGCTTCATTTGTATTGGGTTCCTGGCGTGCATTTCTGCCCCTCCTCAAAAAACCAGTGAACTGATTTTAACCAAACTTAGCAGAAAAAGTTATGGGTATATACAAAATATTTTCTGCAAATCAGTAGTTTCGAAGTCAATAGCATACATACAAAGGCACAATGAATTTTATAAAAAACAGAGGTCGCATCGTTCAAACAGGTATGACAGATACTTTCGGCAGGCTAGGGCCTTTCATACCAAGTTTTTCTGAAAGTACATAAAATAACATTTCCAATGATATATATTATGTCCATTTCCGCGATGACGGGACTTTTGATGTCACTGGCTCCCAGGCTAAAGCAACGAACAACGAGTAACGTTCATCCAAAATTCAAAACGGCTTTGAATATCTTCGTTGTTCGTGTTCGGTGTTATCATTTACACCTTTGTTGTTCAGCGTACGGGGCAAAACAAACAACGTACACGGACGAAGGTGTTAGCCCAGCTTAAAGCTGGATCAACGAAGGTGTAAATGATAACACCCAACACGAACAACGAAGCAATTCAAAGCCGTTTTGAATTTTGGATGAACTTTGCTCGTTGGTCGTTGTTTGTGGGACAACGTTCACCGAATGAAGAAAGAAGGTGTAAATCCAGCTTTAGTCTGTTGGTTCAGGTGTAGGAAATCTAAGGAAACCCAATAAAAGCGATAACTAGAATACAGTGCACTATGCATCGAAAGGCCTATTGAAGGCAATGCCATAATTGGAAGAAATGTTCTCTATCTTAATACTCTAGTGAAAAACTTTCCATGTACCTGATAACACGTGAAGGCAGTCAAGCATTTTCTGCGATATGTAACTTGCAGAAGAGGGAGCGGGATGAAATATTTTTTAATATTTGGGGTTAAAAATTGACGTTATCTTTTGAGTTCCTTCTCCTATCCAATCCAACCAATCGAATTATGTCTTTCATTATGAAATTACGAAAAACACAAACATAACATAACATAATCTGCAGAATAATTTTCTTAACATCTGAATAGTTTCGTTCTTCACGTGTAAGCAAGCAACATGACATGAGAAGTGGACAGCTGCAAAATTTTTCATACGTTTATGTTGTGATTATTAACTGGTTTATTGCGGAATGAATGATTACATGAAATGATACGCTATTATATACGAGCGAGTTGAGTAGATAACATATGATTTGAATGATAATATATAACGGATAGTATTTGTATGGTGTAGCCGATGTAGTGCATTTATTGTGCACTACAAAGTGTTGCTGAGATACAACAGATTCCCCACATCTAATAAGGTACAAATCGAGAAGGTGGTCTTCGGTCTCGTGCAGGTCTTCAAGGGGTTATACTAATTTGTTCTGGAACTTCCATCGCCTCCTTCAGCTTCTGCTGCAGATGATGATATAGGATGTGGAGTCACCAGATTCATGGTTTTTGGGCTTGTAGGACTCTCCATTACTATTGAGCTGCTTGGAGTACCGTATCGGTCTTGTATACTTCGCCCAGTAACTGGGGTCCTGTCAATAGAAGTATCTATCAAATTAGGATATAAAAACAAATTACCTTCGTCAAAATTTTCAACTCTAGCACCAATATTCGCTTTTTCTTCTTTTCGTTGGCGAAGCTGATTTTGGTGTCTACGGCAAAAAGATTCTCCTACTTTGACCATATACATTTTCCTTCCAATGCATTTGGAAACAACTCCTTTTGTCCACTTGTTCCCTTTTCCATACTGGCGTAAGAACACGGGTTGTGGCTCACTAAACTTTGATGTTCGCTTCTTCTCATCAGTTGGTTTTAATGCAGCTGGAACTAATGCTGAAAGAATGGTGCGATGTATTCTGCCATGCAACTTCTCTGCTTGTGATATTCCAGATTCATTTAGAGCAGACCGGTAAGTTGACAGAAAAACTTGAAGAGTATCATCCTTCTGGTCTGTGTCCATTAAAACCTTCGACAGTGCTGTTTTGAATGTACGGACCATGCGTTCGGCAGCACCGTTAGACTCCGGGTTAAATGGTGCCGACGTGAGATGATGTATTGCATTGGCTTTGCAAAAGTTTTTAAATAACATCGATGTAAATTGAGTGCCATTATCGGACACCAATGTTATTGGTAGCCCTTCGATGGAGAAGATGGCCTTCAATGCTTGGATTGTTGCAGAAGATGTAGTTGATGACATTCATATGTGGTAATATGGGAATCTTGAGTAAGAGTCAACAACGATGAGCCACATGCTTTTTTGATAGGAACCCGCATAGTCCACGTGAATTCTGTCCCATGCATCCTTTGACTCAGGCCACTTTGAGTATTCCCTCACAACTCGACTCGCATTCAGCTGACAAGCGTCACACTTCTCCGACTTCTTCTGAATGTCTTCGTTAACAGTTGACCGCCAGCAATACCTTCGCGCCATCTGCTTCATGCGCGTCATTCCCCAATGTCCTTGATGTAACATTTCCATGACCTTATATTGAAGCTGCGCTGGAACTACGACTCTTGTAAAACTGTCAGTCTGAAAAAGAAGAACGTTAGAGTAAACACACAGACAGAACTTTCAACGGAAAAATGGCATTCGTGTTTTTTCATTTGCTGGTAATTGTTTAGGCCATCCATTTTGGACATAACTTTGCACCTTTTGAATGTCCCCATCTGATCTGGAAAATTCTGCTATAGTGTTTGCATTTACTGGAAAGTCTTCCAGAATGCTTTCAACGTTATTTATAGTTTCATACTCTTTTTTGTCGAATTCTTCATCCGACCCCACCGGCAAACGCGATAAGCAGTCGGCATTTGAATGCAGTTTTGTTGACCGATATCTTATTGTTTATGTGTATCCCATCAAGGTTATTACCCATCTTTGTAACCTCTGAATAACCATTTGGGGTAACTTCTTATCAGGACTGAATATTGTTACCAGTGGCTGGTGATCAGTTATCAATTCAACCATAAAGGCATTTTTTTGACGCAAACGCAATGGGATACTCAGATCCATCAGCATACACATGTGAGAGTACCGCACCTATTCCAAATGACGATGCATCTGTAGCTAGGGTTATCGGCAAGTCCATCCGATAGTGAACCAACCTTGAGACTTTTATGATTTTTGTTTTAAATTCATCAAAAGCTTTCTGCTGTTCTTTTCCCCAAACAAATGTTTCACTCTTTCCCCTTAACTTTTTTAAGAGCACTGCTAATTGAGAGAAGTTTTCTAAAAATTGTTTATAGTAATTAATCTTACCAAGAAAAGCTTCCAATCTTTCAAATTCCTTGGAACAGGTAGTTGGTTTATTGCTTGCAGTCTTCTATCAGATGGTCTTATACCCGTCTCATCTATGATGTGGCCCAAATATTCGATTTCAAGCTAAGCAAACTTACATTTTTCCATCTTACACCTTAGTCCATGATCCTCGAATCGCCGCAAAAGGGTTTCAAGGTTTTGTAAATGCTCCGATCCTATTCGGCCTGAAACCACTATATCATCAACATATGGTGCACAGAATTCAAGACCAGCAGTGATTTGGTCGATGTAAATTTGAAATATTCCTGTTGAGCTCGCGGTTCCGAAAGGAAGTCTAAAATATTTAAACAGCCCTTCTTCCGTACTTATCACGGAAATTGATTGAAACTCCTCATCCAAAGGAATCTGTAGGTAGGCATCCGAAAGGTCCATTTTAGTAAAATACTGCCCACCTTCTATCTTGCGAAATAGATCCTGAACTGAGGATTTACTGTCACCTTGAAGTCGCCACACAATCGAAGACTCCCATCTGGTTTCTCAACCACCACAATTGGTGTTGCCCATTGGCTGGACTCAACTGGTTCCAGAATACTCAAACTTCTCAATCGCTTTATCTCGTTCTTCGCGCGTTCCTTTAACGAGTAAGGGACAGGACGATACTTGCAGTACTTTGGCTGACTTCCGGGCTTTAGTAACAAATGAGCAGTGAACTTCTTACTGCACCCTAGCTCCGCACTTAACACCGATTTATATTTCTCACACAAGATGTTTGCCTGAGCAATACTCCCGAGAATTACCTGCTACCTGTAAGATCATGTCGCTCGAAGGAACCTTCAGCTCAAAACTAAAAGCATCCAGCCAATCAAGACCCATGAAATGATGTTCACTCCAGATTTCGTGTTGACTATAAGTAAAGGAAGTTCTTTTTTAATGCTGTTCCAGCAAACTGTTACTTTTGTTTTTCCCTTAACATCCAGTGGTGTTTGGCCATACGCTTGTAGTTTTCACTCACTTGCTTCAATTTGTGGACTACCTAACTCACAAAAACCTTTTAGTCCTATAAGTGATGACGTGGCTCCTGTGTCAACTTGGAAATCCATGAGGTGATTAATCACATCCAATGTGACAAAGATCTTGCGACCTCTTCGTTCTACTTCCCAACTAGTCGACGATACCTCCTCAACATCCTCATAATCAATTTGATTTATAGAGTTTGCCGTATCAACTCTCTTACCATTGCCGTTATTGACATGCCGTTTTTTCTGTGATCTGTTTCTAACAGGATTTTTTTATTTGATGCCAAACCAGTTCGCTGACTTAAACACACGCTCTTGATGTGCCCAACCTTCTTACAAATGTCACAAATAGACTTCACATATCGACATTGACTTCGATCATGGTGTAAATCACACCATGATTTTAAGCTTTGGTAGCCAGAGTTGCTCACCAAATTCACTTCAGCGGAGGGCAAAACTTTGCTCTTCCCTTTAAGAACTTCGTTTGCTGTGTAGATTCATATGCTGTGGTGATTTCCTCTATCTCTTCCAGCCTTGGATCCTTCTTTTGAGTGGCAGAGGTTCGAACAGCATCGTGTGGTGTGTGGAAAACGATCATATCGAGAATCATCATTTCTCCATACGATCGACCACAGCCCTCCTTTGTGCATGTAAATGCACAATCTCTTGCCAATCCCTTAAGGTCCGATATCCCACTCAGCATACGTTTGTTCTTGATTCATTTTGGTTCGAAGAAACTTACACCTCGTTGCCAAAACATGTAATTTTTTTGAAAAATGTCCTGTTAATTTTTTCGAAAGCTCTTTAAAACTGTGTATACACACGTTTTCCTTTTCGAATAAATTCCTTAGCAATTCATTAACATCAGAACCGCATGCCGATAAAAAGTGTGACTTTTTTAGGTTATCATCCTCCAGCGAATTTGCGATGAAATGCTGTTCCAGTTGAAACAGATAATTTTGCCAACTTTATTTTTCTACATTGAAAGCCCGAAATGCTGGAACGGATTTTGTTGAAGCTCCTTGAATGCCCATGATTTCTTTTAAGAAATCGGAAATTGGTTGGTTCTTAACATTTCCTCCATACACTTTCGGTTTTGTTGCAAAACTTCATTCAGCATAGCTTGGTCCATTTTTTTTTTAAATCTCTTCCTCGTCGCCAATAACTGTTGTGATTATTAAGTGGTTTATTGCAGAATGAATGATTACATGAAATGTTAGGCTATTATATACAAGCAAGCTGAGTAGATAAAATATGATTTGAGTGATAATATATAACGGATAGTATTTGTATGGTGTAGCCGATGTAGTGCATTTATTGTACACTCAGGGCCGGCCCGAGCTAAATTAGCACCCTGCGCAGGCTTCATCATTAGCGCAGTAATTTTCTTACTACGCAAGGGTCAGACGTTGATGTGCGTTTTCTTAACTAATTATCTCCAAGAGGTGAATGAAGTATCCCCAACAAGCGAACAAAATCGTGAAATTTGCCAAGATTTTGTGATCAAGTTTTTTTACTGTGGGTCGGAAAATAGGCATCGATTTATTTTTGATTGTTGGAATATCGGATGAAGTCGTGAGTGCCATAGTGGCTTACCTGCATTTTTCATTATTTTCAGTAGAGCAAAAATAAGAAAATGCAGAGGTATTTTTTAACAAATACAGATTCAATTTTCGTAACTAGCCCAATTTAGATACAATTGCAGTTAGACCACTATGGCTCTCATGGCCTCTATATGATACATATCTGTCCTTAAATTCAGAATAAGAATGGATATCAATTGGCGTTTTTCTTTTTTTTAGCTCGTAGCAGATCACGGATCTGTCAAACAAAAATTCTGTTTCTTTTTTGGCTCAGACATATCAGAGCATAAAAAGTGTGTTTCTTTTTTATATCGGAGTTAGCTCAGAGCTTGCTCAATTAGCTCAGGGTTAAATGTACGAGCGAAACGCTGAGCGAAGCCAACTTCACATATTTTTTTTTTAATGATTTGACAGACAAAAAAAAACACATAATAAAAATTGATTCCCTGGACAGTCGCCCGTCAACTTCGGGTAAACAAATAATTTTGTGTTTATTTAGGAACAAACATAATTATTTCTGTTTCTTTCTTGTGTGTTTTGACAGCAAATTGTAAAAAAAAATGCAAGAAATTTCACGTTACAAACACACCTATCAAATGAGAGTTCAGTGCTCAAGTGTGTTTCATAATTAAATTTGAGGAATCTGATCATATTCTGCTCGGAGCTCTGCTCTGATCGGTCAGCCTCTGATCAGAGCCAAAATAGAAAAACGCCAAATATTTGAGCTATTAAAAAGAATTGAAAATTAAAAAAATAGTCAGGAAGTGGTTGTGGCTTTTTTTGATACTTGCTCAAAGCGCCCATTGGGGTCAGCGCCCTGTGCATTTGCACCGCTGGCATGTATAGCTTGTCCGGCCCTGTGTACACTACAAAGTGTTGCTAAGATACAACAGCTTACTATGATCGGTAGAACTTTTAAAATACTGAAGCCATGAACGAATAAGGAGCTTTATACAGAATAGCTATGACCATTTCTCATTTATGCAGAAACATCAAAATCATCAACTTGAATCGCGCAGCACAAGCTATAAAAAGAACAAATTGTTTAGTTGGAACATAGGACTAATAAAAAGGTGTTTATTATCTTATGAAATACCATGGGCGGCTTCAAGTTGAAGCTGAAGATATGTACATAAAAGTTTCTGGATAGAATGAGTCTCGAGTCCTCAACCTTTAAGTTTGTTGACAAGCACTACATCCACGGTACCTACCATTGCCAGCTTCTCCCTAAATAATCCCTCTTTTCAAGTATCACTTTGTATCAACATTTGTACTTTTAAAATATTGATTTCATTTTTTATTTGAAATTGTACATACATATATCTTTCTATCTGTGTTTTCAACGTCTTTTTGTCTTATTATATGACTGCACGCTTTCTACTAAAAAAATAATTAAAAAGCTAAATTTTGATGTCAATCGATGTTTTGATGTGATTTTTATTTTTATTTCAATTTCTTTTTACATAAATATTTATTTTAAAGATTAAGTAGCTGATAAAATACCAAAAATATATTTTTCTTCATGTTGAGAAACATTTTTTTACAATAATTTTAACTACATCAAATTTACATTAAGAAACCTCTCCAAATGCAATTTACTTGGCGTTTAACTAGCATGGGCAAATTTGATGAAGATTTCGGAGATTTTTAATTAGAAGCTCAGCGTTGAGCTAAGGAGGAATTCTGTAACATAATTTTATATTTATGCGATCAAAAATTTTAGAATTTTTAAAAACTGTAAAATTTTTAGCGTTTAAAATAAAATAGTACTGAAATAAGTAGCCGCGTAAAGTTAGCATGACATCTTTCGAAAACATAACTTTTGAGTATGCCAGTAATTGCCGTAAATATGCCGTGGAAACAAAAAAATTGCCGCTAGTACGGTTTGCCCACAAAGTTAGCATGACACTTTTTTGTTTTTGGTACAAATTATTTTTGAGAACGCCATTAAATGCCGATTAATTGCCGTAAATATGCCGTGGAAACAAAAAAATTGCCCCAGGAATATATCGAAAACCCGACCTATGTTGAGAAAAAGATGATGAATTTAAGTTTAGCGTCCAAAACAATGCCAAGAAACATACTTTTGTGGCCCTATCAAAAAGCTAACCAGTATTTAGATATAGTTTTTAATTTAAAAACTCAAATGAGGTGAGAACCAAAACTCGCCATATCCATTTCAGAAAATCTCTTCATAACACAACTTAATTGTTAAATAACTTTCAAATGAGAGCAGTTAGAAAATAACTTTGTACATCCAATCATAGATTTTGAAATCTTTTTGTAGTGGTTTAAAATAAAATTATAAAAAAAGTTTCGTTAAAAAGATACACAACAATTACCGTTGGCTGTGAAAAGTTTTTCTGCCATTATTGGCGAGTTTTGGTTCTCATCGCCTGAGATATTCAATTTTATTTTTTATGTTTTTTGAGTTTTTTTTCTCTGATTTTTGCTTCCAATAAAAGTAAAGATGTAAACAAAATAATGCCATATTTTTTGCCAACTAGTGGTACAGTGGAAGTTATTGAAGTGAAGCTTATTAGAAAAATTTTTTTTCCGTAGGTAGGTGCAAAACCTGCATCAGGCTCTATGAGGACCGGAAAACGCGTGCTCATAGAAGTGTGAGATTCTTACTACACTAAAACCACCTCCACTTCCCGATTGCAACTAAGTTGAAACTTATCTAGCAATTTATTTTTAGCGAAGTTAAGTAACGTGTTGCAGGTAACTTTCCGGTGAAAGTTTCTGCTTATTCCGCGATTTTAAAGCGGTTTTGTGTTCACCGCACCAAGTCGGAAGGTTTTGTTCTTTGCAGATGGCGTACTAAATTCGACTCATCAAGAATGTCAATAATCGTTGGATTAGCGTGATCTAATAGCCGATCTCTATGTTTTCGCGCGAAACTCTTAATTTCGTCTCGAACCGTAGGAATCCCGAGATCCCTGTGAAGATCTTCGTTTCTTATATACCATGGTGCATTTACAAATGACCTAAGCAATTTATTTTCAAACGTTTGTAAGTTATTTAAATTTGTATCGCAGGTACAACCCCAGAGTTGTATACCGTAAGTCCAGACAGGTTTAAGTACCTGCCTGTATAAAATCAACTTATTATCAATACTAAGCTTGGAATATTTACCGAGTAGCCAGTTCATATCTCTTAATTTACTTTTTAGTTCTTCGCATTTCTTTTTTACGTGCGGCTTCCATTTTAATTTCGCGTCTAGAGTCATTCCCAAATATTTTGCCTCATTCGCAAATGGAACACGATCGGTATTTAGAAAGACGGGCAATCTATTTATTTTTTTATACGTTAAGTCCACGTGGACTGACTTTTGTTCATTTAACGCTTTTCGCCATGTTTTTGTCCACTCATTAACATTATTAAGAGCATTTTGTAATTTAATTGTAGCTTCGTTAATAGTTTTGCCTACTGCTAGTATTGCAGTATTATCAGCAAACGTTGCTACGATAGCGTCTTCTGTTTTAGGTATATCACGTGTAAATAGAAGGTACAGAACTGGACCTAAAACACTACCTTGTGGTACCCCAGCCACTATTTCTCTGAAATTAGAATATTCATTTCCGTGTCTTACACGAAAAAGTCTGTTTTCTAGATATTCGTTTAGAATTTTATAAAGTCCTTCAGGCAGAACTTGTCGTAATTTTAATTTGAGGCCTTCGGGTCACACCTTGTCAAACGCTTGCGACACATCCAAAAAGAACGACGAACAAATTTTCTTTTCTTCAAGAGCTCTCTCAATTACGTCAGTTATTCTATGCACTTGATCAATTGTTGAATGCTTGCTTGAAATCCGAACTGATGTTCAGGTACTAATCGTTTCTCTTTTATTATAGGCTGCAGGCGCAGGGGTAGTATTCTTTCAAAAACTTTCGATATTATTGGAAGAAGCGAAATCGGTCTGTAAGAATTCTTTTCATGAGATGGTTTGCCAGGTTTCAAAACCATTATGACTTCCGCAACCTTCCATTGGCTTGGAACATATTCTAGCCTTAGAGCGGCATTTATTATATAAAGGAGGTTAATTAATCCTTTATGAGGAAGCATTTTTAATATTTCCGCTGTTATTAAGTCATACCCCGGAGCTTTATTAGACTTTTGCTTCTTTATTTCTCTGTTCAATTCAGCGAGCGTAGCATTTCTGGTTCTGTAGCTCTCACTTGAGCTAAAACTCATATTAATATTTCCATTGAGTGCTTGCCCATCAGAAACTTTAAATGTTTCTTCCAGGTAATCGGTGAATACCGCCGCTTTCTCTTTGTCACTTTTAGCCCATTCGTTTTGGCTTTTCTTAATCGGGGGCACATGGAAGCTTTGGTTTTTTCGTTGTTTTTATAGCTTTCCAAAGTGAGTAGTTGGATTCTTTCCCAGCTGACAAGCTTTCAAGGTAATTTTCAACTTTACGGTTTTTGAAATCTGATATCGCTGTTCTTAGCATATTACACAAGCGATTTAAATGAGCTTTGTGTTGAGGAGCACGGGTTCGCTGCCATTTCTTACGTGCTTTTCGTTTATCTTTTATTAAGTCTTTTATTTCCTGTGGATATTTTATATCTTTATAGTGCGGCGTAACCCTTTGATAAGGTGTGTTATTCCACGCTGCCTTTTGTATTATATCAACAAAAGTATCTACTGCATCTTCAAGCTCAAGAGGTGTTTGTAATGATACCCTCAATTCAACGTTGTCCTCGATATCTTTCTTAAATCCTTCCCAGTTGGTTTTACCGTTTGTTAACCTGGGTGGTTTTTCAATTTTGGCAAGGCTTTCGCTCATAGTGAGTATGACTGCAGAATGATCAGAGAACAAATCATGGCCTTCTGAAATTTCAATACGGTTAGAGGGTATTCCTTTTACCATAAACAAATCGATTAAGTCAGGTATTTTTGACGGATCAGTTGGCCAGTAAGTTGGCTTTCCGGTCGAATGAAAATCGCAATTATTTTCTATTCCTGCCTCATATAGCATTCGACCCTTTTGAGATATGCATCTTGAAGCCCAAAAGGTGTGCTTTGCATTAAAGTCGCCACCAACAATTAAGTTTGGGCTTAGCGACTTTGTCAATGTCGTAAACGCACTCTTATCGATTTTGCAACGTGGAGGGCAATATATCGAAGAGATATTGAGAAGAATGTTTTTAGTTCTAACCTGAACACTACTCAATTGCATCGGTTCTACCTCTATTTTCAGGCCTATTGAGTGTTCAATGCACTCTTTTATATATAACGCTGATCCACCCCTTGCTTTATTTGAAGGATGAACAGCGTGGTAGTCAAGAAACCCTTGGATTTTAAGATTTGATTCATTTTTGGCATGCGTTTCTGATATCAAACATATGTCGATATCTTTTTCCTGCATATACGTCTCTGATTCTCCAAGTTTTTGCCATAATCCGTTGGCATTCCACGTAAGAATTTTAAACTTTTCCATCATAAATTTTTTGAGAGATTTGGGTCGAAAACAATTTTCGAGCTTACTTAACCTATCAAAGATAAGTTTATTTGTGTCACATTATTCCTCAAGTTTCGACAGAATTATTGAAAAGACTTTTGAAACCGGGTCGGTTTCAGTGTCGTTGTTTACGGGTATATTTTTGGCCGCTATTTGGCCATATGTTTCTGCATTTCCTTGCTTTGATATATTCTCCGAAGGTATTGACACTGTTTTCTTTTCCTTACGGATACTAGGTTTTGGAGCTTTACTAGATTTGGAAGTCTTGGGAACTACGGTTTCTATTTGCCTTTGTGGGATTCTTTGTGTTTTGGCAGATTTTGATCGCCGCTTTTGTAATTCTTTAGCTACTTCGCAGCCTCTATAGTTTGCTGGGTGATTTCCATTACAATTAATGCACGTGCGTCGGTGGACTTTCACTTCTTCCGATGCAGTCGACGCACATAGGAGTATTTGCCTACAAAACTCGGCCAAAAGTCGATTTTTCAAGTGTCAAAATTGAAAGGGGAACTTTTTCAAGACAATAGCTAAGATCCCATGGAACAATAGGCTAAAATATTTTTTTTATTGCTCAACATATTTTGGCTATGATATTAGTTCAAAGTCTTCGATTAAGAATTTGTCACTTCTTTTTGTAATCAACCTTCAAAAAATTTGAAACATTTTATTAAATTATTTCTTAAAATTATTATTATTATTATTTATTATATTAAACATTAATGTACAATATAATACTTAAAGCTAATAGCCACCAGGGCTTCTAGCTGATGATGTTAAAATATATTGATAAAATATGTAGTTTCTATGTCCAGCTACGGGGGCGGCCAAAAGAGACAAGACCAATAGATCCAACCTCTTCTGGCCGCTCCCGGAGAAAGAACCATATATATAAGCGTTAAATACAATTATTTAAATTTAATATTTTTAAAAGTTTAAATACATTTTTTATGTTTTGTTCGGAAGGAACTAGTAAGAGATTTTTTAAATTTTTATTAAATAATTTGTTACAAATTTCGTTTACTTTTGTGCAGTCGGTCGTTAAATGATTGATGGAAAGCTGTAGATTTAATTGACAGATTTGGCATATGGGAGGCGACTCTTTGTTGAGTAGGTAACTGTGGGTAAGTTGAGTGTGTCCGATTCTTAATCTGATGAAGCATTTATTCATAGCTGCAGATGTAGTTGTTGGATAAATAGCAATGTTACGATGTTGGTTGAGGGAAGAGTAGTGATGATAGTACTGAGACCAATCCAATTCTTTTTGTTGCTGCCAATAGGAGTTAGCCAACTTAAAAATGTCTTTTTTGGTTGGTGGATATTTCAACGTTACTTGGTTGTTGTTTTTTGAGACTGTTTTGGCTTCTCGATCTGCAAACTCATTTCCTTTAACACCGATATGCCCTGGTATCCAGAAAAGTTTCAAACGAGTTCCTAGTTTTATTAAGTTGTCTCTTATTTTGCTGATGGTCGTGGATCGGTTATTTATGTTTTGGATTGCGGTTAGAGTTGAAAGGCTGTCCGTACAAATAACCATATTCCTTTTGGATTTTACAGCTATTTCTGTAGCTTTTAGAATGGCCAACGCTTCAGCAGAAAAGATTGAAAAATATGAAGGTAGTTTTTCTGCAGCAACGACATGAGTGGTTGATTCAACAATCGCGAAACCCGTGCCTTCTTCACTCTTAGATCCGTCAGTGAAAAGAATAACCCAATTATTTTCGATGTAGACGTTTATCAGCTGATGAAATATTTGAAGATATTTTTCATTAGGCGTTGAGTCTTTTTTATATCTGGAGAGTTCTATGTTGACTGAATCTCGTGAAAGTAGCCAGGGGGGATGTTTCTCAATTTCGACTTTTTTAATTTTAAATGAACCAAGACCTATTTTTTCAGCAAACGTTATAGCGGAGTAGAGGGCGGATGGTGTTTTAGGAGTTTTGGATCGGCTTAGGATTTTGACAACGTCAGAGTGAATTGGGGAACTGAATGAATCGTAAATTTTGGCAACAAGCCGTGAAGTTAGTATATCTCTCCTCTCTTCGATTGATGAAAAACCTCCTTCTGCAAGAATATTTTTTATTGGGCTGGTTCTAAATGCTTTAAGGCTGGATCTTATGGCTGCATGGTAGGACGAATAGAGTAGTTGAAGATTAGATTTGGCACACTTTCCATATATAACAAGACCGTAATCTATCTTAGCTAAAATAATTGACTTTGTTACGTTAACCAAGGTGTTAGTATGGATTAAACTATTTTTTGAGGCTAAATACTTTACAATGTTAAGCCTGGTAGCTAGTTTTGTTTTTAGAGCTAAACAGTGTTCCTTAAAACTAAATTTACTATCGAATATAATACCAAGTATGCTTAAATTATTTACATTCGGGATTATCATATTATTTAAACCTATGACTGGACAACAACATGATAATTTTCTACAAATGTGCAAATGTTTACTTTTGTTTAAAGAAATTGAAGCACCTGATTGGGTGCACCAAGAATTGATGCGTCGAAGAATTTCATTAAAGGTGGTTTGTGTACGAGAATTATCGTTGAATTTTGATAGTAAATAGATATCATCTGCATATAAAGTGTGATTAATACTTTTGAATTGCATAATAATTTCACTTATATCATTATAAGCAATTATATATATTTCTTAAAAATTTTGTGTTGTCTGATGAAATTTTTGGTATATAAAATCAACTACAGATGTTCACTATTATATTGAGCCATTTTTACGACAAATATTTTAATATTTATATTTTTTTCGAATTATTGTTCTAAAAATGCAAAAAAAAAAACTTATTTTTGTTGGTTCTTTTTCATTGGGAAGTAATTTTTTTTATAGATGTAGGTGGAAGTGGGTTCTCATTTGTATATGGGTGGATAAAATAAACCATCAAGCTTCATTTTCAAAAAGAATCGACTGCGGATTTTTGCGGATGTAGTTGTTTTTTGTCATATCGTATTCCCACTTTTATGCCCATTCAAACTGACTATTTGTGCTGTTACTTTTCTTTGGAATTTCATTTTTTTTTTATTTTTTGGAGTTATTTGGTAATTATTTGTATAAAATATGGTTAAGCAAAGCTCCCAGTATTGATTTAAAAAAAAATATTGGCTGCAACTTTGATCCTTTTTATCTTTTTTGGTCATATCGTATATCCGATTGTATGCATTTTTTCTTGTTTCCAGTTGAAAAATTAAAACAAAACTTGAAATTTTTTTTTGTTTTAAAAGAGGGTAAATTTGTTAAAAACGGTATTTATTACATAATTTAAGATACAAATATTGCAATCAAGACAAAAATAATTTTGTCCAGTTTTTGCATACAAATACTCCTATGTGCGACGGTTAAATGCTTTCCGGCGCATTTTACACACCTTGGCTCTTTTTTGCAATAAGTTTGGGTGTGATTGAATTCTTGACAGCGTTTACACTGAGGGACTAACCTTGTGCTCTTTCTTAGAGGTTCGATCTTAACTACGATGTTTAGAATTGTTTTGATTTTATAAATTTCATCTAGTTTTTCAGTCTTATCGAACGAAAGTATAAGTAGTGGAAGACCACATTGTACCACTTTTGTTTCACCCTCATTTGTCTGTTTCTCTCTTTTGACGATGTTCATAGCATCTAAGATTTTGAAGTTGCGCTCTTTTAGATCACTAATGATATCGTCTTTAGAGCATGATGCGTGAAAACCTCTAAACCTCTCGCCACAACACAAGGGTCTTTCCGACTTATTTTCATAGGTATACCATTCTACTTTTTCTTCGTTTAGTTTTCGCGACAAAAGACGATAACTTTCAGAGTCTTTCACACATACTTTCCATTTGTTGTTATTGAGCGAAATAACTTTAAAAGACGATGGTAGTAATGCCTTTAATATGGTTTGCAACTTGTTATACTCCGCAATACCGATAACATTTATCGGTGGCGGGGGCCGCTCCTTAACAGGTTTTTCGTTTACTGTCGCATGTTTTGGTGAGACTATTATTTCAAAAGACGAGGCTATAAATAAAAAAATAAATTGGGTGGCGCAACAGCTCATGGAGAACCAGGGCCTAGTGACTTACAACTCACAACCATTCCTGTGTGCGTGTTTGTTGGCAGGAATGGAGGGGACCTAAGGTTTTTTTGCCGAGTCCGAACGGCTAAATGAGAAGCACTTTTTCATGACAAGTATACTCTTGGAGGATTTGTCAGTTCCTCGCAAGAGGCAGTACCTCGAATAAAACATTTCTGTTTTTAGGTGGCACGGCTGGGAATCGAACCCACACCTTCGGCATGACAGTCCTACGCACTAACCATCAGGCCACGAGGTACTACAAAAAGACGAGGCTGCCTCAGTTGAAGAGCCAGCTTTACGCTTTTTACTTAATCGTTTCTTTGAGGACTTTTCCGTTTCACGTGCTAGCTCTTCTTCATCTGTTTCATATCTAGAATTATTGACTTGTGGCAAGCTAGCTTTGGAGTTTATTTGAACATTTTTGCCTTTCAACATCTCATTTTCTTTTCGAAGAAGATCGACTTCTTTCTTTAGCTCTTGATAAAGTTCCATTACTTCATCAAGTCTTCGTCGAAGTTCGTTATTATCTTTTTCAAGATTTTCTGTTTTATCTGAGTCTTTTTCGGTGCGCACTGGCGTGACGGGTGGACTCTTTTGCCCGAATTTGGATGGTTTTATACTCGATTTAGATGGTGGTGATCGAGATACCCTTGCACTTTTTAGGAAGGGATTTATTAAATGCAATAATTGACTCTCCCCAGAATCCATAGAGCCAACCTCCGAAGAGGGTGGATTTTCCAGTGAACCTGGACTGCCACCTGGGGTACTATATCTTATTGTTTTGCTCATTGCATAGTTTTGTATACATCAATCATCAATCTCAGTATACGGAGTTTGGATTTTAGTCGCCTCTTACGACAGGCATGCCTACCTCGGGTATATTCTTGCCCCTTACCAGCAGGGGGTTTTGTAGTACCTATGCAGGAGGATCATAAATTTTATTGTCATGTCTTTTCTCTGTTGATGTATTAGGATATAACTTAACCATGTCTGAAAATATCGTCCAACCAAATCGGTTAACTGCTTCAGATTTTATCATTGGCGTAGGAAGGAATTTTTTCTAAGGTGGGCAACCAGCCACTGCTTAAAAAAAATCACAAAAATGCGTAGACTAAATAATTTTTCAGTTCAAATTAATAATTATGATAAATGAATATGAAGAAAATTTGAAAAGAAATTCTTCTGTTTAAGTGGAGTGACCGAATAATTATGTATTTGGGCTTGTTCAAAAGAAAACTTATGAATGAAGCCGGCTACGACAGCAACTGTAAAGCAAATTAGCATTGACTAGAAGTGCTACAAACTCAATTCTACAGCAATGTCTTGAGATGCATCTAAATTAAAAATGAATGGTTTTGTGTCATAGGTCCGTTTTGATACCATAACTCGTTTGACCTATGGATTAAAGTGGATTAGAGTAAGGGTTTGTGGACTTTTACAACAAAAAGAAACCAGGCTAGGTAGCTTGTTGCTTTATTCAAAGCACGAATAACGGTCCCCGAGGGGATCACCATGTTGCATGATTGGATGCAACATCACCGTGGGCCTCCGTCTGCTCACTCCGCATTGCGTGAGGTTTCCAGCGAAGGTCACCAACCACTCAGGAAAACAGATATACTCCCTGGTTTGAATTATAACGGATGTGTGAATATGGTGTGTTGTGAGCCAGCACAAAACGACAGGAGGTAGGTCAAAAGACACTCATGCAATTGGGTCGCATCCCGCCCCGAGGCCAACTACATTATGCCAAGCTAGGCAGGTAGCAGAATGGCACCGAAGCGCAAACGCACCAACTGTGTGATCCTAAGGTCATTGAGCACCACGTAACCCTGCAGACACCCGAATTCCGATGGCTCACGGACTTGGGAGTCCGCACGGGAACATAATACAGAAGCAACCAATTTTGTCTTAGATCTAATTAGTCGCGTTGAGGAAATAGATCAAATCCCTGATCTTTACTGCGGAAAGTTCGTTTAGGTCGTCAAGAAAAGCCAAACCAAACGATTGTGCTCTCATTCTGGCATTCGGAATATTGACTCCTTCCGCAAGTGAGCTATGAAGGGCTGATCCTTGCCTCTGATCTGGGTTCCTGGTCACAGTGGCATCGAGGGAAATGAACGGGCAGAGGAATCCAGATCAGAGTGACCTTGAGGTCAAAATTAAGGCTTGCGAGCTCATCACGGCATTGTTGGACCAATTTAGAGGATGGTGTAGTCGAAACAATGGCTTTAATTAATTGCTGCCTGACTGTCTGTAAGGATAGCTGCATTACGATTTTGGTTTGGGTCTAGTTTAAGTATCTTGCATGCCTCCCTAATTGCAAGTAATTCCGCTTGGAATACACTTACTTGAAAAATTGGGTAACCGAAAGGACCTAGTGATGTTTAGAGTCTCAGAGAAGATTAATGAACCAACACCGCACTCCATCTTTGAGCCATCAGTATAGATAGTTGTGTCGAAATCTCTTCACGATGTCATCATCCTAGTCTTTTCTGGATGGGATAATAACTTTAAAATCTCTACTGAGGCTCCCTGAAGGGGCGCAGTAGTGATTGGGAGTCGAAAAGATTTCAGTGGGAATTAAATTGGTAATATTGCTGTGACCATATGGTTTGGCAACCCAGCAATCTGATTCTTTTGGTCTTAGTGCACTGCAAGATACTAGATATTTAATATGTAGATCAAGTGGTAAAAGATGCAGAAGAACGCTTAAGGCATCCGTTGGACAAGATCGAAGAGCCCCTGTGGTACCAACGCTAGCTGTTCCTTGAACCTTTTTAAGTTTATCGATGTTATATGTTTTGTTAAGTGCGGGCCACCAGACAATCGAACCATAAGTTAGAATCGGCCGTATCACGGCTGTGTACGTCCACAAGATCATCCTTGATTGAAGGCCCCGCTTTTTACCAAAGGTTTTGCTACAGGCGTAGAAAGCTATTCAGGCCTTCCTGACCCGTTCTTCAATATTTTGCCTCCAGTTTAATTTAGGGTCTAGGATAACGCCTAGGTATTTTGCACTGGAGGATAACGAGAGTGATTGACCGTTTAGTCGGAGTAGAGTGAAGGGCTGTATTTTAGTTTTGGTCGTAGATAGCATTTATTCAGTTTTGCTCTGGTTAACTCCTAGACCACAACTCGTAGCCCAGTTGCTAACCTTCCTCAGAGCTATCTCCATGATTTCGGTTATCACAGAAGGGAATTTTCCCGACATCAGAATAACCAAATCATCCGCATATGCAACCGCCTTCACGCCACAACTTTCCAACTTAGCGAGGATTTTGTTCATGACTAAAATCCATAGAAGGGGTGACAGAACACCACCCTGGGGTGTTCCTCTACAGACATGTTTTGTTGAGTTTGCATAACCTAGCTTGGCTTGAATCCTTCTATCGCTGAGCATGGATATAATTCTTTCTCTGATGTAGTCCTCTACACCAAAATCAACGAGTGACTCAAGAATGGATTCAGTAAGCACGTTATTGAAAGCCCCTTCTACATCTAACTGGCTGAACAGAATAGAGTGCTGCAACTGGAGCTGTAGCTGCAACTGGAATAGCTGTCAAAAAGTGTCGTACGTGATTTTTTTACGCGCCCACAATGCAGCTGTACAGCTTTCTGACATTTTAGTATCGAAAATAAAAATAAAAACAAAAATAAAAATTAATAATGATGAAAAAGAAGATAAAATTGCTTTACGTCTTTATGAGAGATTGAAAAGAGTTTAAAAATTTACCCGATTTGCCATTCTAGCATAGTTGAGGTACATTAGAAATAAAGAAATCATTTATGTATTTTAAAACTTTGACTAAAGCCAATTTTATTGTTTTGGTAGGTATGCATAGTAAATATAAATACTACCAATCGGTATCAATTTGTTTTCTTTTTATTTTTTTGCTTTAGGTACCTACATCTTCATCTTCTCTAAAATTTTGAACCTAAGGTTTTTTGTTTATTCAATAGAGACGAAATTAATATTTTAAGCTCCAAAATAAAACGGCACCTGGCATTTCCATTTCGAAAAAGGCTATTTTTCCCTAAATATTAGTAGGTAGATATTCAAATATTTGTGTGTATACCTAGTCTGCATTTCGATTAAAAAAAAAAAAATACTACAATTAACTGTACCTACTTTACTATTTTCGTCTTACTCATTAAGAACATTTTGATGAAATTCGGTGAGTGGAAATTATCATTTTTTCTAGCTTATTATTACTCATCCTTCATAACCACAACAGCAAGTTTGAGCGATTTAATCGTCCCTTTTATTTCTTGTTACATTTATTATTTTTAAATAGCTATTTATTCACTATGGGGGTTCACATGAACCAACATGTTGTCCAAAATTGCTTGACAACCATCGATGTGTGATCATTTAAACGCATAACCAACCATGTTGTCCAACTTTGTTTACTCTGTTGTATGACTTTCAAAATATTTTGAAAACTGTTCCGATTCCATCAAGCAATGTTGTCCAACATTGTGGTTCCATGTGAACCCCCTATTAAACACATTCAACAAACAATGCGCCAGCCAACAGACTAAAGGCAGACAGTAATAAATAACCACAAAAGCAAAAATGTGAAATCGAACCCAATATTATCTATCCCCTCACTTTCCCTGTGTGGTAATTTTTGCCTTTTTTTTCCTAAATCGTTATGCCTATATTCCATATTCGGTATTCTTTTTTATATTTTCTTTTCTCCACATGCAAATCTGGGTAGTCTACGAACACTTCTCCTTTTTTTTGGTGTCTGTTTTATCATCTTCTTCGTATTTTGTTTCGGCAGAGCAGCATGAACAAAGTGAAGCTTGAACACAATAATTTTGTCTATACCCCTGACGTTTCACCCTCTTTGTCTACTCGGGGTTTCACATTTTTGGAATTCTATTGATTTTTTCACATTGTTAGTAGGTATGCCTCCGTTTAAACATTTCTAATGTTAAAATTACTTTAACCCACATTAGGGTGTTTCATTTTATAAGGCACAAAATAAAATGTTAAATTTTACATGACTTTGCTCATGCCCCGAGTCTCTCTGACAAAAAAGATATTTTTGCCAAATTTCAAGAACATTGGAGAATATTTAGAGGTTGCGCATTTTGATCACTTTTTTAAAAGTAGGCAAAAAATAGGATTTTTACATTTTTCGCAGCTTTTAGAGAAAATGTGTTTTTTTTTATAAGAACACAAAAGTCTAGCTCCCATCACCCTTAACGGTGAGTTGATCTTCAAAAAAAAAAAATTAGTTGCGTCAGTTAGGGCAGGGGTAAGGGGATAGGTGAACCCCATGCAGTCAATTCCGGTAATTTAATCAAAAGAGATCCCTACCAATAGAGGACAAGCAATTTCTTTTGGCCAAACTTGGATTATATGGATGTAATATGTGACATATTGTTTAGAAAGGACAGCACTGCGTATTACACAGTTATGTAACAAAAGACATTTTACATAGTAAACGATAACTGTAAGATAGGGTTATCTCTCGAGCAGGTGACGTGAATTGGCCACCAAGATCGTGAGATTTGCCCCCATTAAACTTTTCGTGGGGTTTTCTGATGTCGCAGGTCTATGCTCATGAGCCGCAATCAATTGATGCCCTCAAAGTCAAAATAATTTAGGCCATCGTTCAAATTCAGCCCGAACTATGCAACAAAGGCATTCAAATTTCGACGTCTCGGATCCTTGCCACCGTGCGCAGCCGTGGCAGATATTTTGAACAATGTCATATTCCATATTATATATTTACTATAGCATACTTATAGTCCCTTCAAAAAATAATAAGAATTTCGTTAAAACACAGCTTGTTTTATTCCATTTCAAAGTCGAACTGCCCTGTCTAATTGGAAAACCGTGTAGGCATAACGCTCGAAGTTTGAAGGTACAGTTCGAAGAGAAATTATTTTAAAAAGAGTTGAAGGTAGGGATGTCACAAATTAACAAAATGTAGTTTAGATTGTACTTGTAGACACACACAACCTTCACAAGATGAAACAAGTGCATGAGAAGCCCTTTAATACAAAGGACTTCAATATTAGAAAACTCAATAGTTTCAGATAAAAGTGATCAAAATGCGCAACCTCTAAATATTATCCAATCTTCTTGAAATTTGGCATACATTACTTTGACATCACTTAGACTCGGGGCGTGAGCAAAGTCAGCCAAAAATCACAGCTTTGGAAATATGAAACACCCTAACCCACATGTTAATACTTCGTTTTGCTCACAATTTTGAAACGTCAAAAAAGCTGCAAGCAAAAGTTAAAAACTTGTCCAGCTGCGTCTGCGGCTCCGCCTGCAGCTGCGTCGTGTTCTGTTCGCATCATTGAATTTGTGTGTATTCAAAATTTTGACAGCTATTCCAGTTGCAGCTCCGTCTCCATTCTGTTCAGCCAGTAAGAAGGTGGCCAGAGTATATTCTTTATAGTTGATAGTATTCTCAATTGTACGCACTACCTCATGAAGGGCCGTCTCCGTAGACTTACCCTTCAGATATGCGTGTTGAGAGTTTGCGAGGGGGCATTCATCTAGTATGTCTCTAATATAGGTGTCTAGAATGCGCTCTAAGGTTTTGAGCACGAAAGAGGTCAGGCTAATCGGTCTGAAATCCTTCGTGGATTCATGCCCCCGCCTTGCTGTTTTTGGAGCATTATTGGCAGTATGCCGTCCTGACCTGGCCGTATTTGACTGGGCAAGAGACCTTGAAAGCGGTGTTCATGGATGCTTCAAGAGTTTTCACTCTTGACTCAAGATCTATTACCGATTCTGGACTCAGATTCGGTATATTGCGCAATTTGGAATTAACAACTTGACTGAATTTCTTCCAATCAATTCTTTTCGGATTTCTATAGGGAGGAGGGGTTTCAGACTCAAAATTTACATTGAAGATAATCCACCTGTGATCCGAGAAGGAATTAACCAGGGACACTCTCCAATTCTCCACCGCTAAATTAAATTTATGGTTTACGACGGTAACATCAAGTACATCCTCCCACCCTTCGTAGTTATCCGAGCTCGGAAAGACGAAAGTAGGAGTATTACCTCTGTTAAAGATCGTCAAATTGTTTTCAATAATAAAATTAAAAAGGGACTCATCCCGTTCATTTATCTCTGAACTCCCCAAGAGAGTATGCCGGCCGTGCGTTTGCGTCGCATCCAATCAGGAGGTTTGTCCCTTTCGCTGCTGTTTCGTTTGTGAGTGCGCACCACTCATCTGGCGGTGACTGCCTGTCATACGCCGAGTAAGCAGATGCCAACAGTAGACCGTGTGTATTTTTGTCATCCAACCTAACAACTGTCAGATCGGAAGTACTATAGTTAGGACACAAAATAGCTTTTAAGTGTTTTTTAACTAAAATACAAGTTCTAGGCTTACCTTGGTCTTGGGTTACAGGCTTGTAAAAAGATCGTATTGGCTGTCTTGGAGGCCCCTCACTCTGAGGCCATTTACCCACAGCTCTCGAATAACGCCGACGTCCACGTTTTCCTCCCTCAGGAAAACTCTCAGATTATCTGAGGCACATTTAAAGTACTTCAGATTAATCTGAATGACTCGCAGCGCGTTTTTAATTCGTATTCGATTCTGCACAGTCAGGGCCCGGCAGCTCGCTAGGGACCTTGACTCCGTCAATGACACTGTCGATCTCAACATTGTCGTCAACTTCATCGTGGTCTGCTCCCTGACTCTGCAGAATCTTTATCTTTGCATTTCTAATGCCGAACTTCAGTTTAAAATCGGACCTCTCGAGGGCCCCACGGCTTTCTTCGCTAATCATCAGAAGATAAGATCCGCTGTTCTTCTGCGGTTCCTCTGCCTTATTGACAGCCCAGTCATGAATAGGAACCAGCGGAATTAGCCTCTGAAGACCGCGGATCAGCTCCTTTCCGCTTGGTTTGACACCCATGAGGGGCAACGAAATGCGAGCCTTTGGTTCCTTAGGGATGTCCTTAGCCAGGATTAGCTTGAGCTTCAAGCCTTAGCAATGCATGAACTAAGGAAGTCCTTAGAAAACTCGTCTGCACATTTGATTACCCTCGCCAGAGTCGAACATGGGGTAGGGACCTTCGTTAGCCGACAACGTGTATAGAAACACCATATCAGAGAGCTTGGCCTCGATTGAGCTCCACACAGCAAGCAGATCTCTGCCTTTTATGGTGAGCTCATCCACAACCGATACTTGGAGGCCGTCTCTGACAACCTCTCTGAGAGTACGTGGTTGCTCTGCTCTAGGAGACGATGATTTAGCGTTCTTGTTTGGACCGTCTAGCTTACTCTTTTTCGGAGGCTTGATTGTCTCATCTCGAGATCTGCTGCGCTTGACGGCCTTTTCTTGGGTACTCAGAAGATTATTGTATTCCTCAATAATCTTCTGGTACTTAATCTTATCAGCGCCGTCCTTCTCATGGGCCTTTCCAGCTGCCTCATTCCTGGCAATCTTGCCTAGAATAAAAGACGCCTTCTTGAACTGCACCTTGAGAAGAGCGAATGCCGACTTTTTGCTTCCGCGTGCAGCGCTGCTATGGCTGGCATTGCTACACGAGGTTGTCGGAATGGTATTTATCGGTTTCGGATGCACAGGGGTACTATGGCTGGTACTGCCTGTGCTTCCTGAAGGTTTGGGTTACTCAATAGCACCAGAACTACCGATACTACTAGAGTTCCCCTTAAGGGTTTCCTGGCTGGAGGCCAAGAGTTCATCCTCTGTGTCAGCGGATGGTAAATAATCTGTTATGTCAAAATCGTCCATAGTGAAAATACAAAATAAAAATTTGGTTCCCACGAGTAGGTCGGAAAAAAGATTTCAGCTCCGGCAGAGCCCACGGCATCCGAATGAGCTCGTTAATGACTGGTTAACCCCCCAGCCTTCCATTTCTTCGGCACGGATTATGAAAATCGCTCACACCACCACTGAAAATTTTGTGTCAAGAAGCTCTCAAACAAGTTTTTATCCGCTACTTCTTTCACAACTGGCGGAACTAACCAGAATCGCAAATAGGGCCTGAAGCAGTCTGTATGCTTATGGGAACATATTCCTTCCAATATGTTTTTTTTTTAATTTTCAAGGTTAGTTTATAATATAGTATTTCTTCATAATCAAGTCCTCGGCACTCAGTGCTGATGAATCCATTTTTCAACATCTGTAATGTTCATTTTCTAACACTTCGGGAATTGCATTTGGCGTGAAGGCATAGTAAGTTTATCACTTCACAGTTTCACAGATAGAGAATTGAGCCCCAGTATTCATATCTAGTTTAACGAAGGCGTCTACTGAATGGAGCAAGGGAATATTTTACCTTTTGAAGTTGACAGTTATGTTATACATTAACTAAGTCGAAAAAGAGTAGTACGGTCGTATTTATAAGCTTTGTCTTACTTTAGACTCAAAAAATTATTTAAAAACTTTGTTCACTCTTGTCCTAAAGTTTGATTACTTGAACAACGGCATCGGTTTTCTAATATTTTTCTTTCTTGACTTTTTATTTAATTATAAATGCATATTTCCAACTATAAGGAACTTTCAAGAAATTGGGCTAAGGCTGATAATATTTAAAGGCTTTCTTTAATTCAGAACGTTAAAATTATTCAATTCGATTTGTCTTTAAAAAAAGAGCTATAGTCTTTTGAGACAGTTATTGAAAAGAAAAAGAAAAGTTTCTACTAAAATTTTTATTGCATTGTGAAAATAATAGTCAAAATATGAATTTAAATACTAGACCATTTAAAAAAATTGAAGCTGCATTCAAAAAAAAAAAAACTTGATAACAAAATCCACCTGGGTATAAATATGTATTTTTCAACGATCTTCGGTTTCGATATCGGATGCCAAATCAAGGGTATTCCCTTTGTCATCAACTGTTACTGGAAATTAAAAATTTTGTTTATGACGTTTCCTTCCATTTTGGTGTTAAAGAAATTTCATACCTACTTCTCTGAAATTTTTTCTATTTCAAACCAAATTTTTAAATCATTCCTGATTTCAAAGGTATGGATTGTACTGTAGGTACTGGTACAGAAAAAGTGTATTTTGATCCAAATGTCACCCGATTGCCTTAAAGCTTAAAATCATCTTTTTCCGGAGCAGTCAAAAACGAAAAATTTCGGAATTTTTTGATTTCATCCACATTTTATTGTTCCCCATAAAACGCAGTTGATAGGTGAATACAACGCGGCCTAGAACAAATAGTACGTTCAGCCTGATTCGATGCCAAACCGGGTCGATAAATACTGAAACCGTACCTTATAAGCCTTAATTTTAAACAAACCAAACCAAATTACCTTTGGGTCCATGTTCGAAGCTTGTCAGATGTGGCGATTTTTCGCCCCACATGCGATTTGAAATTTTATTTGGCGGCACTAAAATCGATTTGGTGACTTACTTACCCAAAACAGGCAATATTTTAAGCTTTTGAAATCGAAATCCTTATACATTTTTTTCCTATTTTTACTTAAACTTAACAATAGTTTTTTATTTCTTTTTCCTAAATGTACTAAATCTGAACGCACCCCAAAATTAAAAATCAATTTCTTTCCCATTCCAAAATTAATTGTAGTATATTTTTTAATTTTGTTTTTATGGATTGTAAAATTTTGAGATTTTGCTATTTTTTGACAATTTATATCTTACGATTGGTGATTCCGCGTTTTTAACCTGACAACCTACCCATGTTCAAGCTAACTCTGTTTGAGAAAAATTTAAACCGGTAATGTCTTGAGTTCTTCGAGTTCTTGAAGGGTAACGCTAGAAGAAATATTAGGCGTTTTCCTTTGGAGGTGGCGAAGTACTTGCAAGTACTTTGCCAGCTTTTTTCAATGGAACACATCAAACTGCTTTCCCATGTAAAATGTATCTACTCGCGCATGAGAGCATGTGCAGTTGGTAGTACTAGATTAGGGTTTTCATCTACTCGTAAGTACTTCGCCACCTCCAAAGGAAAACGGCTATTGTCGGTTGGAAACTATTCATTTAAAAAGCACAAACCATAGTTCAAATACTTTATATTTATTATTATTTTTATTTATTTATATGTATTCACGTTCATACATACTCGTATCATATTTCATATACCTTATGTATTAAATAAACTAATCTAAGTTTTAGAAAAAAATATATTTTCTTGTGTACCGAAATCGGCTTTGAGAAAGGTGGTTACACTATGTATGTATCTCTATTCATCTTACCAAGTGACGCCACCGCATTAATAACATCATAACACGTACCAGTAGCCCAGATAAACTAGACGAACAAACGGCAAAGCTAGGAAAAAAATCAGGTGAAACTGAATTTCGATGGAGGGCTTCGTCTTAACGTCTTAAGCATTTAATAAATGTTATAAAATGTTAATAAATGTTATTTGGGCCGGGACTTATATTTTTTGGGGAGTTCAGGATAGAGAAGGGAAATTATTTTTTTCTAATTTTTAATTTTTTTTTATGTGAAAGTAAAAACTGTAGCTTATGTAAATCTACACTAAAAAAAAATACCTTTCCATCACCTTTCATATCAACTTCATGACCACTTAAGTCGAAAAAATGTATTAAAATTTCGTAGCAACATATTTAAGAGAAACGTACATTTACTTTTCAAAATGATTTTATTGATATCTTTTCCTTACTTCCACTGCGGCACGCTGGGGTAAGGGATATGTATAAACTGATGAGCACACTGATTTAACACATTTTTCTCAAAATCAGTTGTTCTTAAGAAAAAAGTGTTACAATCTTTTTTGTGTACAATTGTACAAGCTAAAATTTAAATCATTTAAAAATTAATGGCTTTGGAGATATTTATACAAAAAAACTGTATTTTGCCCCTTTTAGCATACAAAATCCGAAGTCACATTGAAACGGTTCCTAGATTGATATATGTACATACATATGTACTTTTAAAATAAATTATCTCATTTGCTGCACAGGGGGTCAATTCTCGATCTGTGAAACTGTGAAGTGATAAATATGATAACGCCTTCACGCCAAATGCGATTCTCGAAGTGTGAAAAAATGAAAACAAATGCCAACATGTTTTCATATGATAATTCGTTTATCACCATCATTTCATTCTGTGAAAACCTGTGAAAAGAAAAATGATAAACAGGAACAAATTGTGCTCATTTGATACACCCAAGTCGCCATCTTGATCTTTCTGTGACGTCATAATCATCTTTTTCTATGAGCAAGTGGTAGCATTTTTCATGTTAGTACTTTTTAGTACTCACTTTGACAGCTGCTTTTCATAACGAGTTCGGGAATCGGCTTGCGCGTGTTTGTGAAGTGATAAAATGATAAAACTCTGTGAAAACTGAAATGATAACTTTGTTCTCATTTCACAGTTTCACAGATCGAGAATTGACCCCCAGGTTTATTTTGGAGGAAAAAAATGTATATCTAAGGTTGGACCAATGTCTGGAAAAAAGGGGCTTGCTGCGCCACTGGGGCTATGTAAAACAAAATTTAGACAAACCATTGTATACAATCTATAGTATTCTCATGCAACACGATTTTGTAGGTTGACATTTGGTCGATAGGTTCGCTGTGATCGCCTTGCCGAGATCTCTTAACAAAAATTAGGATTACATTTGGACACTAGATGGCCACGAGCTTTTTGGCTTCATAAGAATACTATAAAGTTAATATACAATGGACAAACTCAGAAATAAAAAAACAATTTTCCTTAAAAATACAGATTTGATAAACCTACTGGGTGATTTAAATTACAAAAAAATATTAACCTAAAAAGTGACTTTTAAATTCAGGTAAAAAGTTAGTCAGCATATAGAAAAAGAAATGTGAATATGGTTGAAAAATAAACTGATCCAAACAATAATCTGAATGAAACTTTGTGTTGATATTTCACTTCTTATTTATAAAAATGGATACGTAATAAATTTACTTAAGTTACTATGTATTTTTTTACAAAAAAATACAAAAACCTAAAAAAAATTTATAAATTGAATATCTATTAATTTATAAAAATGTCTACCTACCTCCTTTCATAAAATCACAAAACACCTGCAGCACCTGCAAAAAAAATTGGAAAAAAGTTCCACGGAGGAATAAATATGAACAAATGTTCCTCTATTTTATAGAATAAATAATATCTGATTTTTAACTGACTATAGAAAAATTGGCTCTTGCAAAAGTTTTTTTCTTGTTACCTTATAAAATTTGGATATTACTCAACTGTAAATTAATTTAATTTTTTTTTTTATTGCAACTGAAGTAATATTTATGTATGTAATGAACTTATGAGTTTGGAATGCAAACATTGCTAAAATATGGTAATCTGGGGGTTTTCTAAATATTTCTGGTGGGAGGTATTGTTTTATCTGGCAGCACTGTCATTGGATTACATCCGTTCTAAAGTAGCAATAAACTAAGTGTTATTGTTCCTATTAACAAAAGTTTCTTGTCCGTTGTCCCATACAAATTTATTTGGAACTGTTGCACTTTGTATGTTATTTTTCATTTATGCCTTAAATGGATTTAATATATCATTGTACCTATTATTATGCATATATATATATATATAAATATAATAATATATTTAATATTGTATACTCATCTACAAATTTGACTACAGTTTCCCCGCTTAAATGAAGTTCAATGAATTGATTTTTCCTCTTAATCAAAAAACATATTCATTTTTCGGTTAATTGTACCAAAAACCAAATTAAATGTGATTCTATATTTTAGGCTTTCACATGGTAAGAACTTTTGGACATGGCTCAAAATATTTAAGTAAAATGTGCTTAGAATTGGATAAAAACTACGCTAATCGAAGTTGATTGAAAATGAAAACAATAGTCATTTTGGATTCCATAACTAGGGCAGATAATATAATTTTTGGAAAGCCTAAGGCATATTCCACAGATATATTTGAAAAAAAATTTAAGTTAATTTAATAAAACGTGATTGCCCTTTTTGGGCAAACTATAGGAGCGGCAATTTTTATGTTTTCACGGCACTAAATCGGCAATTAATGGCGTTCTCAAAAATATTATATTCGAAAGTTGTCATGCTAACTTTACAGCTAAAATTTACGATCTTGCTCTTTTTTTAACACTATCAGATCTTTGCCGAAGAGAGCTTAGTACAAGCGACATCTTGCGACCAAAGAATTGCCAAACACAAATTAAGTGCTTATCAGGCTCATCACTTAGTGTAGTGGTAGTAGTTAGTAAGCAACAAACTACTTAACCCGGAGGGCACACGAGCGAGTACTCGCTAGCGAGTTTGGTACATACATTAATTGTCAAATCACTCGCCGCTCTACTCGCTTCTCAACTGGCCTCGAAAAAGGCAAGCCAGTTGACTAGCGAGGAAGAAAAGTTTGGATGTATTTGAAACTCGCTAGCGATTACTCGCTCGTGTGGCCTCCGGGTAAGACATACACTTTACAAAATAAAATTAAAAACAATAATTATAAAATAACAAATCCAATGACATTGAAAAAATTAACAATTACAAACATTTAAGAGCGTGGTACACTGGTCTTCAATGAAGCATTGAGTCTATTCATACTGATATTAAAATCAAAAAATTAGAGTTCGAATTCAGAATGATGCACATGCGGCTAAAAGGCTCATGCATTCCATAATTGGTACGGTGTTGAGATATATGCATTAGTTCAAGACTACGAGTGTTGTGACCTCCCCACGGTAGTTAAGGCTAGTACAAGATAATAAATTAGGGTCATCAATAACGCCCGTCAAAAGTTGATGAATAAATACAATATCATTATTAATTCTTCTTTGTGCCAAAGTTTGAATCTGAAGAAGCTTAATCCGGTGTTTGTAAGGAGGTAGATTATAAGGATCGGACCAAGGTAGTACTTTCAAGGTGAAACGTATAAAATTACGCTGTACTGCTTCTAGTCTATTCTTATGGATATCGTAAAAAGGAGTCCATACCTGTGTGATGCGAGCGAACAAGACTGTTGTAGAGAGCGAGGGTAACATAAGGATCCTGAAATTCCTTAGACCATCGTTTAACAAACCCTTACATAGAGTTTGCCTTGTTGACTATTAGATTGATATGCTTCGTAAAATCAAGATTAAAAGTAAAATGAACCCCTAGGTCTTTGGAACTATCAACACGACGCAATGTGTGCTGCGATATTTCATAATTGAATGAACTAGGAACTTTTTTTTAGAAAAAATCATCGTCTGACATTTAGTAGGGTTGAGATTTAAACCGTTTTTACTACACCAAATAACAAAACTGTTTAAATCTTCTTGCAAAAGTAAACGATCACTCACAGATTTGACGCTTTTGAAAATTTTCATATCATCCGCAAAAATTAGAATTTCACTATAACGTATATAAAGGGATACGTCGTTGATAGCTAAGATAAAAAGAAGTGGGTCCAAATGACTACCCTGGGGAACTCCAGATTTGGCAAAGAAAGGGTTGGAGACAGAGCTCCTTAATCTAACCTGATAGGATCTATTATGGAGATAAGAAGTGTTGAGTTTAGGAGGGAAACCAAACACCTTTAACTTAAACGTGATGATGTCATGTGAAAGTTGATCGCAAGTAAATTGGTTATCGTCGATCGATTTGCATGAATCCATGTTGTTGATTGCAAATTATATTCTTACAGTTGAGTGTCAAATTATCGCACATTACTTGTTAAAAAAGCTTAGGAATGCAGGATAGCTTGGAGATTGGCCTGTAATTGCATATATCAGATCTGTTACCCTTTTTAAAAACTGGTGTAATAAATGCTTTTTTCCAAATACTTGGAAATTTACCGGAGCTAAGTGATAGGTTGAACAAACGAAAAAGAGGGGGTGCTAAAATTGATTTACATTTTTTCAAGATTATTGGTGGGATGCCATCAGGTCCAAATGAGTAATCATCATGAAGTAGGGACATATAATGTAAATTTTTTTCGATTATAATTGGGAAATTATTGAAGGTAGTTTGTGGACAGTCTTTTAAGTAGAGAAAAAAGTTCTCATCAACATCGACAGGGGTATCAACGAAAGACTGGCGAAAGTTGTTAGAAAACACATCACAAATATCCGGAGGACTATTTAAAATAATATAATTATAAGTAAAATTGACTGGATAGCCATCAGATTATTTTTCAAGTTTTCGAAATTCCAAAAACTTTTGGGGTCAAGCTCAAGGGAACTTCCCATTTTTTTAAGATATTCAGCGTATAAATGACTGGGGAGGTTTTTAAACTCATCAAACAAGGAAATATATAATTTCTCGGTCCTCAAGGGACATACTTTTTATGAAGTTCTTCCAAGCTCTGTTTCTTTTATTACGAAGAATTTTGAGTTCTTTCGTATACCATGGATGGCAGAAGCTAGAGTATTTGGGTATTTTGTGTGGAACTATGTCATTAATACACTTGGACAATACTTGATAAAAGTATGAAACTGCAACGTCAATGTCGCCTGAAACTGGTATATTTTCAATACCAGATGCACTTTAATGCTCAGAAAGCAACTGAAAGTTAGCTTTCCGAAAGTCAAAAGAATATGAACAGTCTTGTGAATTACTATTATTAAGTAAATGCCCGTCCAAGTCAAGAAAAATGTCAATATGTTTGATATTGCAGTAGTAGATTCTACCACTACAATACTAACAGCGTCAGATGAGAAAACTAAATCGAGTATTCGATTTAAAGAGTTTTTAAAACAGCTTATTTGCTGTAAGTCCGTAGATATAATAAGGTCTAACAGTTGAAGCTCCTGTTGAGATGACGTCAATGATGCTTACGGTGATCATCCGTCCTCTTTTTAAGAGGACAGCATTGTATATAAATTCTATAGTATTCTCATGAAGAAAAAAAGCTCCTGGCCATCTATGCGTCCAAATGTAATACTAATTTTTGTTAAGGGATCTCGGTAAGGCGATCACAGCGAACCTATCGACCAAATGTCTACCTACAAAATCGTGTTTCATGAGACTACTATAGATTGCATATACAATGAGGACAGTCCTCTTTTTCGGTAGCGTGTCCTCTCTATTTTATTTTCTTAAAGAGGACAGTAATTTGTCCTCCTTTTACTAAATTGTTCTCCCAATGTCCTCTTTTAATCTTTCAAATCATTTTCTACGATTAAAAATACATAAAGTACCTTCTTCATTACTAAATCACTAAGATATAATAAGTAGACAGCACTGGTTTGAAGCCAAAAGCTTTGCCAATGTATAAAGCTAGAACTATAATGCTCGAAGGGGCACTTAAGTGATCGGAAGAAAACAAGCGAATACACGGAAAGCATTTGACGCGACTATAATTGCGGAGTGGAGCGTTTCGTCAAGTTTCGTTCAACTTTGGTTACGGAAGTGAGGTGCGCTCCCGAGCGCACCTCACTTAAGTAAAACTGACGTTTTGTGAAATAGGAACGCCAAAAAGAGATAGATGATAATTACATTATGGGTATGTTCCCCTTTTTTCGGTTCGGAAAGCTACTTTTCGTTGGTTTTTGACTTTAGCTTCAGTGCCCTTCCGACTATTATAGTTCTACCTTAAGAATTAAGGAAAGATCAAGAAATCAACGATGAGGAATTATTTTACAAGATTACTTGAGTCAAACGATAAGCCAATGAAGAATAAATTTGTACCCAAATAAGAAATGATTTGTACTTTTCAACATTTTCATGAAGAACATGTGAGTTTTGCTATCATTGTGCTTGATTACACATGAAGAACGAAAGTGTTCAGATGTGAAGAAAATTATTCTGAAGATTTTGTTCTCCTCTTTGTGTTTTTCGTATTTTCATAATGAAAGACACGATTTGATTGGTTGGATTGGAAAGGAAAAGCAACACAAAAGAGAACGTCAATTTTCTACACCGAATATTTTCAAATATTTTAAAATATTTCATCCCCCTCCCTCTTCTGCAAGTTACCCCGCTTACCATCACAAATCGCAGAAAATGCTTGAATTTCTTCACAGGGACATTAAGATCTTGAAATGTCCCGACCGAAAGAGTGTTTTCAATTTTAAATAACATTTGGACACCCGAGAAATCGCAATCAAAAGTTGATCTACTTGAGACCAGGTGCAATTACAACTTCAATTTTTTGCTGTAACTTATAACTGTTATGAATGTATTTTTTTAAAGCAAAAGTTTCTTATGAAAATAATTCTTTCTTAACTTTTCAACGTAAGAGAAGGAACTCGTCTTGTGAAGGAATCCAGTCAATGTATGGGAGGTTAAAGTCGCCTAAGAGAGTAATAATACTATCAAATCCAGCAACGTCAATAATATAGCCGAGAGCAAGGGAAAGCTCAACATATACTGAAACTGAACTTTTGGGGGAATATAGACATTTAGAATGAATAGATCTTTTGAATGCATGGATATTTTGATGCAGACAAGTTCTATTGAAAGATTAAAAGGGAATATGATAGGAGTTGTGTTGAAATGATTTCGAACCGCAATTAAGACTTCTAAATTTGTACTATCCACATGACGGTCTTTCCTGAAAACTATGAATTCTTGATCAAATAGTTCTGTGTCTAAGATCGCGTCATTAAGCCATGTTTCAGTGAAAGCAAATAAATCATAAGGAAAGGCTAGGGAGTTTTGAAATATTTTAGCAGTTTTACTGCGAAGCCCTCTTACGTTTTGGTAGTAGAGGGAGAACCTACTAAGTTTTTTGCAGTTAAATTATTATAGTACGGGGTAGTTAGACTTTTGCTGGGAAATAATTCAAACATGCAGTTTGACTTTGATATTCAAAAGGGTATTAGTACACGAGCCGAAAACCACATTTTTCACAATTGCACCTAGAGTCATTTGGCCGCCATTTTGTTTTTAACGGCTTTTTTTGTTATCAGACGTAACTCACGTATTTTTGACGCTACGAAAAAAAATTGTGAGACAAACTTGTAGAAAATTTAATTTTCTACAAAATATGTTAAGTAACTTTTTTCGATAAGTGCTTTCTTTAAAAAGTTATACTGCATTTTCTTAAAAAACGTAGGGGTTGATTTTGGTAAATTCATCATATCTTATTTTTTTGTTCTAAAAAAAAAAAAAAAATCGAAATAAAAGTTATAGTCCCTTCAATTATCTATATTTTTTGCCTTAACAGTTTTGTTATATGGCTTACGGTTCTCGCCCTGTAGCGCATATTAATAGTAGAGAACTGTATAGAATCATATATTTTTAACTACTTGACTTCTGCTGGTAAATAGAAACCTCGATGTTCGAAAGGAAATTAGTACTCGAGCGGAAAAAATAATTCTTCACAACTGCCCGTAGATTCATTTAGCCACCATTTTGTTTTTAAGGTTTTTTTATATCTTCGCAAGTAACTCACTTTTTATTTATGCCAGACAAAAAAGATGTAGAACAAACTTGTAGAACATTTAATTTCCAACAAAATGTTTCTTGTAACTTTTTTCGATAAGTACTTTTTTAAAATTGTACTGCATTTTGTTAAAAAAGGGTTTCTTTTCAATTTATTTTTTATAAAAAAATAAATGTCGAAATAAAAGTTGTAGGTAGACCTTTCAATTATCTATATTTTTTTCCTCAATATTTTTTTATTATGCGGTATACCTTATGATATGATTTGTTAATAGTTTAAATTATTTGCGTATAGTTTAACTATATTTCCGAATTGTAAAATTGGCTAATATCGCACTCTAATCGAGAAATGACTTCAGAACTTTTGTGGGAAATTACATAGAAATTCCCAAATTAATATCTTAAATTTCTAAAATAACTAATTTGCTTTCGAACCTCGAGGTTTCTATTTACCAGCAGAAGTCCAGTAGTTAAAAATATATGATTCTATACAGTTCTCTACTATTAATATGCGCTACAGGGCGAGAACCGTAAGCCATATAACAAAACTGTTAAGGCAAAAAATATAGATAATTGAAGGGACTATAACTTTTATTTCGATTTTTTTTTTTTTTTAGAACAAAAAAATAAGATATGATGAATTTACCAAAATCAACCCCTCCTTTTTCTAAATAAATGCAGTATAACTTTTTAAAAAAAGCACTTATCGAAAAAAGTTACTTAACATATTTTGTAGAAAATTAAATTTTCTACAAGTTTGTCTCACAATTTTTTTTCGTAGCGTAAAAAATACGTGAGTTACGTCTGATAACAAAAAAAGCCGTTAAAAACAAAATGGCGGCCAAATGACTCTAGGTGCAATTGTGAAAAATGTGGTTTTCGGCTCGTGTACTAATACCCTTTTGAATATCAAAGTCAAACTGCATGTTTGAATTATTTCTCAGAGCTCCATATAATGAAATCTAATTACCCCGTACTATTATTGTTGCTTGCAATCTTTCTTTGCCTAGGAGGGATTGTAAATTCTTTTACCAATGTATTAGGAGGCCAAGAGCTATTCAATATTGAATCGAATAATGAGAAGAGAGCTGTAATTTTGAATGATGAAACGAAACTGTTAGGTTTACTTATTTTAGTACATTTAATGGATGATACATTGGGTATGGATTTACAGCCAATGAGATGTTGCAAAATATCTTCGTGTACGATTTCCGGTAAAAGACGAGAGATGAATATTGATTTGGGTTTAGGAACCGATTCTAAAGCTCTGGGAACCACAAGACTATTTTGAGGGGTGGGATCTATAATATCTAAGTCAGAAACGGTGGACACACCGTAGGAGTTGCAATTTTTTGTTTTCACGGCAAAAATAGTTTTTAATCAAAAATTAAAGTCATGCCTTATACCTTAAATTTACGTGATTGCACTTTGGGGGCAAACCATAAGAGCGGCATTTTTTTTGATTTCACGGAAAAATTACGGCAATTAATTGGCAATTAATGGCGTTCTCAAAAATGTTATTATCGAAAGTTGTCATGCTAACTTTACACCTAAAATTAACGTTATTGCCCTTTGTGGGCAAACCGGAGGAGAAGATTTTTTTTGGTTTAACGGTATTTTTACGGCAATTAATGGCGTTTTCAAAAATAATTTTTTCAAAAGTTGTCATGCTAACTTTACACCCACATTTCGTGATTGCTCTTTGTGGGCAACCCATAAGAGCGACAATTTTTTTGGTTTCACGGAAAATTTACGGTGATTAATCTGCAATTAATGGCGTTTTCAAAAATAATTTTTTCAAAAGTTGTCTTGCTAACTTTACACCCAAAATTTTCGTGATCGCAATTTGTGGGCAAACCGTAAGAGCAGCAATTTTTTTGTTTGCACGGCAAATTTACGGCAGTTAATGGCGTTCTCAAAAAAAATTTTGTACCAAAAACAAAAAAGTGTCATGCTAACTTAACGCGTAAAGTTAGCAGGATTGCGCTTTTAAGGCAAACCATAAGAACTGCAATTGTTTGGTTTTCACGGCATATTTACGGCAATTAATCGGCAATTACTGGCGTTTTCAAAAATAATTTTTGACCAAAAGTAAAAAAGTGTCATGCTAACTTTATATAAAGTTAGCAGTATTACACTTTGTGTGCAAACCGAACGAGCGGCAGTTTTTTGTTTCCACGGCATATTTACGGCAATTAATCGGCAATTACTGGCATACTCAAAAGTTATGTTTTCGAAAGTTGTCATGCTAACTTTATGCGGCTGAAATAAGTATGAACAATAAATTTACATTAAGCGCACATTTCTCTTCAAGACAGTTTTATACTTTTATCGATTAAGCTAAAGCTAAGTATACAGTTCCTTGACGACAAAAAAACTACATGTATTTCTTATGCGAGCGCTTTTTGTGAGAAAAATTTTGTTGACGTTTAAATTTTTGTATCGAACTGTGAACTACCCAAAGAAAACAAATTTTATATTTACCACGATTTTTTTTCGTACAAAACAATGTCACTGACATTCTTTTTCCGAAAGAAAATTGCGTTTGGCATTTGTGTTTGCTTTTGCATAGATCAGACTCATTGAGATTTTTTTTCGTAACTGTGAACTGACGGCGAATAAAAAAAAATTTACAATTTTTTTCTTTGTGGAAAATATTTTTATTCTCACCTTGAAGAGTTTTTTACTCAAAATAACTGTATGTATTTAGTCACTTGAAATATTATGCCTATTAATTTTCAAAAATGTTGGCTTCTTTAATTTATCGAAAACGAAAACTTAATACATCCATCTTTGAAGGTGTTAACCAAGCTATATTATTCCTTGAAATAGGCATCAAATTTACTGAAAAAAAAACCGAAAGTGTTAAAAATCTAAATAAATTTCAATAGGTATATTTTTAAAGCAATTACGATATTTTTCACTTTATTTGCTATTTTGCTTTTTTATAATTCTATATTCACCTTTTTATATATAAAAAATTATAGTTCAAAAAATCAGTAGACTTCCCTTTCTTCTAATTTTTGTAAAAATTCCCAAGCAAAGGAATTTTTGTCATGATCCCCCAGCACTGTAATGTGAATATCACCCACAGTACACATATCTAAGGTATTATCTTGCGCATGTGGTCCGAAATGAGAACTGTCAAAGAAATTCAAGATGGCAGCCTTACGTGACCTCTTCCACTGTATTACAACAACAACGAAGAAAACAAACACAAAAGGATAATTTAAATAACACTAAAAAAATGTCAATAAACACTAAAAAGCTTGAAATAATTGTATTTGTATTTAAATAAGTAACAAATGAACACATAACACACAACAAATTTTGATGTTTAACTAGTCGGGGTCACGTAGAGTCGCCATTTTTCACTGATTTTGATGGATGCGCAGAACTGAACAAAAATGAAAACGCTAATGATATTACCTTCAATATGTGTACTGTGAATATCACCATCCATCACCACTGGCGCAACGCAACGAAAATGAAACAGATACAGAAATCTGTACATAGCGAAGTGCAGAATGAAGGACTGTGGTGCGCTCGAAGAAGTTGAACACCCTGCTATCCAAATTTCTATAAGGAAGAAAGAACTTTGGTTTTTTTTTAATGTTTGTATGGGGGCTTGCCTTACCTCGTTGCGCTTCAAGCCTAGTTTACAGTTCCCGTGCGCAAAAAAAACCTACGAAAATATTCTCGCATGTCAAAAATAATTGATGTGAAAGGCAATATTGGTTTTTGCATGATAAGTTTACAGTTTCTACAAAAAAAATACATTGCTGCCATGGAATGTCATGCAAAACAATCGACCGGCAATTGTTTTGCATGCGAAAAAAGTGTGGTGAATAAAATATTCTTTTTGGATGGTCAGTTTACACTTCGAAAAAAAAATTTTTTTTTTTGACCTCAAGGCTTTATGAGCATGCAAATAGTTTTTGCATCTAAAAATAATAATTTTCCATTTTTAGGCCTAAAGTTTATTAATTAAGGGTAAATTAATGACTCAATGGGTGGCTTAGGTCAAGGCAAACTTTTTTGCCTTGAATATTGTTAAATTTAGTGCACAGAATAGATGGAAAATCGTTTTGAAAATTTTGATATTTTGTTCACATGTGAACTGTAAACTAAGTTAAGAGAACACCCTGATGGGTGAATTGTTCGTTTCTTTGAGAGGAAATGAATTTGCGTCGAGTTGCCGAATGAAGAACGAATGTGCGCTTGATGAACACCAAAGTCATATAGATTAATAAGGGTAGGTGCAGGTATAGGAGAAAAAACTTCGTGTTGATTTGGTTTTGTTTTAGATTTTTGTGTGTGTGACTTTGCTTTGCCTTGGTGCGCTGAATTTTGAGAATACCTTGTCTAATGGTGTTCTGTTTTGTTTACTTTTACTGGGTGGAATAATTTTATTTTGGATTGGGTGTGTCCATACTTTTGTTTGGGATATTGATACAGGTAAAGTATTAAAAAGAAAGACAAGTGCGTAAGTTAAGATTTTGGTAGGGTGTGCGAAGAACACCTGCGCACCTTCGAATAAACCTCACTGCCCTAACCGTCAAGGATATATGAGGAAAAAACTAAAACGATGATACTCTAAGGCAGCGGTTCCAAATATATTTCGGAACCCCATCCTGACAATAGCAAAAAATGAAAAACAACATATTTCAAAATCATTTTTTTATTTACATGATTTACCAACGGTCCAGAGCCTGTTTGTCACTTATAAATAACAATGCTAAATTTTACACTTTAAACTAATTTAAGGCAGTGTTTTTTTTTTAGCATAGCATAGGATAGGATCATTTTTTCATTTTGTCGAAAAGCTACACAAAACAACCATGCACCTACGAACGACCCTGTTTAGACAGTAATTGCTCACTACGCCACCATGACGATGAATTTATAGGTGAAATTTTCTCTTCACCGATTTCTTCTACAAAAACATGGTCATGACGAAGTGAAAAGTTATAGTCTAAGCAGGGCCATTCATTCAACATAATTCTACTCTACGAACATAGCCATCGAGAATTCGAGACACATAAAAGTACCAATCTTACCAATGACGACAGCTAAAATTCTATTCAATCAATGTCAAAAGTTTATCGGCAGCAGGATTCTACTTTAACTTTTATCGGCAGCGATTTTGATGCCGATGCTGTTTTTGTAATTCATATAAAATTTCACTGTACTGCGGATAGCTTTCCCAATAAAACACACCTTTTGATTTTGAGACGCTTAAAAGCGAAATTTGTGATTATTTTGATGGCAAAATGAAGCTCTTGTCTTAATTATTATTTCTAGGCAAACACAAATTTCAGCTTGGCACAGCCTTTCACATAAGATAAGCTTTATTATTTCAAGGATTGAACCACAGTACACATATTAAAGGTAATACCATTAGCGTTTTCATTTTTGTTCAGTTCTGGGCATAACGCCAAAATCACTAGAAAATGGTGGATATCGTGATGTGTAACTGAAATTTGAGGAGACTGACGCAAATACGAAAACCGAAAATATGCGGGACTATACCAGAACATACAACCAAAGATAATAGAACAAGTTTTGAGTGTTGCTTATGGCTTTCAAAGCTTAGATACATGTTGGTGGACCCATGGTGATTTTGATTTTTGGGCACAGATTTTTGTTCTACGTGCGACATCTTTACTTGTTATATTATCTTTGATACAACACTCTTAAGTGCAAACATTTTAAACGGATGACTACGATTCACCAAACTATGAAAATGAAAGGCACTATATTGTAGCTTGGCTTTTAGGTTGGCAACCATAGGAGGAAAAGTGCCAAACAACATATGATGGTATCATAGGAATCAACATGGATGATTCCTATTTGTAGATACATTAAAAAAGAAGGCGTATGAATAAAATATTAATGATGGAGTCGTGGGCAGGACTGTCGTTTCACTTTTTCAGAAAGTAGTACTTCGATGAAAAAATAGCAGTACACAGCAGTAAACAGCAGTACACAGCAGTACGACAGTAAAATCTGTACCTTGGTTCTAAAAGGGCCAATATCCAATTTGATAATTTTTGGGAAATCGAAAATTAAGATTTATTATTTCTCAAAATGCTTATTACTTTTGAAAATTAAACTTTCTATAACTATCGGTATCTTGTTAAGAAACAATTGGAGCACATTAGCTCTTATTACAGTCTTAGAACATCTTCCGCTGAGTTAAAAAGTCAACTTAAGTCAATATTGTAAAAAATGGACTTTGGCCCTTTTAAAACCAAGGTACAGAAATATTTAAAAACATAATAGTAAAATGCATTTAATTTTGTTTAAATGCAAATATTGTTCATTAAAAATTATCATATACGCGCCCATCACCTATGTAGCTCTAGCGCACTTCAATGGTCGTATTGAAAAGATTTTATTACATAAAAAGCTCTCGTTATGTTTGTGCACGTTGTGGCCTAACGCATATAGTACAAACAAATATTGCTGATATATTAATGCAATTTTAGTAAACTTGTTTACTAAATTTCTTACTCCATAAAGTTCCTGCATAGTTTTCTCTTAATCTATTGGTTGTATGAAAAAATAAAATGATAATTTTGTTTGTATAGAATTGAATAAGCAACAATTTTGCTTTGCATTTCATTCCAAAAAGTTGACAATTTTCGTGAAATTAGAAAAAAACCGAATTTTACACCCTTTTACTTCTCCAAAAATTCTTTCTTCAGTCAAAATACGTAAAAGTCGTAATTTCCATTTATACAGGGTGTCCTGTAAATAATGGATAACCTTGCAACTGGTTAAAGCAGGCCTTATGACCTTTCTAGAAAAAAATATAAAAAAAAAATATTTTCCCAGTGGTTACTATGTTATGATGTTTTTTCCAAAAGTTGTTAACAAGTACTACTTTCCTCAAATACGTGAACGCTAATTTAACATTGCTTGACAGATGGGTGAAAAACTACAATTTGACGTGTTTGGGCTATTTACATAGTTCCAAATGGCTCAAAAAGTCCATGAACTTCCTTTTTCGGATCAGAAAAGAAAATCGGAAAATTCCAGAATTTAGAGTTTTTTACTTGCGATACACAGGCAATGCCTATATGCGGCAAACTATGCAGTCGTAAAAAAAATGGAATTCAAAATTTTTTTTTCAATACACCTACATCTACAACATTCATTGTGAGCGTATTACATTTTATTTGTTTAATTTATAAAAGTCAACATTAGATAAAAAGGACTAACAATTTTTGGATAGGATTATGATTTGCAAATGTTGTGTAAAATTTTCAAAAAAGCAGTACTTTCGTGGTATTAGCAGTACGGCAGTACGGAGTTTCAAAAAGCAGTACAAATACTTCAATTGCAGTACTTCGACAGCCCTGGTCGTGGGGATAAATTTATACGAAAACGGGGTCGGAGTGCAACACCATATTTTGAAAATATTTTTCTTTTTAAAATCTGTATCAGCTATCGCCTGTGTAAATTTCATTGAAATCGCTCAAGGAACAACGAAGTTGCCTTTTTTTTTGAAACACCCTGTTAAAAATATTTTTTTCCTTTTTAATTATAATATGATGGAGTCATTAATATTTTATTCATACACCTTCTCCATAGTGCCTTTCATTTTCATAGTATGGTGAATCGTAGTCATCCGTTTAAAATTCTTGCGTTTAAGAGTGTTGTATGTTCTGGTATAGTCCCGCATAGTTTCGGGCTTAATAGTCGTGTTATAGATTCATCATTAGCGTTTTCATTTTTGTTCAGTTCTGGGCATAACGCCAAAATCACTAGAAAATGGTGGATATCTTGATGTGTAACTGAAATTTGTTGTGTGTTTTATATGTGTATATTTGTTACTTGCTTAGCAAATAAGAGTTTTTCGAGCTATTTAGTATTTATTAATATTATTTTATTATTTTGAGATTAAACAATTGTTTTTAGTGTTATTTAAATTATTTGTACGTGTCTGTTGTTGTAATACGGTGGACGGCATCACGATTACGGCCATCTTTTATTCCTTCTGACAGTTCTCATTTTTGACAGCCTGCGCAAGATGATACTTTCTATTTGTGTACTGTGGATTGAACTACCTTTTCAATGATCATTGCAGTATTCAGTCTTTTTGATCGGAAGGTTGAGCTCATTTGGAGATTTCTTTTGGCTAGATATATTTATTTAGTCTTGAGCTTTAGTTTTCCATCAAAATAGTAAATGATTTTGTTTTCTTTCCACCTCAAAATGGAAGAACAAAATTTTCAATAGCTGCGTTTTATTATCTCTGGGTCTGGGTCGAGGTTATCTTTTAACATGTATTACAAAAACAACATGGGATCTAGGTTTCTATCGAGGTTAATTTCAATAACCCAGATAGAGGTTTTTACTCTAACCGGCAGAGGACTATTTACCATTGTGAATGAAGGCAGCGGTTTGTCAGCAGTGTTAGGAATAGAGAGGAAAAGAGACAAGTGTTTTCATGAAAAACAAATAAATATAAGAAAAAAAGAGACTGATATACAGAACTGTTTTTGCACTAACCCACATCGTTTTTTTTTTAAGAGGTGAACCATATGGGTTATGAGCGATAATAAAATGCGGCTAATGATGAGTTTCAATGATTGGTATAACTGGCGTCTTAGACAGATAGAAAATAAGTTGATGAAGAAATCACCAATTTGCTGCTAGACATTTTGCTAGCAACAAATTAAATTGCTACAGAGCAGCCCCGGATCTATGGGGGGCAAATCGGTGCCTGTGCCCCGGGCGGCAGCTTACAGGGGCGCCAAATCTATGTGACTGAAAAAACTGAGAATTTCGACGCTTAATGAAATGAAATGAAATGAATTGAGATGCGGCAATGGAATATCAAATTGTATCTCTCCGTCAACCGTTAGCAGTTTTCCTATTATTATTTCTCCATTTAAAATATGTAATTTATAATTAAAAATTAAAAAAGAAACGAGCTATAACACATTGTTCAAAGTTTTTCTGGTGTTTTTTAACAATAGTTTTTTGCATTGTATGTAAGTGTATTTTTACAAAACTTCCCCTCCTCCCTTAACTGTAGGAGATATATCCTACTTCTTCAATAATAAAACATTTGAACTGTGTCCCTCTACAAGCGTCGCACCACGCCGGCCGTACAAATCCTAGTCTTGCCAAAAGGATTATTTGCTGGATACTGACAACTTTATTACACTGTATTTTAGATCTTTTTTAATTCACACAAAATCTAAATACCCACAAAAATGTATGAAATCAGGTGCTCTAAAAAAACTACTTAGTAAAAATGTTTTCGTTCATAGGAACAAAAAGTGAGATAAACGCTGAAAACCATTTTTACAATTTTCGACAACAATTTTTCATAATGTCGATAATTTTTGGAAACAAAAAATTGAAAAGATATTTTTACTTACAAAATCAAATAAAAAATGCTACTCTCCGAGAAAATTGGATTTACCTTATTAAACACCCTTTTTCAAAATGGCGGATAACACTAAATTTCTCACCAGCCAGAGACTGCTCTCACGCGTATTGAAGAACCAGCCAATCTAAAATTAATTGTGTTTTGACGTTGCTTAGCTCTCGTACTATTAAGGTTTGAAATTTTGTGTGTCAATTGCATTGAAATCGTTCAAGGAACAATAAAGTTATAATATGTAAAAATTTTTTGAAAAAAACCGGTTGTGAAATATAATTCTGTATCAGCTATCCCCTGAGTAAATTTCATTGCAATCTCTCAAGAAAGAACCAAGTTGCAAAACGTTGACATATTTTAGAAACATCCTATTTTGAAAATATTTTATTCAGCTATAACTCTGTCTCAGCTATCACTTCTGTCGATTTCATTGACTTCGCTCAAGGAACAACAAAGTCCGAGGATTTAAAAACTTTTTTCGGAACTTTTTGCTTCGATACTATATTTTGCTTTACTTTGGCTTTTCGAAAGTGTGACCTGTCGTAAATTTACATTCTCCTTTCTTCGGTTCAGGGAATGGATCTCCAATAGTTCTCCAATGATAAATTCGGGAACGAACTATATTTTACAGATCCATGCAGATTTGATTCGAATGAAAACGAATTTTATTAGGAACCAAGAAATAAGATTCGTGATCGAATCAAAAATAAAATTCTATTGAATTGTTCACGACAGAACGAATCATATTTTATCGTTCTACGAAACTTGGTTGTGTATCGTCTTTGTTTAGGCATTGTTAATTTTCTTATCTATAGTAATAAGTTGGTGAATAGGTACGGGCTGCACATCCATTAAAAAAGTTTATTCTCCCAGTGACAAAAAATCCAACCAAGCAGATATGTGGTTTCTTTCATTTTTATCAAAAATGGCAAGGGCGCCAAAATCAAGTTTTGCCCCGGTTCGGAAAAATCGTAGATCCGGGGCTGCTACAGAGTGAGCACACATGTGCATGAACTCATTTTTGTATTTTAATGTCATCAATTTTACACTTTCAAATAGTGTTTCCGTGATCACAGCCCAATTTGTTTCATTTCTAACAAAATTATAGCCAATTCAAATTATGTCTGTTTGGTAACCTGCTACTTCGTACGAATTTGAACGACCACGTTGCACAATTTCTTACAATTTGTGAACAATAGCAAAAAGTAGAAAGCTACCCAGCAGACTGATATGACATAACTTTTGTCCCACTTTGTATGAACTTTTATTAAACAAAAGCTCCTAGACAGCTATGCGTAGAAGGGTGCATTCATATTTTTAACTTCCGAGGGCCTTTTTCTGTAGAAAACCCACGCAAATTCATAACAAGAGAACACTCACTCTCTCAATTCAAATTTGAAATAAAATTATATAAAATATGACTACCGAGTCCGGTGGTAAGAATCTGAATAACGTTTGCCATATTCATGATAACGGAATCTTTGAATCCACGGACCATCCACTACTCTATTGAAATATTTTCTTTTAATAACCGCACAGGATTTACATATTGCTGATTCCATAATTGGCATGAATTATTTCATAAAATGTATGTAACTTACGCACAGGCAAACTGCACGAGTGCACCACTGTTTTTTAAATTACTGTTGAGCTCTCAAAGAAAATTTAACTTGGAATTTGTTTTTGAAATAAAGAATTTGTGAAAATTTTAATACGAAGTTCAATTATGAAGTTAATATTCCCACTGCATTGTTTAAGAATTACCACCTGACTTAAAATTGTTTTTCTTTCACACAAATGTCACTGGAATTTAGTTTTCTTAAATATCCTTTTTTAAATTTAGTTTATGTGAAGAAAAAATGTAATTTGCTTCTGTCAAACTAGACTTAAAAGAGCATGTTATTTTCGGTTGCATGTATAATTGCTATTTTATTATCATTTGAATCCAGCTTCTTTATTGTGTTTGAGTTTGAGTTTAAGTTGCGTCGTATTGACTTAATTTTTTAAAAGTCAGGATTCGAAATCACAATAATTTAAAATACATAAATGTCAAATATGTAGGTATATTATTTTTTTAAACTAGATTTTAGAAAAATTGACAAGTTCAATCGACGAGTTAAATTTATTTCAAATTAAATAAAAATAAATTTATAAATATATAAAATAAATATGAAATTGTCTAGTTAGCTGATTTTTTAAAATAAATAAACCTATTTATTCTTTATTTTTATCTCAGCCAAGAGAAATTTTAGAATAAAAAAAGCTTTGAAAGAAAATATTTTTAAATATAAATAGGTATATGTATATAATATTATTCTTTTGCAAATTAATCAATAATAGTTGTATATATAATTAAATCTTAGTATTTATTTTGATTGCCTTTTTGTGTTTAATTTTAAACAAATGCATTAAATCACAAAAACATTGATTGTCACTCTTGATTTAAGAATTTTAATGCAAAATAGCAAAATTAAGAATTCATTTAAATTCATCTATAGCGAATCTGGACTTAAACGTTAAGGAACATGTTTTGTGCTCATTAATCTAAAAAGGTTCCAAAAGTGCTTAAATTTATCGATTTTCAGAGCGCCTTCCCATGTCACCGCATTCAAAAAATACACTCGGTTAAAAGAGGTTGTTTTCTAGTGAACGTTCGACATGAGTTTATATACCGAATGAAAATCGTTAGTCGGAGATTCAACCAGTATTTCTTTGGTTTATTTTACCCTGGTGTGCTTTTGGTACCAGCTTCCCCCAGGGCATAGGAAGTGTAGTCTCTACGTTGAAAAGTCAATAACAGTTTGACTATTGCACATTTTGATTCAAGAAAATATTGTGTTATCAACAACAAGGCAGGCAGACAAAAACTGACATCACAAAATTTATGTTAGTTCCTTTGAATATACTCCGCACAGAAACCAACACAGATTCTACTTCAAATACAAGTAATTGTTTTTCTACTGCCACATAAGAAATAAAGAAAGACAAACAAGATTTTTTTTAAATATTCAAAATATTTCACGGTGGACCTGGAAAATATGAATTGTATGGATTTGCATGCCTATAGCATTTTTTTCTATCTTGTCATCATGTCGCCACCATAGCACTCATTTCGCAGTATTTTGCTTAATTACTGCCAAGCATAGTCAGCTCGGCTAACAATGATTTAAGTTAAAGAAAAGAAATTGAAAAATACAAAGTCTAGAAATAGGTAAAACATAAAAATAGGCATAATTTAGAAAAATATAGGGTGCTTTCATAAATGCATGGTTGCGAAAGTCTGACAAATGCATAACTTTCACAAATGCGGATAATAAATGTCAGATTTTCATAAAAGCGAAACGCAAATATTTGCAGCGCAAATGTACAAATATTAAAACACATGCATTCTGAATTGCTTTCTTAAAGAGATGGCTATGGTATTATCAACAACCCAAACAAATCTGGATCACTAAAGATACGCAGCCGAACCCGACCATTTTGTATGACGTTAATATAATAGCAAATGATCGCATGTAAACAAAGCAACTTTGCATTTATGAAAACACCCACAATTGGGGCGTTAACACACTTTTTTCAGACACAATTTTTTTGTTTTTAATTTGTTAAATTATTTCTTCTTGTCCTCGTTAAATTAAAAATATCAAATTTTCTTAAATTAACAAAACGCGTAACTTAAAAATACATAAACAAAACTAACAAAATATATTTTTTTTTACAAATCAATTGTTTTCTTTAATGTTTTTTTATAATTAGTTCTTGGTGTGTGTTTTTTGTATGTTTAGATAAATGTTTATCCTGTTGTTTTGGAATTTTTTCAGCAATGCAAAATAGAACTAAACATAATTTAAATATACAATTTTTTGTACAACACAAAAAAAAAATGAACGAAAAAAATTATATACTTAAATATGAAAAAAAAATAATAATTAAAATTAAATGTGCAAATTTCGGTGTTTGGAGCATATATGTACTTTGCTATATTTCACATAAATATATTTATTTTGTACCTTTTTTATTTACACTAAGAAACTGTCAAATGCATTTTTTAAAGTTTTCCGACCCAATTATGGTGTGTCATTTGTTCGTAGTTGTGAAAAGAAAATATCAATGCATTTTTCAGTTAATAATTGTATGAACAAAATTTAAAATTATGTTTTTTGTCTATTTATGTTGCTCAGTGTTTATTAACAATGTTTTAAAATCGTTTTTTAGTTCTGTTTTTATTTTTACTTTATTTTTATTTAACATTCCTTGAAGAACGAATTAAATGGTAAAAATCATTGATCATCCCTACGTTGTACTGTTGTACGGCCTTGTAAAAAATCGAATTTCTCTAAAAGCAACATAAATTTCTCAACTGAAATTCTCAATGAAATAAATTGTATTAATTCTGGATTTATATGACTGACGCTCCCAGTCATAAGCAAAAAGCTATAAAAAAGGACAAACTCACTCTTTCGGTTTTTGGTAGGTAGGTAGAAATGGCGGCAAGAGCGTAACACTCGCTCTTTGCCCAGTTAGCACTGGATTGCGCCGTTTTGATACCATAACTAGTTTGACCTATGTATGAAAGCAGATTAAAGCGTTCCTTGCTTTGAAATAGGACAGCTGTGAGTATGGTTAATGTACCTTGTGAGTTGGGTAATAGGACACTCACTCGATCGGATCGCATCTCGCCTGAGCTTGCCATATTATGCCGAGCTCGGCAGGTTGTAGAATAGCAACGAAGCGCGATCGATCCGATCATGTGATCATCATTGCCATTGAGCATCATGAAGCCCCTCAGAAACCCGGGTTCCGATTACTCGCGGATTGATGCAGAACGCAACAGATTTTTGTCTCAGATCCATTTCGTGGCATTAAGAAAAGAGATCAAGTCTTTGATCTTCATTTCGGAAAGTTCGTTTAGGTCGTCAAAAAAAGCCATTACAAACGATTGTGCTCTCATTCTGGCTAGAGCTGGACATTTACAGAGAAAATGAAGGACTGTTTCCTTTTCTTGCTGGTCTCCACAGCTGCGACAGTGAGTAAGGAATACCCAGCCTCGCCGCATGTTCTCCAATTGGCCAGTGTCCAGTGCAGGTTGCTACGACCCTGGCTATGTCCCGCCTGGGTCTACATATGAGATCAATTGTTCGGGATTTATTTAAGGCGCGCCAGATCGTTCTGGATATTTTGCAGTTGGTTAAACTGCTCCACCTACGATTTGATTCCCTAAGGAAAATTGACAATATATTGCCCTTCACAACTCCAAGGGGAATGTAGACTCTTTCCGCAAGTGAGATGTGAAGGGCTGATCCTTGCCTGGCTAGTTCATCTGCCCGTTCATTTCCCTCAATGCCACTGTGACCAGGAACCCAGATAAGAGTGACCTTGAGGTTAATGTTTAGACTTGCGAGCTCATCTCGGCATTGTTGGACCAATTTAGGGGATGATGTAGCCGAATCAATGGCTTTAACAGCCGCCTGACTGTCCGTAAGGATGGCTGCATTACGATTTTGGTTTGGATCTGCTTTTAGTATCTTGCATGCCTCCCTGATTGCCAGTATTTCAGCTTGAAATACACTAGCAAAATTTGGTAGCCGAAATGACTTGGAGATGTTGAGAGACTCAGAGAAGACTCCTGAGCCAACACCGCACTCCATCTTTGAGCCATCAGTATAGATAGTTGTGTCAAAGTCTCTCGTCACGGCGCTATCATCCCAGTCCCCTCTGGATGGGAATAAGACTTTAAAATCTTTACTGAGGCTCATTGTAGGAGCGCGGCAGTCAGTGGGAGTCGAAATTATATCAGCAGGAATCAAATTTGTGATATTCCTGTGACCATAAGGTTTAGCAACCCAAGAATTTGATTCTTTAAGTCTGAAAGCACTGCAAGATACTAGATATTTTATGTGTAGATCAAGTGGTAGAAGGTGCAGAAAAACGCTTAAGGAATCCGTTGGGCAAGATTGAAGAGCCCCTGTGGTACCAAACTAGCTGTTCTTTGAACCTTTTTGAGTTTGTAGATGTTATATGCCTTATTTAGTGCGGGCCACCAGACAATCGAACCATATGTTAGAATCGGCCGTACCACTGCAGTATACGTCCATAAGATCATCTTTGATTGAAGGACCCAGTTTTTACCAAAGGTTTTACTACAGGCGTAGAAAGCTATGCAGGCCTTCCTGACCCGTTCTTCGATGTTTATTTTCCAGTTTAACTTAGGGTCTAGGATGACACCTAGATATTTTCCACTGGTTGATAGTGAGAGTGTTTGGCCGTTAAGTCGGGGTGGAGTGAAGGGTTGTATCTTAGTTTTGGTAGTAAAAAGATCACTTCAGTTTTGCTCTGGTTGACTCCTAGACCACAACTCGTAGCCCAGTTGCTAACTTTTCTCAAAACCATCTCTGTGATTTCGCTTATCACAGGAGTAAATTTCCCTGACACTAATAATACCAAGTCGTCCGCATACGCAACCGCCTTCACACCACATCTCTCCAGTTTATGAGGATTTTGTTCATGACTAGAAGCCATAGAAGTGGTGACAGAACACCACCCTGGGGTGTTCCTCTCCTGACGTGTTTTGTCGAGTTTGCATTACCTAACGTGCCATGAATCTTTCTATCTTTGAGCATGGATATTATCCATTCTCTGATTTAGTCCTCTACACCAAAGTCAACGAGTGCCTCAAGAATAGATTCGGTTAGCACATTGTTGAAAGCCCCTTCTACATCTAAGAATGTAGCGAGGGTATATTCTTTGAAGTTGATGGTTTTCTCAATTGTACGCACTACCTCATGAAGGGCCGTCTCCGTCGACTTAACTTACCTTACCTTGCATGTTGAGAGTTTACTAGAGGACATTCCACAAGTATGTCTCTAATATGTGTGTCTAGAATACGCTTTAGAGTTTTAAATACAAAAGAGGTTAGGCTAATTGGACGAAAATCCTTCGCGGATTCGTGTCCTAGCTTGCCTACTTTTGGAATAAAAACCACTTTTACATGTCTCCAAGACTCTGGCACATGGTTGAGAAAGAGGCATCCTTTAAAAATCATCTCTAGCTTTGGGATTACCACATATTGTAGCTTTTGGAGCATGATTGGCCGAATTCCATCTCGGCCTGGAGATTTATACGGGGAGAAAGTATTAATAGCCCAGGCTATCCTTTCTTTAGTTATAACGTTATTGATATGCTCTACACGAGCTAAAGGTAAGTTATAAGTTCTTCTTTCGCCAGTTCGATCAGGAAAACGAAACAGGAAAATTTTTCGAATGGATTATTTACGATGCTTCCATTCGATTTGAAACACGATTGCTACACTAATCAAGGCAAGAGTACGATAACTTGGGCGCCAAGAAATGAAAACGGTTTTTTGTAGAACAGTTCAGCAAGCATTTTTTACTATGGGAGGGGGGTCTATCCCCCCGTTTAGGCGGGAGGCGCACCTTTATAAAAAAGTATTAAAAATGTAAAAAAAAATAATAAAAAATAACGGTAATACTTACAATTAAGTATTATACCTTTTTTAAAGCCAATACTCTGTTCTATTAGCTAGTTTATGAATCAAGTGAAATCTATACATGGTTTTTGAAAAAAAACGAGTTTTAAACTCAAAATTAGCAAAAAAAAAGCATAAAAAGGTTTAAAATGTAATTTCTCAAAACAGTAAAATTAAATATAATTTTTTTTCTGAAATTTGTTTTTCTAATTAATTTTTAATCAAAAACTGAAAATTAGTTGATTCTATGTCTTCTAGTTTTTGAGAAAATCGATTATTATTATTTTTCTAATATTTTTAGCACTTGTTTTATAAAAGTGCCCCTCCCATCCAAACGGAGCCAGATTTTATCTATTTTCCTGATGCAAATACATTTTTCGTGCCAGCTGATTGACATATCAAACAAAATGGAACAAATCGTTCTAATGATTTGAGTTCCAATTTTTTCTTGTTCCACTGACAGAATTGTGGATGAAAAAATTTTTGTATGCTTTTCATATATTCATATGTGTTCAGCTTGCCAACTGACATATTTTTCCTGTTCGCTATAAACGACCAGCAGGAAAAAGTAGGTATTCAATTTTATAGGTACTGTTTCAACTTTTCTGGATGGATTTCCCTGATCGCTATAACTGACCCCTAACCCAGCATAAGTATAGAATAAACTAATTGGGACAAATTCGGAGACATTGTATGTTTTTTTCCTTGCCCGAAAGGGCTTGCATGAAAAAAACGACGTCGGCGTGTGGGGGCAAAGCAATTTACATGTTAAATGCAACAGGTAAATGTTGGAAATAATTCCCAACACATTAATTTGCCACTCGTTCATCCCACTTCGTTTTGACAAGTTTTATATTTTTGCTCACATTACAAAGTCTTAGAAATGCCACACCCATCTCAAAAAAAATATTATCACTAAGCACAAAATGAACTACAGTACATAGCGCTTATACAAAACTGAAAAATTGCATAATATTTGTTCCTTATACCTAACCGAGCTTTTCTTATATCCTTAGAACGGATATAAGAAATAAGTTTCTTATACGGATATAAGAAACAAAAAAGAACACAAACACAAGGAATAACAAATACAATGTCAATATGAGGACTGAACTGAACTTCTCTTCAAATGTCAAAATGCACCTTAAATGACATTTCCATAGTTTTCTTTGAATTTTTCTTGAGGGTCTGTTCATGTTTCATGAGTTTCGTGAGTTCTTTTCAAGTTTCTTAAATTCAACCAACTTTACATCGAAAAAAGAAAGATCGTGTTTGAGAAATGTTTCTTTTATCAGCGTTTTTCTTGTAAACGTGTTTCTTATAAACACACAATTCAACATTACAATATATGGGAAAGTACACGGTGCTTTTGTTCAAGTTCTTAAGCGAGGTTTTCTGATAAGCGTGTTTCTTATAAGCGATAAATACTGTATTATGGAAACTTTAATTAGGTACCCACTCCCCCGGGCATTCTAAAAAGACTTAATAATACCTGGACAGACTCCTGCTCCGAACTCTACTCACTTCCCAGGATGTACTGTCGATACATCTCCTGTGGACAGAGGGCCCAACATAAGCTAAATCTATTATATAGGTAAGCAAATCGTAGATAGTAGGAAGGTAGCTTGGGCCACTGACTCCTTCTCAACATACAACTTTGCAGAACCTGATGGAATCATTTAAATTATGCTCCAAAGCTCAAAAGATATAATTGTTCCAATTCTAGTGGATATAATTAAGGGTTGTCTTTACATCACCTTTTTCATCTTCATTCCGAAAGCTGGCAAGCCCACCTACACCGAACCACATGATTTCAGGCCTATAAGCCTATTTTCTTTTCTCTTGAAGACCTTAGAAAGTTTAATTGGTACTCATACTGGCCTTAAACTGAATGACGATGTGCTCTCATCAGGCCCAACATTCTTATATGAAGGGCAACGCTTCATGAAGTGGTCGGTACAATGGAAGAATCGATCCACTTCAAGGAATTCACTCTAGCAGCATTCCTTAATATAGAAAGACCTTTAACAATGTTGATAACAGTGCAATTCGACAACCCCTAAGCTCCGTCAGTATCGATCTAATACTGATAAACTGGATTGACTTCATACTTCAAACGAGACTCACAAACGCAGAGATGGATGATAGCAAGTTAAGAGTTCCGACGTGTAAGGGTACTCCAGGGGGTGGAGTCTTATATCCTTTTACTTTGGCTTCTTTTCATTTACCGTATCTTAATCAAACTAAATCTGAGTGGTATCAACGTCTTTGCATACACCGATGATATTGTGTTAATGGCCTTTTGAAAATGTGTCCTCACCCTGTGCAAGCTTTTAAAAACGTCCCTGAACAGCTGGCGGCCAAAAGTGATTTAAGAGTTCAACAACGTCAAATTAGAAAAGGTGTCACTACGGTCACAGAACTAAAGTTAATTTTACAGACATTGATGTGCTAGCTTTTACAAACGTCCCTGAACAGCTGGTGGCCAAAAGTGATTTAAGAGTTCAACAACGTCAAATTAGAAAAGGTGTCACTACGGTGACAGAACTAAAGTTAATTTTACAGACATTGACATTCAAACAGACTACGATACAACGCACACGGAAGTGCTTGCAGTTTGCGAAGCCGAAAAACATATTGCCTCACGTGAAGTAGTCAACAATAGTATTGACATTTTTATAGATAGCCAGGTGGCAGTGAAAGTCATTCCTACATCACCATAAAGTCCAACTGGTAGAATGTTGCCGGAATGAGTTAAGAGTACTTATCGCAACGAACACAGTTACCCTAAGATTGGTCACAGGACATAGGGATGTTCACGGGAACAAAATGGTAGATGAACTGGCCAAAAATGGGTCATCCCTTAATCCAAGCCAAATGGAAGCCTCGCTGCTTATGCCACTGAAGAAAGAAAAAGTAGAATTAGCCAAAGTTCCATTAAAACTGCAGATGTCAGTTGGTCATCCACCGACACTTGTCGGGTTTCAAGTAATCTATGGCTAAATATTTCGAGGAAAAAACTGAATACCTACTCAATTTAAGCAGGCCTCAATTACCACTCCCAGTAAGTGTCCTAACGGGCCACAACTCAATGGGAACCCACATGAGCAGAATGGACATCAGCTCATCGGACTTATGTAGATAGTGTCAAGATGAAGAGGTTTAGGAAGGCTCACCTCACTTCCTGCGTGAATGCTCAAGCCTAGCCAGAATCAGAAAAGTAGCTCTAGGAGAATGCTTTTTTGACGAACTGGGCAACATCTCTGTCTCGCTACTAATGAACATCCTAAAAATCATTCAGAACTCAGGATGGTTCAGGGAGCCCCCCACACTTAAAACTTCCCCTTAATCCCCTTCCTCACACCTACCAACACCCTGTAGAGCGCAATGGATCCACTGAGATCTGAGTGAGATGCGGATTACCGAATTCTAACCTAGCCTAACTTAAGTACAGAAGATTGTTAGATCTGTTCCATGACAATGCCTGTCAAAGAATTGACCAATTTGTCGGCAACAAATATCTGCCAACCACGTAAACTAATAATTTTCACCCTGAAAATATTTTCAGAAACGTCATTGTCAGGCTATTCTCAGACAAAAATCTGGAAATGAAATTGTTAAACCTTATTACAAAATCAGCCAACCGAGTGAACTAGACAATTTAGAATAGTAAGATAGTGTTGGCAATGGTCAGCTGATTGGTAGCTATCGTCAGCACATTGATACATCTGAAAATAGTGGCAAAGCTAGTTCAGTTTTGATGAGAAATCTTCGGTTGAATTTTTTTCGCAGTTAAAGTTAATTTTTCTATAGACATGCAACCTTACCGTACTTTATTTTGATAACAGGCGCTTGTTAGTGCGAATGAAATGGGAACGCAAGACTTCTAATTTTGTATATCTTTTTCTTTATTTGTGTAATTTATGTTAGCAAAAATCTTCTAATCAAGCTTTAACAACAAAGTTTCGAAGATGTTATGTTTCTTAAACATCTACAAAAAAGAAATTGACACAAGCATTCGCTGCAAGCTATGAGCAAATTAAGAACTTGGTTCAAAACTTAGTTCTTAATCCTAATGTTTTCTCTCATATCCCATTAATGCGGGTCCCCCATTAGTCAAAGCTCAAGGGGAAACAATGAAAATGTTGCGTTTGAAGGGCTAAATGCCCAGCAGCATTGGATCTTTCTTAGCGGTAACGTCTTTAACAACAGCAATCTTTCAATCAATTAGTAAATCAATTCTTTACAAGAAGACAACTTTGTAGAGGAGAAACAGTAATGAATTTGTCGATGCAAGCCATGAACTAATCAATTGAATGAATAAAGCTTACAAGAAACTTGCTCAAACCTTAGATACTAAACAATAATTTTGTTAATTTTTCTTCTTCTGTCTGGATCAATTTTTCTGCATGGAAATTATCCGCATCCTGAAATTATATTATACGTTTTTTTTTTATTTTTAAATTAATTAACTGGTGTCATGTAAAAGCAGTCACAAAAAAGAGAATCATAAATCAACAGTTTCTTATTGATTTTTTTTACTATACAATTTAATGTTGCAAATGTGTATAATTGTTTTGTTAAAAGTTAATGTGTCAATGTTTACCACTAAAAAAAAAATGGTTTTGATCAACTATACTATTTATACTATATGTCCTTTTCTATGTATTGTTTCACGTAAATTTTGTGGGTGTTAGTTCAAGGAAGGAAATCACGTTGACTTCCGACATGTGTGTTTCAACGTTTTGTAATTTTTATTTGTTGTTTTCGATTTTTTCCTTAGTTTTATTTGCTTTTTATATCACATATTTGTTCAAAGTTGCTTTCTTTAATACAAAAAAATAAACTTAATTTGCATTTAAAAAACAAACTAACTTTAATTTTATAATAATTCTTATGAATTCATTCATTTTTTCAATTAATTCCTGGTGTCCTTTTATTTTATTTCTTTTGAAATATTTATGCATTATAAAAAAAAATTCAAACAAAATTAATATTTTTTTTTTTTACTTTTCAAACAAACCAAACATACCTACTTTAACTTATGCAGGATGAATTTCATCCGTTTATTGAGGCCCTCCTGCCTTTCGTTAAGTCATTTTCGTACTCATGGTTCAATTTGCAAGCCGCAAAGAGAAAATACTACAAGAAACACGAAAAACGAATGTCACTTGAGGAAGAGAGGCATTGCAAAGACGAATTACAGGTAAGTTATCTGCAAGTAAAACAAATACGTGTTTTTTGTTAGTGTCATTAAGTAATTTTTGTATGTTTAAATGCTGACACATGTCAAATACGTTATAGTTATATATTTTTCTTTTCTAGAACGAAAAAGCGGAAGTAAAACAAAAATGGGCATCACGTCTATTAGGCAAACTCCGAAAAGATATCACACAAGAATGTCGCGAAGACTTTGTCCAAAGCATAACGGGCAAACGTCAATCGATATGTGTCTTATCGAATCCAGATCAAAAAGGCAAAATGCGACGTATCGATTGCTTGCGACAAGCCGATAAAGTCTGGCGCTTAGATTTGGTTATGGTGATATTGTTTAAGGCTATACCACTCGAAAGTACTGATGGCGAGCGATTAGAAAAGAATCCCGAATGTACCCATCCGGGACTGTGTGTGAATCCTTATCATATAAACGTTTCAGTTCGTGAACTGGATTTGTATCTAGCCAATTTTATAAATACTCATGATAATTTAAGTCCACCGCTAATTTACAATAATAATAACAATAATAATAATAACAGTAATAATAATAATAACAATAATAACAAAAAGGGAGATGATGAACGTAAGCAGAAAGGTGAGATGTTTTTTAATTTTTAATAAAATTTAAGTTCAGTTTTCAAAACCAACTGTCATCTAACGCTGTGGCTCCATTGGCAATTTTTGAGGCAGTTGCAATTGGAATAGGAATGGAAATTTATTGCTTGGGTGGGCATTTTCATTGCTAGGCAATTTCAATTATAAAATGTGTGTATAGAAATATTTGACTGCAAATGCAGTCAAATGCTCATCTTCTGGGCAATATTGCCATTGCCATTGACAAAGCGTCTCCATTTGCATTATTAAAGGCAATAGCAATAACCAATGAGTGAGGCAATTTACTACCTCAAATATTACCAATGGAGCCGCTGGGTAAGCTCTGTTTATTTATTTATTTTATTTATTGATGTGGAATACCTACTTTTTTGTGTTATCAGAGTAATTTTTTTTTTTGTAAAAAACTGCCCATACTTGATTTCTGGATGTAGTTACCTTATATGTATTCTGTTCTGAGTTCTGAGTAATACACTTTAAGAACGCTGTAAAATTCTTAAAACTCGCTTCTTATGAGAGTATTGTATAAATTTAATGCAAGAGTTCTAATATTGATAAAGGAGATGACCTATTTTTGGGCCCAGGGCGTACACTAATGAGACTAGTACCAAATGAAAGCTAACGTTTAGCCAAACCTATCTGCCAAATATTTTTGAATTCAGCTCCGGAGATTTTTAGATAATTGAGCTTTTGCAAATTAAAAAAATCTGGCTTTTTGCAAACAATTAGTTATAAATCCTAAGATATGGTACGTAGGATTAATATTTTAATATCAAATGAAAGATAATAAAAATATCTTTCAAATTATGTTAAACATTTTTTTCTACACCTGATATATTTTGAATAAACGAGCCAAAAACTTTTTTCAATTGATTCGTTATTTGCAACAAAAACAGATGCAGAGCCCTTGTATGTCTTAAAGACGGGTTTTTCACAAGATTTAAAAACAAATTTACCCGATTTGCCATTCCAGCATAGTTGAGGTACATTAGAAATGAAGAAAGTATTTATGTATTTTAAAACTTTGACTAAGGCCAATTTTATTGTTTTGGTAGGTATGCATAGTAAATATAAATAATACCAATCGGTATCAATTTGTTTTCTTTTTATTTTTGCCTTAGGTACATCTTCATCTTCTCAAACATTTTGAACCTAAGATTTTTTGTTTATTCCCTAACAGACGAAATTAATCTTTGTAGCTCCAAAATAAAACGCCACCTGGCATTTCCATTTTGAAAAAGGCTATTTTTCCTGAAAGATTAGTAGCAGTAGGCATACAAATATTTCTGTGTATAGTCTTCATTTGGATTAAAAAAAATTAAAAAAAAAACTGCAATTAACTGTACTTAATTATTTTCGACTTACTCATTAAGAATATTTTGTTGAAATTCGGTAAAGCTTTTCACAAGTAAGTGGAAATTATCATTTTCTCTAGCTTATTATTACTCATCCTTCATAACCACAACAGCAAGCTCGAGCGATTTAATCGTCCCTTTTTTTTTGTTACATTTATTATTTTTAGGAAGCTTGGTATTCATTAGGGGGTTTCACATGCACCAACATGTTGTCCAACATTGCTTGACAACCATCGATGTTTGATCATTAAAACGCAAAACCAACCATCTTGTCCAACTTTGTTGTATGGTTTTCAAAATATTTTGAAATTCTACCTCCTTGTCACACTCGTTACGCAAAACGAAATGAAACAACAAATACAACAATGTAAACATTGGAATCTTTAATAATGGAGTTTGGAGTATCTTTTATTTCAATTATTTTTTTTGTCATAATTAAAGTTTAATGTGAGTTTCACCCTTGAGAAATAAAAAGTTCAAAAGTGTTGAAAGTGAATAGAATATAAATTTATTTAATATATATATGTGCATATGATAATAAAATAAAATTAAAGAATCAATAAAAGGGTAGTTGTTTTTATCTACGTTGTTGTTGTTTTTTATTTCGTTTCCTATCCATGAATAGGAATTCTTGAGAAAAACACATATACCTATCCAAAACTAGAAATTTACCAACACATACACCAAGTCACTGCGGAAATATCTGGCGAGTAATCTGACATTTCATTTCATTTCACTCGCACACTCACTCCCTTTTGCTAACTGATTCGATTTTCACTCCCTGCCGCTTCGAATTAGCTGAATCTCGGCACTGGGTACCAGTCTACGAACACTTCTCCTTTTTTTGGTGTCTGCTTTATCATCTTCTTCGTATTTTGTTTCGGCAGACCAGTATGAGCAAAGTGAAGCTTGAACGCAATAATTTTGTCTATACCCCTGACGTTTCGCTCTCTATCTATTAGAGGTTTCACATTTTTGGAATTCTGTTGATTTTTTCACATTGTTAGTAGGTATGCCTCTGTTTAAACATTTCTAATGTTAAAAAAATATGAACATCTAAATCTAAATCTAAATTTTAATTTCGAAACGCGTCGCCAAATTACAAAAATTATAAGTTGTGACTGCTATTTAAAATTTTTAAAATAATAAAATTATAATATATTCTTTTATTTTATTCCATATATTAATAAAATGATCCGGATCAGATCATGCGAATAATAAAATGCGGCTATTATTTGCTGTTTACACTTATTAAGTCTACGAACCAAAATATGCTAAGTTCTTTCAGAAATCTACAAAAATAGTAGTAGAAAAGGATCAACTTTTAAAAGAAGTTTTAAAAATTCTTTCGGTTTGTGAAGTTTCCAATATTTTCTGATTCTGATCCATTTAAAAAGACTGGTTTTAATTTTAGGCACATGCAAAAAATGATTTTTGCAACGGATTTTTAAAAATGGACCCACTATGCGCTGTAGCTACCTTGGGACAAACTGGGGCGACGACGCACAGTGGGGCCAAACATACGATTTAGAGAAAAAACCTCTAAGCGGTATCATTTCGTATGTATTTGCACCCGCTAAATTGAATGGTATCATCTGTTTTATGATCAGAGTTAAGGGGAAATTTTTAACTTAAATTGAATTTTTATTCATTGATCCTAAAACTGGTAGAATCTGGTGATTACATTTAAATAGGATCTTCATTACCACCAAGACTACAAGAAAAGAGCTGAAACAGACCCTAGGAAGGTGGAGCTTTTTTTGTATGGCTACTCAAGTTCGGAAGTACATCCGATGTCCAAATTATGGCTAGATTTTTCGGTGTAATCGATTATTTTTTTTTATCAGAAACCTTAAGGTATATATTAACACAGTACATTCCAGCAAATATTTTAAAAAAATAGTCCGTAAGATGGAGGAATCATGGAAAACATCAGTTTTAAAGGCTCAAAATTTCAATGGTCCATTTTAACCCCTTATTTCGGCCAAAAGCAATTTTTTACTATAAAATCATTTTTACAGCTGGATTCCGCATAAAAAATACCAAAAGAGTATCACAATGCCATATTAAACACTTTTACATATGGGGTTTTTTCCATCTCGGCCCACTGTGCGACGCACGCCGCGCTCCAGGGCCTTGGAGACTGCCAGAAACAATTTTTTAAAACGAAAATAAAAGTTTTTTCTTATCTTTAAGGAAGTTTCTGCTCAGTTTATTTTGGATATTAATTATCAAGAACAGTGTGTATAATTTTGCTATTTCGTGAGAAGTTCAACGCTATTAAAAGGAAATGTTGTTTTATTTTTGTTTCTTTCTGTAATATTCCGTTCGTCTGATTTTTGCTACTGGTGACTTTTGATACTTAGCCACATTGTTTTCGTAAGCATTTCGATGTCAAGGAAAAATTACATTTTGCATCAGCAGCGAACTATTCCATATAATAGTTGACTAGTTCTACCTTAAAGCCTTGTACTTTGCTGATGTAAAACAAAATTTTTCCGTGACATTTCTTTTTACACTGAATGCTAACGTAATGTGGAGTAAAATTTTACAAACATGTCTTATCGAACTTTAATTTTCAAAGCAAAAACAATTTTTTTCCAGCCGTTTTTATTACTAGAAAACTGTTGATTGAAGCACACAAAAATATATCGATCGTTCTTTTAAACGTTCCACTAGCATTTCGTTTTTACTATAATTTTTTGCTAAGCTGCATTCTATAAGCTCAAGAATTCATCACCATAGGGACATATTTTGCTGACGGTTTTTGTAAAAAATACCAATAACCTATATTTAGATAATAATAATATACAATAAATCAAATACGAAACCTATTTCTGTAAAGAGGTCCAATTTTATTTGCTGTTCCAAGGCCCTAGCGTATCTAGCTACGCTTCCGTTTGTCAGACGAAATATTTGATTCATAACAGACAGAACTGATTATGATAAAAGATTTAAGGTTATATTTGCCAACAGATTTCGTTTTCGGAGTTTTGTAACAGAAATTTTATTTTATTTTTTTGTAAGAGAAATTTTATTGTAGTACCTCGGGGATTGATGGTTAGTGCGTAGGACTGTCATGCCGAAGGTGTGGGTTCGATTCCCAGCCGTGCCACCTAAAAACAGAAATGTTTTATTCGAGGTAGTGCCTCTTGCGAGGAACTGACAAATCCTCCAAGAGTATACTTGTCATGAAAAAGTGCTTCCGTCCGTTCGGACTCGGCAAAAAACTGTAGGTCCCCTCCATTCCTGCCAACAAACACGCACACAGGAATGGTTGTGAGTTGTAAGTCACTAGGCCCTGGTTCTCCATGAACTGTTGCGCCACCCAATTTAATTTATTTATAACAGAATTTTATTAAAGATCAAACTCTTAAATACCAACTATGTATAAGGATCTTTCATGGTTGAAATCCTTAATGATTCATAACCAGTGACGTGTGGCACTCGAACGAACTGGGTAGACAGTTATAAATTTAATTCATTATTTTACTTCCTATCCAGTCAAAAATAAAAACTGTTAACGAAATCCAAAATACAGCGTATTTCTTTTTAAAATCAAACGTTAAGACTTCACAAAGGACTTCACAAACGTGTATTAAAAACATGGCTACTAATGACGAACTCTTTTAAGCAAAAATAAATACCTATTTAATACAAGAATAAAAATTACAAAAAAATTTACACAGAACGGGATATTTATCAAATGTTTGTATTTTTTTAAATAAACGTTGAAGGGTGAACATAAGTAGTCCGCATGAAGTTTTAAAAACATCTTGTTGAAAACCTGTTAAGGATTCAAAACTGTCCTTGTGTCATGCTCATCCTTATTATTTTTTGTTGAGATAATGGTGATCAAAGACAAAAGTATGCATATGTTTGACTAAAAGCTACATAGGTATATAGGTACAACAATCTCAAAGAAACAAAACTTGTAGACCTTAACTAAAGCTGAATAAAAAATGTATTGATTTATTAATAAAAAAAAAAAACAAGAAACCCATAAAACAAAGAAAGTAATAGAACATTTGATTCTCGTACCATTTCTTACAGTTTCGCAATAAGGCAATAACGGTACCTTAAAATAAATATCTAGGTATTTGTAAAACAGTTTCAAAACAAGAATAAACTTAGAGTTTCAAAATGCTTTTTGTTTCGACTCAATACGGCAACTAATCACAGAGATACAGCTCTTCAAAACACACGCGGATACAATTATTATTCCCTTAAATTTTTTCCTCAGTAGTGTTCTGCGAAAGAGTCCAGCCTTCCTACCTATTTCATTTTTTACTGGCCACTGGACGGTGAACGAACGATCAACAAACAAATAATAAAGATAAATGAGAAAACAAAAAATAATCCTCCTCTTTAATCAAACTAAAAAAATAAAAAATGAAGAAATTGTTCTCCGCACTAAGTCTGCTATTACACGATGAAACTGGATGCATGCGCCTTCTTCGAATTCTTCTTTGTTTTTTCGTCCGCTGATTCAAGCGCTATTACACGTTGAAACCAGATTCATGAAACCAATTTGTTTGTTCTCTTTATTTTTGATTTCCGAGTTGGACTGTGTCAAGGTTGCCACTTTACTGCAATTGCAGTAGATCTACTGCATTTTTTTTTCTTAGAATAATCTACTGCCTTAATAAAATCTGCTGCGCTTGATTTTTCGAACAATAATTAGCAGGTACATAAAGTGAAAATCTGATATATAGATTTACTTCTCAAAACTAAAAATTTTATAGCAATTTAATTTTTTATATTATCTTTGAGAGAACTTACAGGCTAAATTCGTAGAAATTCGTAGTTTTGGGAAGTACGTGAACAGGCATATTATTATAAATAATTGAGCTAATTTTATTATTTTTGTTTATATTTTTCATTTTTATTTATTTATCAGTTTTGTCAAAATAACATTTATTTTATTACTGAAAGAAGAAAGACTAAATATAAGTCTACTGCGATAAAAGTTTTTTTTTTGCAAATTTTATGTGAAAAATTTTTAGAGAAATATTGTAATATTTTCTCAGGTTCGTTAATAAAACTTATTTACTTTATTCAATACGTCCACTTATTTATTTCGCAAAATAAAACACTTTACTTTTCTTACTACAAACAAAACGATTTATTATTCACCACTGAATTAATTCACAAACTTTACTTTTCACTTTTATTACAACCAACTTTATTCATTCACGATTAAAAACAAACTGTGTCGCTGCCGTTCAAACATGTGCCTTTTATACTTGTTTTCCAATTTCTGGAAAGTAGTGGAATGTTCTGGTCTCTGGTTCCAGAGCTTTCCGTAGGGGAAATTTCCCAATAATTTCCCTTCCAAAAGCTTTTATTTGACAGCTGGTAAATCTGCTATAATCCGGCAGATGGCGCTTCTTTCGTTTGAGAGTTGCTATAGTTATAGCTAATAAGGGTATGTTTGCACTGTGTCCGTTTGTTTACTTTTCGGAGTCATTATAGTTCAAATTTGGAAAGTCATAACACTGCCCCCCTCTTAGGATTGATCGTCCCGAGCAAATCCATCACTTCCTTCACCATTATAACGATGTAAACGGTCGCTGTGAACTATTTTTAGTTTGCCTCTTAATCCTCTCCGAATGCGGTAGACGCCATCGTTTACTCGTGTTACAACAGTATAAGGGCCTTCCCAATTTTGTTGAAGTTTCAGTGACATTCCCCTCTGACGCTGGGAATTATAAAACCAAACAAGTTCTCCCGCTTGGAATCCTGTCTTTGTTGCTTTTGTGTCGTATCGCTTTTGCATCCGACCACTTGATGGCTTCATATTTGCCCTTGTTCTTTCCTGAACGTCACTCAGCCTTTCTTCTTCATTTCCCTTATCACTCCGATTCATGGGGCCAGTCTGTTGAATTTGCACTATCCTTTCGTTGTTCTTCAATGCCGCCTGCTGAGTTTTGATTGTCAGGATACCGTCCATTGAAACCGTTGAGATGACATCTTTGGCATCATACCCCTTTGGTAGCTGGTACTTCCGTACAAACTGACGACTGATCTAGCCATGTTAATCTTCACGTTCATGATTACCTTCCACTACCACGCTGTTGCCAACAGTTTTGACCATTAACTCATTTGGCTTGAAATGGCTGACATCCATGCACACTTGAAATCCGTCCGCTCCAACTTTGTAGTTTTCTTTGGAATCACGCTTGTCAACCTTTCGACGGATAGGAGTTAACTGCAGCGGAGTCACTTTTGGGCGATATATATCGCTTCCCGAGTCATCCTTTCGGGCAGTCCTCATTTTCCTTTTACTCCAATCGTAAATGGGATCGGCTCTCAGTCGCTGGATGGAAACAACTTCCTTTTCTTTTTCATGCGTGCAATGCTTGTAGTCTGGTTTCCAAGGTCTTCTAGATGGCAATCTGCATTGGCGTTGGAGATGTCCAGTCCTGTTGCAATTCCAACATGGAGGTTTTCTAGGTGGCAGTCTGCACTGGCGTTGAAGATGTCCGGTCTTGTTACAGTTCCAGCATCGAGCAGGTCCATCTCGCTGGTTTCTTTGGAACGCAGTTCTCTGGCAACAACACTCCTCAACTCCTAGTTCTCTCAAGCGATGAACTCTTTGTGAAGCCTGTTCCGCTGCTTCCATAGTGAGTGCGAATGCTAGTGCTTCAGGAAGCGTGCGTTTGCCAGCAGTTCGAATTGCTCGCTGAAGGTTAATATCAGAAACAGCACGAACAAAGGCTTCTGTTGCGAATTGGTTGATGATTTCGTCCCCTGCAGCCGGATAAGCCAGGTGCGCCAACCGTTCGATGTCTGCTTGCAGTTGTTGCAGAGTTTCTCCTCTTTTCTGGACTCTGGAATTGAGTTGTATGCGGAAGACTTCTTGCATATGGCCATCTCCAAAGCTTTTGTCAATGGCCTGGACAAGAGCACTGAAGTTGCCATTTTTATCTGCTGGTATGCTTTGTAACAGCTCAGCAGCAGGTCCTCTGAGGGTAAGCGTTAGAGCTATGCATTTGTTTTCCTCATCCCAGCCATTTGTTGCTGCGGCTGCCTCAAACTGCTTCTTGTAGATTGACCAAGAAGTTTGCCCATCGAAGGTTGGTGGATGCATCTCCTTTTTCTTTGGACAGTCGCCAGAACTTTCTCGAACCTTCATTTTCCTTACTTTGTCCAATTCCTTGGTAATGGATTCGATTTTATCTTCTACCTTTTCAAACTTTGCTTCAACAGTCGAGAATTGTTTATCGACACGCTCGTCAAGGGCAACAATTCTGTTGTCAAAGGCATCTTATTTACCTTCGAGAAGATTTCGAAGATTTTTTTGTTCTTGGCCTTGTTGTTCTAGAAGATTCTTTTGTTCTTGGCTTTGTTGTTCTAGAAGATTCTTCTGCTCTAGGCTTTGCTGTTCGAAACTGTTCGAGAAGATTCTTTTGTTCACTACGTTGTTCTTGGCTTTGTTTCTCGAATCGTTCGAGAAGATTCTTTTGTTCACTACGTTGTTCTTGGCTTTGCTGTTCTAGAAGATTCTTTTGTTCTTCAAATTTTGCGAGCATCTGAGACAGCATATTCGTCATGCCCGATGTACTTACTTGTTCTTGCTGTTCTTCCATTTCAATGTCGAATATAAACGTGTCCGGATTTTTTCCACATCTTCTTAAATCTTCATGCAGACGAATTATAAGATCATTCTTTGTTCCAGCAGTAGAAAGATCTCGCTTATTCAGTTCTGCCTTAAGTTCCACTAAATTTAAATCATTCAAAGATTTACCCATTGTCTTTTTTTTCACTTTCCGCACAATAAATTGAGTGCACAGATAAAATAAGTTTTATCCCACTTCTGACACCAATGTAATATTTTCTCAGGTTCGTTAATAAAACTTATTTACTTTATTCAATACGTCCACTTATTTATTTCGCAAAATAAAACACTTTACTTTTCTTACTACAAGCAAAACGATTTATTATTCACCACTGAATTAATTCACAAACTTTACTGTTCACTTTTATTACAACCAACTTTATTCATTCACGATTAAAAACAAACTGTGTCGCTGCCGTTCAAACATGTGCCTTTTGTACTTGTTTTCCAATTTCTGGAAAATAGTGGAATGTTCTGTGCCGAGATTCAGCTAATTCGAAGCCGCAGGGAGTGAGTGAGATGAGTCACTTTTCGTCGAAAAGCGATTCAGTTAGCAAAAGGGAGTGAGTGAGCGAATGAAATGAAATGTCAGATTACTCGCCAGATATTTCCGCAGTGACTTGGTGTATGTGTTGGTAAATTTCTAGTTTTGAATAGGTATATGTGCTTTTCTCAAGAATTCCTATTCATGGATAGGAAACGAAATAAAAACAACAACGTATAGATAAAAATAACTACCCTTTTATTGATTCTTTAATTTTATTTTATTATCATATGCACATAGATATATATATTAAATAAATTTATATTCTATTCACTTTCAAACTTTTTATTTCTCAAGGGTGAAACTCACATTAAACTTTAATTATGACAAAAAAAAATAATTGAAACAAAATATAATCCAAACTCCATTATTAAAGATTCCAATGTTTACATTGTTGTATTTGTTGTTTCATTTTGTTTTGCGTAACGAGTGTGACAAGGAGGTAGAATTTAGCTCTTTTATATTTATTCTTTGTCTCATGTTCGAAACTAAATTCGAACTTACTCATTTCACTTAAATAGCTGAATCACTTTTGCGAGTGAAGTGAGATGAGTCGGCGAGTAAGGCGAGTCATCTCATCTCACTCGCTGAAATAGCTGAATCTCGGCACTGGTCTCTGCTTCCAGAGCTTTCCGTAGGGGAAATTTCCCAATAATTTCCCTTCCAAAAGCTTTTATTTGACAGCTGGTAAATCTGCTATAATCCGGCAGATGGCGCTTCTTTCGTTTGAAAGTTGCTATAATTATAGCTAATAAGGGTATGTTTGCACTTTGTCCGTTTGTTTGCTTTTCGGAGTCATTATATGTAGTTCAAATTTGGAAAGTCATTACAATATGAAGCAGAATACTAAAAAAACGGACAAGAGAAAAGAGAAACGTCAAATAGTTGCACCGAAAATTTTACCCACGCGACACAGGGCAGTTTTTTTCCGTCTCATCTTTTCGATTCTTTTTTCTCTTTTGCACTTATGGTGTTTGAAAAGTTGCACGCGTCTAGTTTCATCGCGTAATAGCAGACTAAACAGTCCATGAAAAGTTTCAAATTTACTGCAATTCAAAGTTCAAAGCAAAATAAGTAATTAGACATATTCGATTCTGTCTACTTGCTCACATAGATATTATACCTGAGCAACATAACCAGCTGATTTTATTTTCATATAATTTAGGTGGAACGAAAGACTCTTGCCGAGATGAGATGACTCGCCTTACTCGCCGACTCATCTCACTTCACTCGCAAAAGTGCTTCAGCTATTTAAGCGAAATGAGTAAGTTCGAATTTAGTTTCGAACATGAGACAGAATACATATAAAAGAGCTAAATTCTACCTCCTTGTCACACTCGTTACGCACAATGAAATGAAATAACAAATACAACGATATAAACATTGGAATTTTTTGTTTCAATTATTTTTTTTTGTCGTAATTAAAGTTTAAGGTGAGTTTTCACCCTTGAGAAATAAAAAGTTTAATAGTGTCGAAAGTGAATAGAATATAATTTTATTTAATATACATATGTGCATATGATAATAAAATAAGTTTTCAGAATCAATAAAAGGGTAGTTGTTTTTATTGTATGTTGTTGTTTTTTATTTCTTTTGTCTGCTATTACACGATGAAACTAGACGCGTGCAACTTTTCGAACACCATAAGTGCAAAAGGGAACAAAATAATCGAAAAGATGAGACGGAGAAAAACTGCCCTGTGTCGCGTGGGTAAAACTTTCGGTGCAACTATTTGACGTTTCTCTTTTCTCTTGTCCGTTTCTTTAGTACTTGCTTCATATGATTTCGTTGTGCGAGGTGTAAGCATCGACGCAACAAACAGTCAGGGTTACCACTTCTCTGAAAATTTTTCACATTAAATTTGCAAAAAAACTTTTTTCGCAGTAGACTTATATTTAGTCCTTTTTTTTCAATAATAAAATAAATATAATTGTAAAAATGAAAAATATAAATAAAAATAATAAAAATTAGCTCAAATATTTTTAATAATATGCCTGTTCGCGTACTTCCAAAAACTATGAATTTAGCCTGTAAGTTCTATCAAAGCTTATAAAAAATTAAATTGTAATAAAATTTGTTGTTTTGGGAAGTAAATCTATATACCTACCTATCCGATTTTCACTTTATGTACTGCTAATTATTGTTCGAAAAATCAAGCGCAGCAGATTTTATTAAGGCAGTAGATATATTCTGAGAAAAAAATGCAGTAGATCTACTGCAATTGCAGTAAAGTGGCAACCTTGGCACAGTCCAACTCGGAAATGAAAAATAAAGAGAACTGTCAAATGTGTTCCATGAATCTGGTTTCAACGTGTAATAGCGCTTGAATCAGCGGACGAAAAAACAAAGAAGAATTCGAAGAAGGCGCATGCATCTAGTTTCATCGTGTAATAGCAGACTTTCCTATCCATGAATAAAAATTCTTGAGAAAAGCACACATACCTATCCAAAACTGGAAATTTTCCAACACATACACCAAGTCACTGCGGAGATATCTGGCAAGTAAGCGAGATGTAAAAATTTTGTTTAATTACACTGGTCAACAAAATTTAATTATTTTTTTGTTACATAAACCAAAATATACTTTTCCGTAGGTTTTTGGTGTGCTGAACTTGAATCTGAAGTCAGAAAAATTCTATCGGGCTACGTTTTTGAGATATTCCTGTTACAAAATCGAAAAAACCGTATTTTTGCTGTTTTCAAAGTTGTATTGTAACGTGATGTAAATTGTTTCAACAAAATTTTTAATGGTTTCTGAAAGAAATTATTTTCTTCTTTTAAAATCAGTTTAAATTTTTCCGATACCTCTTTTCTTCTCGGAGAAATCTTCAGTTAATTGTAGGCCTTCCATTTATGACATAAATACAATGTTAAGGAGAATGGGAGAAAAATTATGGGAAATGGTCCATTTCCCAATACGAATGTGTGATATATCGTTGAAAAGGTTATTTTGAGTACATCATTTCATTATATGGCCGTTAACTTCTAAACCATGGGGTTCACGAGATATTCAGCTAATGTTGATTGGGAACACATTATTCTTCTTTCGGTGCTTTGAAGCCGAATATCTCGCGAGCCCCATGGCTTAGAGCTTAACGGTCATATACTGAAATTATGTACTCAAAATAACCTTTTCATCGATATATGACACATTCGTGGGAAATGGACCATAAATTTTTACCCATTCTCCTTTACATTGTATTTATGTCATAAATGGAAGGCCTACAATTAACTGAAGATTTCTCCGAGAAGAAAAGAGGTATCGGAAAAATTTAAACTGATTTTAAAAGAAGAAAATAATTTCTTTCAGAAACCATTAAAAATTTTGTTGAAACAATTTACATCACGTTACAATACAACTTTGAAAACAGCAAAAAAACGGTTTTTTCGATTTTGTAACGGGAATATCTCAAAAACGTAGCCCGATAGAATTTTTCTGACTTCAGATTCGAGTTCAGCACACCAAAAACCTACGGAAAAGTATATTTTTGTTTCTGTAAGAAAAACCTTGTTGACCAGTGTTATTTAATGAAATAAAAGTAGGTGTGGCAAATGTGAGTCTGTGAATAGTAAGAGTTGAATGTAATGATTTATGTTTGGTAAATTATAGGTGTTGACAATTTGAAATAGGTTATGGATGTTAGGGACATAATTAAATGAATGTTAACACAGTTCTCTTGATTGCATGGAGAAGGTTTCTTTTTTTTCTCTCTTTACGGTAGGGTAGACACTGTCTAAAACGTCTTATTGACGCACCGTCACTGTTCATAACAATAAAAATCATAGCAGAATAATAGATATGGCAGAAAAGATTTAAAGTACCAGCAAACTGCGAATTGCGAATGGTCGCGTATTTTGACATTTCTTTCACATGAGTTAGTCATTAGTCACAAAAAATAAACCAATAAAATGGTTGCTAAACAAATTTGAGGTTAAGTTTTTTTTGTTGTACTCGTACATAGGATCCTTTATTCCATTTGCAGAAAAGTTAAACTCTTGAAATTGCCTAAATAAATTTAATCGTATTCGCAGTGCACAGATCATTCGAAAGGCACTTAATTATAAAACCTTCTGAAATTATTTAGAAATAAAATGCACGACTGGGTCACACGTAGTTGCTGTTATGTTCAAGACACTGCGGGTTTACTTACTTACTTACTTAAAATGGCGCTACAGTCCAGGGTGGACCAGGGCCTCAACCAACAAGCTTCTTCCAGCCGGCTCGGTTTCTAGCTAGCTGTCTCCAGTTTCGCACGCCAAGTTGGTTGAGGTCCTCTTCCACTTGCGTGCGCCACCTTTTACGCTGTCCACCTCTACTGCGTTGTCCCACGGGGTTGGATTCAAAGACTTTCCGAGCCGAAGCATTGGTGTCCATTCGCTCTAGGTGACCCAGCCATCTTAGTCGCTGGCTTTTCACTTTTGTGGCTAGGTCAGTGTCGCTGTACAGCCCATACAGGTCGTTGTTGTTTCTTCTTCTCCATTCCCCATCTATGCAGACGGGACCAAAAATCACCCGGAAAATTTTCCTCTCAAAACAGCCTAACGCGTTCTCATCCAGTGTCCAAGCCTCTGCACCATACATCAGGACCGGGATGATAAGCGTCTTATACAGGGACAGTTTAGTTGCTCGAAAGAGGGCTTTGCTTCTCAATTGCCTTCTTAGCCCAAAGAAACAGCGATTGACAAGAGTAATTCTTCGTTTGATTTCAGCACTGGTATCGTTCGCTGAATTTATAGCGGATCCTAGGTAGACAAAGTCTCTGGCCACTTCAAAATTATAGCTGTCTATAGTTACGTTCTGTCCTAGACGTTGCACAGTGGATCGACTCCATACATTTAGACGTGAAAAATTCTAATTTTTTCGGAAAATATCTGTTTCCATCTAAATGTTCATAAATCTAGAATAGTAACATAATTTAACAAAAAAAGCGACAGTAAGCTATCCATGAATATGGAAAGCAAATCCATTGATGAATCACTACTTTTGTACCAGTGGAGTGTTTGACACCAAGTTTTGAGGGAATGTTCGGGTAGTGTTGCAGATGGTTTTTAAGAACTTTGTACAAAGTCGGCCAGGCCATTTATGAGATGGCCAATAATTTCATAGAAGGCACCTGTTTTTTTGGCGTCACCAATGAATGAAAAAGGGATAAATTTTCACTTTGAGTACTCTCCGCAAGCCTCAAAACTTTTTTTTGGCCTTCCAGACGTTAAATGCCTGGTTGAATCTTCGTTAGGGTTGTAATTTTCAGTCTCTATTGTATTTTTTATGTCTTTAAAAATTTCCAACTCCTCTAGCCAATTTTTATATTTTAGAATAAACCGGTCTCATCGATTTCCAGCCGACTTCCATTTCAAATCAAAATTGGCTGATTTTGAACTGATAATTCTCTTTAGCCTAGCAGTATTTAAACAGTTATTTCGTGTTGATGTGTTAAACTTGTTCGAAATATACTCCAAAAGTATTTTTGTTCGAGTCAATTTGGAATTCGAACACCAAACTTCGAAAAATTCCTTCCTTGGAACGCAGAAATCTTTTCCTGAAAAGTGGGCAAAAAAAGGGCTTTGCAAATCTTTGCGAGGTATATGACATATATTTCTAGAAAGAAGACGTTCACAGCTATCCAAAACACTTAATTTATTTTTAAAGCAACCTTAAGCACATATTTAGATTTTCCAAAACAAATACGGAAAAAACATGTTTTTTTGCTATTTCAATGACACATTTTTTTAAATTCAACAAACAAACATTAAGACAATTTCAACACAGATTTATAAAAGCACATACCTTCACGAACATCTGCCATTTTTTTTTTCAATTTCAATTAAAATTGTAATTTTAATAATTATTTGTCTAAATAACCTCAACGCACCAGACCAAAAAAAGACTTTTCACCTTCACTTTTGGAGATCATTTATTCTATACTAAACTGGTTAAAACAAGAAAAAAAAATTGTTTTCAGACTTAACAGTTATCCGTTATAGATACGAAATTGAATTTTTTGCAATTTATGTCATTGATGTTTTTACGTCTAATTATATGGAGGCGATCCACTGTGCGTCGGTGTTGGGTTACCTTTCTTGTTGACAGCATATATTTCGTTTTGTTTTCATTCACCGTTAAACCCATCTTCTTGGCTTCCTTCTCAACGCTCACAAAAGCACCACTGACATCACGCTTTGTTCGTCCGATTATGTCAATGTCGTCGGCGTAAGCGAGTAATTGGACGGACTTTTGAAAGCTTGTGCCCCTATTCTTTCAAGAACGATGTTGAAGAAGTCACATGACAGCGCGTTGCCATGCCTTAAACCTTTTTTGACATCAAAGGTGATGGTGAGGTGCATTGTCCGTCGTTATCCTGCACAAACCGACGAGTTTGGCAGGGATGCCAAACCTAGACATTCCTCTATATAGCTCTTCTCTATTATAACGCGGCTTATCCTAAAAACTTAAAAATGTCTAATGTAAACAACCGTGAAAGCCTTAAAAGTTATATCTATAAATGCGGGTATTGATTTGAAACTCCTGGGTTTTCTCCAAGATCTGCCGTTGTGCGAATATTTGGTCGATGGTGGACTTCCCTGGCCTAAAGCCACACTGATATGAACCTATCAGGTTGTTGATGAATGGCTTCAGGCGTTCACAAAGTACGGCAGAGAAGATCTTGTAGGCGATATTAAGAAGACTGATGCCTCTGTAGTTGGTGCAGTCCAGAGGATCGCCTTTCTTGAGGATCGGGCAAACAATGCTGAGGTTCCATTCATCGGGCATGCTTTCCTCCGACCATATTTTACAGATGAGCTGGTGCATACTCCTAACCAATTCATCGCCAGCCGCTTTGAATAGCTCAGCCGCAAGGCCATCAGCTCCAGCAGCTTTATTGGACTTAAGCTAAGATATAGCTATCTTTACTTCGTCGGGATCGGGTGGACGGAATTGTTGGCCTACGTCGTCCATGTTGAATGGTGCAATCTGCATGGTAGCGGAATTCGGTTCGTCATCGCCGTTATATAATTTGCAGAAATGATTTTTCCATATTCTCAACACCGACTGCGATTCTACTACGATGTTCCCTTGATCATCCTTGCAGGCCTCAGTCCGGGCCTTGTAACCCTGGGAGGTTGTCTTTACCTTTTGGTAAAACTTCCGAACTTCATTCCTGCAATGGCATCCTTTTATTTCCTCGATCGCACGCTTCTCATGCTCTTTCCTTTTCCTTCTTAGAAGCTTGTGTTCCTCTCTCCTCTTCTGCTCGTGGAGCTCGCGAGCAGCTCTGGTCCTTCTATGCAGCGCCACTTTGTATGCCTGTTGTTTGGCTGCATGTACTTGTCGGCATTCTTCGTTGAACCAGGGGTTTCGCTGTGGTGGTCGTGCAAAGCCCAGTACGTCAGAGGCGGCATCTCTAATGGCTTCCTGGCAATTCTTCCACTGGTTCTCGATACTTGCAGTTGGTGGCATAGGACTAGTTAAGAGGGTGCGAGAGACTCGATCGGAAAAGGACCTGGCGATTTCTTGCGACTGTAGCCGTCCGACGTTAAACTTCCTTACAGTATTTCCCTGCTTTTGCTTTGGTCTGGATATCCGTAGCATCACCTTGGCTACGACGAGGTAGTGGTCCGAGTCAACGTTGGCTCCTCGGAACGTTCGCACATCCTTGATACTGGAGGAGTGCCTTGCGTCGATCGCAATGTGGTCAATCTGGTTGGTTGACCAGGAACTCGTAGAACTCGTCCTTTGTGTCGTCATCTTTCTCCTCTGTGGGGGCATGCGCGCATATCAGGCTGATGTTGGCGAACTTAGCCTTGATGCGAATTGTCGTGAGGCGTTCGTTCAGATAGTCGAAACTCAAGACTTCTTGCCTAAGTCTGCCTCTAACAACAAATCCACATCCAAAGAGACGCTGCCCTTGTGGTCGGTAACAGTCACCGTAGTAGATATCGCAGTCTTTCAGTTTTCTTTTGCCCGGCCCATCCCATCGCACTTCTGGGATGGCGGTGATGTCTGCTTTGTTGCAGTTTAGGACCTCCGCTAAATGCTCGGCTGCACGTGGTCTATAGAGAGACAGAACATTCCACTTGCAAATCCCAAGTGCGCACAGTGGATCGACTCCATACATTTAGACGTGAAAAATTCTAATATTTTCGGAAAATATCTGTTTCCATCTAAATGTTCATAAATCTAGAATAGTAACATAATTTAACAAAAAAAAGCGACAGTAAACTATCTATGAATATGGAAAGCAAATCCATTGATGAATCACTACTTTTGTACCAGTAGAGTGTTTGACACCAAGTTTTGAGGGAATGTTCGGGTAGTGTTGCAGATGGTTTTTAAGGACTTTGTACAAAGTCGGCCAGGCCATTTATGAGATGGCCAATAATTTCATAGAAGGCACCTGTTTTTTTGGCGTCACTAATGAATGAAAAAGTGATAAATTTTCTCTTTGAGTACTCTCCGCAAGCCTCAAAACTTTTTTTTGGCCTTCCAGACGTTAAATGCCTGGTTGAATCTTCGTTAGGGTTGTAATTTTCAGTCTCTATTGTATTTTTTATGTCTTTAAAAATTTCTAACTCCTCTAGCCAATTTTTATATTTTAGAATAAACCGGTCTCATCGATTTCCAGCCGACTTCCATTTCCACTCAAAATTGGCTGATTTTGAACTGATAATTCTCCTTAGCCTAGCAGTATTTAAACAGTTATTTCGTTTTGATGTGTTAAACTTGCTCGAAATATACTCCAAAAGTATTTTTGTTCGAGTCAATTTGGAATTCGAACACCAAACTTCGAAAAATTCCTTCCTTGGAACGCAGAAATCTTTTCCTGAAAAGTGGGCAAAAAAAGGGCTTTGCAAATCCTTGCGAGGTATGTGACATATATTTTTAGAAAGAAGACGTTCACAGCTATCCAAAACACTTAATTTAATTTTAAAGCAACCTTAAGCACATATTTAGATATTCCAAAACAAATACGGAAAAAACATGTTTTTTGATATTTCAATGACACATTTTTTTTAAATCAACAAACAAATATTAAGACAATTTCAACACAGATTTATAAAAGCACATACCTTCACAAACATCTGCCATTTTTTTTTCCAATTTCAATTAAAATTGTAATTTTAATAATTATTTGTCTAAATAACCTCAACGCACCAGATCAAAAAAAGACTTTTCACCTTCACTTTTGGAGATCATTTATTCTATACTAAACTGGTTAAAACAAGAAAAAAAATTGTTTTCAGACTTAACAGTTATCCGTTATAGATAAGAAATTGAATTTTTTGCAATTTATGTCATTAATTTTTTTACGTCTAATTATATGGAGGCGATCCACTGTGGTGCGTTGTCCTTATTTCGTTTACTATGGTCGTTGTTGCTTCGCAACTAAAATAGCTTAACGTGGCCGGGAAGTCACCCCGACGGCACGACCCCCAACCTGGAGGACCAGACCCTTACAATATAACTCCAAGGGCGGGGAGCCGGATTAACCGCTCCTTAAAGGCCTGAGCTCCGAATATGTCGTAGTAGCCCGTATAAGGTGTTCACTAAGTAGTTCAGCCTAACTGGAACTGTAGACGCCACCGTTGATTCCATCTTGATAGTTCTTCCGCTGCCGTCTGGATGAAGGAGAAGTGCCTTAGTGGGAACACTCCTCCCCCTCTCTCTCGTTTGCTAACCCCTAAAACCGCCCACAGGGATTGGAGCCCCATCTTCAGTTAAAGGTACTAGGCACCCGATGTTCACCACGGGGAGGTGAGAGTAGGAGCTGATAGACAGAGGTTCGCTTTGAAAAAAGCTTGTGGACGCTTGTGTCCTCTTGAATGCACATGTCTACCCTTTGAACATCACACTGCGGGTTTGAGAAAAAAAATTTTATTTTAAATTTTTTTTTTCCCCATACAATCATATTTAATCAAGAATTAAGATGGCATACTTTTTATCATCCAAACTGTCAAAGGAGTTGTTGTAGCCAATTTAAATGTCATATTTCATGCTTCTCTACATTTGTCTCTCATAATTTCCATGTAGGACTCGTAAGAGTCGTTTTTAAGCAAACAAATATTTTCCCCTGCGGTTTTTTAACTTTTGTATGGAAGGTACCGTTATTTTTTCATAATTGTAAAATTTTTTCTAAAAATGTTTTGTTGATTCAAAATAGCTTTTTATGGCCTTTAGTCCTATAAATTGGCGTTTCGTTCGGCTTACTCACATGAACTCATCAGTGACATAGTGAGGGCTTTGTCATACGCAATTTATATTAAGTTCAGTTCAACTTACATGAATTTTTCAACGAAAATCCACTGTAAACTATATCCAACAAGATTAGAATTCCTAATCATTAAGTTGGAAGTTTTTTTGCCCTGGGCCAGGCATAGTTTCTATATAAGAAGGTTTTATAATACAAATTCTATATACTACTGAAATAAATCAGCCAAGTAGAAGACTTAGCATTAAGGATTGGACTTGTTGAATTATTGATTCAAAATAGCTTTTTATGACCTTTAGTCCTATAAATTGGCGTTTCGTTCGGCTTACTCACATGAACTCATCAGTGACATAGTGAGGGCTTTGTCAGACGCAATTTATATTAAGTTCAGTTAAACTTACAGGGAATTTTTCAACGAAAATCCAATTCTAATCATTCTAATCTTGTTGGATATAGTTTACAGTGGATTTTCGTTGAAAAATTCATGTAAGTTGAACTGAACTTAATCTAAATTGCGTATGACAAAGCCCTCACTATGTCACTGATGAGTTCATGTGAGTAAGCCGAACGAAACGCCAATTTATAGGACTAAAGGCCATAAAAAGCTATTTTGAATCAATAATTCAACAAGTCCAATCCTTAATGCTAAGTCTTCTACTTGGCTGATTTATTTCAGTAGTATATAGAATTTGTATTATAAAACCTTCTTATATAAAAATGTTTTAGAGAGTACTAAAGAAGTCTTAAATATCGAGTTTCAAAAAAATCAATCTTGTCGTTTTCGAAATATTTGATTTTCCAAACAAAATTTGAAACATTTTTTTAAAAATCCAAAAAATATTTTTTCAAAAATTTTGGTACACAAGACTATTTATATTTTTTGGAATAAATAAATAAATTGGGTGGCGCAACAGCTCTTGGAGAACCAGGGCCTAGTGACTCACAACTCACAGCCATTCCTGTGTGCGTGTTTGTTGGCAGGAATGGAGGATTGGCAGGATTTTTTGGAAGCTTCTGTATAAAAAAAAATAAAAATCGGCCGAACCGTTTTGAAGAAAATCGAAAACTAACAAAATGGTTCCTTGTACCATTAATAACCATTTTTGAAAAATGGTTTTCCACCCAAAGGAAGCCTTACCGTTTTGGAGAAAAATACGATCATGAAAAAATGCTAAAAAAAATTGTATGGCAGGTACCTACCGTTATTTTTTGTTCTAAAAAAAAAAATGGAAAAAATGTGTGGGCATAATCACCAAAAATCACTATGTACCAAGTTTGAAGAAAATCGATCGAGCCGTTTAGGCTGTAGACGAACAGACAGACAGACAGACAGAAATGTGCCACCCACTTTTTTGGTGTTCTCTATCATCGTAATATCATGTTTGATTGTTATCTCAAATTTTTTTTTGCACGAATCCAAAACTTGCCTTATAGTACCTATATCGCAAGTAAAAAACTATTGCTTAAGTTAAGAAAGAATGTAGGAAAATGGTTTCTTGTATTTGAACATATCTTTGTTTGTTTTTTTTTTGCCACTTTCTCTTTTCAGGCTACACTCATAACCCATACAATGGAGTCATATGCAATGATATCATACTGGCCACAGGTGTGTTCTCTTCCAAGGAACTTTGGAAGCTTTCGAAAGGTATCGCTAGGCAAATAACCTAACAGTAATATAATGAAAAAAAAAAAAATGAACCCATAAATTAACCCCAATCCATTGCATGCCATTTTGTTTTTTGTTGTAATAACAAATTTTCTGTCAAAATACACAAAATTGAAATTTTGAATTTTCATAGGTGTTTTTTCTTAATTTTTTTTTTTGGTACAGCATCGATTCTGGAAGAAACTAATGATCTTATTCAAGCGAATACAAATGCAATTAAAATGGAAAATTCCAGTAGTATATACGATTGCAATACGTATCCGTTATCGGCGCCACCTGGTGGCATTGTGTCAGCAGTAACGGATCGTTCACTTGGTCCTTCAATGGTTTTGGCAAGTGGTTACAGCAGTAAGCGCTGGTTAAGTAGAATTTGTTGGTCCTAATTCTTATGTTTGTTTGTCTCTTGTCCTTAAGTTGACTTCGTGGACCCTCGGGGAATGCACCTATCAAATTCAGCTCAGTTGCGGTCTCAGACATCATGCAAAAATGATCCATGTTCCTCACCGCCAGATGGCAATGGCAGTAGTTTTTCTGTTATTCTGCGGCACAGCGATCAATCGCTGGGTGGAAATTCGTCTGAAGATGGTATTTCCCTGCAAAGGTACACACCGACCGGTCACTCTACCTCAAGAATTCTCACCATGAGTCAGGCAAGATCGAATGAAGGTATTTTTTCAGCATCACAACCCGACTCTCGTCATCGGTGTGTTAGTGTATTAATCCTAAAAATTCTACCTTTTAGTATTAATTCAGCAGAATGCCAGTGGATTGGTGCCACATGCGGTGAGTCCGAGTGCAGTATATTACCAGCATAGTAGTCCATCTGGACCATCTGACTCGCAAGCTTCAAGTGAGGGTAGTCAAACGCATCAGGAGCAACAACAATCCTTACAGAGCCATCACAACCATCCGCACAATCCTCATCACCCAACACAACATCCACACCATTCGATACATCCGCATTCGGTTGCAGCCAAATATCCCAATGAGGTTGGGAATGGCCACGACACACTATCGGATTTTGTGACGTTTGTCTGTCAGGAAACTGATAGTAGTAATCCGCACATTTCAAGCTCACCTGCTGGTTCATCTGCATCGGCATCAGTAGCTGCTGTCAGCCAATTTCAGGTGCAACACGTGGGGCGCAGTCTGAAGGCGCAATACGCACAATACAGCACAATGCTCCCACCACCACCATTGCCCCCGATGGCACGACCGGTCGCCATTATTCGCTCAACTGGTGATCTGACTATGGTTGGAAGTCCGCCATCATCGATCACCCCACCTGCCGGTTCAGCCTCAACAATATCCTCACCCTCCCATCATCATCAGGATCAGGATCCAAGTTTGCCCAGCGGTAGTTCATCCAACGGTGGTGGACGAAATTCATCTGCTGGCGGCAGTGGATCAAGTTCAAACAGTGGTAGCGCCAATACTGGTGGAAATGGTGCAACAGGCAATTCCAGTGGGAACAGTGGTAGCAACGGTTGCAATATTGGACAGCCAACTGAAATAAGTTCCGTTTCTCCGCCATTGAGCCATCTAGACGTGACGCGAAAAAATTTGGCGCGTATCTCAAGTAACCCATATCCCCCCAATGGCCGTGAATATGTACCGTTCAACAATTTTCATTCACAACCAACTCCGGTAAGAATACTCTCAAAAACAAAGTCTCGATCAAAAACAAATCATAAAGCACTTCGTTTTAATTTTTGTATAAAATAGCTCTTAGGCTATACAACTTCAATATCAACAATGTCAGGCGTTATAAGTCCGACAAACTTAAGTTTATATTCATCGCCTCGAACAACACCTCGTAGCCGGTGGAATGCCCCATTTATGATGGAGGAAGATTTCAATATGATCACACATTCGATATCCAATAATAATCCTGAATCAGGTTCAGTGATTCTAATGGAAGAGGGTAAGTTGGAAATCTATTGTTTTTTAATTTTACAATTATTATAGCATAAAAAAATTAGATCTTAGGAAGAAAAAATTTTTCTGTGTGTGCTCTACGCGAAGGGTTTTGAGAACACCTCGCCTTTTTGAAAACACATCCAATATTCAATTCACCTACACCAGTTTCCCAGATTTTTGTTTGCAAATTCACAATCAGACTTGAAAAAAGTAATAACATACATATATTTTCACAGAAAATATTCTTCAAAAGCAAGCTTTTCTGAAACAAATTTTTTTTTAATAAACTTTTTTACAATATACAATTTTAAACTTTTCTTTTCGCGGACATTGATCATTTTAACTTATTTTAACTTTTCGGAACTTACCGCGTTAATTATTAGGAATTATTTATAAATTCTTCTTCCCGACGTTTCGAAGAAATTTCACTCTTCGTGGTCACGGGATTAGACTGACGTTTGATTGATGTTGTTGGTTACTTTACTTCTTAAGATGTACCGGTGCGTTGTTGTTGGTACATTTTCTGTGGGTGGTTGGTTGTTTTGCTCTTGTTGAATCATGCTTACCACGTCTGAAGTTTTTGCGTGTGTTTTATTCGATTTGAGTTTGCTTATGAGTGGATCCCATGTAGGGGATAGTTGGAAGCTAGAATCTCTATTGAAATTCTTATGTTTTTTTATTTCAATGGCTTCTCTTACTATCCTTGGCACATAAAATCTTTCTGTAGCAATTGATTTGGCTTGATCAAAACGAATAAAATGATCTTCGTTGTAAGCTAAATGCTCACAGATTGCAGACTTTGTGACGTAATTATGTTGAAGAGCTTTAATATGTTCATTTAAGCGTGTTGTCATTGTTCTTTTTGTTTCACTGATGTAGGCTAATCCACAACTGCAGGGGACAGAGTATACACCGGGATTTTGGAAAGGAATTGTATGCTTGGGTGTTCTTAAGAGCTGGCGTACCTTGGTTGGGGGTTTAAGAACATATTCAAGAGGAATTAATTCATGTGGACAGGGCTTTAACGAAGAATGGCTACAGCTCCAAACAAAGATCTTAGAAGCCCTAAACAAAACAGTCCCAAAATACCGTATCACCTACGGTGGAAAAGCGCGCTTTTCTACCATATATAAAAGGGATTTCTGATGGAATTGGGAGAATTTTGGGAAAACACGGCATAAAAACTGTTTTTAAACCCCCAACCAAGGTACGCCAGCTCTTAAGAACACCCAAGGATACAATTCCTTTCCAAAATCCCGGTGTATACTCTGTCCCCTGCAGTTGTGGATTAGCCTACATCGGTGAAACAAAAAGAACAATGACAACACGCTTAAATGAACATATTAAAGCTCTTCAACATAATTACGTCACAAAGTCTGCAATCTGTGAGCATTTAGCTTACAACGAAGATAATTTTATTCGTTTTGATCAAGCCAAATCAATTGCTACAGAAAGATTTTATGTGCCAAGGATAGTAAGAGAAGCCATTGAAATAAAAAAACATAAGAATTTCAATAGAGATTCTAGCTTCCAACTATCCCCTACATGGGATCCACTCATAAGCAAACTCAAATCGAATAAAACACACGCAAAAACTTCAGACGTGGTAAGCGTTGTATGCACCCAAGCTTATGTAAACATGATTTAACTAGAGCAAAACAACCAACCACCCACAGAAAATGTACCAACAACAACGCACCGGTACATCTTAAGAAGTAAAGTAACCAACAACATCAATCAAACGTCAGTCTAATCCCGTGACCACGAAGAGTGAAATTTCTTCGAAACGTCGGGAAGAAGAATTTATAAATAATTCTTAATAATTATCGCGGAGAGTTCCGAAAAGTTAAAATAAGTTAAAACTTTTTTACAGTCGTTTTAATCCAACATAAGTCCGGGTTGGTCTTATTATAGCTGTGCTCATCCAATGAATGGTTTTTGGCCTGGGCTGGAATCCTAACTTTTTTCAAAAATTCTACTGGTAGTGTAGAAAGCTATTGAAGTTTTTTCCCTTTTTCTTTGCATTAACGTTCTCTTTCCAGTTGACTTTAGGATCAATTTATTATCAAAGCAAGATACTTTGATATACCATTATTACGGAGCGGTCTTCGCGTGGGATTTCCTTGTTCTTGCTGATAAAACCAGTTCTGTCTTGAGTGGTTTCACATTTAGTCCGCAGCTGCTCGCCCAGTTTCTAAACTTGTTTAGGGAACGAGCTCGCATAGTGTGGGAATGAATTTCCCTGAGGCCACTTCAGCATATGCTGAAAAGATTTGGCTGTTATTAAATCTCATATGCTTCGAAGCAGAACACTTTTTCGGCATTTTTTTCCCCTTGGTTTCCCTTGAGGCAAACGATCTAGCAGACCATTTTTTGTTTTAATTTCATTAGGCGTTTTTCTTTTTTAGCTCTGAGCAGAGCATGGAGAAGAGAGAAGAGAGAAGACTTCGATTTATCAAAGTTAGCTCTGAGCAAAGTATGATGATGATCAGTGCAGAGATTCAGCTATTTCAGCGAGTGAGATGAGATGACTCGCCTTACTCGCCGACTCATCTCACTTCACTCGCAAAAGTCATTCAGCTATTTAAGTGAAATTAGTTTGTTCGAATTTAGTTTCGAACATGAGACAAAGAATAAATATAAAAGAGCCAAATTTAACCTCCTTGTCACACTCGTTACGTTTGATATTCTGTTTTACATCACCACTAATGGACGCGAAATGAAATAACGAATACAACAATGTAAACATTGGAATCTTAAGAATGGAGTTTCTTTTGTTTCAATTTTTTTTTTTCGTATAATTAAGGTTCAATGTGAGTTTTCACCCTTGAGAAATAAAAAACTTAATGGAGTCAAAAGTGAAGAGAATATAATATTATTTAATATACATTATGTATCGTCCCTCATCTCACGAAGTGACGTAACTCGTCATTTTTGAGATTTGGGCATATATGTGCTTGGTTAACTTGATTGCATATTTCTACATCATTAGATTCCCTGAAAATTTTCTGGAACATGGTTCAATGCGTTATGACATAGTTGGCATAACTGCAATTTTAGGTAAAAAGTTTCCCGCCTGGAAAAATGGCAAGTTTTTGTCAAGTTTAATCGAGGCACTGGAAAGGCTTCGGTAGGGAAAATCTAGACAAGGCAAACTTGTCAAATACTCGCCAGGCCCCCACTAGTAAAAACTTGTTGGATAGGTCTTGTTATCCCATCACAAATACCCCATATATGACAAAAACAAAAAAACAAATATTTTATACCCATCATACAATGGTAAGACAAATTAAAGTATATACTTTTTCATTTTCAACATTGCACAACTGTATTGCGAAATAGCTCAGTAGTTAAGGCATAGGACTAGCAATCAAAAGATCGCACGATCGAATCCCAGTAAAGACAACTTTTTTTTTTTGTCTCTCGAGGAAAAAGGGTACTTCACTGGCGAGGCCCTAGAGAATTTCTAGAGTTTCTCTTGCTGGGAACTTGCTAGTATCTATGTAAAACTTTCTAGCCCCTCGCCAAAAACTAGATTGTTTTTCCAGCCGGGTTCTCACGAACAGACGTAACTGCAATTATGTGGGTAGCAGTTTTCCGTTTTATTGCAAATTATTGTGTAAATAAAGTGGTTTCAGGTACTAGGTGCATTTATCGGTGAGTAGAAATTACGCTTTAAGTTTATGCTAAGATGTTGCTACTGTCCTATCACTAAATTAAATTTTAATTGCATTCGGTTCTTCCTGTTTAAAATACTCTGTCAAACAAAAATTGTCAATACAAGGCTTATGGGCGAGCTTTTTTCAAAACAGTAATACCTGTGCATACTGTCACAACACTAAAACGCCTCACTAATAAGCTTTTTTCTGTGTCTGTCTGTGTATACTGCCACGACACTAAAACTTGTCACTAAAACTTCTCACGAACTGACGTATCTAGTTGGTCGATTATTTGTAACTGTTTTAAGTATTGCATTTACATTGAATCTCATATCATTTGAAACTTCAACATTTTCTTGTAATTTTACAACAACAACAAAAAAAGTACCAAAACCGTTATAAAACACAGAAGTAACGCTTATAGAAGGAGGACACAAAACTAAAAACTGCTCTCCTGTAAAATATTGAAAAAGCAGATACGTCAGTTCGTGAGAAGAGGGACGGTATGTGCATATGATAAAAAATAAGATTTAAGAATCAATAAAAGGGTAGTTGTTTTTATCTGCATTGTTGTTTTTTTATTTCATTTCCTATCCATGAATAGAAATTCTTGAGAAAAGCACACATACCTATCCAAAACAGGAAATTTACCAACACATACACCAAGTCACTGCGGAAATATCTGGCGAGTAATCTGACATTTCATTTCACTCGCTCACTCACTCACTTTTGCTAGCTGAATCGATTTTCGACGAAAAATGACTCATCTCACTCACTCCCTGCAGTTTCACATTAGCTGCATCCCGACAGAGAGCTCTCCAATATAATTTTGAAACACATCTGAGCTCTGAACTGTCATACGATTGCCATGCAGTGAACTCACCAAAATTAAGTAATAGCTTTTAATTTTCATCACACAAAATCAAAAACACGAAAAATTCAAAATTGTGAATTGAAATTGATGTGTCGAACGAGTCCACTTGAAATGAGTGAAAATGAGTGAAAAAGAGTGAAGTTGGCTGCGGTCTTAGAATAAAAAATATAAGGAAGTGCCTTTGTTGGAAAAAACTGCGGCATTTTTCATAATAGTGTTTGCTCTCACAAACACAAATGCATTCCAACAGGGACGGAGTGATTTCAAATGGCAAGTTTTTGGGGCTTCATAACAATCATTTGTTATTTTCTGAATTTATTTTTCGTCTCAGCGGTATGTTTAAAAAAATACTTACTTTTTTATGCACAGGGCGCCGATAAAATTTTGTAATACCTAAAATATGATTGTTGCAGATAAACATTATAAACTCAATTTAACATTGGCATGAATTAAAGATCTCCCAAACCAAGGCGAAATCATGGCAAATCATTCGCAACAATACAAAGTATACACAATGCTAAATAACAAAAAATTTGTCGTCATCGAATGTTTCGCGTTTATTTGGAAGAGCCTTTAAAACATCATTAAAGTAATGTCAAAAGCGAAAAGTAGATTTAAAAGCATGAAATAAATACAAAGAAATTTGAAAAATGAAATGCAGATTTGATATTTATAAATTGATATATTTGATAGTCAATAAATTATCACAGAAATTATTTCCTCAGTCTTATTATCTTAGTGAAAATTAGCTCACATCGTCACATCCCTTTAAAATGAACCGTTTTCGTTAATTTGTTCCTTATGGATTGGGTTTCATTACTTCTAGAAGCAATATAAAAATACCTTGTCTTGAGAAACAATTCTTTATTGTTTTGAAAACTATCCCAAAATGCCCAGAATCTTTGACATGACCTTCGAATATTGATTTCCCGATCAATGAGCTTTGAGAATTTATAATAATTCTGTCATACATTTTCTTTTTTAGCATTGTTTTATTTTGGTCAATCATTTTTGATTGCAGTCGAAGCTCTTTTTCTGCTATGAGGCATATGTCTTCCACATTTTTTGAAGGGATTTTTAAAAACCCTTTGGTTTTATAAGCCACTAATGTGCTTGGGCTTTTAACGCCCTCTAGGGTATTTTTACAATCTTCACATTTTAAATTTTTTTGAAGTTTGAAACTACAAATCCGGCGATGTATTTTACTACATGTGTTGTAAACTCTGTTAATTTCCTTGGATCCGTAAAATAATCGTGATCATTCAAAAACGCAGCATTTTGTTCGGGATTACTATCCACAATGATTTCTACAAAGTTAACCTTTGAGTTTTGAATGGATTGCACAGGGTTTGAAGAGCTTATACAGGGTGTCCTGTAAATAATGGATAACCTTGCAACTGGTTATAGCAGGCCTTATGACCTTTCCAGAAAAAAATATAAAAAAAATATTTTCCCAGTGGTTACTTTGTTATGATGTTTTTTCCAAAAGTTGTTAACAAGTACTACTTTCCTCAAATACGTGAACGCTACGACCATGGATGAACAATTTTTAATATTTTTTTATTTTTGTAATATTCTAGAATAACTGTTGTAATAGATAGATGGTAAAATTTAATAGTAGTTATTGCATTTTTTTTATTATAATTTTTTAAAATATTTTTTTAAGTACAAAAATTTATTTTCAAAAAAGTTTGACCACCTCTAATAAATAAAAATTGTATGAGAACATGAATGGCCAGTTACTTAAAAAAGGTGTCCATTCAATGCACTTTCCAAAATGGTATAACACATGCTTGTGTATTAACAAAATAACCAAGAAAATTTGTCAATCATCTAATAAAGCAGCTTTTAACATTTTCGCAAAATGTCTATTAAAATGTTACAGTAACCTCCAAATTTGGTTTGGACAAAGATTTTCTCTTTTGATGTGTAAGGGGGCTTAGTGCAAGTATAAAACTCGATTCTAGGTGTTGAAAGCCTCACCATTTGGCCACCATATTGAAAAACGAGTTCTGAAAAGTTTTCCGTGGCAACTTAAATTTAATTAGTCTTAGAAAAAAAACTTTGGTACAAATTTGTAGCAAATTCAATTCTTTTCAATTTATGTTAATGCACTTTTTATCCTAAAGTTATAAATAAAAAAGTTATAATCAAAATTTAAACATTAACAAAATTCATATGTTTTTGATTATAACTTTTTTATTTATAACTTTAGGGTAAAAAGTGCATTTACATAAATTGAAGAGAATTGAATTTGCTACACATTTGTACCAAAGTTTTTTTGCTAAGACTAATTTAATTTAAGTTGCCACGGAAAACTTTTCAGAACTCGTTTTTTAATACGGTGGCCAAATGGTGAGGCTTTCAACACCTAGAATCGAGTTTTATACTTGCACTGAGCTCCCTTACACATCAAAAGAGAAAACCTTTGTCCAACCCAAATTTGGAGGTTACTGTTACATTTTAATAGACATTTTGCGCAAATGTTAAAAGCTGCCTTATTAGATGATTGACACATTTTCTTGGTTATTTTGTTAATACACAAGCATGTGTTATACCATTTTGGAAAGTGCATTGAATAGACAACTTTTTTAAGTAACTGGCCATTCATGTTCTCATACAATTTTTATTTATTAGAGGTGGTCAAACTTTTTTGAAAATAAATTTTTGTACTTAAAAAAACATTTTAAAAAATTATAATAAAAAAAATGCAATAACTACTATTAAATTTTACCACCTATCTATTACAACAGTTATTCTAGAATATTACAAAAATAAAAAAGTATTAAAAATTGTTCATCCATGGTCGTAGCGTTCACGTATTTGAGGAAAATAGTACTTGTTAACAACTTTTGGAAAAAACATCATTACAAAGTAACCACTGGGAAAATATTTTTTAATATTTTTTTCTGGAAAGGTCATAAGGCCTGCTATAACCAGTTGCAAGGTTATCCATTATTTACAGGACACCCTGTATATAAAATTTATATATTATCTAATGGCAAGCAGTTTCCAATGCCACCTTCTCTAATTTTGCATCTTGTTACTAGTTTTTTATAAGCGGCTTTAAACTGTTTGACAGATGGATTGTCATTGTATCCAAGATGAGAGTGGACTGAGTCGAAAAATAATTCAATGTGGTCTTGGTTCAACTTGTAAAATGGAACATATTCCAAAAGTTTTGTTTTTATAAACCTTTCATGTATAACCTTAATATTTTTTAGACAAGTTATTAGACCGATAAACCCGGTCTTGCGTTTGTGGTCAACTAGCAGCTTACCACTTAATATCTGGAGCTTACTTAAATAAAATTTTTATTCATCCGCAAAATTAAGTAAAGTTTTGATATTTGCGTCACAAATAGCCTTTTCGTAGCCGAATTTATAATAGCTTCTACTATTAAGAACGTCAAAAATATAATTAAGATTTCTTATAAATTCCGCTGTTGCTTCGCTACCAATAAATTGTGGAAGTAGAAGAACTTCTCGGGAAAAGTCAAGTGAGTCAGCGACAGATTTACTTAACGTTTGAACGGCGAGGCGAACATTCATTTTCTGGTTCGAAAAGTAAACATGAGACCTTTTTAATTTATTTCCTAGATGAAGTTCTTCATTTTCTTGTAGTTTCAGAAGCTCTTCAAGATAGCTCCACTTGATAAGATGACCGTTTTTATCTTTTAGTGTTCCAATCTCACCAAATGAATTTCTCACAAGTTTAACCATGTGGCAAGGGTCCGGAATTATGCACATCTTGTCTCCCCATGGTTCTATTTGAAATTAACTCTCTCGCTTTAAGTAACTTAAATTGACACCCAACATTTTAGCACATGTAAAATTGACAGCTGCGCCATCAAAAGTAATTCCAACTACTTGAGCTCCAGTCTTACAGATATTCTCTATGCTGTGTCTTATCAAGTTGGTTTTTTGTTCCGCATCCAAAGAAGTGATGGGGAAGTAACCAATTACAATTTTCCAACTTTGATTAACACAAACGGCAAGAAAAACAAGCATTTGATTTGCTTCTGTACTGCTGTCATCTCCATCGCCAATAAAAGTAAAACCTAATGCTCCATTTTTATTCCAATCAATATGTCTTCAAATAAAATAATTGTTATTATAAGTAAGATATTAGCTGCGGATCAATTTTTAACACGTTAACACAAAAAAACAATATAAAATCTATACTGGAAATGGAAGAGAAAAGACCACAAGAACATAATAAACAGACATAAGGAAACGGGAGATGGTTAAAACTGTTGTCACTGACATGGAAAAATAGCAATTGCTAATATTAAATGTTTTTACCTGCGTATTGCCATTTCATCAAAAACCAGATTTAGAAAGATTTTTTTTTATTTATGGGTGGCATCTTTTGCTACCATTTCAACTGCCTCAAAGGCTTCTCTTGTAAAATCCAGCTCACAGTCAACACATTCATACCATTTAGATAATGTGCGAGGATGTGGTAAGCAATTTTCAAAATTAGCTCGTACATATTCATAAGCTTTGGGAGACAGAAAGTTCAAATTTAGAGCAAATGTTCGGAGAGCTTGTGGGTATTTTTTGGCCACAGGATTTCCTTTCATTTTAGTGAACTTTCTCTCGAAGAGCTCTGAATTCATGGCTCCCATTGCCCTCTAATATTTCCCACGTCTCATTGTTTATTAAATTTTTCTTTTTAATACTTGCAACAATCTTGTTTAGAGAGGCCAGTTTTTTCGTCTTTCTTCTCACTTTCTCGCATAAGGTTTTGATTTTGCGAGTATTTTTTTGTACTGATTCTCTTAAAGTTTTAAGTTTTATTTTCATTCTTTTTTTTTTGGGAGTTAAGTTTGAGGAGGTGGATGGATCATCAGAGGAATTCAATGCTCTTTTGAGTGAATTTGGCTTGACCTACATGAATTTTTTTTAGAACAGTTTTTGTAAGTGCATAATCATAAACACACTCACTATTCGAATTGGCTCCACAAAATCGCTTCGAGTATTTTGATGGACGTGGAAGGTAATAATCTAACAAAATTTCATCCATCACAGGAGTCACTTCAACTACGGAAACATTTGGATTTGGAACAATTTCTTTTTCAAAATCGAAAAGTTCTCGATAAACCGATTTGCTGCAAGTTGGTAACTCATCTCTATTGAAAAAATAGACTCAATAATTAAAATAAAGTAAAACATAAATACCATTACACACAAAGTAAACATTGTTTTGTCGAAAATGGTTGAAAACTATGCAAATATAGTTAAAAATTTACTACAGCTTTCTTATTAATGTGTATACGCTATAAGATATTAACGTTGGTCACTAATTTTGTCATTATAAACAAATTGTACACAGTTAAATATTATGCCAACATAATTTGTTTTAAGTTTTGTTAGATAGTATTAGGCTTTGACAATTTCAGCCACAGTACTTACTGAGACTCTTTAAATTCTTCAGACAAGTATGGCATTGCAGAAGGAAACAGCATACTTTTTTGTCCTTCAATATTATTTATGAAATCACTTCCGTGAAAATGCTGTGAGCACACCACCGAATGTGGCTTTACTTCATCCACTTTCAGAATGGTCATCCATTTTTCCTTATTCCATTCGACTTTCGGAAACCTTTGAAATTATTTATGAAATTATTTTAAATATTTTTCGTTTTTCAAGCAAATAAACCTAATATTTACTGGCCATCTTCCTCAATAGACAAATTAATTAACATTAAAAACACGAACTAATAATGAGAATACAAAACAAATTGAGTAAATTTCCGAAGATATAGGCACAAATGTTAACATACATAAACAAACTCCAAACGTTCAAAATCCATTCAATAGCAAAAACAATTTTCTGATATAAAGGGCGCATAAAAAATAGTTGCGCCTTACAACCACCAAAAACAAAAAAAACGCCCCTGTTTCACAGATTCGCAGTTTGACATTTCTTGTTTCTGAATTATTAGCGGAAAACCATGTGGAAGTTTTCAATTAATTAATATATTTCTTAGCTTTATTTAAAGTATAAATTATTTAATATGTGTTCCTTAATTATTGGTGATTAATTAAAATACGAACAATTCATATCACTTTCTTAGAGAAAAATCTAATAAAACTTACCTGTGAAAGGAAATGCTCTTGTCCGCCGTTCTCTGGGTTTTTGTACACAATTTCACTATGCACTTCATATTTTTTTTATTTTTATAAGAAAATATACACAATTTCCAAATAAATCACTCCAAATAATATATTTTTTTTCTAATAATTAATATTTTATTAATGTTCTTACTCCCGTATCACTTTTTGTTTTCTTTTTTTTTTCAATTCAGTCACCGATTTGACAATTCGTATATACAACTATCTGCCGCGTTCACGTACACTGTATATGTGACAAATTTCATTTCCTTATTATTTCTTTTTCTAAGGCTGCGGTCAGCTTTTTGCTCCATTCGCTCGGGCTGTTTATTCTGAGCTCATGGAACGTACTCGGAGCTATGTAGCTCTGATTCAAAAAAGAAACACAAGGTGAGCGCTCTGAATGCTTGGAGCTAAATAAAAAACACGGATCTTTTTTTGATAGCTGAGCTGATCAAACACAGGTGGCTCACCAAATTTCAACTCTTTAGTATTAGCGATTCCGTAGATATAGGACTTCAAAAATCGCAAAAACCGTAACTGACTGACTCATTCACTGACTCACTGACAGATTATCAAAATTATGGAGCACTTCCCGATATCGTAGAAACTTGCAATTTCGCACAACGGTAGTCCTTGTAGTGCATACAAAGAAAAAATCAAAAATCTGCAATTTTCTATTCAGGCGGGCGGCCGGCTGGCGTGGCATCCACCCACTTTCTTAAAAAGTCTTATAAATTATATGGAGCACTTCCGTATGTTGTAGAACGATGAAAATTGGTAGGTCGGTAGGGCTGGTAGTACTATGAAAGAAAAAAAATTTAAAAGCTGAATTTTTCCACTCAGGGGGCGTGGCATCCACCCACATTCTTAAAAATTCTAACAAAAAAATTGGAATTTTCCATTCTGGGGGCGTGGCATCCACCCACATTCTTAAAAATTCTTATAAATTGTATGGAGCACTTCCGATTGCTGTAGAACGATGAAAATTGGTGGGTCGGTAGGGCTTGAAGTACTTTGAAAGAAAAAAAATCGAAAAATTGGAAGTTTCAGTTCAGGGGGCGTGGCATCCACCCACTTTCTTATAAACTATATGAAGCACTTCTAATTGGGGTAGAACGATGAAAATTGGTAGAGCGGTAGGTTTTGACGTGCATACAAAGATAAAAGTAAGAAATTTATGATTTTCAGCTCAAGAGGCATCTACCCACTTTTCAAAAATTGTTATCAATTATATAATGTACTTCAAATTGGCGTAGAGCAATGAAAATTGGTAGGTCGGTAGGGCTTGAAGTACTTTGAAAGAAAAATATCGAAAAATTGTAATTTTCCATTCAGGGGGCGTGTCATCCACCCACTTTATCGGAATTGCTGTTTCATATTTATATGGAGCACTTTTGTTTGTCGTAGAATTATGAAACTTTGTAGAGCGGTAGGGCTTGATTTTACCTGAAAAATAAATCTTTGCAATAAGGAGTGAAATCACAACAAAAACATAAATGTTAAAAAAACCAAAGTTCTTATATGTACAAGAAACCTGTGCGTAAAAAGTCAGCCAAAAAATGTAATGAGATCTAAAATATATACCATGTTTTAAGTTCATGAAGTTTAATATCAAATATCTTTAGTAGAGTAATATCGAAAAAATTCAAAATCATGACAGAAATTTGGTATTTAATGATTACTGATTAAAATTTGGTGGATTTACTTGGCAAGTTTTCTCTTAATTACCTACTTATTTAAAATGTATGAAAACGTGACCAGTGAACTCACCATATTTTAATCAGTAATCATTAAATACTAATTTTTTGCCATGATTTGGAATTGTTTCAATATTACTCTACTAAGGATATTTGATATTAAACTTCATGAACTTAAAACTTGGCATATATTTTAGATCTCATTACTTTTTTTGGCTGACTTTTTACGCACAGGTTTCTTGTACATTAAGAACTTGGCTCTTTTTTTAACATTTATGTTTTTGTTGTGATACATTATATAACAATGTGACTTAACCCTCTACCGCATACAAACCCATATATGGTTCACCAAATTCATTATCATTTATGTCCATTATTATTTCACGAGTGGAACAAAAATGCACTATTGAATGCAACTATGTCTATTTTACTATAATCCACCGGATTTTGTTTTTTGGAAAAGAGTCGTCATTCCCAAATAAGCTCATTGTTCAAAGGGCACTTGCCAAGTGCAGCTTAATGAAAAAAAGTTCGATATTTGGATACATTTTTTTATAATAAAAAGATAAGTTCCATCAAATACAAAATTGTTTTGTTATGTATTTAAATTTCTTTTTTATGTTTATATGCTTTATTTCTTGTTTATTTAATTATTTATGATTTTTTTTGGGGCTTTTTCTTTGAGAACATATATGGTCTTTCATGCATTGTAGGCTTTTTTACAAAGCCCATATATGACTTTATATGCATTAGTGACTTAACTGACTGAATTTTGTAAAAATATTTCATTCCAACTTGTAGAAGAAAGTCAAAGAGTTTTTATGGAAACTATAAACTAATTAATGATATAACTGGCGATAGTTTTCGAATGATGTAAGTCTAGCTTCCAATTCTGGTGATAAATATGTTCCTCGTAGTGAATTTCAACATCGTAGAAGCTCCAGTTTTAATTCCGGAGATAGAGAGCGATTACACCGATGACGAACCCGAACCAAATCTTCCGAAGACGACGAAAACGTGTTTGAAAAAAAACTAGGATGGTTAATTTAAACGGGTAGCGAAACATTAGACAGTCATACAAGCCACAAAAGCCCAGGGCCGTCAAAAATTCAAGAACGCTCAGACGAAAACGAGATATGATTTCTCGTTGAACACTTTGAGGTGTATATTATGACCATAGGCCAGAATGGGAAAAAAGATAAATAAATGTGGAATTTGTGGGAAAAAAACATTAACGTTGTGCTGGAAATTTAACGTATTATTGTACTTTAATGGTAAACGGATTGTTTGAAAAAATTCCAAAAGCAAAACAAATTGAATTAATTTAGCCTTTAATGCATAATAAACCATATACGGGTTCTTTATTTGTAATTGAAAATGGCTTTAGTGCATGATAACCCATATATGGGTTATTTATGTAAAACATTATATACATGTATGTAAACAAAAAATTCTATGTAAAACCTTTTCTTAACCCCAGGTTAATTAAAGTCCAATTATTTTTGTTTTCATTTCCTTCATAATTCATGCAGTAGAGGGTTAATTTCAATAGTAAATTGTATTTCCATCTCAGTCGATTTTCCGTTTGATCTCGCTATCCTAGAGCCGGTTTCAACTAAATTCACTTCAATACCTACACATCTTTTCAAATTCTATTTATTCATCACCAAAAACCAGAAGTTTCAACATGGTTTCTCTGCTAGGTTTGCCCTAGTTTTTATTTTAAAATTACAAATTGTTTTTTCTTTTCTCTAGAACATGCATCTGCTTCACGCTACAATGAGGACTATCCAAATCGGGACTACGTGACATGATAACAAATGATGATGTATTAAGAGAGGAATACGCTTATTAAATTTAACTAAAATCGAAGACTACTCAAAGACATAACGAATAAAATAAAATAAATATTTTTAATATAAACCAATAGCAAAAACCAAGACAACAAAAACAATAAAATAAACAACAATATCGGGTTTGTACTGATCAAAGCCCCTTTAAAAATAAAAGCTTTAAAAAAAACTTAATTTAGCATGTGGACTTTACAAAAAAACAAAATAATTAAAATATTTAAGAAACGGAACCAAAGCATTTGTTTAAGCATAAAGCAATGAAAAACACATATGTTATCATTATATAAAGCTATCGCTGATAAAAGATTAAAAAAAAGTAAAATAGAAAAAAGGAAAACAGACAATAGTAGAATTAATTTAAATAATAATAATAGTCCCAGTGCCAGAGGTATCTGGGGGGGAGGGGAGATGCGTGGGAATATAAAAATAACATTATATAAGTAATTAAAAAAAGGAAAACAAACTGAAATATTAATAATAAAATATTATAAATAATAATTATTAACATAACATGTAGGTAAACATTTTAAAACATAAAATGGAAACAAAATGAAAAACTATAAAACCATTGTTTTATAAAAATATAATTCAAATCACGATCGATTTATAGATTAAAACAATAATATTTAATAAAATAAAGCAGCAACATTTAAGTAGTTAAATTATATTCTAAAATGGGTTATGATTTCGGTTATGTTTTTAATTTAAAATAGTAAATAAGAAAGCATACACACATGTTGATCTCGCCACATAAATATTATAAGATTGTATGACAAAAAAACAGTTAAAACTCATTAGTTTATTACTGTAAATGAAGGATGTATATTTATTCACAGTGTAGCCGCATATAGGGGAAATTTTAATTTACGAGAACTTTTGTATTTTATTTTTCTTAATTGTTGTTACGCTTGTACCTATTTTTGTTTTTTGTTTATTAATTTTTGTCAAGATTAACGTAAAGTATAAGCTTAAGAACTATTTACACTTACGCTACATATTTTCGAAAGGTTGCAAGATTTTGTATGGTCACATCTTTCTTACTCATTATAGTTGATGCCATCAGTGTTATTTATAGAACCTTCCAAAGAGGGTTTGTTTTCTTTTCGACTTTGTCGCTAATTTCGATTTCGATGCATCTTTTTATATAGAAGTTCCTTCAGCGTTAAAATAATACTTATATTGGATTTAAAAAATCAAATGAAAGTTTCTTTTAATTTCATTTTAAATTCTATTAAAATAAGTTAAAATAAAAAATCCGTACTGGTTAATGCGGTGTTAAGGGGAACTGTCTCTTGGAATTGACAAATCCTCCAAGAGTATCACTTGACATGAAAAAGCGCTTCTCATCTTAGCCGTTCCGACTCGGTAGAAAGCTGTAGGTCACCTCTATTCCTGGTACCTAGCAAACCGCACACATGAATGAGAGTTTTAACTCACCAGCCCGTGGTTCCCCACAAGCTGTCGGACCATCAAATTATTTAATATTTAAGCAAACTGCTTTTAAGATTTTGAATTTTTTGTTTTTAATTATTTAAATTTTTTAGCTCAGAGCCATACTACATAACAGTTTAGGAGTGCTTCTTAGCAATTTAAAAAACGAGTTTCATGGCCGTTTACATTTGACTCTAATTATGTACATAATGTATATTCATGTTTATATAAAATAAAATATAAGAGAAAGTTCGTGCGACAGTACCTAGTGCTTTTTAGAATCAAACACTTCGTGACGGAAGACTATTTTTTGTTTACAAATGCAAACTATTATCAAAGAAGAACATGAGTTAAAAAATCGTGGTCGTATACAATTTGGCTTGCAATAAAGACAACCTTCCAAAGAGGTATGACTGGCAGCAAATGCTGACTATAAATGCCCATTCTACCACTTAAATTAACTGTTGTTATTAAATCTGTAAAAATATTTTAATTTTTAAACTTCTCTGTTTCTTTTTATTTTTTTTTTTCATATCACAACACACAATATAATTTACGCACTAGTTATCTGATAATTATAAATAATATTATCCAAAAAGTAGTTTTACAAAAAAAAAGCTAAACATTTGGAATTTCATTAAATATGAAGGCTCTGACTCCTAGGGAGTTACTTTTTTATTTATTTGTTGTTTTTTTATATTATAAAAAGTGTATATAAATAAAATTAAGTTATTCTAAAAAAAAAAGCGAATAAAATAGAATCAATAGCTATAACTTATCCTATCGTGTATAAAATTTCTTCCTAGAAAAAAAAAATATAAAATAAATAAATGTATGTACTAAACAAAAAAATTTTATATAACGAGTCTCAATATATAATAATAAAAATAAAAATTAAAAATGAACACGCAAAATTAGGACAATAATTTAAACAACAACAGCAAAATCGGTTAAGTTCGTGAATTTTTAATATTTTTGCTTTTATTTTCAATTTAACTTTAAAATATAAAATAAATTTAAAAATAAAATTGTAAATATACAAAAAATAAAAACCAACACAAGAAAAAAATGAGTAAACTAGCAGCGACTTAGGATAATAATTGAAACATAAGAATAAATAATTGCTACTGAAACTTTATATTATATATACATACCTAACTATATATTTTATACAACATTAGTAAATGTTATATATCCCCCTAAAACAAAATTAATCTAGTGGTCAAACAAAACTCAAATTAAAAGTTAAAACAAAAAAACCAAAAACAAATTTATATACATACATGTTCGGTTGTAACGCTAAACACGAATGTTTCTCGCTACAAGGAATTTAAAAATACAAGTAAGCAAAAAGAAGTAGCCAGTTATAATATATATATACTATATTTAGGGTATGTGCCTTAGAATATAAGATTAAAATTAGAAAAGAAAAAGAAAGAAAACAACTCGAAAGGAGTAATCTATGAATCCAAAATTTTACTAAGAAAAACACAAGGTCCTTATTTACTAAAAATTGTATAATTTATTGAATATTTTGTTTAATTTCTTTTTATTTAAACATTTATTTTACTTTGCAAAAAACATATTTATTATATTATGATTTTTTTTGTTGAATAAATAAATAGGAGTGGTTAACTATTTATTTTAAATTAAAAAATTCGTTATTTTATTCTACTTAAATTTTATTTAGCTTTAACGTATTTAATTTGATTTGATTTTGTGTTTTATTTTATATTTTATAATTTTATTTTGTAATAAAAGAGTTTCTATGATCTAAAAAAATCATTTTAGTTTGTATAAGAATTTCAACTCTCCTCGTAGCAAATTCCGAATGTTTCACTAAACTGCGAATACGAATAAATTGATATCATAAGTCCCGAACGAAATGCAAAAGCATTGTAAGACGGGTTTTCTTGCTGCCCAGAACTAAAATTATTTTTGCATTAGTTGTCAGTAGCTGTTTTTTTTCAGAAGCATTTACAAGCTAGCAATCCATATAGCTTTAGATTTACAAATCGTGGACTGAAAAACTGGATTTTTGTAGATTTTTTAGAATTCACATTTCGCTCTCACGCCTTCTTCAGTGAATACTGAAACGTCAAATAAATCCAGTTTTTCAGTTAAATGTGAATAACAGCTTGGTTCACCGAACGAAGCTTTCGTTAAGTTTTAACGAACTACATGAACCCGTGACCACGATAAGTGTAACCTTGTCAAAACATGGTGCCGGGTAATTAATCCTTAATCGTTTGATTAGAAGAAGAAATTAGAGAAGTAATGTCGTAATTCGTTGACCGGGGAAACTTTTTTCACCTCCTTACTTCCTGCCCTTTTAACTAAAAAGAAAAGTTGCCAGCTCCAAGTCTCCTATTATGCAAGAGGTCTTACTGGCTGAACAGAATGGAAATAGAGCTGCAGCTGGAATATTTGTCAAAATGTTGAATACACACAAATTTATTGATACGAACACAAGACGACGCAGCAGCAGACGGAGCTGAACAAGTTGGCCAACTTTAAAATTTTGCTTGCAGCTTTGTGACACTTCAAAATTGCAAGCGGAACTGAGTGTATACATGGGGGTTTAAGTCAGTTTCAAACGCCTTTCAATCACGCATATAGTAAAGTAATTTTAGCTTCCATTTTTATATTTGTTATTATTTTTATTTTCTATACTACTTGTTGAATTAAATTCGTAAAGATTCCTAGCTGACTTCAAATGTCAGAAAGCTGTACAGCTTGTTGTGGGCGGTAAGAAAAATCACGAAGGACATTTTTCAACAACCATTCCAGCTGCAGTTTCATTTCCGGTTGCAGTACTCTATTCTTTTCAGGCAATTAGTATCCAATTCGTTTGTGAATGAAAAAGAAAACGGATAGGTGATACTTGCTTTTCTACTAGTTTCTACCGATACATCGCAATGGTCTCGGTTGGTATCGTTTCCATAATTACTATGTATCGCTAGGGAATAATACTGACAGCTATCTTCAATATAATAGCTTTGCTTCATAGATTTAAATGCAAAAGTCAGCAACCTGTCAAGTTTTTATAAAATTCTCTCAGAGTGAAGCAAATTGCCGAAACAGTGTGGAACGGTTTAGTGGCAACTTCTGGCAACAATTTTCTGTCACAAAAGTTTTTTTTTTTTTTAAATTTATATTCCGATATAATGTATGACTTACATCAACCTGACATGAATGAATGCATACATTTAAGGTCTAAGTTCACCAGGACCTTAAGATCTATGGTGCCCTAATCAGCTCTACGAGATGAGGTTATTCATTCTGCAGCTCATCCTCTAACCTCCAAATTATGTTCGTTAAGAAACTTGAGTATTTGGTGTACTTTTAGAGAGTAATTTGATCTCTTCTATCTGTTGATTTCCTAGTAGCGTGATTGCTTGATGCATAAGTGCAGAATCTGCATATGGAACCGTTTTATAGGCCCAGAATATGTAGCTATCTTCATAGCTAACAAAAGCCAGTTAAGAGTCATTATTCCAACTTTATTCCTGCTCAAGCTAATACATTATTGGAAGCGTTTATGGTAAAAGCTCTCAAGATTATTCTGTATTTACATTAAAAGTATTTTCGAAAGACGATCTTTTAGTCATAGTTGAATGCAGTTTAAAAACTAACACGATTTTTCAACATGTTTCCGTTCTCTTTCACACTTTTTCTAATTTCTTGTGTGGGTTAACCATTTATCAGCGATGCCACAAATCAGAAAAATGTCAGAAGTAGATTTCAAATGGGTTGGGTACGAAATCCCGAATGCAAAATCCCGAAATGGCAAAAATCCCGAATGCCAAAATCCCGAAAGACAAAATCCCGAATGCACAAAATCTCGAATGGACAGAATCCCGAACGCCAGAGTCCCGAATGCCAGAATCCCGAATGCCATAATCCCGAATGTCAAAATCCCGAATGGCGAAATTCTAGCCTTCAAAATATACAATTTGTAATGTTTTGTAAAAGTATTATTTATTTTCCATGAATAGTTTGTCAAGTTTTTAACAATTGACTCTTGAAATACCATACTTCAATGTTTATCAATAATCAAATTAAATATTATTTATTTTCCATGAATAGTTTGTCAAGTTTTTAACAATTGACTCTTGAAATACCATACTTCAATGTTTATCAATAATCAATTACAATAAGAGTGTGTAGCAATCCAAGCAGATGCTGAGAACAATTTATGTCACAATCGAAAACAACATGTCCAAGTAGGCGGCGTTTTTAAGAACAAGAGATAATACACGGAAATGGAACAAGAACATTATCTTCTCATTATTTGTAAAGAGAAGGCATATATTCGTTTGAATAAAACTTAAACTATGTAAATAAAAGTTACGATTGGAAACTATTATTTTTTTTTTTGATCATGAAAGAAGAATTCAATTAATGTATTATATCTCAAGATTTTTATAAGTGATTATTTATTTTGAAATTTCTTTTATAGACACTGTCATGATGCCCAAGCGAGCAGAAGTCAAAAGCCATAAAAACAATACAGTTTGATTTCTTTGAAAGTACTGAAATAGTACTAAGAACGTAATGAAATTCGGGATTCAATCCCGAATGTTTTCGGGATTTTTTTTACAGAGCAAAAGCAAATAGTACGTTTAGTATTTCTTTGTGGTCTGGTCTCCATGTTGTGTATTTTATATGAATGTGTTTTTCTAAAAAAATAAAATGATTTAAATTAAGGACATTTAAAAAATCAATTTTTTAAACAATTTTAATTTATTAAACTTTAATTGTATCACAACATAATTTATTTGAAATAACAAGCGACGCGTTTCGGTTTCAATGAACCATCATTGGGCTTAGTTTGGCGATTCGAGGTGCTGTTTTGCCGAAATTCACTTTCTTGATTAATAAGAAAGTGAATTTCCTCTAAAAACGCCTATATTAAGGAGTATACAAACATTTTATTTAACAAGTTAGTTTTGTCTGGTATTTTCATATAAAGTAACGTGAAGTGATGTTATTTAGGTAAATAAATTATCTTAGAAAACTTTAAAATTAATATTTTATCGCAATTTGCTATAAAAATAGCAAATTTGTTGAAAAAAATATATACTTTAATCCAGTGATTTCGTTGAGACTCATCTGTCAAATGAGAAATTCTGGCACAGGGTCGATCTAGTTTTTGTTGGTGATGGCAAGGCGCTCAAATCCGTTTAGCGCCCTTGGTGCAGTTATTTTTTAACGCTTTAAATAAAATATTTTTAAAGCTCCTTCTGCTGTTACCCCTATTTATCTAGTTGGGTTTGTATCTTCGTCAAGAAGTGTTTATTTTGGTATTGTTTGCCCGATCCTCAAGAAAGGCGATCCTCTGGACTGCACCAACTACAGAGGCATCAGTCTTCTTAATATCGCCTACAAGATCTTCTCTGCCGTACTTTGTGAACGCCTGAAGCCATTCGTCAACAACCTGATCGGTCCATATCAGTGTGACTTTAGGCCAGGGAAGTCCACCATCGACCAAATATTCGCACTACGGCAGATCTTGGAGAAAACCCAGGAGTTTCAAATCGATACCCACCACCTTTTTATCGATTTCAAGGCCGCGTATGACAGAATCTATAGAGACGAGCTATATAGAGCAATGTCTAGTTTTGGCATCCCTGCCAAACTCGTCCGTTTGTGCAGGATGACGATGGAGAATGCACGCTGCTCCATCAAGGTCGGTAAAGACCTCACTGACACCTTTGATGTCAAAAAAGGTTTTAGACAAGGCGACGCGCTGTCATGCGACTTCTTCAACATCGTTCTTGAAAGAATAGTGCAAAACTCTCACGTCAACACTAGAGGCACAATCTTTCAAAAGTCCATCCAATTACTCGCTTACGCTGATGACATTGACATAATGGGACGAACAAAGCGTGATGTCAGTGGTGCTTTTGTGAGCATTGAGAAGGAAGCCAAGAAGATGGGTCTAACGGTGAATGAAAGCAAAACAAAATATATGCTGTCAACAAGAAAGGACACCCAACACCGACGTCTCGGACAGAACGTCATTATAGACAGCTATAATTTTGAGGTGGTCAGAGACTTTGTCTACCTAGAATCCGCTATAAACTCAGCGAACGATACCAGTGCTGAGATCAAACGAAGACTTACTCTTGCCAATCGCTGTTTCATTGGGGTAAGAAGGCAATTGAGAAGCAAGGCCCTCTCTCGAGCAACTAAACTGTCCCGGTATACGACGCTTATCATCCCGGTCCTGATGTATGGTGCAGAGGCATGGACAATGTTAACGGTGGATGAGAACGCGTTAGGCTGTTTTGAGAGGAAAATTCTCTGGGTGATTTTTGGTCCCGTCTACATAGATGGGGAATGGAGAAGAAGATACAACAACGAACTGTATGGGCTGTACAGCGACACCGACCTAGCCACAAAAGTGAAAAGCCAACGACTGAGATGGCTGGTTCATCTAGAGTGAATGGACACCAATGCTCCGGCCCGGAAAGTCTTTGAATCCAACCCCGTGGTACAACGCAGTAGAGGTGGACAGCGTAAAAGGTGGCGCACGCAAGTGGAAGAGGACCTCAACCAACTTGGCGTGCGAAACTGGAGACAGCTAGCTAGAAACCGAGCCGGCTGGAAGAAGCTTGTTGGTTGAGGCCCTGGTCCACCCCGGACTGTAGCGCCACCTTAAGTAAGTAAGTAAGTAAGTTTATTTCGGTTCAAAAGTACGCTACCATAAAAACATCACTTTATTAAGTAGTATATGAGAGAAAACTTACCTGTGAAAAGAAAAATTTGTGCACCGTATTATAGGCGTTTTTATATGAAATAATGCAGCACCCCATGTTTTTTATATATTTCTTATTAAAGCTAAGTATACAGTTCCTTGACGAAAAAAAAACTACTTACATGTATTTCTTATGGGAGCGCTTTTTGCGAGAAAAAATTTTTTTGACGTTTCAATTTTTTTTATCGAACTGTGAACTACCCAAAGAAAACAAATTTTATATTCACCACGATTTTTTTTCGTACAAAACAATGTCACTGACATTCTTTTTCCGAAAAAAAAATTGCATTTGGCATTTGTGTTTGTTTTTCCATGGATCAGTCTCATTGAGATTTTTTTTTCGAAAGTGTAAACTGACGGCGAATAAAAAAAAATTTACACCATGGAAATTTTTTCTTTGTGGAAAATATTTTTTTTTCTCACCTCGAAGAATTTTTTTACTCAAAAGAACTGTATACTTAGCTTAATAAAGTTTTTCAAAGTATTTACTCTATTAACTTTCATTTCTCTTTCTTATTCAGTTCAATAGGCTTTTTCCCTATTTTTATGATGTAAAATCTCTGTACAGTTTTTTTCAGCTCGGCAAAATGACGGAAGCATCTCAATGGTTTTTTTCTTTTTTTTTTTTAATCTAGCTTCCTTTGGGTGCCCCAGCCTTCAGTCGCGTAACTGCACTGTGACCCTGGGGCTGGGGCAATGCATTTGTGTTTGTGTAACTCACACTATTTTGAAAAATGCTTCACTGTTTCCACGATATGCCAGTTCCTTTAATTCTTTTTCTTTGAGTTGCACAAATACAGGGATACGAAAACTTCTGAATCAAACTGCATGTGCCTGTTTGTTTTATTGGCATTCCGGATCGGAGAGTTCTTCCGAATTGCCAATCGAAAAGGCCATTGTCCCTGATCACACGTGAAGAAATTCAAGCATTTTCTGCGATTTGTGATGGTGAGCGGGGTAACTTGCAGAAGAGAGAGGGGGATGAAATATTTGAAAATATTTGAAAATATTCGGTGTAGAAAATTGACGTTCTCTCTTGTGTTGCTTTTCCTATCCAATCCAACCAATCAAATCGTGTCTTTCATTATGAAAATACGACAAACACAAAGAGGAGAACAAAATCTGCGGAATAATTTTCTTCACATCTGAACACTTTCGTTCTTAACGTGTAAGCAAGCTCATTTAGTAGAACTAGGCATGTTCAGATAAATGAGAAGATATAATCGTCCCCCTCATGCCAGAACCATGAATGTGCAAATTTGCCAATTTTGAGTTAATGATGTGGGTTGATTAACCTTTGGATAGTCTATGTTATACCATAACTTAGAATGCCATGAATACAAGGAAACCACAGTATTTAAAAATGTCAATTACATGAATGTAGATTTCAGTCTCATCAAGTGAAGCCAGAAACACGAATGTGGCACATTCATGTTTCTGGCTCCCAACTGAAAGGAATTATCAGCACAGCCACCATGAAGTGGCCCATAGATACCACACTTGTGTGCGAAAAATAAAAATTCTAATATTTTTTGGTGTCGGTGCATCGATCGGTGTTATGTGTATGGCGAAGTGTCTCACACAAGTGACCACAAAGTCACAAGTGACAAAAAAACAAAACTTTTGTCGCAAAGTGTATAGCTCTCTGCCCAAATCATTCCACTGTCAAAAAAATTGATCAAAAATATTTTGAAACTGGTCACATAGAAATGGAATTTGATTTCATTCATTCGAAAATTGAAAAAAAAAATCAAAAAATGTTCCCGTGTACGTCTTTGAAGGATGGGCGCAAATCATAAGAGGGACACGTAACTCTCCTGAGCCTTTTGACGTTCATACACAGCAGTATTAGCCTATTGAATTGACCAGGGGGTATAAAGGAACAATTACGTGCAAGGGCTTATTTTATTGAATATGTCTGTTTGGCCCATAAGCATGCTAAAAGCCGAAAATGCTACTAAATTCAACCATGCGTTGAGAGGTCACACTGCCCACTTTTCATTATATTTATGGTATAACTCGCAAACTAAGCCGAATTTGACAATTTTAGACTTAATACTTTTATTTAAAAATTAGATTTTATATTGAAATGGGTAGTTTAAAAAAAATTATAAAATAATTTAAGAAGGAAAAGTAAACAAAAACTTACCTAAAAACAAACCAAAGATTTCTAATTTCTTTAATAAATTGTGCATAACTTTTTTTTGAAGCAGAGATAGGGCAAGCCATGCACAGATTAAATAAAGAAGAAACTAAGGGCTTTAATAAGACATGTTCAAAAAGTAATTTTTGTTCAAAATCGACAGAGATATGCCCATTCAAACTTAACCATTTCTTATAATTTTTCAAAATTTTGTCCCGAAAGCCCCATTTTTCGTACATTATGGCAAGTTTCGCATTCGTAAAAATTTTTCGAAATCAAGATTACGACTATAGAGAATATTTAAATAGTACGTAAGTTCGCAATTTTGTTTTTCGGCTGTTTTTAAATGCTTTCTGACCTTCAGACTGAATTTCTGGTCCGATTAATATATGATTTGGCTCTAGGTGCAAGGAATGTTAATCATCTGGTACCAAAAAATAGGCTTTCGGGCAAAAACTGCAAAAATGATAAGAAATGGTAGTTTGAATGGCTATGTCTTTGTCAGTTTTCAAATAATATGGCTTTTTTAACATGTCATTTTAAGGCCTTAAGACTCTACTTTACTTTGTTTAAGTATTTAGAAAAAAATTTTAAAACCTTTGATTTTTCGTTTTTTATGTTGGTTTTTAAACTATCCTTTTCTTTAAAAATTTAATTTTGTACAAAAATTTTTAAGTATACAATTGTCGAATTCGTCTTAGTTTCCGAGTTATAACAAAAATATTGAAAAGTGGCCAATGTGACCATTCTCTCAGAAACGCATGGGTGAATTTAGTAGCATTTTCAGTTTAAAGCATGCTTATGGACCAAACAAACATATTCAATAATAAAAACTTTTGCACGTTATTGTTCCTTTTAAAAAGGTCTATTCAATTGGCTATATGAAGATTTTTTTGATTTCAATTATTTAACCCCAGGAGCGATTAAAATACCCTTGCGAGAAGTTCTAAGCAAGATATAAGTCTTCACTCGATATTTCTTAATGTTAGATAAACCGTGTATGGTGAAATATGCCACACACATACATTTCAATAAAGGATTGGTCAGAGAGGAAAGAAGATATTGGAAAGATATAGACTGATATTTGAAGGAGAAGATAAGTGCTAGTTTCGCAAATATTTTTAAAAAATAATTATTAAACGATTTTTGGTCATTTTCTAACGGCAATTTCTTGAAAGCCCAAGCTGATAGCCACAAACGGATGACGGATTTGAATTCTGCATCCAAAATCATACTAAAAAACAATCCTCACTGACTGTACTAAAAAGTTAACCGATAATTGCGAGCCTTTTTACTTTTGTCAAAATACTTTTTACCCCATACGGTTTTGAAATTCAATTTTTATTTTCAAAACTATAATTATGAATCAAACTTTTGTATGTTTTTTGGAAGCTCATCTTGATACCTTTATCATATATTATTTTCAGATTTTTTCTATCAATAAAAAGAAAGATATCTATAAAGAAAAATGTGACATTTTTTTTGTCAAAATACTTTTTCCGACTATTGTATATATTTTTTTGATTTTTTTTATGCGGCTTACCTACGGTTCTCACTCTGTAGCGCATGTGAATTCAAAAAATTTTTCCTGCCAGCAAGAAAAACAAAACAACATTCATTGAAATTTTGTCATCGTATTTAAGGGAAAACATGGTTCAAGTGGAGTTGTGCATTAAATATGCTGATACCGTCAAAGTTATGAATATAAAAAAACAACCCTTACTTTTTAGACAAAATGCAGTATAACTTTAGTAAAAGCACTTATCGAAAAAAGTTATAAGACATATTTGGTAGAAAATTAAATTTTCTACAAGCTTGTTATACAACTTTTTTTCTAGCATCAAAAACGCGTGAGTTATGTCTGAGAACAAGAAAACGTTAAACACAATAAGACGGCAAAATGACTAGGCGCAAATATGAAAAATGTGGTTTGCGGCTCGTGTACTAATATCCTTTCGAATATCGAAGTCAAACTTCATTTCTAAATTATTTCTCAGAGCGCCATATAATGGAATCTAATAACTCCGTACTAGATGTTTTTTTGTACCCACTTTTTCACCATTTTATTTTCGATAGACAGTTTTGATTAGTCCTGTTTCAAGATGTAGTGCTTTGCTTAGTTCAGCATGTTATCCACAGGTTAAATATCTTGTTTTGCTTTGGAATTTGTCAATGGACTCATATCTACTCATCACTTTGCTGAAAAGTTTATTTGAATATTAGCGAAGATGTTTCTTCATGACAAATTTATCAGGCTTTGCGACGTATTTTTGTAAGGTGATAACTGAGATAATAATAATAATAAACATAACCGGCTCCTTGCTGATCTAGTGAAAACCATTACTTTTGTTTTGTTTGAGCTGATTACAAGGCACCATTTATGAGAATATTCCACTGTATTATATAATACACATTTACATACATTTACACATAAATGCAAATCATAGGCTTCAAGCCGTCAGTAGCTCGATCAACTGACTCGATCCTTGCGAGGAAGAAGAAAAAGAGCTTGCAAACGAAAATTATTGACAAAAAAGGTAATTTTTATTTGTACTGGATGCGATATTTATGTAACCTATAATTATGTGTGTACTTGTCTGGCAATCTCTTTAAGAGTGCAGCTCAGCTTACCTAACCCACTTTTTCTTGCTATACTTCACTCCGTATGAAAGTTTTTTTTTCGAAGTTACACTTTCAATCCAATGTAGGTTACCCCAATTCCTGATGAGACCTCAGAAATTATTTTTTAATAACTCTCATAATGTGTCATTACTTTCGTGTTGCGTTCCATTCCAAATGATAAACTGATATGCAATTGAATATAATATTTAATATTACATATATTTATACTAAGGTCGTTGCTAGACAAATCTGGAGTTTATCATATTGAAACTTCATCAGGTAAACTCCAGTTTTGTCTAGCAATAGCTTAAACAACTAAAAACATGTATGAATATGCCCCATTGTAATTTTGAGGTGGTCAGAGACTTTGTCTACCTAGGATCCGCTATAAACTCAGCGAACGATACCAATGCTGAGATCAAACGAAGAATTACTCTTGCCAATCGCTGTTTCTTTGGGCTAAGAAGGCAATTGAGAAGCAAGGCCCTCTCTAGAGCAACTAAACTGTCCTTGTATAAGACGCTTATCATCCCGGTCCTGATGTATGGTGCAAAGGCACGGACACTGTTAACGGTGGATGAGAACGCGTTAGGCTGTTTTGAGAGGAAAATTCTCTGGGTGATTTTTGGTCCCGTCTGCATAGATGGGGAATGAAGAAGAAGATACAACAACGAACTAGACAACGAGATGGCTGGATCACCTAGAGCGAATGGACACCAATGCTCCGGCCCGGAAAGTCTTTGAATCCAAAAAATCAGTAAAAACTTCTTGTACCTGATGGCTTATGGCTTGATAATTTGCCGTAAATTAGTTGTGACAAACTCAATTTGATCGTGCAATATTTTCTATGTTTTTTTTCGATCTCACGGATCGAAAAATGGATAGGTGCATAATTTGTCATTAATTAGTCGGTAATTAGTTGTGACAGTTTCGAAATTGTCGTTCTATGTTTTCTATGTTTTTTGTTTTGAAAAGTGGTAAAAACTTCTAAAATTCAAAATTTCAGTGCTAAATAATTTGCCGTTAACTAGTCGTTAGTTAGTTGTGAAAAAATCAATTTTGTCGTGCGATGTTTTGTATGTGTTTTTGGGTTATTTGTTTTTTATGAGTGTCAAGTTAGCAAAGCAACTTTGACGAATCGAAAAATGAGTAAGTAATTTGCCGTTAATTATTTGTGACAATTTCGAAATTGTCTTTCAATGTTTCCTATGTTTTTTTAAGTGCTTCGCTAACTTGACACTTCTCGAATAGTTTGAAAGACTTCTTATACTTAATGTCTTATGGCTTAAATTTGCCGTTAATTAGTGATTAATTAGTTGTGAAAAATTGAATTCAATCGTGCAATGTTTTCTATGGTTTTTTTTTTTTAATTCTTCGTTAGCTTCATATCAAGTTAGCAAAGCACCCTCTTAAAAAGGGATTAAAACTGCTAATACCGAGATGTTTATGGCTTAATAGTTTGCCACTATTAAGTCTTCAATTAACTTCATATCAAGTTAGCAAAGCACCCAAAAAAACATAGAAAACATTGAACGACCAATTCGGAATTGTCACAACTAATTAACGACTAATTAACGGAAAATTATCCAATTAACCATTTTTCGATTCGTCAAAGTTGCTTTGCTAACTTGACACTCATGAGCACACCAAATATGAGAAACAAAACAAAAATTCAATCCTTCGTTGCATGTTCCTCTCTTGATCGTTTATCTAATTTTTGTTTAAAATGGAACTATTAGGCCAAGATTGCACATGTAAGTTTTACTTACCACTTATGTTAGCCTTACAGAAGCAACTTACAAAAGGCTTTACATTACAGATGAGCTTACAGTAAGCTTAATTTGGTGTTTAGCCTCCATGTTGTGTTTTGTATGAAAGTGTATTTGAAAAATAAAATAAAAAAATTAAAAATTTAAATAATTATTTTAAGTTTTAAAATTTTATTTGATATTTATTGAAAATAAATAAATAAATAAACAGTATGAAATACTTTCGTAAGTTTAAAAACTTATCACTGCCGTTTGAGTAAGCTGTGAGCATTCCGTAAGTTGGAAAAAACGTGTTTATAATCTTGTAATCTTTTCTCTCAACTTACAGCTTTCGTAAATTGATAAAATCTACTGTAAGTCACTTACAGAGCTGTTTACACTATAGTCTGTCCAGCAAAAATTGTCAGTACAGGGTTTATGGGAGAGCTTTTTTCAAAACAGTGGCGCCTGTGTATACCATCACAAAACTAGAATAACAAATCTGCCACTGAAAAAGATACTAAGCCACTGATTAACATACAGGAATTGTTGTTGTAGTTCTTTGAAACATTCTCTACGCTACAACATGACCGTTATCTTTCAATGCCAAATGCATTCTGAAATTCTGATATCTGATCGTAGACTCGCTTTCGCTTCTACCTTCGCTGTTTGAAATAAAATTAACATTCCAACAGAGTCAGAACAACAGAGCTTTTTCAGTGGTTTTTATGAGAGAACTTTCGGTTTTGAAGCTTTTGAGAAAAAAATTTATAAGGGTGAGAGCCAACAGTGTTGTCGTTTTGATTGTCTTCTTACTATTTGTTTGTATTTCTGAATATAAACCTATAAAATGTAGTTGAAATTTGTACAAGTTTAGTCTTTAAGAAAAAAAAGTTATTTGTGCTAAGATTTGAAACGTTCACAAAGCGTTACGTGATTAAATTAATTAAAAGGGTGTGGTGTGGGCAAAAAGATAAATTGATCTTTTTTTAATATGTTTGAAATGGTATCCATGGTAACCATATGCACATTGTTCTTCGATTTGTGGCAGTCTATAATTCAAAGTTTGGAAACCCTGTGAGAGCTTTAACTTAAGACAGATGTATGCAAGCCAATGCAACCAGACTGAGCAGCAAACGTCTTATCTTCCCTGTACTGACAATTTTTGTTGGATAGAGTATAGTAATTGTTTCAAAAGTTGCTTACGTAAGTAACTTCCGTGAGTAAAACCTTCAAGTGTAATCTTGGCCTTATTTTTATGTTATAACCATATATTTTTTACTTACCCCCCAAAAGACATAATATTTCTCTTTATGATGTTAAGGAGAATCTTTCGGCAATCTGCAATGATAATTTTTTTTACAAAATGATGAGATAAAAAAAGATAAGTTTTTTACAAACTGTTTTTAGCTGATCTTCCGAAAAAATAATTTGTTCTGCTCTTTACGTTCTACTCCGATGAAAATAATTATTATTCATAGAAAAATATGTAGAGCATTTTATTCACAAAGGGCTAGTGGTATCACTTTTCACGAACTCCGCATTTTCTATAGCAATATTTTAGTTACGATGAGATTTCTTAAAACATAAACTTCTATAACGACGGGGCCTATATAAGATAAGGCTAAATATTTTAGTTTCCTTTTCCTTATTATAATTTTGAAATATACAATTGGTTTTTCAATAAAGAAGAAATAATATACACATAGATGAAATGTAAAAAAATGGTTTGTATAAAATCTCTCTGTCTGAAAAAATTTTAGTCTGATTATTATTTTCTTATACAATTGTATTGAATGTTTAAACTTAATTTAAAAAAAAAATTGGCTGTGAGGTGATAAATAAAAAAAATAATAATAAATAACTTTACTTTTGAGATCATGATATATATACAAAAAAAAAACTGTTAACATTAACATTTATGAATAATTTGCTTGTTGAAAACAAAAAGCTTTCACACACAAAATATTATTATAAAAAAAGAAATAAAATTAATATGCAAGAATTTTTATAATTAAGAGATTTTTTGTTTGCTTTAATGTTAATGGCAGAAATCGAATATACACAACAAATTGATATACTAAACATTCAGTTTTCGTTTATATAATAACAGATAAAAATACCCACATACAAACAACAAAAAACGAATAAAAACTAAGAAAAGAACACATTTATAATTTAAAACAATTTAAACAATAATGTATTTACTAACCAAAATCATGCTGTCATAATTTTTAGTTAAAAAATAATTATAAAAATAAAAATAAAATAATTCTTACAGTATAATAGTGTGCCTTTATTTGATAACACATATAGCTAATTGGAGGTTTAAAAAAAACAAATATTTTAATTAAAAGATATAAATGCTCATAAAATAAAAAAAAAAAAAACAAAACAAATTGAACATAATCAACAATTTAAAATTAATTTAAACCTAAAAAAAAGAAATGCGCAAGCAAATTCCCAGTTAAAAACTGTTCAGATAATGTGTCAAACAAAATATTTAAGTTATGATAATTTTTTTACATAAATGATGAATTTAAAACTCCGAAAACGGTGTATGTTAATAGAAAAATTTACCATAACAAATTGTGGTTAAATTAAAAAGTCACACAACGATGTTCGGCCTGCGAGTGTTCGAAACAAAGCCCAACAACGCGTTGTGTCAAAAGCAGAATCCCACAATGCCGTTTTCAGAGTTTCCTCCTTATATTATTTTTACATTTATGTATATGCATATTAAAAGAAAGAAAAAATATAAAAAAACTATACGCAATAAGTTTACAAGGAAATACTTATGTAAGGAATGTTTTTCGAAATGATTATAATTTATTTAGATTTTAAGTTAAGAAAAAACAAGCTGTAGTTCAAAACCATAACAACAAAAATACTTGACCTACTACTATAAAAACACTTGATTTTGCAAAACAAAAAGGTAAATACACAACCCATTTGTATAAAAAAATGAAAAGGACGTAAATAAAAAATATATTCGATTTTTTTATTTTTTATATTTTCCTGAAAAAAGAATATTTTGGACAGCTGGGATTAACATTAACTACAAGGAGGGACTGTGTCAGTCCAGTATGAAGATATTTGTGGGATTTACTTGCTCTGTGGGGTAAGTATTGGTTTCCAGCCAGACTTCCAGGTTTTTCTAATACACGTGTCGGTGATTTTTTAATACATGTGTCGCATGCTTGCACTGCTTTACGAAGTGTATACTGGTAGTAGTGAACGGTCCTATCACACGTGTGCCTGTGCGTGTATGTGTTAAGAAGTTATCCGTTGGCGAGTTAAAGTCATCCGTACGTTAAAACATGTCACAGACTATTACACATTTGTTAATAAGAATTACAAGTTAACAAATGTTTAAATGCTAGCACGTTGATATCCGTCGTTTATTAATATGGGGGTAAAAATTTAAATTACAGAATGTACCTACATATTAGGATGATGCTTATTTTTTGAATTTCTTAACATAAATTAACGTTCAATTATAGTTGCATTGAACTACAAACAGCTTTTTAAAGTTCTCAGCTAACAACTTTCTACGACTGAATGTTAAAAGCGCCTTGAAGGAGCTAAAGGACATATCTTCGAGGACCTTGCATCGAGGAAACTGAAAAGGTTTCGACTCTCGGTATGTGCGTTACTGATCAGCTCTTGTGGAACGACCACATACAAGATATTGCTTAAAATGCTGCGAAGTGCCTAGGTTTCCTTAGAAGATGTAAGAACTATTTTTCCCCTTCTGATCTGGCTACTATATATAAAGCATACATACGCCCAGAGCTAGAGTATAGCTCTCATATCTGGTCAGGCGCTTCCAAAACATCACTGCACCTACTGGATAGAATCCAAAATAGAGCTTTAAAGCTGATAGGTGACGGATCAATTTCGGCAACATTTGTTTCGTTGGAACACCGTCTAAATGTTTCATGCTTATCACTGTTTTATCGCAACTTTTTCAAACGTTGCTCTGTTGAAGTAGCTAGCTGCATTCCTCCCCTTTAACAATTTCAGCGTAATACCCGCACTGCTAGGAATGCTCATCAGTATACCCTTGAGCCTAACTTTGGACGTACCGTCAAATATAGAGAGATTCTTTTTTAGCCGTACCACATGAATGTGGAATTCCTTACCAAACTCTGTTTTTCCTTCCCATTTCAATATCCAGACATTTAAGACCAATGTACATCGTTATCTCCTTTTCTGTTCTCCCTCTATTTCCTAAACGCTCGCACTGTATGAAAACATTTTAAGGGTATTCATAACCCCTTGAGTGCGCGCCAATTATATAAAAAAAAATCTAGTTCAGCAGAAACGAATAGAACCCATTCAAAGCCCTTTACATTCATTCACTTCAACGTTTTCTGGAAGTTTGGATTTGACGTCGCCAATTTTAATTCCCGTAAAGCATTTACCTAATTCTGATTGGTTTTCTTTTAAATTGAATATACTTTCTCAAGATATTCCTTGATGAAAATAAAAGTTTAGTTCAGAATTTTTGGGCAAACATTTGCAGTCTATCAAATATGAAATTCTATCAAGCCGGTTCCACACGCAACAGCCAACTTGACAAGTGTACATATATATTGTGCAAGCAGTATTGTACAAGCTTACTTGACTGTGTGTAAGTAAATATTGCACAAATTCTTGGGTTGCACAATTGGATTGAAAATGATAAGATTTTTATAATTCATACTTTTGCATACCTCAATAAAAACATCAAAATAAATGGTTTTCGATGGAACTTCATTGGGTTGGGTACGTTTTCCCGCGTCACGTTTTCCCGCGTCACGTTTGCCCGAAAAATGATTTCCCGTCGATTGTTTTCCCGAAAAACAATATCCCGTGGATCGTTTGCCCGCGGTCTGCTACTACCCTTGATATAAAGTAACGGCGCTGTAGTCTAATTGGATTCCCATAGGTTTTGGGCTTCAGCCAATTAAAATCATTGAAAATGAATTTTAATACTCTTTTTGATTTTTTACAATATGTAGAAGACTTCACTGTATAAAATATCACTCTATAGTGTGAGAATCAACAAGTACGAACCTCTGAACAAGTAAGTCGTCCGATACAAGTATAAAAGGAGGAATAATTCCGGAATAAAATTGAGTTATCAGCAATTGTGTTTATGAAGACCGTCATGGTGTTTTCATCATAATGAACACATGTGCATCGCGCAGTGAGGTCAGATATTCAAGCGGACGAAATTTATTTTAAATTAAAATCCACCCCTTGTAAAACAAAAAAGGGTCAAATAATACAGGTATACCTGCGGGCTACCTGATTATAATGCCCACCAGCAAAAATAAAAAGGGATTATCCCAGTTAAAGATTATTGTGGATTAAGGGTGTCAACATAAGTTTTTCTTAAAATAGTGCTGTGCGCGTTTAATCCGAACTAATAAAAGTGCAGTGCATTATAGTGAAGTGATAATCCATTCACCAGTAATCCACTATTAAGGAGAAATTAACATCGGAAACGGCCTGGGCTGCACTTAGAGTTCTCCTTCTACGGATGATTAAGGACTTGGGTCCAGAATACTGGAACCAGATCAACAACCTCGTTATGGAGATTCACACCAAGCATGTAACCAATGTGAAACCAAAGCCAATGGTCAAACTACAGCCAATGGAGGAACCACAACCAATGGAAGAGTCTGTATCAACAGTGGAACACCTAGAAGCTCCCCAAGATGAAGAAAACCTGATTTGTCTAACAGGAGACGAACAAGGACAATCCGACACCGACAGCAACCAGCCGAGCTTTGAAGAACTCACTGGAAAAAAACGCTCAAAGAAAGCCGCCAAGAAAAAGGACATGAAGAAGAAGAAGGAAGACATCCCAAATGTGACCACTGAAATCACCGTTGAGCCATCCACCAAAAAAGTCATAAACACCGAATCGGTCCCAGCCATCCCTCCACCAACTGCGAAGCCATCTTCCGTAAAACAGACAGCAACGCCTAATGTGACAGAGACAACGAAGAAGAGTGGGATGCAGCCTATTATTGTATTCTCAGGAAACATAGCTGAAATACGCAGGTTTGCTAAAGGAAAGCAGCTGGAATTTACCCTGAAGAATCTCAACACCACAAAGACTATAATAAATACGACATCAAGGAAGGACTACGACGAAATAAGATCCTATTTGAAGACAATGAAGATTCAAAATCTTTCATTTACCCCCAAGGAAGACAGGAAAACTCTTCTGATGCTCAAAGGAGTACACTATTCTTACACCGCCATCGAAGTGGAAGAAGAACTTAGACTTGAAGGACTGCCAATAATAAAAGTTTCTCTTTTCAGATCAAGGAAGACAGCAATCAAGTCATTCAATTGCTTTGTGGTGGAACTAAGCAAGACCTGTGACATCGCAGAAGTATACACCAAGACACTGATCATGAATCAAAAGGTACACTGGGAGCGACTCAAGGCTAATGATGTCATCCAATGTAGGAACTGTCAACGCTTTGGGCATGTCGCTACAAACTGCGGGATGAACTACGTGTGCGTGAAATGCAAGGACAACCATCTTCCAGGAGAGTGCAAGCGCAAGGATAACTCCAACTCAGATGTCTGGTGTGCCAACTGCAAGACCGAAGGACATCCAGCAAGCTTCAGAGGATGTCCAGTACTGAAGGTGAAGCAAGCAGAGAAGAAGCAGGCCCTTGTCAACAAAAAAGTGCAACAAGAATTTGTGGCAAAATCTGCATGCACATTTACGAAACCAGCCATCAGTTTTGCAGCCATGGCCAGAAAGAACATCACACCAACACAGAAAATCCAGTCAGTGGCGAAGACCCCAGCTAAGAAGACACCTGCACCATCCACATCAGCACTACCAACAACGAAGGCCTCCCCCAAGCCAAACCTAGCCAATGAAGTGAAACGCCTGTTTGGATCCGACCTCCCAGCAGTCATGGAGAAAGCCCGAAGTTCCGTACCATCCAACTATACACAGCTAAGTGAAGAGCATAAGTCCGTGGCCCTTGCCACCTTTATATTCCAACTATGCAGCACGTAATGCGCATCAACAAATTGCGTATAGTGGCTTATAACGTTAACTCGTTATATAGCCTGGAAAAGAGGACAACCTTCAACCTGTTCCTGAAGAAAAACACCCCGGATATAGCCCTTATAAGCGAAACAAACGTCACCAAGAGGAACAACATTGATTTCACCAACTACAAAACCTTCAGAAATGACAAGAAGGAGGGAACAAGAGGAACTGCTCTCTACCTACACAAGAAGATCTCCGGCAGTGCGACTGAAGTGGTTATTTCTGGGCTGAAATGCTTTGAAGCTACCTCTGTCATCATACAGCTGGGAACAAACGAAACCCTACAACAAGTGCTCCGCAAGGCCAGCAGACATGAAGGACGATCTACATACCATGAACAGGATCATAAACAGCAGCACATACGGATTGATCGGAGGGGATTTCAACGCAAGACATCGCCGATGGATGGACACACAAGACAACAACGACGGGAATACTATTGTGAACTGGCTGGATGACAACAGTGATCAACATTCCCTAATAATCGTATCTCAACCAAGGCCTACGTTTCCAAGAACCCCATCAGCCTTGGACTTCTTCCTCGCTACTTCTAACCTGGTGTGCATCCTACCTGAGTTACGGAACTACGTCTGCACGACACTCACCAGTGACTCTGATCATGAAGCCGTCCTGCTCTCAGTAAATTTCCAGCAACAGCTCATTTCCATCAACCAACCAGAAGTAGGATTCATCAACTATTTGAGACTAGATGCAACCAGGCTCCAAAGTGACATTGACGAGTCAGTCATCCTTCCTCTAGAAAATAGAAATCTCCAAGATTCGGAAATCAATGCAGCAATAGATGCCCTGGAAGACGTAGTCAGCAGCTCACTTGAGAATCAGAAACAACCAATGACCTCTCGGGACAGGTATCATTATTTGCCACTTTATATTCAAAACCTTTATCTCCACAGACAGCGGCTTAGAAAGCGGCTTCAGAGAATTCACCAGAGAGAACTAAATACCAACAACACCAACTACCAGGCCGTTTCAAGTGAGCTACAGTGTGTGAACATCATGTTTAGGAACTCAGTGAAGCACCACAACGACAACCTCCTCCGGAAGAGACTCCAAACAATCAAACCGGGACCCGACACATTTAAGAAGATCAATACTATCATTGGTAAGAGGCCGCCAATGCCAGATGTCATCACAACTACTCTTGGTGATGTTACTACTGTTCATGCGAATTGTGTAGGTACTCCGCATTCAGTCCGTGGTGCGCTGTCCGCACCGGTCGGAATGCGGAGTGCCGATAATCGGCGTCTGAGCTCGCCCTCCTGCAATATAGATTTCTCCACGGTTGAACGCACTCATTTACCCAGTATTATAATACTGGTTATTTGGTGTGTAGTTCAACCGCGGTGAAATCTGACAACGTAGTTTTTATTCTTAATCTTTCATTTGCCCGTATTGGTCGTTTATCGTTTTGCCTTTTAACTTAAATTTTGCTCTCTAATGAAACTTAAATTTGTAATAAATCTAAGAAATTTATATTAAAAAATTTAAGAATTCATTTTGAGTTTTTTTGTCCATAATAACTTGGAAGATAGACGGAAGGTTTTTTACCAAAGAAGGAAGTTGCTGCCGTCAACATCATTGGCCAACAGTTGCCACACCACGATCAGACCAGGGTATAAGATTTTCATCGAGGATAAGCTCCTGCCACACCAAACTTCTTTTGGCCATAAAGTGTGCCGAACATTTGATCCATCGAGCCAGGATCTGCTCCAGATCCTAATAAAAGAATTTCGTCAGTGTGGAGGATTTTACCCAACACCCACCGCTAGCACGGTACATGTGTTTTACCGTAATCCGCTGTCGTCACGCGGCATAACGTTTTGTTACACCGTCACGCCACAATCAGACGCCGTTATCGGTGAAAATAAATTTCGCCAAACCACGTTGCCGTTAACTGTGGGTTGTTTTTCGCTTGCTGCCGCCACCGTGTCGTGTTTCCAGTTACGACAGGATTTCAAAAGAGGAGTGCACCTGTGCTTGGCTTTTTCGCCAGTTGCTTCATTGTTCCTGATACGCTACGACTGCTATAGCGTAATTGGTTGCAGCAAAATTACACATCGCCACGCGGCATAACGTTTTGTGACATCATTACGCCACCAGCAGACGCCGTTATCGGTGAACATAAAATTCGCCAAACCACGTTGCCGTTATTGGTTGATCGTTTTTCGCTTGCTGCCGCCACCGTGTCGTGTTTCCAGTAACGACAGGGTCTCAAAGAGGAAGAAACCTCAATCTTGACCACGAGTGCAACTCTGCTTGGCTTTTCGCCAATTATTTTTCATAGTTCCTGCCACGCTACGACTGCTATAGCGTAAAGTTACACATCGCCACGCTGCTGCTGCCGTCGTTTTTCACAGTTACTGCTTTCGTGCCTACACATTTGGTGCAAATTTTTTGCCACGCTCCTGCTGTTGTCGCCACATACATTGCGACCAGATTGCTGCTCTGTGTACCATCATTTTTGGTGCAAAATAAATTGCAGAATTCAAACCACCATTGCTTCGATTGGTGGCGGAGTACCACCATTGTTTCGATTGGTGTGGGTAAAATTGAGAAGGAAGTACGAGGAAACCAGTGATCCAGAGAACATCATTTCATCAATCAACATAAAGAGTCACCTATTAAATTAAATCAAATTGTACAGAGTGAGTATACAGTTTTTTATTGATTGATTGGCATTTTTTGTAGATTGTATCTCATAATTTTTTTTATCAAAGTCACTTTCACCTCTCTTTTTTCCTTATTCGCGATATATGAACGACAAGCTAAGTCAATTACATTGATTTTCTATGAGCTATTAAAGCTTTTTTCCGCTTTATAAATATTCTTTATAACTTCTTCCAAAAGATACAAGTTTTGGATGCTCGTGCTTCCATAGCGCAGATATTTTGAAGGCATTTTTATAACGTTTTATACGCTAACAATATTGAAATCTTAGTAAATAAATTTTTATAGGACAGGCTTACAGATCAGTATTTTCCGAATGCAAATAAAACTATTTCATTCCTTCCCGACGTTTCGTTGGTTTTTTCCAACTTTTTCAAGGGGTTTCTTTATTAGCTGTAAACAAATTACATTACACAATTATTTTTTCTTTTTTGAACAATTTCGGCTTACTTTTTACATTGATGGTAACAATTTAAGTTTAAATATGATGTTTACGTTGAACATTAATATAAACAACGAACAAAAATAAATAAATAAATAAATATGTACGTTAAACACTACAAAAAAACAGACAAGAACTTAAATGCTAATATCACAGAAGTTTCCTTATTGCCACACTGTAGTTTGCCTTAATGTTGTCTTTGTCTTCTTTCGTATTCATTGCCTTCGTCAGTCTTTCTTGTATTCTTAAACTTTCTATCGTATACCTCGTATTTTCCCTCTTTTCCTTGTCTAATATTTGGACGTTAATAAAATCAGCTGTGTGTTTGGTATCTTCTATGTGCTGCGACAAGCCTGTTGTTGTTTTGTTCTTTCTTATGTCTGCTTTGTGTTCAGCTATTCTTACTCCGAGAGCCCTTTTCGTCGTTCCTATATACACAAGATCACAGTTGTCATTTGCATTACCTAAACATCCAATTTGGTAGACAACGTTGTGTTGTTGTTCTTTTTCTACGGGTGTTTTCAGTTTTGAGAAAAGCTTTCTCAATGTGCAGTTTGCCTTGTAGGCAAATGTCATCTTATTTTCGTCTTGTTTAATAACTTCTTGTAGGCTTTTGCAATGTGTCAGTTTAGGTATATATGGAATGCTGAAAAATGCTCTGGACTTGCCAGCTTCATTTTCTGCTGTTGATTTTTTATTGTCATTATTATTTATTATTTTTCAGCATTCCATATATACCTAAACTGACACATTGCAAAAGCCTACAAGAAGTTATTAAACAAGACGAAAATAAGATGACATTTGCCTACAAGGCAAACTGCACATTGAGAAAGCTTTTCTCAAACATGAAAACACCCGTAGAAAAAGAACAACAACACAACGTTGTCTACCAAATTGGATGTTTAGGTAATGCAAATGACAACTGTGATCTTGTGTATATAGGAACGACGAAAAGGGCTCTCGGAGTAAGAATAGCTGAACACAAAGCAGACATAAGAAAGAACAAAACAACAACAGGCTTGTCGCAGCACATTGAAGATACCAAACACACAGCTGATTTTATTAACGTCCAAATATTAGACAAGGAAAAGAGGGAAAATACGAGGTATATGATAGAAAGTTTAAGAATACAAGAAAGACTGACGAAGGCAATGAATACGAAAGAAGACAAAGACAACATTAAGGCAAACTACAGTGTGGCAATAAAGAAACTTCTGTGATATTAGCATTTAAGTTCTTGTCTGTTTTTTTGTAGTGTTTAACGTACATATTTATTTATTTATTTATTTTTGTTCGTTGTTTATATTAATGTTCAACGTAAACATCATATTTAAACTTAAATTGTTACCATCAATGTAAAAAGGAAGCCGAAATTGTTCAAAAAAGAAAAAATAATTGTGTAATGTAATTTGTTTACAGCTAATAAAGAAACCCCTTGAAAAAGTTGGAAAAAACCAACGAAACGTCGGGAAGGAATGAAATAGTTTTATTTGCATTCGGAAAATACTGATCTGTAAGCCTGTCCTATAAAAATTTATTTACTATAATTTAAATACCAGATCACCAATTTCAACAATATTGAAATCAATCGCATCATTTCAAATTACATACATTTCAATCTCAATTTCATTTTTATTAAGAAAATTCCAGGGTGATTATTTGGTGCTGGTCCCCTGTCAATTTCTTGAAACGATTTAGAATCACTCGAATCTTAAGACTTTAACTTTTTCTCTTCGAGATTCTTCTTTGAATCTCAGGGATTTTACTTTTTTCGTTTTACAAGTTTCTTAGTCTCTAAATTGACTCTGTGAACTTTTTCTCTTCGAGATTCTTCTTTGAATCTCAGATATTTTTACTTTTTCTTAGTTTTTACAAGTTTCTTAGTCTCTAAATTGACTCTGTGAACTTTTTCTCTTCGAGATTCTTCTTTGAATCTCAGATATTTTTACTTTTTCTTAGTTTTTACAAGTTTCTTAGTCTCTCAATTGACTCTGTGAACTTTTTCTCTTCGAGATTCTTCTTTGAATCTCAGATATTTTTACTTTTTCTTAGTTTTTACAAGTTTCTTAGTCTCTCAATTGACTTTGTTTAACTTTTGCTCTTCGAGATTCTTATTTGAATCTCAGGGATTTTACTTTTTTTCGATTTTACAAGTTTCTTAGTCTCTCAATTGACTCTGTGGACTTTTTCTCATCGAGATCCTTATTTGAATCTCAGGGATTTTTACTTTTCTCAGTTTTTTACAAGTTTCTGAGTTCCTCAATAGACTCTGTGGACTTTTTCTCTTCGAGATTCTTATTTGAATCTCAGGGATTCTTACTTTTCTAAGTTTTTACAAGTTTCTTAGTCTCTCAATTGACTGTGGACTTTTTCTCTTCGAGATCCTTATTTGAATCTCAGGGATTTTTACTTTTCTCAGTTTTTGCAAGTTTCTGAGTCTCTCAATTGACTCTGTGGACTTTTTCTCTTCGAGATTCTTATTTGAATCTCAGGAATTCTTACTTTTCTCAGTTTTAACAAGTTTCTTAGTCTCTCAATTGACTCTGTGGACTTTTTCTCTTCGAGATCCTTATTTGAATCTCAGGGATTTTTACTTTTCTCAGTTTTTTACAAGTTTCTCAGTCTTTCAATTGACTTTGTGAACTTCTCTTCGAGATTCTTTTTTGAATCTCAGAGACTTTATTTTTTCTCATTTTGCTACAAGTTTCTTAGTCTCTCAATTGACTCTGTGGACTTTTTCTCTTCGAGATCCTTATTTGAATCTCAGGGATTTTTACTTTTCTCAGTTTTTACAAGTTTCTGAGTCTCTCAATTGACTCTGTAGACCTTTTTCTCTTCAAGATTCTTATTTGAAACTCAGGGATTCTTACTTTTCTCAGTTTTTTACAAGTTTCTCAGTCTTTCAATTGACTTTGTGAACTTCTCTTCCAGATTCTTCTTTGAATCTCAGAGACTTTATTTTTTCTCATTTTGCTACAAGTTTCTTAGTCTCTCAATTGACTCTGTGGACTTTTTCTCTTCGAGATCCTTATTTGAATCTCAGGGATTTTTACTTTTCTCAGTTTTTACAAGCTTCTTAGTCTCTCAATTGACTCTGTAGACTTTTTCTCTTCGAGATTCTTATTTGAAACTCAGGGATTCTTACTTTTCTCAGTTTTTTTTTACAAGTTTCTCAGTCTTTCAATTGACTTTGTGAACTTCTCTTCAAGATTCATCTTTGAATCTCAGAGATTTTATTTTTTCTCATTTTGCTACAAGGGTCTTAGTCTCTCAATTGACTCTGTGGACTTTTTCTCTTCGAGATCCTTATTTGAATCTCAGGGATTTTAACTTTTCTCAGTTTTTACAAGTTTCTGAGTCTCTCAATTGACTCTGTAGACCTTTTTCTCTTCGAGATTCTTATTTGAAACTCAGGGATTCTTACTTTTCTCAGTTTTTTACAAGTTTCTCAGTCTTTCAATTGATTTTGTGAACTTCTCTTCCAGATTCTTCTTTGAATCTCAGAGACTTTATTTTTTCTCATTTTGCTACAAGTTTCTTAGTCTCTCAATTGACTCTGTGGACTTTTTCTCTTCGAGATTCTTATTTGAATCTCAGGGATTCTTACTTTTCTCAGTTTTTACAAGTTTCTGAGTCTCTCAATTGACTCTGTAGACCTTTTTCTCTTCGAGATTCTTATTTGAAACTCAGGGATTCTTACTTTTCTCAGTTTTTTACAAGTTTCTCAGTCTTTCAATTGATTTTGTGAACTTCTCTTCCAGATTCTTCTTTGAATCTCAGAGACTTTATTTTTTCTCATTTTGCTACAAGTTTCTTAGTCTCTCAATTGACTCTGTGGACTTTTTCTCTTCGAGATTCTTATTTAAAATTCAGAGATTCTTACTTTTCTCAGTTTTTTACAAGTTTCTCAGTCTTTCAATTGACTTTGTGAACTCCTCTTCGAGATTCTTCTGTGAATCTCTACGACTTGCTACAACCGACCATAGCCAATCACTTGTTTTTGCCATCAATCTGTGCTACTTTGCGATTCTCTGTCAAGAGCTGAATTTTCGATCTTTGCCTAATTATGTCAATACTAGATGACTTAATTTTTTCTGCTGACCTACTGGTCAAATTTCACGCATCTGTCAAAGGAATCTCAGATCAAAGCCACACTCTTGCTACTTTAGAACCAAGAAAAATTGAATTGAAAGATTTATGGCAAGACGTAAAAGATAAATATGCGCAGTGTGCTCGATATCGCCCTTCCGCTAAGGAGGATGCTTTAGATATGGACGCAATTGAGTCTTTATTCCGAAATAGCAATGAGACATATGTTGGCTGTTTGGCTTTGTTTTTAGAGCTTCAAAGCAATCTTAAAAATTACTCAGATAGTAAAGATAATTCTCTTGATAATGGTCCCCCACAAAAACCAGTGTCGTCGCACTGCATCAAACTCCCACCGTGTGATACTGATGTTTTTCATGGTGATTACCTCTCGTGGCCAGCATTCCGTGACATGTTCGATGCAGTATACATCCAGCATCCTAAACTGAGTGAAGTTGAGAAATTATTTCATCTTCGAAGTAAAACCAGAGGTGAGGCAAGTAGGACAGTCAATCAATTCCCTTTGACTAACGCCAGTTTTGCTCTTGCTTGGGAAGCTTTACAAGCTGCGTACGAGAATACCCGAATTCTTGTAAATAACCAGGTAAAAAATCTTTTCAACTTGCCTATGGCACAGCCGTGCCACCTAAGAACAGAAATGTTTTATTCGAGGCATTGCCTCTTGCGAGGAACTGACAAATCCTCCAAGAGTATACTTGTCATGAAAAAGTGCTTCTCATTTTAGCCGTTCGGACTCGGCAAAAAACTGTAGGTCCCTCCATTCCTGCCAACAAACACGCACACAGGAATGGTTGTGAGTTGTAAGTCACTAGGCCCTGGTTCTCCATGAGCTGTTGCGCCACCCAATTTATTTATTTATTTATGGCACAGGATGAATCTGCTAAGACTATTCGAAATCTTCAAGGTAAGATTAACGATTCCTTAGCAGCACTTCAAGCACATCACGTTGACACCGTCAATTGGGATCCGATTTTGGTTTTTGCCTGCTGTAACAAATTGCCCAAGACCACACTTGCTCTCTGGGAACAATCCTTAGACGATCCTACTAAAGTTCCGACATGGAAACAGCTGGGCAAATTTCTCAGCGCACGTTTCCAAACTTTGGAGTCTATCTCGGATACTACATCTTCAAAACCAACAGTAAGTCAACATTCTTCACGAAAAACCGTAACCGAAAAGCCTAATAAAGCCAATACGTTTCTTGCAAAGGCGGAAGGATCTAAATGTAAAATTTGTTTGGCAAACCATTCTATTTACGAATGCCCTAAATTCTCGGCTATGCCTGTCTCATCGAGAATCGAAGCAGTACGCAACCACAAAATGTGTAATAACTGCTTAGGCACAAGTCATCAGAAGTCCACTTGCTCTAGTAAGCACTCATGTAGCTATTGTAAGAAACGCCATCATACACTTCTTCATTTAGTATCCAACCTCCCTACTGCGCAAGAAAACAACAATTTACAGTCCACTCCTCCTCCAGCGTTAGCTTTGCAAAATGCTCCAATGTCTGCTTCTTCGCAGCCTTTTGTTCCTCAGGCTTCTCATCAAGCCTTCACGGTTATGTCTCAAAGAAGAATTCTTTTGGCTACTGCTCTAGTCGGTATAGTAGGAATGGAAACTGAACATGTCGTTAGAGCACTTATTGATCCCGGATCTGAAATATCCTTCATTTCAGAATCGGTGCAAAAAAGACTCAATCTTCCATGCGTGATGAAAAATACCAACCTCTAAGAAACTTTGCTCCTTTTCACTCACTTCTTTTGAAACTCCTCAAATCACATTATCAGCCCAAGCCATTGTGCTTAAAACTCTCACAAACAATTTACCGAGTTCAACCTTTTCAATAATAAATCCCAACCTTTTTGTTGGCCTAAAACTAGCTGATCCCTCCTTTAACAAATCGTCTCAGGTAGATCTTTTAATAGGAGCTGACCTCTAGCCTTATATCATTCGTAACGGTTTGAAAATGATCTCGAATTCACTAGTAGCCCAGAACACTATTTTTGGATGGATATTGTCGGGACCAGTCCCAGATTCTTTTCAATCATTTAACACTACCATCTCATCCGATAGTGCCACTAGTAATTTGGATAGTCAGATTCGAAAGTTTTGGGAGCTAGAAGAACTACCTTCTACTGCCATCCGTTCAAAGGAAGACTGTTATTGCGAGGATCCTTACAAAAAAAACACTTTTAGGCGTGCTGATGGTAGATTTGTTGTACGTCTTCCATTTAAAGCACAAAACTCAAAGAGTCGTTTGGGTTACTCAAGGTCTATTGCACTGAAACAATTTTCACGAACTGAAAAATCTTTAGCCTCGAAAGCGGATCTGAAAACCCAGTATTTCAAAGTTATTTCCGAATATTTGTCTCTTAATCATATGCGAAAAGTATCTCCAGTGGAAAAGGTTGAAAATGGCCAAGTGAAGTCGTTTTATCTTCCGCATCACGCGGTCATAAGACCAGAAAGCACTTCAACAAAAGTACGCGTTGTTTTCAACGCCTCCAATTCCTCCTCGAACGGTGTTAGTCTTAATGATTTACTTTACCCTGGGCCCATTCTACAGCAAGATCTATCCTCCTTAATCATTCGCTGGAGATTTTACAAGTTTGTATTTAATGCGGACATAGAAAAAATGTACCGCCAAATTTTGATCGATCCACGAGATACTCCTTTTCAAAGAATTCTTTTTCGTACCTCTCCTCACTTAGAGATTGAAGATTTCGAGCTTTTAACCGTCACTTTTGGTGTTAATTGTGCCCCTTATTTAGCCATCCGTACTCTCCACGAATTAGCAAAATTAGGGAAGACTGAGTTCCCAATCGCTTCAAAAATCCTTCAATCAGAGTTTTACGTCGACGACGTTTTGTCCGGTGCTCATAGCATTCATTCGGCACAAAGAGCCCAATCGGAACTTATTAAACTCTTAGATTCAGCGGGGTTTCCACTGCGTAAGTGGACCTCTAATATCCCTTGTTTACTCGACCACTTGCCTCGAGAACATATTTTGAATGAGAATTTTTTGAAGTTGGATACGGATAGCACTACGAAGACTTTGGGTATACGGTGGAATGCCAAAGGTGATAATTTTTATTTCTCTACTCAACAGATCCTTTTATCTATAAATCCCACTAAACGAGAAGTTTTTTCCCAAATTGCACGGATTTTTGATCCCGCTGGTTGGTTGGCCCCCGTCGTAATAGTGGAAAAAATGTTGATGCAACGAGTTTGGACGGAGCAAACCACTTGGGACGAACCAATTAAATCTGATACTCTCATTATATGGAAATCCTTCGTAGAAGCATTACCTGACATCCAATCTATTGAAATACCTCGTTGGGTAGACTATTCTCCGTTGTCAGAAATCCAATTTCACGGATTCTGCGACTCATCCGAAAAGGCATATGCCGCTGCGTTATATATACGTGTCTGTCACTCCGACAGAACTTTCACTTCCCACTTGCTTTGTGCAAAATCAAAAGTAGCTCCCATAAAATCAGTGTCATTACCACGCCTTGAGTTGTGTGGAGCACTACTTCTTTCCAAATTAATAAAATCTTATATTCCAAATTTTCCAATTCACTCCTCTAATACTTTTCTTTGGACAGACTCGTCTATCGTATTGGCATGGCTTCAAAAACCGCCATGCGCATGGAAAACCTTTATCGCTAATCGCACGAGTGAAATTTTAGACAATGTAGGCAACTCCCCTTGGAGGCATGTAAGGTCAGCTGAAAATCCCGCAGACTTAGCAACTCGTGGTTTGATGCCTTCAGAATTGAGGCTCAATACGTTCTGGACGTTCTGGTGGAAAGGTCCTTCATGGCTTTGCCAACCAATCTCTCAATGGCCTGAAACACTTCCAGTTGCCCCATGCGTCGAAGATCTCGAACAAAAGGCAGTCGTTTCCTTAGTTGTTCAGCATGCTCCTGAAGATATTCTTGATCGTTTTTCATCCTTACCGCGGGCAATACGCGTTATATCCTATATTTTTCGCTTCTACTTTAAACTCTCGTCATCCACTCAGAAATGGAGTTTGTAAAAAATCGTTTAATACTCGTGTCTCAAAAGGCTTATTATCCTTCAGAATATTCTTGTCTTATACAAGGTAAACCTATCCACTCTAAAAGTTCGATTCTCTCTTTCAACCCCTTCTTGGACTTAAATGATCTTCCTCGAGTCAATGGTCGACTATCTCAATCAGATTTATCATATAATGAACGGCACCCCATTCTTTTACCTTATCACTCTAGATTTTCTTATCTCCTCACGCAATTCATTCATGACATCTCATTGCATGGTGGCAACTCCTTAATGCTTAGGCTCGTGCGTCAAACTTTTTGGATTCCGAAACTTACAAATCTCGTCAAATCTTGCATTACTTACTTACTTACTTACTTAAGGTGGCGCTACAGTCCGGGGTGGACCAGGGTCTCAACCAACAAGCTTCTTCCAGCCGGCTCGGTTTCTAGCTAGCTGTCTCCAGTTTCGCACGCCAAGTTGGTTGAGGTCCTCTTCCACTTGCGTGCGCCACCTTTTACGCTGTCCACCTCTACTGCGTTGTCCCACGGGGTTGGATTCAAAGACTTTCCGGGCCGGAGCATTGGTGTCCATTCGCTCTAGATGACCCAGCCATCTCAGTCGTTGGCTTTTCACTTTTGTGGCTAGGTCGGTGTCGCTGTACAGCCCATACAGTTCGTTGTTGTATCTTCTTCTCCATTCCCCATCTATGCAGACGGGACCAAAAATCACCCGGAGAATTTTCCTCTCAAAACAGCCTAACGCGTTCTCATCCACTGTTAGCAGTGTCCATGCCTCTGCACCATACATCAGGACCGGGATGATAAGCGTCTTATACAGGGACAGTTTAGTTGCTCGAGAGAGGGCTTTGCTTCTCAATTGCCTTCTTAGCCCAAAGAAACAGCGATTGGCAAGAGTAATTCTTCGTTTGATCTCAGCGCTGGTGTCGTTCGCTGAGTTTATAGCGGATCCTAGGTAGACAAAGTCTCTGACTACCTCAAAATTATAGCTGTCTATAGTGACGTTCTGTCCGAGACGTCGGTGTTGGGTGTCCTTTCTTGTGGACAGCATATATTTTGTTTTGCTTTCATTCACCGTTAAACCCATCTTCTTGGCTTCCTTTTCAATGCTCACAAAAGCACCACTGACATCACGCTTTGTTCGTCCGATTATGTCAATGTCGTCAGCGTAAGCGAGTAATTGGACGGACTTTTGAAAGATTGTGCCTCTGGTGTTGACGTGAGAGTTTTGCACTATTCTTTCAAGAACGATGTTGAAGAAGTCGCATGACAGCGCGTCGCCTTGCCTAAAACCTTTTTTGACATCAAAGGTGTCGGTGAGGTCTCTGCCGACCTTGATGGAGCAGCGTGCATTCTCCATCGTCATCCTGCACAAACGGACGAGTTTGGCAGGGATGCCAAAACTAGACATTGCTCTATATAGCTCGTCTCTATAGATGCTGTCATACGCGGCCTTGAAATCGATAAAAAGGTGGTGGGTATCGATTTGGAACTCCTGGGTTTTCTCCAAGATCTGCCGTAGTGCGAATATTTGGTCGATGGTGGACTTCCCTGGCCTAAAGCCACACTGATATGGACCTATCAGGTTGTTGACGAATGGCTTCAGGCGTTCACAAAGTACGGCAGAGAAGATCTTGTAGGCGATATTAAGAAGACTGATGCCTCTGTAGTTGGTGCAGTCCAGAGGATCGCCTTTCTTGAGGATCGGGCAAACAATACTGAGGTTCCATTCATCGGGCATGCTTTCTTCCGACCATATTTTACAGATGAGCTGGTGCATACTCCTAACCAATTCATCGCCAGCCGCTTTGAATAGCTCAGCCGCAAGGCCATCAGCTCCAGCAGCTTTATTGGACTTAAGTTTAGATATGGCTATCCTCACTTCGTCAAGATCGGGTGGACGGAATTGTTGGCCTACGTCGTCCAGGTTGAATGGTGCAATTTGCATGGTAGCGGAATTCGGTTCGTCATCGCCGTTATACAATTTGCAGAAATGATTTTTCCATATCCTCAGCACCGACTGCGTTTCCACCACGATGTTCCCCTGATCGTCCTTGCAGGCTTCGGTTCGGGGTTTGTAACCTTGGGAGGTTCTTTTTACTTTTTGGTAAAACTTCCGAACTTCATTCCTGCAGTGGCATCCCTCTAATTCCTCGATCGCGCGCTTCTCATGCTCTTTCTTTTTCTTTCTGAGAAGCTTGTGTTCCTCTTTCCTCTTCTGTTCGTAGAGCTCGCGAGCAGCTCTGGTCCTTCTATGCAGCGCCGCTTTGTATGCCTGTTGTTTGGCTGCACGTACTTGCCGGCATTCCTCGTCGAACCAGGGGTTTCGCTGTGGTGGTCGTGCGAAGCCCAGCACGTCAGAGGCGGCATCTCTGATGGCTTCCTGGCAGTTTTTCCACTGGTTCTCGATGTTTGCAGTTGGCGGCAAAGGACTAGTTAAGAGGGCGCGAGAGACTGGATCGGAAAAGGACCTGGCGATTTCTTGCGACTGTAGCCGTCCGATGTTGAACTTCCTGACAGTATTTCCCTGTTTTGGCTTTGGTCTGGATATCCGTAGCATTACCTTTGCTACAACGAGGTAGTGGTCCGAGTCAACGTTGGCTCCTCGGAACGTTCGGACATCCTTGATACTGGAAGAGTGCCTTGCGTCGATCGCAATGTGGTCAATTTGGTTGGCGGTTGATTGACCAGGAATTCGCCATGTCCCCTTATGAATATCGAGATGCGGGAACTGCGTACTAGCTACCACAACGTTTCGCCCCGCAGCAAAATCGATTAGCCTGAGTCCGTTATCGGAGGTGGTGTCGTGCAGGCTGTATCTTCCGATTGTGCCACCAAAGACGTCTTCTCTTCCTAGTTTGGCATTAAAATCACCCAAGACAATTTTAATGTCATAGCTAGGGCATTGCTCATATGTCTTGTCCAGGAGCTCGTAGAACTCATCCTTGGTGTCGTCATCTTTCTCCTCTGTGGGGGCATGCGCGCATATCAGGCTGATGTTGGCGAATTTAGCCTTGATGCGAATTGTCGTGAGGCGCTCGTTCACATAATTGAAACTCAAGACCTCTTGCCTCAGTCTGCCTCTAACAACAAATCCACATCCAAAAAGACGCTGCCCTTGTGGTCGGTAACAGTCACCGTAGTATACATCGCAGTCTTCCAGTTTTCTTTTGCCCGGCCCATCCCATCGCACTTCTTGGATGGCGGTGATGTCTGCTTTGTAGCAGTCTAGGGCCTCCGCTAAATGTTCGGCTGCACGTGGTCTATAGAGAGACAGAACATTCCACGTGCAGATCCGAAGTTCGTTGTCCTTATTTCGTTTGCTAGGTTCGTCAACAGTAAATCCGTCCGTATCCGAGGCTTGTTGATGCTTCGCAACTAAAATAGCTTTACGTGGCCGGGAAGTCACCCCGACGGCACGACCCCCAACCTGGAGGACCAGACCCTATATATATAACTCCAAGGGCGGGGAGCCGGATTAACCGCACCTTATAGGCCTGAACTCCGAATATGTCGTAGTAGCCCGTATAAGGTGTTCACTAAGTAGTTCAGCCTAACTGGAACTGTAGACGCCACCGTTGATTCCATCTTGAGAATTCTTCCGCTGCCGCCTGGATGAAGGAGAAGTGTCTTAGTGGGAACACTCCTCCCCCCCTCTCTCGTTTGCTGCCCCCTAAAACCATCCACAGGGATTGGAACCCCATCTTCAGTTAAAGGTACTAGGCACCTTTCTAATGCAATCTTGCATTAGAAAGTGCAAAAACTGTACTCTTGTCAAGAAAGTATTAAGCAAGCAAATAATGGCTACTTTGCCTCCTGAAAGATGCACTTTTTCTCCCCCGTTCACGTGTACAGGAATCGATTTCGCAGGCCCATTCGTAATCAAGAGCTTTAATGCAAGGAACTGTCGAATGACCAAGGGGTATGTCTGCGTATTCGTCTGTTTTTCAACTAAAGCTATTCACCTTGAAGCTGTTAGTGATCTATAGTCGGAAGCTTTTTTGGCCGCCTTTGCCAGATTTACGGCAAGACGAGGTTTGCCCAAAGAAGTGTTTTCAGACAACGGTACCAACTTTGTAGGAGCTGATGCCATTTTGCGAAAGGAATTCAAAAAATTACTCGCCTCCGTTCCCCAAGAAGCTAGTGCCACATATAGCATCCAGGGACTCAAATGGAATTTCATTCCTCCGGGCGCACCTCACATGGGTGGCCTATGGGAGGCCGGTGTCAAGAGTTTTAAGAGTCATTTGAGAAAACTGGGGACTAGTGCCAAATTAACCTTCGAAGAATTTTCTACCGTGTTAGCACGCATTGAAGCATGCTTGAACTCACGCCCAATCTCATCTTTGTCCAATGATCCTTCTGATCTAGTGGCATTAACGCCCGGTCATTTTTTACGCGGAGCCCCTCTCGTATCGTTTCCCGAGCCCAATTTGGCCGATGCCAACTTATCTTTGATCAATCGTTGGGAAAAATTAAGATGCCTTCAACAGCAGTTCTGCCGCCGTTGGAAAGATGAATATCCTAAAGAACTCCATCAACGAAATAAATGGCAATCGCCACAGGTAGATATCAAAGTAAATGACTTAGTTGCTGTCCAAAATGAAAATTTGCCTTCCACAGAATGGCGTCTCGGGCGCGTGATAAATGTTCACCCCGGCGCTGACGGGAGAGTTAGAGTGGCAACCCTAAGAGCTCAGAATGGAGAACTTACTCGACCAGTTATAAAACTTTGTCGTTTACCACTTAATTAATCTAATTATTTTCTTATATGCCTTTCAATTAATTAAAGAACTTTATACTCAACTCTTTTTTTTTGTAATTTAATTTTTTTTTCTCATAATTTTCCACTTAAAGTAATTTTTAGAATCATTATTGACTTTATTGGCGCATCTCGCCAAGGGGGGCAATAATGTTCATGCGAATTGTGTAGGTACTCCGCATTCAGTCCGTGGTGCGCTGTCCGCACCGGTCGGAATGCGGAGTGCCGATAATCGGCGTCTGAGCTCGCCCTCCTGCAATATAGATTTCTCCACGGTTGAACGCACTCATTTACCCAGTATTATAATACTGGTTATTTGGTGTGTAGTTCAACCGCGGTGAAATCTGACAACGTAGTTTTTATTCTTAATCTTTCATTTGCCCGTATTGGTCGTTTATCGTTTTGCCTTTTAACTTAAATTTTGCTCTCTAAAGAAAAACTTAGATTTGTAATAAATCTAAGAAATTTATATTAAAAAATTTAAGAATTCATTTTGAGTTTTTTTGTCCATAATAACTTGGAAGTTAGACGGAAGGTTTTTTACCAAAGAAGGAAGTTGCTGCCGTCAACATCATTGGTCAATAGTTGCTTCACCACGATCAGACCAGGGTATAAGATTTTCATCGAGGATAAGCTCCTGCCACACCAAACTTCTTTTGGCCATAAAGTGTGCCGAACAACTACCAACGAAGACAAGGCCAAGGCTTTTGCTGACTACTTCGAGAACACTTCAAACCAAATCCACCATCAGACCCTGAGTTCCTGGACGAAGTCAACACATCTGTCCAAAACGCTCAAGCATTTCAGGAAATTGTACACTTCAGCAATACCAACCCCGCCAGCGACCCCACGGATCACCACGAGTTCTCTTCTCCTGAAGAAATAGAGGAAATCATTCACAGAAGTCATCCAAAAAAATCAACAGGCCCGGACAATATCTCCAACTTCGTCCTGAAGAGACTGCCGCGTTCAGTGATGATCTTCTTAGCAATTATCCTCAACAATTGTGTCAACAACTGTTACTTTCCCACCAAATGGAAAACAGCAAAAATTGTGGCTATACCAAAAAAGAACAACAAAAAAGACGTCTCTGGATACAGGCCTATATCACTTCCGTGCAACATGAGCAAGATACTCGAGGAGCTGATACTCAGACGACTTAAATCATTCTGCAGCGACAATCGCATAATCCCGGATATGCAGTTTGGATTCCGGGAACATCACACAACACTTCATCCACTTCTAAAGCTCCAGCACGATGTCGCCCTCTCCCTAAATAGTCATCAAGTCACTGTCGGATGCTTTCTCGATATCGAAAAAGCATTTGACAGCGTATGGATACAGGGACTTGTTCACAAACTTTTCCAACTCAGATTTCCACATTCGCTAATTAAAATTATTTACAATTTTCTTCATTCCAGGTCGTTCTTCGTCCAAATTGGAAGATGCCAGTCAACTACGAGGACAACCAGAGCCGGAGTCGCTCAAGGATCTAAATTAGGACCATTCCTTTTCAACATCTATACTTCAGACCAGCCACAGCCAGAATACGCCCAGACTCTCCTGTTTGCCGACGACTCCCTCACGTACGCTAAGTCCATGTCACCTATATTCGCAGCTAGAAGAGTTGAAGCCCACATAAGACTACTATACGAGTACTACCATCGCTGGGAATTCAAAATCAATTCGGCCAGGTCCGAACTGACCTGTTTCAGACGACCAAGTAGCTCAGGAAGTAGAAGAGGACGCTCAGCCACCAACTGCAGGAACACCAAGATCACCCTTCCCGATGGAACTCAACTGTCAGCAAGAAATAACGTGAAATACCTGGGCATACAGTTCAATGAGTTATGCCGTTTCAATCCCCACACAGCAGCTGTGTTAAGAAAAGCCAACTTCGCCTTCCATCGCATCCATCCGCTAATGCGAAAACAGAACGGACTAAGCCAAAAGACGAAGCTTCTTCTTTACAAGCAGCTCATCAGATCAGACATTACATACTACTTTCCCATCTGGTACACCACGACAAAATCACACATGAAGAAGCTGGCAATATTCTAGCGGAAGATTCTGCGGATCTGCACACGACTACACTTCGACAGGATACGAAGAAAACACGTCAGCAACAAGAGACTCTATGAAGAGGCCAACATTGTACAACTAGACAGATACCTCATCCAATCCAGCAGAAGATGTCTACAAAATATTATGAACCACCCAAACCCTCTAATAGTGGGAATTGTAAACCAGCCAAGACATCCCAACCAGCGGTACCTCGAAGCGATGGAGCTGCTAGATGAGGATATTATCTCAACCACCGACGAAGAGAACATTCCCTTCTACGCTGACCCAAGGTCAGCTCACTACCGTGGCTGAAAGCCTCACCCCCCCCCCCCCCCCAACCAATCACAACAATGACAACCGGACCTGAACAATCCGAGAAATAAAGCAGCCAATAGATTAAGAATAGAAATAAACATAAATGACGATTAAATATAAATTTTGAAAAAAAATCTCAATGTAAACAGTTAGGCCCCCTATTGTGCCAACATATTTTATGTAATAATCAATGTATACTTTAAGATAACTAACATTAAGCAAATTGTAAATATTTATCGTTCAATAAAAAATCTTGGAATAAAATTGAGTTCTTACTAGAACTCCGTAGCGTGAAGTGTGAACATCAACATCTCTCTAAGGGATAAAATTAGATTTTCAGTTTTGGTGGTCTGGTTGGGTTGGGTTGGGTAATCAGGACGCTTAGGACGATTTGAAGCATATAAGGTGAATCCTTAGGGGAATTTGCTTTTACGCTTAAAAGTCGTTTTAAGCGTCGTTGGTCAGGTTGGTGCCAATTTAAAAAAAAAAAGTTGAGAAAATTGGTAACTATAAATGAAAACTTCTTATCCTCGCACAAATCTAATTTTTATTAGTAAACGTTTTCGAGAATATTTATTCTCATCTTTAGCAAAACTAAAAATTATTTATACAATTTTTGTCAATAAAAGTATACATATATGAATATAAAATATTTGAAGGTAATTTTTTAAAGTAATATCTCGAAAGTACTTAAGACAAACAAATTGGTGAAAGTGAATAAATGCATTTAGAATTTTATTTTAAATATGTCTTTAGATGAAAGTGGTTCCAAGAATTGATGTAACAATGAACGTTCGAATATCTTATTTTTATTCATTGTATTTGTTCGATATATAAACATCTCTTCATAAGCATTTAATAATATTGGTTTGCTTATTTGTTTTAATAACCGAAAACCAGCTAAAACGTGATTGTTTTTAATCATATGGTCTGCAGGAGTAGATTCATTTAATGTTTTATAATAAATTGATTTATAATGTTCAGACCATCTTGTTTTTACAGCTCTTCTTGTTTGACCAATATTTCATCACAATCTTGGCAAATGACTGAATATATTCCAGATTTATCAAGTGTTTCCGTTTTGTATTTTATTGGTCCTAGAAGACTTTTTATAGTATTTGCAGTGCTATTTGGTGATAATTTAATAGAATATCTATTAAATATTTTCATTAAATAATAAGTTAATCCTTTAGTAAATGAACTACTCATGTATGTAAAAACATTTTCCTTAGTTGAAGTTAACGATGTTAAGTTTATTAAATCTTTTTTATTTTTATGTTTTTTAATAGAAAATTAAGCTTGATTTACACTATAGTTCTAATACTGATACAGTCTCAGTACGTGCTCACTACATTAATATATTCTTAAACGAGAAACAATGTTTATATTCACACAATCGTTATCGCTCCAAAACCGATACGCTCTCGCTCCGATTTCGATTTGTTTGAAAGAATATTTTATCGAAGTTAGAACTCATTTTTCAATTTTCTATTTATTTTTATGTGACAAATCGATGACAAAAAAAATTAATTTGAAAATAATAAGGGTATTCATGCAACAGCGTAAAGTCATCGTAAACGTGGTAAAGTTTTAAGCTTTCGTAAATCTGTCAAATTTTCCATACAAATTGTGACAGAACTACGAAGTTTTAAACTTTACAGGGTGTTCCGTAATGAGTGGATAATACTGCAACTGGTGATAGCAGGCCTTACGAATGCTCAGAAAAAAAATATGAAACAAAATATTTTTCTTGTGGTCTCCATGGTATAATTTATTTTCGAAAAATGTTAAAAAATTCAGGGTCTCCTAAAGTACCTAATTACAACGGCCACCCATAAAGGATTCTTATTATTTTTGTATTTTTATAATATTCTTGAATAACCGTTCTAAATGATGGGTAGTAAATTTTAACACCAGCTGATGAATTTTTTTAAATTATTTTTTTATTCAAAAATATTTCAATATTTTTTTTCACCAAAGTTTGAAAAATAATAAAGGGAAAAAAGTGTATGAGAACATAAATGGCAAATTTGATAAAAATTGGCCTGTCTAATGTACTTTCCCAAATGGTATAACACATGTTTGTGTCTACAACCATAACCAATAAAATTGGCATTTAATCTACTTAGTAGTTTTTTAACATTTTATCGGATGAAATTAAGTTACTAAATTAAGTAAACACTACGACGACGAATGAATGACTCACGTTGTTTTTTTAATTTTTATTGCATTTAAAAATAACCGTTCTTAAATAAAGGCAGTAACATTTAACACTAGTTGCTGGATTTTTTAAATAATTTTTTAATTAATTTTTCTATAAAAAATGATTAAATATTTATTTTCACCAAAGTTTGTAAGTAAATAAACAAGACAAAAAACTGAAAACTTTCGTGGCAAATAATGTTAAAAAAAATCTCCTTTTAATGTACTTTCCCAAATGGTAAATCACAAGCTTCTACACATATATCTACAGCAATAACACATTAAATTGGCTTTTAATCTGCTAGAGAAGATTTTTAACACTTTCTCAAATAAAAATTGGCTTGTAATAAAATAGGCATTAAAATGCATAAAAAAGTTTTATTTGCAAATATTGTCAATTCTTTGTCATTACATAACGTATAACGTTGTTATACTGGTTTCGTCAGATAAACGAATTTTTGAATTTGATTAAATTAATACTGATTAAGAATGTCACAGTATACGCCGCTGGAGTATGCAAATATGCATTTAATATACGGGGAATGCAGAGGAAGCGCTAACGCAGCTGCAGCACTCTATAGAGAGCGATATCCAAATTCAAAATCAATTATAGAGCTGTGTCAATCGTGATTGATTCGGTCTTTGTGACCCGTTCTTCACAAAGAATGATTGATTGCAATCACAGCAGACCGAATAAATCGATCCCAATGTCAATCATTTAAGTTTTCAAAGAGCGAGATATGTTTCGTTCATTCCACTCATTCTCAATCAATCCATTTCCACACCAAAAAACTGAACGAAACAAAAACACATATAATCTCAATCTCTATCTACGTGAGTGAAAAAAATAACACACCACAGGAGACAGGAACATAGATTGATATACATACATATATCTACATCTACCAGCTTAGCTACACTTCATTTTCTCTTGTCTCTCTCGTATTTGTGTTCATTTTCTCTTCATTCACTATGAATTTTGTCTCTTTATCGACTATGAGCAATATTTGGTTTTGGAATCATTTGATTGAGATAGAGATTGAGATTGAGTTGAACGATATCGTTCATATCGTTCATTTCGTTCATATCGTTCATACGTTCATTTGAGATTTGACCAATTGGAATTGGGATCCATTGTGGACAAAGACCAAATCAATCTCATTGCCATTGTGAACGAATAGATCTTTGTTGATAATTAAAAGATGATTGAATACAACAATGCAGTTCTTTTTTTTTCAATGCATTTGCATTTAACGAAAAGTATTAAAGTAAATAATTATTTTAAGTAGTCGTAACCACTTCTTAGCTTTGAAAAAAAAAAATAATTTAGGTGAAAGTTTTTGTGTTTTTGGAGTTAAGGTCTATTTAAAAAAAAAAATGCCTATATGAACATTTTTATTTATTTTTTCTAAGAAATAAATTCCTCCTTAAATAAGGATTGAAACAGACTGCAGTTAGTATGTACTATTGAAAATGTGTTTTTTTTAAACATGCCATAATCAAAGGAATGATTGATGAAATGAACGATTGAAAAGATCGAATCTTTGGTCTAATCAATCATGGATTGATTCGGTCTTTTAAAATGAACGATTGACAAAGCTGTAATCAATTACTGGGCAGGTATCCTAAATGGACAAATTATAGGCCCTTTTGAATTACAAGGCAACTTAGATGGTGAAGCCTATCTTAATTTCTTGCAAACTAATTTGGCAACTCTTTTGCAAGAAGTGCCCGAGGAGCTAAGGAATTCAATGTGGCTTCAAAACGATGGATGTCCTGCTCATTATGCTGTAAATGTAAGGAGGTACTTGAATCGAACGTATGTATCCCAACAGGTGGATAGGCCGTCTGGGCCCAATTTTGTGGCCACCACGTTCGCCAGACCTAAATCCTTTGGACTTTTTCTACTGGGGGTGCCTGAAAGAAATGGTTTATACTAAACCAATTACATCCATTACGGAACTCCGTCGCCATCGTGGTGTTCAAGACGCTGTGATGAAAATAAATGAGCGCCAATATGCTCGTTTTATTGAGAGGTCCTTCATTAGAAGATGCAGAGCCTGTATCACAGTGAATGGGGGACATGCAGTTTGAACACTTGATATAAATTTATTTAAAAATACAAATAAATCATAATTTTGAATACTGTTGTTTTTATTTATCGCATTTCCCATACCTAAATCAAAACCTTTTTGAAAGTGCATACTATTATTTTAGTTAGTAAATTTAGCAGACATAATAGTGACACTGGTATATCTATTGACTTTTCCTTACAACTCAATTTTTGTTGCCATAAACTTTGATGAAAATAAATATTTAATCATTTTTTTATTAAAAAATTAATTAAAAAAATTATTAAAAAAAAAATCCAGCAACTAGTGTTAAATGTTACTGCCTTTATTTAAGAACGGTTATTTTTAAATGCAATAAAAATTAAAAAAACAACATGAGTCATTCATTCGTCGTCGTAGTGTTTACTTAATTTAGTAACTTAATTTCATCTGATAAAATGTTAAAAAACTACTTAAGTAGATTAAATGCCAATTTTATTGGTTATGGTTGTAGACACAAACATGTGTTATACCATTTTGGAAAGTACATTAGACAGGCCAATTTTTATCAAATTTGCCACTTATGTTCTTGTACATTTTTTTCCCTTTATTATTTTTCAAACTTTGGTGAAAAAAAATATTGAATTATTTGTGAATAAAAAAATAATTAAAAAAAATTATAACACAAAAAATTCATCAGCTGGTGTTAAAATTTACTACCCATCATTTAGAACGGTTATTCAAGAATATTATAAAAATACAAAAATAATAAGAATCCTTTATGGGTGGCCGTTGTAATTAGGTACTTTAGGAGACCCTGAATTTTTTAACATTTTTCGAAAATAAATTATACCATGGAGACCACAAGAAAAATATTTTGTTTCATATTTTTTTTCTGAGCATTCATAAGGCCTGCTATCACCAGTTGCAGTATTATCCACTCATTACGGGACACCCTGTATAAAAAAGAATACAACAAAATATGGGAGCTATATCGATATCGGTATCGGAGCCGCAATGTGAATACTAGGGTTAAGTATCGGAGCGAGAACGTTTTGAGAATTTATCGATATTGGCACAGTAGTGTGAATCAAGCCTTAACTATATTTTTACTGTATCCATTAACTTCTGCTATACGGTGAATGTTTTTAACTTCTTTTATATAATTTTGTTCATTAAGAGGAATATGAATAGCACGGCGGAAAAATGAATTTAAAGCTGCAAATTTTGTTTGATTTGGATGGTATGAATTTGATGGAATACATCTATCAGTGTCTGTCGACTTACGATATACAGGGTGTCCTGTAAATAATGGATAACCTTGCAACTGGTTGTAGCAGGCCTTATGACCTTTCCATAAAAAAATAAAAAAAAATATTTTCCCTGTGGTTACTATGTTATGATGTTTTTTCCAAAAGTTGTTTACAAGTACTACTTTCCTCAAATACGTGAACGCTAAGACCATGGATGAACAATTATTACTATTTTTATATTTTTGTAATATTCTAGAATAACTGGTTAATAGATGGGTGGTAAAATTTAACAGTAGTTATTGCTTTTTTTTAAAATATTTTTTTAAAATATTTTTTTCAGTACAAAAATGTATTTTCGAAAAAGTTTGACGACCTCTAATAAATTAAAATTGTATGAGAACATGAGTGGCCAATTGCTTAAAAAAGTTGTCTATTTAATGCACTTTTCAAAATGGTATAACACATGCTTGTGTTTTAACGAAATAACCAAGAAAATTTGTCAATCATCTAATAAAGCTGCTTTTAACATTTTGGCAAAATGTCTATCAAAATGTTACAATAACCTCCAAATTTGGGTTGGACAAAAATTTTCTCTTTTGATGTGTAAAGGGGTTAAGTGCAAGTATAAAACTCTATTTTAGGTGTGGAAAGAACCACCATTTGGCCACCGTATTGAAAAACGAGTTCTGCAAAGTTTTCCATGGCAACTTAAATTTTATTAGTCTTAGAAAAAAAACTTTGGTACAATTTTGTAGCAAATTCATCTCTTCAATTTATGTTAACATACTTTTTACCCTAAAGTTATAAATAAAAAAGTTATAATCAAAAACATATGAATTTTTTCAATGTTTAAATTTTGATTATAACTTTTTATTTATAACTTTAGGGTAAAAAGTATGTTAACATAAATTGAAGAGAATTGAATTTGCTACAAATTTGTACCAACGTTTTTTTTTCTTAGATTAATAAAATTTAAGTTGCCATGGAAAACATTTTAGAACTCGTTTTCCAATATCGTGGCCAAATGGTTTGGCTTTCAACACCTAAAATCGAGTTTTTTACTTGCACTGAATTAAAAAAGAGAAAATCTTTGTCCAACCCAAATTTGGAGGTAATTGTAACATTTTGATAGACATTTTCCCAAAATGTTAAAAGCAGCTTTATTAGATGATTGATTCTTGTTATAATAAGAAGTCGATACGTAGAGATCTGATTATAGACTGCTTTATTTCGTATAGCATTTAGCATAACAGAATTATATTATATATACTAATACTTATGCATGTTACATTTATATACAGTACATAATGTCATACTACAACATCCTCCTTTCTTTCTTTTTTTTTAAATTAATTAATACAAATTCATGAAAAATTTATCCAAAATGTATCTTAACTTAAATATTATAAGTCTACTTTTAATATAAACAGTATTTATTTACATTAACGAGATTGACAGTAATATTGTTATTAAGGATCTATAATTTACTTAAGTACTTGCTTAAACAAACCATACCAGCATACCAAAATTCAAAAATTCAAATATAATTTAATTCAAAAATAATAAATAATTTAAGTTCGAGATTGATTGTTGCTTTGATCTTAAATTGTGTACAACAATCGTTTAGGTGGGTTCTTTTGTCGTGTAGATCTTCGAAGACCTACTGTTTGTGGTGCAACAATATCAGCGGGTTGTTCACTACTCCTTACATCTTCTTGTGGATGGTGGTGACTCTCCAATGATTGATTGGATTCCAAGTTCTGTCTGTTATTTTTGGAATCGGTGACATTGTGGCTGGCATAGATGATGGTGAGAGTGACTGATGCTCCGATGTTCCAGTTTCATGAGAGTTGGTAGGCGAAGGTTGAGCGGGAGTGCTTTCATTTTTTGGCATGGATACAATAGATCTTCGATCTCGCAAGTATCGCTTGTTGTTGACCTCGACGATTGCAGATCTATCAGAAGGAGTTTCAATTACCTTACCTTGTGACCATTTTCTATCAGCTGATGAGGGATGCACGTCTACCATTACGTCTTGCCCATATTCCAGCTTAGGTAGTCTACGGCTTCCTTTGTCATGGTAAAATTTCGCAGTTTGTCGTCGTTTTTCGATCTTCTTCTCGACATTATGTTGAACTTCTGGTTTGAGTTTTGAAGTAATTGTTGGTATGGAACATCTGGTTCTTCTTGAAAACAATCGTTGAAAGGGGCTTGATTCTATGTTATTGGTGGTGTTTCTCCATTCCAACAGCATTCTCCAAAAGCATTCCCCGGATCGCTCAGCTCGCTTCAAAAGATTTTTTGTTATTTTAACAGCAGCTTTTGCTTTTCCATTTGCCTGCTGATGATGTGGGGCACTTTTTGTATGTTTAAACTCCCATTCTTTGGCAAATTGAATAAATTTGTAATTGACAAAACACGGTCCTCCGTCAGATGTTACGATTTGAGGGCAGCCATGACGACTAAAATTTTGTTTACAACATTTAATGACGATGTCAGCCGTTTTTTACTTCGTTCACTTCAAAGAAGTCCGAATAGTAATCTACCGTGACTAGAAAAACTCGTTTAATTCCATCTTGATTATATTCGCATATGTCCATACCAATCCTTTGAAATGGATACTCGGGTAGTTTTGGTGTCTGTAATGGTAATTTTCTTTGAGTTACATGATAAGACAAACATACCTGACAGCTTTCGCAAATATTTTTAATTTGTTGACTATAGCCGGGCCAAAAAACTGCATCTCTGGCTCTCCTTAGACAGCTTGCGACACCTTGGTGACCAGAATGTAACCTTTTCAGAACTTCGTTTTGTAATGCCATAGGTATTACAACCTGGTTTTTTTTTAGAATAATCCCATTATGAACGAATAATTCATCTCCGTAATTCCAATATACACGTATTGACTGCGATACCTTACTTTTGTTGTCGGGCCAACCATTTGTTATTATATGAGTTAATGCTTTCAACGTTTCATCTGTTTGAGTAGCCAATGTTATGCTTCCCTGCCAAATACTGATCAAACCTTTTGCACGCAAAAACAATGGATAAGCACTCTTTCTCAATCTGAGCATACTGTTGTTCTGTTTTTGTTAGAGTCCGCGACGCATATGCCACGGGATGTTCATCCTGCATTAATACAGCTCCTAGCCCAAAACTACTCGCATCACATTGAATCGTCACTGCTTTCTTTACATCGAAATATTGCAATACAGGTGCCTGCGTTATCATTTGTTTTAAATGAGAAAATGCGTTCTCTTGTTCATTTCCCCAATACCATTCTACATCTGATCTGCATATTCTCCGCAAGGGTTCTGCTACTGTGGCTAGATTTGGAAGGAAACGAGAAAGATACGTGCACAATCCAACAAACCGTTGGGTGTCTTGTACATTCAAGGGTTTTGGAAGTTCTTTTACAGCTTTAACTTTTTGATCGTCGACCTGCAATCCACTTTCAGTAAGTAAAACCTTCAAAAGGTTTTCTAAGTTCACATCATGATCTACTCGAGCTATTTCTTTTGTAGAACCACAACCATACACCAAAATATCATCAGCTATGACTTCGACACCTTTCAAACCGTTCACTATATCGTGTAGCTTTCGCTGCCAAATTTCTGGTGCAGGTGCAATACCAAATGGCATCCGGTTCCATACATATCGTCCGAATGGCGTCCAGAAAGTTGTTAAATCTCGACTCTCTTTATCGAGAACTATCTGCCAAAATCCATTTTTGGCATCAAGGATGGAAAAAATTTTTGCCTCTGAAAGGTTAGGAAGAATTTCATCTACCGTTGGTATTTGGTAGTTCTCCCTTTTTAAAGCTTTATTGACATGCAATGGGTCTAGACAGAGACGTAGTTTGTTATTTCTCTTCACTATGATCAGATTGCTGATCCATGGAGTGTGGTGGCTGACTTTACTGATTACACCTTTCTGTTCCAACTCAGCTAATTTTTCTTTTAATTCTTCTCTCAAGGCGACTGGGATTCGACGTGGTTGTTGTTGCATTGGGATAACTGATGGGTCCACTTCTAGCTTGAGATGGTTTTGAAGAGTAGAGTAAGTTAGGGTATTGTGGTATACATGTTTTTATTTTTGACTTAACAGACAAAGTAGTGACACGAATGCTTCCAAATTTTGTAGATGTTAACACGAACAAATAAGCTACTACGTTAACTGTTTTTGTCGGATTCTAACAGTTACTTACAAAGATTTTGACAAAATAATGATATGACCTCGAAATTGCCACTTTTGAAAAGTAGTGGGTAATGTGGTACACCCTTAATGTCTAATGTGGTATACTATACCAAGTGGTCCTCCGAATGTCTTGAAGGCAAATTTCATAATTCCTCATAGTACAAGTGGATCTCTGCATATCTTTCGGGTCCCATTTTCTAGTTTCACCTTTTTTAGACATTTTAACGAAGATTATTGCCAAACCACAAATTTCAGTTGTCGCAGGTATAAACTTTAAGGTTGGGTAATGTGGTATACCATATTCCATTAGGAATACTATACCACATTAGCCCACTGCTAGTATACCACATTAGCCGAAACTCTATATTTTTACAAAAAATACAATACAATTTAAAATGAATACTTTTAAACAAAACTAAGAATGAAGTAACGTTAATGATTAATATATTCTTCCGTTGCATTGAAAAATTGCTTTGGAACACAATTTTTCAAAGCGCACAAACACTTTTTGTTCCACCCAAAAAAAACTCAGCTCTACACAATTACGGTTTTAAACAATTTGGTCGAATAAATGAACGATTTTTGGGTTGTTTAAATACACATTACTACTTTTATTTAAATCACCACCCACTGAATCAAGAACCGTTGTAGAAGCATGCTTGGTTTTTAAAATAACTGCCTATACCACATTACCCGCATATACCACATTACCCCAACTTACTCTACCATCACCATTAAATACGTCGCGGTATTTCCTAACAATAGATTCTGTATTATCTTTATAAAAATCTATCTGATTTAGCTGTAGTATACGAAGGTTTTGTGAGGATCTTGCTCCTATTATCGGGTTCTTTGTATTCCTTCCAATTTGGAATGTAAGAATTTCTGTAGAATTATGATAAGTGCATTGTAATCTGGCACTTCCAAGTGGTCTTGTAATTTCACCACCAAAAGATCGTAATTTAACCTGCGATTCCCTGAGGTCTTTTAGCTTTCCTCCTAGCTCTAGAAAGTCGGTTAAACGGATTATATTACAAGACGCTCCCGTATCAGCAATACATTCAATTATCTGAATCCCAGTATTCGATTTAAACTCAATTCTTTTCTTCAAAATTTCACCACGCGTTGCGAATGTTAAAATATTTTCGACTGTCAAAACATCTTCCATTTCGCTCTCGGTACTACTGTCTTCTTCTTCGCACACTTGATTAATTTTCTGCCTGCTCTTACACATTTTAGAGAAATGACCCATCTTTCCACACTTGAGACATCTCTTACCGTACGCTGGGCAATTTTTTTTTTTCATGTGTGTTGCCACAGTACTTACAAAGATTGTGTTTTTCTGTTTCGTGCATGTTTCCTTTACTATTTTTATTGTTCGTATTGTAGTGTTTCCTCTTTTGGTGCGTAACCTTGTTAGTTTCATTGATTGTGTCGTCTCTTTCATTGACACTACCAGTATATGCTTGCATTCTAATTGTTGTTTGTTCGATGGCTCTGCACATGCCGATTGCTTTGTCTGGAATTATGCAATCACAAATGTAATCATCTTCATACTCAGATGGATATTCGCAGCTCTTGATAAGATCACGTAGCTTACCGACATACGCTTCTACGTTCTCACCCTCTTCTTGCTTCGCCGTGTTAAAGACATATCGTTCATAACGCTTGTTAGCCTTGGGCTTAAAGTAGTTTTCTAGCGAATCTAAAATACCTTTAACAGTAGTGCTATCAGCCACGCTTATTTTAAGCTGCATGAGTACGCGGTAGCAGTCTTCGCCTATGCATGCCTTCAAAATGGCAATTCGAACTTCTTCAGGTTTAGTGCTTAATTCTGCCGCGATCACATAATTCTCCCACTGGCTTCTAAATAGCTTCCAGTTCTCTACCAAATTACCTTTTATTTTCACAGCGTTTGGTAATGGAATTGTTGCACTCATGTTCCTATATATATATTTTTTTTTTTATTAAAAACCTGATACCATGTTATAATAAGAAGTCGATACGTAGAGATCTGATTATAGACTGCTTTATTTCGTAGCATTTAGCATAACAGAATTATATTATATATACTAATACTTATGCATGTTACATTTATATACAGTACATAATATCATACTACAACAGTTCTCATACAATTTGAATTTATTAGAGGTGGTCAAACTTTTTCGAAAATAAATTTTTATACTGAAAAAAATATTTTAAAAAATATAATAAAAAAATGCAATAACTACTGTTAAATTTTACCACCCATCTATTACAACAGTTATTCTAGAATCTAGAATATTACAAAAATAAAAAAATAGTAAAAATTGTTCATCCATGGTCGTAGCGTTCACGTATTCGAGGAAAGTAGTACTTGTTAACAACTTTTGGAAAAAACATCATAACATAGTAACCACAGGGAAAATATTTTTTTTATATTTTTTTTCTGGAAAGGTCATAAGGCCTGCTACAACCAGTTGCAAGGTTATCCATTATTTACAGGAAACTCTGTATATCAAACTCAATATGGTTCTCGATTCTTTTAACCATAAGGTCTAAAAATGGTAATATTCTACGTATCTACAAGTTGAGAAAAGTTCAGATCTTTTTTTGCATTTTCAAAAAAAAAAATCATTAATATTTCGAAGAAAAATTAAAACAAAAAAAAAAGTTGAGAAAGTAAACTGAAAACTGAAAATATTTTTTCGAAAGTTTTGAAAAATACTTTTTTTACCAATTTTTTTTCATTTTTTAGAACTGGCGCTTCCTAGATCACGAATATGAATTTTATAAGTCGCTAGGACGCTTAGTATAGACGCAAATCGCGTTTAAAGATAAAAGTTTTTTTTTTTTTGACCGTGGGTAGGTGCAAAACCTGCATCAGGCTCTATGAGGACCGGAAAACGCGTGCTCATAGAAGTGTGAGATTCTTACTACACTAAAACCACCTCCACTTCCCGATTGCAACTAAGTTGAAACTTATCTAGCAATTTATTTTTAACGAAGTTAAGTAACGTGTTGCAGGTAACTTTCCGGTGAAAGTTTCTGCTTATTCCGCGATTTTAAAGCGGTTTTGTGTTCACCGCACCAAGTCGGAAGGTTTTGTTCTTTGCAGACGGCGTACTAAATTCGATTCATCAAGAATGTCAATAATCGTTGGATTAGCGTGATCTAATAGCCGATTTCTATGTTTTCGCGCGAAACTCTTAATTTCATCTCGAACCGTAGGAATCCCGAGATCCCTGTGAAGATCTTCGTTTCTTATATACCATGGTGCATTTACAAATGACGTAAGCAATTTATTTTCAAACGTTTGTAATTTATTTAAATTTGAATCGCAGGTACAACCCCAGAGTTGTATACCGTAATTCCAGACAGGTTTAAGTACCTGCCTGTATAAAATCAACTTATTATCAATACTAAGCTTGGAATATTTACCGAGTAGCCAGTTCATATCTCTTAATTTACTTTTTAATTCTTCGCATTTCTTTTTTACGTGCGGCTTCCATTTTAATTTCGCGTCTAGAGTCATTCCCAGATATTTTGCTTCATTCGCAAATGGTACACGACCGGTATTAAGAAAGACGGGCAATCTATTTATTTTTTTATACGTAAAGTCCACGTGGACTGACTTTTGTTCATTGAGCGCTATTCGCCATGTTTTTGTCCACTCATTAACATTATTAAGAGCATTTTGTAATTTAATCGTAGCTTCGTTCATCGTTTTGCATGCTGCTAGTATTGCAGTATTATCAGCAAACGTTGCTACGAAAGTGTCTTCTGTTTGAGGTATATCACGTGTTAATAGAAGGTACAGAACTGGACCTAAAACACTACCTTGTGGTACCCCAGCCACTATTTCTTTGAAATTAGAATATTCACTTCCGTGTCTTACACGAAAAAGTCTGTTTTCTAGATATTCGTTAAGAAATTTATAAAGTCCTTCAGGCAGAACTTGTTTTGGCCTTCGTGCCACACCTTGTCAAACGCTTGCGACACATCCAAAAAGACCGTCGAACAGATTTTCTTTTCTTCAAGAGCTCTCTCAATTACGTCAGTTATTCTATGCACTTGACCCATTGTTGAATGCTTGCTTCTAAATCCAAACTGATGTTTAGGTATTAATCGTTTCTCTTCTATTAAAGGCTGCAGGCACAGCAATAGTATTCTTTCAAAAACTTTCGATATTATTGGAAGAAGCGAAATCGGTCTGTAAGAATTCTTTTCGTGAGATGGTTTGCCAGGTTTCAAAACCATTATGACTTCCGCAACTTTCCATTGGCTTGGAACATATTCTAGCCTTAGAGCGGCATTTATTATATAAAGGAGGTTAATTAATCCTTTATTAGGAAGCATTTTTAATATTTCCGCTGTTATTAAGTCATACCCCGGAGCTTTATTAGACTTTGGCTTCTTTATTTCTCTATTCAATTCAGCAAAGCGTAGCATTTCTGGTTCTGTAATTCTCACTTGAGCTAAAACTCATATTAATATTTTCATTGAGTGCTTGCCCATCGGAAGGTTTAAATGTTTCTTCCAGGTAATCGGCGAATACCGCCGCTTTCTCTTTGTCACTTTTAGCCCATTCGTTTTGGCTTTTCTTAATCGGGGGCACATGGAAGCTTTGGTTTTTTCGTTGTTTTTATAGCTTTCCAAAGTGAGTAGTTGGATTCTTTCCCAGCTGACAAGCTTTCAAGGTAATTTTCAACTTCACGGTTTTTGAAATCTGATATCGCTGTTTTTAGCATATTACACAAGCGATTTAAATGAGCTTTGTGTTGAGGAGCACGGGTTCGCTGCCATTTCTTACGTGCTTTTCGTTTATCTTTTATTAAGTCTTTTATTTCCTGCGGATATTTTATATTTTTATAGTGCGGCGTAACCCTTTGATAAGGTGTGTTATTCCACGCTGCCTTTTGTATATATCAACAAAAGTATCTACTGCATCTTCAAGCTCAAGAGGTGTTTGTAATGATACCCTCAATTCAACGTTGTCCTCGATATCTTTCTTAAATCCTTCCCAGTTGGTTTTACCGTTTGTTAACCTGGGTGGTTTTTCAATTTGGACAAGGCTTTCGCTCATAGTGAGTATGACTGCAGAATGATCAGAGAACAAATCATGGCCTTCTGAAATTTCAATACGGTTAGAGGGTATTCCTTTTACCATAAACAAATCGATTAAGTCAGGTATTTTTGACGGATCAGTTGGCCAGTAAGTTGGCTTTCCACTCGAATGAAAATCGCAATTATTTTCCATTCCTGCCTCATAGAGCATTCGACCCTTTTGAGATATGCATCTTGAAGCCCAAAAGGTGTGCTTTGCATTAAAGTCGCCACCAACAATTAAGTTTGGGCTTAGCGACTTTATCAATGTCGTAAACTCACTCTTATCGATTTTGCAACGTGGAGGGCAATATATCGAAGAGATATTGAGAAGAATGTTTTTAGTTCTAACCTGAACACTACTCAATTGCATCGATTCTACCTCTATTTTCAGGCCTATTGAGTGTTCAATGCACTCTTTTATATATAACGATGATCCACCCCTTGCTTTATTTGAATGATGAACAGCGTGGTAGTCAAGAAACCCGTGGATTTTAAGATTTGATTCATTTTTGGCATGCGTTTCTGATATCAAGCATAATGTCGATATCATTTTCCTGCATATACATCTCTAATTCTCCAAGTTTTTGCCATAATCCGTTGGCATTCCACGTAAGAATTTTAAACTTTTCCATCATAATTATTTTGAGAGAGATTTGGGTCGAAAACAATTTTCGAGCTTACTTAACCTATCAAAGATTAGTTTATTTGTGTCACATTGTTCCTCAAGTTTCGACAGAATTATTGAAAAGACTTTTGAAACCGGGTCTGTTTCAGTGTCGTTGTTTGCGGGTATATTTTTGGCCGCTATTTCTTTGTGTTTTGGCAGATTTTGATCGCCGCTTTTGTAATTCTTTAGCTACTTCGCAGCCTCTATAGTTTGCCGGGTGATTTCCATTACAATTAATGCACGTCGGTGGACTTTCACTTTTTCCGATGCAGTCAACGGTTAAATGCTTGCCGGCGCATTTTACACACCTTGGCTCTTTTTTGCAATAAGTTTGGGTGTGGTTGAATTCTTGACAGCGTTTACACTGAGGGACTAACCTTGTGCTCTTTCTTAGAGGTTCGATCTTAACTACGATGTTTAGAATTGTTTTGATTTTATAAATTTCATCTAGTTTTTCAGTCTTATCGAACGAAAGTATAAATAGTGGAAGACCACGCTGTACCACTTTTGTTTCACTCTCTTTTGTCTGTTTCTCTCTTTTGACGATGTTAATTGCATCTAAGATTTTGAAGTTGCGCTCTTTTAGATCACTAATGATATCGTCTTTTGAACATGATGCGTGTAAGCCTCTCGCCACAACACGTAAGGGTCTTTCCGACTTATTTTCATAGGTATACCACTCTACTTTTTCTTCGTTTAGTTTTCGCGACAGAAGGCAATAACTTTCGGGGTCTTTCACACATACTTTCCATTTGTTGTTATTGAGCGAAATAACTTTAAAAGCCGATGGTAGTAATCTTTAATATGGTTTGCAACTTGTTATACTCCTCAATACCGATAATATTTATCGGTGGCGGGGGCCGTTCCTTAACAGGTTTTTCTTTTACTGTCGCATGTTTTGGTGAAACTATTATTTCAAAAGACGAGGCTGCCTCAGGTGAAGAGCCAGCTTTACGCTTTTTACTTAATCTTTTCTTTGAGGACTTTTCCGTTTCACGTGCTAGCTCTTCTTCGTCTGTTTCATATCTAGAATTATTGACTTGTGGCAAGCTGGCTTTGGAGTTTATTGGAGAATTTTTGCCTTTCAACATCTTATTTTCTTTTCGAAGAAGATCGACTTCTTTCTTTAGCTCTTGATAAAGTTCCATTACTTCATCAAGTCTTCGTCGAAGTTCGTTATTATCTTTTTCAAGATTTTCTGTTTTATCTGAGTCTTTTTTGGCGCGCGCTGGCGTGACGGGTGGACTCTTTTGCCCGAATTTGGATGGTTTTATACTCGATTTAGATGGTGGTGATCGAGATACCCTTGCACTTTTTAGGAAGGGATTTATTAAATGCAATAATTGGCTCTCCCCAGAATCCATAGAGCCGACCTCTGAAGAGGGTGGATTTTCCAGTGAACCTGGACTGCCACCTGGGGTACTATATCTTATTGTTTTGCTCATTGCATAGTTATGTATTAATCAATCTCAGTATATGGAGTTTGGATTTTAGTCGCCTCTTACGACAGACATGCCTACCTCGGGTATATTCTTGCCCCTTACCCGCAGGGGGTTAAGGATAAAAGTTGATTTTTCGTATGATTCGATGCATCAATTCAGCGCCAGTGTCAAGTTTTTTTGAGAAACACTACCTTGGGTGGAAAATAAACGCAAATAAACAGTGAGGTATGTATGCAACCCCCCCTGCTTGGGCTCATTATAGGATTTGGGGTGGGTGCGCGGTTGGGTGTATGTAAAGTTTCTTTTGCATTGAAAGTCGCTAGGGTGGATATTTTAGCCGCAAATCGAGTTTAAATTGTGTAAACTTTGATGCCTCTAGGACGCTTAGTTTAGCCGCAAATCGTGTTTAAAGATAAAAGTTGATTTTTCGTATGATTCGATGCATCAATTCAGCGCCAGTGTCAAGTTTTCTTGAGAAACACTACCTTGGGTGGAAAATAATAATAATGTATGGGGGAGCATGCTGCCCCCCTGCAACCCCCCTGCTTGGGCTCATTATAGGATTTGGGGTGGGTGCGAGGTTGGGTTTATGTAAAGTTTCTTTTGCATTGAAAGTTGCTGGGACGGATAGTTTAGTCGCAAATCAAGTTTAAATTATGTAAACTTTGATGCTTCTAGGACGCTTAATTTACCCGCAAATCGCGTTTAAAGATTAAAGTCAATTTTTCATATAATGCGATGCATCAACTGAAAATCGGCACTTCCTAGAATATGACGCTTATAGCGAGTTTCATTGCCAATGTCAAGTTTTCTTGAGCAACGATACCTTGGGTGGCCCGCTTTGCGGGTTCTCAGGGTTTAACCCTCCTTTTTGGGTCCTCTGTCCCGCTCACGCAACTCCGTTGCTCCGCTTCGGGTATGTAAAGTCGTCTGGCAGGCGCCAATGTCAACAGTACCTTGCGTCGTTCGTCTAGCGCAGAAAAATTACCTTATATTCATAGCCAGATTAATTTAATAACCCCTTACAATCTTTAATTTAGCTCCAGAACTAATGTAGCTAGATTGTACTTCAAAAGCGTGTCAAGCTGTATGACAGAGAAATTGATGAGCTATTTTTATAGTGTTCACTGTCATCAGCGTTGAAATTAGCCAAGCGTCGAGGTCATTTCATTGTTTACAAATTTTCAATAATTTTCATATTAATCCGAGATATGAAACTGTGAGAATCAACAAGAACGAACATCCAAGTAAGTCGACACATAAAAGTATAAAAGCAAAAGTAATTCCAGAATAAAATTCAGTCATTAACAAGACGGGTTTCTTTAAACTTGTTTTTAAAGTCAAAGAAACCCGATATTCTTTTCTTACAGGAAACTTTCTTGAAGGCAAGGAACCGATATAAACCAGACGGATACAACATCTACAGAGAAGACAGGACCAAACATGGAGGAGGCACCGCTATACTAATACGGAACCTGATCCAAGGAGAGCAAATTAAAATCAATGGACTCAAGACCACAGAAGCAACATGTGTCGTCATCAAAACATCTGAGACAGATACACTATTACTAATATCTATCTACGTTACAGGAAACTCATCGAAGACGAACATTCAGCACGATCTCCGGATATTAATGGACCTTGCGAACAAGCACACACAAAGCGTCATAGGAGGAGATTTCAACACTAGACACCCGAGATGGTTAGACAGCAACAGCACGCTGCAGGGTGAAGCTATTGTCGACTGGTTGGACACTAATCCGCATCACCATTCTATGGACATCATCTCGCAACCCAGGCCCACATTTCCACGCACTCCGTCAATACTCCTGTCCCTGTAGTGAAGTCCCGTAAAAATTTCCGTACTGATTTATCTAACCGCCAGAATCGATTAAAGTACATATAGGAGAGTCAGAAAAACTTGGGTAGACATCACCGTTTTCTGGAGAGGGTTTTTTAGACGCCATTTTCCAAAATGGCCGACAAATAGTAGTATAATTTGTATGGGAGAACGGAAAAATCTCCATAAAAACTAAACCACTAAACCGATTTTGATGAAATGATCAGACATGATAAAAAAGAAGATGAGAAGCCAATATAATTAATTTCCGCCCACTGCCACGCCCCCTTTTTTTGAAAAAGTAATATTATTCGTCAAAATTAATACAAATTCGGATGTTGCTTTAGTTAAACGTATAAAAATATTTTTTTTATGGAATATAAGCTGTAAGAAGTTCCTACCACGCCTATTTTGTGGGCGTTTATTATTTTGTGACTTGTATGGAATTCGTTTTAGTAAGATAAAACCTAGAACCACTTCACCCAATGCAATGAAATTTTCACACATGATAGCGAACAGTATAGGATTGTGTACAATTTTCACCCATCACAAAAGCCCATCTTATCACTCTTCCTCATTAGCTGCTAAAAGCCGAAGGATACGATATCAATTAAGATGCTTTTTGAAGTTTCCTGATTGATATTGACTAAAGAAAATCTATTATTTTTGATTTTTAATAAAAAAAAAAATCAAATTATAAAAAATACAATTACATACATTCGCACATCATTTGTATACACATTTATCTCGTACATTGCTCACCACATTTGCAGTACTCTGTGCATGTCAAATACTTAAATTTACATTTACACCTTTAAGTAGAACATGTTGTAAAATTGCACGGAATTAATAGTTCAGAAGGCATTATGTTAAGGCACTGATCGGGCCTAAGAACACTATTTGCATCTTTGGAGAATCCACAATCTGTCAACTGCAGGCTTGAATCTGGAAAATAGCTCTGTGATAGGCTTAAGCATTCCCTTAAAACAAAAAAGCATTAAAACAAGAAAATTGAGCGAGTTGACTTTGACATTGACCAGTCACTTAACGAATATGAAAGAGAAAGACAAAAAATTCTAGATCCAATCGAACTGATAAATATCAAACAGGAGACGCGTATTCCTAGATAGATGGATAGATTCAGGTCTTCAGGTAAAAACAAAGAGATGCTCCAACTAGCTGCTGCTTCTAGCTTCATTGAGAAGGCAAAAGTGACTGACTTCACTACAGCTCTAAGTGGAACCCTCACAGGTGAAAATGATAGCAGGGATGCATTAATAATAAATAACAATAACAAAGAACTTCAAACGTGCTCGGACCTTCAAATCTTTGTTGAGGAAGCAGATAGCAGAATTATAATCCAACTGTTCAATGCCGTCCAGTCATGCATTAAATGCCTTATAGTGTTATCAAATGACACTGATGTCGTTGTTCTCATCCTTCGATATACATTTGAATAATTCAGTGAGTTATTGCAAGAATTGTGGATCAAAGTGGAAGTGGGTGATAAAATGCGCTATGTGCCTCTACACACTCTTGGAGAACAACAATAACTGGGAGCTGCACTTTACAACAATTTAATTAAGGCCCACATACTTACAGGGGGTCAATTCTCGATCCGTGAAACTGTGAAGTGATAAATATGATAACCCCTTCAGGCCAAATGCGATTCTCGAAGTGTGAAAAAATGAAAACAAATGTTTTCATATGATGATTCTTTTATCACAATCAATTCATTCTGCGAAAACATGTGAAAAGAAAAATGATAAACAAAAACAAATTGTGCTCATTTGATACACCCAAGTTGCCATCTTGGTCTTTCTCTGACGTCACAATCGTCTTTTTCTATTAGCAAGTGGTGGATTTTTTTCATTTTAGTACTTTTTAGTACTCACTTTGACACCTGCCGCGTGTTTGTTAAGTGATAAAATGATAAAACTCTGTGAAAACTGAAATGATAACTTTGTTTTCATTTCACAGTTTCACAGATCGAGAATTGACCCCCAGTTTGTGATACCACAAGGAAGATAGGAACAAAAGCATCTGCAATTAAAGCATCGCCAGAACCGTTAGATACTATTTCGATTTGCAGAAGATAATATTTTATCTGATGAAATACTTGACAGGGTAGAGGAATACCTTGTTCAAGTTTTACATTCATCACCAAAGTGTAAGACATTCGATGAGCTTCGTTATTCCTTATATAAACAGAAACATATATCAGAGTTACCACCCTTATCTTTTACAATTAGAAATTGACATATCCGAAGATGCTGTTTTGTTTTTTAAGGTAATACTTAAGCCTATCATAGAGCTATTTTCCAGATTCAAGCCTGCAGCTGACAGATTGTGCCTTAACATAATGCCTTCTGGGGATTAATTCTCGATCTGTGAAACTGTGAAGTGATAAATATCGTAACGCCTTCACGCCAAATGCGATTTTCGAAGTGAAAAAATGAAAGCAAATGCCAAAATGTTTTTATATGATGATTCGTTTATCACAATCATTTCATTCTGTGAAAACCTGTGAAAAGAAAAATGATAAACAAAGACAAATTGTGCTCATTTGAAACACCCAACTCGCCATCTTGGTATTTCTATGACGTCACAATCATCTTTTTCTATGAGTGGTAGCATTTTTCATGTTAGTACTTTTAAGTACTCACTTTGACAGCTGTTTTTCATAACGAGTTCGGGAATCGCCTTGCGCGTATTTGTGAAGTGATAAAATGATAAAACTCTGTAAAAATGAAATGATAACTTTGTTTTCATTTCACAGTTTCACAGGTCAAGAATTGACCCCCTAAACTATTAATTAAAAGTGTAAATTAAAGGTGTAAATGTAAATTTAAGTATTTGACATGCACAGAGTATTGCAAATGTGGTGAGCAATGTACGAGATGAATGTGTATACAAATGATGTGCAAATATATGTAGTTGTATTTTTTATAAATTTGTAATTTTTTTTACTAAAAATCAAAAATAATAGATTTTCTTTAGTCAATATCAATCAGGAAACTTCAAAAAGCATCTTAATTTATATCAATTCCTTCGGCTTTTAGCAGCTAATGAGGAAGAGTGATAAGATGGGCTCTTATAGGCGTGTCAATGGGTGAAAATTGTGTACCTATCCTAAACTGTTCGCTATCATGTGTGAAAATTTCATTACATTGGGTGAAGTGGCTCTAGGTTTTATCTTACTAAAACGAACTCCATGCAAGTCACAAAATAATAAACGCCCACAAAATAGGCGTGGTAGGAACTTTTTGCAGCTTATATTCCATACAAAAATATTTTTATAAATTTAACTAAAGCAACATCCGAATTTGTATTAATTTTGACGAATAATATTACTTTTTCAAAAAGAGGGGGGTGGCAGTGGGCGGAAATTAATTATATTGGCTTCTCATCTTCTTTTTTATCATGTCTGATCATTTCATCAAAATCGGTTTAGTGGTTTAGTTTTTATGGAGATTTTTCCGTTCTCCCATACAAATTATACTACTATTTGTCGGCCATTTTGGAAAATGGCGTCTAAAAAACCCTCTCCAGAAAACGGTGATGTCTACCCAAGTTTTTCTGACTCTCCTATATGTAGTTTAATCGATTCTGGCGGTTAGATAAATCAGTACGGAAATTTTTACGGGACTTCACTACAGGGACTGTATTACAACGCTGGACTTCTTCCTAGTCTCAACGAATTTCGTCAATATACTCCAACAGTTCGAGAACTATCGTTGTGTGGCCCATGAATCCGATTCAGATCATCTCGCTGTGGAGCTGAGTGTCCATCTAACGAATAGGATAATGGCTGCTCAACCTGATCCAGAATACGATATCAGGCTTGAGAGAATTGACTGGAACCAATTTCGTTGTGACACTGAAATTGAACTACCGGAGATAACGAGCTACACTAACCTCAACAACAGTGAAATCGACAGAGCAATCCATCAGCTCGAGACGGCAGTCAACAATGCGCTGGACAACCAGAAGACCCAGAGGAAAAGTAAGGATAGGTTTGCTAATCTTCCTTCTCACATCCTTGCCATTAATCAACACAGACAAAGACTAAGGAAGAAGCTCCAACGGATACTCTATCGCACCTACAACACGGAGAACGAAGAATATCAAAGATGCTATTCTCAATTAAAGTGCACCCAAGTTATGTTTGACCAGGCAGTTAAACATTTCCAGGACTCTCAACTACAGAGGAGGCTTGAAGAAATCAAACCTGGACCAGATTGCTTCAAAAAGATAAACTCCATCGTTGGAAAGAGGAAAACTATCCCTGAAACTGTCAACTACGGACAGAATACGGCTTCCACTGCAGCAGAGAAGGCAGAAGCATTCGCCAACCACTTCGAAGGAAATTTTAAAGATCATCCACCAGTTCACCTCCCAGAGTTTTTGATAGAAGTCGAAGCAAGAGTGCAACAAGAAGATATCTCAACAACAACAGCCACCACTTTTAACGCAGAGAATCCCGCTCACCATCCAAACCTTGATGATGTTTTTACTAATCCAGAGGAAGTGGGTGCCACCATCAATTCAGGCAACTCTAAGAAGTCAACAGGACCAGATGGCATCTCCAACTTTGTATTGAAAAAATTGCCTAATATTGCCATCTTCCTGTTGACGGTCATCTTCAACAACTGCTTAAACAACAGCTACTTTCCCGAAGCATGGAAAACTGCAAAAATTGTTCCGGTGCCAAAGAAGACCAACAGGCAGAACGTGGAAGGATACAGGCCAATATCTCTACTTTGCTGCATAAGTAAAGTCTTGGAATCACTTATACTGAGGAAGGTAAACAATTTCTGCCAAGAAAGAAATATAATACCCAAATTCCAGTATGGATTCCGGACAATGCACTCCACGATACATCCACTACTGGGACTGCACAGCGACGTCATCATGGGACCTAACAAGAAGGAAACCCCAGTGGCATGCCTCATAGACATAGAAAAGGCCTTCGACAGCGTATGGATTAAAGGAATCATTTTCAAGTTGATAGAACTCGGTTTCCCACAATATTTGGTAGCTATAATTAAAAATTTCTTAACTAATAGATTATTTTTTGTACAGGTTTATAATGAAAAATCAGGAATAAAGCACATCAGGGCAGGAGTACCTCAAGGATCTAAGCTAGGACCATATCTCTTCAGCATTTACACTGCAGATCAACCGGAGAACACGCCAGGAACGAAGACTAAGTTATATGCTGATGACTCCATCACATATAACACGTCTCCATCACCAGAGATTGCAGCTCGTAGAGTACAAGAACACGTAACTAACCTTTGGAACTACTACCTAAAATGGGGTTTAAAGATCAACGCCAGCAAAACAGAACTCATCTGCTTCCGGCCACCACAAACAAGAATGAGAGCAAGAAGAAGAATTGCAGCTAGATGCCAAAACATTAGCATCCGACTACCAGACGGCAGCGTTATTAAGACCAAGGACAATACCAAATACCTTGGAGTCAACTTCACGAGCAAAGTGAAATTCAACAGACATGCAATGGCAATTCTGAAGCGGGCAAACTTCTCTTTCCATCTACTTCACCCTCTACTGAGAAGACAGAACGGACTCAGCAAGAAGACGAAGCTCCTCATCAACAAGCAGCTGATCAGGCCTGTTCTTACGTATGCCTGCCCCATCTGGTTCACCATATCACCATCAGCTATGAAGAAGATACAACTCTTCGAGAGGAAGATCTTAAGAACATGCACAGAATTGTATAGAAACCCACTCACAAGGAAGTACTGGCCAAATAAGATGCTCTATGAGACAGCAGGTGTGATCCCCATTGAACAGTATATGTTAGAACTCAGCAGTCGAATTCTGAAGAATCTGGAAGGACATCCAAACCCAGAGGTACAGCTATTACTACAGGAGGAAATTCTACCCAGCCAAAGATATTTGAACCCCAGAGCTATTATAGATGACAGATTCCGAGATGTTTTATACAACGAAGAAAGACCTTTCTACAAACAAGCTGACAGTGGACATGACAGGGGATGATGCCCTAACCTTTAAACTTTAATAATTTAAAAAAAGACATTTTATTTTTATTTTTATATTCATGTATTAGATTAAGAAGACAAAAATATGTATTTTATATTGTTATAAAACCCATTTATGTAGACAAAAGCAATAAGTTGGGCCCCTTCTGAGCCAACACTTTAAATATTAGTTAATTATAAGCTTAGATATAAGTCAATTGTATATAAAATCTAGCTGAATAAAACAAAATCTTAATCTAAAAAAAAAAAAAAAAAAAGAATAAAATTCAGTCCTCATTAGGACTCAGTAGGGTAAACAATAAACATCTCTAAGAGATAAAATCAGAATTTTCGTTTGGTGATTCGTAAGAGGAATTAAATTTTACGCTTAAAAATTATTTTAGAAGAATTCAATTTTTTTCAAGCTTAAAATGGTTTTAAAGCGTTTTTAACAGATATTATGTTTTTTTAGCTTAAAATCATTTTTTGAGAATTTTAATTTTTTCCCGCTAAAAATTAATTTTTTCGCCCTTGGAATCCATTGAAATATGTAGTTAAAATGGTTTTTAAGCGTTTTGAACTGAAATTATGTTTTTTTTAGCTAAGAATCATTTTTTTGTGAATTTTATTTTTTTCCCACTTAAAATTAATTTTTTCGCGCTTAAAATCCATCAAAATAAATAAAATATTTTTTTCCAAAATACGAAAAAGTACTTTTCAAAAGTATTAAATACTTTTTCCAATCCCGCAGCCAATCCCGTCAAAAAATCCATAGGATACTGTGCCGCGGGATATCGTACTGCGGGATTGGAGTCAAAAAAGTACATATATAATCGGCGGGCAAACGTAACACGGGCAACTGTTCTACGGGAAAAGATAGTGTTCCCACTTCATTCAATCACCGACTATTGTTGTTTTCACTGTCAAACAATATTAACAAACAATAACAAAGGATTTAAAACTATAGCGGCGTTACTGTAAACAAGTAATAGTTTCTCTTTGTGTTTTTATGCTTTATTTTTAAATATGCACATTTGTCATAAACGCGTGTTTTTGAGAAATATGGAAAGTTGAGAAAATCAATTCCCAAGGATCTCAGCCACGGAACCATAGGTTAGGTTGGTTATAGGCTTGTGTAGTTCGCGAACGAACTAGTTCAAAGAGCAGCTTCTTTACGCGAACTAGGTGAACTAGTTCACCACATTATAGGTCATTTAGTTCAACAGCTCAGTTCAATATAACGAACTAAAGAGCTAACGAACATTGGAATTTGTGTGTATCCATATCCATTATCCATATTCATACCAAAACCAATACACCTTAGTCTGCTTTGGATGTGCAGTTTCTAGTGGAATGAAAATTGTGTTTTTTTTTTCGTTCGTATTGCATTACTCTTCATATTTACATCTATGCAAGTTATCATCATGCAACACAATTCAATATCCCACCCAAAAGTGCAGATAATCCACAAAATATTTTATTCAGTATCATCAATGGTCACAACGAATATATTGAATTACATCGACCATCCATCCATGCACCCATCCGTTGAGTCAGCATTTATTTATTGGAAATCAATACAATTATTACACCAGCATCCATCCACCCACGGACCCATCTATCGAGTCAGCAGTTATGTTGACGATTAGTATATTACTTTTAGATAATTTATCTTTAAGAATAAAATTTGTAATTAGTCTTAAGCTTGCACCCCAACAAATCGGAACAGATTGGTTCCGCAACCTAATATAACCTTTTTTAAAAACAAAAAGGTAAACCGGTTGTTTTAATTTGCATACGCATACACTCACGCAACTCCGAGAGCTATTGAGTGGAATGAGCTACACCTTCACTGCTGCAACAGCAACAGATACAGAAAACAGACTTCAAACCTCAAACGAACTAGTGATAGTGAGCTATATGTCGTTCAGTATAGCTCACCAGTTCATGATCGAACTTGAGAGCTAACGAACTAGAGGGCTAACGAACTAAACGAACTAGAGAGCTAAATGAACTAGAGAACTAAACGAACTAGAGAGCTAAACGAACTAGGGAGCTAAACGAACTAGAGATCTTTCGGAACGATACGAACTAGGTAAAGGTTAATGTAATATGGATCTGAATCTGATGACAATGAGTTGCGTGGCGTTGTGGCCGGTTTTGGGTTTTGTTATTGTGTTAATTGTCATTATTATAAGGAAACAGGTATGTAATATACACTTTTTATGTAATAAGGAAAACAAATTTAGGGCTGAGGGTATGAAAACTTTGTTTAAAATTCACTTTATTTTTCTTATATTTTTTGGTATATTGTATTGAACTAGTGAACTAAATGAACTAGAAGAGCGAACTAGTTCACTAAAAAAAATTGAACTAAGTTGAGCGCTCTTTAAAGTGAACTAAAATGCACAACCCTAGTTGGTTAGATTGAAGTGGCTGTCAGTTATGAAAACTGACACACTTATACCATAAGTTGGCCCATTGTGATACCACAAGAATCTGGGAAGCCTTTTTCCCTACTCGATGAACCATTTGGAGCTTCTTATGAAGCGTAACAGACTACCTATGTCAACATTTACTAAATCACTAGGATCATTGAAGTAGAAATCTCCAAGATGGAGTCTTCGCCTATGAGATAGAGCAGGACAAGTGCATAGAAGATGAGGAATCGATTCCACCTCTTCCTCGTCCATACAGCTTCTGCAAAAATCGTTAGAGAATACGCCAAGACGCATTGCGTGCCTGCCTATAAGACAGTGTCCGGTTATGACACCTTTCATGGAGCTAATGTGCAATCTGCTTAGAGATATCAAACATTTAGATCGCTTAAAATCCATTACTGGCCAGATTTGTTTTGTTGCCAAGCAAGTGGTGATATTGTTCCACCTAAGGTTTGCTCTCTCTAAAGCATCTTGCTTCAGCATAAGTTTACATGTAGCGATGGGAATACCAATATCTGCCTTACTAGGTAGAAGAGGTAGAGTTGTTCCATATTTAGCGAGTTCTTCGGCCTTACAATTATCTGGAATGTCTCTATGCCCCGGCACCCAACACAGGTGAATGTTAAACTGCTGGCCATCTCCAGCAGAGATGAACGACAATTTAGGGCTGTTAAAGAGTTAGTAGAGACCGATTCCAGAGATTTGATAGCTGCTTGACTATCCGAGAAGATGCGGATATCTGTAGTTGATAACACGTTTTCTTTCAGCCAGGATAAGGCTTCTTTGATCGCCATAAGTTCCGCCTGGAACACGCTACAATGATTAGGAAGACGGAAGGAGAGACTTAATTTTAGTCTTTCTGAGTACACACCACCACCCACCCCATCATCAGTTTTCGATCCGTCGGTGTAAATATGGATTGATTCATCTTCCAAGAGAGCCGTATCCTCCCAGAGAACTCTAGAAGGAATGCTGACTTGAAAGTTTTTGCCAAACTGAAGTTTTCGGATGGTGTAATCAGTGCGACTTGGGATTGATCCGAATGAATTCAGAATGATGGAATGGCCAAAGTTGTTGTTGGTCCATTGTGAGGAAGCTTTAAGGCGAATGGCTGTATTTGCAGCCACTTGTTTGCTGAAAATATTGAAGGGTGTCAGATGGAGCAGAACGTCTAGAGCAGCGGAAGGTGTCGTACGAAGTGCTCCACTTATGCACAAACAAGCAGAGCGTTGGACTTTGCTCAATTTGTCGCAATTTCCCGCTTTATCCAGAGTGGTCCACCATACTGTCACTCCGTAAGTGAGGATCGGTCTAATCACCGAAGTATATAGCCAGTGAGTGATTCGAGGTTGAAGGCCCCATTTGTTCCCAACGGTTTTTTTGCATGAGAAAAGTGCCACTGTGGCTTTTTTGACTCTTTCTTGTATATTAGGTTTCCATCTTAACTTTTTGTCCAAAATAAGAAATTGATTTGATATTGGAGATTTTCAACGTGTTTTTTCATGAAATAAATAAAAGATATTATTTTGAATAACTTAAAAACACTTATTTTATTTATTTATTTACTTAAATGCATTTCGGAAGCAATGCTTCCATCGTCAGTAAGTTTTATATAAAACTTACTGACGATGGAAGCATTGCTTCCGAAATGCATTTAAGTAAATAAATAAATAAAATAAGTGTTTTTAAGTTATTCAAAATAATATCTTTTATTTATTCCAAAATAAGACCCAAATATTTTGCTTGATCAGTGAATGTAAGTGGAGTACCTTTGATAGAAGGAGGATCAATATGAGGGATTTTATATTTCCTTGAGAATATAACAAGCTCTGTTTTATGAGGGTTGACACCCAGACCACACCGGTCAGCCCAGTTGGTAAGCTTATTTAATGCATTTTGTAAGAGTTCTTTTAAGACAGTAGGATGCTTTCCTGATACGGCAATAGCAACATCGTCCGCATAGGCAATCACTCTGTAACTCTCCGCTTCCAGGCATGTCAGCAGCTCATTTACTACCAAGTTCCAGAGAAGGGGAGATAGGACACCACCTTGCGGCGTACCTCTACTGACAGACCTTCTAGCGGAAAAGCTGCCCAGTTTTGAATTGATAACCCTGCTAGTCAGCATTTGATTAATCAATTCACCAAGCGTACCATCTACCTTCAGGGATGTCAGAGCAGATGCGATCGCATATGTGTCGACATTGTTGAAAGCGACCATGGTGTACTGTTTATGATGGAGGGAATATTTTATAGTTCGAACTAGAGTATGTAACGCAGTTTCAACCGATTTCCCTTTGCAATAAGCGTGTTGAGCAGAAGACAAAAGTCGCGTGTCTATGCTTGTTCGCAGGTGGATATCGATCAATCTTTCAAAGATTTTAAGAAGGAATGATGATAGACTAATAGGTCTGAGATCTTTCGGGTTTACTTGGGAGCATTTGCCAGCTTTGGGTATAAACACAACCTTAACTTCTCTCCATAACAGGGGAATGTGGACCAGGTTTAAACAACTAGTTAGAATGGTCTCCAGAATTGGCAGAATTAAATCAGAATTCATTTGGAGTTCAGCTGGTACTATGCCGTCGGGTCCTGCGGACTTGTATGGTTTGAAGCTGTTGAGCGCCAATTGCAGCTTGTCCCTAGTAACAAGGCCTTGTGGATATCTTGGCTCATTATCTGACCTATTATGGTCGAAGCTATTAATATTTTTGGAGCTTCCAGGGAAATGAGTATCTAGTAGCAGGTTTAGCCATTCTTCGCAAGAGTTGGTCCATGAGCCATTAGCATTTTTCAAACAGCTAGGCATTACTGGATTTGAAGAGAGGATTTTTCTAAGCCTGGATGCCTCTGAAGTTTTTTCTATTTTTCCACAGAAAATTCTCCAGGAGGATCTCTTAGACTTCCTCAAAGCTTTCTTATATAATTTAAGGGTTTCCTTATAGGATTCCCAATCCGACACTACTCGGGTACTTTTAGCTCGATTAAAACATTTACGACAATCTTTCCTGAGCGGTTCAAGTCCTGAATCCCACCAATACGGCTTCTTTTTTCCCCTTACTTGAGTAAGTGGACAGGAAATAGCCATTGATTTGTTAAGGGCTAACGTGAGATCACTGACCTTGCAGTCAAGTTCAATTATATTTGAAGGAGGATTTAAAAGATCAGGTTTTAATAGACCTTTGACTCCTTTGAGTGTTATCCTATATTTAAGCTAATCGGTTTTTCGAGGGTTTCGAAATTCCAAGCGGCTAGGAGGTTAATCATTTAGACTGAATTGGATGTACCTATGATCAGAAAACGAGTGTTCATCAGATACTTTCCAATTCAAGATCTTGTGATGAATTGTATCTGAGACAAGAGTAATATCCAATACTTCTTGTCGGTTTTTAGTAATGAAGGTAGGTTCGTTTCCTACATTACTTACTATAAGGTTAGTACTTAAAATATAATCAAAAAGAGATTCACCTCTATCATTGATATCAGTACTTCCCCATACTGTATGATGGGAGTTAGGCTTGTTTCACACATATACGGATTCATTCGGTTCGGTCTGTATTCGGTTCGTTTTCGGTCGGACCTGATAAGTGTGAACCGATGAAAACGGCAGGAATAAAAACCTAACAGAAACCGAATGGCACCGAACGTCCCCTCGACACGAGTCGGTTTCAAGGGCACACAAACTTATCGTAGCGTTCACACATATTCGGTTCTATAAGGTTTTTTTGTTCGTTTTTATTTGGAATTGACAACTAGTGCTGAAGTATGTTGGTATTTTTGGAATTATCAATTGATATTTGAATACGAACCTTATAGGAACCGTATATGTGTGAAAATAAAAAACTGAAACCGAAAACGAACCGAATACAGACCGAACCGAATGAAACCGTATATGTGTGAAAATAGCCTTAGCATCACTCCCAATAATGAGATATATCTTCTGTCGTTCAGTACCAATCGGCACTTTGAAAGCGTAAGACGTGTTTTCTATTCTGTGCGGTATACATACAAACAATAACAAAATTTCTAAACGAAATCGTATCCCTAATGGTGAAGACACCATGTCTTCACTAAGTAAAAATCCACGAATGACTTTTAAAGATCAAAATCGTTGGATACCATTACAAACCCATCCGGATACCGACAATGACATTGTTGACATTGAAGTTGATGAAACTATCGAACAACAAGTTTCAAATAAAAAATCAAAGATTCCCTCGGTTTGTGTTTTGCAAAAAACTAGTGAAAATGTTCATACTCTATTCCGTGAACTTAAATTAGACCAATATAGTGTTAAAAAAATGACCATTGGTATTAAAATCAATTGTGAAAATGAAGACGTTCATACTAAACTCTGCAGTGCCCTCACGACAAAAAACTGGCAATTTTTTTCTCATGACTTTCCATCAGCTAGGTCATTTAAAGTAATGCTATATGGCTTGCATGAAATTAAAACTGATGAACTTAAAAAAGAGCTGTCATCACTCGGAATTAAATGTTTAAATGTTAAAATGATCAAAAAGAACTATGATAGTTTCACAGACATTTTTTATCTTATTTATCTCGAGTGTGGTTCAATTAAATTAAATGAACTTAAAAAGCAATATAGATCTGTTTTCAAAACCCAAGTTAAATGGGACTTTGCTCGACGACAACGAAATAAACTCACACAATGCTACAACTGCCAAATGTATGGACACGGAGAGAAGAATTGCCATATAAAAACACTGCGCTAATTGTGCAGAAAATCACGAAACCAAAAATTGCACTTCGATAAATATTAGATGTGCAAACTGCAACGAGACCCATAAGGCCAATGACCCTGTATGCATAAGCCGAAAAAGCTTCTTTAGTATTCGAGAGAGATTATCATCGCACAATAGAGGAACTGCTCTGATGACTCATAAGCATACTGCGGTCCAACAACACTCTGAATACACACCTAATATTTCAGACTTCCCTGCACTCCCCTTCAAAAAGAAGAACAATGTGATGAACTTGACTGCAAGCGTAGCTCCTCATGCTAACATTATGGAAAATAATAACAACAACAATTCTAATGCATGGACAAACACCACGAGCAAAACCGGTTTTACTGGGACCAATGACCTTTTCTCGATGGAAGAAATCAACTCCCTCACAGCCGAGATGATTACACTGCTTGGACGATGCAAAACCAAATCTGAACAATTCAATACGATTGCACAATTAGCTGTTAAGTATTTATACTCAGGTAAATAATGATGAATGCTAACCTTAAGATAAATTGTTGGAATGCTAGAAGCATTCGAAATAAAACTTTAGAATATTTTGCTTTTCTAAGCAAACATAATATTGATGTTAGTCTAATTAGCGAAACATGGTTAGATTCAAATGTAAAATTAACAAATAAAGACTACAAATGTTATTGATTAAATAGAGATGAGAGAAGTGGGGGCGGTGTTGCCGTCGTTGTAAAAAAAGTAATCAAGCATAAAGTACTACCTATAATAAAAACTAAAATAATTGAAAATATAGGAATTGAGGTACCATTTGAAAATGGACGTTCGATTAAAATTTTTTCAATTTATTTTCCAGGTGGAAATACCACGCCAAGGAAAAGATACGACTATACAAATGATTTACGCAAATTAATATCGATTAATGACATATTTCTGATAGGTGGTGATTTCAACAGCAGGCATAGGAACTGGGGTTGCATAAGAGCTAACTCATGGGGTAATATACTGTCTGATCTAAATTCTAGACACCCGTTCAATATACTTTATCCCCCTCAGCCTACTTGTATACCCCCAAACAATAGAACAAACCCTTCTACGATAGATTTATTTCTAACAAACATGCCTGAACTGTTCGATCAGCCTAATGTTATGAATGAGCTTAGCTCAAACCATCTTCCTGTTGTTTTAAACACCTACTCCATACCTGTAGAACAACAAAATAGATACTTTGATTTCCAAAATGCTAATTGGAAGAAATTTAAAAAACATATTAAACTGAGACTGAGAGCTATTCCAGAAATAAATCTTGATAATGTCGAAACTACACAAATAGACGAAGCCATTAAATTTTTCACAGCTTCAGTACTAGAAAGTGTAGATCAATCAGTGCCAAAAAAAGTAATACAAAGAAATAACGGTAATTCTCTTCCTGCTAATGTAGTAGAAGCAATTAAATTAAGAAATAGATACAGAACTTTGTGGACTAGGACCAGAGACCAGCAATTCTTTCGTGAAATGAAGGTGCTGAACGAGATCATTAAATCTTCGATAGTAAGATTTAGAAACCAAAGGTGGAACAATAAACTTCAGAGCTTGAGTAAAGGTTGTAAGCCATTTTGGAATATAGTGAAAGTAGTAAGAAAGAAAAATGTACATATTCCTGCTTTTAAAGTTAATAATACAGTTCTACTTTCTAACGAAGAAAAAGCAAATGCATTAACTCGTGAATTTTGTGCTAACAATTTAACAACCCGTAATCTCACAAGCAATATTCAAATAGAAAGTGCTGTAAATCAATCTATGCAATTTCTTTTTTCTAGTTCTTTTGAAGTATTGAATGATTTCGTATCAGTCAATAATATACAATATATTTTACAAACTTTAAAAACCACTAAATCTCCTGGATTTGATGGAATAAAAAATCTATACCTAAAGCAACTTCCTATTATAGGCGTTAGGTTTCTTAGAACGTTGTTCAATGGATGTTTCAAACTAGGATATTTTCCAAATCAATGGAAAACGGGAAAAATAATCCCTTTACCTAAACCTGGGAAAAATGCCTGCATGCCTTGTAATTACCGACCAATAAGTTTATTGAGTTCCTTGAGCAAGTGCTTAGAAAAATTAATTAAAATGAAACTAGTTACACATGTTGAGGAAAATGACATCTTACAACCAGAACAGTTTGGATTTCGTAGTCACCATAGCACTGTTAATCAAGTTCACAGAATAACTAGAGACATAAAAGAAAACCTTGCAGCAGGAAACAGCACAGGAATGGTCCTTCTAGACATTGAAAAAGCGTTTGACACCGTATGGCATGAAGGGTTGATCCATAAACTTATTTCTTTAAGGTTTCCCTTATATATTGTAAAAATAATACTGTCCTTTCTTACAAATCGAACCTTTAAGGTTTCTGTTAATAATTGGTATTCTGATGAAATAAATGTTGTGGCCGGTGTTCCCCAAGGTTCTGTTCTTGGACCACTTCTGTATGTTATCTTCACAAGTGATTTTCCAAAACTTCGGAATTGCGAAACTGCTATCTTCGCAGATGATACCTGCATATATTCAACAGATTCAATTGGTTTAAATATAGAAACCAATTTGCAATCTGCTCTCTTTTCTGTCCAAACCTATTTCAGCAGTTGGAAAATAAAGATTAATGCTTCCAAGACTTAGGCTCTCTTTTTTACAAGGAAAAGAAAGCCCTGTTCTTTGCCAAGCAACGCACTTTTATTGAATGGTGTCCAAACAGAATGGAAGTCCAGCGCAAAATATCTTGGGGTAGGGTGACATGGTCGACATTGCACCACCCTTTTTTCAAATGATCATAGTTTCTCCAAATGTAATTATTTTTGTTAGATTTCTTAACATCATTTACATGGATTTGTTAGACAAATTCGTGTATAGTTAATTTTTGCATATTATGTATATACTTAAATCTAAAATTGATTATTCAGAAAAAGTGAAATGGTGCATAGTGTACCATGGTAGGTACTAAATGAACCAGTCTTATGCCCACAATGCACCATGCAGGTAGTCAATGCACCACCAACTAATATTTAAAAATAAAGCAAGCATTTCAAGTGATATTGAATATTATTCAGATGGGAGTTCATTGTATCTTTAAGAATAAAAACAAAAAAAGTTCATTTAACACTTCTAAAATATATAAGAATTTAATAATAACAAAAAAAGTAATGTTTTTTAGTGCATTTTTATCTTCGCTTAGAAAAAAGTAGCATGTTAAATACAACAACAATACGCAGTTATACCAGTTTGTTGTTGTAATTAACATGCTACTTTTTTCTAAGCGAAGATAAAAATGCACTAAAAAACAGGGCTAATATCAGTTAAACGGATAATAGATTAACGTATAATAAATAAAATAAATTGGGTGGCGCAACAGCTCATGGAGAACCTGGGCCTAGTGACTTACAACTCTCAACCATTCCTGTGTGCGTGTTGTTGGCAGGAATGGAGGGGACCTACAGTTTTTTTCCGAGTCCGAACGGCTAAGTGAGAAGCACTTTTCATGACAAGTATACTCTTGGAGGATTTGTCAGTTCCTCGCAAGAGGCAGTACCTTGGATAAAACATTTCTGTTTTTAGGTGGCACGGCTGGGAATCGAGCCCACACCTTCGGCATGACAGTCCTACGCATTAACCATCATGCCACGAGGTACTAAATATAGATTAACGTATGTTTAGTTTAAAAATGTATTCAGAAAATGTGTATAGTGATTGTTGTCTTCGCGTTGGTCCCGATACAGAAGGATCTTTAAGAATATATTATATCTCCTGCTCATTGATTACTGCAAAATTTGGGACTTGTGGCATACAGAAAAAGCTCATTAGCGTTTGATTTTAGTCTCAAAAAATTAAATGAACCATTCGTTACTACTACATGCACCATGGTGCATTTAGAACCATGTTGTTGTGGTGCATAGTGCACTACCCCCTCACTTTATTTTCAAGTCAAAATAATTCGCTAACTACCCAATTATATTTGAATCTTTTTAATTTTACCAATGAATAAAACAACACAAATAATTTGTATCGATGTTTAATAAAAACAAAGGCACCACAACTTAAGTGAGAAAAAAAATAAACTTAAGTCAATTTTTCGATTTGCACTATAAATTACGAAAAAGGCTTGTACATGTACGCACGTACCAACAACTAGCACCAGACTGAGATCCACTGACATTTTGGGGAAAGGCACGTAAGATAATGTGAAGTTTACACGGATGTAACTGTCAGTATGTTAGATTTGGCCATGGTGCATGGAGTACCACTGGTGCAATGTCGACCATGTCACCCTACACCTGGACAAAACCTTAACATTCAGTATGCACATTCAGCAAACCATTAATAAACTTAATATTGTGATACGAACTCTTTATCCTTTTATAAACCGAAAATCTAAATTGAGTGTTGAAAATAAATTAATTATTTACAAAACAATTTTCCAAAGTATAATGTTATACGGTTCACCTGTATGGGGTAAGTGTGCAATAAGCCACATTCGTAGACTTCAAATTATGCAAAATAAGATATTAAAACTAATGTTAAATCTACCTTGGCACTTCTCCACAGAAGATCTTCATAATAAAGCACAAATAGCAAGAGTACCATATCAAATTTCGAAGCAATATGAAAGATATATATTAGCATGCAGTTGCTCAGACAGTGAATTGATCTCAAACTTAGCTACCTAAGGTGTTGTTAGTGTTCCCATTAATATGTTTATGTATATTTTGTAAAAAACTTTACATTTTGTTTCTCATTTATTTAATTGATTAATAATGTTTATATTGTTTATAATTTATTTATTTATTTATTTATTTATTTTGTATCTATTTATATACTTATTTGTTTGTTCATTTACTTTTGTTTCTTCCTATTTATTTGTTTATCTGTTTATTTATTTATTATTTTTGTATTAATTTATTTATTTGTTTATTCAACCATATATTTATTTTATTTGAACATCTGTGATACATTTAATTATATATTTATTTGTTTGTTTATTAATTTATAAATTTATTTACTTATCTATTTACTTAATTATTAATTCATTTATTTACTTGTTTGTTTTTCTATTTATTCATTTATTTATATTCCTACATATTTATCTAATTAACATCTGTGATATATTTATTAATTAATTTATTTATTTAATTATTTATTTATCTATTTATTTATTTATTTATTTATTTATTTATTTATTTATTCAATTTATTTATTTATTTATTTATTTATTTATTATTATTGTTATAATTCATTTGTGAACAACATCTTTTGTCAGTTTCCTGTGCCGGTGCCCACTTCTCTCTTCTCAGGGAAGTTAATGTAATTATTTATTAAATGGAGGTTTTTCTAGTAGCTTTTCCTTCTACATAACCTTTTACCTGTGATATTATTTAAATACAAATTGTTAGTTTTCAGTAGTAAGGTAGAATCATACCACATCTCTGTAATTGTGCAATCTAGTTTTAAGAAAAAATGTCAAATTTGGCTACAATAAAATCTAATCTAATCTAAAAAAAAAAATATCTTCTGTCGTTCTGCCTGTGCGATGATTCTCTCCAGTGTATAACCGGGGAGAGGGCCGAGGTTATCATGGCCCAGATACGCCGACACTAGCCAGTACGTACCATTGGCCGTTTCCAGTTTAGCAGTGGGTGATATCTCGGAACCATGTTTTGCCAAAATTAAATTACATATGAAAGAATGGCATTTTGGCATCAAAATGTGCAAGCTATATTTTTGATTTAGGATTTAACTTTTTTACTGAAAAAATCCAGTGACAGGTTTTGTTAGAAATAACACAATTTGAATTGGCCTTTTTCCCAATAAAAAGTCATTATTTTCAAATAATTCAAATTTTAGTGAATCAAACTACCACAAGACGGCTCTTCTTCAAAATTGATTGATTGATTGATTGATTGATTGATTGTTTATTTATTATTTCTTTTTAAAGTACTATACAACATTTTAAAATTAATACAAATGAGAACAGTGTAAGAAGTAAGTAATATTGAAAAAAAAGAATAATTTTACCAAGTGTTCTACATAATACGTTCAATAAACATAGCAAAAAAAGAAATAAAGGAAACATTCTTTAGCCTAGCTAAGCCAGGACTAGTAGCGAATGCTCCATTAATAAATTTAAAATAAAAATAAAAATAAATAAATAAAGTAAATTTAGAGTGAGTGTTGTTGTTAGAGTATTCTACCTTTGAACTTTTAAAACATTTTCGATTTCCGTGTAATCAAGGTTAAAAAGCCATGATTTTATTGCATTAGAAAAGGTCGCAAAACATCTTAAACTTCTGATGGCAGCTGGAAGCTTATTAAAAACTGTGGGAGCAACAAATGAAAAGAAATGCCTGTAATGATTTTTTTTATAAATAGGAGTCTGTACATAATTCCTTGAATTTAATCTTAAGTTGTAATTAGCATTATCACGAATGGAAAGAAAACCACTTCTTAAGAAAAAAAGCCTTAAGACTTTATAGTAGTAAAGGTACCTTAGAGGAAGAATTTTTAACTGTCGAAATAAAACTAAACTACCTGAAAAACGATTTTGTTTGCAAATGATACGTATTAGATGTTTCTGTGCAACTAATATAGAATTAATTTTATTGAAGTATGTACCTCCCCAACATGTAATACCATACTGAATTTTAGAATGGACAATCCCATAATAAATCATAAGAAGCACTTTTTGAGAGCAAAAATTGCTCAAATTATAAAGTTGCCTAGTACAATTTAATAAATATTTTTTTAATGTTTCGGTATGTTCAAGCCAATTCATTCTACTATCCAGATGAATTCCAAGATACTTGAAAGAATGAACAATATCAATTGTGAAGCAGTTCACAGAGCATTTTTCGTTTGAATTATAAGGTCCAGAGGAAGATAATTTATCAATGAATATTTTTGACAAAGGCAATCTGATGCATGATAGACAAAACTACAATCAGCAATTGCAGAATTACCTTGTAAGTTATAAAACATCAATTTGGTTTTATCACTTAAAATCATTTTATGAACAAAAAACCAACGTCTAAGGATATCAAGATCATAAAATATATCTGAAACTAGGTTAAGGTATGATTTTTCACCGTAAGAGCATGCAATATCATCCGCAAATGCCCGTAAGTTTTCCTTTAAAGTGCTGTTTGAAGATCGAGCTGAAAAAAATTAAAAATAATAAAGGTCCAAGGACAGATCCTTGTGGAACTCCCGTGCTTATGTCATTTACGTTACTATAACTTTCATCAATTTTTACTTTTTGTTTTCGTTTATATAAATATGAAGCTAACCAATCATGAATAAAACCACGGAATCCGGCTGCACTTAATTTATCAAGAAGAATCTTATGATCAACGAGGTCAAAAGCCTTTGTCATATCGATAAAAAGCCCGGCAGTATTGAGATTGTTGTTGATACCTTCATAAATTTCACCACAAAACTTTAAAAGTGCATCTTCGGTTGATTTACCAGCTCGAAAACCGAATTGACTGTCATCAAAAAACTTATTTTTATTCAAAAATTCTAAAATCCTTCTTTTCATAGCTTTTTCGAAAATTTTGGAACAAGCTGGAAGTAAAGATATAGGTCTGTAATTATTCATATCCTTGTGATTTGATTTTTTATGAAGAGGTATAACTTCAGCAATCTTTAAACCATCAGGAAAAACACCTTCAAAAACACTTTTATTAATATGTATGAGAGAACGTCAACAACATTATAGGCTATATTTTTTAACAAATTATTAGAACAAGAATCGTCGGTTTTTGAGTTAGAGTTCTTGAGTGAATTAATGATTCGATGTAATTCATGCGAAGTAATCGAATCAAAAAATATACTTCTGTTAGAATGGTTCTGTTCAATAATTGAACTACTCACGCAACGAATCAAATCAAAATCATAGGAACTATCCACAATGTTATTGGCTATTGAAGTGAAAAAGTTATTGAAACCATTGGCGACAAGAACAGGTTTAGAAAGTAACAACCCATCTTTCTCAATAACAATTTGCTTCCTATCACATTTTTTTCGATTAAGAATGTTATTAATAACATTCCATTCCCCTCTTATATTACCTCTATTATTATCCAACTCGGCTATGTAGAAATTCTCTTTACAAACTTTAACTTCAATTTTTTACATTTGTGACTTAATTTGTTTTTTACACATATTTTTCGTAAAAGAGAATCCGTAATCCAAGGCTTAAGACGTTTAGATTTACAATTTTGAGCCTTGAACGTACAACAACTTTCTATTAACGATTTTAGCGTAACAATAAAGTTATCATAGGCTGAAGAAGGATCAGTTTCATTATAGACAGTATCCCAATACTCAAATCGAAGTCTAGAGTTTAATAAGAGGAAGTCAATTTTTTGTATAATATATCTATTAGATGAAGCGCACTCATTTGGCTGTTTAACTCCTATGTAGTGAAGACTAGTCATGCAATGGTCTGAGATATGAAAATCTGCAATTGAACTTGAGATACACAATTTGCCAGTACGGCTACTTCTACAAAATATGTGGTCAATACAGGTTCTGGAATTATCTGTAATGCGTGTAGGCTGATCAATGCAACAATCAAGGCCCATAATTGCCAAAAGTTGTATTGAACGTCAAGAAGTGTGATCAAATTAAACAAACAACCATTTTTGTTTTTTATTTGAAGATACAAAAATCTTCGAATCTGGGTTCGAACTTTTGTCCGGAGGCCTCTTAATAGTCTGGGAGCCCACCGTAAGATTACCTATCATATCGCAGCCATGCAAAAATTGATTGCCAACCAATAGCTTTAGTTCAAACATTTACAAAACTACTGGTCGGACTAGAAAATGCACTTTTCAATATGCATTTTCTGCTAAATGCACCTATAATAAAAGCAACTTCAATAAATGGGGGTATCAAATGAAAGCTAAGACTGACCTCTACACGATACCAAAGTCAAGATTAATAATTTTGAAAATAAAAATTGTAGTTCAAAAACATACAGGAAAAATAGTATTTTTACAAAATTGAAAAGGCTAGCAAATATCGGCTAACTTTTAAGTACATGCAGTGAGGATTGTTTTTTTACAGCTTGGGGTTTCTAGAAATTCCCATTATAAGATGGCCAAAAATGTTTTTGGCTATTTTTGAGACCTTATATCATCTAGTAAGTTATTCTAACATCTAGAAATAATTATTTTTCAACAAAATTTGCGAAGTTATTTGAAAGCACTAAACTTCTCCTTCAAATATAAGTTTAAATCATTTCAATATCTCGTTTACTTTCCGAGAAATTTTTAGCTAGATGCCTTTAATCGATATTTCTTAGTGTAAAATAAACCGTGTATGGTAAAATATGCCAAAAGCATACATTTCAACAGAGGAAATAAGACATTGAAGAGATATAAACTGATATTTGAAGGAGAAGGTTAGTGCTTTGAAAAATAATTTTTTCAAGATGTTACAAGGTCCAAAAAATAGCAAAAAACGATTTTTGGTCATTTCCTAACGGGAATTTCTTGAAACTCCAAGCTGATAGCCACAAACGGATGACGGATTTGAATTCGGGATCCAAAAGCATACTAAAAAAAAACAATCCCCACTGCCTGTACTAAAAAGTTAGCCGATATTTTGAGCCTTTTTAATTTTGTAAAAATACTTTTTTCCCTATACGTTTTTGAAATACAATTTTTAGTTTCAAAACCATAATTATGAATCTTACTTTTGTATGTGTTTTTGGAAGCTCATCTTGAGACCATTATAATATATTTTTTTTCAGATCTGTTCTATCAATAAAAAGAAAGGTATGATGGATCCGGTAAAGGGTTAAGAAAGAAGAAATTTTTGTTCTGGGACATTTGCCAGAATTGAATCTTAGGTTAAAAACCTCAAAAAGCGGTGAAAAAAACCAATTAAATATATATCGATATGAGGTCACAGTAACTTATAATAATTTTGTTTTGCATTTGTAATATGTCGCTAAGAAAATAGCATACAAAATAGTTGTCAAAATATCATGAAATAACTTTTTACCTTAAATCTTAATGAAAACCACTGAAAAATTGACCGATTTTTGTAGATGTTTTCGAATATTTTTTGTAAATGGAAAGCTAGCTAGAAACTAGCTTTCTTAACATTATACAGCATACTTTAATGGATATTCGGTCAATCCAAAGGAGAAAAGAAAGCCAAAATAAAATTTTATAAGTAGTTTTGAGCACATATCGATGCAAGTTTTAATTCCCAAAACATTGACCTCAAATAGAAAAATAGCTCTTTAAAAACAATGGAAATACTTAAAATACCGGGCTTGCCTTTTGAAAAGCTTAAAACAGATTCTTCTATTACATATTTAAATAAAGTTAAAAATATTTGAAAGACACGTTTGTAAACTCAAAATTAATAAAAGAAAATTAAATACAAATTGTTAACCCCTCAAAGTCGTAATATTAATGTTATATTACTGAAACCCACAAGACCATTTTTGCTTAGATAAAACTCAAATAATTTAATCTGCCAGGCGACACAGTCATAAAGTAGAAAAAATGTTCAATAAAATTAAACTCAAACCAAAGAATTCATAATCAAGCTTTGATTAAAAAAAAAAATAACTTTCGATAAATGTCTGCAATATCATCTTTTAATTTTAAACATTTCAAGAGTTATTGCATTCTCATCATATCTCGAAACTTGACGATTGTAATAGTGCAGGCCCAGATGGCGTACCATCTTCTATTTTAAAAAAGTGTGTGTCCTATTTGTCATACCCACTATGTGTTCTTTTTAATAAATCCTTAGAAAGTTCTTTTTTCCCTAATATTTGGAAAAGTGCATTCATAATTCCAGTTCATAAGAAAGGATCAAAAACCGAAATAACGAACTACCGACCAATAGCAAAATTATCTGCCATTCCAAAGTTATTTGAGTCAATTATATGTAATGTTCTTTCCTTTCACTGTAGTTCAATTATATGTAGCAGTCAACATGGTTTTGTGAAGAAAAAGTCAACAGTTACAAATTTGTTCCACTTTACATCCTTTTGCTTAGACGCGTTTGAAGATCGTGAACAAGTTGATTGTGTTTTTACTGATTTTAGTAAAGCTTTCGACAAGCTGTGTCATAAAACTCTTATTTTAAAATTAAGCAATATAGGTTTTAATGAAAATTTTTTAAAATGGATCGCATCATACCTTAAAAATAGATGTTACAGTGTGACTTTCCGTAATGAGTGCTCGGATCTATTTTTTGTTAACTCAGGAGTTCCTCAAGGCAGCCATTTGGGGCCATTATTGTTTATTTTATTTATAAATGATCTTGTCTCTATCATACAAAATTCGTCTATACTAATTTATGCTGATGATATTAAACTTTACAAACGAATACAAAATTCAACAGACTGTTTGCTTTTGCAAGAAGATCTCAATAAATTTAGGGAATGGTGCAATATGAATCGTCTTGTTTTAAATGTTGACAAATGTAAAACGATGAGTTTTACACGCAAAAATGAACCGTTCACTTATGATTATATGTTTGATTCATGTTCTTTGAAGAAATTGTCTGTGTTCTCTGATCTTGGAATTATTCTAGATTCTAAATTAACATTTAATGATCACCTTAATTTTATCATCAAAAAAGCTAATAGGGGCTTAGGATTTGTAAAACGATTCTCTCGCGATTTTCGGGAGCCTTACGTCCTTAAGCTACTATATGTTTCATTCGTGAGACCCATTCTTGAGTATGGGTGTGTGGTATGGGCACCTCATTACTCTGTACATATTAATAGATTAGAGGCAGTTCAGAGAAGATTTATGCGCTTTTGTCTTCGTTTTCTTCCCTGGTCACATGGAATGTTACTTCCTCCATATGCCCAAAGGCTTTCATTAATAGACCTTCCTTCTCTGACAAAACATAGAAAATATCTCCAATTTTGTTTTATTGCTGGGATAATAAATGGTTCTATATCATCTTCTTCAGTTCTGTCTAGAATAAATTTTAATTTTAGTCAATCAAGCATAAGGTTACAGCAGCCTTTGGTACAAACATTTAGTAGATCAAACTATGGTGCAAATAGTCCTCTCAATCAATTAATTGTTATCTTTAATAAAATTTATTTTCTTATTTCATGTATAAATGATGACTTTAAATGCACTAAGTTCAAAACTATGTTTTTTAGCGCAGTAGAATAATATTAATTTAGCTTGTAAGTAATATTGTTACGTTAGGATTTAACGGATCTGTAAATAAATAAATAAATATTCTGTGACTGTGGCCCTTCTTCAAAAAGTCCCGGTAGGCCCCATTGGATACACCAGTGATGTTTTACTGCGTTCTTTGCTCAAAATTTTATGCCATCGACGTGAGGGTTTATAGCTCATATCAATGCTCAGAGTTTATTGATGAAGATTGATGAATTTAGGTACCTCTTTGAAGATTCGAAAATGGACGCGATTTGTGTTTCCGAAACCAGGTTCTCTGCAGCTATGAAGGATGCAACATACTCTCTTAATGGCTTTAATGTTTTTCGTTCAGATAGGTGCAACCGCGGAGGGGGTGTTGCTATTTATGTTAAAGAGAATTTAATATGTAAGAAAAGATATTTCTCGTCACCGGGTTCTTCTTGTGAGTACTTGTTTCTAGATGTTAAGGGCAGTGAAAATAATCTTCTCTTAGGAACAATCTAATCCTATAGGCCTAATAGATAATATTGATTTGGAGCAAATTTATCGAGTTGTAGAAGAAATTACGGTCAGCTCTTCAAACATAATTATTTGCGGTGACTTAAACTCTGACCTTTTAATTGATAAAAGATTAAGTGAAAATATGAGTTCTTTCGATCTGCACCCAGTCAATATTTCCCAACCAACCCATTCTACCCAAACCTCTTGTACGCTATTAGATCATTATTATGTAAGTGAAATAGAGCGAACACTTTTATACGACCAACCCGAAGCTCTAGTTTACTCCAGACACGATCTTATTTTCCTGACCTATGATTTTAATACGAGTAACAGCCTAGTAAATTCTAGATTTCAGCTCAGAGATTTTAAGAACATAAATAGAATATCTCTTGAAAATGATATAAACGCGGTAGCATGGAATGATATCTTTTTAATGCCTTCACCAGATGATCAAGTCGATTTTTAAAATGAAAATCTAAATTTATTATACAATCAACACGTTCCATTAAAAACACAAACTAGGATTCACAAAAATAAACAATGATTTACAAGTAGGATCACAAATCTAATAAAACAGCGTGACCTAGCGTATCGACACTGAAAACGGTTCCGTGTTTATGAACTTCATGAATTGTATAAAACATTACGGAATAAAGTTGTTCAAGAGGTAAAACGTGCAAAATTACAGTTCTTCTCCAACCATCTAGATGTGAAATCTGATGGTCGAAAATTATGGAACAACCTTCGCAAACTGAGAATCGGGAAACATAGACCAAATCTTCGAGCCGATGTTAACAAAAATGAGCTCAACCGTAAATTTGCGTACTTCCAAGAGAACACGTATCTCTCAATAACCTTCACCATCAACGGATACATTGTTCAGTTTTGCCTGTGTGAACACCATAGATGTAGTTGAAAGTTGCATTAGTATAAAATCCAATGCCATTGGAGTTGATGATTTAAATCCCACCTTCATCAAGTCTATTCTTCCATTGCTTCTTCCGTACTTTACACATGTTATTAATTCTATCCTTACCACTGGGATCTTCCCACAACAATGGAAAATTGCTAAAAAAATCCCAATCCCTAAAAACTAACTCTGTGACGATTTCAATACTTCCTTTTTTATCAAAGGTCTGTGAACGCCTCATGTAGTTTGTTTTGTTTGTATTGAGTTATTTCTATTTAATCATCATCATCATCATCGTGTCCTGTAACCCCGGCTGGGGCATAGGGCGTCAACAAAACGTCTCCATCCTTCACGGTCTGCTGCAAGGTACTTAAGCTGTGGCCACGTCTTTCTCTGGGATTCTGCTTCCGCTAAGACAGTTGATTTCCATGTTGTTCTTGGTCTTCCAACCCACCGTGCACCCTGAGGATTCCATTCAAAGGACTGCTTTGCAATTTCATCGTTTGGTTTCCTCAGTGTGTGACCAATCCAACGCCATTTACGCTTTCTTATGTCGACGTCCAGCCGCTCTTGACTTGTCCTGCGCCACAATTCCTCATTTGATATTATTTGTGGCCAGCGAATCTTTAGGATGTGGCGAAGACAGCGATTCACAAAAGCCTGCAATTTCTTCGAAATGGTAGACGTGACTTTCCAGGTTTCACAAGCATATAACAGCACGGATTTGACATTGGATTCGAAGAATCTCAACTTAGTGCGTAAGGAGATTTGACTGGATTTCCAGATTGGGGACAGAGTACCGAAGGCAGCACGAGCTTTATTTATTCTACTTTTAACGTCCAGATCCGTACCACCGTTAGCAGAAACAATACTGCCAAGGTAGTTAAATTTTTCCACTACTTCAACTGGCGTCTCCTGTAAAATAATACGCTGCTGTGTGGAGCGGCCTGTGAGCATTATTTTTGTCTTTTTGCTGTTAATTCTTAGACCACTCGACTCTCCCTTCACTTGCAGTGTTTGGCACATCCCGTTCAGCCCACTGATGTTATTTGCCAGTAGACATATGTCATCGGCATAGTCTAAATGACTGAGCCTTTCGAACGGTCTCCACTGAATGCCCTGTCGCTCAGCTGTACCAACACTGGCCGTCAATACGTCGTCCATCGCCAGCAGGAAGAGAATTGGCGATAGAACATCCCCTTGTCTCACACCCTGTTGCACTACGAAGGAGTCGGATAGCTGCCCATTGTGCAAAACAAAACACCTCGCGTTGTTGTAGGACTCTTTAATAATGGCAACAATTTTTGGTGGAATTCCTCTACCAAGCAACGATCTCCATATACATTCTCGGTTAACTCGATCAAAGGCCTTTTCAAAATCCACGAACATGAGGTAAAGCGGTGATTGATATTCCATCGACTGCTCGAGGACGATACGCAGGGTGTTGATATGGTCGACACACGATCGACCACTGCGGAAGCCGGCTTGATGCCTCTTGAGTGTAGACTCGATTCTATCCTTTATTCGCTCGAGTATGATTGTTGCCATTAGTTTTGGGAAAACGGACAAAACGGTGATACCACGCCAATTGTTGCAATTCTTTAAGTCACCTTTCTTTGGCAACTTAACAATCACACCATCCTTCCAGTCCCTGGGATAGCTTTCGTTTTCCCAAATGTTTTGTATCAGCGGATGTAAAATACTAGCCGCTGCTACGGGATCGGCTTTCAGGAATTCAGCTGGTATTCCGTCCAGTCCAGCTGCCTTGTTGTTTTTGAGGAGATTTATTGATGTACGAATTTCCGATTCTGACGGGGGTTCGATGTCAATACCCCTATAGGACCTGCGCATCTCATTTAGTTGGGGCACTTCAGCACTCTGCTCAACTGAATCCTCATTTAGCAGGGCACAAAAATGGTCCTTCCATCTACGAAGCTGATCCTCAATTGATACCAAAAGTGTGCCATCCACATCCATTACAGGATGATTGGTGTTGCTTTTTTTCCCGATAACATCTTTGGCTATTTGGTACAATTCCCGGATATCTCCTCTTCTGGCAGCGCTTTCCGCATTATCTGCGAGTCCATCCAACTTCACCCTCTTGTCACGTCTAACACAGCGGTAGACCATCTTATGTGCAATGCGGTACTCTCTTCGCAAGTCAGCCTTTCGTTGAACATCAGCTTCGGCATTTATTTGGATTTTCAACGATTTGCGAAGTTCGATCTTATCCCAGGGATATCCAAGAGTCTCTACGTCTCGTTCGCTTGGGTACAGTTTCGGATCCAGCCTCCATAAAAACACTTTTAATTTCACCCCACATCTCATCAATTGTTGAATTCTGGATTCCATTTAATGACGAGGCTCTGTCGTTAAGGGTGGTGACATAGTTTCGACATATGTTGGGGTCATTTAAAGCATTAGTAATGAATTTTGTGCTCCTTGCTGCATCCTGCGCTGGTTTTTGTACGGCAGCGGTTCGTAGTTTGAGACTCATCAGAACCAAATGGTGGTCGCTTCCCACATCGGCATTTCTTAAACTCCGGACATCACACATAGACTTCCTCCATCGCTGCTGAATCATGATATGATCAATTTGGTTTTCGGTTTGACCATCCGGATGCACCCAGGTAATTTTGTTGCACGTCTTATGCTTAAATACAGTCCCACCTATGACAAGACGATTCGCGTTACAAAAGTCGACAGGCAAGTCACCATTTTCATTCCGTGACCCCACGCCATTTCTTCCCATCACGCGTTCCAGTCCGTAATTGTCTGAACCGATTTGGGCATTAAGGTCTCCCATAACGACTATGATGTCGGCTCTCGGAACACTACTGTAAACCGAGTTAAGATGAGTGTAGAACGCGGTTTTGTCTTCCTCGGTCGCTTCATTTGTGGGGGCGTATTTAATATCAATCAAAAAATTTTGTTTGTATTATTATTTATATAAAACTTACTGACGATGGAAGCATTGCTTCCGAAATGCATTTAAGTAAATAAATAAATAAAATAAGTGTTTTCATGTTATTCAAAATAATATTTTTTTTTATTTCATGAAAAAACACGTTGAAAATCTCCAATATCAAATCAATTCAAAAACAATTAAACAACTTTATCACCCGCAACAACCTCTTAGTCGATATTCAATCAGGTTTTCGTACACATCATAGCTGTATAACTGCTATAATCAAAGATATAAGAACAGAGCTCGATATAAATAACGTAAAAAAGATGAAACTCAGTTTAGACGATTTATGCAGGGGATGTGGTGACATAGAGATTCATGAGGATACTCCTCAATACCTGTGTCACTGCCCTGCGCTGTACCATCTCAGAAGCAAGCACCTAGGGAGACACTTCTTCAATGACTTGGAAGAACTCTCCGACATTCCAAGCAAAAACCTGTTGAAATTTATTAATGCTACCCAATGGCTTGAAAATCCTTAAGCTCTACTAACCAACGACCACGAGATTAGTAACTTATCCATCCGCAGTCAATAGACATATAAAAACATTTCTTGAACGAACGATAACGAAAACCAACCACTGATACATACCCATCTACCAGACGTTGCATGGAGCCACTGCTCCTACGGGCCTGATCGAGGGGTGATTTCTCAAATGGGGGCAAAGGAAAGATCACACCTTTATAAAGTGTTTTCTTCTCGGCCAGGTGATTATGTGACGACAGACATTCCTTCATTGAACGGATACATAAACCAACCACTGACCTATCATACCCATCTATCAGACGTTTCATGGAACCACTGCTCCTACGGGCCTGATATAGGGATGATTTCTCAAGTGGGGGCAAAAGAAGTATCACGCTTTTGAAAGACGTTATCTTCCCAGCCAGGTGATTATACAATGACAGTTAACGAACGGATACATATACCAACCACTGACATATCATACCCCTCTACCAGACGTTGCATGGAGCCACTGCTCCTACGGGCATGATAGAGATGATGAGTTCTCAAGTGGGGGCAAAGGAAGGATCACGCCTTTGAAAGGCGTTTTTCTTCTCAGCCAGGTGATTATATAATGACAGTCATTTCTTCAACGAACGGATGCATACACCAACCACTGACCTATCATACCCATCTACCAGACGTTGCATGGAGCCACTGCTCCTACGGGCCTGATGAAGGGATGATTTCTCTAATGGGGGCAAAGGAATGATCACACCTTTAAAGGGTGTTTTCTTCTCAGCCGGTGATTATGTGATGACAGACATTCCTTCATCGAACGGATACATAAACCAACCACTGACCTATCATACCCATCTACCAGACGTTGCATGGAGCCACTGCTCCTACGGGTCAGATAGAGGGATGATTCCTCAAGTGAGGGCAAAAGAAGGACCACGCCTTTGAAAGGTACTCTCTTCTCAGCCAGGTGATTATGTGACGACAAACATTTCTTCTAAGTACATATACATACACCAACCACTGACCTATCACTCTCATCTGCCAGTCGCTGCATGGAGCCACTGCTCCTACGGGCCTGATGGAGGGAGGATTTCTCAAGTGGGGGCAAAGGAAGGATCACGCTTTTGAAAGGCGTTTTCCTCTCCTCAGCCTTGTAGTTATGTACCAACGGACACTACTCCAACGACCAAGAAATACTCGCTGACTTTTCAGGCTATAGCCTGCTGAAACTCTTCAACACTCTTAACGGGCTTGAACTAACATGGGATGTATCATAGGTTTCTTTTCATGGGGTTCACAATCCCTAGGGTACCACAATGGATCTACATTGATCTAAGTGTGACGGTAACAAAACCAACTGCTAGCCCATTAACCTAACCTAACCTAACCATAAATAACGTAACATTCTTAGTTTTACTAGATTTTTCAAAAGCTTTTGACTTAGTGCATCACACTGTGCTTTTGAATAAACTGCGTCAAAGGTTCAACATATCTCCAGAAGCTTCTAAACTGCTCTCCTCTTTTTTGAGTGATAGAAAGCAAGCCGTTTTTTAAAATGAAGATTTCTCAGATTTTCTTCCGGTGCAACAAGGAGTTCCCCAAGGATCAATTTTGTCCCCACTTTTATTTTCTATGTATGTCAATGAAATCGGGCTCATTATCAATCAAGCATCAAAACACTTTTATGCCGATGACATACAAATTTACAAAAGCTGTCCTTTGGGTTTGATTGACGACTGCGCTTTCACCTTGAATCAGGGACTGGAAAAGATATCTAACTAGGCATCTTGCATTGGGTTGATTCTCAACCCAATAAAATGCAAATGCATAGTTATCTCGAGAAAAGAACTAGACCTGTCATACTTTCCTTCCATAAAACTTGACAATAATGACTTAGAATTTGTAAACAACTACAAAAATCTAGGTGTAATTTTCAATAGAACCTTGACCTGGAATGATCACATTAATTCACTGGTAGGAAAAACTTATGGAACACTCAGAGCGTTATGGACCGCCCAGGAGTTCACTCCACTTCGAACTAGAGCCATGTTGGCAAGAACCCTGGTGATACCCATCCTTACATATGGATGCGAAATATTTTACAATTTGTGGGCGACCTCCTATATAACAAACTACCTACTAATTAAAAAAATAATATATAAACAAGCCTTTCATATCACCCTGTATAAAACGAAAAAGTAATACATGGAATTCCATCACATACCAGCTGATTTACTCCTGTCAAAGGAATGGCGGAAATAAATGAGATTCGTCAAGTGGCAAAATTTCATGAATCCATTTCTTAGATTCCTTATTTCTTTTCTGAAACCTAGCCAAAGTCGGAGTTACTAACCCTACCCATATTCCGAGAGTTCCAAAAACGTTTTCATTATTTGTACTGAAATAAGTATATTTATACGGCATATATTATATATATGTAGTATACATAATAAGAAGTAAGTAAATCGAAATTTGATCTCAGTTTATTGAGCAAAAATAATTAAATACTATTCTTAAATAGGTATAGCTACTTAAATCCTGCATACCTAAAGTCTTGGAAAAGTTGAATGATCCACGAACAGTACGCGATTCGCGTCGGTCTTCAACCACAATTGGCTTTTAAGATTGCCTTTTAGTGCCTCAGAGTATATCTAATCTTGCGCCAAAAAGTGATCGAAAAAGACACGGAATTTAACACAAAACTTATAGTGAGTGCAATAAAGAAGAAACAAAAAAAACTTAACCTATTACCATCAGGTACCCTAATTAGGAACTTTACTTCCAGAATTGACCAGAATTGCAAAAGCAATTAAAGCCCCAAGGCGAGAGATTCGTCAGACAAAGCGTGATCAAAAGGTACTGCGATATCGCATTATAAAATCTCGGTCTGCTTATCTCGAATCATCTTGTTCCAAAAAAATCCACGTATTCACTGACATACCGGCCATTGCACATGGTCATTCAAAACCTTCTTTTAATCGCCATCATACCAGATTGGGGATCCCAACCGAGCCACTGGTGACAACACCTGCTGGCCGTGGTGGATAAAACAAAAAAAAATAACACAAAACAAAAACGGAATACTTAGCAAGATTTCGAGCCTCCACTAGACTTGAACTTGCAAAATAATAATTGAGACGAACACGAGATTTCATAAGCACCCGCCTAGCGAGCTTTGTTTTCTACGTCATCACCAAATCACTAGTTGGTTTAGCACGCATCGATAAAAGTTCCCACGAATAACAAAAAAGAAAATACCTTATCAGTTCATCTGACACGAACTTCATCCTTGGTGTGAGACCATAACCATCGCTTCATTTGCGCCTTCATCCAATATCACGCACCCAACATAATAGTAAGGGAGCCCACTAAGGGATTTTGGGATTTACTCGAACGCGTCAGATTAGTATAAAGGGGAGTACCTTGCACCCTGCTGAGTACCTCCACCATATATCAGTCCTCTATGCAGGGCCGGGCGCCTAGGGCAGGTTGTCAGATTAGTAAAAAAAATCGATAGCTCGAAATACTCGAGCGCGTCAGATTAAGATAGGGTAGGTTAATTACATGCTGAAAAGTGTGTATTTCAATAATCTGACGATTTGAGTGTGACCTAAGGTAGTGGGAGGGCTACAAACTTGCAAAAAAAAATTGTCACCTGGACATTCTCGAGCGCGATTGATTTTTTGTTATTGTGAAGCAAATAATTCTAGGATAACGGGAAAAGTATAATCTGCCGTTTTCCTCGTCCCGTTTAGGAGGGAGAGGTGATTTTCAAAAAAAACGACTTAAATGGAAAAATAAATATTAAAAATCAACTACAATACTTAAAATGCAAACGGCTTTAAAAGCTAGAAGTCTGTTCTTTAATCCTACATTTAAATTGAATTATTTGTATTAATAGTTTTCAAAATATTTGCGTTTCAACTCAAATTTTTTTATAAAAAAACGCAAAAAAAAATGTTTGGATTAATTTTTCTCAAAATTGAGGAATAAAAAGCTAAATTTTCTTTTTGTGTGGTCAATGCTCGTATTAATTTTGAATCGAACACAAAAAAACAGAAGCTTTTATGTCTTCTAGTTTTTAAGAAAATTGTAAATTACTGATACTACTTTTTTATGAGATTATAATATTATATCATTATGTAGCTGTTCCCATTAGTAGCTATTGACATTGGAAACAGAGAATACATTCAAAGTTATTAAATGCAAACAAAATTTGGCAAACACCGAACCTCGCACATACCCCAAATCCTAAAGGGAGCCCAAACAGGGCGGTTGCATACATATCTTACTTTTAAAACGCAGCCGTAATGTTGGCAGTGCAAGCAAATTAAAAATATCTCAAAAAACTAGTATCAGTAACTTGCAATTTTCTCAAAAACTAGAAGCCACAGAAGCTTTCGGTTTTTTGTGTTCGATTCTAAATAAATATGAGCATTGACCACAAAAAGAAAATTTAGTTTTCCACTTCACAATTTTTAGAAAATTTGATTCTAACATTTTGTTTGCGTTTTTAATCAAAATTTTGAGTTTGAATGCAAATATTTTGAAAACTATTGACATAAATAATTTAATTTAAATGTAAGATGAAAGAACAGATTTCTGACTTTTAAAACCGTTATTGTCTTGCATTTTAAGTATTGTCACTGATTTTTAATATTTTTTTTTCCATTTAAGTCGTTTTTCTCAAAAATTGCCTCTACCTCCTAAACGGGGCGACATAGATCCCCCTCCCATAGTAATAAAAGCTTGTACATATTTGACCCTTCTAAAAAAAATCGTTTTCAATTTTTGGTGCCCAAGTTATTATACTCTCCCCAGTGATTGAAAAAATCCTGAATAAAAATATTTCTTCTTTTCAAATGGTCAGATTAAGAAAACCCCTCCAGATAATTGTCAGACTAAGGTTCAGCACATGTAGGACATCGAGTTGAACCATATATATCAAAATCTGACGCGCTCGAGTATTTCAAAATGGCGATTTTTTTTTTTGCATTTTCAAGAAGCTGCCGCAAGCTTGCGTCACATCCGAATCGTCAGTCTTTTGAATGTGAGCATCCTTGGGGGTCACTTAACATCCCCTATTAAAATCTGACGCGCTCGAGTAAATCCATTTGTTTTCCAATTTCTACACTCGCATACAGCCACCCCCACCACCCAAACCGGCAGATTAACATACCACCGTTATTAGAAAGACCCAGGCCATATACACTATCAATATCTGACGCGCTCGAATATGTCCACGTGACTGTTTTTTTTTAACATTTTTGAACACCTGTAGATGCTCTCCCCACCGATAAAACGGTATACTTTACTAACATTTTTTTCTCTCTATCATCAAATCTTCAAAATCCATGAGGTCCCAACGACGCTCGAGTAAATCCACATTTAGCATCGTGGGCTCCCCTACTATAACTATCACGATCAACATCAACTATTAAAATTAGTCATCAGATCGTATGTGTAAAAATATATGATCTTGTTTTTTTTATAAATATTACGCTCATCCCGCTCAGCTGCTCATTTTAATTTAAGAAAAAAAAGATAAGTATTTTATATTTTAAAATATCGTTTGTAAGATCGCTCGAGTGCGAAAGAATTTTGTTTTACTTTCATCCAAGTGTTTAGCCTAAAGATCGAGCCACCTCTTATGAATGCTGTGCACACCATCCATCGGAGGACAAAGCCATCTTCATAACGTAAAAACCACAAACAACAATCTACGATATTAAAAGAGAAGAACAAAACAAAACAAAAAAATATAAATTCGGTGAGTCCCACTTTTTCTTTTGAACTTAAACGATCGTTGCCTTATTTTTTTATTAGAGTGTGAAAAATTTTGTTGAGTAAAATATCCTTAAGATATTTTGAGAGTTACTAGTTTGAAATAACCATATGTCTGAATAATAAAAGCATTCATTTGAGAGAAAACATAAATATTTTGAGACAGTGAGCTAAAGAACTAAAAGAGAAACATGAACTAATAGCCTATTGAATAGACTTTTTAAAAAGGAACAATTACGTGCAAGGGTTTTTATTATTGAATATGTTTGTTTGGCCCATAAGCATGCTTAAAATCGAAAATACTACTAAATTCACCCATGCGTTTCTGAGAGAATGGTCACACTGGCCATTTTTTGGTATAACTCGAGAACTAAGCCGAATTTGACAATTTTACACTTAAAACTTTTTGTTCCAAATTAAATTTTCTATCGAAGTGGATAGTTTGGAAAATTTTTAAAAACAATTTAAACAAGAAAAGAAAACAAAAACCAACATACAAAAATCGAAAAATCAAAGATTTTTAAATTTTTTTCCAAATTGCATATAACTTTTTTCGGAGCAAAGATACGCTCAAGACATGCATGAACAAAGTAAACTAGAGTCTTAAGGCCCTTATATGACATGTTAAAAAAGCCATATTATCTGAAAATTGACAGAGAAATAGCCATTCAAACTTTACCACATCTTATCATTTTTCGCAGTTTTTGCCCAAACGCCAATTTTTTGGTACTTAATGACAAATTTAACGTTCTTAGCACCTAGTACTAAATCTTATATTAATCGAACAAGCCGTTCGGTCTGTAGGTCAGAAAGCATTTAAAAACAGCCAAAAACCGAAATTGCGAACTTACATACTTTTTGAAAATTCTCTATTGTTGTTATGTCATATTATATCAAAATTTTGATTTCGAACATTTTTACGAATGTGAAATTTCCCATATTGTCCCGAAAAAGGGACCTTCGGGCCATAGCTGCGAAAAATTATAAAGAATGATAAGGTTTGAATGGAAATATCTCTGTCAATTTTGAACAAATATAAGTTTTTGAACATGCCATATTAAAGCCTTTAGTCTTTTCTTAATTTTGTCTGTACATGTCAGATAGGGTATCTTTGCTTAAAAAAAAGTTATGCACAATTTATTAAAATATTTAGATATCCTTGATTTTTTGATTTTTTTTTAGGTTGGTATTTGTTAACTTTTCCTGCTTATATTTTTTTATAAAATTTTTTGAACTATCCATTCCAATAGAAAAATTAATTTTGAACAAAAAGTTTTATAGGTAAAATTGTCAAATTCGGCTTAGTTTTTGAGTTATACTAAAAATACTGAAAAATGGCCAGTGTGACCATTCTCTAAGAAACGCATGGGTGAATTTAGTAGCATTTTCGGTTTTAAGCATGCTTATGGGCCAAACAAACATATTCAAAAATAAAAACCCTTGCATGTAATTGTTCCTTTATACCCCTCATTTTGCGGTCTATGCAATAGGCTATAATAAACAGAAAATAAACTATATTACGAACCAAATGAAATTTAAGAGAGCGAATTAAAATCAAATAAATTACGTATACGCAAGAGTGTACATGTGTTGGTGTGAGAGTATTAGTTGAGCAGAAGGGGGGAAATATGCTCAGTATCGAGTGGTAATATTATTAAAGAGACAAAACTATTGATAATTTGTAATCGTAAAAAAAAAAATACTCAAGCATAAACATAAGTGTGTATAGTTTACAAACGGAAAATTATGTCATTGAAAAATTGAAATTTGAATTATGATGTACCTTTATTCGAAATACTTTTCATGAGCCGAAATATTTGTTAAAATGATGAGTTATTAAGACATTTTTTGAGTGCAAGGGGGGAGTATAATAATGCTAGGTAATCGACGTTAAATGAGAGTATTTTAAACAATCACTCAACTTTAAGTTAGGGGCTTTCGCCATATTCTTTGTTTGCGAGGCGTTGGCCATGGATGGTCACTATTTCCTATTATAGAGAGTTTGTTTGAAGTATTTATTAGTGTCCTTTTTATGATGTTGTTGATAGGCATGTAAAAAAAAAGGTAACGAATGTCCGGTAGGTTAAGAAGGTTACATATTTGCCTTCATGAGATTCCGAACATTGATACTATATTTTAAAATCTTAAGAACACGTCAAACAACATATCTCCACGAAAAACTTAGACTGTCAGTATCAAACAGATTAACAACGGTAATTCTGCCACGGTTTTTGTGTCTGACCTCGGAAAGACAGTTTTTCATTGCTGCATGTCGCCTCTGGAACTCACTCTCCACCCATCTTCGAGATATTGATGACCTTCATATATTTCAAAATAAACTTAAAATATTCTTCTCGAATCAAAGCAACTAACTTAACCTATCCTCTCTTTTCAACTCAAGCTTAGCCTTTCGTTTCCCTTTCATGATTCACTTGTATCTATCTACCTTTCAAATTATAAGCCGTCTTTTTTTTTGGTGAAAATGATGAGCAGCGAAGCAATAAAATCTGAACAAAACGCTTTTATGCACTTTTGTATACAATCATTGAATAACTACAATTATAATTATTATAATTATTATAGTAATTATTCAATGATACAATTCAGAGTTAGTATAGCCGGCTTTCGTGTAGCCTACCTTTAGGTGGTTTAGCCTACCATGTGGATAGTATAGCCTACCTTTTGGATGGAATAGCCTACCTTTTGGATGGTATAGCCTACCTTTGGTGTAGGAATATTTACTCACCAACCGAGTTGATCGCCATTTTTGGTATTGCCTACTTTTAGGATAGGAATATTTACTCTACAACCGAGTTGAGCGCCCTCATTCATTTCACGATTACAACATTTATATTCACTATTATCTGCACTCCGATTACTGACCAAAATTATATCCACTCTTCATTGTGTTGTTGTTTGTGTGTAAAAATTTGCTGAGCTGCCTATAGTAGGGGAGCCCACGATGCTAAATGTGGATTTACTCGAGCGTCGTTGGGACCTAATGGATTTTGAATATTTGATGATAGAGAGAAAAAAATGTTAGTAAAGTATACCGTTTCATCGGTGGGAGGAGCATCTACAGGTGTTCAAAAATGTTTAAAAAAAAAACAGTCACGTGGACATATTCGAGCGCGTCAGATATTGATAATGTATATGGCCTGGGTCTTTCTGATAACGGTGGTATGTTAATCTGCCGGTTTGGGTGGTGGGGGTGGCTGTATGCGAGTGTAGAAATTGGAAAACAAATGGATTTACTCGAACGCGTCAGATTTTAATAGGGGATGTTAAGTGACCCCCAAGGATGCTCACATTCAAAAGACTGACGATTCGGATGTGACGCAAGCTTGCGGCAGCTTCTTGAAAATGCAAAAAAAAAAATCGCCATTTTGAAATTCTCGAGCGCGTCAGATTTTGATATATATGGTTCAACTCGATGTCCTACATGTGCTAAACCTTAATCTGACAATTATCTGGAGGGGTTTTCTTAATCTGACGATTTTAAGAAGAAACATTTTTATTCAGGATTTTTTTCAGTCACTGGGGAGAGTATAATAACTTGGGCACCAAAAATTTAAAACGATTTTTTTTAGAAGGGTCAAATATGTACAAGCATTTCTTACTATGAGAGGGGGATCTATATGTCGCCCCGTTTAGGAGGTAGAGGCAAGGTTTGAGAAAAACGACTTAAATGGAAAAAAAGTATTAAAAATCAGCGACAATACTTAAAATGCAAGACAATAACGGTTTTTAAAGTCAGAAATCTGTTCTTTTATATTACATCTAAATTAAATTATTTATGTCAATAGTTTTCAAAATATTTGCATTCAAACTCAAAATTTTGATAAAGAACGCAAAAAAAATGTTGGGGTCAAATTTTCTAAAAATTGTGAAGTGAAAGACTAAATTTTCTTTTTGTGGTCAATGCTCATATTAATTTAGAATCGAACGCAAAAAACCGGAAGCTTCTGTGGCTTTTAGTTTTTGAGAAAATTGCAAGTTACTGATACTAGTTTTTTGAGATATTTTTAATTTGCTTGCACTTCCAGCATTACGGCTGCGTTTTAAAAGTAAGATATGTGTATGCAACCGCCCTGCTTGGGCTCACTATAGGATTTGGGGTATGTGCGAGGTTCGGTGTTTGCCAAATTTCGTTTGCATTTAATAACTTTGAATGTATTCTCTGTTTCCAATGTCAATAGCTACTAATGGGAACAGCTACATAATGATAATATTATAATCTCATAAAAAAGTAGTATCAGTAATTTACAATTTTCTTAAAAACTAGAAGACATAAAAGCTTCTGTTTTTTTGTGTTCGATTCAAAATTAATACGAGCATTGACCACACAAAAAGAAAATTTAGCTTTTTATTCCTCAATTTTGAGAAAAATTAATCCAAACATTTTTTTTGCGTTTTTTTATAAAAATTTTGAATTGAAATGCAAATATTTTGAAAACTATTGACAAAAATAATTCAATTTAAATGTAGGATTAAAGAACAGATTTATGACTTTTAAAACCGTTATTGTCTTGCATTTTAAGTTTTGTCATTGATTTTAAATATTTATTTTTCCATTTAAGTCGTTTTTTTTTCGAAAATCAACTCTCCCTCCTAAACGGGACAAGGAAAACGGCAGATTATACTTTCCCCGTTATCCTAGAATTATTTTCTTCACAATAACAAAAAATCAATCGCGCTCGAGAATGTCCAGGTGACAATTTTGTTTGCAAGTTTGTAGCCCTCCCACTACCTTAGGTCACACTCAAATCGTCAGATTATTGAAATACACACTTTTCAGCATGTAATTAACCTACCCTATCTTAATCTGACGCGCTCGAGCTATCGATTTTTTTTTACTAATCTGACAACCTGCCCTAGGCGCCCGGCCCTACATAGAGGACTGATATATGGTGGAGGTACTCAGCAGGGTGCAAGGTACCCCCTTTATACTAATCTGACGCGCTCGAGTAAATCCCATAATCCCTTAGTGGGCTCCCCTACTACTATACACTCTTTCAAAAAACACGCCTATTATAAACTTTTCAAAGATCAAATAGTATATTATATTCTAATAAATTATTATCGCTTTTATTTTAGGCAGGTATACATTTTTTTTCCTTGCCTTTTCATTCTTCTATTATTCTATTTGCATTATTCTAAGAAATTGAAATTGTTATTCCAAAAGTAAATTCATAGACTTTGATATGAGGTAGTGTGAGGGTGATAGGGTGAAGGAGAATAGATATTAAGGAAGTGGGTTTCGACATGGGAAAGAAAAGTCTTAAGAAAAGGTTGGGAAAAAGACGGGGGAGAGGTTCAAGGTTGAGTTAAAAGATGAAAGGATCATTCCAACCGAAAAAAAAATCTGAACAAAAGAAAAGACCAAAGATGGAAAAGTAGATGCGACGCTAACTGAAAGGTGTCACGTCTAAAGGAAGAGGAAATTGGGATACAGGCGAAAAAAAAGGGGAAAGAGGGCCAGCTACGGGGGCCGTGGCATGCTCGCGTCACACGGCTCAACTCGTCGGAATAGGGGGGGATCTTGCAGCTGCGGCGAGGCCATACCTCAATATCAAACAAATATATCATGCCAAAGAACTATTTTACCACCCCTAACTTATGTCCACACTCGAAGGCACTGCTGCTGGTGATGTAGTGGTCGTTCTGCATCCTCCCTACCTGGAATTCAGTCTACCCTTTTCTCGAATTCCCCTTACGTGTTTCATTTTAAAATCGCTGGTTAAGTCATACTCACTCCTTCACCAAGGAACCTTCACCTTCCTTACCGCAACCCCCTGAAAAAAAGGTTTAATGGCCCATCGAGCTTCTACTGGAGCTAAAAAAAAAAAAAAACTTTAAATTCATCAAATCTGGCGTGATTTACAAACGCAATTTATTAATCATGAACTAGATGCTAATAAGATTGGCATAAGGTATTACACAATCTTCATTTATGAACCTGGTAATATTCGACAATTTAAGCATTTCATACAATAAGCTAAATTATTCAATCTTTGAAACAAAAAAAAAAAAACAAATATTAAACTTGAGATTGGAAATCTTAAGAAAAACCTCTATGCGAGGGGGATTCTTAATCCGTTGGTCAACGAAGAACTAGAACCTAATGTTGTCCTAATGCAGAATCCAGAACCGTTGGAGTCAACGGAATCTGGAGGATCCACTCGACCAACCCCTGGTTCGTTTAGGTCCCTCAAAGCACCTAGCGTTTTATTTATTGGCTTTCACTTTCACTTTGCCAACTTCAAACCAAAAGGAAGCTACCTCGGAATCCCTACCTATACAAAGAGCTCGATGTATTGGGGGTTACCGCACTGGGCAAAAGATTGCGCAACAAAAAAAAGGCGTTGGAGGAACCTTACCACTAAGGGCAAGGAAAAGAAACCCCTTCAATCCCAACTTAACCCCAACTTTCTTAAAATTTATATAAAAGGTATGTAAAAGGAAATCATAAATAAGCAAAATATGTAGATGTATGTAAATTTAGGTATAAATATTATATACAAACAATAGGATGTAAAAAGAAGAAAATGATACGTTAATAAGTAACTAAATACAAAATAATAATAAAAGAAATATCACGCCAAGAAAACACACAAAGACAAGCACGAATGATCCCCCGCTGCTCTTCTGACAGAACGTTGGTCTCGATGACCGACGCCAAGGTCAAGTATACGTACTCGACTGTCTTTTCTTCCTTCTATGTATATTGCGATTAATAAGGAGCGTTCTTGGCCACTCGTTCTCAACGTTATCGTTAGTATGTGTTTCTAAGTGTATTCGCAGTTAAATTTTGCTGCTTGGTTTCTTTGACAGTGAAGCGCGGGGTAAATTTCTGGCTAGAGGAGTGCCCTGAGTAGCGTAAGAGGGGCGGGCGACTCACTTTTAATAACAATTTTAGATTTCAGGTACAATTTACTTGTATGAGCCTGGAGAATCCACAGGCTTTCCAGTACGGACGTGTATACTTTGGCTTTCGTGACCAATAAATATCTGGTTTTGAGTCCTGAGTCACCGTTAGGTTGCCTCTCGAGCCAACAATTTAAAAGATGGGCGGCCCCTGCTTTCTGTTGTCGGTGACCACCAATTCACCCTAATAAAGAGTACACTATTCTAAATAACTTCTCACTAATAATTTTTGTCTTGCTTAACTCACCCTTTCACAAAAGAAAATCTTCTTTTTTTCCTGGGATAAATCCCCAAAATAACCCTTCGACACTTCTACCGGGTTTCCGTAAAGGTGTTTTAATTAGCACTTTACTACACTTTGGCACTATATCGATACCTTCCCGTAAGAATGTATTAAGCGACATTTCAAAAATTTTAAAGGCATCGAAAAAAACCTCTGGTCCAGTTATTTATTTATGTACTTAAGAAAATAAAAAGATTTGGAACGGGATTTTCAACTCAAAATGCTTCGAAAAATCAGTTTACTACAACAAAATACCCAAATAAATAACTGAATAAGAGGTATTTTAAAAATTTAATTTAAAATTTTTAAAATGTCGCTTAATACATTCTTACGGGAAGGTATCGATATGTATAATTTTTTTCGGATATAGGTATACCTACTATATGGCTTAAATCAGTGTTTTTTTTAAACTGTGGGTCGCGACCCCCTGCCTAGGGAGTCACCAAGAATAACTACAGGGGTCGCAGTAACAAGCCATTAGGCACAAGATACTAAAAAAATTAAAACACAATTTTTTTGAGAAGACGGGTGCAACTGTTTTTCTTTTATTAAATGTTCAAAACTTGTTTGTATGTTTTAGTCGTTAATAATAAAAGCATTTTTCTATTGAAGGAAGAGGACGTGAGTTCACATAGCTATGAAGTGGTGAATGGCACTGACAATCTTAAAGCCTCTTTTGCCAGCTCTATATATTTTCCTCTTCTCTTGTCTTTATTCAGAAATTATCAATAGATTGAATTTAGAGCATACCATCTGCAGCTAAATCTATAAGATTTTCTGTCGTTTTTATCGATGAAAAATCGGCCAGATGGACTGATATATTCAAAAACGGATTAAGTATCTACGTTTGTCCACTTCCACCTTCAGAATAGAGATCTGGAAAGTCACTTAATGGTTTCTCTCCAAATTATACAAACTCTCATCAAAGGAATGTGAGAGCTTACTGTCATGGCATGAATTAATCTGATGAAATTTCGTCGAGAATTTTCTGAACCCAGGCAAAAGAATCCTAATTTTTTTTAAACACAAACGAAGTTTTGCTAGGAGTTCTCTGATTTTGTCTTTTGCGGTAATAATATTTGATTGTCTCCCTTGGGGGTTCGTATTCAAGATGTTTAAGTGGTCAAAAAGATCGGCGAGAAATGATAATTTTAAAAGCCAAGTGGAACAGAAAAATGATTTGACTATATACGATTATTCAGCTTTTAATTCCAGAACTCGTGTCAATTAGACCGAGAGCCCACAGCAGATTTTGGATGTGATTGATAATGAAAAAAGAAGTATAGGAATCGGAAGCTTCATTGAAAGCTATTTAAAAAAATCGCATATCACAGAATCCATTTGGGTGTTTAGTTCACCCTGCCAGACCTTTAAAAAAAAAATCAAAATTCTAAGTGAAAAACGTTTTTTTTTAATAGTCTGGCAGGGCGAACAATATACTCAAATGATCTCAGATTCCGTGATATGGGATCCGAGGGAAGAAATCCAATTTCGGCTAACACGATTACCCACGAAGAGGCATTCATACTATTTTTCGATTCACTGTTTTATCTTTGAGGCCCCGTTTGTGGACTACAAGACCTTTGAATAGACATTAATGAAGTATTCCATGCATACCTATACCTACTGCTTTTGACAACCATCTGAACTCTGTTTGAGAAAGGAGATTTTGATGAGCTCGATTCATGTCGCTTTTTAAATAACTGACAAAGTATAATTATGTGGCATGAATATGGGGGGTCGCCCGTATATTTTTACAAACAAAGGGGTCGCGTACTCAAAAAGTTTGAAAAACACTGGCTTAAATAATTTCGATTTTAACTTTTCAGTAACACAATCTTTTTCGTGAACTGTCTGCTGGCCACCACGTCTTTACTGTTAATGACTTTCATTTGTCCAAAGTCATCGTCATCCACCAACAGTATCGACAATATACCGTGGTGTTGCGGATCTATAGGTTCGATGATATTGATCATCGAACCTATCATAGAGTAGGTATATTATCTAGAGAACCGACCGGTACCCCCCTTGCCTTAAACAGCCGCAAATTTCATCTGAGCACATTAAGAGAAAACTCTCTTAAATTCCCTGTCCGTGAATACGTGTGAATTGTGGATAAAAATACAAAATGGCGTCTTTAGCTCAAACTGACGTTTTGCTTTTTTTTTAATTATTAAAAGTCAAAATGACAGTTCTCGGTTTATTTAATTTGTGTGTGCGTGGAATTTATAAATTTCTAATATTGATTATTGAATTCATCAACCAAAACCTCGGTATTTTGAACAAAAAAATCTGTTTTTATTAGTAAAATAATAGTAGTAATTAATTAAATGTTGCCAACCATATTCAATAAATTTCAAGTGCCAAAAGACGACTGATCAAGTGAAACTCGATGTGTTCCTTGACTCGATTTTATTCGTTTACTTCGGTGTTCCTAAATTAATTTTGTTTATTTTGCAAATATTCCGTGAAATATATTTGTTTTAAATCGATCAAAACAATATAACGTGAAAAACCAAATACTTTCTTGCATATTTCTTTCGAATTTGTGCGCGGAGTTTGTGTTTACATATTACATTAGCACCACGGACTGCCAAATAGCACGCAAGATATCTAATACAAAATACAGTCATCCACTACTTTGAATCCAGAAATTAAATCTGTGAGTGGAATAAAAAAGAATATGGTTTCACTTTTCATTCGATGTTGGATCTTAAGAAACGCCTTCAAACGCCTTGGGACAGTTGAGTTGAGATGGACGTTCTGCAAGTCGGAAGTTATCCAGATCCAGAATCAGAAAACCATTCAGACTCATATTCTGTTCGATCTGAATATATTGACGGCCAGATGAAAATCATGTAACACAACCCACTATTTGCAGGTATGTATTTCAGAAACATAATTCTTCTTGCAAAACATTAAATAAAAAAAAAAAAACTTCTACATACAGGGTGCCTGGACATTAGCACCACGGATTTGAATTTCTCCGATGAGTATATGAACATGAAACGTATACAGGAGCATGTTTGGAATGGTTCCGGAAACAAAGTGAGGCCATGGAATCGTACGAGTCGGTGATCGGATTGTTCTTAAGATGACAACAACACAAACCTTGAAGATTCTACTCAATTCCGAAGATATGAATGTTTCAAGTGTAAGTAAAATATCTTTTTAAAACCACCACCAAAACCACCAACATCAAATTTGTATTGTATTTTTTCCAATTGATCGTGGCCAGTTACATTTGAGTGTAAAATCTTACATTTTTTTTATATTTTTAGAAACTTTCTTTTTCTTATGGGTTTTGTATTTTTCTTTCGGGTTCTGATAGTTGTTCTTCAAGAATTTTGTATTTAGATATTTGTTTGAATAAAAAATTGGTTTCAGAACCACTTAGAACGTCTAAATTAAGACTTACTAGCATTTAAATTTTTGAATTATAGCTAGTGGTTTTCAAATGCAAGCGTTTTACAGTTACAACCTATATGAATTTCATATGAGCTTCCTTATGAAGGTTTTGATACTTGTTCTTCAAGACTTTTTTTTAAATATTTATTTGAATCAAAAACGGATTTGAGAACCACGCAGAGCTTCTAAATTAAGACTAAGTAGCATTTAAATTATACAATTATAGTTAGTGGTTTTCAAATGCAAGCGTTTTACATCTACAAATTATATGAATTTCATATGAACTTCCTTATGAAGGTTTTGATACTAGTTCGTAAAGACTTTTTTTTTATATTTATTTAAATTAAAAATTGGTTTCAGAACCACTTAGAGCGTCTAAATTAAGACTAAGTAGCATTTAAATTATTGAATTATAGCTAGTGGGTTTCAAATGCAAGCGTTTTACATTTACAACGTATATGAATTTCATATGAGCTTCCTTATGAAGGTTTTGATACTAGTTCTTAAAGACATTTTTTTAACATATTTATTTAAATTAAAAACTAGTTTCAGAACCACGTAGGCCGTCTAAATTAAGACTTACTAGCATTTAAATTATTGAATTATAGCTAGTGGTTTTCAAATGCAAGCGTTTTACAGTTACAACGTATATGAATTTCATATGAGCTTCCTTATGAAGGTTTTGATACTAATTCTTAAGGACATTTTTTTAAACATATTTATTTAAATTAAAAACTAGTTTCAGAACCACGTAGGCCGTCTAAATTAAGACTTACTAGCATTTAAATTATTGAATTATAGCTAGTGGTTTTCAAATGCAAGCGTTTTGCAGTTACAACGTATATGAATTTCATATGAGCTTCCTTATGAAGGTTTTGATACTAGTTCTTCAAGACATTTTTTTTAAATATTTATTTAAATTAAAAATTGGTTTCAGAACCACTTAGGAAGTCTAAATTAAGACTTAGTAGCGTTTTAATTATTGAATTATAGGTAATGGTTTTCAAATGCAAGCATTTTACATCTACGACTTATATGAATTTCATTTGAACTTCCTTATGAAGGTTTTGATACTTGTTTTTCAAGACTTTTTTTTTAATATTTGTTTAAACTAAAAACTGGTTTCAGAACCACTTAGGGCGTCTAAATTAAGACTGAGAAGCATCCTGTTCACGAGACAGATTGCTGAGGCCTCCTAGATCTCTTTCTTTCTTTCTTTCTTTCTTTTCTGAATATGTCTGTTTGTTTATTTTTATTTTGTCTTTATTTACAGATTACACTCACAGTCCGAGCTGGATGAGTCAAATCCACAGTAGCTTAAGCAAAAATACAAAACTGAAAGATTTTATACAACAGAAATTGAATTACAAGAAATTCGAAACAGCATCCTTCACACTGATATGATAATGCCATATTTTTTTCGAGTTTCAAATGAAATACCATGAAAGGAAAACAGTTTCAGCGGAAAACGATGAAAAACTAGAAGCTGCCATCAACAAATGGCGTGAATAAATGTTGCTGCTAAACTATAGTTATATTCTTGTCATATGTTTTTTACTGTATTAATGTTTTATCCTAATTCTAAATTTGTTAAATTGATGCATTTATATCTGTTTATTTATGAAATTTTAATAAAATACCTACACAAATTTATTTTTTGCTGATAACTTAAGAATTTTTTACTTGCGATATTGGTAATAAAGGGGAAGTTTTGAATTCGTGAAACAAAAAATGAGATAGTAATCAGACATTATGTCATAAAGAACACCAAAAATTAACGGCTAACCGATTGCAATCAAAATTTGTATGCAATCATTTCTATCACCTGTGCAACATAAGTTCAAATAACCATTGCATAGTTTTCAAATTTACGATTTTTATCTTTTAGCCGAAAGGAATGTGTTACACGGAATTTGGCTTTCTTCTAGCCCGAGCGAATAGATGTTACACATACAAAAACAGGCAAATACTCTACTAATTTGTCTTTGCTTTAAAAAAAACTTAAATTTCCCAACTTCGTACAAAAAAAAAACTTTCAGCTACGGTTTTGGCAATAAAAAATTGTCTTTAATTATGTTAAACGCTGGTTACATCGATCGATCACAATGGTAGAAGGACATTCCGTATTGATCAGTTAAAATAAACAATATTATATACATAATTACTAATACTATTAAAAAAATAATGTTTGCATTAAATAATTCGTCATTTTAACGCTTATGGAAATATTTCATTAAATTAAATTACATCCACCACGTATTACCAACTAATTCTCGATCGTCAACAATACTTTTAACAGTTTGAGCGAGGTTAGCAGCATCTCCGTTATTTCCACAGTCTGTATAAGCATAGACTAACTAATAATAAAGACAGGCCGCGTCATATAAAGAAAAAGGACCCTATTTGAGATTGCCTCCACTTAGATTGCGTCCACCTCAAACTTGGCGAGAAAAGCTTTTGCTCTATATGAAGCTTTCAAGTTTCATCGAACTGAAATTCATTTCACCACTATCGCAAGTGTACCTGTTTTTGTTTTTGGGTATTTTGTTTTTTGTCTGTTTTTTTTCTGCAATTAATGAAGGTTGTGAAGCAGTGAATGAAGGAATATTTTGTTTATTTTATATTATATTTATTTATTAATTCAGTACCGAAATAAAAAAATATTAAGGAATACAGGTGAATAACATACCTTATTTGTTTAATTGCAAAAATAAACTTCCCGAGTCGAGGAGTATGTTCACAAATGATGTGTATAACATTCCTTTAAATCGAGTAAACTTATTGCAAAGTTAAAATGCAATTTTTTGCATATTTAAAGATAAATAAAGATTAATTTTTTCCATACATTCATGTTTTTTCTATTATTATTAAATTCTAGGAAAATGCGCCCGAAAATAGCGATATTTTCACTCTAAACAAATTTGCACTTCATATATGTACCTAGTAATTTATCATGTTCACTCGAATCATTATAATTTTCTAAAAATATAATCCTTGTTATATTATCATTCATTTCATACCTCAAAAAAGAATTACTGAAGTAGAGCTTATTCGTGATATTCCAAATCCTATATTAATTTGTACCTAGTTTGCTAAATTTTAGGTTGGGTAATGTTCAAAAATCGATATAAAATCATGTGGTTAACCTAGAAATATGTCTGATACACCAATATAACTTGCTGTTAATCAAAATTATTATAAAATACAAATTTTTAAAATCGTATTTAAAATGAGAACATTATTGTTAATGGAGTGAAAGCTTGCTTTTATACCTTTCAAAACCTCTCAACTACTCAAACTAAATACAAATATAATTTTAGCATGCTTTTTTAAAGATTTTTTTAAAATTTCTTCAGATACAAATACCAACCAAATTTCTGAAAAACGAAGCATATAATTTTCTAAAAATATAATCCTTGTTATATTATCATTCATTTCATACCTCAAAAAAGAATGACTGAAGTAGAGCTTATTCGTGATATTCCAAATCCTATATTAATTTGTACCTAGTATGCTAAATTTTAGGCTGGGTAATGTTCAAAAATCGATATAAAATCATGTGGTTAACCTAGAAATATGTCTGATACACCAATATAACTTGGTGTTTATCAAAATTATTATAAAATACAAATTTTTAAAATCGTATTTAAAATGAGAACATTATTGTTAATGGAGTGACAGCTTGCTTTTATACCTTTCAAAACCTCTCAACTACTCAAACTAAATACAAATATAATTTTAGCATGCTTTTTTAAATATTTTTTTAAAATTTCTTTAGATACAAATACCAACCAAATTTCTGAAAAACGAAGCAGCATTATTTCTCGACTTATATAGAATTTAATGCAGCGGGATCGACATTTTTTTGGTTTTTTTTTGTTTTGCTTAATGAAAATGAGAATCATCAAAATACAAATTTGCTTGCAATTGATTAATAAATTGAAACTTAACTGCAACACACATAAACATACTAGTATATGTACGAGTATATTCAAATTTTAGTTAGGATGGAAAACTGAAATCAATTGGTGGGTGTGATCAACAGACATGAACTATGTATATAATTCGCTGGTAGGAGGTGGAGGATTAATTTAATAATTTAGCAGTTTTTGAATGTATGTAAATTATCTTTAAAAAAGCCATTTTCTGTTCTCTCTGTTCGAAAATACTATTATTTGATATTTAAAGCATAATCTAAGATTCTGTACTTCGTTTAAGATTCATTTTATTTCTTAATATTAAGCTTACTATTGATTTTCAGGAAAATTTGCTTGAAAGAATTGATATTTTCTCTATAAACCAAGTTACGCCTCATACAATAATTTCATATTCATTCCAACTATTACAACTTTTATAAAAATATAAATAATAAAATTTCATCGAATTTATCGTTTTTATATAATAAAAATAAGAGTTGAAATAAAAAGTCATCAGAAGCTAGAATGCTTAAATATTATTTTTAAAAATATTACAAAAACAAAAAAATAAAATAAAAATAATAAAAAATCAAAAAATCAAAAATTAAAACTGTAAAAAAGAACGAAATAAAAACGTAAAAAAAGAAAAAAGAGTAACAAAAATGGAAAAAAAAATAAATAAAAAAAAATATTGCATAAATAAATGGTGCATAGATAAGAGAATGGTTGCTCCAGTTGAATTGAAATGAGAACAACCATTGAACATACTCGTACATAATGAACATTCCTCTAAAATTTGTGACCTTTTTGTTCAAAGCAATCGTTCATTCAAACAGTAGTTTAAAAGGAACACGTTAATTATTGATTTAACTGAATTTAAAATATAACAAAATTAAAACCCCTTAGCAAACTTGAAATTAATGAGAAAAATACTGCCGACAAAAAACTAAAACTACAGAAACAATGTATAAAATGCAACAAAAAAGAAACTACCAAGAAAACAAAAAAGGCAAGATAAAGACAAAAATTATCTATCTTTAAAAGTTAAATTGTAATAAACAAAAACATTGAAAAACATAAAAATGAACTTTTTGGACTGGGCTAGCAAATTAAGAGCAAACTACGAATCATTTTTCAATTTTTTTACTGATTGAAACTGAATTTCTATCTACATGCCAACTTTTATGAGCAAAGATCTGTTGGAGAATGCGCTAACAATTTACCTCAATTATTTGAATAAATCATTTTAATTAAATAAAAAAAAGGTTCTCTGTTTTAAAAATTTAAATGTCTTTTTAAAAAGTCTTATATTAAGAAACTACTTAATTGATCCTCCTTATGGAAAACTATATGGGTAATATATTTCAACCACTATTTTTCGTTTTTGAAGGAAAAATTTGTTCTTTAGAGGATTTATCTTATTTCACGTTTGGGGGTGGATGTGGAGACTATATGAGTGTAAAAATGTATAATTATCGAGATGTGAAATAAAGAATTTATAATAATAATAATAATAATAATAATAATATATGAGTGTTCTGAAGCAATGGTAGACTTGGTGGCGGTTGTTTGTGTGTGCAATTTTTTGCTCTCATTTATCCTTTTTTGTGCGCTTGCTTGTGTACTCTTGCATACATTCATATAATCTCGATCTTCTAATAATGACATTAGAATTTTCGTTTTTGGTGGTTTCGAGGACATACAAATAATATGTAGGTAGGTGGTATGAAGGAATATTTTGTTTATTTTATATCTTATTTATTTATTTATTCAGTACCAAAATAAAAAAATGTTAAGAAATACAGGTGAATAACATAGGTACCTTATTTGTTTAATTACAAAAATAAACCTACCGAGTCGAGGAGTATGTTCGCAAATTATGTGTATAACATTCCTTTAAATCGAGTAAACTAATTGCAAAATTAAAATGCTATTTTTTGCATATTTAAAGCATAAATAAAAATTCATTATTTCTATACATTCATCTTTTTTTCTATTAATTTTCTAGGCGAATGCGCCCGAAAAAAGCGATATTTTCACTCTAAACGAATTTGCATTTCTCATAGTAATTTATCATGTTCACTGGAATCATTATAATTTTCTAAAAATATAATCCTTGTTATATCATCATTCATTTCATACCTCAAAGAGAATTAGGTACTGAAGTTATGAACCATTTCCGGAGAGCTTATTCGTGATATTTCAAGTCCTGTATTTGTACCTAGTTTGCAACATTTTGGGTAGAGTAATGTTCAAAAATCGATATAAAATCTTGTGGGTAACCTAGAAATATGTCTGATACACCCAAATAACCTGTTATTAATCAAAACTACATATTATAAAATACAATTTTTTAAAATCATATTTAAAATGAAAACATTATTTTAAATGGAGTGAAAGCTTGCTTTTTAACCTTTCGAAACCTCTCAACTACTCAAATTAAATGCAAACATAATTTTAGCATGCTTTGAAAATTTAAGATTTTTTCAACTTTCAGCAGAATTTCTCGACTTATATAGAATTTAATGCAACGGGATCGACATTTTTTTTGCTTAGTCTTGAAAATGATCAAAATACAAATTAGCTTGTAAGTGATTAATAAATTGAAATTTATTTGGGAGCTTGTGAGCAATGCACATAAACATACTCGTAAATGTATGTTAAAATTTTAGTTTGGTTTTGCAAAATAGAATTTTGGAAAACCAAAATCATTTGGTGGGTGTCGTCATAATATGAACTATATAATTCACAGGTAGGATTAATAATGGCAGTTTTTGAATGTATGTAAATATCTTTAAGAATCCATTATCTATGCATGTACTCGAAGAAGTGGTATCTTCTCTCTTAACCAAGTTGCACCTTTTACAATAATTTCATATTCATTCCAAATATTACTTTTTTTTTATAAAAATATAACCTTTTTATATTATCTTTTAGTTGATACCTCATTTGTTAGAAAAAATAGAATTACTGAAGTTATAAGCCATTTTTGGAGAGCTTGTGTATGATTTTCCAAATCCCGAATTTTATCGATACTTGTGAGCAATAATGTACAGCATTAAACATATATATATAAACATATATATGCTATATAAATATGAAAACTTTTCTTAGAACTTCCTGAAAAAGTTCAATATATTCGTGTCGGTCGTGAAGAACCAGGTAACTCAAACTCTTAGAAAGTTTATAAGGTCAGGGTTTATGTTGAATATCATGCACAGAACGTTACTAATGTGGAAAAAAGTGTTCGTAATGTGTTTTCAGATGTATTAGGAAAATATTACATAAGGGTAAAATTTCGTAAAATTTTGTAAAGTATTTTGTTTCCAAATTATTAATTTAACAACAGGTAACTCGACTTACCGCCACGGATATACATTATACATAATTCTATTAATATTTCCGTTTGACCCTGAAGATGAGGCTATTAGACCTCGATATAGGCAAGAAAAATAAAAATACACAATGCGTTTTATTGAACTTTTATGAAGCAAAACAAATGGTAATATTAAATTTAATTTAAATAGTTAAGCTTGTTAGCAATGGACAGCAACAAAAAGTTTTTTATTCTTCATGAATAAAACTATGAAACCATCTGGTGGGGGGGGGATGGTTGAACTATATAACCAATATACATAGTTTGCCATAAGGAGGATCAATTAAGCTGTTTGTTAATATACGACTTTTTAAAAAGACATTGTTTATATTTTATATTTTATGTTTTTTTATTTTGAATTTTCCCATTATTGGCTAAGCGGATTAAGACTAATTTTTGTATTTCAGCTTATGGTGATAGTGAAATTATTTCTTATGATAGGTACACCGAGAAAAAAAACAACGTAAAATCAACGGAAACAACTTTGATTTAAATATTTTTCGGAACGATTTGGCTTCGAAGACGAAAATTTTAAATTCAAAGTAGCAATGACATCAATTCAAAGTGTTTTCCTCTTTTAAAACAAATATGATTTAACCATTTTTTCTCTTCATTTGAGATGCCATCATCGTTGATTTGAATTCATCCATCTTTAAAACAATATGTATCAACTTCGATTAAACTACAAGCATCGTTGATTGAAATACATACACATTTTAAAATACTTTTTTAAAACTTTACTTCAACTTCGTCCAGTTATTGATTTAAAATAAAATGGAAACTAATTCATTAAACAAATGACAAAAATAAATATGAGAAAAGTAATATTTTTTTTTGATTAAATGTAAGTGAATTTTGAGTGCGCGTTAATTTTGTTCACAAATGTTTTGTAGATACTTCGTGAAATTACAAAGCGCTCTCGAAATTCTATATATTAAGCTAAAATATAAATTAAAAAGTGATTAAAAAATCTAAAAAATCTGACTTTTGCGTTGGCCTAACTATGCAACACTTTAAAAGGACGTGCATGGAAATTTGAAATTCGATTTCGAAAAATATTAGCATGTTGCACTTTGAAACTACGTTGAGTGTACTTTAAATGTTCGAAAAGTTGATTTCAACGTAAAATTGAAAACGTTTTGCTTTGAAACTAAGTTGGCTTTGGTAAATCTACGTTGCCTATTTAAATCAACAGGTTTTCAACGTGAAATTAAATATGATTTAATGAATATTATTCAACTTTAAATCAAATATTTTTCTATTAGATTTTAAATTGCATTTTTTCCCTCAGTGTATATCAAAAGAGCAGTGTGATTTAATTCTAAACTGAATGATTTACTTTTTCCATTAAAATTTTGAAAGCAGAGAACATTTTTTTTATTTAATTAAAATTATTTATTTAAATAATTCAGGCAAATTGTTAGTGCACTTCTCTAACAGATCTTTGCTGATAAAAGTTGGCATGTAGATAGAAATTCAGTAAAAAAATTGAAAAATGATTCGAAGTTTTGCTCTCAATTTGCTATCCAAGTTCATTTTTATGTTTTCAATGTTTTTGTTGATTACAATTTAACTTTTAAAGATAAAAAATTGTTGTCTTTTTCTTGATTTACATTTTTATTTGTAGTTTTAATTTTTTCTCGGCAGTATTTTTCTCATTAATTTCAAGATTGCTAAATGGTTTTAATTTTTTTTAATTTTTAATTCCGTATTTTGATCATTTTTGAGGGTAAGCCAAAAAATTCAAAGAAATGTGTCGATCCAGCTGCATTAAATTGGATACCAATAAGTGGAGAAATACTGCTTAATTTTTCAGATATTAGGTATCTGAAGAAATTTGAAAAAATCTTAAATATCCAAAGTGTGCTAAAATTACATTTGCATTTAGTTTGAATAGTTGAGACTTGAGAGGTTTCGAAAGGTTTAAAAGCAAGCTTTTACTCCATTTACAATAATGTTCTCATTTTAAATATGATTTTAAAAATTCATATTTTATAATAATTTTGATTGATAACAGGTTATTTTGGTGTATCAGACATATCCCTAGGTCACCCACAAGATTTTATATCGATTTTTGAACATTAATGAACCCAAAATTTGCAAACTAGGTACAAATACAGGATTGGAAATATCACGAATAAGCTCTCCGGAAATGGTTCATAACTTCAGTACCTAATTCTTTTTGAGGTATGAAATGAATGATGATATAACAAGGATTATATTTTTAGAAAATTATAATGATTCAAGTGAACATGATAAATTACTATGAGAAATGCAAATTCGTTTAGGGTGAAAATATCGCTTTTTTCGGGCGCATTCGCCTAGAAAATTAATAGAAAAAAAGATGAATGTATAGAAATAATGAATTTTTATTTATGCTTTAAATATGCAAAAAATAGCATTTTAACTTTGCAATTAGTTTACTCGATTTAAAGGAATGTTATACACATAATTTGCGAACATACTCCTCGACTCGGTAGGTTTATTTTTGTAATTAAACAAATAAGGTACCTATGTTATTCACCTGTATTTCTTAGCATTTTTTTATTTTGGTACTGAATAAATAAATAAATAAGATATAAAATAAACAAAATATTCCTTCATACCACCTACCTACATATTATTTTTATGTCCTCGAAACCACCAAAAACGAAAATTCTAATGTCATTATTAGAAGATCGAGATTATATGAATGTATGCAAGAGTACACAAGCAAGCGCACAAAAAAGGATAAATGAGAGCGAAAAATTGCACACACAAACAACCGCCACCAAGTCTACCATTGCTTCAGAACACTCATATATTATTATTATTATTATTATTATTATTATTATTATAAATTCTTTATTTCACATCTCGATAATTATACATTTTTACACTCACATAGTCTCCACATCCACCCCCAAACGTGAAAACAGATAAATCCTCTAAAGAACAAATTTTTCCTTCAAAAACGAAAATTCTTGCCAAGATCGACAAGAATGAAATAAATATACCTGAAGAAGTGTACACACACACAAGCAAAATATAAGTTAGAGCAAACTAAACACCCAAAACGAACAACAAAAACAGGTACACTTGCGATAGTGGTGAAATGAGTTTCAGTTGGATGCAACTTGAAAGCTTCATATACAGCAAAAGCTTTTCTCGCCAAGTACAAAACATGTATGAGAGGTGGAGGCAATCTAAGTGGAGGCAATCTCAAATCGGGTCCTTTTTCTTTATATGAAGCGGCCCGTCTTTATTATTAGTTAGTCTATGGTATAAGTTAAGCGAGGGCAAATCTAATAAACTATTCAAGTTATTCTTTCATATTTTTGTTTAAGGGAATTTATTAAATCTCTTACAATACACAAAAGTGAAGCTGGATGCATAATTTCCCAGTTAGGTGGAAACTCATTACGACCAATGGGCTTCTTTGATGCATTGTATCAGAATCTTGTAGCGAATTATGTTGGGGTGCACTTAAGTGGAACTCTGGCATTGCACATAGGAGCCCTCATTTTTCCAGGCAGTGAATAGTTTATGCAAACCATAGAAAGCAAGATTAATCATTGGTACGTCATCAGTTTCTTCGTGATTGTTCAGAACCCTGAAAAAACGTATGACAAAATTAGGTTTTGAAATATAACTGAAAGTAGACTTCTTTTGTTTAAGGATTTTTTCGAAATTTGTCTCAAATACAAACCTTTTGATACAATTAGTAGCACTATTAAATATATAATCTAGAAATATAAAAACCATCCCTGTGGGTGAAACCGTTTAGAAATATCATCACAGTCCAATTGCCTTTTTCAGATTTTATTGAAATTCTGAAAAAAAAGTTAATTGGGCTGTAATCAAGAACAAATGCCAATATTTTCAAATTCTCACTTAAAAGTACATACACTATGACCAAAAGTCAAATTTTGAACCGCCGACTCGAGTTCAAATTGGTAAAAGCCAATTTCAAGAGGATTCGAATACGAATTTAGGGATGCATCAACTATTGTCCTAGGATAAATACTTTGGGAGTTACACACAAGAACAAACTCATTTTCTTCAAATTTCTACTTAAATGTAGGTATTGGTAAACGCCAATTTCAAGAGGATTCGAATACGAGTTTAGGGATGTATCAACTATTATCCTAGGATAAATACTTTGGGAGTTACACCCAAGAACAAGAAGAACAAGAAAAACACGGCATTTGTTCTTGGGTGTAACTCCCAAAGTATTTATCCTAGGATAATAGTTGATGCATCCCTATACTCGTATTTGAATCATCTTGAAATTGGCGTTTACCAATTTTTAATTCGAGCCAGCGGTTCAAATTTTAACTTTTGGTCAGAGGGTACCTACATTTAAGTAGGAATTTGAAGAAAATGGGTTTTCTTCTTGGGTGTAACTCCCAAAGTATTTATCCTAGGACAAAAGTTGATGCATCCCTAAATTCGTATTCGAATCCTCCTGAAATTGGCGTTTACCAATTTCAATTCGAGCCAGCGGTTCAAATTTTGACTTTTGGTCAGAGGGTACCTACATTTAAGTAGGAATTTGAAGAAAATGGGTTTTGTTCTTGGGTGTAACTCCCAAAGTATTTATCCTAGGACAAAAGTTGATGCATCCCTAAATTCGTATTCGAATCCTCTTGAAATTGGCGCTTACCAATTTGAACTCGAGTCGGCGGTTCAAAATTTGACTTTTGGTCATAGTGTATGTACTTTTAAGTGAGAATTTGAAAATATTGGCATTTGTTCTTGATCACAGCTCAATTGACTTCTTTTTCAGAATTTCAATAAAATCTGAAAAAGGCAATTGCACTGTCATGAGATTTTGAAACAGTTTTACCTACAGAGATGGTTTTTACTTTTTGGAACTCTATATTTAATAGTGCTACTATTTGCATATGAATTTCAAGTTTTAAGCAAAATTTCAAAAAATTCTATAGTAAAAGAAATTTCCTTTTAGGTATTCCAGAATAAGTTAACTACTTTGTACTTAATTTTTTCGAAATTTTTTTAAAATAAAAATTGTATGATGCAATTAGTAGCACTATTAAATACACAATCTAAATATATAAAAACAATCTCTGTGGGCCAAACCGTTTGAAAATCTCATCACAGTCAAACTTCCTTTTTTCAGATCTTATTGAAATTCTGAAAAAAAGTCAATTTGCCTGTGATGAATTTTTCGAATGGTTCAACTCACAGATGTGATTTATATGTTTTTGAACTCTATATTTAATAGTGGTACTATTTGCATTGTTAATTTAAAATTTTAAGCAAAATTTCAAAAAAAAAAACATTAACAAAAGAAGTTTCCCTTTAGGTTTCCAAGAATAACCTGAAAGTAAACTTCTTTTGCACTAGGATTTTTTCGATTTTTTTTTCAAATATAAATTGTATGATGCAATTAGTAGCACTATAAAAATACATAATCTAAAAACATAAAAACCATATCTGTGGGTCAAACCGTTTAAAAATCTCATGACAAACCAATTGCCTTTTTTCAGATTTAATTGAAATTCTGAAAAAAAAGTCAATTGGGTTGTGATGAATTTTCCGAATGGTTTAACTTACAGATTTGATTTATATGTTTTTGAACTCTATATTTAATAGTGCTACTATTTGTATTCTCAACAAACTCTTTTTAACCCCGATCTCTTCACAATTCATATGCTTTATATATATGTAGGTACTCACTCAGATTTTGGTAATATATCCACCCCCTAAATTCGCTGTTGGCTCTTATATTTTGTTTTAAAATATTTTGGCTTCCGAGTGTAAATTTGTGGGAAACCTTTCTTGTAGACCACAGTGTACATATTTTATCTTCTTCAATTTTTTTTTCTTAATAATCCAGAATGCATGCAAGTTATTTTTTTTTCTTCATTTAAAGTTCTCTTTATGAAGCAGATGTTTTTTTTATGTTCTCTTTAATCAAAAATTTTTGTTGTTAGTAAATTTTCTTAAAAGTAAGTTTTCATACTTGCTTAGCTTTGGTTATGTAGGTATAAAGGCTCTCTTTGATTTCTCTCTTCAATCTAATCAAACTCTCAATACGAAAAATAAGTGAATATATCGATATAACATCGCTGGACTTACGATCTTTTGATTTTGCTCTAATATTGACTCATATAATAAATCACGAGTCTAATGCTGGAAGTTTTAGAGGCTGTGGTGTAATGCTCTTGAGCTTTATTATAAAAAGATTTAAACAGTTGGTGAATAAAAGGGAGAGGAAAAAAATGTTGCATATGTTTGGGTTAAACGGAAGCTGGAAGAAAAATGAAGGATGAGGATATGCTCCTAATGGCATTTATCAGGACTTTTACAATATGCGACATGAAAGTAGGCACAAGCTATAAATTCTATTATTAATAAAAAAAGAAAAAAAAAATGCATACAGATTTTGAAGAAATTTTTGTGAAAATAAAAAAAAAAAAACATGTATAAGAAAAAAAATAAGCACAGAGAAAAAAAGAAACGACGACGATGGGACTCGAACCATGGTACCCGTAGGGATCGACCCGGTGTACTTACCCATCGCACCACGTAACATCTTAACAAGATTTAGTCGAATAGCGATGATGGACAATCGAAAAAGAAAAGAAAAAAGGCGAACATACGTTGGTATGTATATGCGTATTATATGGTTCAAGGACACAGCTGTTGCCAATTTTCGAGAGTCGATGCTTTGGTGTTTAGAAAACTCCAACCAATACATATGAAAAGATCGATATGGACAATTTTCGATGTATTCATTTTGGAGGATTTTGACCAGAAAATTTTGAATCCAACACACTTATTTTTCAAAAATTCAAATTTGATTTTTAGGCTTAATTCAGAATTTTTTTGGTCAAAATTTGCCCAGATAGAGCCGAAACGGAAGCTCAAATCAGATTCCATGATAGTCACCTGTGAATGTATGTGTGCGATCTAGGCTTGGCTCCTGGGGCTATAAATACCCCTGCAAAACAATATTTCCTTTTTTTGATAATTTGTGCTGGATAAAGTAAAAATCTTGTGTGACAAAGTGAGCCCCTAGGCGAATTAAAACTAAGTTTTCCCGTGTTGCAAACTAAAAATAAGTTATGTTGAAATTAAAATACCCTAAATTAAAAAACTGGTGGCGCCCAACGTGGGGCCAGATTTTGTCCTTGTTGTGCAACTCAAAAATCGTACTGGTATCCTTTGGTATTTTTATTTTGGTTTCAGATGAAAAGGACTTTGTTTTGGTTGATATAGTTTTTTTTCTTCATCTTAATTTTATATTTGCATTTATTATTTTGACAGGATTTTGGTGAACATGTCCAGTAATTGGTTGATATCATTAATTAGTCTGTTGCGTGTATCCCAAATATCCTTTTTCCGTTTTTTTTCTCATTTAGTTTAATTATTTTCAGTTTAATTTCTCAGATTAATTAAGGACTTGATATCCAGTAAATGGGCGAGATCCTCATTTAGTCTGTTGTGTCAATCCTTTCTATTCTGCAGATTTATTTTTTTTTCTCCTTTTGGAAGTTTACTCCAAAGAACTTTCGGTTACTTAAACCAGTTGAGTCTATCCAACTACATTTTGTTCTTTGATAGGAAACTTCCTAATATGAAGATTCTTTCATTTCATAAATTTTACTCTCATATCTTCTAGCTTCGACAAAATTTTCTTTTGACCGATAGCATGGCTAAGGGTCTGTCTAGTTTGTTGCGAAAAAAAAGTTTTGTACGTTTTATTAAATTCCAATAGATACATATACTTTATCAACCTCAACAATTTTCGATTTGTTTGAATACCTTTTTAGAAAAATTCTTGGTTAGGAAGGATCAAATTTAACTTAGTGAGTGAGTATTTAGTCGTCTTCGTCGTTGTCTTGCGTGTATTCTGTAAGCAGAGTCACATCCACCTAAATCATGAATGAGTGAAAACAAAACAAAAATTAATTACTCTTATCTGCTTTTCGTAGCTGATAATATTCTTTTTTTGTCGAAAAATTATAGTTTATCTAAGTTTTCTTTCTTTTGGTTAATTTCTATTTCAAGGTTTCAGATTTTTTTTTCAAGATTTTAGTTTTCACTTTATTTCGTTTTTTTTAGATTATGGTCTTTTGATCAATTGTGTCTTGTTGACTTTTGATTCATTTTTCTTTTGATAAAGTTTTTATTTGATTTTTTTTTAAATCATTTTTCAATTATTTAGGATTGTTTTCTTTGGATTTTTGTATTTGAGTAAAACTTTTATTAGTTTTGTTTAAGTTTTTCCAAAATTGGGTTTTAATATTGTTTACTTAGCTGTTGAGTTTAAGCTAAGTTAAACCATATAATTTTCCTCTGAATTTGGTTTCGATTATTCTTTGGTTTTGCTTTTTCTCTTTGAGACAAACTTTCAATCTCTTTTTTTTTGATTTTTTTTCTTTTCAAGTTTTTTTCTTTATTTGGATTAAGAATAATTTTTATAATCGTTGGTTAGGTCAGTATAAGTTTGGTTTAACTATTTTTCTTTTTTTTTGACTTCAATCTTTTTGCACTAAGTTTAAAGCAACTTCAAATATACCTACATTCCTTTATACAAAAAAAAAACAATTTCAGTTTTTAAGTTTAGTTTTTGAGTTTATCTTAACAATGTCTAATCCGAAGCGTGATCTTGCGCCACGAAAGGGAACCTTTTATGGTAAAAATAGGACCAACCGAACAGATCCACCCTTAAATGTTCCAAATCAAGATCAAGCGTCGAATGCTTCAAGTGGTTCAATTGCAACCGGTTCTAACGCTGGCACAAGTGCCATACCCATTGCAAATCCAGTAGCCTCTGGAACAAGAGTTTCAAGTGTTACTGGTGCTACTTCCAAAGTACCTAAGGACACTCACAGACAGAATCTCGATCCTAGCCAAAATTCAAGACAGAAGGAAGCAGAAATCCAAGCTTCTGAAGTTGAATTCTCTAGATATGTCCAGGGAATTGTTTCCGCAACTGTAGGTTTAGGAAGAGCTGATGACATGAAAGTGTTACAGAGGGAGATGGAAAGGAATACAGCAATGATGAGACAGGAACTCATTTCTACTATTCGACAAGAACTTTTGGCTGCAAAGCCTGCTACAGTAACTACCCCTAACGAGTATGAGCTCCGTAGGCGTCCTGAAGCTCAACCTGAATCTCAACCTATTCCTCCACCTCGTCCTCAACCACAAACAACCTCCTCTTCTTATGGTCCTCAGCAAAGAACACCAAATTTTGGTAACATCACAGCCGACGATTTCCTGGCACAGCTTAATAACATACATATTAGCGATCCTTCGATAGCTTCAAGACCTCCTCCATCTCAGGTTAATGCTTCTTTTCATGGTAGTTCTTGCGCAGCAGGTCTTAGAGCACATAGTTTCCATAAGTGGGGACTTAAATTTGATAACTCAAACATGACAGTCGATGAGTTTATATTCAGGCTAGAGCGGTTAAAAGAGTGTTATGGTGTAACCTGGCAGGAAATTGTTTCTCATTTCCACCAATTCGTCAGTGGTCAAGCTGAAACCTGGTTCTGGGTTTACATGAAAACGCACCCCTTAGCTGACTGGTTTACGTTGCGTATAGCACTGGTTGAACAGTTTCGATCCCTTGAAACTGATTCTGAACTTTTAAGAAGAATGTGTGATCGTCGACAAGGGCCAAATGAAAAGTTCGATGACTTTTACATGGATCTCCAGCAGCTAAATACTAGGCTTCGTACACCCAAGCCAGATTTCGAACTCATTAGCTTGATTAAGCAAAATGTCCGCAGACGGATGGGTGAGTTGGTCATAACTTTTCAGACTTCGAGTCTGCAAGAACTGGTCTACGCATGTAGAAAAATTGAGAAATATATTTATGACCAGGATAGCCAGAGAAGTAAGGGTCAATTAGTTCCTCAATTTCGCAAATATGTGCATGAAGTCGACTATGAGAATGTGCAACCTCTAGAATCTAATGACTGTGTTGAAGCTGTCCAATTAAAAAGAGATACAAGTTCTTACACATGTTGGAACTGTAAGGCTCTTGGTCACAGCTACATTGAATGCCCTGTTCCGCAAAGGTCACTCTTTTGCTTTAAGTGTGGTAAAGAGGATACCACGTCCCCAAAATGTCCGAACCCGAAATGTCCGGGAAACTTCAAAAAGAGCAATCTGCCTCCCGGAACATTTTGCTCTCAGAACAAAAATCGGGATTCCCAACAATAAAGCAACCAGATATATCTAATGAAACCCAAAACATACTTCAAAATCCTTGTTTACAGCCAAATAAAGAGCAGGCTTTACGTATACAGGTTTTGAAAAGACAAATAGAAATAACTCCTAACAATTCAAAGCTTCCTAAACAAACAGAAAAGTTAAAATGTGCACCAAGAAAATCCTTACATGAGCGCCTTATAGCATATCACGCAGCTAGAGAAAGAATTTTCGGACCAAAAACTCAACCGGTGTCCAAACGTATTTTAAGAATTCGCGAGAAGATAAAATCAAAAAAGTCCAACCAAAAATCAATAGAAGCTACCACTCTGTGCTCACCCGAAGATCCTCGTCCTTATGCTGAGGTAAACATATGTGGAGATACAATGTTGGGGCTACTCGACAGTGGCGCCAGCATTAGTTGTTTGGGACAAGGTGGTCATGAGCTTCTCAGGAAATGGGGTATTTCCTGTAAAAATTTCTCTTCCAACGTAAAAACTGCGGATGGAAAAAGTCAACCCGTAGAAGGAAAATTTACAACTCCCGTTTCTTATAAAGGTCTTACAAAAGAAATAGAAATATTCATAGTCCCATCTTTGAAACAGAGTCTATACTTAGGTATTAATTTTTGGTTGGCTTTTAATCTTGCACCTCAGATCATTTCGGAAATCACCATAGAAAAGCTTCCTTCAGGTAATTGTTTCGAAGCGCATGAATTAACAGAAGAGCAGTCGAGGAAACTTCAAGCAGCCATCAGCATGTTCCCGTCGTTTGCCATACATGGCTTGGGGCGGACTACGCTGGAGGAACATATTATTGATACAGGGGATGCCAAGCCCATAAAGCAGCGGCATTATCCCGTATCCCCCGCGATACAAGAGTTGATGTACGATGAGCTGGACCGCATGATGAAAATGGGCATCATTCAAGAAAGTAATAGTGCATGGAGCTCTCCTGTAGTTTTAGTACGTAAACCCGGCAGAAACCGGTTGTGCTTGGACTACAGGAAAGTGAATGCCGTGTCCAAAAATGATGCGTACCCGCTCCATCCTATTGAAGGCTTATTGTCTCGTGTGGGAGATACAGTCTTTATTTCTAGTGTGGATCTCAAGGATGCGTTCTTGCAGATCCCACTAGAAAAATCGTCAAGGGAAAAAACTGCCTTTACGGTGCCTGGCAAACCTCTGTTAGAGTTCGTGGTTATGCCTCCTGGTCTCAGCGGTGGTGTCCAACGCATGTGCCGTCTTATGGACAAGGTGGTAACCCCAGAACTGAAAAAAAATGTGTTTCCGTATGTAGACGACCTTCTGGTAATTTCACGCACTTTCGACGAACATATTAAGATTTTAATGCAACTCGCCAGTAGGTTATGTGTAGCTGGTTTAACGATTAATGTAGAAAAATCAAAGTTTTGTTATAAGCAACTAAAATTTTTAGGGTACGTTGTCAGTGACGGCTGTTTGAAAACAGACCAAGATAAAGTAGCTGCTGTTAGGGACTTTCCTGTACCGAATAGTCAACGGCAAGTTCGAAGGTTTTTGGGTATGTCAGGGTGGTATAGGAGATTTATCCGAGATTATGCTACTCTGGCTACCCCTATAACAAATACCTTGAAAAAAGGAGTAAAATTCGAATTTAATGATGAAGCCTTAAAGTCTTTTAACACCATCAAAGACATGCTTACAACTGCACCTGTTCTAGTAAACCCCGATTTCGGTAAACCATTTATAATTCTTTGTGACGCATCTGATTCAGGCATTGGATGTGTCTTATGCCAATTAGACGAAAATGGAGTAGAGCGCCCGATCTACTATTATTCCCATAAATTGAATGGCGCACAAAGAAACTATAGCGTGACAGAACGGGAATGCTTGGCCGCGGTAATGGGAGTAGAAAAATTCCGTCCCTATGTAGAGGGATACAAATTCAAAATTATTACGGACCATGCAAGCTTAAAATGGTTGATGGAACAGCAGAATCTCAGTGGACGACTAGCCCGGTGGAGCCTTAAACTTCAAGGGTACGATTTTGAAATCGAGCATCGCAAAGGTTCGCTGCATGTGGTGCCTGACGCTCTCTCTAGAGTTTATACATCAGACGCAGTCAGCCTAGATGCCATTTCTATTGAAGACCCTTTTGATGTGCTGCATATAGATCTTACGGATTCCGCTTTTCAATCGGATGAATACCTTAAGATCATTGACAGCATCGAAAAGCAAAAACATCAGCTACCTGACCTTCTTGTCTCGGACGGTTTCGTGTACAAGAAGGTCAATCATTGCACAGGTAATCCACTGGAGGACGATTTAGTATGGAAGTTGTGGGTTCCATCGGTGCTCACCAGTCAACTGATTTCTCTGGCTCATCAACCGGCTAAAGCTTCGCATGGTGGGATTGCAAAAACTCTCTACCGACTTAGACAAAGATTTTTTTGGCCAAACATGGCAACCCAAGTTAAGGTATTCATAGGTGATTGTGACACATGTAAGACTTCAAAAGCATCGAACCAAATTTTGCGTGAGCAAATGGGTAAAGCTTTCGTTGTAGACTATCCTTTTCAACATTTGTTTGTGGACTTTCTTGGACCGTATCCACGTTCCAAGAAAGGAAACATCCACATTATAATTGCTCTAGACCAATTAACGAAATTTGTTGTGATTAAAGCTCTTCGAAATGCCACCTCAGAAATCGCTACTAAATTTTTACATGAGGAAATATTTTGTGTTTACGGTGTACCTGAATCCTTAATGACAGATAATGGGAAACAATTTACGAGTTCTGTTTTTTCAAAATTTTTAACATCTAATGGAGTCCAGCATATCAAAACAGCATCTTATGCACCCCAAGCTAATGCTAGCGAACGGGTAAACCGCTCTATCCTGGCAGCCATAAGATCTTATTTGAAGGAAGACCAAAGGGATTGGGACGTTCACCTTCCAGCCATCGGCTGTGCGCTACGAACAGCGGTGCATTCAGCGATTGGGCTATCCCCATATGAAGCATTATTCGGCCAGAAAATGATTGAACATGGGTCTGATTTTAAGCTATTACGAAAGCTTGGCAAAGTAAACACCTCGGAGTTGAACATTTTACCAAAAAGCTTAAAACTTAACATTATTCATACCAAAATTAAAGAAGCTCTCGATAAAGCCCACAACCAATATGAGCATAGGTATAACACTCGGAGTAAAGTAGTAAATTTCAAAGTAGGAGATGTAGTCTTCAAAAGAAATTTTATACTGAGTGATGCATCAAAGAAAAGGAATGCGAAGTTATGCCCTAAGTTTCTTAAAGCCAAAATTATAAGAACTGTAGGAAACCACCTCTATGAGCTAGAGAATGAAAAAGGTCAGATCATTGGTGTATTTCACTCAAAGGACCTGAAAAAGTAACCCCCTTATAATAGTGTTTGTGACTAGCCAGCCTGAACACGAGACCAAATTTTCTCAGGCGTGGGTTCCTTATACGAACTTTCAGGTTTCTTTTTTTATTTTGTATGGCTAATAGCCTACAAAATGAAAAATTTTGTGGGAAACCTTTCTTGTAGACCACAGTGTACATATTTTATCTTCTTCAATTTTTTTTTCTTAATAATCCAGAATGCATGCAAGTTATTTTTTTTTCTTCATTTAAAGTTCTCTTTATGAAGCAGATGTTTTTTTTATGTTCTCTTTAATCAAAAATTTTTGTTGTTAGTAAATTTTCTTAAAAGTAAGTTTTCATACTTGCTTAGCTTTGGTTATGTAGGTATAAAGGCTCTCTTTGATTTCTCTCTTCAATCTAATCAAACTCTCAATACGAAAAATAAGTGAATATATCGATATAACATCGCTGGACTTACGATCTTTTGATTTTGCTCTAATATTGACTCATATAATAAATCACGAGTCTAATGCTGGAAGTTTTAGAGGCTGTGGTGTAATGCTCTTGAGCTTTATTATAAAAAGATTTAAACAGTTGGTGAATAAAAGGGAGAGGAAAAAAATGTTGCATATGTTTGGGTTAAACGGAAGCTGGAAGAAAAATGAAGGATGAGGATATGCTCCTAATGGCATTTATCAGGACTTTTACAATATGCGACATGAAAGTAGGCACAAGCTATAAATTCTATTATTAATAAAAAAAGAAAAAAAAAATGCATACAGATTTTGAAGAAATTTTTGTGAAAATAAAAAAAAAAAAACATGTATAAGAAAAAAAATAAGCACAGAGAAAAAAAGAAACGACGACGATGGGACTCGAACCATGGTACCCGTAGGGATCGACCCGGTGTACTTACCCATCGCACCACGTAACATCTTAACAAGATTTAGTCGAATAGCGATGATGGACAATCGAAAAAGAAAAGAAAAAAGGCGAACATACGTTGGTATGTATATGCGTATTATATGGTTCAAGGACACAGCTGTTGCCAATTTTCGAGAGTCGATGCTTTGGTGTTTAGAAAACTCCAACCAATACATATGAAAAGATCGATATGGACAATTTTCGATGTATTCATTTTGGAGGATTTTGACCAGAAAATTTTGAATCCAACACACTTATTTTTCAAAAATTCAAATTTGATTTTTAGGCTTAATTCAGAATTTTTTTGGTCAAAATTTGCCCAGATAGAGCCGAAACGGAAGCTCAAATCAGATTCCATGATAGTCACCTGTGAATGTATGTGTGCGATCTAGGCTTGGCTCCTGGGGCTATAAATACCCCTGCAAAACAATATTTCCTTTTTTTGATAATTTGTGCTGGATAAAGTAAAAATCTTGTGTGACAAAGTGAGCCCCTAGGCGAATTAAAACTAAGTTTTCCCGTGTTGCAAACTAAAAATAAGTTATGTTGAAATTAAAATACCCTAAATTAAAAAACTGAGATCCACACTAGAAAAATCGTCAAGGGGTTACCATACACATAGAGGACATGGTAACCAGGTTGTGCCACGTAGTATAACCATAGGTTGTATTGTGTGGTACATGGGGTGGGTAAATCCTCAGAGGGCTTTATATCATCTTAGCTCTCCTCACTTCTCTAGGTTTATGATTCCTTCCTGTAGATGGGACAAACAGGCCTCGCCTACTCTTTTACGTATATTTACTGACGGCATGAAAATACGTAACGGCCGTTCAGGTTCTCTAACAGCAAGAACCCCCCCTCCGACGAGCTAACCTTGGCTATGCAAGCATGCCGCGCGGTTAGAGCCTGGACAAGCCACCCACTTTTGTTGCCATGACGTTTCAGGATACCTGTAAGTTCTGGAGCGTTGTGGTAACATTAAGAGTGGGTGGTTATCTCAACTAAGATCTTGAGCGTACGTTACAAATTGATCAGATCGGGCATTTCCACTTCGATAGTTCTTGTTTCAACAGCACGCTACGACACCACTGAGACGAGACAATCGTTTTTAGTGACAACAGTTTTTGCCCTTCCATTATTTCAGCACATGAGTCCCTGTCAGAGAAACCATTCTCGCATTCTCATTGTTGGCTGAAAAAAAACATTAAATATGCATAACCAATTTCCTGGAAAGTAATATTCTTACCGGAATAATTAACTTGAGATATGGGCAAATCACCGCCAACATAATCACGAATTTATTCAACACGAACTTTTCATATATCGTTGGATTGTAAAAATTACGATAAAACGGAGCTCGACGGACAAGAAAAGTGCAACTCCTTGCAGCTACGATACCAGTGCTGAGATTCAGCTAATTCGAAGCCACAGGGAGTGAGTGAGATGAGTCACTTTTCGTCGAAAATCGATTCAGTTAGCAAAAGGGAGTGAGTGAGCGAGTGAAATGAAATGTCAGATTACTCGCCAGATATTTCCGCAGTGACTTGGTGTATGTGTTGGTAAATTTCCAGTTTTGGATAGGTATGTGTGCTTTTCACAAAAATTCCTATTCATGGATAGGAAACGAAATAAAAAACAACAACGTCGATAAAAACAGCTACCCTTTTATTGATTCTTTAATTTTATTTTATTATCATATGCACATATATATATTAAATAAATTTATATTCTATTCACTTTCGACACTTTTAAACTTTTTATTTCTCAAGGGTGAAACTCACATTAAACTTTAATTATGACAAAAAAAAATAATTGAAACAAAAGATACTCCAAACTCCATTATTAAAGATTCCAATGTTTACATTGTTGTATTTCTGGTTTCATTTCGTTTTGCGTAACGAGTGTGACAAGGAGGTAGAATTTAGCTCTTTTATATTTATTCTTTGTCTCATGTTCGAAACTAAATTCGAACTTACTCATTTCACTTAAATAGCGGAATCACTTTTGCGAGTGAAGTGAGATGAGTCGGCGAGTAAGGCGAGTCATCTCATCTCACTCGCTGAAATAGCTGAATCTCGGCACTGGATTCACTGACCGGACTTGGCGATTCCAGGACTGTTTCCGGACCACCTATAACCACCCATCGGCCTATCTAAACCAATTCCTTTTATTTTCTTATTTCAGGTAGCCGTAACAACTTTCACTAGATTATAAGATATCTATTATCTTACTGTGTAAGTTACATAAAGAAATAAATAAACTAAGCTAAACTAAACTTGAAATATAAGAGACAACCAAGTTTTTTTCTCAAACTCTTAATTCAATTTTCGTAAAGAGCAATCCTGTCCCATTAAACAACAAAAAAATCAGCTTTCTATGTTGAGCTGATATATTTTTTTTTTTTTTAATTTCCATTGGTGGGATAAAAATGATAATTTTATGGGGGACACTTACTTAACAAAGTGATGCAACTAAAAACAAATTAACCATTCCTTAGTGAGGATGAATATTATTATAAAAAAGACTGCTCACTAGATTTGTTGTATCGTTTTTAATTTCGTTGCTAAAATTAATTGCAATGTGGTAAGTAGGACTGGGGACACGTCAGGGGAATAACATTTTGGTGTCTAAATTGAGATAGCGGGTATGATACTTTTTTAAACTTTTTTTTAGAGTGAATGTTAGAACCCGTTTGCTTTTAGCCATCCAAATAACAAACTTATAATATAATTTTGTATTTTGGTTCAAAAATGAAGGAGACTGTACTATTATTATTTTGAAATATTGACCCATATATTGTTTTTTTTCTATATTCAAATATTTCCTTCTCTAATTTTCCTCCTATACTCTAGAGCACTTATAGTACATTTACATAAAATATCCCAGCCACAAACACCATTCAGAACACCCATCAAATCCTCCTTTTCCAGCGTTCTTACACCAAAATACAATACATAATTCGAATTCCATTGTCCCTGATCACACGTGAAGAAATTCAAGCATTTTCTGCGATTTGTGACGGTGAGCCACAGTACACATATTGAAGGTTTTCATTTTTGTTCAGTTCTGCGCATCCATCAAAATCAGTGAAAAATGGCGACTCTACGTGACCCCGACTAGTTAAACATCAAAATTTGTTGTGTGTTATGTGTTCATTTGTTACTTATTTAAATACAAATACAATTATTTCAAGCTTTTTAGTGTTTATTAACATTTTTTTAGTGTTATTTAAATTATCCTTTTGTGTTTGTTTTCTTCGTTGTTGTTGTAATACAGTGGAAGAGGTCACGTAAGGCTGCCATCTTGAATTTCTTTGACAGTTCTCATTTCGGACCACATGCGCAAGATAATACCTTAGATATGTGTACTGTGACGGTGAGCGGGGTAACTTGCAGAAGAGGGAGGGGGATGAAATATTTGAAAATATTCGGTGTAGAAAATTGACGTTCTCTTTTGTGTTGCTTCTCCTATCCAATCCAACCAATCAAATCGTATCATTCATTATGAAAATACGAAAAACACAAGGAGGAGAACATAATCTGCAGATTAATTTTCTTCACATCTGAACACTTTCGTTCTTCACGTGTAAGCAAGCACATTTAAAATGGGACAAACGGCAATAAAATGGTAGATGTCTTCCCTCTCATCACGGTTGCAAAGGTCACACAATAAAGGAAGCTCGGGTCGATGTGGCACATAGTTTATGTTTATCAATTCACCTCTTATCATAAAGATAGTTCTTATCATTTCAGACTTATTGGTATCCATAAAATGTATGTCCTTCTAGATTATAGTTGATTCTACATCCTGTGCTGTGAAGATTGGGCTTCATTTACATATTGGGTGTAAATATAGGGTCCAGAATTTTTTCATAAAATCATGAAATTTTCTTCTCAGTGTAACGGCTCCATCACAGGAATAGAATCTGTGGACCCATCCATAACAACTCGCAAGTTCTTGCCATTCCTTGACGCAGTGAGCATTATTTGCTAGCATATATTTTAAAACAATTTTTGGTAGGCGGTTTTCTTCCATTTCCATAACTTTTACTATAAGTTAATGACAAATAAGCAGAAAAATAATAGTTCATCCCATGTTCCCACATCATCATGCTGAACGAGTAGAAAGGTAAAGTGCTTATGTTCACAGTTATTTACTATTTAAGCTTTAGATTTTAAGTAAAAACATTGTATTCGTTTCGAAGGCAGAATTGCTGCCGGTTTGAAAATTAATAAAGTAATAAATAAAAAATAAAAAATATTCTAATGAATATTTTTTTTATAACAATATAGTTTAAATAAATTTAATTGGCGCCCAACGTGCTTTAAAAGTTCATAAACATAAGCCGTCCTCAAGTAGCACGCCGCGAATGTAACTAATAAAAGCAACCCAAAGTGTTTAAAGTTCATAAACATAAGTCGTCCTCAAGTAGCACGCCGCGAATGTAACTAATAAACGTGTTTTAAAGTTCATAAACATAAGTCGTCCTCAAGCAGCACGCCGCGAATGTAACTAATAAAAGTGTTTTATAGTTGATAAACATAAGTCGTCCTCAAGCAGCACGCCGCGAATATAAAACAACCCAAAGTGTTCTAAAACTCATAAAAGTCGTCCTTAAGCAGCACGCCACGAGTGTAATTTAGAAACAAAAATCCAACTAATTGTGACTCAAGAAAGTAAAATAAGTGCAGTGAATCACGCTTGGATCGATCGATAAAGCGAACAACGAGGGAGTGCGAAACGGGTACCGCAGTAGGAAGCGAAAAGGACATCTACCCTTTCGCCAGCGTTGGAACATGAACTCACTTACCACAATTATACTGTAAGAAAATTATTAAAGTTAAAATTAAGAAAAAGTGATAACTATTTAATTTAAATACTATTTTTATGCAAGTTATTTAACAAGTAACTATTTAAACCTAAAATAATTGCAAACATTTTTTTTTTTTTCTCATAATAATTTTTTTTTCTTTTGTTAGTCTAATTTGAATTATTAGACCATATATTTTAGTTCATAAACTTAAATTAAAATATTTAAAATATAAACCTTAATATCCCATATTAATAAATATTTTCCAAAATTCCCAAAAGTACGAAAGAAAGTAAATTTAGGAAAAGAAACATGCAGGAACCCGCAGTTTCTAACCCTCTACCAAACATCCAACTCCCAAATTTTAACCTACCCCCTCCCAACCCAAACGCAGCCACTTCAAACCAAGGTGCAGCAATGGCCACACCAGAATTAGAAGAACTTGTCACAAATATTGTTTCAAAAGTAATGGGTCCAATTGTCCAATCAATAATAAATCCACACGCGAACTTTTATAAAGGTAATGAACAAAGTATTGATGCGCAATTCTTCGGGAATCTCAGTGAGTTAGACAAAGTACCTGATGTGGTACGAACGTTAAGGGAATTCTCGGGAAACCCTGGCGAATATAGCTCATGGCGAAAAAGTGTTGAGAGGATTCTTAACATTTATTTTTTTAGGAATCCCGAGATCCCTGTGAAGATCTTCGTTTCTTATATACCATGGTGCATTTACAAATGACCTAAGCAATTTATTTTCAAACGTTTGTAATTTATTTAAATTTGTATCGCAGGTACAACCCCAGAGTTGTATACCGTAAGTCCAGACAGGTTTAAGTACCTGCCTGTATAAAATCAACTTATTATCAATACTAAGCTTGGAATATTTACCGAGTAGCCAGTTCATATCTCTTAATTTACTTTTTAATTCTTCGCATTTCTTTTTTACGTGCGGCTTCCATTTTAATTTCGCGTCTAGAGTCATTCCCAGATATTTTGCTTCATTCGCAAATGGTACACGACCGGTATTAAGAAAGACGGGCAATCTATTTATTTTTTTATACGTTAAGTCCACGTGGACTGACTTTTGTTCATTGAGCGCTATTCGCCATGTTTTTGTCCACTCATTAACATTATTAAGAGCATTTTGTAATTTAATCGTAGCTTCGTTAATCGTTTTGCCTACTGCTAGTATTGCAGTATCATCAGCAAACGTTGCTACGAAAGTGTCTTCTGTTTGAGGTATATCACGTGTAAATAGAAGGTACAGAACTGGACCTAAAACACTACCTTGTGGTACCCCAGCCACTATTTCTTTGAAATTAGAATATTCATTTCCGTGTCTTACACGAAAAAGTCTGTTTTCTAGATATTCGTTAAGAATTTTATAAAGTCCTTCAGGCAGAACTTGTCGTAATTTGAATTTGAGGCCTTCGTGCCACACCTTGTCAAACGCTTGCGACACATCCAAAAAGACCGTCGAACAGATTTTCTTTTCTTCAAGAGCTCTCTCAATTACGTCAGTTATTCTATGCACTTGATCAATTGTTGAATGCTTGCTTCTAAATCCGAACTGATGTTCAGGTATTAATCGTTTCTCTTCTATTATAGGCTGCAGGCGCAGGAGTAGTATTCTTTCAAAAACTTTCGATATTATTGGAAGAAGCGAAATCGGTCTGTAAGAATTCTTTTCGTGAGATGGTTTGCCAGGTTTCAAAACCATTATGACTTCCGCAACTTTCCATTGGCTTGGAACATATTCTAGCCTTAGAGCGGCATTTATTATATAAAGGAGGTTAATTAATCCTTTATTAGGAAGCATTTTTAATATTTCCGCTGTTATTAAGTCATACCCCGGAGCTTTATTAGATTTAAGCTTCTTTATTTCTCTGTTCAATTCAGCAAGCGTAGCATTTCTGGTTCTGTAATTTTCACTTGAGCTAAAACTCATATTAATATTTTCATTGAGTGCTTGCCCATCGGAAGGTTTAAATGTTTCTTCCAGGTAATCGGCGAATACTGCCGCTTTCTCTTTGTCACTTTTAGCCCATTCGTTTTGGCTTTTCTTAATCGGGGGTACTGGAAGCTTTGGTTTTTTCGTTGTTTTTATAGCTTTCCAAAGTGAGTAGTTGGATTCTTTCCCAGCTGACAAGCTTTCAAGGTAATTTTCAACTTCACGGTTTTTGAAATCTGATATCGCTGTTTTTAGCACATTACACAAGCGATTTAAATGAGCTTTGTGTTGAGGAGCACGGGTTCGCTGCCATTTCTTACGTGCTTTTCGTTTATCTTTTATTAAGTCTTTTATTTCCTGCGGATATTTTATATCTTTATAGCGCGGCGTAACCCTTTGATAAGGTGTGTTATTCCACGCTGCCTTTTGTATTATATCAACAAAGGCATCTACTGCATCTTCAAGCTCAAGAGGCGTTTGTAATGATACCCTCAATTCAACGTTGTCCTCGATATCTTTCTTAAATCCTTCCCAGTTGGTTTTACCGTTTGTTAACCTGGGTGGTTTTTCAATTTTGACAAGGCTTTCGCTCATAGTGAGTATGACTGCAGAATGATCTGAGAAGAGATCATGGCCTTCTGAGATTTCAATACGGTTAGAGGGTATTCCTTTTACCATAAACAAATCGATTAAGTCAGGTATTTTTGACGGATCAGTTGGCCAGTAAGTTGGCTTTCCGGTCGAATGAAAATCGCAATTATTTTCCATTCCTGCCTCATATAGCATTCGACCCTTTTGAGATATGCATCTTGAAGCCCAAAAGGTGTGCTTTGCATTAAAGTCGCCACCAACAATTAAGTTTGGGCTTAGCGACTTTATCAATGTCGTAAATTCACTCTTATCGATTTTGCAACGTGGAGGGCAATATATCGAAGAGATATTGAGAAGAATGTTTTTAGTTCTAACCTGAACACTACTCAATTGCATCGATTCTACCTCTATTTTCAGGCCTATCGAGTGTTCAATGCACTCTTTTATATATAACGATGATCCACCCCTTGCTTTATTTGAAGGATGAACAGCGTGGTAGTCAAGAAACCCGTGGATTTTAAGATTTGATTCATTTTTGGCATGCGTTTCTGATATCAAACATATGTCGATATCATTTTCCTGCATATACGTCTCTAATTCTCCAAGTTTTTGCCATAATCCGTTGGCATTCCACGTAAGAATTTTAAACTTTTCCATCATAAATTTTTTGAGAGAGATTTGGGTCGAAAACAATTTTCGAGCTTACTTAACCTATCAAAGATAAGTTTATTTGTGTCACATTGTTCCTCAAGTTTTGACAGAATTATTGAAAATACTTTTGAAACCGGGTCGGTTTCAGTGTCGTTGTTTACGGGTATTTTTTTGGCCGCTATTTGGGCATATGTTTCTGCATTTCCTTGCTTTGATATATTCTCCGAAGGTATTGACACTGTTTTCTTTTCCTTACGGATAATAGGTTTTGGAGCTTTATTAGATTTGGAAGTCTTGGGAACTACGGTTTCTATTTGCCTTTGTGGGTTTCTTTGTGTTTTGGCTGATTTTGATCGCCGCTTTTGTAATTCTTTAGCTACTTCGCAGCCTCTATAGTTTGCCGGGTGATTTCCATTACAATTAATGCACGTCGGTGGACTTTCATTTTTTCCGATGCAGTCAACGGTTAAATGCTTTCCGGCGCATTTTACACACCTAGGCTCTTTTTTGCAATAAGTTTGGGTGTGATTGAATTCTTGACAGCGTTTACACTGAGGGACTAACCTTGTGCTCTTTCTTAGAGGTTCGATCTTAACTACGATGTTTAGAATTGTTTTGATTTTATAAATTTCATCTAGTTTTTCAGTCTTATCGAAAGAAAGTATAAATAGTGGAAGACCACGCTGTACCACTTTTGTTTCACCCTCTTTTGTCTGTTTCTCTCTTTTGACGATGTTAATTGCATCTAAGATTTTGAAGTTGCGCTCTTTTAGATCACTAATGATATCGTCTTTTGAACATGATGCGTGTAAGCCTCTCGCCACAACACGTAAGGGTCTTTCCGACTTATTTTCATAGGTATACCACTCTACTTTTTCTTCGTTTAGTTTTCGCGACAGAAGGCAATAACTTTCGGGGTCTTTCACACATACTTTCCATTTGTTGTTATTGAGCGAAATAACTTTAAAAGCCGATGGTAGTAATCTTTAATATGGTTTGCAACTTGTTATACTCCTCAATACCGATAATATTTATCGGTGGCGGGGGCCGTTCCTTAACAGGTTTTTCTTTTACTGTCGCATGTTTTGGTGAAACTATTATTTCAAAAGACGAGGCTGCCTCAGGTGAAGAGCCAGCTTTACGCTTTTTACTTAATCTTTTCTTTGAGGACTTTTCCGTTTCACGTGCTAGCTCTTCTTCGTCTGTTTCATATCTAGAATTATTGACTTGTGGCAAGCTGGCTTTGGAGTTTATTGGAGAATTTTTGCCTTTCAACATCTTATTTTCTTTTCGTAGAAGATCGACTTCTTTCTTTAGCTCTTGATAAAGTTCCATTACTTCATCAAGTCTTCGTCGAAGTTCGTTATTATCTTTTTCAAGATTTTCTGTTTTATCTGAGTCTTTTTTGGCGCGCGCTGGCGTGACGGGTGGACTCTTTTGCCCGAATTTGGATGTTTTTATACTCGATTTAGATGGTGGTGATCGAGATACCCTTGCACTTTTTAGGAAGGGATTTATTAAATGCAATAATTGGCTCTCCCCAGAATCCATAGAGCCGACCTCCGAAGAGGGTGGATTTTCCAGTGAACCTGGACTGCCACCTGGGGTACTATATCTTATTGTTTTGCTCATTGCATAGTTATGTATACATCAATCTCAGTATACGGAGTTTGGATTTTAGTCGCCTCTTACGACAGGCATGCCTACCTCGGGTATATTCTTGCCCCTTACCCGCAGGGGTATAACATTTATAACCACCTTAAAGGCACACCAAAATACTTCGGTATTCTTAATACCATAAGGAACAAGATAGTAAGCAATGCCGATGCAGTGTTAGAATCATATAACACGCCCCTAAATTGGGAGTGCATTTCAAAATGCCTCACCACCCATTACGCCGATAAACGCGATTTAGGTACCTTAGAATACCAAATGACAACTCTTACACAGAGTAACAATAGCGTTGAACAATACTATCAAATGGTTTATCAACATTTGACATTGATCTTGAACAAGATCTCTAGTATGGACATTTCTACAGATGCCATGCATTTATTAACCGAAACCTATCGAGACAAAGCTCTTGATACGTTCATAAGAGGCCTTAGAGGTGACCTGCCTAGACTATTAGGTATTAGAGAACCTAAAGACCTTCCCCAAGCCTTGTATCTGTGTCAGAAACTGGAGAACCAAAGCTTCCGCTCACAGCATGCTAACATCCCTACCGGTCATAATAAAAAAGCAATCCATGATTTGCCACCTCGCAAACCAGCTCATACTCCGCAACAACAACAAATTTTCCCAAATCTGGTACATTTTCCACAACACCCCCAGCAACGGTCTCATTATCCGCAATATCACCAATACCCTCAATATCGACAGCAGTTTCAACAACGTTACCAATACCCTCAACAAAACCCTATTCAAATACAAAAACAGTACGTCCCACCACGACCAACTGCCCCAAAACCTTTTCCTACACCAGTGCAAATGGATATTGACCAAAGCCTGCGGTCAAAAGGGGTCAATTATATATATAGACCAAAACCTCATAACCCATTATTCGGTAAAAGACCGAATGAGCAAAACACTCCATCCCCATCCATGCAAGCACAACCACCTAAAATGCAAAGAAATTTCCATGTCTCAACGACACCATCCTATCCCGAATCAATTGACAATCCAAATTTAACACAAACTTATGAACAAGTTCCCACTCTCCCAAATAATATAGAACAATATGACTATCCTTACCAATCTGATATCAACGCCTACAATTCTTTAGTCAATGCTATGAACGCAGTTCATGTTGGAGACGAACCATTAGACGAATATATTGCACATCAAAACAACTACGAAGAACAATTAAATGACTATGCAGATATTCATTTTTTAGGTTGACAAGCTCGTCCTTACCATACTTCGAATGTAAGACGAGCGACGGTAAAATTTTGAAATTCCTAGTCGACACAGGCTCAAATAAGAACTATATTCAGTCAAACTTAGTCAATAATCCAATCACTAATAATCAAAATTTTTACGCAAACTCAGTTGGCGGTAAAGTTGAAATAACCCAGCATACCATGATAAATCTTTTCGGAATAAATAATATTCAAATACAATTTTTCATTCTTCCCACACTCAAATCATTCCACGGAATTCTAGGCAATGACAGTCTTAAAGATCTGTCAGCTGTCATTTTTACAAAAGAAAGTTACATGCTTATCAAAAATAAACTTAAAATTCGACTCAAACAACAGATTTCTGAGTCAATAAACTCCGTCACTATCAGAGACAGTCATTTGTCACAAAAACAAAAAAATGAACTTCAAAAAATTACTGAAGCATATTCTAATCTATTTGCTGAACCTGACGAAAAATTAACTTTCACTACAACAGTGAAAGGTAGAATTAGAACATTGAACAACGATCCAATATACACCAGATCTTATCCTTACCCTATGTCTTTAAAAGACAAAGTCGAGAAGCAAATAAACCAACTTCTCAAAGATGGTATTATTAGACCTTCACGGTCCCCGTACAACGCACCAATATGGGTTGTACCAAAAAAAATTGATGCATCCGGAGAAAAGAAATACCGCTTAGTCATTGACTACAGAAAGCTTAATACGGTCACTATCCCCGATCGTTACCCAATACCTGAAATTAATGAAGTCCTATCCCAACTCGGACAAAACAAATTTTTTTCGGTACTTGATCTTAAAAGCGGATTTCATCAAATTAAGCTTCACGATGACGATATAGAAAAAACGGCCTTCTTGGTCAGCAATGGAAAGTACGAATTCGTTCGACTTCCATTTGGACTAAAAAATGCTCCATCAATCTTCCAGCGAGCATTAGACGATATACTACGCGAACATATCGGAAAAATATGTTTCGTCTATATAGACGACATCGTTGTTTTTAGCAAAGATGAAGAATCGCATTTTAAAAATCTATCAACGATTTTCAAGACCCTTCAAGATGCAAATCTCAAAGTGCAAAAAGACAAATGCGAATTTTTAAAAGACAATGTCGAATTTCTAGGTTTCATTATATCTTCAGACGGAATTAAAACAAATCCGAGTAAAATCGAAGCAATAGCACAGTTTCCATGCCCAAGAACTTTAAAAGACCTAAGATCCTTTTTAGGCCTATCAGGGTTTTACAGACGGTTTATAAAGGATTATGCTAAATTAGCAAAACCCCTGACAGTCCTTCTCAGAGGGGAAGATGGACGTACGTCCAAACAATCCTCCAGCAAAAAAGTTATAAATCTCGATAACGAAGCTCTTGAAGCTTTTCAAAAACTAAAAAATTCTCTCATCTCCGAAGATGTAACTCTCAAATTTCCTGATTTCAAAAAAGAGTTCCACCTTACAACAGATGCTTCTAACTACGCGATAGGCGCAGTACTAGAACAAGATGGCAAACCCATAACCTTTATCTCAAGGACTCTCTCAAAACCAGAAGAAAACTTGGCAACTAATGAAAAAGAAATGCTGGCCATCATATGGTCACTTAATACTCTCAGAAATTACCTTTACGGATCAGCAGTTGTTAAAATCTTCACTGATCATCAACCACTGATGTATGCGCTAAGCAATAAAAATACCAACAACAAACTTAAACGGTGGAAAGCCATACTCGAAGAATATAAGTATGAATTGAAGTACAAACCTGGTAAAACCAATGTTGTGGTTGATGCTTTATCAAGACCACCGAATGATAGCAATGTCAATTCTTTGACAATCACACAACATAGTGACGAAAGCTCAGGACAATATCTCATTCCATTTGCAGAAGAACCAATAAATGTTTATAAAAATCAGATTATTTTATTAGAAGGAGCTACAGCGTCATACGACTTCAAGATTATTTTCCCCACTTACCATAGACACACAATAATAGAACCAGAATTTACTAGCGAAAAAATTATCGATATTTTTAAACGATATCTGAACCCATCTGGCATCAATGGACTTCAGACAAACGAAACAATACTAGGTAAAATCCAAGAAATTTATCCCATCCATTTTAAACAGTATAGAACTAGATTTGCAAGAAAAACAGTTACAGATTTACTTGACCAGGAACAACAAGAAAATGAAATCATCAAAGAACACAATCGTGCACATAGAAATAGTAAGGAAAATAAACTTCAGATCTTGACCAAATTCTATTTCCCCCAAATGCGTAGTAAAGTCGAAAAGATAGCGAGAAACTGTACAATATGTAAAGAACATAAATATGACAGACACCCTAGTAAGCCCTTAATACAACCAACCCCTATACCAACATATCCTGGACAAATATTACATATAGATATTTACTTCACAAACAAAAGAATCATATTGACCGCTATAGACAAATTTTCTAAATATTCTTTGGTAAAGATCCTAAAATCAAGATCCGCCGAGGACATAAAACAACCATTAAGAGAATTAATACTCTCATTTGGCGTCCCAGACACCATAGTAGTAGATAACGAAAAATCTCTAAATTCTAACTCTGTTCTTTCAATGATAGAAAACTTTTTCAATATAAAGGTATTTAAAACACCTCCATACACGAGTACAGCAAACGGACAAATAGAACGTTTTCACTCAACACTATCTGAAGTGATACGTTGTCTCAAATCTCAAAATCCAAACTACACATTCCCAGAACTACTTGATAAAGCCATCCTCGAATACAATAACTCTATTCATTCCACTACAGGGAAAAAGCCAAAGGACATTTTCTTTGCAAGGGAACTTTCCAATAATCCCCAAGAACTTGAAAGAGAAAGAGAAAATACTTCACACAAAATTAAGGAGAAACAAGACGCAGACCTACAATATCACAATAGAAAGAAAAACCCTCCTAGAGAATTTTCCGTTGGTGAAGTAATTTACGTTAGAATAAATAAAAGATTGGGAAATAAACTATCTCCCAAGTACAAAAAAGAAACAGTAAAAGAAAATAAAAATTCAACAGTAATCACTAATTCAGGAAAAACCATCCACAAAAGTTTAATTAAAAATTAATTTCCTCTCCTTCCCTTTAGGTTGCTGGTACTCTTTTGTACCATACATGCTAATGTCCAAATATTAGATTACACCAATTCCCAACTTATTAAAATAAGGACAGGAACCGCAAAAATCCAAAATGGCAATTTTAGGATAATTCATATCATCGATATCGAAATGTACGAAGATTTCATTTCGCAACTAGAAATATTTGTGTCCACAACCGTCAAACCTCATCATCCACTATATCCTATCCTCCCCTTTGAAATAGAGAGAATTAAAAATTATCTAAAAAGATTGAAAATTAATGTTAGATCAAAAAGATCATTAGACTTTATAGGAAGCGCGTGGAAATGGATCGCTGGAAATCCAGACCACAGCGACTTCGAAATTTTAACAAATAAAATGAATAATGTACTAGTAAACAACAACAATCAAGTTGTAATAAATAGAGTAACCCTAGAAAAATTAAATGAAATAACAAATGTAACAAATAATATAATTAAAACTTATAAAGAAAACATAGAAACCGATATGGTAATGAAAATTAAATACAAATTAGAACTTATAAAAGAAGAAATAATAAATATAGCTTACGCCATACATTGGGCAAAAGCGAATATTGTTAATGCATATATCTTAAGTAACAATGAAATAAATATTACAGAGACAATTATGAATAACGAAAATATTCCTTACACACAGAAAAAAAACGAGGTAAAATCAACAAAAACAATAATGACTCAACATATTTTGCCCAATGTTTTTGCTCCAATGAGCATTCGTTTTATTTTAACATGACTTCTGTATAAGAGAAATCAATATTACATCATGTTGAAATGACATTGTTTTTATAGTAGAATCAATATGTTTTAATTTTGAAGTAATATAAAAAAACCTGCAAATAAAAATGGAATCCATAACAAATGAATGCTAAACAATACGATTTCATGTAGAAGTACCGCGATCATCATGTTGAATCGCCATGACCATCATATTAAATCTTTACTACCATCATGTTTAATCATTATTATCATCATGTTAAGCCATTTCTATTATCATGTTGAATCACCATGGTCTGAAAGTATAGGAATAGGAATTCATTATATATTTATTTTATTTTAAAAATACTTTGTGATACTTACTGAGTTTTGAACTGGGAACCTTCCGCACACGGAGATAGCACTCATCCACTGGGCCAATTCGCTACGCAAAAAACTAGTGCCAAACGTCAACTTGAGGTACTTTGACTTGGAATTAATATGTGAATCATTTTATTTTAAAATAATAGAGCGGAGTGACTAAATATAATTCAAGTTAAAAGTTTAAATGAGCTCAACTCCTTATTGCGTTTCGTCCAGGTACGATAGTTGGGCTCATCAGTTAGATGACTATATCGTACCCTTCTAAGACGCAATTTTGTATCGATGTTTACCGACTAATATAAAAACTCAGCATTCAAAATACTGATAATTTTATAATTCTAAGGGAATTTCTTTAAATTCAGACACTTCATTTCAATGCCAACTATCGCACCTGGGCGAAACGCTATATGGAGTTGTGTTTAATTGAACTTTTAACTTGAATCATTTTATTTTAATTCTATTTCAATGCTAAAATGTGTTCAATCATATTATTTCAACAGGGTCTCACACATGAATTAATTTGTAAATGAAACCTTAATGATTTAATAATATTTCCCTTTGAATACAAAACATGTTGAATCAAAATAAAAAACAATGTTTGAGTGTATGTCTGGTTATTTTTACATCAAAACGCTTTTTTTGACATGAATTTCTTTTAACTTGGAATTTATATACGAATAATTTCATTTTAACACAACTTCAAAGTTAAAACAAAGCGAAAACTGAATAATTTTAAATAAAATTCCTGTTTACTTGTTTTCAATTTTAAATTAACAGGACTAAGTCATAAATTAATGTTTTGAAATGTTAAAATAAAATGAAAACGTATTAAATCGAAATGAAATCCAATGATTGAAAAATTCATCCTTTTTATCGAAATAAATAATTCGTCATGTTGATTTTACATTACGTTTTTTTTCTGTGTGTACATAAACATGGACGAAGCTCTTGAATTCGCCAATGTAAAAATAGCGTCAAATAACAAAAATATTATCTATATAGTTACTTTACCTACAAGCGAAAGTGAATCTTGTAGTGTTTTCATTCTTAAAGCTATAAAAAAAATAATATTGTTAATAAAATTCCTTATGAAAAAATTCTACAATGTAAAGAAACAATTTTTGGAATTAATAAAGATTGTAAAAAATATAACGAACTAGAAATATGTAACAGAGATAGTATCACAGACATAAGCACTTCTAACTGCATCCCAAACCTACTCAAAAGCATGACACCAAACTGCAAAACAACTAACAACGATCATATTCCATCAATAGAGGAGATATCAACAGGTATACTTCTGCTAAATCAATTCAACGGTCCTGCAGTAATCAATAAAGAGACGATAGAACTCAACGGAACTTTCATCATACGCCACGTAAACACTTCAATCTCCATAGCAGACAGGGAAATAATAAACAAAGAATCAATTCAGTACCAACCGATGCCAGCAATTCTTCAACCAACATCATTGTTAGATGCAAACGAAGAATTTCTATCACTTAAGAGGCTAAAAAACCTGTATTCCAACGGAACTTCGAAAATAGAACAACTAGAAAAAGAAAATCTCATCCACATTACAACCAGCTCAATAACGACTATTTGCCTAATATCAATAGTACTCACATTTGCCTACAAGTTATCTGGTAAATTAAGAAGCAAAATTGGAAACAAGAAAGATGAGGTCATATCAGCACCAATACCAGCTGAAAGAGCAAAACCTATAATAATTGGAATAGAAGATATTGCAAAACATTTGAGGTCGTCGAACGAGGACGTTCGAAATTAAGGGTGGAGGAGTTAATGACAAATAAGCAGAAAAATAATAATTCATCCCATGTTCCCACATCATCATGCTGACAACGCGTCTACACCACAAAGCGTCCAGTTGCATCATTCGCCACATTCCATCACGTACGAGTGTTGACCTGTGGGAACGAGTAGAAAGGTAAAGTGCTTATGTTCACAGTTATTTACTATTTAAGCTTTAGATTTTAAGTAAAAATATTGTATTCGTTTCGAAGGCAGAATCGCTGCCGGTTTGAAAATTAATAAAGTAATAAATAAAAAATAAAAAATATTTTAATGAATATTTTTTTTATAACAATATAGTTAAAATTAATTTAATTTATATAGTCAAAGTGCAACTTTAACGTCACCGAAAGAAGTGGTGAACAACCTGTTTCTAGATGCACCATTTAATTTGGTGTATTGTTAGGCAATCTGAATATTCGTTTTATACAATATAGTTGAAACTTTTCTACGGTATCGAAACTAGCATATCCCCAAACTTGCGCAGCATACAAAAGAATACTCTGGGCAGTCGCTCGTATAAGTTTTTGTTTAGAGCTGTGTGATACGTACTTGTTTTGAATGCAGGTACTCCAAACTGAATTTACGGCTCTTTTGGCTTCCGATAATTTAATTTTTAAGTCGGTTTCCATGTTGAGATTAGCAGTTATCAGAACGCCAAGGTACTTGTACTCTTTGACAACTTCGACGGGGTCCCTTTTATAAGACCAGGATTCGTTTCTCGCGTATCTCCCTCCTCCATTGCGAAAAACTAAAATTTTCGTCTTTTCTAGATTTACCGTTAAATTGCAAGCCTTGCAGTATCTTTCGAGTTTGTTTATTCTGAGTTGCATACTATCAAAGACCACATAATTCCAAGATACCGCATCTCAACTAACCACCAAAAATCAGTTTTAGATGCGGTCGGTCGGGGGAAGGGAAACATTCTCACGTATTGTATCACATTCTGTTTGTGCATGGTGTCACATAAGACATACAGACATGCAAGCCTTTATTCGCCGCAGACCCACGACACGGCGACTGCCGCCGACGATTGTAAAACTTATACATAGACGGGGTTCTCACTCACACATCTATGGGGTCACCACAGTACCAGAGCTTTGACTGCGAAATTTTACACTGGATGCCATATCTTGGTATTTTATGGTCTTTGATACTATTAACTGTATCAGCCAGAAAGACAATATCGTCAGCAAACATTAAACCAGCTATTGTTGTATGGTTAACTTCTACTCCACCCGTAACATCATCTGTTATGTCGTTGATAAATAGTTTATTATTATTGGATTTGCATAATCTCCTTTTTTATGAAAGGGAAATATAATTGACTTTGAGGCAGAATTGCAATATATTGAGGAATTGTGCCAAAAACCTTATAAACAAAGTTCTTGACATTTCCGACCCAATATTTCACAAAGAAAACATCCCCAAAATCAGAACAATATTACTAATGAATAACTTTCCCCATAAAATAATTAACGATTTAATAAGTGACAAAATTAATCAAATTAAATTTAACAACAATCAACAACATAAAAAACAGACAAGTGGCAACGCTGGTAACATCATCTACCATAGCATAAGTTTTATTCCCAAGCTTACTGACAGCAAAAATCTACATGAAATAATTAAAATTAACAAAGAGACAACATCATTCGCTCACAAAACAAATCATTCTCTTAGCAAAATATTCACACGAACCAAACCACCATTACAGAAAGAACAACAACATGACGTGGTATACGAAATAAGATGTAAAGGCAAAACAAACGAAGAGTGTGATCTTGTTTATATTGGAACAACAAAACGCACACTGGCTACGAGAATAGCAGAACACCAAGCTGACGTTAGGAAAAATAGAGCATCGACTGGACTCTCACACCATATGACGGAAAAGGGACACACCGCTGACTTTGATGACGTAAGAATTCTTGACAGGGAAAAAAACATGAATAAGAGATTCACACTGGAGAGCTTAAGAATACAGCAAAATATCAAAAGAGCAATGAATTTTCAAGAAGACAAAGACAATTTAAGTGCAAGCTACAGTGCAGTCATAAAGTAAAGAATTCTGTGATATTAGGTGATAGTTTAATTTATTTTTTTTTGTTTTGTCTTGGTTTTAATTTATTTATTTATTGAGTTTTCCGTCAACCATAAACTAAAAGTGCAATATAAATGTTCAAAGTAAAGTAAATTCAAATATTTTCAAGAATAAAATAAAATAAAATGTAACTGACAATAGTAAGTGGAACTAGATTTTTACAAACAATAATTAAACAAAATTCAAAAATTGTATTATGTTATAGGTCCAATAAAAATAACCCTTGAAAAAGTTGGAAAACACCCAACGAAACGTCGGGAATAATTTAAAAAATGGATTAAAGTTGTTTTAATTGCATACAAAACATGGATCAGTAAGCCCAATTAGCGTACATAATTTATTATTAAAACATATCTGATCAAATAAACACAATTATATATTATCGGAGGGCCAGCCGAAATACACAATTAACATCATCAGTTTTAACGGACACTTAACACAATGAAAGGATTTTTTGAACATATTAAGTACAAATACAACCCAGACACTTGCAATATTCTTAAACATTATTGTAGACAGAAGAAAAAGCTAGCAAAACAAAAAGAACAACTTAAATTTCTACTCTCTTGCAAGGAATATGAAATAATACCTAAACATCTAACTAACTCAACATCTAATATTACAACTTTGTTTACCACAGACAGTATAAGAAAACAATTAAAGAAAATTGAACATGCTTTCTCTTTGAAAATATTAAACTTAGAAATCAAACAAACACTTACAACCATAAACACTGTAAATAAAAATATATTCCATACAGAAATTAAAATGAAACACATTCTCAATGAAACCGAATACACATCATTTTTACATAAACAGACTCATATATTTAATCAAATAAGACATAACACTGAACTAATACACCTATCAAAAATCAATAAACTTAAACAAGAACACATCAATAAATTGGGTATCACATTCAATGAAGAATGGTTTGTCAACAAAACAGAAATAATTTTTCCAGAGGAGAGTCGATGGCTTCTCTCTTTAGGCAAGAAGTTTGCACTACCGATACACAGAAATAATTTTTCGCCTATACACATAATTGCGGACATAGAGCAATGCATACAAAAAATAGAAGACGACAAAGAGAAAGAAATTGCTAGACATTGCGTTGCCAACAGAGTACAAACATACAAAAGAAAAATCAAAAACACGACAAAAGAAAAATTCATCCTAAAAACATATGAAAAAACACAAAAAATAGTAAGAAAACACAAACACAAAATTATAATAACTAATGCGGATAAAGGTAATAAGACAGTCATAATGTATAAAGAAGACTACAACAACAAAATGAAAGAATTACTCGAAAACAGAAATACTTACAAAGCACAAAGAACAGATCCAACTGCAAAACTACAAAAAACTAACAATGACATCGTCAATAATTTATATAAACAAAAACACATAGATTTAAAGCTCAAAAACAAATTAGCATGTTCCGCTGCGTCTGCACCTACATTATATGGACTTCCAAAAATTCACAAAGCAAATTTACCACTTCGACCGATTTCATCATCAACGAATGTGCCATGTTATAACCTAGCTAAATTTATCGGAGAAACACTTCAATATATTGTATCTGACAACTACAATATTCGGAACGCAACACGACTTAAAGATAAACTCAAAGACACAATATTAGACGAAGATGACATCCTAGTTTCTTTTGACGTAGTATCACTATTTACTAATATACCGACGTACATTGCAATCAAAAATATAATGCAACAATGGGAAAAATTAAAAGAACAAACAAATATACCAAAAGCACAATTCCTCAATATATTGCAATTCTGCCTCAAAGACAATAACTATTTTAAATATGACAATAAAACTTACAACCAGACGTTTGGGATGCCAATGGGAAATCCGCTATCACCAACCATAGCTGATATTGTACTTGACAAACTACTAGACGCTACAATAGAGAAATTCCAAATATCCAACATAAATATAAAATTTATCGCAAAATATGTAGATGATATTTTTGCAATAATTAAAAAACAGGACAAAGACATTATTCTCAAAACATTGAACCAATATCACGAAAAACTACAATTTACAATCGAAACAGAAAACAATAAATGCATACCATATTTGGACACCACAATTCATAGGACGAACGAGAAAATAATTTTCAATTGGTACCAAAAACCTACAGCGTCAGGAAGAATGATAAAATTCTTATCAACGCAGCCACAAAAATACAAAATAAACACGGCCAAAAACCTTATAAACAAAGTTCTTGACATTTCCGACCCAATATTTCACAAAGAAAACATCCCCAAAATCAGAACAATATTACTAATGAATAACTTTCCCCATAAAATAATTAACGATTTAATAAGTGACAAAATTAATCAAATTAAATTTAACAACAATCAACAACATAAAAAACAGACAAGTGGCAACGCTGGTAACATCATCTACCATAGCATAAGTTTTATTCCCAAGCTTACTGACAGCAAAAATCTACATGAAATAATTAAAATTAACAAAGAGACAACATCATTCGCTCACAAAACAAATCATTCTCTTAGCAAAATATTCACACGAACCAAACCACCATTACAGAAAGAACAACAACATGACGTGGTATACGAAATAAGATGTAAAGGCAAAACAAACGAAGAGTGTGATCTTGTTTATATTGGAACAACAAAACGCACACTGGCTACGAGAATAGCAGAACACCAAGCTGACGTTAGGAAAAATAGAGCATCGACTGGACTCTCACACCATATGACGGAAAAGGGACACACCGCTGACTTTGATGACGTAAGAATTCTTGACAGGGAAAAAAACATGAATAAGAGATTCACACTGGAGAGCTTAAGAATACAGCAAAATATCAAAAGAGCAATGAATTTTCAAGAAGACAAAGACAATTTAAGTGCAAGCTACAGTGCAGTCATAAAGTAAAGTGCAATATAAATGTTCAAAGTAAAGTAAATTCAAAAATTTTCAAGAATAAAATAAAATAAAATGTAACTGACAATAGTAAGTGGAACTAGATTTTTACAAACAATAATTAAACAAAATTCAAAAATTGTATTATGTTATAGGTCCAATAAAAATAACCCTTGAAAAAGTTGGAAAACACCCAACGAAACGTCGGGAATAATTTAAAAAATGGATTAAAGTTGTTTTAATTGCATACAAAACATGGATCAGTAAGCCCAATTAGCGTACATAATTTATTATTAAAACATATCTGATCAAATAAACACAATTAAATATAATTGATTTTTTAAATCTTTGTGGGAATTCTGCTCTCTCAAACAGTTGATTAAACTCATCAGTAAGGGCTTGTGTGAATTCGATTGGACAGTTCTTATAAAATTCGAAAGGGATTCCATCATCTCCTGGGGCTTTGTTATATTTTGCTCTTCGATGACTTGAAGTACTTCTGATAGTTCAAACGGTGCATCTAGGTATTCATCAATAACTTAAGGTTCTGCGTAATGAATGTTGAGAGATGTCTGTGTAGTGTTTAAAAGCGTACTGAAGTACATGTGAAAATCATGGGCTTGGAGAGTAGCTGCAATCCTGGTTTTTCTTCCATTTAACAATTTGAAGTCTGATGAAGATCTGGAATTATTTATTTTGGCTATATTCTGTTGCTCGTATGCTAACCTTTTTGAATGATAGATAATCTTGAATTCTTTATTTGTGTTTCCATAAATTCTTTTAAAAATGTTTGTATTGTATCTTCGTAGAAATTTAAGAAAAGCGAACGACTTGCTTCTTTCCTTCATGCAGTCTTTGTCGAACCACTTCTGTTTAGTTTGTCCACTCTTGTTTCTTGGTTGATTTGGCTTTGGTGGAGCTGCTTTTTTGATGATGCTTGTAAGCTGATCGATATTCGGAGTTGCCTCCAGTGTATAAAGGCGAAGAAGTTCTAGGTGTAAATTAGCTTGGTAAGAATTTAACATTTCGTCCCCTGATTGCAAGAACTAGGTAACTCAATTTTCAATTTATTAAATAACTCGGCAAAAACGGTAGTATTTAGTACAATTTTCAAGATTTTTCGTCCAATTTTTTTCTATTGTAGACAAATATAGAATATTTCTGAAATGTAAGAAACATACAAAATAAACTTTCCCTCGTTCTCCTCTTGTTAGGCATCTATGAATGTTGCTATCTCCAAAATTTATAAAATTGAGTTTCCTAGTTCTTGCAATCAGGAGACGATTTTATAATTCCAGAATAATTTTGGTAAGAGGCATAGTTCAACTGTGTTGCTCATATCCCCATCAAGTTCTACTTCGAATTTAACTTCCAATGGCATATGGTCGGAGAAAGTCTGTTTTCCTATTTGAAAGTCTGAAAGAAGGTTATGCCAACCTCCAGTCACAAAGCAGTAATCTATAACAGAACATGATGCGCCTCTCAGAAATGTGTATTCGCCACATACATCCCCTTCGCAACTTCTGTTCAAAACTTGACAGTCGAGAGAATCATCAAATGTTTAGGGCCTTACTCTTAAAACTGTCTAGTGTTGATGAAATTTTGTATCAAAAAATTGAGCAAAAAATCGACATTGGATTACACGGGTCAAAAGATCCGAATATTGGCTTAGTTGTCAACTTCACCTTGTTTTCAATCAAAATACCAACTTTTCAAACTCATCCCTCGGTTTCAAAGACAGAATAAATAGTGAAGTTGGGTCTTATTCAAATCGTGAAACAATAAAACTGAGAATTTGCTAAGGGCCAGTTGTACAAACTTGCATACAAATTTTGTCTGTGGTTAAGCATTTTAAGGCTATCGATTTCGGTGGATCCACTGAAGTTCAAAGATAGTTCAAGGTTCAAGTACATATGTTATAAAAGCCAAATACAAGCTAGAACCACCGTGAGGTTCAACGATGGTTCTAGCTTACTTGCCGAAATCAGTGAGTTATAATTGCTGAACCAGGAATCAAAATTTGAACTACAATTGTGCCAGCTTCTTAGAAACAGGCAGACGTATATGGTATGATTTTAAGGAACATTTTTTTTTTGTTATGAAGTGTGAAATTAATTGGTATCTATGTCTATTTGGTAACTTGCTACGAACCCAAACGCAAACTTAGATCTACCAAAGCATAAGTGGAAGTGGTAAAATGTGCTGATTACTTAATTCTTTCTAATAAAAATTCAGTATATTGTTATTTAAAAAAATATTTATTCATTTGAAATAGAAAATGGCAAAAAAGAAAAAAATGCTATGGAGTGATCCTACAAAACAAAATAATAATTTGTATGTATAAGTACTATTTTTAGACGCAAAATAGTTGGTCAATGGGTCCTTATTTTGATTTCACCATTGTATTATGTCACCTTTGGCCTTAATCATTGCGTTCAAACTTTGAGTGCGTCGTGGCAAAGCGTCAAATAATTTTTTTGCATTTTTCGAGCTGAAAAAAGTTGCCAAAGATACTAAATAACAGGGGCGATTGCGTGATTAAAAAAAAAAATGTGTGAGTACCGGGACTCGCGTGGAAGATGTGTAAACATTCGTTTTCACCTGAAGGTAAGGGATCGGGTCATTACCACGTATGGCAAAAATTAGGAATCTGTAATACAAGCGCTAAAACAAAATGGTTGCACGACACAAATTATAATGAATTTACCCATTAAAAAACACCTTCCGAGAAAGCTTTATGACGTCACAAAGTTGTTCCTGGATTCAAAGTTAAAGTGTCAAAAAGTAACTTTGAGGACATTTTTCCAACTCATATCTTTGATTCTGAGTTGAAATAGTTAATCCGTCAAAAGCAGCTGAAATCACGATGTTTTCATCTTGAGTTATATTTTGTTTGCTTCTCGATCGTTCGGTTTGGAATTGATCTCATTTTTGTTATATATAATAGTTTAATTTTACTATCCCCCAGATCTGATCCGGACTAGATTATCATAATAAAACAAACAGGATCCCAGTGCGAGAAGAGTGTTATATACCTATCCGATCCCCGTTTATCCTTTTGTTTCTGTATTTTCTCTCTACTCAATTTTCTCCCTATCTTCAACACAAAAAGCCATCTACCTGTGAGAGAAGAAACTCATTTTTGCAAAAAAAGTACAAAGGGTTTATGGTCAGAATAAATTTGCAAATCGAAAATCTAAAAAGAAACAAAGTCATCCTCACTGCTTTCACACGATCTGGAAGCGTATGGATCAAGAAATCTGAAAACAACAGTGCCATCAGAGTCAAGACGTTAAATGAATTGGACTTATTGCTGAACAACATTGCTTGATATTACAACAAACAAAAACAACTAAAAATTTGTATTTACATTGAATTTTATATTTTTATTTTATTTACATTTCTTTATCTTTTTATAAATATGTTTAATATTTGCTTCATCACAAGTTGCATAGTACATATGTATTTATGAATGATGTTATAGTGGGCTTTTTTGGTCAATTTATTTAGGGATGCAAATAAAACAAATTATTTCATCTTTTTTCCCAACGTTTCGTCGGTTTTTCACGACTTCTTCAGGGGTTTCTTTAATTTTGAAAATAATAGTAGGTATATTACATTGAAGTCTGTTTACATTTTTAAAATAAATGAACTTACATTTTGAAATATATGGTTTAAAAATTATTAGATAGGTTGTCGTTAACACATTTTGTTAAATAAAATAAATTAACAGTCAAAACAATACAATTTAAGTTTCTATGTCATATTTCATTTTTATGTGCTCGAAGAATTGTTTCATGGTGGTAGTGGTATAAAGAAAAGAAAACTATTTTGTCGGCAGGCCCTCCGAAAGTTTTATAATTAAAATTTTTTAAGTGACCAATTCTTTTTTATAATTTTTGAATGATGTTATAGTGGGCTTTTTTGGTCAATTTATTTAGGGATGCAAATAAAACAAATTATTTCATCTTTTTTCCCAACGTTTCGTCGGTTTTTCACGACTTCTTCAGGGGTTTCTTTAATTTTGAAAATAATAGTAGGTATATTACATTGAAGTCTGTTTAAATTTTAAAAATAAATGAACTTACATTTTGAAATATATGGTTTAAAAATTATTAGATAGGTTGTCGTTAACACATTTTGTTAAATAAAATAAATTAACAGTCAAAACAATACAATTTAAGTTTCTATGTCATATTTCATTTTTATGTGCTCGAAGAATTGTTTCATGGTGGTAGTGGTATAAAGAAAAGAAAACTATTTTGTCGGCAGGCCCTCCGAAAGTTTTATAATTAAAATTTTTTAAGTGACCAATTCTTTTTTATAATTTTTGAATGATGTTATAGTGGGCTTTTTTGGTCAATTTATTTAGGGATGCAAATAAAACAAATTATTTCATCTTTTTTCCCAACGTTTCGTCGGTTTTTCACGACTTCTTCAGGGGTTTCTTTAATTTTGAAAATAATAGTAGGTATATTACATTGAAGTCTGTTTAAATTTTAAAAATAAATGAACTTACATTTTGAAATATATGGTTTAAAAATTATTAGATAGGTTGTCGTTAACACATTTTGTTAAATAAAATAAATTAACAGTCAAAACAATACAATTTAAGTTTCTATGTCATATTTCATTTTTATGTGCTCGAAGAATTGTTTCATGGTGGTAGTGGTATAAAGAAAAGAAAACTATTTTGTCGGCAGGCCCTCCGAAAGTTTTATAATTAAAATTTTTTAAGTGACCAATTCTTTTTTATAATTTTTGAATGATGTTATAGTGGGCTTTTTTGGTCAATTTATTTAGGGATGCAAATAAAACAAATTATTTCATCTTTTTTCCCAACGTTTCGTCGGTTTTTCACGACTTCTTCAGGGGTTTCTTTAATTTTGAAAATAATAGTAGGTATATTACATTGAAGTCTGTTTAAATTTTAAAAATAAATGAACTTACATTTTGAAATATATGGTTTAAAAATTATTAGATAGGTTGTCGTTAACACATTTTGTTAAATAAAATAAATTAACAGTCAAAACAATACAATTTAAGTTTCTATGTCATATTTCATTTTTATGTGCTCGAAGAATTGTTTCATGGTGGTAGTGGTATAAAGAAAAGAAAACTATTTTGTCGGCAGGCCCTCCGAAAGTTTTATAATTAAAATTTTTTAAGTGACCAATTCTTTTTTATAATTTTTGAATGATGTTATAGTGGGCTTTTTTGGTCAATTTATTTAGGGATGCAAATAAAACAAATTATTTCATCTTTTTTCCCAACGTTTCGTCGGTTTTTCACGACTTCTTCAGGGGTTTCTTTAATTTTGAAAATAATAGTAGGTATATTACATTGAAGTCTGTTTAAATTTTAAAAATAAATGAACTTACATTTTGAAATATATGGTTTAAAAATTATTAGATAGGTTGTCGTTAACACATTTTGTTAAATAAAATAAATTAACAGTCAAAACAATACAATTTAAGTTTCTATGTCATATTTCATTTTTATGTGCTCGAAGAATTGTTTCATGGTGGTAGTGGTATAAAGAAAAGAAAACTATTTTGTCGGCAGGCCCTCCGAAAGTTTTATAATTAAAATTTTTTAAGTGACCAATTCTTTTTTATAATTTTTGAATGATGTTATAGTGGGCTTTTTTGGTCAATTTATTTAGGGATGCAAATAAAACAAATTATTTCATCTTTTTTCCCAACGTTTCGTCGGTTTTTCACGACTTCTTCAGGGGTTTCTTTAATTTTGAAAATAATAGTAGGTATATTACATTGAAGTCTGTTTAAATTTTAAAAATAAATGAACTTACATTTTGAAATATATGGTTTAAAAATTATTAGATAGGTTGTCGTTAACACATTTTGTTAAATAAAATAAATTAACAGTCAAAACAATACAATTTAAGTTTCTATGTCATATTTCATTTTTATGTGCTCGAAGAATTGTTTCATGGTGGTAGTGGTATAAAGAAAAGAAAACTATTTTGTCGGCAGGCCCTCCGAAAGTTTTATAATTAAAATTTTTTAAGTGACCAATTCTTTTTTATAATTTTTGAATGATGTTATAGTGGGCTTTTTTGGTCAATTTATTTAGGGATGCAAATAAAACAAATTATTTCATCTTTTTCCCAACGTTTCAAGGGCCTGCCGACAAAATAGTTTTCTTTTCTTTATACCACTACCACCATGAAACAATTCTTCGAGCACATAAAAATGAAATATGACATAGAAACTTAAATTGTATTGTTTTGACTGTTAATTTATTTTATTTAACAAAATGTGTTAACGACAACCTATCTAATAATTTTTAAACCATATATTTCAAAATGTAAGTTCATTTATTTTTAAAATTTAAACAGACTTCAATGTAATATACCTACTATTATTTTCAAAATTAAAGAAACCCCTGAAGAAGTCGTGAAAAACCGACGAAACGTTGGGAAAAAAGATGAAATAATTTGTTTTATTTGCATCCCTAAATAAATTGACCAAAAAAGCCCACTATAACATCATTCAAAAATTATAAAAAAGAATTGGTCACTTAAAAAATTTTAATTATAAAACTTTCGGAGGGCCTGCCGACAAAATAGTTTTCTTTTCTTTATACCACTACCACCATGAAACAATTCTTCGAGCACATAAAAATGAAATATGACATAGAAACTTAAATTGTATTGTTTTGACTGTTAATTTATTTTATTTAACAAAATGTGTTAACGACAACCTATCTAATAATTTTTAAACCATATATTTCAAAATGTAAGTTCATTTATTTTTAAAATTTAAACAGACTTCAATGTAATATACCTACTATTATTTTCAAAATTAAAGAAACCCCTGAAGAAGTCATGAAAAACCGACGAAACGTTGGGAAAAATGATGAAATAATTTGTTTTATTTGCATCCCTAAATAAATTGACCAAAAAAGCCCACTATAACATCATTCAAAAATTATAAAAAAGAATTGGTCACTTAAAAAATTTTAATTATAAAACTTTCGGAGGGCCTGCCGACAAAATAGTTTTCTTTTCTTTATACCACTACCACCATGAAACAATTCTTCGAGCACATAAAAATGAAATATGACATAGAAACTTAAATTGTATTGTTTTGACTGTTAATTTATTTTATTTAACAAAATGTGTTAACGACAACCTATCTAATAATTTTTAAACCATATATTTCAAAATGTAAGTTCATTTATTTTTAAAATTTAAACAGACTTCAATGTAATATACCTACTATTATTTTCAAAATTAAAGAAACCCCTGAAGAAGTCGTGAAAAACCGACGAAACGTTGGGAAAAAAGATGAAATAATTTGTTTTATTTGCATCCCTAAATAAATTGACCAAAAAAGCCCACTATAACATCATTCAAAAATTATAAAAAAGAATTGGTCACTTAAAAAATTTTAATCATATGTATTTATGTTTGTGCTTTGATTTAGTTTTTCAATTAATTATATATGTACCTACTTTTATGGTTATTTATTTTCTTCATTTCTTTTTTTTTTGTTTTTTATAAATCTCTTTATCATAAATCTAATACACCTGGTTGCTTCTTTGTCTTTTTTCTTAGATTTTTCATAATGTTTGAATCTGTCTTGTGTTTACTTGTTTTGGTGTGGCCTTGGTATGTCAAATGGGCATAGTGGTGTGACGGGAATAGACAGTACTGGTGCTTTAATTAATGCTCTTTTTAGTCAAAGTATGGGCTTAAGGATATGCCATTTTAACGCCCAAAGTATACTCCCTAAAATTGATGAAGTTCGTTATATATTTCAAAATTCCTTATGTGATATTATTTGTGTTTCAGAGACATGGCTTGAACCTGAGATTTTCAACTCTGTAGTGGACTTGCATAACTATAGGGTTTATCGCAAAGATCGTCTCGTTTACCTTCGACGCTCAGGCGGCGTTGCAATTTACGTAAAGTCTTCTTTAAAATGTCGTGTTGTACTTTCGGACAATCTTAACGAAGAATATATATTTTGTGAATTGAAATCACAGTGTGGTGAAAGTTGTTTGGTGGGTTGTGTATATAAAGCACCAAGAATACGAAGTCTTGATTCTCTTACTGCTGCTTTGCAAGACCTATCTCCATGTTACGATAATATTATTATTGCTGGAGATTTTAATTTGAATTTCTTAAATCCTGATTCATTAACCCAATCTTTTCAACAAGCTATTGACTCCGTTGGTCTAGTAAGGGTAAATAATCAACCTACCCACTTTACTAACACATCTTCCACACTTCTAGATATCTTTTTAACTTCCAACAAACATAAAGTAAAGTTTTTTGATCAGATTTCGTTTGGTGGAATTCTGGGCCATGATATGATACTGCTAATCTTTGACTTTACTATTTGTTACACAAACATGCAAAACAATTCCATCTCTTACCACCAATATAACCGCATCGATTTCCACTCTTTACATGAAGCTGCTTCATGCATTGACTGGCATTTTATTCGCAACATTCCTTCGGTTAATGAACAGGTTTCATTTTTAAATGATAATATTTTGTTCCTTCATAATAGATTTGTACCCTTAGTTACACGTACTCTAGCTACTCAAAGTATTCCTTGGCTTACAAACCGCATACTTAATTTAATCAATACTAGGAACATTATGTATCATAAATGGAAACGTTTTCGAATTTCAATTTTTTGGAATTCGTATAAAAAATTACGAAACCAAGTCAACTTAAGCATCAAGGCTTCAAAGAAAATTCATTTTGCCAAAATTTTAAACTCAAAACTACCTACTAAAGTCCTTTGGAATAATCTCAAAAATTCCAGAGTATATTCTAAAGGAGCAAACAATAGTCAAAATATAAGTGACCCTAACGAACTTAATAAGATATTTTTATCACACACGAGTAATAATTGTCGTGATGCTTTCGAAAATTAACGAAACGATCAAACGCATTCTTCGTATTCACCCTCTTCTTTTGAATTCTCTAGCGTCCTTCCTTATGAAGTTCATTTTGCAATGAATTGTATAAAAAGTAATGCGGCTGGAACTGATTTGATACATCCAAAATTTATTAAAATACTACATCCATATCTAATATTACCACTTACATACATTTGCAACTCTATTCTTATGTCCTCAAATTTCCCAAGTTCATGGAAACAAGCCAAAGTAATACCCATTCCTAAAGTTACCAACCCAAGCTCATCAGAATACCGGCCTATAAGTATTTTGCCTGTTTTATCGAAAGTAATCGAAAAATTGATGGTGATGCAAATTAGCATCTACCTCCAGAACCACAAACTTCTTCACCCTCATCAATCTGGTTATAGACCAAAACATAATTGCACAACGGCTTTGCTCAAACTTGTCAACTCTTTCCATGAGTCTCTGGAATGTGATAAGCTGACTCTTCTCGTTATGCTCGATTTTTCAAAGGCATTTGACTCCATCAGTCATAGAATTCTTTGTAGTAAGCTTAGATCTGAGTACAATTTTCATGGAACAGCAGTGAATTTAGTAAGAAGCTATTTATGTGACAGAAACCAAGCAGTTTTTTGTAATGGTACTTTCTCATCTTTCCTTCCGGTTACTGCCGGAGTTCCACAAGGATCAATTATAGGGCCCTTACTTTTCTGTATGTACATAAATGACATCTTCAATTGCGTTACTTTCCATCTGTATGCCGATGACGCACAGTTATTCTTATCACGACCTCTTGGTCTTGTCGAGGACGGTCTGAGTTGTCTGAATGAGGATCTAGCTTCCATACAACGATGGTCTGATGTTAATTTATTGCTTCTTAACCCAAAAAAGTCTTCTAGTATGATCATATACAAACACCTAGTTCAAAGTGATAATTTTTCGCCAATTTTGCTTAACAACAATATCATTCCATTTACAAACTCTAACCGAAATCTTGGTGTTATTATTGATAGTACTCTAGGCTGGGACGATCATGTTAATTACATAGTTCGGAGGGTCTACGGAGGACTACGTTCTCTGTGGCACTCTAGCAACTTTACCCCACAAAATACTAGAAAACTTCTAGCGCGTTCTCTACTTATACCACTATTCACGTATGGTTGTGAAGTCTTTGGGAAGCTGGACTCTAATAACTTTCGGTAATTAACTGTTGCATTCAACTCGGTCATAAGGTATGTATATGGACTACGAAGGTACGATCATGTTTCCAATTTCCAAAAATTGTTATTGGGTTGCGATCTTCGGACCTATCTCGAGTACCGAAGTCTCTTATTATTGATTCAAGTTATAAAGTACCGCAGTCCCAACTATTTGTATGATTATCTCAATTTTGCCAGGTCTCAACGCACATTTAATCTTATTTTACCCAGATCCAATCTCCTAACAACCAGTCGTCTGTTTCTCTGTCACACCGTTAAAATCTATAATTCCCTGCCACATCAAATCAAAGAATCTATTCTTAGAGATAGTTTAAACATTGTCAAAAATAGCCTATTTAAGTATCTGTCTGAGTCCACATAGAAGCAATCAACTCTTATAGTTTAATATTTTTTTTTCTTCTTTGTTAATGTAAAATATATACATTTTTTTTTTTTATTTTATTATATTTTATTTTTCTAATAATTTTTCATTGCGTTTTTCTATTTTTTTAAATAAAATCCCTTAATTTATTTATACATATACTTATAAGTATCTAGATATTGTTATTTATACAATTCACTTTTAATAATGGTTTTCCTACACTATTATATGCGTAATTTTAAAAGACTCAGTCTTAATACGTTTTGTACCTATTATTATTGAATAAATTGAAAATTGAAATTGAAATTGAAATCCAAAAGCAAGGTCGGATTTTGTGTTGTTTTTGTAATACATGTATGCATATACAATCCAGATCAGATCTGGGGGAAAATATAAAGCTAATATATTTTTATTTTTATTGATTTTACCGTCGATAGTGAGTTTGGAAATTTTTTCCAGGTTTTGCGACATTTTTTTATCAGATTTGATCGATTTGTAGTAAAGAAATTTGTGCAAGTAATGAATGATAAAAAAAGTGGAAATATTTTTGCTAAAATATTCAATTTTGTGCTAGAATGAAGTTAAATGAAATTTAATTTGAAAAATGTATGCATTTTCGAAGTGCTGATAAAAGTTCTTTTCAATAGTGAAATCACAATTTCTTCTTGATTCCAAATTTATTTCGACTTTTATTCACCCAATTTGTTTGACAGATCAGTCATATTTTTAGCTTTTGTCGTTCCTAAATGAAAAGTAACTCAAAGTAACTTTTTTAAATATGACATAACAACACTTCTTTTTGACACATTAACCTCAGCCAAATAGAGATCAGAAAAGAATGCGCCACTTGGCAAATCATGTTATGACATTTCAAATCAAGAAATTGCAAATAACACTTAATATCACAAATCAAAATTGCCACCCACGATTGCAGAGATTAACATCAAAAGCAGCATATGGATACAAAATAATGAAATAAAAAATTAAATTTCTAGAAAGATAAGCAACAAAATCATCACCTGGCAAAATGTATGTCAAATATCTCTGTCAAGATATGATTGCATCTTGACATCCAATCAAGATATGAAACGGAGTGACTCCATTAGATATTTAATGTCAAGACGAACATTCTGAGAGAAATTATCTACTGTGGAGTCGGGGTGTAAGGAATTCACTCCACTTAGCATATACCAAAACCATTAGGTATAAAATGAAAACTACCTTACCTATTCGAGTTTACAGAGTTCTACCATTGAATAACTACAAATTGTATCATTGTATATAAATTCTATAGTATTCTCATGAAGAAAAAAAAAAAAAGCTCGTGGCCATCTAGTGTAAATGTAATCCTAATTTTTTTTAAGGGATCTCGGTAAGGCGATCACAGCGAACCTATCGACCAAATGTCAACCTACAAAATCGTGAATCATGAGAATACTATAGAGTGGATATACAATGACTGTATATAAATTCTATAGTATTCTCATGAAGAAAAAAAGCTCGTGGCCATCTAGTGTCCAAATGTAATCCTAATTTTTTTTAAGGGATCTCGGTAAGGCGATCACAGCAAACCTATCGACCAAATGTCAACCTACAAAATCGTGTTTCATGAGAATACTATAGAGTGGATATACAATGCAAATAGAAGGGACACCGGGCAAAACGTCCACTAGGTGTCCTGGTTTGACCGCCTGTCGCTGCAGTCGCTCTATCAAATACAACAGCCCTGTAATAAATTTGTTCCTTAAAAGTTTGTTCCTTTTGGGAAATTTCCTTTACTGCCGAAAAAGAAAGGGAAGACATGTTGTTTTTACATAGAGCATGAAAATGATTAAAGGATTTTTTTGAGGCTCTCTTAGCCGAGAAGAAAACCAATAATTGTTTGAAAAGGAAATTAGAGCTTCATGGGTGGCCACTGCATTTGATTGGTGTGACTGTCGTTTGAGCAATGTTCGGTGTCCCCTTCTATTTGTAATTATTCAATGGTTCTACTTACCTACAACAAACAAAATGGTTCCAAACGGAACCGTGAGCCCATATCCGTTACAGCCGATTTTCAATTTTACCCATACCGAGCGCTAAGATGTTTACACATCAAAAGTTGAACGTAGAAAATCGGCCAGGCGGAAGTGCGAACTAAACAGTCAAATGGTCTCAGATCTGTGATCAGAAGAGCTTTATCTAGGGAGGGGTGAAAACCAATTTCGGCTAACACGATTACCCTCGAAGCTGCATTCAAATTTTGTTTTCGATGAACTCTTTAATCACTAAAGTCCCAGTTATAGATTGCAAGACTTTGATTTTTTAAATAACCTTTACTCAAGCTCTGGACGCCTATACTTTTTTTTGTTATCACTCACACCCAAAATCTGCTGTTGGCTCTCTGTTTCCAATTTTCTTTCTCATATTCATCAACGGCCTCTTATCTAAATCAAGATACTGTTGTCCAAGAAAATCGTTGACATAGGCGCCTGTCGGAGATTACCCACGAGCCTGGCCAAAAAAGGTACGTCTGTCTAAGAAAAACTGTTGAAATATGCTTGTGAAAGTGAAAATATTTCCTACCTGTGGTGAAATTATATCCCATGTAATGGTTGTTTCCGTAAAGTAAGTTCCCTTCATCTTAAATTTCGCAAGAATTCAGCCTTTTTTACTTTGCAAAATTGAAATAAAGCCGAATTCTAAATTTTTATAAAATACGAAACGAACGACAGAAAATACGAAACCCAAAGAAACGACGTTGAGAAAAATAAATATCTTATTTAATGTTAATGTCTATGTTAATTGATTATTGAACTTTTATTTTTTTTTCTCACTTGACATTCTTACTTACTTACTTACTTAAGGTGGCGCTACAGTCCGGGGTGGACCAGGGCTTCAACCAACAATCTTCTTCTAGCCGGCTCGGTTTCTAGCTAGATGTCTCCAGTTTCGCAAGCCAAGTTGGTTGAGTTTGAGGTCATCTTCCAATTGTGTGCGCCACCTTTTACGCTGTCCACCGCTACTGCGTTGTCCCACGGTGATGGATTCAAAGGCTTTCCGGGCCGGAACATTGGTGTCCATTCGCTCTTGGTGACCCAGCCATCTCAGTTGTTGGCTATTCACTTTTGTGGCTAGGTCGCGTCGGTGTCGCTGCACAGCCCGTATAATTCGTTGTTGTATCTTCTTCTCCATTCCCCATCTATGCAGACGGGACCAAAAATCACCCGGAGAATTTTCCTCTCAAAACAGCCTAACGCGTTCTCATCCACCGTTAACAGTGTCCATGCCTCTGCACCCTAGATCAGGACCGGGATGATAAGTGTCTTATACAGGGACAGTTTAGTTGCTCGAGAGAGGGCTTTGCTTCTCAAATCTCAATCGCCTTTTTATATCGAAGAAGCAGCGATTGGCAGGAGTAATTCTTCGTTTGATCTCAGCACTGGTATCGTTCGCTGAGTTTGTAGCGGATCCCAGGTAGACAAAGTCTCTGACCAACTCAAAATTATAGCTGTGTATAGTGACATTCTGTCCGAGACGTTGGTGTTGGGTGTCCTTTCTTGTTGACAGCATATATTTTGCTTTGCTTTCATTTACCGTTAAACCCATCTTCTTGGCTTCCTTCTCAATACTCACAAAAGCACCACTGACATCACGCTTTGTTCGTCCGATTATGTCAATGTCGTCAGCGTAAGCGAATAAATTGGACGGACTTTTGAAAGATTGTGCCTCTGGTTTTGACGTGAGAGTTTTGCACTATTCTTTTAAGAACGATATTGAAGAAGTCGCATAACATTGAGTCGCCTTGCCTTAAGCCATTTTTGACATCAAAGGTTTCGGTGAGGTCTTTGCCGACCTTGATGGCGCAGCGTGAATTCTCCACCGTCATCCTGCACAAACGTATGGGTTTGGGAGGGATGCCAAACTAGACATTGCTCTATATAGCTCGTCTCTATAGACGCTGTCATACGCGGCCTTAAGATCGATGAGAAGGTGGTGGGTATCGATATGAAACTTCAGGGTTTTTTCTAAGATCTACAAATAAATAAATTGGGTGGTGCAACAGCTCGTGGAGAACCAGGGCCTAGTGACTTACAATTCACAACCATTCCTGTGTGTGTGTTGTTGGCAGGAATGGAGTTCCAAGATCTGCCGTAGTGCGAATATTTGGTCGATGGTGGACTTCCCTGACCTAAGGCCACACTGATATGGACCTATCAGGTTGTTGACGAATCTTGTAGGCCATATTTATTTATTTAGTTAGCTTATTGCAAGCGAATTACTTAACTTATATTATACAAACTTAAATTACATAATATACTTAACGCTAGTAAGAAATTAATACGGTGGAATGAGGTTAGGGAGAGAAGGTGTATAGAGTTCTTCTAAGAGAAGGGGAACTAATGGAGAAATCGAAAATATCTTGTGCTGTGTTGGCTAATCGAAGCATTCTGCTCATTGGATTGAAATGGCCGTAGTTGGTGCGGTGAATAGGGAAGCTGAAGAAGGGGACAGCTCTTTGGCTACGTGGATTGGTATTAATTTTAATCCATTCGAGCAACGCCGGAGAGTCATGGCTCCAATGATAAGCTGATGAACGAATATTATGTCAGCGATACGGCGAGGTTGAGAAAGGGTGTACATGCCAATTAGTTGCAAACGGTCTTCATAAGGGGGTAAAATAACGGGATCAGACCAAGGTAGACTACGCAAAGCGAATCTGAGAAATCTCCTCTGAACTGCTTCAATTCTAAGATATTGAGTGATTTGGAAGGGAGACCAAACCTGACTGGCATATTCAAGGATAGGCCTGACGTATGTGGTGTATAAAGATTTGGTACATGGGGGTTGGAAAATTCTTTAGACAATCGTTTGACAAATCCGAGGGAAGAATTCGCTTTCCCGATGATATGATCAATGTGAGAGCGAAAATTTAACTCCTTATCACATATAACCCCGAGATCACGAATAGATGAAACGAACGATAGGGACAGGTATGTTACAGAAGTGATAGATTCGAGGATTTGAAGGTATACGTTTACGGGAAAAAGTCATAGATGGGCATTTACTAATATTAAGCTCAAGAAAGTTTTTGTTACACCAGGCAAGAAAAGTATTTAGATCAAGTTGAAGCAGCGAAGAATCATGAGATGACGAGATTATTTTAATTATTTTAATGTCGTCTGCATAAATAGAAAGCTCTGAGAAGGAGATGATTCTACCAGCATCGTTTATAGCAAGCACAAATAGAAGTGGACCGAGATGGCTACCCTGGGGAACGCCAGAGGAGGCGAGGAAGGGATCAGACACCTCATTTCTGAAAACAACCCTGTATAAACGGTTCTCGAGGTTAGATTTGACCCACTTGATGAACGATGGTGGAAAGCCAAAGGATTGTAGCTTTAAGTAGATAATTTGGTGACTGATTTTGTCGAACGCCTTACTGAAATCACTGGTAATAACATCAACATCGAAGCCTTTTTCCATTGCCAAGAGTGTCATGGAGACAAACTGAGTAAGATTAGTCGTAGTGGATCTTCCCTTTGAAAATCCGTGTTGAGGTGGAGAAACAACTGATTTGCAATGGAAATAAAGGGAATCATACACTAAACTTTCAAAGAGCTTGGGGATAACGGAGAATTTAGCAATCGGTCGATAGTTAGTGATTTCGATCTTACAACCCTTTTTAAAAATTGGAAAAATAAAGGATTCCTTCCAAAGAGGGGGAAAAACTGACTGTGAAAGCGAGAGTTAAAAAAGATTAGTGAGGGGTTCACAGAGTGCAAAAGAGCAATTTTTAAGAAAAATTCTTGGAATACCATCAGGACCGGGTGAAATGTCAACATTCAGTAAGCTTAACTTTTCACGGACGGTATGCGAACTAATGTTAAGAGAAGACAGAGACGTGTGCGGTCTATTTGAAAGAAATTTGTGGTAGTCAAGGTCAGGTTCATTTGAATTATTGCTATAGGATTGACTAACAAAAGTAGCAAATAGGTTAACAATTACTTTAGCTTCAGAGGAAGATGTGCCGAAGAAATTGAATGTTGAAGGAAGACCGTCGGATTTTATTTATTAATTAATTAATTAATATTAAGAAGACTTATGCCTCTGTAGTTGGTGCCGTTCAGAGGATCACCTTTCTTGAGGATCGGGCAAACAATGCTGAGGTTCCATTTATTGGGCATGCTTTCCTCCTTCCATATTTTGCAGATGAGCTGGTGCATACTCCTAACCAATTCATCACCAGCCGCTCTGAATAGCTCAGCCACAAGGCCATCAGCTCCAGCTGCTTTATTGGACTTAAGTTTAGTGACATTTGAAATACCTACCCCAAAATGAAAGCCAGATGACAGCTGACGGCACTCGTTTTAAAATTACGAGTATTGTTGTTTTTAGGATTCTCGTTTCTCGTAATCGCAATTTGACGAATACGTGCTTCTGCATTTGTTTCTCGTAATCGATATTATAAAGGTCCAGCTTACGTTTGGCTTTATTTTACTTTGTCACAGCGAAATAAGGCCAAATAGTACAATTCAGCGTAACTTTACTGGGCGTTCTTTTGCGGAACAGCGTGAATTATAAAAAATTGCTTTCAATTAATTACTGTGAAATGCATGTGGAAAAAAGGATTGCAAATCTTTTAATTGAATTCAATGACTGATTACCTTTGAATTTGAGCTCAATTGATTCAGGGATTTCGGTTAGAGTCCATAGCAAACATAAGTTCAATTTTGTAGAATATGTACATATTGCCGGCCGGTTTTGACAACTGTGATGAAGACGGTGCTGTGGGTGAAATCGGTAAGGAGATAAGAGTAAGAGCTCCTCACCGATCTCAGCGATGAACGTATGGTCATATAGCGTATTGGACTTTCAAAATCTAAACAATGTCAAAGAATACTTTCTTTAAAAAAGTATGAACGATGTGTACTTTCAGCGTAAGATTTCCTTTAAAATGTTCCTTATTAAGTCCATTTCCGCATTCTTTTTTTTCTATTAAAAAAAAACAGTAATTAACAACACTTTCGGCAAGTAAAACCATCGTATACCGAGGGCTTTTTGTTCATATAGTTATCTGCCGTAGATTTTTATTACAATAATTTTTTTGTATTATTAAAATAAAATTCAATTACTTTTAGGCATTCAAAACCCTAGGGAATATCGAAGGCTTTTTGAGTTGGTTTGCTTATCAACTCTTTATTAAGAGTTTTTCATTTCCGCATTCTTAAAATTTTTTTTTAGATACCTTTCAAAGCCTTGGTCATACCGAGGGTCTTTGTGTTCGTATGGTTATCAATTACAAAGTACGGTAAAACATTTTTTTTTGTTAGATTAAAAGATTTTTTTGGCAAGCAATACCCTACTATACCGATAGCGTTTTTGTTTAGTTATCAACTGTTGATTTAAGAAATTTTCATTTCAGCGGAAGGCGGTAAAATATTATATTGTTTTTAAAATTTTTAAATACTTTTGGCAAACAAAACCCTATCACACCGATGGCTTTTTGTTCGCATCGTTATCGACTGTTGATTTTCACAAACATTTTTCATTTCAGTGCCAGTAAAACATCTTATCTTTCATTTTCTTGGATGAACAAAATATCGAAAATACTTTTGGCACCCAAAACCTTGTTAATTTTCATAAAAAAAAATAGATTTCCACGTGATGGCACTTTTAATGTCACCAGATACAGCTCCCCGCCTATATAGTGCAGTTTCAAAAACAAAAGTCTTCGTTTAACAATAAGGTAACTTTTGAAAGTAGTATTTGGCCGCAAGTGTCAGCAATACAACTTTTTTCAATATTGACACGAAAGAAACGAATGAATGAGATTTAAGAGGCGGGCGGTGAAAACATATTCCATATTCAAAATATTACACAATCGACTTAACTGTCTGAAATTAAATAAATTGAGTGAATAAAGGTGTTTTTCATTGGCACGTTTCAAAAAAAATATTCCTTTAGCAGATAGCTAACTTCTGAAAGTATAATCGTATCTGGCCGCAGGAAGTGTCTTCAATACAAGATTTGCTTTTTTTTTAAATCATTGCGCAGTTTGCGGACAAACAATTGAGAGCACTGTTGTCGTCTGAGCTTATCTAATACTAAGAACATTTTATTGTGCAAATAGATCCTCTTTATTATCTCAGAATACTCAACTGCTGCTGTTGGTAATTAATATCTTATTTGTATTTGCTCTTGGATTCAACTTTTTGTGTCTTTATTTATAGTCCCACCTTGGATTTGAATTACTCAAGCATTTAAGGCCGCCAACGACATAGAACTTCCGCAAAACAAATAATATAGAGAGCAGTAAAGAATAGAGAAGTCGTATTTTACCTTGGGATAAGATATGAGATGAGTTTGTGTGTTTTTGCAATGCTTTTGTCTTTTTTGTCTGTAAAATTTCGAAATAAATAAGCCTGAGACATTTAAGCAATTTTATTAAAAAATTTAATTGTTTTTACACCTAAGATAACGATACGTGGTATAAGGTCGGGATGTTAAAGAAAGGCTTATCATTATTCAAAACGGACCCTAGGATGTTGATTTTTGATACGAAGGCTGGTGTAATCCACGTTCTGAGCACAATCGCATGGAAATCGAGATTTGTCATTAAATGCTGCCGCATTTTTGGCCTAAGTTTTATATTTCATTTAATAATTTTTAAATTCGAATCTCAATAAAAGGTAAAAAAGACTAAATGTGCAGTAAGTCAAAAATATATTTTCAAGTTGGGAATCGATAGAGAGATGTTTTTCTTTTGCAATCTCGCATGGTTTCTTGCAGCGCCGGATCTCCGGTGTGCCCCGGGCGGCAGCTTACTGGGGCGCCAAAACCATATGCCTAAGAAATTGAGAGTTCCCGGTGCTTAACGAAATGAAATGAATTGACATACGGCAATGAAATATCAAACTGTATTTCTCAGTCAACTTTTATCAGTTTTTTCTATCATTATTTCACCATTTAAAATATAACTACAAATACCGAAATACCTACACTCAGTTATGATTTACGAAAGTAAATCAAGAGAATTTGGGTCTATTTTCTGCTCCATGATTCTAAGAATTGCGCATTTCTTCCTCTTAAAAAATTTAGATGGATGGAAATAAATTAATTTAACACACAAAGCCAAATTTTCAATTGCAAATTCCAACAACAACAACAAGTTAATTTCACATTCGAACTTCAGTAACTCCATGTCTCACATTAGGGAGCTCAACAAAACACGTCTAGTCTAAGAGCTAGCAACGCAACGTTTTCGTAAAGTTTTTTAAGTATGGCTGATTTTTCGATACAATTATGTTCGCACTAACTCCTTAGTAGCCCAGTCAAAGAAGGGAACAAAATGCCATCACCTCAAACAAAACTCAACAGTTTTGAAACTTGGCACACTTAATAAGAATGGTCTAGTGATGAAGTTTAATATATATTAAAGGTTAATGAATAAATTTGAATTTGAATGAATTGAATTGGAATTTTATTCTGAAAGTAAACACTATTTTGTACAAGCATACGTCATTCTTGCCATGGTGAATGCCGATCATATTATAAACGCTTAAAATGTTAGTCCTAGAACCGCATAATGCGAATATAAAATGCAGCACTTTTAAGGCCATTTCAAAAGTACCTATTTTTGGTTTCAAAAAACTTTTTAACTATAAAAGATATGAAAAATGTTGTCAAAATTGATCTTGTAGAAAATTTTATAAGCTATCTTTTGTCTAACAAAATTTTTTGATAAGACAAATAATTTCTAAGATAAACACGAAAAACGAGAAAGTAAAAATGTTCCACGTTCCTACCACTAGAGCTCGGATGCATGGGGACTTTTTTACACATCATCAATAGACCATTCAAAACTTGTTGATTTTTTTTTTTTTTTAAAGGTGAAAACTCTTATTGGCTGGACTATAGATTAGATTAGTGAGGGCAGTCTGGCTGGTAGGAAATGTTGTTTGTCCAACATTCTGAAAAAGGCTTTCCCAAAAACCAAAGATTTATGCATACGAATGTAGCACCTGAAACGATGGAGTCCCCCAAGTCCAATAGGAGCTGAGAAAATTGAATTTACCTTTTTCAACGCATTTTTTTTCAAAATGGCGGACAACGCAATATTTCCCACTAGCCAGACTGCCCACACGCGAAGGAGTTAGAGGAACTATATCAAAACCAAGCTATACTATGCATGTTTTTTTCCTTGCTAGCTCCCGTACTATTATGGATTGAAATTGTATGTCTGTGTTGTGTATTATCTTTGCTAAGCATTGTCTGTTCTCAAATCTATTATGTAAAGTTAAAGGGTGCTGAATAGGTAATGTCATTTCTTCATTTTTTTGAAACAAAAATAACGTTACCTGCCCCATACATTCTTTTTTAGCAATTTTAAATAATCGAATTTTTCTCAAAAACGTCTAAGCAACTTTACAAAAATTCAATACATTAATTTAAGCAAAGGTTGCGTTTGAGTCATGAGTGGGAATTTTGTTTAATGGTTATTTATGGTGCCTCCCAAAGAACTTTTTGTTTCGATATTTGATTTTTCTTCAAAACGGTGAAACTGATTTCAATATTTTTTTTTATACAAACGCTTATAAAATAAATAGTATTGTGTAGCAAAATTAAAAAAAACATATTTTTTGGACTTTTAGAAATTGTTTCAAAATTTTTTTGGAAAATCAAATATTTCGAAAACGAAATGGTTTTCTTTTTAACACTTTTTAAATTAAATTAAAAAAATTACATTTATGAAAAATAACGGTGCCTTCTACACAAATGTTAAAAAGCCGTTGAGGAAAATATTTTTCTTTCAAAAACTCCTATGATTCTTATAAAACCAAAAATTATAAAAATTTACACTACGCAACTATAAATAGTACCCCTTATAGAACGATTTTTTTTCTTCAATTTTCTCGTTATTGGCTGAACGGATTAAGATTAACTTATTAAATATGTAAGATCTAATAATATTGCATGTCAACACTTTCAAAAAAGAATTTTTTAAAAAAGTTAAAACTGGGTTGACAATTTTTTTGGAAATTTTGTTTTTATATGCACATATGTAAATAAAAAAATTAAAATTTGCATAGCAAAATTTTTTCCAAGAAATCTTTTAAGAATTTGATATACATACATATGTATACAAAATTAATCCTTTTAAACTCTTCTTTAATTTTTTTTCACACAAACTACTATAGGACTTGTTTTAAGTAATTTAATTATGGTATTTCATGCTTTTAAACATTGTTCTCTCATAACTTTCATGTCCTTATACAATTTTTTAAAACCTCATCCTGTTGAAGCAAGTACGTGCGACCCAGTCCTGCATTATACTATTTTAAATGGAATTATAAAAAGGATCAAATTTAGAAGAGAATCAGAGATGACAAAATCTTAATCCTACTATCATTATAAGTTTTATTATGATTTCTTTAATTTCATGTTTGAATCGTAGCCCATTGCTCGTTCAATGAAAAAGTTACATCGCCCATATCGTCATTTTTCCTTCGAACTAGTCGAAGGTCAACCCTTTTAAGGAGCGGTTTATACCATGGTTTCTTTGATTTAACAAAAAAAGAGTAAATGCTCTTGACGCGGTTGAGTAAGCGTTTACTCATAGTTTTCATGATCAAGGACTAACAAAATAAAATTTCGGAAAATATTTACAGAATCTCTACTACAATCAGTAATTATCTGAGAAATAAACAAAAAGATGGTGTAAATGTGAACGAATGCAAAAGAATTGCTACCTCCGCAAGTGATAGGTGAGAAATGTTAGAGATGATGTTAGAGATGATATTTCGTCGACTTCAATGGCTAAAATGACGAAACGAAATTAAAAACATTGCATTTTGCATTGTTATGCACTTGTTGTAAGAAGAATGCCAAATTTTTTGAAAAAAGTTCTTGTTGAAGCTGTGAAGATTACAAATTTCGAGAAAAGTCGTTACCTCTAGTCAAGGTTGGTCAACAAAGAGAACAAAGATATGGGAAGTCAGTATGAATCACTCCTGGGATCATGATATTATATCAACTGGCAAAAATCTCAAATCGAAAAAATATATTTTTATCTCGAGTTATAATATATAGAATTGCAATGCATATCGAACATCCCAAAATATCGAAGGACAGGACTTCGAAAATGATATTTTTTTTTTTTTAATCTCGGGTTTTTAAGATTGTTTTAAAACTTCTATGTTTAAATGAATACGAAGTTCAAAAGTTCATATAGGCTCACTAAAGGGAATGAATTGAGACATTCCCACAGTGTCATAGTGTGACAGTGGGACTATTTTTGCAAATTTTCTGTTTCGAGAGCGACAGAGTAAACAGTGTAACAGTGTAAAAGTATAAAAGTGTGATAGTACTGCTATCCAAGAAAACTTTTGACATAGACACCTGCCTGAAAACTGAACTAAGTGGAGCAACGGAGTTGCTGGAGCTGGAATTAAAATCCTGAGAACCCGCGAAGTGGGTAACCCTGTTAACATTGGCGCCTAAGCGGAGTAACGGAGTTGCGTGAGCGGTATAGAAAATCAAAAAGGGGGTTAAAATCCGTTAAACCCGTGAAGTCTAAAAAGGGAATGGTTTTTCGAGATATTGCTTGTTCAGAATTATAGTTGTCGGGGATCTTTTGATTTGAGATTTTTCTTTTCAATATTTTATCTTTCGAGATGTTGATGGTTATTGACATATTGGCGTGTACTCTTTTAAACCGATTAATATAAATCAAACACTAAAACAGTTTCAATCTTCACACTATGAAACTTTGAGTACCTAAAATAAAAAAAAAATTATTACGAAATTTTGTATCTTTAATTTTAATTTAACCCCGACTGGCATAAATTGAGAATACCGAATGCCAAAATTCCGAATGGACGCAATCCCGAATGCAAAAATCCCAAATGGACACAATCCCACATACATTCGGGATTCTATTTCAGTACTTTCAAAGAAACCAAACTGTTCTGTATGGCGACTTCTGTTTATTTTGGCATCATGATACTATCTTAAAAATAAAAATCTTGAATGCAAAAATGTCGAACGTACAAAAATCTAGAATTTACGAAAATTATGAAATATGTATGTATGTATATAATATTGCAATACAACGAAAACAAATATGCATAAACATTACAAAAAAGTACATTTTGAAGGCTAGAGTCTTGAATAGCTTAGTACTATTTTTGGTATTAAAGATCGAGCGCTTTGCAATACCAAAAACATGTACTTAGCTATTCGGCATTTTGACATTTGGAACTTTGGCATTCGGGATTGTGTCATTCGGGATTTTGTCATTCGCGATTTTTGCATTTGGGTTTTTTCCCTTTTTTGGGATTTTTTTCATTCGGGTTTTCTTAACCAACGCCATTTTTTGCCATCGTTAAGTTTTGGGGCTCTGAAGAATATCTGGGCCATGTGTAGGGTTCCACAGCTTTAAAAACCGCTGCATTACAGAACAAAATGTTAAATGTATATTAATGATAGGAAGGTTTATAAAAGATAGGTTGCCATTGATCATTCAAGACGAAGTGGCATGGAAGCCCAATTACTCCTTTTGATAAATCAAATTACATTTAAGGCCTGTTTTCTCAGTGCTGAGTTAGCCCTGAGTTTAATCAGTGTTAGTAGTATTAATCCTGGTTATTTTCAGTAAGGCTTCACTTCGACTGTCAGTTGTCAAAAATCTATTGAAATCGATCTTTGGAAGACGTCCTTTCACTAACAAATCAAGATGCAGATGGCACCACTATGAAAATGATCTCTGATTTTAATAAAATTTTGACACTCAGTTAACCCCAAAGTTAACTCAACAAATTTTTATATAAATTGACTGAAGAACGTCTTTCGGGGCTAGTGGCGTAGCGAGCATTTTGGGGGCCCCGTATCAAACATCATCAGGGCCCCATTTGTCCTGATAGGGGCATATTGTCGGTTCAAAGGTAAAACTCACTAACTAACATTTTGTACTTTTGAAACATAGTTTTAGAAGCTGAACATTCAATTTCCGAAAATTTTTAAATAAAGTTCCAGGGTATACCTTTCAATGTCCTTATAAAAAACGTGCAAAATGAGGCTTTTTGAATTCAAAAAATGCATTTGATTTTCATTTTCTTGAACTTTTTAACTGCACTTAGTGAGTTTTACCTTTGAACCGACGATATAGCCTTAGGTGTAAGCGGTTTTTTATTTCAAAACAAGCTAAAGCCTATATGGATCAGAATTTTTAGAAAAGTTAAATTTAAAAGTGTGCCTAACTCCTGTAGGTACCTAAAGTAGCTACATTATATGTTAAGAAATTAATAATTTTAGGTAAAATCTTCTCATATTTACACTTTTCCTGTTTTTGTCAGCAAATTCACTAATTGAGTCTTCCATAGCTGAACCCGATTTAAGTCTTTTCCATATTTTGAACAAAATTGATAAGTCCGATAACCGATCTTGTCCCATAAAAGTTCTGATAGATTTTTATTAGTTTTAGCTTCTTCTATGAGACCACCATTGTCACTATCATCAGCCTCCTCTGGCGCCAGCACCGACTGTATACCACCTTGAACATGATGGCAATTTTTCGCTAGTCGTCAAACACCATATAGAACTTCAAAATATCCGAGGAGACGCAAAAAAGCTGTCGATAAAGCTAGGGAATCAATATTCAACCACATTGTTTAACAGCCTAATGAGAGATGCTTACAACAACACAAGCCGCAGTTATGGAATTATATAATTATTCTATTGTGATCCATAAAATGTTAGCCTTGATGTGAAAACATCATTTATGAATCTTTGAAAATCATTTATCAACTAATAATTTCAATTGACTAAAAAATTGATAAGAATCAATATTATTGATAATGATAGTACCAAGTTTTGCAATTCATTAAAACTATTCACAAAAGATCTATGCTTGACTTCAGTTCTGAACTAATTTTTCCGATTGTCGTACAATAAGCTCCACTGTAGGGCTAGTGCACTAAAACTAAATTATATCTGTCTGAAAATGATGATCCAAGAAAACTGGAACTGGATACTTTTGTATGTACAGAAAGGCATATTTATCATTTCACTCTGTTTGTCTGTCTGTCAGTCTTTCCGTTCTTAGTAAAGAATATTATAACCGAATACATACTTTCCAGAATCAGAAAGACTCTGACTTATAGTGATCGCTGTAAGTCTTCGCTCCGTTTCAGTATCTAAAATTCCCGCGTGCGTTATCTACAAAGTACAAACAAAAATAAAAAAAAACAAAAACAAAAAATAAACTCATATCCAGCCCACATGATAACACATGGCCAGTTAGTGAACCAAATTATAATCAAGACTCTATATAGTGTCATTGCTATCGTAACGTTTCCCGAGAGCACCAAGATACTCGGATTCCGAAACAATATACAAAGAGACGTGAGGTGATAAAATTCTAAAATATTTTGAAACAAAATGTTTAAAAACACAAACAAGAAAAGGACTTAAAAAAATCAAAAATAATTGGCAGTCGATTCAAATTAAAAAAAAAATTAACTAAGTGATTTTTAGTGATCTTTAAAAAAAACTCCAAGAGCTCTGAACTGTATATTTTAGGCGGCAAAAGCAGTTTCTTCCAAGTGATTTTTTGATAACTTTGAACTGTTTTGATAAAACTGCAAGAGCTCATTTTATTTTAGGCGGCAAACAATTTTCGTTTATTAATTTTTGTGTGTTCTTTTATAACTACGTACCATTTTTATTCCTGGCGATGAAACAGAAAATTTACCATCGCAAAGGTTTATTTTTTATGAGGAAAGATGTACTTTTTTATTTGGGATTGTTGCTGTTTTTGGATATAACCGTGACTTATGGTAAGTTATTTTTGAATTTCTTTTATTTTACGATACTGTTCTTAAGGTATCTAAATAAAGTGCATCAACTATCGCCCATGTTCAGCATTTTAATCGAAATTGAGGTGTCATAGATTTCCAATCTTACTCTAAAAGAAATATAACATGTTCTAGATTGCTGTCTTCTTACGAAATTTCGCAATTACTCCGAATTTTCAGAACTTACTTTAACTTAAGTTCTGGAAACAGTACAGAATATGTAAAATAGTACACAAAATCATTGAAAACAAATTTGTACCCTTATGAGACATGGTTACAGCGATTCATTGACCATGGAAATGAAGTATCAAAAGAGGGAAAGGTATTTCTTGATGGGTTATAAGTGAGGTTGTGGTGCTTGGTGTATTTATTTTGATTCAATTATAGGGTATGAAATATGATTTTGGGGTATTTTTTCATGCTGAATCTACACCAAACCAAAGCTTATGCGACTAACTTACCCCGAAAATCATACAATTATTATGAAAGAAATTTTTTTTGTGGAGGTGGGAAAAGCGTAAGACTATTACCTGTGAAAATAAAATGCACGACTGGATCGCACGTATTTGCTCTTATCTTCAAGTTCCTTGGAACTTCAGAACTTTTTTAAAAAATAAAATAAAAGCATTTAAATCGTTCTTTTAATTGTATAAACTACCCTTAAAATAGCTTAAAGCTCAAAAAAAGGATGTCATTTTATTTCTTGAAAATATATGAATACAAGCAAACAAGAAGGGCGGTTTTCTTAAATTTGCATATATATAATGTTGGTGACATTTAAAAAAAATGCCGGTATGCCAATTCTGAGTATTTATTGATATACATTTATAAGCCTAGTTTCAAAAACATTCCTCAAACCGTTTTTGAAAAATATTATTTTTTTTTTTAATCCAAAATTTTGTTTTTTTTTTTCTTCAAAATTTTGATACGCAATATGATTGGCATTTTAAAGGAGCTTTTGGGTACAAACTTTATTTGAAATCGGTTGAGCCTTTAATGGGAAAATCGTAACTCAAAAAACGTTTTTTTAACCAAAAAATACACCACAATAATACACTGATTACTTAATCAAAATCGCTAGAGCAGTTCTTAAGACAAATAAGCTTTTCCTTAACAGTTTTATGGAAAGTACCGTTATTTTTGGAACTAAAAAAAGCTCAATTTCCCCTTTATGGAATTACAACAAAAAAATTTAAGTTCAAAAAGTGAAGAACATTGCTTCAATGGCGTAGGCTGTAGGTCGAGGTACAGACAGAGAGGATTGTGTCACTTACTTTTTTGTGTTATTTATCATCTTAATGCTTTGATTAATATCTCGATTTTTTTTTGCACGAATCCAAAATTTACACGTAAGTACCTACCTACACCTAAATATGTGTATGTAATATGTATTATGTAATTATGGCAACGAAATCTGTTCATCCAAAATCCTGTTTATGTCCAAATTCAGTATTTTTGGGAAGAATTCACACAACAAAAAGTTTTTCTATATTTGAGGTAGAAAATGCTGGTCCAGATGGAATTTCACTTATTTAAAAAAAAATTGTGGCTTCTAACGTAGCGACACAACACCCAAAGACAGTTCGCCCAAATCGCAAAATGACATATCGCATAAATATTTGGGTGTTCTTTCATAATGACACAACGCCCAAAATAATGTGTCATAGCGCCGCAATTAATGCGACATAGCGCTTAAGAGTGTGACACAAACCCCAAATAATTATTTTTTTTTTCAAAATTTGTACAATATGACATAACGCCCAAATTTAAACTTATAAACTTTAGTTCGATGAATAATTACAAATGAATCGGTCATTTCAAAAACCACTTAAGTCATATTTTTTTTTTAATATGCTTTTTTTGCTGTCAATGCTTCCTTACGCTATGTTTCCACCAAAGGTTTATCTCAGATTAGATTTAATAAATCTTTTTGTTGTTTCTACCGCACAAAAAGATTTAAAAAAGATTAAATTTGACAGCACCTTCAAGAATGCAAATGGCGTTCCAATTTTTCTTATGAAGTGCGAATGAGACAGAATGTTTGATTCGTGTGAAACAATGAAGAACTGAATGCGAGTCTCGAATGAATCGTTCAGCACCATGTAAAAATAGGTTAGTTCGATTTGTAAAACTATTTGTCCAGGAAGATTTATAAAGATTAATTTCTAATCTTCAAGATTTACGAAATAAATTTGTATGGTAAATCTACGAGATTTAAAGGAGATTTAAGGTTAATCTCATTAAATCTCAGATTAGCGCTAGGTGGAAATGTAGCATTAGACGTAGATGCGTATTCTGAGAATAAATAACGTCGTTTCAAACATTCCTTCCTCTTCAAATAATACCTCACAATTGACGTTCCATGCAAAAACAACGCAGGTCAACTTAAGTGGTTTTTGCATGCACTAAGATGGTGGAAGTAGTTAGTTTTGATGTTTTTAAATTGCGTTGTTGTGATTTATTTAAATATCAATATTCAAATCTTCAATTTTACAGTTAATATAGTTTGTAAATTCGTTACTTTTTTCAAAAATGTTGTGTTTTGAGACAGCTAGTTCCACAGACAAGAAATTGTATCTTTAAAAAATATTTTCAAGTGAAACAGAGTAATAGTGAGCCAAAAAATAAGAGAATGTGTAATCCGTCAACGTATAACAGAAATGTTATTGAAAATACTAAAGTTAAAAGCAGGTATTAACTAATTGAATCGGTCGTTTTAAAAACCACATGAATAACATTATTGGAATATTATGATTTATTGATTTTGTACCTCATCCGGAGGCATAACGAGCTAGTAAGTATACGCTTTCGAGTAACTAATACATAGAAATTTTGCAACTCGGTCGCCTTTTTTGAAGCCAGTTGATAAGTGAGTAGACTGGCCAGTAATTTTGCACTTAATGTATGTGCCCAACTCACTTGCCAGTACTCTCTCGTGTGACCTAAGGGCAAAATATATTGAAACATGATAAACTAAAATATGTGACATGTTAATAAGTTAATATTTAAGTGTAATTTTTAATAAGAAACAATAAAAACCTTTGATTTTGTTTAAATTGTATACCATCGAACCCGTTTCTTGCTAGAACAAGAACGTTTTTGCAGACTTATTTCATTATTATTATTAGTATTGATAAACTTTGAATATTTATTTATATTTCAAAATCTTAAAACTCTAACACTATATTAAACCGAAAAAATCCTTTAAAACTCGTTTATTTTTTAATACAACAGTTTTTATTGATTCTTGAAAAATTCTAAATATGTGACTTAAATGGTTTTTGAAATGACGGATTCAAATACACTTGCAATATTTTGTCTACAATATGGACATTGACAATCTTCCTTACCATCAGCTTGACTTGCTATTGCACTCGAAGCAAAAACACAATAAGCAAAACCGGCTCTGGACCTTTGGCACCTCATATGAGGGAAATTTGATAAAAAATATCCCATCTAATTGGTCAGTAATTGGTCAGAAAAGGTCAACTGGTCCCAGAAAAGAAGGCTTAAACTTATAAGTATAAGACTTTGGCAAATTTCCCTTAAATGAGGTGCCAAAAATCGCGCGTGACCTTGAGCGACCTTGAGAAAGTTTAAGCCTTGATTAAAAGTTATCTAGGGCTGACCAATTTCTGGGGCCAGTTTACCTTTTCTGACCAATTACTGACCAATTAGATGGGATATTTTTTTTTATCAAATCTCCCTCATATGAGGTGCCAAAGGTCCAGAGCCAGCAAAGCCTGGCTCAGATATGCATGCTTTGTAAAATGGTCGAGGATTGTCATGTCTACTCTGGCTCTTCGATTACTTCTAAGGGTGATTTCAAAAAACTTTTGACGCAAGCCTTTCCAGATTTCTTTTCATCTTCGAGTACACAAAGTTTTTCGAAGCCGTACACTAAATTCTGAAATTTTTTTAATGATTCTTTTATTTTAAGGATTAATATTATACCAATAATAAGTAATACCAATACATTTATTGAGTGGGAAAAATTATATAAGAAATATTTGAAGAGAAAAACACTCAAAATTAGCGATTATTTTTAGACTCATAAGGTTTTAAGTACTAGTGCCATTTGCCGCCAGTGTCCCGTTAGTTTTGGCGGATAGTGTTGAGTGTAAGGAACAATTTCCAGCAAAGAACGCATCCGGAACCGTCTGGATTCAATTTTCAGGGCAATTGCGGGATAGTCACAGACTAAAACAATAAAAAAATTGAAGTAAAATTACGCTAGGGGCCCGAAAATGTTGGTAAATATGAAATATTTTATTTTATATTTTACTATTTAGAATCCATTTTTAACGATTTACCATCATAATAATAATAACAAGGGCCTTATGTAAGAACAATTTGAAAAGTTACGATGTCACATCGTAGTTTTTATTCAACAATATAATAATGTGTAATGTGTATGCAATAATTTTGCTGTTTAATCTAATATTTAATGTAGTGATCATCTGACTTGTTCGCTTGTGTAAACACAACTGTTTTACCGTTAGCCCTTAATAACTTGATAGTAACAATTTCAAAGGTCAACTTAACTGTCAGTTTAATTCAGCGTTTGTTAATTACTCCACATAGTCACGCTATCAGGTGTTTTTTCGATAGCTTATTCAGTTTTAGTGGATTTATTTTTAGATTTGTTTAAATTACAATATTCACATTTAAGCGAAAAAAGGCTTTCATATATTTTTAGTGGGAGTGCTACGATATCCCGCAAACCAAAATCTCGAATGACGAAATCTCGCATTTATTTTTAAATCTCGAAAAACGAAATCTCGCATATTAAAAATCTTGCTTTTCATAATCTCGCAATTACAAAATCTGGCTTTTTACAATCTCGCATTTAAATCTGGAGCCTAAAAATCTCGCAAACTTCAACCAAAATCTCGCAAATCAAAATCTCGCAACTTCAAATTTCACAACAACAAATCGCACATGGCTTTTAATAGATTTTTTTTGGAGAATATACCTACCAAAGACCACTTTGCATAGTTTTTCTTTCCAACTAATAACTATACCCGTCAATAAAAAAATTGTACATCCTTTATTACTTTAATAACCTCTTTAATCATTTTGGTTGTCTCTTACGCGTTTATAATTGAACTAGAAGTATTTTCTAGTTCAAGGTCAAATACGATCAATGCAATCTGCACATGACAATTTATACAACTGGATATACCATCCCTATGTTCTCTCTCTTTCTTGTTCTTTTGACAAATATGATATTGAAAAATCAACAGTTCAAATTAATAAATAATATTATGGTGTAAAAGTACTCAGACACTGGATTATATATTTTGCATTAAGTATGATATCTCGCAAAATTGAATTTGCGAGATTTTGATATGCGAGATTTTAGTTTGTGGGATTTCGTTATTGCGAAATTATGAAAAGCGGGATTTTGTAATTGCGGGATTATGAAAAGCGAGATTTTGTAATTGCGAGATTTCGTTATGCGAGATTTCGAATGCGAGATTTTTATTTGCGAGATTTCGTAGCGAACCCATTTTTAGTGATTACCAAACATTTTTTTTTATTGAAATTCAATTCTTGATAGGTACCGTGATGTGTCCTACAAGAAAAATTTTTTCGTCATAAGCACCGTAATTGGTTGAAGGGTAAATTCCAAGTGAAACTGGTAAGTAATGATAATGTTGACGCTGAGGTATCGTGTACTAGACATAGTGGAAGAACAGTTAATGACTTTGAAGAATGCTGCGACCCAGCAAGATACTTATTCTATTTTAATTAATTTTCTAACTTGAAATTCAAAAAAACTCTAGAGTAAAGGGCAACCAAAGTTCTTCAGAAAGCAATGCACAAAAGGATTCAAAGACCAAGATCCCCAAGGGTAATTATATAAATTTTTGTGTGGGCGTGTCAGTGAGTGGAAATTTTCTGTAATAATTCCTTATACTGTTCCTTGTCTTGTCTCAGAATTTAATGAAAATGAATAATGTAGTTCAGGTTTTATCGAATTAAGACTGGTTCCATACAAAATAAAAACGAAAAACGCCCACAAAATGGGCGTTGTAAGAACTTTGCTAGTCCAATTTCCAAAAAAATAGTTGTCCAAATTTGTAACAATTTTAACGAAAAATTACTTTTTTTTAAGTAGGCGTGGCAGTGGGTGGAAATTTATCGTATTGGTTTTCCGTCTTAATAACTATCATGTCTAAAAATTTCATCAAAATCGGTTTAGTGGTTAAGTTCTTAGGGAATTTTTTTCTACTCTCCCATACAAGGCGCCCCACTGTGCGCCAGACGCAGCGCCAGCCGCGCCGCGGCTGGTCTGGTCTCTCTAAAGCACTGTGCATAATTTTTCATACTTCTTTGCATAACGGTGAGTTTCTTTCAGAATGGAAAACATCCTTCATTACTCTTATTCATAGAGGTGGCCCAAAACAAGACATCTCGAATTACCGTCCGATCTGTAAATTAAACTAATTTTTTTATTAACAGAAACAATATCCCCTTTTCAACGCTGTTTTGTGGCGAGCAGGTCAACGTCTACTTGATGAAAAAGAAATGAAAAAACAGTAAAGTTATGTATATTAATAAAATAATTCAGTTCTTTATTTAATTTGATGAAGTGTGTTCACTTCAAGTATTGATATGCGAATGACTTTAACTTTAAGAGATTTACATTAAGCTAAGTATACAGTTCCTTGACGAAAAAAAACTACATGTATTTCTTATGGGAGCGCTTTTTGGGAAAAAAAAAATTTTGACGTTTAAATTTTTGTATCGAACTGTGAACTACCCAAAGAAAACAAATTTTATTTTCACACCAAAACAATGTCACTGACATTCTTTTTCCGAAGCGAAGAAAGCATTACAGGAACGAGGATCTTTACAGAGAAGCAAAGATTATACCGCTGGACAAATACCTAGCAAATTCGGCGAAGAAGCTAGTGCAGAACACCGTCAATCACCCCAATCAACTAATGAGAAGGATGGCCACCCAGCAACGACATCCCGAGCCGAGGTACCTCAGTGTAATGGAGACCCTGGATGCCAATATTTTCACCGACAACGACGAAGCAGCCGTTTCCTTTTACGCTGACACAGGGTCAGCCTACAGCCGTGGCTAAACGCCAACCCTTTCCACCAAACCACACCCAAACCACCAAGGGACAACCGGGACGGAACACCCCGAGAGCATCAAAGTCAACCGACTTTTAACTTTAAGTTGACATGTATAATATATACTTATATTTCCTATTAAATCTAAGCCAATGTATAACAATAGGCCCCCTATGTGCCATAAGATTTATATTCTTCAATGTATTTAATAGTCGTAAGTTAACTCAAATTGTATATAAATGTTCAATAAAAAATCGTTAAATCGTTAAAACCTCACTATGTATTCTTTTTCCGAAAAAAATTGCGTTTTGGCATTTGTGTTTGCTTTTTTATAGATCAGTCTCATAGAGATTTTTTTTTTGGAAACTTTAAGCTGACGACGAATAAAAAAAATTTTTTACACCACGGACATTTTTTCCTTGCCGAAAATATTTTTTCTCACCTTGAAGAATTTTTTTACTCAAAAGAACTGTATTCTTAGCTTAAGCAAAGAAAGAAGAAAAACGTATGTATGTATACAAGTATGCATGTAAATAGAATCACATTGGACAGGTTTTTTTTTTCAAGACCTTTCCTCAATGTGAATCTACATACATATCACAGTACACACATTAAAGGTAATATCATAAGCATTTTCATTTTTGTTCAGTTCTGCACATCCATCAAGATCAGTGGAAAATTGCGAATCTCGTGACCCCCACTCGTTAAACGTCAAAATTAGTTGTGTGTTAGGTATGTGTTCATTTGTAACTTATTTATTAACAAATACAAATTGTTTCAAGCGTTTTAGTGTTTATTAACATTATTTTTTCATGCAAACAACATTCCTTCCTGATTTCTAGTGTTATTCAAATTATCCTTTCGTGTTTGTTTTCTTCGTTGTTGTTGTATTACAGTGGACGGGGCCACGTAAGGCTGCCATCTTGAATTTCTTCTGACAGTTCTCATTTCGGAAAACATGCGCAAGATAATACCTTAGATATGTGTACTGTGCATATGTACATATAACATATCATATTAATTAATTTAAACTCAATAATCTCATGGAATGACAATGCTTCTGTTTTGATAAATTTCTTGTGAGCACATCTGCTATCATGTTGTCAGTTGGAACAAATTTTAATTTGATGTCACCACTCTGGATAACCTCACGGATGAAATGGTGCCTGATGTCTATGTGTTTTGACCTGGCATGGTAGTCAGGTTTTTTTGCCAGATTTTGAACGCTGAGATTGTCTCCATACATGACTGTCAGTGTACCAACTTCACCACAGCCGATCTCGATGGTAACACGTCTCAGGAACAGAGCCTCTTTCGTAGCTAAAGACAGAGCCATGTACTCAGCCTCTATTCTGCTCAAGGTCACACAATTTTGCTTCTCTGACTTCCAGGAAATCGGTCCGCCCGCCAAGAAAAACACGTAGCCAGTGTATGATCTGCGATTACTCAAATTGCCACCCCAGTCCGCATCCACGTAGCCTTCAAGGGTCTGACCACATGCACGATAGTTTAGCTTCTTGTCTATTGTAGCTGCAAGATACCGCATTACATGCTTCACACCTGCGAAATGTTCACTATGTGGGTTGTTGTTTCTTTGAGCCAGCTTCACAACTGAATGATAAATATCTGGTCGTGACGTCAATGCCAGCCACATCAACTCGCCAATAGCTGACTGATATGCCGTTGGATCTTCAGTCACAAAACTGTTGCTATAACAAACCACTTGGAAAACTGCATCCAATGGCGTCGCCGCAGGCCTGCACTGCTGCATGTCATGCCTCTGCAGCATATCTTTGATATACAGTGTCTGGTTCATCGATATATCACCTATATCGCCATCACGCTCAACTTGCATGCCAAAAAACATCTGCAACTGACCCTTGTCGACGCATCAGATCTGTCTTTCAAATTTACAATGTAGATGATTTACTTAAAGCGTGCCAGAGAAGGACAGATCTTGTTGAAATCAAATCACAGATAGTACATTAATTAGTATCAAACAAAGATTACCTTTTATATCTCGCTTAAGCAAGCATGTCTCTTTCTGGCACGGAGTAAACCCAATATCGCATAGCGCTGAGCTCAGGTTGGAGTTCCACTCCCGCCTTGCTTGTTTTAAGCCGTATATCGCTTTGTTCAGTCTAAGCATCTTCTGCATACACGTTTTGTTTTCGTAGCCCTCAGGCTGCTTCATGTAGATTCCATCGTTTAACTAGCTGTTCAGATACGCTGTACAAACATCCATTTCGTGTAGATATAGCAGCTCTACAGATAGAACCAAAATCAATCGTTTCATACCGACACACAGGAGAAAACGTTTCAGAATAATTCATGCCAAGCTTCTGCGAGCAACCTTTGGCTACTAAGCGTGACTTATAGCGCTCAACGCTACCATTGCTGGCCCTCTTGATGGTGTATACCCACTTGCAACCAATCGCCTGTTGGCCCTTAGGTAATTCTATGCTATCACCAATGTAAATTTCGTTGAAATCACTCAAGGAACAACGAAGTTGCAATATGTTGACATATTTTTGAAACACCCTACTTTGAAAATATTTTTTCTTTTCTAATTCTGTATCAGCTATCACCTGTGTCAATTTCGTTGAAATCGCTCAAGGAACAACAAAGTTGACATTTTTGTTTGAACACCCTAATGCAAATATTTTTTTTGTTTTATATTCTGTTTCAGCTATCACCTACGTGAATTTCGTTGAAATCACTCAAGGAACAACGAAGTTGCAATATGTTGACATATTTATGGAACACCCTACTTTGAAAATATTTGTTTCTTTTTAAATTCTGTATCAGCTATCACCTGAGTCAATTTCGTTGAAATAGCTTAAGGAACAACGAAGCTGACATTCTTTTTTGGAACACCCGAATGCAAATATTTTTTTTGTTTGTAACTCTGTTTCAGCTATCACCTATGTAAATTTCGTTGAAATCGCTCAAGGAACAACAAAGTAGAATTTTTTTTTTGGAACACCCTAATGCAAATATTTTGTTTGTTTTATATTCTGTTTCAGCTATCACCTGTGTCAATTTCGTTGAAATCGCTCAAGGAACAACAAAGTTGACATTTTTTTTTGGAACACCCTAATGCAAATATTTTGTTTGTTTTTAACTCTGTTTCAGCTATCACCTACGTGAATTTCGTTGAAATCGGTCAAGGAACAACGAAGATCCGAGGGTTTCGGTTTTCGGACAATTAAATATTTTACAATTTTTTTCTCAAAATGTACGCTTCAAGCAATTTTCTTTCGTATGGTTTAAATCAATTTGAATTCCAAAATTTCGATAGTTTTTTTGGACCACTCTCGGGCAAATAATTTTTGCTTCATATAAATATGGCTTAAAAATATTGACCTGTATATTTTCGCAGTACTTTGTAGTTAAAATATTATATTTTACAAAGTTTTAATCGAAAATAAAGAAAATCCATAGAAATGTTTACCTACTTTATCCTCGTTTCCGGAGCTCGAAACCCAAAATTCAAAAGTAATCAAATCCAAATGTAAATCGAATCCCAAAGTAATCAAAAGTACCCAAATCCAAAAGTAACGACAAGTAATCAAATCCAAAAAAGGAACGAATGTAACGAAAGTAATCAAAGTAATCAAAGTAAAGAAAGTAACCAAAGGAATCGTTCTTGGTAAGGTAATCGTTACTCAGAAAAGTAATCGATTACTTTCATTACTTGAAGTACAAAGTAACGATTCCTTACACCACTAGTAGTATATAGAATTTGTATTATAAAACCTTCTTATACAGATTTTTTTTTAGTTTTCTTTCTTAAAAAATTGATCATAACAAAAATCGGTTCTTAAATCCATTCAAATTCTCTTCAACTTCACAAACACATTTAAATCTGTAGTTTTCGTATAAATATTAAGTTCAAAATTATCTTTATTATATTTGTACCAAACACCACGACTGGATGTTCAAGCTGCTTGGAACTTAAGAACTTTGGAAAGTGAAAAAGTAATTACAGAAAAAACTATGGACAAAAAGCATTGAAGTATTGAATATTCCAGAAAATAATAATTTTTTACAAATCCAAAATTTCATCTTCACAAAATTTTGATATGCAATATTATTAACATCTTAAAGGTTTTCTTAGAAAAGGGGGACGCATGGTAACCCTACGTAAGAACCATTTTTGAGACATACAAGTTTTTCCTTAGCGGTTGTTTGGCATCAAGAATCGTTATTTTGAACCGAAACCTCTAAGGAAAGGAATCACCAAAAAATCTTTGCTTACAAATTTGAAGAGATCGTTTCAATGGTTTGAGCTCAGGTCGAGGTAGAAATAGACTGACAGAATTCTGTCATACACTTTTTTGGGGAACTCCAACATCGTAATGACATATTTGATTATTAAATACCTCAATATTTGTTGATTGCCCATTCGTGCCGTATAGGCGAATATGATAAAAACAAAAAATGTGGGGAATATTTCAAAACTTAATTACTGCACACTTACAACGTTCTTATGCAGAAAATAGACAAATCGAATTGGATTTTCAAGAAGGTAGGGGTAGCAAGATTTGACTCAATTCCACTGACCGTGTGCGATCCCGATGAACGAAGCCGATTTCAAATCAGATCGTATATATTTTCTTCATATGTACATACATAAATGAAAAATTTGTTTTAAAAAAAGAAATTAAGAACATAACCTTGTTCATGCAATTTTCTAGAGATGGGGTTAGAAAAATCGCAAAATTTATAAAAAAGGGTAAAAAGAGCTAGTTTTTAAAAAGTCGTCTCATATGTTAGGTTAGGTAGACGGGCTGACAGTTGATCTCGTTACCGTCACACTTAGATCTATGTAGATCCGTTGTGATACCCTAGGAAATTGTATTCCACTTAATGTAAAAAACCTATGTGTTCTGTTAGCCGTCAAGTCATTTAGAGGCGTTGATGAAATTCAGAAGGCTATTAGCCGAAGTTCCAGAAAGTTCCTCTAGATCGTCATAGAAATGATTTCCTAGGTGTTTCTTTCTTAAATGACAGAGTGATGGGCAGTGGCAAAGGAAGTGTAAGGTATCTTCATGTGCTTCTTCGTCACTGCACCCTCTGCAAAGGTCGTCAGTACTGAGCCTCATTTTCTTTTTATGGTATCTCAGTAGGTTGTGTCCGGTGATTATGCTGATAAGGGAACGGAGATGTTTCTTGTTCATTTGCATAATTTTGACTGTTCTCTGCTTATTGAAATTTGGCCATAACTTTCTAGTTGTGGCGCATGTTTCAAGCAGATTCCATCTTTCATTGGTTTTTTAAATATTTTGTTACCAATATCCTGTTTGATGCTACAGGTTGGTACTATGATATGTTGTTCGGCTTGACTTGAATCAAGCGACGAACCCGTTCTCGCCAGCTCATCAGGTCTCTCGTTTCCCTGTACATTACTGTGACCGGGAACAGTGCTAATGTTATGCTGCATGCCAAGAACCCTAAGCTCTTCGCGACAGCAAGTCACAAGCTTCGAATGTTCGAATGTATCTCGGTGGCAGAAATTGCTTTTATTGCTGCTTGGCTATCAATAAAGAGGGTGATATCAGCTCGTGGTATCACCATCATTGATATTTGCATAGCTGCTTTTGCCACTGCCAAGAGCTCGGCTTGGAAGACACTGCAAAAGTCCGGAAGTCTGAAGGAGCTAGCTAGTCCCAGAGTTTCCGAGAAAATTCCTGCACCAACTCTAGTGTCCATCTTCGAACCATCAGTGAAGACAGTTATCGTAGATGCATTACTGAAAGGTTGGTTGTTTTCCCACTCCTCTCTATTGGGAAAAGAGGTAGTGAAGGGTGTGTTGAAGTTTAAATGGGGTGTTGTGTAGTCTGTGCAAACATCATTTCCCAAATATCTCTGCAGAATCTGAGTATGGCCCAATGTGCTTTGCTTCCAGCATTTAGTCTGGCTTAGGCGCAAGGCACTGTATGCTGCAGATTCTTGCACGAATAGATCTAGGGGTCTCAAGTTGAGTATCGCTTCCAGTCCCACTGTGGGAGTGGTTTTTAACGCCCCCGTAATACCTACGTATGCTTATATTTGAACTTTTGTCAAGGTTTTCAGGTTTGTTGCTTTCTCAGTCACGTTCCACCAAACCAAATCACCGTAAGTAAGTATCGGTCTAACTAATGCCGTGTACATCCACCTGATAATTTTTGAATTGGGTCCTCAGGTTTTTCCAAAGATCCCGTTGCAGGAATAGAACGCAACCATAGCTTTCTTTGCTCTCTCTTTAGTGTTGAGACTCCAGTTCAGTTTTTTATCAAGGATCACACCCAAGTATTTGGCCTGATCCGAGATTTTGAGTGGAGTCCCTGCAATTGATGGTAATCTAAACATTGGTATTTTTCTTCTGTTAGTGAAGGGAACCAATTCAGTTTTCAATGGATTGACCATTAGACCACAATTATTTGCCCATGTGTTGGCCTTTGACAGGGCATATTCTATTTGTTCACTAATAGTGGATGGGAATTTACCTGTCGCAAGTAGTACTAGCAAAGAGAATATATACTACAAGAGGATGCATCGCTCTCTTAGGGAAATTTTTGCAATCATTTCATGACTTCAAACGTAGGACCTACCAAAAATATTCCAAAAATATCCCAACAAAACTCGACTCGCATTCGTGCAGGAGGCAGCTGTCCTTTTGTGTCTCATGCCAAAGAGTATACATACATGTACAATTGTACACACATTTGTCGATCTTGCCAACCAGCACGGCGCCGCCGGCACACTTGTTTGTTTATGTTTATAGTTTTGTTTTCGTTTCCTTTAGGATATCGCACTACAAGGCCATTGCGTGTATTTTTACTTGCGATATAGTTACTATAGGGCAAGTTTTGGATTCGTGCAAAAAAAAATTTCGTGATAACAATCAAACATGACATTACGATGATAGAGAATACGAAAAAAGTGGGTGGCACAATTCTGTCTGTCTGTCTGTCTGTCTGTCTGTCTGTCCGTACCTCAACCTACAGCCTAAACCACTGAAGCAATTTTCTTCAAATTTTGAACTTAAGATTTTTTTGTAACTCTCCAGAGGGGAAATTGAAATTTTTTTTTAGCTCAAAAAATAACGGTACTTGCCATACAACCAATAAGGAAAAGCTTATTTATCTCAAAAACGGCTCCAACGATTTTGATAAAAAAAAATCAGTGTATTATTGTAGATATGATGTACCTTTTAGTAAGAAAAAAAATCACCAAAAACATTTAATAACGGTACCTGCCATATAACGGTTTTTTGATTTTTGGTTTTCTCATTAACTGCTCATCCGATTTCAATAAAAGTTTTTGCACAAAAGCTTTATTAAAATATAAATAATACTGCATACCAAAGTTTTTGAAAAAATAAATTTTGGATTTTTAAAAAAAGAAATTTTTATCTTTTTTTTTCTATTTTACATAAATTCTTTTTGATGATATGTTTTTTGGTCAGTTGAATTGCAACCAATTGTTAAAATTGGAAATTCAAAATTTAAGAAAGCTCTAACTAGTGATTTTTTTTAAAAACTACATTCGTAATTGATCATTCTTAATGTTTGGCAAAAAAAATAATTAAATAATTTATACTTTAATTTTTATTAAAATTTAAAAATAATTGGGTCCACTGGACCCACGACTATAGAAGCGTACATAATTTTTACGACTATAGTTAAGGGTTAAAGTTCTTAAGTCCCACACAACTTGAACATAAGAGCAAGTACGTGCGATCCAGTCGTGCATTTTATTGATTAATGCATTTGGTTTTTGTGGTGCACACCCATATTGCAAAGAAATATCAAAATATAAATCAATATTTTATTTATTATTTATATATTCAAAAGAATAATTTTTTATCTTATGTCTTAAGTTTTTGAAAGTTTTTTTTTATAATTATACCATAATTGAAAAGGAAAATATGAAAAGACCTCAATTTCAAGCAAACCAAAATAAATAAATAATAATTATAAATAGTGACATTAATTTAATGACTAGAAAGGTTTAGGAAACATTAATATTAGTTTAATAATTTAAGACCATAAAAGTAGAAAAATATGAATAAATAAATAAACAAATAAACAAAAATAGATAAATAAATAAATAACTAAACAAATTAAAAATTAATATATAAATACCTTAACAAATAAAAATATAAATATTTATATATAAATAAAGAAATAAGCAATCAATAAATAATAAAATGAAAATGAAATTAAAAAAGCGGCAGATGAATTAAATAAGTATAAAAGAATAAAAATATTTATTTAATTTTTTAATGAAATCTTCTCATTTTGTTTTTTTTGTGTCCACTATTTGGAGCATTTCTTTTTGGTGCTTTTCCTATTTTTGTTTTAGCTTCTTCTTCCGTTTTGTTTTGCAGCATCCATCTAGCATTTTTAATCAAGAGCACTTTGATTAAATGCCCTAAAATAACCTTTTTATGGCCACTGCACTCATCTTGGAACCATTCTGGATGTACATTATTTGTTTCGTCGACACATTTTTGCATAATTTTGGCTTTGATACCCAATTCATGGCAGGAAACGTTGAACACTGTTTTAAATATCGCAAAATGGAATTGACAGATTTCAAAAAATTTGTCAGATGGATTTTTTAACTGCGGATTATTTTGGCTGTAATTCTTTTTGGCAATGAAACCTTCCGAGCTTACAGTTAAATGTTCTAAATTGAGGAGGTTGGATTCACATTTTTGGCATTTGATTGTGGTGCCTAATTTGGAACGGATACCGTAACCGACATAATATCGCGATGCCCCAGTTTCTGCAGTGGTTTTGGTTTGGACGCTATCAGCTTCGAAGTTTTCAATGTCGGACCTGTTAGCAGACTGTACTTCGGTGGATGTGTTAGCAGACTGTACTTCGGTGGATGTGTTAGTTTGTAAATTTATTTGACTGTTTTGTATTTCATCCGTTTTTTCGTAGTTCCAGTCAAAATTATCTTCATCATCCTCACAGTTTTTTCCTTTAATGAAGCCAAGGGTTACCAATTTCATGGAAAGATGTCTAGCTGTTAATGTTTGAATCTCTCTCACCGAAGGATCTGTATTGTTTCCCAGTTTCGAACGCATCGTTGCAAATAAATTTTCAATACAATCCTGATTCATGCGTCCCCAAGCCACGAATTTGATATTAGGATCTTCAAGCAACTCTAACGATAGGTTCTGCATGGCGCTAATAGTACATTTGAATCCTTCTAGGCATACAACTCTGCTTTTTGGTGGCAGTTTAATTTGTTTTATAAAGTCAAGAAACTTTGTTGCATTCTCTATTTGGCCATTATTTTTTGTTATCGGGTGTTTTAGCTTGTTTCCGTTATTAAAGTTCTTGCCATCACAGATATCGAAACCATCGTTCGCGGCTCTAAGAAATTTTGCCGTTGCTATATATTTATATTCGCAGGAATTTTGAAGAGGCCTTGTTCCGAACAATATTCTATTCCACATGCTACTGTGTGGCTCATGACCTGGACTGCCAAACAAACTCGCATTTTTTCGAATGTGTTCGGGTAAACATGCTCTTTTGTAAGCTTTGGAGCCAAGCGGCAGCCGATTATCTGCTCTCGATCTATGTCCCAAAATTCTCGGATGACATTCCAGCTAGCTATACCATCACTAGTTTCTACATCGTGTGCTAAAATTAGATTCCTTAAATTTTTAAAAAGGTGACAATAATCTGACAATATGAAGATCTTCTGAGAACGGAAATTGAAACTATTTACAGTTCCGGATGTAGAATCAATCAGCCTTTGGAAAGCATTCTTATTGGTGGCCCCTTGGTCAGCAATCACGCCTCTGACTCTTAGTTCACAATCAGTGAGTTTTTCCAAATTTTTAATGACCAAATCGTGCAGAATCTTACCTTTAAAATTATATTTAAATAAAAAACTTTAACAAAATAATAAGACGAAAATTAAAAATAATAGAAATAAATAAAATAATGCAATAATAATTAGGGATAGGATTTCCATGAAAATGTATATTTTTTTTTGACAAACTTTAGAAGGAGAAATTATCTTTATGAATCATGAATTTTCCTTTAAAATGGTATTATGCATATTTTGAGCGCGTATTTCCCATTTCTAGTTGCATATTTTCCAATTTTAAGTGCAGAAAATCCTAACCATAATAATAATAATAATAATAAACTAATAATAATAAACATGATAAATTCAAGATTTATTCGATTTACTGAATTTATTGGATCCACATGACAAGCTTATACAAATGAATAAAACAAGCTATAAACAAAACTTACCACTTACGCCAGTTTTAGTTACATAGAAACTAAACGTAAATTTCCATTTGTCAAAAACGCCTTTAATCATAAAAAATAGGAATTTCGTTGCAATGTCTTGGCTCCTTTCGCCTTCTCCAAAATCAACAAAACCATCGATTTGATCACTTGGGACATGCATTTCTAACTCTTTTCTCCCAGAAATTTCGTCCATGACCAAGTAGCAGTTTTTAGATCTCTCTGACATTGCTGCTACCATTTTCTTCAAATTATTGCAAACAACAAAGTTGATACCAGGGAGCAATCGAGAAACTGGACTCCAACGCTGTAAGGTAGAAGGTGCTGGCAAGTGAAAATTTAAGCCATTCCTAAGAAAGTTATATGCACTTGGTGAGAAATAATTTATGGTTTGCAAAAGTTTTTTTTGTTTTTCATCATAAACCATTCGTTTTTGTGCTGTTATAATATTAGCAAATTGTTCAGAGTTTGTCCAATCATTTTTTTTTCTGTTCAAAACAGAAATCTGCTCCATCTCGTTTTGTTGTATGGCTTCTTCCAATTGTTGTGTTAAGGCAGATAACTGACTTGCATGGTCAAATTTGATTGCATCCAATTCCGATTTAATGTTCTCTAATTCTTTTTCCATGGAACTGCATTTCTTCTGATATGTGTTTGCGATACGAATATATTTTTCACAAACTTCGCAGTGTACTTCGAACGTGAAATGTGGCTCTAAGAGATTAAGTATGTAGTAATTTAACATAAATCATTTGAGTAGCATTCAACAATTCCTCACCTATAGGATTATTACGGATTTCTGGGGAAGGATTATTACGGATTTCTGGGGTAGGTTGACCTGGGAGAAGTAGACGAGGAAATGCATCTTTTTTCAGCGTCCTCGAAGTGATGTCGTTTGCATTAAAATGCTTAGCACAAATAAAAATTCCCTTTGGCTGTGAAAGGGAGTTCTGCAGTCCACATGCTTCCATCCATTCCGTTCTCTTTTCGATTGGAACGGTGTACAAAGTACTAGGTGGGGAAGATGACTTACAGTCAGGCACGAAACAATTTCGAAATTTTATCGATTTGTACTCATTAAATGTAGGTTGTGTTATTGGGTCATCGTGCCCTAAGAAATTGGTTAAATAAACTTCATTAGATGTTTTTTCCAGCTTAGGGGCTAGTTAAAGTTTTCATTGAAATGCATCATTGAACTTTTTTCTTTCCGATTTTAAGACTTATAAGAATACAAAAATGGATAAAAAATGGTATCAAAATGAAGCTACTGAGTTGTAGAATTCTTTTTAATCAAAAAATATTTAACTCTGATTAAATTTATTTATTTTAACTCACAAAAAAATTTCGATCAAAATCGTAGGAGATTTTCCATACCGGTTTTTTAACTTTTGTATCGGAGGTAGCGTTATTTTTGGTTATAATAATAATTTTTATTAAAAATCTGTAAGATCTGTTGAAAAACTCTTTGGTGCCAGGTTTGATAAAAATCGACCAAGTCGTTTTCGAATTATTAAGTTTCCAAAAAAAATTTAAACTTTTTTAAAAAATCCAAAAAAAAATTTTTGAAAATTTTGGTCCACAATATTTTTTAAATTATTAGAAACTTTGTCTATAAAAATGATCACGATCAGTTGAACCGTTTTTGAGAAAATCGAATGTCAAAAAAATGGTTCTATGGGAGGTACCATTTTCCGGAAAATTGTTTTTTATAAAATGGTAGCTTTTTTGTAAAAAAAATTACTGGATTTTTTTTTTTTAAGTTGTGGGCACGCTTTTGAGAAAAATAAGATTTTCATTTTTTGCTAAAAAATTTTGTATGGAAGCTACTGTTATTTTTGGTCTTAAGAAAAATAAAAAAAAATGTGTGGGCATAATGCCCAAAAAACGCTAAGTACCAAGTTTAAAGAAAATCGAACCACCCGTTTAGGCTACAGCCCAAGTGACAGACAGACAGAATTGCGAGACCCACTTTTTTCGACTTCGCTATTATCGTAATGTCAACTTTGATCAAAATCTCGAGTTCGATTTTTTTTAAGAATCCATAACTTGTACCATATATCGCAAGTAAAAATCACAATTTTTTTTTTAATTTTTGACTTCGAAACTTAATTTTTCAAAAACTATTCACTACAACAACTTGGTAAATTTTGATTAATCATCAAAATCACCACTCCCTTTAGAAATGCGTATTGAAAAAAAAAATAATTATAAAAAAAAAATAAAAAAGTTATTAAAGGTTGACACCCGACCCAGAATTCAAAATAAGCCAAAAATAATGATGAAAAATATCAGTTGTCATTTTCTCAAGGTCACACTAACACTTTGAATACATTTTTGATTAAATTAGTTTTAAGGTATGTTTATTGGCTAAATAAGTTAGAAGTTACGTTAAGCCTACTAAAATAATTCAAACGAATTCATGCATGAGACCCACCCTTAACAACTCCCAGTACTTTCATACAACCTTATATCATATTGGACACTATATGAATTTCTTTTTCGTCACTTTACTCACCTAATAAAATTGTAGGCACAGCTCCCAACTTTAAATATTTTTTTTTAATACAGCCTACATCAAAGTGTCGACTGCAAATACGTGTATTGCACTTTATATTCCGAACATGAGTTTGAGTATTCGATGCCCAAATATTACAAAGATCGGGATCCCCATGAGGAAATCTAAATAATTTAATATTTGTACTATTTTTTCCCGGGCAATTGTTTATAGCGCATTCCCGCAAACATTTCACGTTTGTAACTTTTTGCATAATTTAGCAGTGTAAAAAAAAATCAGCGCACAGTCAAACTAAAACACAGGTTACAAACAAAAACAAGGACACAATAGCTGCGTTTTATTATCTCTGGGTCTGGGTCGAGGTTATCTTTTAACATGTATTACAAAAACAACATGGGATCTAGGTTTCTATCGAGGTTAATTTCAATAACCCAGATAGAGGTTTTCACTCTGGCCGGCAGAGGGCTATTTACCATTGTGAATGGATGTCAGCGATTTGTCAGCAGTATAAGGAATAGAGAGGAAAAGAGACAAGTGCTTACATGAAAAACAAATAAACATAAGAAAAAAAGAGACTGATATACAGCACTGCTTTTGCACTAACCCACATCGTTTTATTTTTATGAGGTGAACCATATGGGTTATGAGCGATAATAAAACGCGGCTAATGCAATTTTCTACCTACTGCAGGGTACACATAACATTGCTCGGTCAATCGCGAAGGATATTTTCCTAGGGTCCTAGATGTGTTCGCATGAAAATCAAAAAGTGAAATTTCCCTAAAGAGAGCGATGCATCCTCTTGTAGTATACATTCTCTTTGGTACTAGGTCATCTGCATAAGCTACTACCACAGATAATAGAGTTACATAGATATTGCGTTTAGTATCTACAAAATAAAAATGACAACTTTTTCAATAGACATTTTAAGCGATTTGTCGGAGCCAAACCATGCAACCTTATCAAACAGAGCAGAATGTAACCCACAGAACACGATCATCCCCAAAAGACGTCGACCAGTGAGTTGGATTCCAAGATAAACATATTTCGATTTAACTTCAGATACTCATGCAACCCTTTTGAGCATAATTCGTGTTCGATCATTCTTGTCAGTTCCACACACAGACACGGGCACACATTTTTGCTTCATAATCCTACTACAGCTACAGCCCTTTTCATCTTCTACTATAAAAATCATAGTCGGTTGAGAGCACCTGCGATCTGTGGGGTGTGATGTCGTCGTTGTGTATTTGTGTGTGTATGTATGTAGGTATCTATCTTTTGTTCGGCTCGGTAGCTTCTGTATCTATTGTTTTTTTTTTTTATAGTTTTTGCTCCTTTTTTAAGAAATCTCTTTTTGTTTATTACTGTTGACCTTGGCGGTAGAACAAAAGCTTAAGCTAGCCCTAAACGACGAACATGCTCGCTGAACTTGTTCGTGCTTGCTATATACTCGCCATGCAGGGTTCCCAGATTGAGGGGAAAAGCACCACTTTTGCTGATTTTATAATGAAAAAGGGGAAATCGAGGGACAAGCTTAAAAAAGGGGAAAAAATTCATAAAGGACAAACTTATTAAATGAAGCATTTTAAATACATTTTTATAAAAATTAAATATTCAAACGTATTCTCATTATAAAATATTTTCAAACTTCATTCAAAAAGAAAAAGTTCAATCTAAACATTCTCTTCTAAATTTTAATCTTGCAAGTTAATAACCCATATAATATCCCATTAACAAGTTTTGAGTTTCTGAAGGTTTTCCTTGTACAAAATTTACAAATATTACTAATGTTTCTATGTTACTTTAAGGTTTTTACTAAAATTAAAACTGTTAAGAAATATATAATTTTTATTTTGGTGTCCATGCACATTCATGAAAATTTTATTTAGGGGAAAAAAAGGGGAATTTTTTGGAAATTAGGGGAACAAAATTGGGTTTGCTGATAAATACAGGGGAAAAAGGTTATGAAAGTCTGGGGACACTGTCGCCATGTTCGCGAGCAAACCTCATTTTTGCTGTGAAAATACTACAACGCAACGATTTACGCTTCTTTATCGCACATGCTTACGCTTTGAAGAATCAACACGAAATGAATGTTCGTCAAATGTGTTCGTCGTGTAGCAAACGAACAAGTTCGGCGAGCATGTTCGTCGTTTAGCGCTACCTTTAGGAAGAAATGTTCAGCAGAGAAGGCTTGCGTGAGCGGTAAAGGGGTAGAGTGGTGGAATGAAGGTTAGCTTTGGCATATATACATACATATATATTTTTTAGATCGAAAACTTACATTTATTGCTTTGATGGAACATGATCAACTGATTTTTGGAAACTGCCACCGTCACCATTAACTACAAAACTATTGGCCTTTGACGAGAAATTTTAAGAATTCAGAAATGAACAATTGTTTTGACTTTTTTTCTCTTTGAGAAATAGGAATCGAAAATAATTTTGACACACATACACATAGTACAAGTTGCTTGGGAATTTAGAGAATTTATATTATGAAAATAGGTGTGCAAGTTATCATAGAAAAATGTATTGAAGATTTAAACTCATTCATTTAATTGCAACTCATAAAATTGCTTAGATTTCAAAAATAAGAACTCTGGTAATCTTAAGTAATGATAAGGAGTAATGAATAAGTATTGTACATATACATATACATAAATGCAAACAAAAATTTTAAATCGTAGAAGAGGTTTCTTTAAAGGTGTATTTTTTTATTAATAAAGTTTATTAAGCATAAAAAAAGAAAGTTTGGTAGGTAGGTAGGTATGGCAGTTTCTAGTATTTATTAATATACGAATATAAATACCAATACATATAATCCAACCTCTAGTTTAAAAGACATTTAAGTAGGTTCTGCATATTTTTACTTGTAAAATATACGAAATTTTGATCAAACATCTCTTGCGATGATAGGGAAGATAAAAAACATGGGTCTCGCTTCCCTCAATTGGATGAGAAACGGAGAAACCATTGCGCTTTTCGATTAACGTAAAAACTGTTTAACTGATTTGAGTCATATTTTTTCATGGAAAAGCTTACAAAAAGTTAAGGTAATGTAAGCATAAATATTTTTCGGATTTTCAAAAAACTATCCTAATTTTTTTTGTTGAAAGCTCAATACTTAGAAAACCACTAGGAAGGTTTTTTGAAACTAAGTACTTAATGGTTTTTTAACACTTAAGAATACATATAAACAAAAATTTTACTTTTATGCAAAAAAAAAAACAATGTTAAAAAAAATGGCTCGTACGATTAAGATATAAATGTTTCCATGCTTAAAAACTTAAAGGGAGCGCTACGATATCCCGCAAACCAAAATCTCGAATAACGAAATCTCGCATTTTTTTAAAATCTCGAATAACGAAATCTCGCAAATTAAAAATCTTGTTTTTCATAATCTCGCAATTACAAAATCTCGCTTTTTACAATCTCGCATTTACATCTCGAACCTGAAAATCTCGAAAATTTCAACCAAAATCTGGCAATTTAAAATCTCACAAATCGAAATCTCGCAAATTCAAATTTCAGAGCAATGAGTCGCACACGGCTTTAAGAAATGAATCTATAGATTATAACCTCTATAACAGTTTGGTCTAAAAGAACTCAGACACTGGATTATATATTTTGCAGTTGGTAAGATATCTCGCAAAATTGAATTGCATTGCAACAAAAACATTTTTTTAATGTTAATCTCGCGCGAGATTTGAATTTGTGAGATTTTGATTTAAAAAATGTTTTTAATGCAATGCAATTCAACTTTGCGAGATTTTGATATGCGAGATTATCTAAAGCGAGATTTTATAATTGCGGGACTACGAAAAGCGAGATTTTGTAATTGCGAGATTTCGTTATTCGAGATTTTGATTTGGGAGATTTCGTAGCCAACCCAAACTTAAATCATCTACCAGAATTTATACAAAAACATTTTTTATCATTTTTTGAAACAAAACCACCCATAGAACGTTTTTTTATTTTTATTTTCTCATTATCATTATCGGCTGAACGAATTTCAATTAAATTTTGTATTCGAAAACCTACAAAAAGTAAAAATAATCTTGAATATCAACACTTTCAAAAAGTATTTTATGAATTTAAAAACCAAAATTAAAATATTTTTTGAAAATACGAATGTTATTTCAAAATTGGGTTGATTTTTTTTTTTGAAATATAATTTTTACCTGCATATTAATAAATACTTAAACTTTGCATTCCCAAATATTTTCTTCTCGTTCCTCACTTACTTTAACTAGCTTTAATTCTTTAAACTGTAATCCTTTGCTAAGAATTAAATCTTTTTCTTTTATAATTCAGTTGTCACGTAGTTAAGCCGTTATTTCATCAAAGTCTTAATTAAATTAAACTTAAACTAATTGAATCTAAACATTTTAGACTAAAAGCCCACAACAAATTTTTGGGTGTGAGTGATAGCAAAAAAAGAAGTATTGGCGTCGAAAGCTTCATTAAAGGCTATTAAAAAAATCAAAGTCTTGCAGTCCGCAACTGGGGCCTTTGTGATTAGACAGTCCATCAAAAAAAAAATAGGAATGCACCTTCGAGGACAATCGTGTTAGCCGAAATTGGTTTTCACCCCTCCCTAGATAAGCTCCGCGGATCCCATATCGTGGAATCTGAGATCATTTAAGTGTTTAATTCGCCCTGCCAGACTGTGTAAAAAAAAACGTTTTTCACTTAGAATTTTGAATTTTTTAAACGGTAAGGTAGAGCGAACTATACACTCAAGGAGGAGCTTATCTAAAGAGGGGTGAAAACCAATTTTGGCTAACACGATTACACTCGAAGTTGCATTCATATTTTTTTTCAATGCACTGTTTAATCGCAAAGGCCCCAGTTGTGGATGCAAGACTTTGATTTTTTGAACAGCTTTTAATGAAGCTTTCGACGCCTATACTTCTTTTATTTTGCTATCACTCACACCCAAAATCTGCTGTGGGATCTCGGTTTTTTTTAAGAAAACCACTGACCAAAGAAAAATATATTTCAACTCAATTGTGGGTGGCAATGGTGCAGTGGATGAAGTGCTTGACTGCTAACTTAGAGGTGTGGGTTCGAGCCCCATTCTACGCAGCATTCTTTTCTATATTCCCCCAGCTTAACTGGATGCCACCCGTGGGATTTCATGAGATAATAAGCACCTTGATCTCAATCCACTGTGCCAAATCTTTCCTATCCTTCTACTCTTTCTAACTAGTGCCGTTCAATTCAAGTTGCATTTAAAAGACCTAAGGTCTTATAGGCATATAGTTAAAATTATTATTATCATCTTAAGTAAAACTTCTCAACTCCTATGGAGTTGGAAATCACCTATCCCGGGCTATGCCAAAGGGATTAGGCTCTGTTGGAGCATAGACCATGTTCTAGCCCTTGCGCGTTGTTAATTTGATGATGAGGGGGGGAGGTGGTCCCCCAACCCATAACCGTCTATTGAATATGTTCGTTGGTGTGTGTTTATGTATTTACAGTTGGAGAAACTTTCTTACTATGTGACATGTGTCCAATAGCACCGATTTTTGGACCTGAGACAAAAGCCATTCCAGATTCAGTTTTTTTAGGTTCCTGCACAAATTTTGCGGGACAAGCCCCGTTGTTGAGATAATAATCGGAGTCACATCTACCCTTTCCATATTGTACATGGCCCGCATTTCGATGGCCAGACCAGCGTATTTAGATATCTTTGTGCAGAATGTAGTTTGCAAATTTCGATTAAGGGTAACCGCTATGTCAAAGATATCTATCCTTTTTTCCCTTTTGTTGAACAGTATGATATCAAGTCTGTTCGCTGGGTGGGATGAATTGATCCGTTGTTATTGTTCTATCCCAGTAGAGTTTGAAGTGGGAATTTTCCGAGACAGGTAGGGGCTGGTACTTGTAATACGGGGTATGGTGTTGAATCAGGCCACAGTTCAACGCTAATTGTTTGTGTATTAGCTTGGCGACGTTGTTATGTCTGCGCATGTATTCCTGTGAAGCTAAGGAGCTGCATCCTGATATAATATGCTCGATGGTTTCTCCGTTCTCTCCACATCGCCTGCATCTATCGTCAACATCTTCTCTAAGAATAACTGGTTGAACCGAATAGAGTGCTGCAACTGGAGCTGCAGCTGCAAATGGAATAGCTGTCAAAAAGTGTCGTACGTGATTTTTTAGTATCGAAATAAAAATGAAAACAAAAATAAAAATTAATAATGATGAAAAAGAAGCTAAAATTGCTTTACGTCTTTATGAGACATTGAAAAGAGTTTAAAAATTACTTTAACCCACATGTAAACACTCTGTTGTGCTCACAATTTCAAAACGTCAAAAAAGCTGCAAGCAAAAGTTAAAAGTCGGCCAACTTGTCCAGCTGCGTCTGCAGCTCCGTCTGCAGTTGCGTCGTGTTCTGTTCGTATCATTGAATTTGTGTGTATTCAAAATTTTGACAGCTATTCCAGTTGCAGCTCCGTCTCCATTCTGTTCAGCCAGTAAATTTCCTATAGTTTCGCGTCGCTATAACTTTATCTTGGATGGCCATTACGAAGCCTTCAGTTTCGGCGAAAAGGTTGCCTTGTATTAGCCATAAGTTAGACGCCTCCTGGTTGATGTGATCTTGGCAGATTTCATTCGGGTGGCTTCCGTGTAGTGATTTTGCTTTCCAAGAAAGAATCAGTTCATCGATTTTTCTAACATTGTCGGGGAGGGGAAAATTCGACAAGCTAAGGTTGAGGGGCGTAAACTTATCATCCACTAAGCAAATGGTCCTAATTAGAGGTGATACACTGCTAAGTAGGTAGTGCCGGATGTTGAGGCATTGGCGATGCTGTAGGTTCGTTATGTTCACGATTCCTCTTCCACCTATTTTCCGAGACAAAGTCATCCTTTCAATAGCGCTTCGTGGGTGATGGCTGTTATGCCTTGTAAAAGATGTTCGTACCATCATATCCAGGTTTGCAAGCTCAGTTGAAGACCAGGTGTTTATGGCTTTGCATTTGTTTCCCCCTGATAGCTCCGATTTCAAAATGGTGTTCAGCCTTCTTTTGAATTGGGTGGTAAGGCTTGTCTTGATAGTAGTGTGGTTTATACCTTTAAGTTGGAGGAATCCAAGATATTTATATGATTCTCCGTCTTGTAGATCTTCAACAGTCCGTTCTTGGTCGATTGGGAAGCCTTCATCGTTGGTATCAACTTTTCCTCTCACCAGATGTACTATTTTACATTTTTCCATGCCGAATTCCATTTGTATGTCTGTACTGAAGCTTTTCACCACTTCAATCATTCGGTGGAGTTTTTCTCTATTCCTGGCATAGAGCTTTAAGTCGTCGACATATAGTAAGTGGTTCAAGGAATAGCCGTACGTCTCCGTTTTGATAATGAAGCCCGATTTTATTCCAGATAGGATCCTGCTAAGGGGGTTAAGTCCCATGCAGAACCAAAGGGGGCTTAGAGCGTCACCTTGGAAGATTCCGCATCTGATACGGAGGGTTTTGCTTAGGAGGCCATTCTGGCATAGTCTTGTGTTCCACCCAGCCATTAGGGTGGCCAGGCAATTTATAATGGTTGCGTTTATCTTAAAAACTTCCAAGATTTTCAGGAGATACTTGTGGGGCATCGAATCGAATGCTTTTTTATAATCGACGAAGGCCATACTGATACTGCGTTTTTTCCTCAAAGCTAGGCCCGTGACTACTGAGTCAATAGTGAGTTGGTCCTTGCAGCCCATTGTTTGTCTACTACAATCTTTCTGTTCATCAGGTATGACATTGTTAATGGAGCAGTGGTCATAAATTCTGTTGGTAAGGATTTTAGTAAACAATTTGTAAGTTGTGCATAGACATGTAATGGGGCGGTACTTTGAGGGGTCATTGCAGGGTTTTCCTTTGGGAATTAAGAATGTTAGTCCGCTTACGAGAAAGTTTGGTGGTTGTGTTTTGAGTTGCAGCAGATCAGTAAAAGATTTCGCGAGTTGTTCATGAGATGCGGTTAGTTTTTTTAGCCAGATATTGTGCAATTTATCGACCCCAGGTGATTTCCAGTTGCTTGTTACTGAAATTGCATTATAGACTTCTTCTTTACTTATCGGCTGGTAAGGCATAAGTGTTGTATTTTCGAAATGCTTGGTCTCATCTTCAATCCACTGGGCATTCTCGTTGTGTTGTTTTTGTGTACTCCATATGTTGCTCCAGAATTCCTCCGAGGCACTGAAGGGTGGGTACACATCACTTGCTTCTGTTTCTGTTGTTGTTGTTGATGCAGCATTCCTATAGAAATCTCTTTGGTTCATGTAAAAAAAAGCGTTTTCAGTTTTTCGTTTGCTACACTTTTCATAGCGTCTTAGTCGTTTTGCAAGTGCCGACAATCTTTGGCCTTTCCTATCGATTAATTCAATAATTTCATCCCTTGTCGCTTCTTCAAGTCGGAGCGGTGCGATCAAGCGCCTAATGTATCTTTTAAGACGGCTTGAGTTCGACCCATCTCTAAAGGATATCAATCTTGCGATGTCCCGCCTTAGGTTTTCTATTCTATTTCACAGCCTTTTATTCCATTTCGGCAGGGGTTTTTCTACTCTCCTCGTCGGCTGTGTCTTGTTTTTTGAAATTGGTTTTGGTTCCTTGCCTAGAGGTCTTAGGGAGGAAATTGCGCTAACAAACACAAGGTCGTTTATTCGCTCTATCGTTGATTCTTCCCCTAGATATTGTGGTAGGATTTCGGTGTTGATAATGTTAAGCATTGATTCGAGTTTCTTGAGTTCGTATAGCCTAGGGATTTTTGGTCTGAGGGCTGGATCCATACCTTCAAATTCAACTAAGGTAAGACTATTATCATTATTATTATTATTATTATTATTACTAGTATTATTAATTGCATGCCCGTGTATCATCATCGTGTCCTGTAACCCCGGCTGGGGCATAGGGCGTCAACAAAACGTCTCCATCCTTCACGGTCTGCTGCAAGGTACTTAAGCTGTGGCCACGTCTTTCTCTGGGATTCTGCTTCCGCTAAGACAGTTGATTTCCATGTTGTTCTTGGTCTTCCAACCCGCCGTGCACCCTCAGGATTCCATTCAAAGGACTGCTTTGCAATTTCATCGTTTGGTTTCCTCAGTGTGTGACCAATCCAACGCCATTTACGCTTTCTTATGTCGACGTCCAGTCTCTCTTGACTTGTCCTGCGCCACAATTCCTCATTTGATATTATTTGTGGCCAGCGAATCTTTAGGATGTGGCGAAGACAGCGATTCACAAAAGCCTGCATTTTCTTCGAAATAGTAGACGTGACTTTCCAGGTTTCACAAGCATATAACAGCACGGATTTGACATTGGATTCGAAGAATCTCAACTTAGTGCGTAAGGAGATTTGACTGGATTTCCAAATTGGGGAAAGGGTGCCGAAGGCAGCACGAGCTTTATTCATTCTACTTTTAACGTCCAGATCCGTACCACCGTTTGCAGAAACAATACTGCCAAGGTAGTTGAACTGTTCCACTACTTCAACTGGCGTCTCCTGTAGAATAATACGCTGCTGTGTGGAGCGGCCTGTGAGCATTATTTTTGTCTTTTTGCTGTTTATTCTTAGACCACTGACCACTCGACTCTCCCTTCACTTGCAGCGTTTGGCACATCCCGTTCAGCCCACTGATGTTATTTGCCACTAGACATATGTCATCGGCATAGTCTAAATGACTGATCCTTTCGAACGGTCTCCACTGAATGCCCTGTCGCTCAGCTGTACCAACACTGGCCGTCAATACGTCGTCCATCGCCAGCAGGAAGAGAATTGGCGATAAAACATCCCCTTGTCTCACACCCTGTTGCACTACGAAGGAGTCGGATAGCTGCCCATTGTGCAAAACAAAACACCTTGCGTTGTTGTAGGACTCTTTAATAATGGCAACAATTTTTGGTGGAATTCCTCTACCAAGCAACGATCTCCATATACATTCTCGGTTAACTCGATCAAAGGCCTTCTCAAAATCCACGAACATGAGGTAAAGCGGTGATTGAAATTCCATCGACTGCTCGAGGACGATACGCAGGGTGTTGATATGGTCGACACACGATCGACCACTGCGGAAGCCAGCTTGATTCCTCTTGAGTGTAGACTCGATTCCATCCTTTATTCGCTCGAGAATGATGGTTGCCATTAGTTTTGGGAAAACGGACAAAACGGTGATACCACGCCAATTGTTGCAATTCTTTAAGTCACCTTTCCTTGGCAACTTAACAATCACACCATCCTTCCAATCCCTGGGATAGCATTCGTTTTCCCAAATGCTTTGTATCAACGGATGTAAAATACTAGCCGCTGTTACGGGATCGGCTTTCAGGAATTCAGCTGGTATTCCGTCCAGTCCAGCTGCCTTGTTGTTTTTGAGGAGATTTATTGATGTAAGGATTTCCGATTCTGACGGGGGTTCGATGTCAATACCCCTATAGGACCTGCGCATCTCTTTTAGTTGGGGCACTTCAGCACTCTGCTCAACTGAATCCTCATTTAGCAGGGCACAAAAATGTTCCTTCCATCTACGAAGCTGATCCTCAATTGATACCAAAAGTGTGCCATCCACATCCGTTACAGGATGATTGGTGTTGCTTTTTTTCCCGATCACATCTTTGGCTATTTGGTACAATTCCCGGATATCTCCTCTTCTGGCAGCGATTTCCGCATTATCTGCGAGCCCATCTAACCTCACCCTCTTGTCACGTCTCACACAACGATAGACCATCTTATGTGCAATGCGGTACTCTCTTCGCAAGTCAGCCTTTCGCTGAATATCAGCTTCGGCATTTATTTGGATTTTCAACGATTTGCGAAGTTCGATCTTATCCCAGGTGTCTTGGGATATCCAAGAGTCTCTACGTCTCGTTCGCTTGGGTACAGTTTCGGATCCAGCCTCCATAAAAACACTTTTAATTTCACCCCACATCTCATCAATTGTTGAATGCTCGATTCCGTTTAATGACGAGGCTCTGTCGTTGAGATTGGTGACATAGTTTCGACATATGTTGGGGTCATTTAAAGCATTAGTAATGAATTTTGAGCTCCTTGCTGCATCCTGCACTGGTTTTTGTACGGCAGCGGTTCGTAGTTTGAGACTCATCACAACCAAATGGTGGTCGCTTCCCACATCGGCATTTCTTATACTCCGTACATCACACATAGACTTCCTCCATCGCTGCTGAATCATGATATGATCAATTTGGTTTTCGGTTTGACCATCTGGATGCACCCAGGTAATTTTGTTGCACGTCTTATGCTTAAATACAGTACCACCTATCACAAGACGATTCGCGTTACAAAAATCGACAAGCAAGTCACCATTTTCATTCCGTGACCCCAAGCCATTTCTTCCCATCACGTGTTCCAGTCCGTAATTGTCTGAACCGACTTGGGCATTAAGGTCTCCCATAACGACTATGATGTCGGCTCTCGGAACACCACTGTAAACCGAGTTAAGATGAGTGTAGAACGCGGTTTTGTCTTCCTCTGTCGCTTCATTTGTGGGGGCGTAGCACTGAATTATTGTGACGTTACGAATTTTTGAACGAAACCTTGCTGTCATTAATCTCGCAGAAATGGGCGCCCAGGAGATCAAACTACGCCTCGCTTCTTCGTTCAACATAATTGCGACACCATGCAGTCTTTGGCCACCCTCTCTTTCATCTTCCCCGGAATACAGCATTCTCGTCTGTGCAGTGTCTGATCTGTATTCAGCTCTTCCTCTCCACTTAGTTTCGCTTATGCCCAGGATACTGATCTTTAGGCGAAGCATTTCACGCTCAACCTGCTCGTATCTTCCATCGCTGTACAAGGATCGAACGTTCCATGCTCCGATTTTCGTACGTATGCGGTAGCCAAAAGTAACATTTGCGCTTCTTGAAAGATTTCTTCTATTTGTCAACGATTCATTTATTATTATGGCGTCTTGATTGACGCTCGTACATGAAAGATGCCGCACCCCCAAACCCGATGTGCGGTTTACTGCAACCGAAGCTGCAGAAGGATTTTCCATAAAAAGATTACCTCTTGGGGACTCATTTCCATTTGTTGTCATAGTTCATGTATTTGCATATATCCTTCCACCATGGTGTTTTCCGAGATATGATTAATAACATACATAAGCTCAGATTTGACAGGCACACCCGCCTTTTGTATGGTCAAACACATAACTGCTCGAGGCCGCCCACTATGGGAAAACAGACGCCTTTTGTAGCCGCCCAATATAGGTTACAGACGCTACCTGCTGCTGCCGTTGGCCTTTTAAGAAAAAAAAAAAAAAAAAGCTCCTCCGCCACCAGACTATCATGCCGTTGACCGCCACCTGCAGTTCATCCGCCTTAAGGGGGCTTTTAACCATCCCGAGGACAAGTTTTGCGCCCTGACCAGCATCGCTGGGTTGTCTGCTTATCCCGGCATCCATTTGGTCCCCCTGCACGTTAGCGTTACCCGCCCTCTACCACGTGGAGGTGTGCATAGGGATTTTCCCATCATTGAGCCTAGGGCCATATGGCGTCCTAGCACTCTCAAGTACTTTTAGAGGGCATGCCCGTGTATACGTACTTGTATTAAAATTCTATTAATTGTTCCTACCATTTCTCCTATTAAATTAACCCTAACATTATTAAGAAGGGGTTTCGGTAATTACCTTGCTGAACCTTCATATTATTTCCAAATAATGAAATTTGTCGTCATTTTTTGAGAATAAGAAAAGGCAACTATTCAAAATTATTTTTTGTACCCCTCTCGTCTACGTAAGTGTTTTTCTACCAACAAAAATGTTTACCTGCACTAAAATGTACTCTGTTCATTTTTCTTCTCAAATGCCTTTCTCTTATCCAGACAAAATGTAGCCAACCTTGATAAAGAAGTATTTCATACATACAGCGATACAGCGTTCACATCTCACAATGCAATATAAAATATACATACATACATATAAAAACCTTAGGTACCTACATTTAAATACTCAACCAAAATAAACTAAAAACTGGAACAAACACACACAAAAAAAAAAGAAAACACAACTAGCAACTTGTTACTCAAACACAATTCAGGGTAACATCAAGTTTAAGTATTATTCGCACGAGTTCGATCAAACTGGGACGTAGAGGTACGTCCCAGTCGGTTGAAAAATTGTCTTTTTTTCCTCTGCGTGCGATATCTATGGAACTATAACTATAGTATCTGTGCTACTACTTTGACTCCACTATATTTTAATTTTACAAGAATTTCGTTCATAGCTAGTATCCAAATAAGCGGAGAAAGCACCCCTCCCTGGGGTGTTCCTCTGGATGTGGATACTATTAAACGTGACTCTCCAAGTTCTGTATTAATATGCCTGTTTTTTAACATGCACATAGACCAATTTATATTTGAGTTTTTTATATTCACCTCTACAAGGGCTCTCTTAACTGCATCGTTTTCCACATTATTGAATGCTCCTTCAATATCTAGAAAGGCAGCAAGAGTGTATTCCTTGTCTTTGAAAGTTTCTTCAATTGTATTAACAACACAGTGAAGTTCAGTTTCTACGCTTTTGCCTTTCGTATAGGCATGCTGCATTGGAGAAATCACCTCCGGGTTTAGTCTCTCGATGATGTCTAGAATATATTTTGCACTGCTCTTGATTGTCTGTAAAATGAGTCTTCTATTCTGACCAAAAAAATTCACAAATAAGCGAAAAGCCTTTAAAAAACGTCATTTCATCCCCACCATATATGAGGCATAGGTGACTTTTGATCCGCTGTAACTTTGAGATTAATAAACATACAGAGCAGTTTAATAGCTCATTTTTTAGATAATTTAATTGTCTAAAATCTGTCTTTTCGTCATTTTTTTGAAAAACGCAATTTCAACGAGTTATTAAACAAAAACAAAATCAACCTTGTTTTCAAGATGGCGGCCATTCTCTTTCCCCTACCACCCCAAAAACTTGATTTTACAATAAGGAGTAGTACTAAAAATTTGCCCAGCGATAAGCAAATATTTTATAAATTTTTTTGGACTAAACTCACTGCACCATGAAGTTCTTGAACGTTTTTCTCTGAAACTATTGGTTCTACAAAAAAAAGTATGTTAAAATTTTTTGTGTAGAATAACATCAGCTTTAATTTTTACCTTTACATTTTTTCCATAAAGCCGATAGTTTAGGAGCAATTCCCAAAAAACTGAACTTCAACCCCTTTCACCCCCCCTAAAAAATTTAGCTCCGGGCCAAATTTAGGGTTCTTTTCAGGAAATGCTTAAGACGTCATAATAAGCCACTCCACCAAAAATCAGCTTTGTTGCAATTTTTTCGAAGTGAAAGTCTAATTTTCCTGGGCTATGAGCAGTCCTCAAGTTCGGCTCGTCCTGAGTCTGTCCGTACTCGTGTTAGCTGTCTTCAAGCAGATCTAAGAAATTCACAGCTGGCCAGCTGAAAACCTAAACGTAAGCTTCCCCACCACTACAAGGTGAAAACCCGTCGAGGAGGAAAGTCGTCTCATGGTCGCATGAGGCAATAAAAGGGGTCAAAATGCAACTAAAGTCGCACAACGGCAACCGTTCAGAAAACAGTTTCTTTTTGGGCACTCTGCACTCGCACTGCTTTCGAATTACACCAATTTATGTAATTGCCTACGCAGTAATCGATTCATCGGAATCAGAAACTGATTCATCCTCAACAACCCGGTCTATATTTGTTTGAGTCTGAGATTTTGCAAAGTCTTATGACTTATCGGATTGTGTAGTTTTCAGAAGCCACCTATAATTAATAGTATTGTTTATTTATCTATTTAAAATAAAACATATAAATTGGTGCCTACTTGTCCATCGATTTTTCATTTTTTTTACCAATTCTTAATTTGCATGCATGGAATATATTTTCCTTAACGCAGCAGCAACCACGAAGGCAAAATATGGTATATTAGCACCAGCAGATCAAAAATAGTTAAACTGGCCATACATGACCGAGCCTTCTGATCCATTTGGCTCGGTTGAATTTCGGATTGGCTGAAAATCCAAATGAATCGGAGGCCAATCCACCTCACACACGACCGATTTTGAATCGGCAAGTGGCTATATGGCTTGTTGACCCTGTCGTGTATGGCCGGCTTTAAATATCACACCGACATACACCTGTAGAATATTTATTATTTCCTTTTCTTTATTTAAAATGTTGGCAAAGCGGCAGTGCGATGAGATTAAACAATATAATATCGAATTGTTTTGGCAGAAACTGGAATGAAAATATCTACGTTGCAATCACATAATATCACCATGCACCCAGAGACTTGCACCAAATAGATGTTTCAACTATTTTCAAACATTAAGGCGCCAGTTAAGTTATAGCTATCATTGAACATTTTAATGATTGATATTGAGTTGATTAGAAAGTAAAATCATTTATTATATTGATGAACAAGTAAAGCTTAAGACTTGCACACTTACAGATAACCGTGGTGAATAGCATGCTCTTGCAGTTTGTACCAGTGAATGTGAAAAAGTCACCTATACGCAAAAGTGTGCCGTTCATGTTTGTGAAATTCAAATTGTGGAACGTGGAAGTGCATGTTCATGGAAAATATGAATAGTGATGCCATCTTTACATTTTTTAATAGATTTTTTTCTGTGAACAGCTAAATTTAAAGGGCAAAACAAATGGCAATACTACAAAGAACAAAAAGCAGTACAAAAAAAGTGTGCAGTACGGCAGCAACAAGCTAAAGCTGTACAAAAACTGCTTTTGCAGTACGTTCGACAGCACTGGTACTTACTGCTGGTTACCTCTTTGAAAGTCTGCGGCAAAGGTAACTCCTCAGCATAGCATAGCATTTAAAGCATTGTAGTTCTTCTTCGGACTTCGGCTTGCCAGTACGAACAATTTTTGGCCTACCTGGACCGTTCTTCGCAGCCCGCTCCTGCTCCGGCTCCTGCGCTCCTCTGCGCTGGCATACTCTTCACTCACCACACCGTTGTCGCTGAGTTCACCATCCTGCTGCTCTTCATCATCACTGCATGGACTAAGCTTCAGCACATCAATGCTTAGTGCATCGGTCTTTGATTTTTCTGCTGGCATATCGAACGTTATCTGGTTGTGAATTGATGCTGTGTCACAAGGCTCGTCAAACAAAACGACTCGTTTTTCGACGATCTGTCGTTTTTCCTTATCGTTCAATCTGTAGGCTTTCGATACCAATGAGTATCCAACTAGCCGATACTCCTTACCCTTCGCTTGGAATTTTCTGCGTCGAGTTTTATCCAAACCAACAGCCACTGATCCAAACTTATTTATATAATTGCACATTAGGGTGGGTCAAATCTAACGAAGTCGCTTCGATTTTCTTGATAGCAGGAAAAATAGGTAGCTTGGGGCTCAAACAAATTTCTGTAAAAAAATGAGCTCAACATTTTAACGTTTAAAGGTCCCTCATCGCCATTTTGTTTTTTCCATACACACTGTATGGGAAAAAGTTGGGAGAAATTTTGGAATTTTATAACTTCCTAACAGTTGAACCTGGAAGAAATTCAATGACATATTTGAAAAGAAAATTGAATTTTCTAAAAAAAAAAATTTAATCAAATATTAGATTGAAGCTACCGCTTAGAAGATGTTCAGTGCTGAAATAATACTTGTTCAGATTTTGCTATCTTTTAAATGAACTAGGCCGAACATTTGAATTGTATTTAATAATACTGGTCAACAAAGTTTTTGTTGTAGAAACCAAAACATACTTTTCTATAGGTTTTTTGTGTTGAACTCGATTGTGAAGTCAGGAATGTTTTCTAAAGCTGGCCATACACTACCGAGCCATCCAATTTATTTGGCTTGGTTGGATTTTAGATGGGCTGAAACCTGAAAATCCAAATGGATCTGCAGCTGATCCACCCCACCCACAACCGATTTTGGATCGGTGCGGGGCCATTTGGCTCTTTGGCTCTGTCGTGTATGGCCAGATTAAGAGCCAGTGGTCGGCAGACTTACGGTATTTCAGTACGATTAAAATTATGTGTAGCCATTCTATAAGACTTCCTGAGCATGGCATAGGAATTCCAAATCCAAAGTTTGCAAAATTGTTATAAAGATTTGTAAGACCCGTTTTTTAAATTCCGTTTCAAACGTGGGTACCGCATCAGGTGTTTGCTATAATTTTTACTTGCGATATAGGCACTATAGGGCAAGTTTTGGATTCATGCAAAAAAATTTGAGATAAAAATCGATGATAGTGAACACAAAAACAGTGGGTGGCACAATTCTGTCTGTCTGTCTGTCTCTCTGTTTGTATCTGGATCTACATCCTAAATCAATGATACGATTTTCTTCAAATTTTGAATTTAAGGTTTTCTTGCAACTCTCCAGAGGGGAAATTGAATTTTTTGTTAAGCTCTAAAAATAATGGTACTTGTTATACAACCGTTAAGGAAAAGCTAATTTATCTCAAAAATGGCTCCAACGATGTTGATAAAAAAAATCTGTGAATTATTATAGATATGGTGTATTTTCTGGTAAGAAAAAAATTACCAAAAACATTTACTAACGGTACCTGCCATATAACATTTTTTTTTTATTTTTGATTTTTTCATCAACCGCTCATTTGATTTCAATAAAATTTGTTGTAAAAAACCTTTTTTATAATTTAAATAATACTACATACCAACATTTTGGAAAAAGTAGATTTTCATATTTTTTCAAGTAATCAAATGGCTTACTTTTGTATGAGCTCTAAGTTATTTATCAGGCTGTATATACAATCAAAAGAACGATTTAAATGCTTTTTATAATTTTTCTATAATTACTTGAATTTTTTTTAAGTTCTTAAGCCTAGTACGCAGATCGAGACAAAATTTTTCTCCCATATAAAATTTTTCCCAGGACAAATTTTATCTCGTTTTTTTTCCAAGCGGTACGCAGCTCCAGCGCAAAATTTGACACTTGACACCGCTGTACGAGAAAAGGTAAAAAAAAGTCTCCACTTCATTTTGCGCGGAAAAAGAATGCTCGAAGCATTATTTTTCCGGACAAATTGTGACGTTTTATATATATTTCGCTTTTTATATACTAAAATCATCTCCCTGTTTCATTCTTTCCATTTATAAGACGTTGTGAGGACGCAAAACTGAAATAAATATAAAATGCGTACAGAAAATGATGACATGGAATGAGAATAGAATTAATTGAACAGCTGTTTTAAATCAGTCAGTGGCGTAGCTAATGAGAAAGGGTACAAAAGGGCCACATTTCAGATACAGAAAATATTTGTTTCAATAAAAAATTTAAATTGATTCCCAAAAAGAGTTGGCAATTTTAATTGGATCTTGGGAGCAGTGGAAAAATGTGAACATTTCTGATTTTGACATGGTTTTTTTAATCCATCGACATCAATGGAATTTGACAGTTGATGGCTTGAAAGATGAAGAACAAATTATTTTGACGGAAAAAGTTAATTTGATCCAAATGTCAAAAAAGTGCCCTTATCCACTTTTTCCCGGAGAAGTAAAAACCTTCAAAAATTTCAGAATTTTTAGTGGTTTTTTAATCCATTGACATCATGGCAATCCTTCAATATATTTTGGCAGGAGACAATCCTTCAATGTATTTATTTGGGAGACAAACTACCTATATTTTGACGGAGAAAGTGTATTTTGATCCAAATGTAACCAAATTGCCCTGAAATCGACTTTTCCAGAGAAGTAAAAGCTGAAAATTTCAGATCTTTTAAAGGTTTTTTCATCCATCCACATTATATTGTTCACCATCAAGCGCATGCGTTCAATTTTTCTTGCTCTGTAAATGCTTTGAAGGAATATGATTTCTGTACATGCAAAAGTTTCAAATTTATGTTAATTTAAGGAAATTTTATAATTTTTCAAATTTATAACTACGCTACTGTTCTCATTTGACTTTTGTTTTTATCTCTACGCCTTCAGAATTTGTCTCGAGAAAAAAAATTTAGAGATAAAATTTGTCTTTGCTCGATCTGCATACTAGGCTTTAAGACTAAAACACCACTTGAACATAAAAGCAAGTTCGTGGGATCCAGTCGTGCATTTTATTTCTTATGAAATAGAGTATAGAAATCTATATATCAGAAGGGCAGTCTGAAAGTATTTTTTTAGTCAAATTGACTGTTTTTATTAAAATATTAAAGATCTGAACGTATTAGTACTCCAAGAAAAAGTGCATTTTTTTACTTGGGAAAAATAGTTTTTTTTTGTTTGGAATTTTTGTAGCCTTTTTTTTATTTCCGTTACTCGTAGAGGAACTACTACTACTATTTTTGAGTAACAACAACTATACAGTCTAAAGTATCAAAGAGACAGACGTACTGCTATCAAGACTTCGAGGTCAAATTTTTGACTTGTGACCCCGGTGCTCCTAGAGATACTAGAGAATGCCTCAGGAAGTCTAATAGAATAGTTCCACTTAATTTGAATTATAAATTCCGTAAGTCTGCTGACCATTGGCTGGCTCTTAGACTATTATTACATAACCTGGAAAACAGAAAAAAACGAGAATATCTCAATAACGTGATCCTTTGCAATATTTTTGACTTCAGAATCGAGTTCAACACACCAAAAACCTATGGAAAACCATGTTAGTTGTTCCTACAAAAACTTTGTTGACCAGTGTTATTAAATACAATTCAAACGTTCGGCCTAGTTCATTTAAAAGATAGTTAAATCTCAACAAGTATTATTTTAGAACTGAATATTTTCCAAACGGTAACTCTAATCTAATTTTTGATTAATATCTTTTTCTTTTGAAAACTCAATTATCTTTTCAAATATTTCATTGAGTTTCTTCCAGGTTCAGTGGTTAGGAAGTTATAAATTTCCAAAGTTTCTCCCAACGTTTGCCCATACAATTTGAATGGAAAAAACAAAATGGCGATGAACATCTAAATTTTAGAATTTTGAGCTCATTTTTTTACAGAAAATTTTTTGAGCTCCAAGCAACCTAATTTTCATGGTATCACAAAAATCGAGGGAAGTTCGCTAAATTTGAGCCACCCTATTGCACATGACGTCGCCGTCTGCCATCCACAAACCCAGCAACTTCTTATAGAGCGACACTTTTCGTAGTGGCCCACTCGGTTGATGTACATCTCTGAGCTTTTTCCAAGCACTCGCTGCAGTGTGGCAGTTCTTGAGGAAACAAAACTGTGCTGGCTTCACACTCAATGTTATCATTGCCTTTGCCAGTCCCTTTTAGTCGAATGCGTCCCAGCTCTCGACTCTCCAGGTCTTTCTCTGGCCGCTGTCCATCCATCACCTTCCACACTTCTGCATGCACCAACACGCTGCGCATTTGGATACTCCAGGAATCATAATTTCCTTCATCCAACTTTTCAATTGCGTACATGGAACTCATAGTGTAAAAAGTACCTGATGAAACACATTTACCAAGCGAACTACTTTATAGCATTTACTGTTGGCGCTGGGCCCATAACCTGATGTAAAAGAAATTAAAAAACTGTAAAGTTATATTAATAAAATAATTCAGTTCTTTATTTAATTTAGTGAAGTGTGTTCACTTCAAGTATTGATAGACGAATGATGTTAACTTTAAGAGATTTACATAAGCAAAGAAAGAAGAAAAACGTATGTATGTACTATACAAGTATGCATGCACATAGAATCACATAGGACAGGTTTCTCTTTTTTTCAACACTTCTAACCTATCTATCCATTTTCACCAATTTCGTTCTTAATATGGTTGAGAAGGGCTATCAAGTGGATCTTATCTACACTGATTTTGTCAAAGCGTTTGATAGGGTTGATCATGAAATTTTAATTAAATTTCGTGACGCAACATGGAAAAAAACACAAAAAATTATGCAAAAATGCATTTCTTGTGAGTTTTTCACTAATGGCTCGAAAACTACCAACTATTCGAAAATTACATCAAAGTACCATATTGAAAGTATTCACAATTTCCAATAAATCCTTATTCAAGGTTTTTTTCTGTGATAACCCATTTGGACTCAAGCGCTAGTCGAAAATTGACGTTTTTTTACTGTTTTCGAAAATCCACTCGAAAGCGCTAAGAAATTACTTTGTGTGACAAAATATGAATTTTTGTCTGTAACATGAACCAAGATATACTTTTCTGATGGTCTTTGATGCGCTGAGTTCGAATCTGGCCTTGAAATTGCCTTACCACATTACGTTTTTGAGATATTCCAATCTAAAGATTAAAAAAAAACGCAGTTTATGTGGAACTTTCTAAAGCCTTAGATTTTGTTATTGACAACAGCAACATATTACTTCTTGGAGATTTTAATTTACCTAACATAGAGTAGGTTCCCTCTGATGACGAATCCTATCAAGAAGCTTCTTTAACATCTTCTCAAAATGAGTTACTGTTTCTTAATGGAATAATTTCAACTAACTTACAGCAAATAAGCTGTATTAAAAACTCAGAAAATCGAATTCTCGATTTGATATTTTCTTCAGACGCTAATTCTGCCGTCATAAGGAAAATTGGCGTATCTCCATTTTAGTTGTTTTGAGATAAATGCATTTTAATGGTTTTGCTTTTCTCGCCTTTAAATTGAATAAACTTGAATATTTTAAAGCACGATTTCGTATTAGAAAAAATTATGTTATTTTACTATGCGATTAAATTATAATAATTTTGGTGATGACTTAGAAAGTAGAAATAGGAAAATAAGCAACTTGCTTAAAATCTGAATTGAAATTTACGTTCGTGATTCTTAGCTATTTGCAGTTGGAAATCTGAATTTTGAGCTTTACACAAATATAATTTCTATTATGGTACTAACTCAATTTTAGAATTTCGGCGCTAACTCCCTTTTTTCTTGTTCTAGAATCTAGTTCCGGAATTACTAATAGGTATAACTATCATCCTCCTTCGGATATTTTTTTCGACCTGAGGAATCACCTGACTGAAAACAGTAACCCTTATGATTGCTCCATATACTTTTGAATTCAGAAAGGCAAACTTTCAATTGCTCTCAGATGAAATAGCTAGGTCTGGTATTGAGAATATATCAATATCTAGCGATATTGACGAAGCAGTGTTTTGTTTTTATTCCATCATTAACAACTGCATTAATAGTACTATCCCATTAAAATTATTTTTTCATAAATTTAAAAGTTTTCTTATTGAGAGTATTTTAAAACCTTAATCATAAAGGCACATTCAGATTTGTTTGAGTAAAATGTCAATAATATAGCATATCAAAATTTAAAAAAAAAATAATTTTTCTATTTTTTAAAAAATCGTTCCCTGATTGCAAGAACAATGTATCTCAATTTTCTATTTTAATAAATATATCGACTAATGTAGTATAAGGAGCTTTTGCATAAAAAATGATTGAAATAAGTTGAGAAAGAGAAAATAGAAAATAGAAAAAAAAACCGTTATATGGCAGGTACCGTTAATGTCAGTTTTTGGAAATTTGTTTGTCCAAAAAGTATACCATATAACGGGTGATTTTTTAGCTGGTTTGGTTTTTGCAACACTGGTTTTGACAGCTGACGTGTGTTTAGTACCTTGTGTCACTGTCAAACAGCTTCAGTTTGGTTTGCAATTTAACCATGGATCGTCTTACAAATGAACAACGCTTGCAAATTATTGAATTTTACTATCAAAATTCGTGCTCGGTTCGAAATGTTCATCGCGCGCTGCTTCCATTTTATGGTCGGCATTCTCGACCTTCTGAGCAGTCTATTCGGAAGATTGTGACCAAATTTCGCACCAAATTTACTTTGTTGGACTAATGTCCACCACACGTTTACGTACTGTGCGTAGTGAAGAAAATATTGCGGCCGTATCAGCTAGTGTGACAGAAGACCGCGAAATGTCGATTCGATGCGAATCGCAGCGTTACTGTCAATGGTGAACGCTACCGAGCGATGATAACAAACTTTTTTTTGCCCGAAATGGAAGTTCTTGACTTGCATGATATGTGGTTTCAACAAGACGGTGCCACATGCCACACAGCACGCGAAACAATGGCGCAATTGCGAGGCGAGTTTGGTGAACAGTTAATTTCACGTTTCGGGCCGGTCAATTGGCCGCCTAGATCGTGCGATTTGACACCATTAGATTATTTTTTGTGGGGGTATGTCAAGGCTAATGTCTATAGGGACAAGCCCGCTTCGATTGACGCACTGGAAGCCAACATCCATGCATTCATTCGTGAGATACCGGCCGATATGTGTGAAAGAGTATGCCAAAATTGGACTCAGCGGATGGGCTACCTGAGACGCAGCCGCGGTCAACATTTGCATGAAATTATCTTTAAACATTAAATTGCAAGGTTCAAACTATCGATTCAAATAAATATTTCATTCATTTTTTCGAATTTTTTGTGTTTTTTTTTTTTTTAAGTTCTAAACCTCTTAAAAAATCACCCGTTATAACAAAACAATCACACTGTTTTTTTTATCAAAATCGTTAGAGCCGTTTTCGAGATAAATTAGCTTTTTCTTTACGGTTGTATGGAATATTTTGAATCAATAATTCAACAAGCCCAATCCTTAATGCTAAGTCTTCTACTTGGCTGATTTATTTCAGTAGTATATAGAATTTGTATCATAAAACCTTCTTATATAGAAACTATGCCTGGCCCCGGGCAAAAAAACTTCCAGCTTAATGATTAGGAATTCTTATCTTGTTGAATATAGTTTACAGTGGATTTTCGTTGAAAAATTCATGTAAGTTGAACTGAACTTAAAGCAAATTACGTATGACAAAGCCCTCACTATGTCACTGATGAGTTCAAGTGAGTAAGCCGAAGGAAACGCCAATTTGTAGGACTAAAGACCATAAAAAGCTATTTTAAATCAATAATAAAACAAGTCCAATGCTTAATGCTAAGGTTCTACTTGGCTGATTTATTTCAGTAGTATATAGAATTTGTATTATAAAACCTTCTTATATAGTTGTATGGCAAGTACCGTTATTTTTGGATCAAAAAAAAAATCTATTTCCCCTCTGAAGAGTTATGAAAAAACCTTAAGTTCAAAATTTGAAGAGAATCGCTTCAGTGGCTTAAGCTGTAGGTTAAGGTACAGACAGACAGACAGAATTGTGCCACCCACTTTTTTGGTGTTTTCTATCATCGTAATGTCATGTTTGATTGTTATCTCAATTTTTTTTCTGCACGAATACAAAACTTGCCCTAATGGTACCTATATCGCAAATAAAAACAATGGGAGTTGAAAGATACAGCCGAAAATAAAGTAGGTACATCCATGTAAACAGTACTGAGAAAAAAATCGTATTAGAACTAATTTCAATTATTGATACATTTTTATATCGCAGTATAACTCATTTTCGTTAAAAGATACAAGAATCCAAAGCATGAATGTGCAGGTTAAAGCAAGTGTAGATGTCTTGATCTTGACCCATGATCATATGAACAATAGATATTAGTCGCGTTTTATTATCGCTCATAACCCATATGGTTCACCTCGTGAAAATAAACGATGTGGGTTAGTGCAAAAACAGTGCTGTATATCAGTCTCTTTTTTCTTATGTTTATTTGTTTTTCATGTAAGCACTTGCCTCTTTTCCTCTCTATTTCTAATACTGCTGACAAATCGCTGACATCCATTCACAATGGTAAATAGCAAATTGGTGATTTCTTCATCAACTTATTTTCTATCTGTCTAAGGCAAGGCGCCTGTTATACCAATCATTGAAACTCATCATTAGCCGCGTTTTATTATCGCTCATTACCCATATGGTTCACCTCTTAAAAATAAAACGATGTGGGTTAGTGCAAAAACAGTGCTGTATATCAGTCTCTTTTTTTCTTGTGTTTATTTGTTTTTCATGTAAGCACTTGCCTCTTTTCCTCTCTATTCCCAATACTGCTGATAAATCGCTGACATCCATTCACAATGGTAAATAGCCCTCTGCCGGTCAGAGTGAAAACCTCTATCTGGGTTATTGAAATGAAATATAAGCCGCGTTTTATTATCGCTCATAACCCATATGGTTCACCTCGTGAAAATAAAACGATGTGGGTCAGTGCAAAAGCAGTGCTGTATATCAGTCTCATTTTTTCTTATGTTTATTTGTTTTTCATGTAAGCACTTGTCTCTTTTCCTCTCTATTCCTAATACTGCTGACAAATCGCTGACATCCATTCACAATGGTAAATAGCCCTCTGCCGGCCAGAGTGAAAACCTCTATCTGGGTTATTGAAATTAGCCTCGATAGAAACCTAGATCCCATGTTGTTTTTGTAATACATGGTAAAAGATAACCTCGACCCAGACCCAGAGATAATAAAACGCAGCTATAGATCCCATGTTGTTTTTGTAATGCATGTTAAAAGATAACCTCGACCCAGACCCAGAGATAATAAAACACAGCTATTGTATGGACGTTTGGGGCGATAGGAGTATTGAGGTGGAGAAGTATAGCTTCCAATGCGCGTACATAATTGAAATTTTTTTTTAGCTTTTTGACTGAAACTATTGGCGAATGGAGTCACGGCACCTAGCGGTCAGCGCATGAACCCTATGAGGGGGATACATTTTTTTTTTTCATTTTTACATTCAATGTATTTCCCATAAGGGAAAACCAAAAAAGGTCTGAAAAGCATTGCTTTTGCTAGTTAATTTTCTATGAACACGTATTTCTTTTATAGTTTCAATAGAATGAGAATTTAAGTGAGTTAGTTAATCAAGAAGAATATGTATCAAAACTCATGTATAACTTCCTATATTTTGCAGATGAAAAATGTAAACAAACCTGTATGTTGTATGTCCAAAATGGATTCATGTCGTAAGCAATATTGGTGTCATGTGCGTAGTCAAGTTTGATAGACAAGTAGAGTCAATTATAAAAAATTTTATATTATATACAGCCGAAAATAAAGTAGGTACATCCATGTAAACAGTACTGAGAAAAAAATCGTATTAGAACTAATTTCAATTATTGATACATTTTTATATCGCAGTATAACTCATTTTCGTTAAAAGATACAAGAATCCAAAGCATGAATGTGCAGGTTAAAGCAAGTGTAGATGTCTTGATCTTGACCCATGATCATATGAACAATAGATATTAGTCGCGTTTTATTATCGCTCATAACCCATATGGTTCACCTCGTGAAAATAAACGATGTGGGTTAGTGCAAAAACAGTGCTGTATATCAGTCTCTTTTTTCTTATGTTTATTTGTTTTTCATGTAAGCACTTGCCTCTTTTCCTCTCTATTTCTAATACTGCTGACAAATCGCTGACATCCATTCACAATGGTAAATAGCAAATTGGTGATTTCTTCATCAACTTATTTTCTATCTGTCTAAGGCAAGGCGCCTGTTATACCAATCATTGAAACTCATCATTAGCCGCGTTTTATTATCGCTCATTACCCATATGGTTCACCTCTTAAAAATAAAACGATGTGGGTTAGTGCAAAAACAGTGCTGTATATCAGTCTCTTTTTTTCTTGTGTTTATTTGTTTTTCATGTAAGCACTTGCCTCTTTTCCTCTCTATTCCCAATACTGCTGATAAATCGCTGACATCCATTCACAATGGTAAATAGCCCTCTGCCGGTCAGAGTGAAAACCTCTATCTGGGTTATTGAAATGAAATATAAGCCGCGTTTTATTATCGCTCATAACCCATATGGTTCACCTCGTGAAAATAAAACGATGTGGGTCAGTGCAAAAGCAGTGCTGTATATCAGTCTCATTTTTTCTTATGTTTATTTGTTTTTCATGTAAGCACTTGTCTCTTTTCCTCTCTATTCCTAATACTGCTGACAAATCGCTGACATCCATTCACAATGGTAAATAGCCCTCTGCCGGCCAGAGTGAAAACCTCTATCTGGGTTATTGAAATTAGCCTCGATAGAAACCTAGATCCCATGTTGTTTTTGTAATACATGGTAAAAGATAACCTCGACCCAGACCCAGAGATAATAAAACGCAGCTATAGATCCCATGTTGTTTTTGTAATGCATGTTAAAAGATAACCTCGACCCAGACCCAGAGATAATAAAACACAGCTATTGTATGGACGTTTGGGGCGATAGGAGTATTGAGGTGGAGAAGTATAGCTTCCAATGCGCGTACATAATTGAAATTTTTTTTTAGCTTTTTGACTGAAACTATTGGCGAATGGAGTCACGGCACCTAGCGGTCAGCGCATGAACCCTATGAGGGGGATACATTTTTTTTTTTCATTTTTACATTCAATGTATTTCCCATAAGGGAAAACCAAAAAAGGTCTGAAAAGCATTGCTTTTGCTAGTTAATTTTCTATGAACACGTATTTCTTTTATAGTTTCAATAGAATGAGAATTTAAGTGAGTTAGTTAATCAAGAAGAATATGTATCAAAACTCATGTATAACTTCCTATATTTTGCAGATGAAAAATGTAAACAAACCTGTATGTTGTATGTCCAAAATGAATTCATGTCGTAAGCAATATTGGTGTCATGTGCGTAGTCAAGTTTGATAGACAAGTAGAGTCAATTATAAAAAATTTTATATTATATATTTTATTATAAGTAAAAGCTTACGTCACCGAAACTTTGCAGTAATGTTTTTATGAAGATGTAGGTACATAGGTATAAAGTATTAATATCTATTTATGTATTGCGTTTGTGTAATTGTATTCTTGAGAAAAAAGGAGTACAAATATTTGTATACTGTTTGTGACGATCAATAAAATATATTTTGTGTTTAGAAACTAGCGAAGCTCATGGGGTCAATAACATCCTTTATTGAATAAACAAATTTTTGCGTTTAATTTTTTACAATTCTTATTTTCAAAATATGTACCCTCCAAAAAATCTTGATTCAAATTTTACTGAAACTCTGAAAAACTGCTCTGATGAAATCAGTAATGTACAAAATAATATAAAGAAGAAGACAGATACCAATTCATCATCCACGGAACTACTTTCAGTAAAAAAGTGCACCAAAATAATGCCAGTAAGCTTGAAGTGTTGGTATCTAATACTACAAAAACAAGTGAAATGGTATCAACTGCCTTGACAAGTATGTCCCGCAAATTCAATAACAATCATACCTTTCAAAATAGCCTTCAAAATATAAATGAAGAATTGAACACCACTAAATCTCTTATTAATGTTTTTATTGACGAATTAAGGTCATCAAACAGTAACAATTACGTTGCTTCATGCTCAAATAGTACGATTATGAACGATTTAACACTTTCTTCCACTGTGCATGAGAAGACATTGCAGGAAGAGCTAGTGGAGATAAGAAGTTACATTGGGGATAAACCATCAAATTTAACTGGCAAAAACCCTCTTGCAGATAAGACTTCACGAACGAGTAGTGAAGACTTCCGACTTTTGGAAAATACAAATAAAATACCTGTTCCCAAACCAGCAGCAATAAACCCTTTAAAACACCACCGTTACAAATGTCACGACTGCCACTTGAAATCAGTCAACCTCTTACTCAAAGTGCCACAAAAGATAACAGGTATACATACAGAATGCGGAAAGATTGACAACCGAATCTGACATTGAAGCTTTCATAAGAAAAACATTTAACTTCAACGACATTGTGTGCAACCTGATTGTTCCATGGAACATACAAAGATCTGATCTCAAGTTTACCAATTTTATAGTTAGTATCCCAGATCACTTCTTTTCTAAGCTCTTGAACTCCAAAAAATGGCCCAAGAATGTGTCAGTACGAGAGTTTGTACCGAATAACAGCATAAACACTCAAACAGATCAAATTTTCAAAAACCGGGACGCTACTCCGTAAGGAACTAAAGATTTTCTATCAAAATATGTCCGGGATGAGAGGCGATTTAAATGAGCTTCATCGTGTTTCAGCATCCACCGAATTCAACATTATTGTGCTTACCGAAACCTGGTTAAAGCACGACCATTTAAATGCAGAGATATTTGATTCATCGTGGCAGGTTTTTCGATGCGATCGATTCCTTGGACTCAATCAAAACAAAGGTGGTGGTGTTTTAATTGATATTCATACATCGATTCTATGTTTTTCTGTAAATTGTGGACTTATTGAAAGTGACAGCAATCTTATCTAACAAGTGTGGGCCAAAATTACAACCAAGGATAATGATATATATCTAGGTTGCTGTTATATACTTCCTAACCAGCCTCATGAGGTTTATGCAAAAGCTATAAGCCATGTTTCTTCAATACTGATGACACTAAATGATTCTGACGACTTTCTTCTCTTTGGAGACTTTAATCTATCGGGACTTCACTGGATCCCTTGCGATGACAACAACTTCATTTTTGATCCTGTTAACATTACAACTGAACAACAAGCTTGTGTTATTAATTTTTTTCTTTGAAAATGAATATAATCAAATTTGTAATCTTAGAAATAATTTTTCAAACGTTCTTGACCTAGTTTTTACAAATATTTGTGATAATTTTATTTTAGAAGAAGCTTCATCAATTTTAGCTAAAAAAAGTATTTTTCCACAAAATATTTAAAATAAGATATTTCTATGCAGATAAAACACGGTCCTTGGCGAAAAATTGCAATCTTGTTTATGATAATATCAAATATCAATACTCTATTTGTGATCGCTTTGTTCCCAAAAAAGTTAAAACCTCAACCAATACTCCATCATGGTATGATAAAGTATTGATAAGCTTAAAGAGTAAAAAAACAAAGCACATCGCAAATGGAGTTCTTTGGGTAACTTAGAAGATTTTGAGACATTTAAGTTGTTAAATCAAAATTTCTGTGAATATGACAAAACTTGCTACGATAGATATATCTATAAAACTGGGTCAATCATAAAATCAAATCCTCATCATTTTTATAAATTTATCAACTACAAAAGAAACGTTAGTAATTTTCAATCGAAAATGCGCTTTGAAGATAAAAGCTATTCAGACTCAATTTTTTGAATCAGTTTATACTGAACCAATAAGCTTCAAAAATGACGAATTTAGTTACATGACAGGCAACGTAGTAAACCTTTCTCAAATTTCAATTGATCTTGAAGAATTGGTGCTTGCATTCAAAAATTTAGATGTCAACAAAGGTGTTGGCCCTGATGATATTACCCCCCTGGCTGCAGACACGTTGGCTATACCCCTTTTGGAACTTTTCAATAAATCTTTAGAATGTGGTGTTTTTCCAGAAATATGGCGTGAATCATATTTAACTCCTATTTTTAAAAGTGGCGACAGGTCGGACTTTAAAATTTACAGAGGAATTGCAATATTATCGGCCATTCCAAAAGTTTTTGAAAAGCTAATATCTGACAAATTGTGTGTAGGGTTAAAACCAGTTTTAAGTGAACATTTACATGGTTTTTTTAAAGGGAGGTCCACTGCAACCAATCTTTCTGACTACACTTCTTTTATTTTAACTGAAATGGAAAATAGAAACCAAGTTGATGCAATCTACACCGTTTTCAGTAAGGCTTTTGACAGAGTTGACATTGGGTTGTTAACTTTCAAGTTACAGAAAATTGGAGTACGAGGTAATTTATTAAAGTGGATTTTCTCGTATATATCAGACAGAAAGCAGTATGTGAAATTTTGTGGTGTAAATTCTCGTGCAATAAATGTTACTTCGGGTGTTCCTCAAGGTAGCCACCTTGGCCCCCTGTTCTTTTTGTTATTTATTGATGATTTGAATATTGTCGGTTTCTGTTATTTGCAGGTGATCTCAAGTTATTCAATGTAGTTAACAATGTGAGTGATGGGCTCAAAATGCAAAAAGATATTAATACTCTAGTCAAATGGTGCAATATAAATGGTATGTCGTTAAATGTCACAAAATGTAATGTAATCTCTTTTGCTAGAAGAAAAATTTATGTCTTATAAACTATATTATTGACGGAAAAATATTGAAAGAAGCGAAGTTTTAAAAGACTTGGGCATACTTGTTGATTCTCGCCTCACTTTTAAGCATCAAATTGACAAAGTTTGTTCTAAGAGCAACATTATGTTAGGATTTGTGAAGCGTAGGTCAAAAGAATTTAATGACCCTTACACTACCAAAGCTATATATTGTTCTTTAGGTGGCAAGAGCGTAACACTCGCTCTTTGCCCAATTAGCACTGGATTGCGCCGTTTTGATACCATAACTCGTTTGACCTGTGTATGAAAGTAGATAAAAGCGTTCCTTGCTTTGAAATAGGACGGCTGTGGAGTATGGTTAATGTATCTTGTGAGTTGGGTGCTGGGTCATAGGACACTCACTCGATCGGATCGCATCTCGCCCGAGCTTCCCACATTATGCCGAGCTCGGCAGGTTGTAGAGTAGCAACGAAGCGATCGGTCAGATCATGTGATCATCATTGCCATTGAGCATCATGAAGCTCCTCAGAAACCCGGGTTCCAATTACTCGCGGACTTTGAATCTGGGGGGGAACATGATGCAGAATGCAACAGATTTCTGTCTCAGAACCATTTCGTGGCGTTAAGAAAAGAGATCAAGTCTTTGATCTTCATTTAGGAAAGTTCGTTTAGGTCGTCAAAAAATGCCATTCCAAACGATTGTGCTCTCATTCTGGCTAGAGCTGGACATTTACAGAGAAAATGTAGGACTGTTTCCTTTTCTTGCTGGTCTCCACAGCTGAGACAGTGAGTATTGTAAGGAATACCCAGCCTCGCCGCATGTTCTACAATTGGCCAGTGTCCAGTGCAGGTTGTTACGACCCTGGCTATGTCCCGCCTGGGTCTATATATGAGATCAATTGTTCGGGATTTATTTAAGGCGGGCCAGATCGTTCTGGATATTTTGCAGTTGGTTAAACTGCTCCACCTACGATAAGATTCCCTAAGGAAAATTGACAATATATTGCCCTTCACAACTCCAAGGGGAATGTAGACTCCTTCCGCAAGTGAGATGTGAAGGGCTGATCCTTGCCTGGCTAGTTCATCTGCCCGTTCATTTCCCTCAATGCCACTGTGACCAGGAACCCAGATAAGAGTGACCTTGAGGTTAATGTTTAGACTTTAGGGTGATGTAGCTGAATCAATGGCTTTAACAGCCGAATGACTGTCTGTAAGGATGGCTGTATTACGATTTTGGTTTGGATCTGCTTTTAGCATCTTGCATGCCTCCCTAATTGCCAGTATTTCAGCTTGAAATACACTAGCGAAATTAGGTAGCCGAAATGACTTGGAGATGTTGAGAGACTCAGAGAAGACTCCTGAGCCAACACCGCACTCCATCTTTGAGCCATCAGTATAGATAGTTGTGTCGAAGTATCTCGTCACGGCGTCATCATCCCAGTCCCCTCTGGATGGGAATAAGACTTTAAAATCTTTACTGAGGCTCATTGTAGGAGCGCGGTAGTCAGTGGGAGTCGAAAGTTTATCAGCGGAAATCAAATTTGTGATATTGCTGTGACCATAAGGTTAGAAACCCAAGAATTTGATTCTTTAAGTCTTAAGGCACTGCAAGATACTAGATATTTTATGTGTAGATCAAGTGGTAGAAGGTGCAGAAAAACGCTTAAGGCATCCGTTGGGCAGGATCGAAGAGCCCCTGTGGTACCAACACAAGCTGTTCCTTGAACCTTTTTGAGTTTGTCGAAGTTATATGTCTTATTTAGTGCGGGCCACCAGACAATCGAACCATATGTTAGAATCGGCCCACCACTGCAGTATACGTCCATAAGATCATCTTTGATTGAAGGCCCCAGTTTTTACCGAAGGTTTTACTACAGGCGTAGAAAGCTATGCAGGCCTTCCTGACCCGTTCTTCGATGTTTATTTTCCAGTTTAACTTAGGGTCTAGGATAACACCTAGATATTTTGCACTGGTTGATAGTGAAAGTGTTTGGCCGCTAAGTCAGGGTGGAGTGAAGGGTTGTATCTTAGTTTTGGTAGTAAAAAGCATCACTTCAGTTTTGCTCTGGTTGACTCCTAGACCACAACTCGTAGCCCAGTTGCTAACTTTTCTCAAATCCATCTCTGTGATTTCGCTTATCACAGGAGTAAACTTCCCTGACACTAATAATACCAAGTCGTCCGCATTCGCAACCGCCTTCACACCACATCTCTCCAGTTTAACGAGGATTTTGTTCATGACTAAAAGCCATAGGTGACAGAACACCGCCCTGGGGTGTTCCTCTCCTGACGTGTTTTGTCGAGTTTGCATTACCTAACGTGCCATGAATCTTTCTATCTTTGAGCATGGATATTATCCATTCTTTGATGTAGTCCTCTACACCAAAGTCAACGAGTGCCTCAAGAATAGATTCGGTTAGCACATTGTTGAAAACTCCTTCTACATCTTAGAATGTAGCGAGGGTATATTCTTTGAAGTTGATGGTTTTCTCAATTGTACGCACTACCTCATGAAGGGCCGTCTCCGTCGACTTACCTTTGAGATATGCATATTGAGAGTTTACTAGAGGACATTCCACAAGTATGTCTCTAATATGTGTGTCTAGAATACGCTCTAGAGCTTAAAGTACAAAAGAGGTTAGGCTAATTGGACGAAACTGTACATGCCTCTGCACCATACATCAGGACCGGGATGATAAGCGTCTTATACAGAGATTGTTTAGTTGCTCGAGAGAGGGCTTTGCTTCTCAATTGCCTTCTTAGCCCGAGGAAACAGCGATTGGCAAGAGTAATTCTTCGTTTGATCTCAGCACTGGTATCGTTCGCTGAGTTTATAGCGGATCCTAGGTAGACAAAGTCTCTGACCACCTGAAAATTATAGCTGTCTATTGACACCTGGTAAGTTGCTTTCCACACCACCTGCATTTCAGCACATGAATCCTATCTGGGGGATAAAGTTTTTTCCAGTTTGACGTTCAATGTAATTCCCATAAGAGAAAAGCAAAAGTGAGTCATATTCATGTTACTTTTTCTAATAACTTTTATATAAACGGATACAACTTTTATGATTGCAATAGAATAACAAAACATAATAAATAAATAAATTGGGTGGCGCAACAGCTCGTGAAGAACCAGGGCCTAGTGACTTACAACTCACAACCATTCCTGTGTGCGTGTTTATTGGAAGGAATGGAAGGGACCTACAGTTTTTTGCCAAGTCCGAACGGCTAAATGAGAAGCACTTTTTCATGACAAGTATACTCTTGGAGGTTTTGTCAGTTCCTCGCAAGAGGCAGTACCTCGAATAAAACGGAATCGAACCCAGACCTTCGGCATGACAGTCCGACGCACTAACCATCATGCCACGAGGTACTACAGAATAACAAAACATGTGAGTTTACAAATCTAAAAAAAACTAAATCAAAACTGACGCCTCAAATTTGAATTTAAGATTAAAAATGTAAACAATCTACCTCTACAACGAGAAACAACAACACCAATACTCGTTTGAGAAAAAAGCAACACAGGGACGTAGCTAAGATTATTTAAAACATGAAGTTTTTTTTTTTTTTCTTTGTTAATTATGTTTGTATTGAAAACGAAGTTTTTCAAATACATGTAAAAATTTTTGTTTGGAATGAAAATTGCTTGCATAGATATTTACAAATTTATTTACAAAAAAAAAAAACTTTTTCAAGTATTTTTAACTACGTACAGAATTTTTTGGTTTGGAAGTACATATGTAAATATTTTAAATGCTTCTTCGTTATACCGAATTTACACGACTGGTGAAAAGCTGTCAGTATAATGACAAAAATAATGAATTTGTCCATTCTTCTTTTATTGATTTGGTCATTATATTACCAGTTCTACAATCGTATAAATGCGGCATTAACAAAAGGCGCAAGCACGATTGAAGAGTTATTATCTCCTGATATTTTTGGAAGGTAAATATTTTGAAAATAAGAATTGTAAACAATTAGAAGCAAACATTTATTTATTCAATAAAGGGTGTTATTGACCCCATGAGCTTCGCTGGTTTCTAAACACAAAATATATTTTATTGATCGTCAAAAACAGTGTACAAATATTTGTACTCCTTTTTTCTCAAGAATACAAATTCACAAATGCAATACATACATAAATAGATAGAAATACTTTATACCTACATCTTCAAAAAAACGTTACTGCAAAGATCCGATGACGTAAGCTTTTACTTATAAGAAAACAATAATAAAATGTATACCTAATATTAAAATCTTTATAATTGACTCTGTCTATCAAACCCCTTCCCTGACTACGCACCTGACACCAATTTTGCTTGGGACATGAATCTATTTTTGAAAGCAACAACAACAATACAGGTTTGTTTACATTTTTCATCTGCAAAATGTGGGTTGGGGTCAAAATACTGTATGGGTCATAATACTGTATTTAAAATACTGTATCTCAAAATACTGTATTTCAAAATACTGTATGTACAAAATACTGTAAGTCAAAATTCTGTATTTCAAAATTCTGGTTGGTCAAAATTCTGCATTTCAAAATTCTGTATTTCAAAATTCTGTATTTGAAAATGCTGTAAATAGGCTGAAAAATAAAAATCGTTTTGATAATGTAAAAAAGTGCGCACTTTTTTACATTATCAAAACGATTTTTATTTTTCAGCCTATTTACAGCATTTTCAAAAACAGAATTTTGAAAACAAAATACTGTTTTTAAGAATATATCTTAATAATATTTCATTGGCATAATTATTCAATAACATGTGCCTACGATAAGTCATAAGGCTTTGAATTTATGAAAACAAAAACAAAATAAATGATATCTTGTTCTTATTTTCTCCCTCTCATTTTCTTCTTCTTAATTGTTTGTATCTATCTCACATTTTTACATGAATTGTTTTGATCATAATCAACAATTGCATAAACAATTGCAAAAGCGCAAGTGGATAGGGTTAGAAATGGTGAACATATTCGTAAAAAGAAGAAAACTGTTCTTAGAAATAAAAAATTGCACGTGTAATGTGAAAGATTAATGATTTAAACCATATTGGTTACTTTAAAAGAATAGCAAAAAATCTAGGTTTATATTAAAGTGTTGCTTATAATCTGAAGTTAATTCCTTTGGTTATCATTTATGTACAAGGAACTTTTATGATTTTGATTTGTTTTGTTGTAACCTGTCGTTACTTTGCATTTGCAATGCATTTCTACATACAATACATAGATAGTTACTTATAAATAATATTGCTTATTATCTATTTACTTAGTTATGACTTATTAATGTATGTATTCTGGTTTTACATTTGCTTGGATTTACAATAAATGAATAAATATTCCTTAATCGAGTTCGGCTTTTTTTTTTATAATGTAAGTTTAAAAACGGAATTATGCAAAAATAATTTTTTTTTAGATACAGAATTTTGAGATACAGTGTTTTTTGCTCATACAGCATTTTGAGATGAATTATTTTGAGATACAGTATTATAAGATACAGTATTTTGATCATACAGTATTTTGAACATACAGTATTTTGAAATACAGTATTTTGAAAAACAGAATATTAACCATACAGTATTATGACCATACAGTATCATACAGAATTTTGACCATACAGTATTTTCAAATACAGCATTTCGACCCGCTCCCGCAAAATGTAGGAAGTTAAACATAAGTTTTGCCAAGCAATGTTTTTCAGACCTTGTTTTGCATTTCTCTTATGGGAAATACATTGAATGTCAAAATGAAAAAAATGTATCCCCCTCATAGGGTTCACGTGCTGACTGCTAGGTGCCGTGACTCCATTCGCCAATAGTGACGTTCTGTCCTAGACGTCGGTGTTGGGTGTCCTTTCTTGTTGACAGCATATATTTCGTTTTGCTTTCATTCAGGGTTACTTCAAAGGTTTTCGAATAAGTTTTCGAAGAGAGCGCTCATAACTTTATGAGCTCTCTTAAATATTCGTTATTATTGCTTGGTGAATAGGTTTATGAAACTCTTAAACTATGAGTGTTCGGTGAATACCGCCCTAAGACCTGGAAAGGATATTTTCTTAAATTTGCACTTATTCACACTCTTATTTTATTTTCTAATGGGAGACCAAATTTTCGCGTCCACTTTGACAGATGACAAATTGCCAACCAAATTTAAATTTAAATCATTTGAGGCGTCAGTTTTGATTTATTTTTTGCTAGATTTGTAAACTCACATGTTTTGTTATTCTATTGCAATCATAAAAGTTGTATCCGTTTGTATAAAAGTTATTAGAAAAAGTAACATGAATATGACTCCCTTTTGCTTTCATCTTATGGGAAATACATTGAACGTCAAATTGGAAAAAATTTATCACCCTGGTAGGGTTCATGTGCTGAAATACAGGTGGTGTGGAAAGCAACTTACCAGGTGTCAATTGACTCCCATTATTTTTTTCTTTGACGCCATAGTAAAAATTACTCCCTATTAAGAGGGCTATCCAACTTCATGGGGCTCGTTCGTGTTGGATATTTGGACCAACTTGGCTATTCTCCTTTACGTTGAAACTGTGTAACACGTCTTACGTGAGGATTTTTCTCTGTCCAGAAAAGGTAATTGTGATGGCTATTGAAAAACTTTCCACGTGTAAAAATAGGCTCGTCTGTCGCAATTATGTTAAAAATAAAATGTAGGTCCTGTGCATTTATTCGCAGAATGCATTGACAAAACAACCCGCAGTTCCTGTAGTACGGGGTAGTTAGACTTTTGCTGGGAAATAATTCAAACATGCAATTTGACTTTGATATTCGAAAGGGTCTTAGTACACGAGCCAAAAGTTTAGTTTTAGTTTAGTTTAGTTTATTTGGTTAAGCCTAGTACGCTGCTGATGCGAAACGAAAAATCCCATACAAAAATGACACAACGAAATCATAAACTAAAAATTTAGTTCTACTTTTCGTTCTGCAGTATACGCTGTTCGATGAGCGAAATTGAAAATTGTAGCAGATTATTTGGAGAAGTCTACACTCTTTTTTCGCACAAAATTAATTACCCAGACCATTTATTTTGTGCGAAAAAATTACATTTATGTTTTTTCGTGTTTATTTTTGTTGTTTCTTTCATTACAGCATGGCTGCTTGTGATTTTTTTGCATTTGCATTTGTTTTAATTTTTTGAATTTGTGCAACTGTCAATGAATATTTTTCCGCTTCGTTTTCGTAAGCATTTCGTTGTCTTGTTGGAGACCAACTAAAAATTTCGTTTCGCATCAGCAGCGTACTAGGCTTTATATAAGGTATACATTAAGACTTAGGCCCAGTTGCACCAAAATTTGCTAAAATGGAGTTAAAATTTATCGGACTGATAAATTTATTTGGGTTGCACCAATCTCTTTCGCGCATTTTTTAGCTAGTATGCAGTTCATGAACCACCCCTGGATTTTATCATATGTTTATTAAACTGAACGAAAAAATTTAACCAGTGCAAGTGAGATAGCAATAAGGATAATTAATACACAATAAACAGAAACAAGGTATTCTCATTAGATACAGCCAATGCGCCATCTTGGTGTTTTTTATTATTATTTATTATTTTCTTTTTTTTTGAGAAATTATGAAACTATTGAAATAGATACCAAACCAACTAACACTAATATTTTTTCGCCACACTCTTGGAAATTATGAACAAATATTTTAAAGCGACGTCATCGAATTCAGAAAATGGATTTCTCTGTGAACCTGAACAACTCTTCGACGTCTCGCCATTTTTTGGTTTAGAAATATACTTCATCATCATCGTGTCCTGTAACCCCGGCTGGGGCATAGGGCGTCAACAAAACGTCTCCATCCTTCACGGTCTGCTGCAAGGTACTTAGGTGCCAGTTATAGCTATCATTGAAACTCATCATTGAAAATTTTAATGATTGATTTTGAGACGTTTAGGAAGTAAAATCATTTATTCTTTTGATGGAAAAATAAAGCTAAGGACCTAATTAATATTTTTAGCCAAAAAAATTGTTCGAATAGGCCAAACTTTCCACATAAAAAGACTTTTCTTATTTCAATGATTGAACTACCTTACCAATGATCATTGAAAAATTAAAAGTCAATTTTTGTGGAAAGTTGGGCCTATTTGAAATTTTTTTTGACTAGAAATATTAATTAAGTCTTAAGCTTTGATCGTCCATCAAAATAATAAATGATTTTGCCTCCTTAACGTCTCAAAATCAATCATTAAAATTTTCAATGATGAGTTTCAATGATAGCTATAACTGGCGCCTTAAGCTGTGGCCACGTCTTTCTCTGGGATTCTGCTTCCGCTAAGACAGTTGATTTCCATGTTGTTCTTGGTCTTCCAACCCACCGTGCACCCTGAGGATTCCATTCAAAGGACTGCTTTGCAATTTCATCGTTTGGTTTCCTCAGTGTGTGACCAATCCAACGCCATTTACGCTTTCTTATGTCGACCTCCAGCCGCTCTTGACTTGTCCTGCGCCACAATTCCTCATTTGATATTATTTGTGGCCAGCGAATCTTTAGGATGTGGCGAAGACAGCGATTCACAAAAGCTTGCAATTTCTTCGAAATGGTAGACGTGACTTTCCAGGTTTCACAAGCATATAACAGCACGGATTTGACATTGGATTCGAAGAATCTCAACTTAGTGCGTAAAGAGATTTGACTGGATTTCCAAATTGGGGACAGAGTACCGAAGGCAGCACGAGCTTTATTTATTCTACTTTTAACTACCAGATCCGTACCACCGTTTGCAGAAACAATACTGCCAAGGTAGTTAAATTGTTCCACTACTTCAACTGGCGTCTCCTGTAAAATAATACGCTGCTGTGTGGAGCAGCCTGTGAGCATTATTTTTGTCTTTTTGCTGTTAATTCTTAGACCACTCGACTCTCCCTTCACTTGCAGTGTTTAATTAATTAAAACTCTTTAATAATGGCAACAATTTTTGGTGGAATTCCTCTACCAAGCAACGATCTCCATATACATTCTCGGTTAACTCGATCAAAGGCCTTTTCAAAATCCACGAACATGAGGTAAAGCGGTGATTGATATTCCATCGACTGCTCGAGGACGATACGCAGGGTGTTGATATGGTCGACACACGATCGACCACTGCGGAAGCCAGCTTGATGCCTCTTGAGTGTAGACTCGATTCTATCCTTTATTCGCTCGAGTATGATTGTTGCCATTAGTTTTGGGAAAACGGTGATACCACGCCAATTGTTGCAATTCTTTAAGTCACCTTTCTTTGGCAACTTAACAATCACACCATCCTTCCAGTCCCTGGGATAGCTTTCGTTTTCCCAAATGTTTTGTATCAGCGGATGTAAAATACTAGCCGCTGCTACGGGATCGGCTTTCAGGAATTCAGCTGGTATTCCGTCCAGTCCAGCTGCCTTGTTGTTTTTGAGGAGATTTATTGATGTACGATTTTCCGATTCTGACGGGGGTTCGATGTCAATACCCCTATAGGACCTGCGCATCTCGTTTAGTTGGGGCACTTCAGCACTCTGCTCAACTGAATCCTCATTTAGCAGGGCACAAAAATGGTCCTTCCATCTACGAAGCTGATCCTCAATTGATACCAAAAGTGTGCCATCCACATCCATTACAGGATGATTGGTGTTGCTTTTTTTCCCGATAACATCTTTGGCTATTTGGTACAATTCCCGGATATCTCCTCTTCTGGCAGCGCTTTCCGCATTATCTGCGAGTCCATCCAACTTCACCCTCTTGTCACGTCTCACACAGCGGTAGACCATCTTATGTGCAATGCGGTACTCTCTTCGCAAGTCAGCCTTTCGTTGAACATCAGCTTCGGCATTTATTTGGATTTTCAACGATTTGCGAAGTTCGATCTTATCCCAGGTGTCTTCGGATATCCAAGAGTCTCTACGTCTCATTCGCTTGGGTACAGTTTCGGATCCAGCCTCCATAAAAACACTTTTAATTTTACCCCACATCTCATCAATTGTTGAATTCTGGATTCCATTTAATGACGAGGCTCTGTCGTTAAGGGTGGTGACATAGTTTCGACATATGTTGGGGTCATTTAAAGCATTAGTAATGAATTTTGTGCTCCTTGCTGCATCCTGCGCTGGTTTTTGTACGGCAGCGGTTTGTAGTTTGAGACTCATCAGAACCAAATGGTGGTCGATTCCTACATCGGCATTTCTTATACTCCGGACATCACACATAGACTTCCTCCATCGCTGCTGAATCATGATATGATCAATTTGGTTTTCGGTTTGACCATCCGGATGCACCCAGGTAATTTTGTTGCACGTCTTATGCTTAAATACAGTCCCACCTATCACAAGACGATTCGCGTTACAAAAGTCGACAAGCAAGTCACCATTTTCATTCCGTGACCCCACGCCATTTCTTCCCATCACGCGTTCCAGTCCGTAATTGTCTGAACCGACTTGGGCATTAAGGTCTCCCATAACCCTGGGATAGCTTTTGTTTTCCCAAATGTTTTGTATCAGCGGATGTAAAATACTAGCCGCTGCTACGGGATCGGCTTTCAGGAATTCAGCTGGTATTCCGTCCAGTCCAGCTGCCTTGTTGTTTTTGAGGAGATTTATTGATGTACGAATTTCCGATTCTGACGGGGGTTCGATGTCAATACCCCTATAGGACCTGCGCATCTCGTTTAGTTGGGGCACTTCAGCACTCTGCTCAACTGAATCCTCATTTAGCAGGGCACAAAAATGGTCCTTCCATCTACGAAGCTGATCCTCAATTGATACCAAAAGTGTGCCATCCACATCCATTACAGGATGATTGGTGTTGCTTTTTTTCCCGATAACATCTTTGGCTATTTGGTACAATTCCCGGATATCTCCTCTTCTGGCAGCGCTTTCCGCATTATCTGCGAGTCCATCCAACTTCACCCTCTTGTCACGTCTCACACAGCGGTAGACCATCTTATGTGCAATGCGGTACTCTCTTCGCAAGTCAGCCTTTCGTTGAACATCAGCTTCGGCATTTATTTGGATTTTCAACGATTTGCGAAGTTCGATCTTATCCCAGGTGTCTTCGGATATCCAAGAGTCTCTACGTCTCATTCGCTTGGGTACAGTTTCGGATCCAGCCTCCATAAAAACACTTTTAATTTTACCCCACATCTCATCAATTGTTGAATTCTGGATTCCATTTAATGACGAGGCTCTGTCGTTAAGGGTGGTGACATAGTTTCGACATATGTTGGGGTCATTTAAAGCATTAGTAATGAATTTTGTGCTCCTTGCTGCATCCTGCGCTGGTTTTTGTACGGCAGCGGTTTGTAGTTTGAGACTCATCAGAACCAAATGGTGGTCGCTTCCCACATCGGCATTTCTTATACTCCGGACATCACACATAGATTTCCTCCATCGCTCCTGAATCATGATATGATCAATTTGGTTTTCGGTTTGACCATCCGGATGCACCCAGGTAATTTTGTTGCACGTCTTATGCTTAAATACAGTCCCACCTATCACAAGACGATTCGCGTTACAAAAGTCGACAAGCAAGTCACCATTTTCATTCCGTGACCCCACGCCATTTCTTCCCATCACGCGTTCCAGTCCGTAATTGTCTGAACCGACTTGGGCATTAAGGTCTCCCATAACGACTATGATGTCGGCTCTCGGAACACTACTGTAAACCGAGTTAAGATGAGTGTAGAACGCGGTTTTGTCTTCCTCGGTCGCTTCATTTGTGGGGGCGTAGCACTGAATAATTGTGACGTTACGAATTTTTGAACGAAAACTTGCTGTCATTAATCTCGCAGAAATGGGCGCCCATGAGATCAAACTACGCCTCGCTTCTTCGTTCAACATAATTCCGACACCATGCAGTCTTTGGCCAACCTCTCTTTCATCTTCGCCGGAATACAGCATTCTCGTCTGTCCAGTGTCTGATCTGTATTCAGCTCTTCCTCTCCACTTAGTTTCGCTTATGCCCAGGATACTGATCTTTAGGAGAAACATTTCACGCTCAACCTGCTCGTATCTACCATCGCTGTACAAGGATCGAACGTTCCATGCTCCGATTTTCGTACGTATGCGGTAGCCAAAAGTAACATTTGCGCTTCTTGAAAGACTTCTTCTATTTGTCAACGATTCATTTATTATTATGGCGTCTTGATTGACGCTCGTACATGAAGGATGCCGCACCCCCAAATCCGATGTGCGGTTTACTGCAGCCGAAGCTACAGAAGGATTTTCTATAAAAAGATTACCTCTTGGGGACTCATTTCCATTTGTTGTCATAATTCATGTATTTGCATATATCCTTCCACCATGGTGTTTTCCGAGATATGATTAATAACATACATAAGCTCAGATTTGACAGGCACACCCGCCTTTTGTATGGTCAAACACATAACTGCTCGAGGCCGCCCACTATGGGAAAACAGACGCCTTTTGTAGCCGCCCAATATGGGTTACAGACGCTACCTGCTGCTGCCGTTGGCCTTTTACCAAAAAAAGCTCCTCCGCCACCAGACTATCATGCCGTTGACCGCCACCTGCAGTTCATCCGCCTTAAGGGGGCTTTTAACCATCCCGAGGACAAGTTTGTGCCCTGACCAGCATAGCTGTGTTGTCTGCTTATCCCGGCATCCATTCGGTCCCCCTGCACGTTAGCGTTACCCGCCCTCTACCACGCGGAGTAGTGCATAAGAGAAATATACTTAAATAAATAAATTATTCCAGAAAAATTATAGACTGGTCAACATGTGTTCATCTGATATGATAACGATATCAGATGAACACATGATGATCAGTCTATAATTTTTCTGGAATAATTTATTTATTTAAGTAGTGAAAGTGAATTATAATTTATAAATAGGAAACAAAATGCCTTCACCTGTTGTTTTCATTATTTTAATTTGGAATTAACAATATTCCGTCAAATAAAATTGAATTTTTTGTTTGTAGGTAGTTAGATATGTTCGTTTAAACTTGCTTTTAAAATTTATCTGGAGGAAAATGGAACTTTAGTTTATTGGTTCGTTTATTGGCCTGTTAGATTTAGAAGTGGTTGGTGCAACCGATAAATGTCATTTTAAAATTAAACGAAGCAATAAATATTTAAAAGAGGTCGGTGCAACTGGCCATTAGTCTTTTATAGTACAGCAATTATTACAAAGAATTATGTTTTAAAAACCACATTTTTCACAATTGCACCTAAAGTCATTTTGTTTTTAACGTTTTTTTTTTGTTATCATACGTAACTCACACATTTTTGATGCTACGAAAAAATTGAAGGACAAACTTATACAAAATTTAATTGTCTACAAAATATGTTAAGTAACTTTTTTCGATTTATTAAAAAGTTATATTGCATTTTCTTAAAAAAAGTAGGAATTGATTTTTGTAAATTCATCATATCTTATTTTTTTGTTCTAAAAAAAAAAATGTTTCGAGATAAAAGTTATAGTCCCTTCAATTATCTATATTTTTGGCTTCAACAGTTTTGTTATGCGACTTACGGTTCTCGCCCTGTAGCGCATATTAGTAGTAGATAACCGTATAAAATCATATATTTTTAACTACTTGACTTCTGCTGGTAAATAGAAACCTCGAGGCTCGAAAGTAAATTAGTACACGAGCTGAAATCATATTTTTCGCAACTGCGTATGTTGGTATACTCAACTTTGTTATATAATGTCTTTTTTCAGGTATAACTATTTACATATAGGTAACTTAATAATAGTGTATAGTTTGAGGGCTATGCAGTGACTGGCAAGTAATATTGAATACAGAGTTAAGGTAGAACTAAAATAGTCGGAAGGGCACTGAAGCTAATGTCAAAAACCAACGAAAAGTAGCTTTCCGTACCGAAAAAAGGGGAACACACCCATAATGTAATTATTATCTATCTCTTTTTGGTATTCCTATTTCACCAAATGTCAGTTTTCTCGGCAGCGCACCTCACTTCCGAAACCAAAGTTGAACGAAACTTGACGAAACGCTCCACTTCGCAACTATAGTCGGCGCCATATGCTTTCCGTGTATTCGCTTGTTTTCATCCGACCACTTAAGTGTCCCAGCGAAACCCCTGGTTCGACGAAGAATGCCGACAAGTACATGCAGCCAAACACAGGCATACAAAGCGGCGCTGCATAGAAGGACCAGAGCTGCTCACGAGCTCTACGAGCAGAAGAGGAGAGAGGAACACAAGCTTCTAAGAAGGAAAAAGAAAGAGCATGAGAAGCGTGCGATCGAGGAAATAGAGGGATGCCACTGCAGGAATGAAGTTCGGAAGTTTTACCAAAAGGTAAAGAGAACCTCCTAGGGTTACAAGGCCCGGACCGAAGCCTGCAAGGACGATCAGGGGAACATCATAGTAGAATCGCAGTTGGTGCTGAGGATATGGAAAAATCATTTCTGCAAATTGTACAACGGCGATGACGAACCGAATTCCGCTACCATGCAGATTGCACCATTCAACCTGGATGACGAAGGCCAACAATTCCATCCACCCGATCTCGACGAAGTAAGGATAGCTATATCTAAACTTAAGTCCAATAAAGCTGCTGGAGCTGATGGCCTTGTGGCTGAGCTATTCAAAGCGGCTGGCGATGAATTGGTTAGGAGCATGCACCAGCTCATCTGTAAAATATGGTCGGAGGAAAGCATGCCCGATGAATGGAACCTCAGCATTGTTTGCCCGATCCTCGAGAAAGGCGATCCTCTGGACTGCACCTACTACAGAGGTATCAGTCTTCTTAATATCGCCTACAAGATCTTCTCTGCCGTACTTTGTGAACGCCTGAAGCCATTCGTCAACAACCTGATAGGTCCATATCAGTGTGGCTTTAGGCCAGGGAAGTCCACCATCGACCAAATATTCGCACTACGGCAGATCTTGGAGAAAACCCAGGAGTTTCAAATCGATACCCACCACCTTTTTATCGATTTCAAGGCCGCGTATGACAGCATCTATAGAGACGAGCTATATAAAGCAATGTCTAGTTTTGGCATACCTGCCAAACTCGTCCGTTTGTGCAGGATGACTTACGTAAGCCCTAGACAAACAATCAGCCAACAATAATAAATTGCTTTCCAGGCACATATTTAATCTTTAGGCCCGGGTATTTTAGCAAGAACATAAACATTCGTTGGAGCCTGACTGTTACTTTGTCTAGTTCTCTTTTTACCAATATTTCGAGAGGCTTGTGGTTCCACCGACCATAAATGTAAAAATGAAATTTCTCACAAGCGACCACAATAGCAAGCAGCTTCTTCTCTATTTGGACCCATTTTTGCTCACTTGCCGATAAGCTTCTTGATGCAAAAGCTACTGGCTGACCTGCTTGTAGAAGGACAGCCTACCCCGTCATTTGAAGCATCAGCCTGTATGACTAGAGGCAGCTTTGGTTCAAACAATCTTAGCACAGGTGCTTGACTGACTAAATCTTTTATGTTAGTAAATTCTTTTTGATGTTCTGCCGTCCACTCCCACTTTTTCCTATTCTTGTGAGATCTCTTTGTTTTGTTGTTATTATAGATAAATTAAGTATATGTTTTGCTAAATATTTGCATGAGCTTAAAAATCTCATCACACCTGTCCTGTCTTGGGGTGGTGGTAATTCAACAATGGCCCTAAGATATCTGTCATCTGGTTTTATACTCCCCGCTGATATTGACTTAAGGCTTGGTCAAACAGAGCGTGGTCCGACGGGACGGTCAATACTTTACTGGGAAAGTAAGAACGCGACGGTCAAATTTTCTTTGTAAATTTTTACAAAGATCGTCGGACCGCGCTCTGTTTGACCAGGCCTTTACCCATAAACTTTACCTCTTTCTGCCTGTATTGAAGCTTATCTTTATTAAATTTGACATTGTTTGCTCTTGCCCTTTCTATGACCTTGCAAAGATCTCCAAATAATTGGAACATTTTTCTCATGAAAAGCTCAGGTGCGCTACTTATACCGAATGGTACCCTATGCCACCTAAATCAACCAAAAGGAGCGATGAAGGTTGTCAGATCTGAACTCACATCATCCAATTCCAATCCAAACACAAGCGTAATGATCCATTTGGTTTTTCTATAATTTGGAGATTATTTACCCAATCAGTTGGGTGCTCCACCGGACTAATTACACCATCAACCACCAGCACTTCTAAATGTGCCTCTTTAGTCGATCATACAAACTAAACGGTATCTTCTTTTTATAAGTAAGTACTGGCTTGGAATCATCTTTTAATTGGATATGACATTGACCAGGAATGCGCCCTAAGCCATCAAAATGAACAATAAACTCCTCTTTTAAACTTGGCGTTTTACTAAAAGTGCCTCTACACTATCCCACAAAGTATTAACACATGTCAAAATGAAGTGGGAAGAAATTTCATACGACTGCCAAATTTGTGTGATGTAACTGACTTTCATATTTTTCTTCCACACATGCATCAAAAAATCAGTTTCACCATAACCTCAAACGCCCAAGTGGGATAGAAAGTGTGATGGTTTTAGAACCGATCCTAAATATTTCCATGTATTAACACATGTCAAATCGTGTCGGATGCGCTGTCAGGTTGTGTGTGATGAAATTTCATATTTTGTTTCCACACTATTATACATGATTTCTTCACACTTTTTTGACATGTATTAATACTCAGTGGGATAGTGTGGAATGGCTTTAACAGACATAGCATGAATTCGCTTTATAAGATTTAAAGCTCCACAATCGACACGACGCAAAATGGACTGCAATTTACTGTCAACTTCTTCAAAGTCAATTGGGACTACTGTTCTTTGCTTAGAATTTACAACATACGGCAATGTTATTTTCCCAAAAGAACTTATTTTATTATTATTATACGTAAACAAATTATTTCTTGATTCTTCTATTAAATTTTAAAAATTCATTTCTTCAATGTATTTCCGTGGAATACAACTGATGTCTGCACCCGTATCCAGTTTAAAATCGATCTTGACATTATTGAATTTTAATTGTTTATACCAGCCAACCTGCTCTATATTTCAACAATCACAAATGTTTTTTGAAAGAAAATTATTTTCTATTGATATATATTATCTTCATCAAAATACTTTAGATTAATTGAATTAACTCCGCATCTTTGTGTCTGTTGTTCAGCACCATGTTAAAATAGGTTAGTTCGATTTGTAGAACTATTTGTCCTAGGAAGATTTAACAAGATTAATTTCTAATCTCCAAGATTTACGAAATATATTTGTATGGTAAATCTTCAAGATTTAAAGAAGATTTGAGGTAAATCTTATTAAATCTCAGATTAGCGTTAGGTGGAAATGTAGCATTACGCTCACCAATGTTCTTCCTGCTTCGGGAATTGCAAGTGCATTGAAGATTTCAATTCCCCTCTCCCCAATGTGGTGGAGAAATAGGGCCACCCTGACTGGTTCTTCAGCCCCATTCTTATCTGCCGCAATCAGAAATATCTCGAATTTCTGCCTCCACATGGGCCAATTCCTTGCTGGTTCATCGAAGTCCATTTGCATTTGGACCTTTTATACTGTGAATCAAAAAATTGTACGTACATTTGATTTTCTTGAATAAAAAAGCGTTTTTTTAAGCAAATTGGCATGGTTTGGTAAAACTTTTGCAATTTGTGTATGGTTTATTGAAAGTTTTACCAGAAAAAAGACAAAATTTAATATTTCAAAGCTTTTTTAAATAAAAAAATTCATAAAACTAAGACAAACGAAAAAATACATCAAATAACTGAACGTACAGTGGTTTCAAAATCTAATTTCTTTCAGATTAGTAATGAAAGTGCCATTTTTTGGCTCTCTTGTTTATTAAAAACACAAGTTTTGAAGTAACTTCCGTTGGTATAGTGTTCCGTTTCTCCAAAACTACAGATTTGAGAGGATTTTTGATAGTTATATGAGTTTTTGAACTTTATTAACCGAAAAGCCCCACAGATGCTTAATGAAGTTGAGGTCTGAGGATGTTGATGGATGAGGCAACTAAGATTTTACACTGTAAAGCAGCCACTTGCTTACTAGTAGGTATAGACTAATGCTTCCGTTCATCGTCCTCTAACAGTACGAAATCATTCAGTAACTCAATTCTGTCAAGACTGGCCTTAAATTTTTGACTCAAATATGCAAATTTTTGTGTTTTTTTATATTGTTGTTTCAATAAAAACAAGATTGCAGATACCATTTGCATCCATAACTCCCCAAACCACAATGCTTTCACCTTCATATTTCACCGTAGTCTTTAAATTATTGCTTAACTATACTTTTGTGTTGGGTTTTTGGTACCAAATTTCGACCGTTAAATCCAAAAATGTTGAAATTTTTTTGTCAACTAAGATAACATGAACTGTTCTAAAAAGCAAACCAGAAAAACGTGATAAATTGCAAATCAATTAACTTCTAGCCGCAAAAGCCTTACACAAATACCTACAATTTATATGATATTGTACGTGCAATTTTTTTATACAGTGTACATTGCTCGGCCATTTTCACTTGACTAATCAATTAATTTTGTTAAAGTCATTTCAGACTTTTTTTTATTAAGTCTTTTTTTTTAACACCTGGCACCATGTAATATAAGTATGTTGGTATACTCAACTTTGTTACCTATATAAATTGTCTTTTACGTTTTTTTATATCTTCGCATGTAACTCACTTTTTGTTTATGCCAGTGTCTACGTTCTGTAACTCTCGCATCGAGAAGTTTCTCGCATGGAGCACGTGAATCAAACCAAATTTGTATTATTTCAAAACAAAAACAAAAGAACACTTTATATCCCTTTGGATTTAGCAAGAGGGTAGTTTGGAAATGTAAATGTAAGAGTTAAAAAAAAATATAAAAATACCTTCTTATCAATCATTTTCTTCTTTAGTTCAACTTAAGTGAGGTGCGCTTGAGAACTCTCCTCACTTCAGAAGCAAAATTGAATGAAAGAAGATATAAGGACAAACATTCCTATAATTCACTTAAGTGAAATCAAAAATTTTGTCTATTTTGTGCTTCAGTATCGTCAGTTTCACTTAAGTGATGTTTACCTAAGATTTTTCATTTTCACTAAAGTGAGGTGCACTCGAGAGCCCTCATAACTTCTGAAGCAATAGTAAATTCAACTATAGACTAAAAGTAACAAACCGTAACTATGGGCGAGCAATATCGTCACTTAAGTGAAATTAATAATCTTTCTTTTTTTGTGCTCAGTGCTTTCGGTTTCAATTAAATGTGGTATAGGTTCTTCAGAATTTTCAGTTTCACTTGAGTGAGGTATGCTCTTGAAAGCTTGAAAAATTGAAACTAGACCAAAAATATCGAACCGAAATTATAGGAACTTCATTATATATGTATGTAGATAATATTTGCATAATTGTATGGTTATATGTATTTACACAGAAATATGCATATACCTATATTAAAAGTTAAAAGTTCAAGTGAGCTCAACTCCATGATTGCGTTTCGCCCAGGTACGATAGTTGGGCTCATCATATTCGGTCACTACACTTAAACAGAAGAATTTCTTTTCAAATTTTCTTCATATTCAATTATTATAAAAAGCCTAAGCGCGGGCATTTGAAATTCTAAGTGTCTGAATTTAACCAAATTCCCTTAGAATAATAAAATTCATAGTATCTTAATGATGTGATTTTTATATTAGTCGGTAAACATCGATACAAAATTGCGTCTTAGAAGGGTACGATAGTCATCTAACTGATGAGCCCAACTATCGTACCTGGGCGAAACGCAATCATGGAGTTGAGCTCACTTGAACTTTTAACTTTGAATTATATATTCGGTCACTCCACTTAAACAGAAGAATTTCTTTTCAAATTTTCTTCATATTCAATTATTATACCTATATTATCCATGTCTATAGATTGATATCTTTTTAATAAATGCATTAATTACCCTCAACAACAAAAAAACTATTTATATATATTAATACGTAAACACTTTTCTAATCTCCCTTTTAAATTGATTTAAGGGCAATTTTATTTTCATATTTTTTGTATTTAAAAGGTATATCCAATCGCTCTGGCAGAATCTAATTTTTATATTTGAATTTCGACTATTTGGCGATCCTAGCTTATATAAATACGTATTTACTTATTGTATATCGGCGGTTATTGTCCTTTGTCCTCTGTATCTAACATATACATTATGAACCTATTCATAAGACATTTGATAAAATTCAAATATTTTTAAATATTTGAATTTTAACTGCCAATATTATAGTTTCCCGTAGATATTCAAATGGAAAGACAAATCAAAAGAGTTGTTTCTCACATTGAGATACAGACACAGTTTATTTTTCCAGGTCGAGAAACGTTGGGATTTTGTGTTCCATCTTTTCTCGATGCGAGAAGTTCTCGAGTAAGTTACAGAACGTAGGCAGAGTTTCTTGTAAATTTTTTCAATTAGTACTTTCTTAAATTTTTACTGCAATTTGTTAAAAAAGGAAGAGTTTTTTTTTCAATTTATCACAAACAAAATATTTTTTTTAATTTTTTTTTACTATCCGATGGAAATCTTCAAAAGACACTCGGTAAGAATCGGTACCAAGTAGTGTGGGATTCTTACCGCACTAAAACCACCGGTGAATCAGGACCAATCTATGAAAGATCGACAAATGATTTTTATTTCTTAACTTTTAAATCGCATTTGGGGAAGTTTAAAGTTATAACACTTTCCCATAGCTTTTAGACCATCAGCTTATGAGGCTTGGTTCTTCTTAATCTCCGAACATTGTTTCGTACATTTAGAGCCATTTTATTCACTATTGCTGAACTGTCTGATAAATCCAAAATTGACCAACTTTGAAGTTGATTTTAAATCGAATGTTGAACGGAAAGTTGAAAATTGCTTTTATTTACTACTTTAAATCTAAACTCCCAAGTTAAAATTCTAATGTTGAACAACTTGCAGTTTCTAAAATATCCTTGGGATATTTGTGACAGATGACACTTGCATATATCAGTTTCAACTTATGGTTTGCATTAGAGTAGGTATACATATGAAAAAAAAAAAACAAAGTGGAAAGCAAAATGCCACGAAAAGCGGGATGTGGATTACCCAAATTTTGTATTATATTAAATAAAACAGTTTTGTTTTGATTCGTTAGTTAAAAGCTTGGTACCACCTGACAATTAATACCTAAGAACTGCAACCAATCAATAATAACCTATGCCGAGTTCAACTACAATTTACAGGGATCACGTCTTGTGCGGGGAATATCTTTCTATAGACGAAAGGGCGAGGAGACATTCTTACAACAGTAATCGTGTTTTCTATTTTCCATTTGGAAGCATCTAGAAACCATTTCATTGGCACAATTTGTTTCACTTTTTGTGTGGCAGCAAAGTTTATATTTGATGATTCACCAATATAGGTGAATCCTCGCTGCTCGAAAAAGATGTTGGCCAATTTTCCACAAATAATTTACACAAAACATATTTTGACTTTTTTAAATTTATTTATTTAATTGTTATTAAAACACTTTTATCTTTTCTAGGTATGAATGTAGTATATTTTAAATTAATTTTTTTTACTTTGGAAGTCAAGAGCGAAAATTCAACACAACAGCATTGATTGATTGAATAAATAGAAATGAAGAAAAATCCCAAGTTTGCTTGCAAGATTTTACTTTTACGGGGAGTTAACCAACTTTGGATTTTCTCAACTTTGGAGTATTACAAGTTGAGCCAATCAACTTCGAGTGAATAAAATCGATTTCTCAAGTTGAGAATAAAAATCCCCAAGTTGTATTCAACTTCGACTGAATAAATTGGGCCTTAGGACGGTCTCCATTTCGGAGTTGGTATGACTTTGCAGTCGCTGATTGTGTGATACAGCGTGTTTTTTAACCACTTCTGTAACCATTTCAATTTGAAGGTCACGATGTAGATCGCTATTTCTTATATACCAAAGGGCGTTAATTATTGAACGAAGGACCTTGCTTTGGAATTTTTGGATGGGTTCAGCATTTGTTTTCTTTGTACAGCCCCATAGTTGGATGCCATATGTCCAAACGGGTTTCAATACTTGCTTATATAACATTAGTTTGTTCTGGATAGATAGGTCAGAGTTCTTTCCTAGTAACCAGTACACTCTTCTGTACTTCAAGTTAAGTTCTTTTCTTGATGTGCTCTTTCCATTTAAGATTTGCATCAATTCCAAAGTCATTCCAAGGTATTTGGCGGTATTGGAGTATGGCTTATATAAATTGTTTATATAAATTGGAACATTACCCGTGTTTTTTGGCATTCTATAAATAGTATAGTAGAAAATTCCCAAGAAAACGCATCGGCAGTAGCCAGATTTTTGTATTTAAAAATTGGTACAACTGAAAGAAGACCTGTCAGAATAATAATAAAAAAAAAAACACAAATTGAAGAAAGTTTTGTGCAAATCAAAAGTTAAAATTAACTTCAGCAAAAAAACTAACTAAAACTAATAAAATGGACAATTTTCAAGAAGATATGGTATGAATGAATTAGTTTAAGGGTGTAAGTGCACTGCGACCTTAAGATCTATTGTGCCCCCTTACTAGAGCTTGATGAGGTTACTCATTCTACAGCTCATCCTCCAAATTGATTTCTTTAAGAAACTTGAGTATTTGGAGTACTTTTAGAGAGGATAGTTCTTTCTCCTCTATCTGGTGATTTCCCAGATGCCTTTGTCTTTGATGCACAAGTGCATCACATCTACCCAATATGTGGTTCGGGGTTTCATCGTGCTCATTGCAAAATCTGCATATGGCACTGTTTTCCAGGCCAAGAATTCGGAGGTGTCTCCTTAACTTGCAGTGGCCTGTGAGGAATCCCGTTATTATTCTAAGTCTATTTCTATTTAAGCTGATGCAGGATTTGAATCGTGCTTGGTTGTAATCCCCAAGTAGAAGTTTGGCCTGCCTCAGCTTAGGGAGCTCTTTCCAGGTTTTTGATCTTTTCTCCCTCTCTGTTGTTTTGATTTTGTTTTTAATCACGTTTTCTCCTAATCCGCAATAAGGCTCTGGCCCCATTATGGGTGACATTGCTCCTTTTTTTGCTAAGGAGTCTGCCTCTTCATTGCCCTGTATGCCAACGTGCCCAGGTACCCAGTGAAGAGTAACATAGTTATTCTTGCCCAGTTCATTTAGCCTGCCCACACACTCCCATACCAGCTTAGAGCTAATGCTATACGAGCTTAGTGCTCTGAGTGCGGCCTGGCTATCCGACATGATAGCAATATTTTGGTTTTTATATTTTCTTTCGAGATTTCTTTCTGCACATTTCCCTATGGCATTAACTTCTGCCTGAAAAATGCTGGTGGACTGTCCCATCGGTATGAAAAGTTTGGTTCTAGGCCCAAAAATTCCAGCCCCAGTCCCCTCAGACGTTCTAGATCCATCAGTATACCATTTGATGGTATTTGCTTTAAGAGTGTAGTTTACGTCTTCGTCTACCCACTCTTTTTTGCTACTTAGCTCCGTATGAAAGTTCTTAACGAAGTTATACTTTTTAATCATGCCATCTCTTGGAATGTCAAGAAGGTTTGATTCTGTGGACGTGCGAATCGAGTGTCTTTCCCTAAGACCAATGATTTTCCCCGTCCCAGTTCCCTCCCTTGCAAATCTCATGATGGCTCCCTTAGCAGCACTATCTATGGCCACGTGTAGTGGGGTCAAGTCCAGAATGACTTCCATAGCTGCTGTAGGGCAAGTTCTCATTGCACCGGTGATGCAAATGCATGCGAGCCTTTGTACCTTATCTAGTGATTTCCTAGCTGTACTAAGTTCGGTTCTTTTGTGCCATGCGACCGCCCCATAGGTAATGATGGGTCTTACCATCATGGTGTACATCCATCTCAGGATATTTGGCTTACAGCCCCATGATTTACCTGCAAGTCTCTTGCATATCATGAGAGCTTTTGTGGCTTTTCCGACAGTTGTCTCGACATTTTTGTTCCAGAGAAGTTTGCTATCTAGTGTAATACCTAGATATTTAACCTCTTTCTGGATGTCGATTTCTTCACCAGCCAACCGGATAGGTTTCATGCGTGGTAGAAGCCTCTTTTTAGTAAAAGGGACTATCGTTGTCTTTGTGGGGTTAATGTTCAATCCCACTGATAGACACCATTTTCTTGTTATTGTCAATCCTCTCTGAATAATATCACAGAGAGTTTCTTCGAATTTTCCCAAAGCTGTTATAACAATGTCATCGGCGAAACCGATGCAGCGTATTCCTTGAGAAGATAGACTTTCCAGCAATTCATCTACTACAAGACTCCACAGTAAGGGTGATAGAACCCCTCCCTGTGGACAGCCTCTTGTTGTGATGACTGTCTGGACACTATGTCCTGCATAAGCTTCCGCAGTTCTTGTGCCTAGCATACCACTTATCCATCTGATTATAGTGACGGGAACACTCTTCCTTACTAAAGCCCTGTTAACGGCTTCATGTGAGGTGTTGTCAAAGGCGCCCTCAATATCCAAGAACGCACATAAGGCCGTTTCTTTGGAGTCTAAGGCCATACGTAAGGTGTTTGTGAGTTCATACAGGGCGGTTTCTGTAGATCTTCCCGCTCTGTAAGCATGCTGGCGATGGTTTAAAGGTTTGTTTATTAATACTTCTGATCTGATGAAGTTATCAATTACCTTTTCCAAAGTCTTCAGTAAGAAGGATGTTAAACTAATTGGCCTGAAGGACTTTGGATGTGTTGTATCTTTTTTCCCAATTTTTGGGATAAAGATTACCTTGGCTCTTCTCCATAGACTTGGTGTATGCCCAAGTGCAATACTACTTTGAAGTATTTTTATAAGATAAGGCATTAATTCCTCTTTTCCTTTTTGTAAAAGGGCTGGAAAAATACCATCTACACCCGGTGACTTGAAAGGTTGAAAGGTGCTTATTGCCCATTCAATCCTATTGCCTGAACAGATAGTTTTGGCTATTTTCCAGTCTTCCCGGTTTGGTCTGAGAGGTATTCTCTCTATTGTGTTTCCTACCGTTGATGTTGGTAAGCTGCCCGGAAAATGAGTATTTAACAAGAGAGTCGATCTTTGCTCCTCATTTTCTGTAAAACTACCATCAGGGTTGCGAAGTGCCAATGATGTTAGTGTCTTTTCTTTCGCAAGAGCTTTATATAGTCTTGCTGCTGCAGGGGTAGTAGAAATTCCCTCACAGAATTTAGCAAAACTATTCCTTTTGGCATTTCGTATTTCCCTGTTATATTTGGTCATTTCTGCAGAGTATTTATCCCACTCTCCAGTTCTCTTTGCGGTATTAAAGAGTTTCCTTACCTTGGATCTTAGTTTCGACAAATTATTGTTCCACCAGGGAGCATCTCCTTGTCTTTTAATGGGCCTAAGGGGACAACTGAGTTCATATGCCTCATTTATTGCCCCACTAAACTCATTAACTACGTGTTCTAATTCCAGGTGACTATTTGTCGTCTCAGCCGGACCTAGGTGTTCTAGGTTTGCCTTCAGAACGTTTTTATAAAGATTCCAATTTGTTTTCTTAGGATTCCTTCCAGAGGTATTCTCTGTGAAAAGGTTTTCTAAGGTAAACACTATAATTCTGTGGTCAGACATTGAAGGTTCACTAGAAACTCTCCAATCTCTTACCAAGCAGCTTAGGTTCGGGGTTCCAAACGTTAGGTCTAAGACTTCTTTTCTATTTCTAGTTATAAAGGTAGGGGTATTCCCTACATTAAATATATCTAGATTTTTTTCCATAATAAATTCTAAAAGGTACTCACCCCTTTGATTTATATCGGTACTTCCCCATGATGTATGGTGGGCGTTAGCATCACATCCCACCATAAACGGAAGTCCTTTTGAGTTACAGTACTCCACAAGCTTCTTTACTTCGGTTGGTGGAATATTGGCTTCATCACCGGCAAAGTATGCAGATGCCACTACCATCGTTCGGGGACTGCCCTCGATGTAAATTTGGGCCTGTATTGGAACCAGATCCCGCGTCATAAATTCTGAAAGACATATAAAATTTATATTATTTCTTATTTTTATGCATGCTCTGGGAGAGTCGTGTCTCGTATCCCAAATTAATTTAGAGTCCTTACATGTTAGGCCTCTAACTTGGCCCCCGTATATCCAGGGTTCTTGGATCAGTGCTAGTCCCAGGTTATCAGCATTGAATTTTCTTGCTATGACAGCTGATGCTGCCTTAGCGTGATGGATATTCACCTGAGCTAGCTTGGTGCTGATCCCGCGTCCAGTCATTTTGTTTTATTATAAGATGGGGGCAAATGCCCCTTCATCTTCAAGTAATCTATCTTCCTCCTCATTGGTCGGAAGCACCAAGATATGGTAAGAAAACATCTGGAAATCTGGCGGTCGATTTCAAAGTTTTAACCAAACAATTTGACATAAAATAAAAACTTCAAGAAGGGGGTTTGTTCGTAGACTACTACATTAACATGTGGTGTTGAAGCGAGCTTGAAGATCGCCTCAATTCTTTGTATACCTGAATCGAGTTGAAATGAGCTTGATTCGACTCGATTCCGGTCGGGGGTCGGAGTCGAGTCAAAATTTGTGAAGAAAAACCTGTGTGGAGGAGTTGGTTTTACAGATTATGCATTATGGTCTGTTTATTTGCATGTTTGTGTACAAAAAATATAGTTTTGTTGTAATCAAATAAAAAAAAAAAAAAAAATTGCACATGGAGTAGGTAGCATATTCTTATATGGTGCTGAACTATTCAGTTCTTCTTTGTTTAACACGAATCAAACTATCTCACTTGCACTTCATAAGAAACATAGAGACACCATTTGCATTTTAGAAAGTGCTGTCAAACTTAATCATTTTTAAATCATCTTGTGCGGTGGAAACAAAAAAAAGATTTATTTAATCTAAACTGAGATAAACCTTTGGTGGACACATAGCAAAACTTAATTATATTTTCTCTTGTTTTCTCTTGCAAAATAAGCCCAGTTAGTCCATTTTCATTAACAAAACTAAATAATATCAACAGTAACAGATTGATTTTTTCCCCAATGGAAAACACATGATTCCAAATGCACAACTACTCAACGAACACAGCCATCGAGATACAAATACAATATCAATCGTACCAACATTTGAGAACGAAATCACATAAGATCCATTCGAGACTCGTATAAATGTCAAAAACCCATCCGTAGTAAGATTCTACTTTAACTTTTATCGGTACCTAGTATTCATACTGCGGATATTGTTTTTGTTATTCGTGTAAAGTCCCACTATACTATTGATAGATTTTCCAACAAAACACGGGTATTGTTTATGTTTTTGTTTGTAAAGTTTATTTGCGTCGATTTTGTTTCATTTAGTTTGATACGCCATATCTGCGTCCAATCACTAACTTTATCGACTGCACTTTGCAATTTTTGTGTAGCCTTCGTAACGGATTTATCTGGCACCAATATTGCAGTATCATCAGCAAAGGTGGCCATGATAGCGTTGATGTCCACTGGAATATCCCTTGTATATAACAGATACAGGGTTGTAGAGATGAGCCAAAAATCACGAACTGCTACTTATTCACAGCTTATGAAAATTCACATTCACAACCTGTTAACAACTTGCGAATAAACTGTGAATGGGTAAACTGTGAATGGCTAAACTGCGAATGAAAAATTTACCCGATTTGCCATTCTAGCATAGTTGAGGTACATTAGTAATAAAGAAAGCATTTATGTATTTTAAAACTTTGACTGAAACCAATTGTTTTGGCAGGTATGCATAGTAAATATAAATATTACCAATCGGTATCAATTTGTTTTTTATTTTTTTGCTTTAGGTACCTACATCTTCATCTTCTCTAAAATTTTGAACCTAAGGTTTTTTGTTTATTCAATAGACACGAAATTAATATTTGTAGCTCCAAAATAAAACGGCACCTGGCATTTCCATTTCGAAAAAGGCTATTTTGCCCTAAATATTAGTAGGTAGATTTACAAATATTTGTGTGTATACCTAGTCTGCATTTCGATTTAAAAAAAAATTAATAAAACTACAATTAACTGTACTTAATTATTTTCGACTTACTCATTAAGAACATTTTGATGAAATTCGGTAAAGCTTTTAACAAGTAAGTGGAAATTATCATTTTATCTAGCTTATTATTACTCATCCTTCATAAGCACAACAGCAAGTTTGAGCGATTTAATCGTCCTTCTTATTTCTTGTAACATTTATTATTTTTAAATAGCTATTTATTCATTATGGGGGTTCACATGAACCAACATGTTGTCAAACATTGCTTGACAACCATCGATGTTTGATCATTTAAACGCATAACCAACCATGTTGTCCAACTTTGTTAACTTTGTTGTATGACTTTCAAAATATTTTGAAAACTGTTCCGATTCCATCAAGCAATGTTGTCCAACATTGTTGTTCCATCTGAACCCCCCTATTCAACACAGTCAACAAACCATGCGCCAACAGGCTAAAGGCAGACAGTAATAAATAACCACAAAAGCAAATTTGAAATCGAACCCAATATTATCTATCCCCTCACTTTTCCCTGTGTGGTACTTTTTGCGTTTTTTTCCTAAATCGTTATGCCTATATTCCATATTCGGTATTCATTTTTATATTTCTTTTCTCCACATGCAAATCTGGGTAGACTACGAACATTTCTCCTTTTTTTGGTGTCTGTCTTATCATCTTCTTCGTATTTTGTTTCGGCAGAGCAGCATGAACAAAGTGAAGCTTGAACACAATAATTTTGTCTATACCCCTGACGTTTCGCCCTCTTTATCTTCTCGGGGTTTCACATTTTTGGAATTCTGTTGATTTTTTCACATTGTTAGTAGGTATGCCTCCGTTTAAACATTTCTAATGTTAAAAATCTCTCATCGCTAGTCACAACGCAACATCATACACCACACAACTGCGAGTTGTTAATCCGTGAATGTGAAATGAATATTCACTATTTACATTCACTGATCACTACTATTCAGGATTTACCCATACAATAGGGCTTTTTAGCAAATACCAACGTTCATTTCTATATGTCAAACTCAGGACCTCGGCACGAATGACATTTAGGTATCACCCATTTTCTTTTTTATTTCGGAGGTAAATACACTCCAATTCAACAGAATGAGCACATGGATTTTCATAGTTGGTTTGTCATTTTTTTTTCAAACATTGTGCATTGTCCGAGAATAAATATAAACATAAAAACTATTTCAAAAAAATTGTTTTACTTTCATCCATTTACTTTTATTATCAGTTTCAATATTTGAGCTTATTCAGTTGACACAAAAAGACTGCATTTTCCCTTATGGAAAGACTTTGAACAGAGCCGGATGAAAAATAGCAGTGCTTTTTGAATTAATCTTTCTGTTTTCTTTTCCCAACATCATAAACAAACAATAAGGATAATCAAATGATTCATTAAGAGTGTTCCGAACTGAACAAAACCAGTCATTTGCTAACTTTTTTTTTTGCATATATAAGACCGGTTTTTTTCACTTTCATCAGATACTTTGTTTTATAAAACTTTGCATTTTTACTAATTGGTCACTAGTAGGCGTATTATGGTACTAAAAAAATTTTTTTCTAAAAGTAACTGATTTTAAGTTCCAAATTTACATAAATTTTCTGTGAAAAACTGCCTTTTAAGAATTAAAAATTTCAATATCAAATGATACAATTATGATCATATAATTAATGAAAATCGTGAAAAATATATTGAATTTATATTCACTGCAAAAACAAATATGAAAAAAATACCGTTAGGTATAAAAAATTGACTGTCAAAAAGGCGTTTTTTCAAAATTCACAAGCATTTTTATTTTGCACTACTAAAATTTTTATTAGGTACAAAATTAAAAATTTTCTCCAATAGTGGCATTTTAAAAATATGGAATTTTATGTTATTAAACTTTTTTTTGCAAAAAATGTCATAGTGTAGGCTACGTTTTCTTTGAAAAACAGCCATTTTAGCCATTTTCTCGATTTCTTAGAGGCTTTTACCAAAATCTGGAGCACAAAATTAAATTTTTTTTCCAATGGTGGCATAGAGAATAAGTTTATCTGTCCATAGACACCTTAATCGTTTTGATCGGACAAGTACACGCTTCACAATCTTTTTCATGAAATCACCATTTCAGTCCGGAACACTCTTAAGGAAAATATTAAGAAAAAATTGAAAAAGAACCTTTGAAAATTTGTGTCCCTATTCATCCCCATCTCATCTGTCCATCGCCTAGGACAAAACATCACTGTTGGTAGCAGTAATTTCGAGGTAGTCGAGGAGTTCACCTACCTCGGAACAAACATCCACGAACGACACCTTAGTGGAAATCCGACGAAGAATTACCCTAGCGAACCGCTGCTACTTCGGTTTGGCCAAACAAATGGGTTCAAAACTCCTTTCTCGAAAGACAAAGTGCACGCTATACAAAACTCTAATTTTACCAGTTCTACTCTACGGCGCCGAGTGCTGGACGATAAGTAAAAAAGGGGAATTGATCCTGGGCACTTTCGAGAGAAAAATTCTACGGCGGATATTTGGTCCTATATGCGAAGAGGGCGATTGGAGGAGAAGATTCAATCGTGAACTGTACGAGCTGTACCAAGATGTGGATGTAGTCCAAAGAGCCAAAACACGTCGACTACACTGGCTCGGCCACATCGAGCGAATGGACAACAACGCTCCAGCCAAGAAAATCTTCGAATCCCAGCCCCCAGGTTCGAGACGACCAGGAAGACCGAACCTCCGCTATAGGGACCAGGCGGTCACAGACGCAAGAGCGCTTGGTCTCGACGACTGGAGGGAGTGTGCGAGGGACCGCAACCGATGGAAGACCGCAATATCTCAGGCAGAGACCCTTCATGGATCGGGAGCCGGATAAGTAAGTAAGTAATTCATCTGAAGTGGAGTGTAAATGTTTGGATTTTGTTTTTTTTGGTAATAGCGTCTGTCAAACGTGCCGAATTGTTAGCTGTCACTTAGACTTTGACAATTTGGTAGAGATCTCTATACCCTACCTGCGTTGCTGTTGCTATTGCTAATGCTATCCAACCAAATTTTCAAATTAAATGAGCTACATTCGCAACCTTGTGAGTTGATGAATTGCTTGTGTTTGTGTGCTTGTGAAAGCAGGAGATACAGGCATATAATCGCATAACGCAATTGTTTGATATTGAAGTGAAATGGAATTCGGTTGCTGAGACGATAAGCAGGTAAGGTAGAAAAGGGGTTGTAAGCTCGCAAAAAGAATGTATACATGTGTTTGTTGGGAAAAAAAATGCGTTCGGTAGGTGCAGTGTGTATCGTATGTTGGGCTAATTTTGTTGTATCAATATTTTTTATGATACATTCAAGGTGGGTTTATATTTTTCAGAAAGTGAGCACTATTAAATGTAATTCACAGTTTACATTCACAGTTTATATTCACAGTGAATGAAAAATAGCATTCACAGTTATACCTGTGAATGCGAATTCACGACTTAGCTCATTTCTACAGGGTTGGTCCTAGGACACTTCCTTGTGGTACACCGGCTTCAAATTTCATTAGTTCCGAGTAATTTTGGTCGTACCGTACTCTAAAGCGTCGGTTCGATTGGTATAAGCGATATTGGTCTGTAAGATGTTACTTCTGTTGGTGGCTTACCTTGTTTAGGTATAACAATGACTTCTGCAATTTTCCAATGATGTGGCACATATCTTAGTTTAAGGCATGCGTTTATTATAAATTGGAGTTTTTTGAAAGCTATTAAAGGCATTTCTTTCAAAACCTGAGCAGTTATGAGATCGTACCCTGGTGATTTTTTGTTAGACAACTTATGTTGACACATGCTTCTTACTTCTTTGAGCGTGACAAAAGGTATTTCACATTCATCGTTTCTATCAACAAACTGTAAGGGATCTGTAGCTGTGTTTGCTGGGAATGGCTTAAAAACATTCGCGAGTTGTTCAGCGAAGAGATCAGCCTTTTGTTTCGGATTTCCAATCCATTTACCATCTTGAGATTTTATTGGCGGGTTTTGTGTCTGTGGTCTTTTAAGACGCTAAGCTGCTTTCCATAAAGAGTATTCTGTAGAAGCATCCGCTGTCAGACTATTCAGGAATCTACTCAGTGAATCGTTTTTAAACTCACAGATTTTTTTCTTTAGTTCGTTGTTAAGACGGTTAAAAACTGCCTTATCACCTGGAAATCTCGTAACTTGCCATTTTCTTCGAGCTTTTCTTTTTTACAATATCAGCTCCTTTATTTCGACAGGATATTTTATTTCTTTTTCTCTTGTATTTCGAAATAGTTGGAATACTTTCTTCTGCAGCCTGTTGCAAATCAGCTATAAATTGTTCTACTTCATGGTCAATTTGTTCAATTGTTTGCATAGGGGATCTCAGGCTTATAAAACTTTCAAGTTTATCTCTGAATTCGTTCCAATTTGTTCTCTTATTCACGAGCTTAGGATTACTTTTTTCTATTATTTCCGCTTCACTCAGTGATAAAATTACTGGAGTATGATCTGACGATAAGTCGTAGTTACCTTCGACACTTATATGATTTCGTTCAATACCTTTAACTACGAAAAAGTCTATAAGGTCTGGTATTTTCTTAGTATCAGATGGCCAATATGTTGGCGAGCCAGAAGAATAAAATTCGCAGTTGTATTTGCGGCCTGCTTGGTATAGCCGTTTACCTTTTGTGGTTATGAGCCTAGATCCCCAGTGGATGTGTTTAGCATTGAAGTCACCACCAACAAGGAAGTTATGTCCTAACAAATTAAGGAGTTCTGCAAAGTCTTCTTCAGTTGGAGAGCGCCTCGGAGGGCAGTATATAGCTGCTATCTTAAACTCTTTCTGTTTTATGCCAATACTAATTGTTGTTACTTGCATATTTTCATTAGCAAACTTTGGTTCTTCATATTGTTTTAAGCACTTTCTTATAAGTATTGCCAATCCACCCCTAGCTTTGTCAGCTGGGTGCGGAGCGTGATAACACGTATAGTTTGGTAATTTATTATCAAGACTTTGTTCTATAGTTCTGATACATTGTGTAAAAGACCGTTTGCATTCCATGTTGCGATTGTGATGTTCTGTCCATCATTGTTTTTTAAGAGACTTCTTTGCTTAGCTGTTTTATGTTTAAATCTTGTTTTTTTTGGTAGATGTTTCTTCGTTTTTCCGCACATTTCTTACAATCTGGGAATAGGATTTATTTTCATCACTTTTGCTTAGTGCAATTGCTTTTGCCGGTTGACTTTTAGTTTTGTTTTCTACCGTAACTATTTTGCTTTCAACCATTGCTTTTGTGTTTGTGAGTTTCTAAGCTTGTTCCCAGTTTTGGTTTTTATTTTTGTGTCTTGGCATTTTTTGGAGACTGTACATCTTCTGTAACTTGCGGGATGATTGCCTTGACAGTTAACACATTTCGCTTTCTGTTCTCTGTCCATGGGACAGTTTTAAGTTGCATGCCCGCCTTCGCATTTAACACAAGCAAACTCGCGATTGCAGTATTTTTGCGTATGCCCAAAGGCTTGGCTTGGCAGCGCTTGCATTGTGGAACAATTTTTGACTTTTGCAGTTGTTCAATTTTGACAACTATGCCCATAATTGATTTAATGCTGTAAATCTTATCGAGACTCTCTTTATTCTCGAAAGTGAGCATAAATAAAGGTAGAGATCTCTTTTTTGTCGTTGATACCCCAGTGGAGTCTTTGATTATCTCATTTTTAGTAAGATTTTGGCATCGAGAGCTTGAAAGCCTTTTTGTATAAGGTCTTCGACAATTTCTTAGGCATCACATGAAGAGTGAAGGCCTCTTGCTACTACTTTCATCGATCTTGTAGCTTTATTTTCGTACGAGTGCCACTGAATTTGCTTTTTGTTCAATTCTTCAGTGACAGATCTATAATGCGCATCGGTGTCTTCAACAGTGACTTTCAAATTGTCTTTATGGTATGATGTGTATTTACATGCCTTATTCGTCAGCTAAGAGTTTGACGCTAGGAAAAAATTAATGTCGAATAAGAGATGTTGATAGACCTTTCAATTATCTATATTTTAAAAATGTTTGATTACAAACTTTAAAAAAAACAGCTTGATCATTTTTGAAATATTTAGGTATTGAGTTTTCAAAAATAGAAATTCCCTAATTAATTTCTTAAATTACTTAAATAATGCTAATTTTATTTATCTATTTTTATTTTATGTTAAATAATTGTAATATAATTTTATCGAATGAGTTTGAATGGCTGTAACTTTAAAACGGCTGGATTTACGATAAAACATATGTAGACCTTTTTTGTAGAAAGTTCAATTTTCTATAAGAAAAACGATTGTAGTTAGTTTAAATACTTGCTATTATTAAGTTATAAAATTCCAAATGTAAACAGGAGTTTTCTCCTATACAAATCGTATGGAAAACCGAAATCTGCGATGAGTCATGTATATACATGATTTTTAAGAGCCCTTTTCACAGACATCTTTTTTCGATTAACTAAAACATTTGAGCCTGTTTGGAAGAAAACTTTTTTTTTTAAACAGTTTAATAGTAATTATGATAAATCAAATTCTATTTCTTTGTTGTTCACTCGTTTTTGTAGTGAAAAACTCCATGTTGATAATAAAACATCCAATCCTGTACGGATTTCTTGAATATACATAATATGCGCTACAAAATTATACCGCATTAAAAAAATGTTGAGGCAAGAAATATAGATAATTTAAAGGTGTACATACAACTTTTATTTAGTAATTGATTTTTTATGATAAATTAAAAGAAACCCCTCCATTTTTTAACAAAATGCAGTACAACTTTAAAAAAGTACTTATCGAAAAAAGTTACAAGAAACATTTTGTAGGAAATTAAGTGTTCTACAACTTTTTTGTCTGGCATAAACAAAAAGTGAGTTACGTGCGAAGATATTATATATATATTTCTGAAATCATGTAATCACATCAACCTGAATACCTATTTAACAAGCTGGTCTTTCCTGTGTCTCAAAGATCTTTTGTGCTTGACCTCTGAGCGTCAATTCTTCGTTCAAGCCTCACGCTTGTGGAACTCCCTACCTAACCTATAGAGCTCAGACGATGCAGAAACGCAAATCTTTAAAAAAGAATCTTCGTTTATATCTGGCCAATGATCATAATTAATATTATTTCTTTCTTCTTATTAATACATTTTTTAAACTTAAACAATACTTATACATAAACAATGAAGTCAGTATAGAAGGGGAGACGACCGTCAGACTACCTAGCTCATCGCGGCTCTCAAAATGATCGTTACCAATCGATAGTTTTTTTGAAAACTTTGTAGGGAACTTTGGCCAGAATATGACCACTTCCGGTACCTATTTTTGGTTACATTACATTAGGGGCTGTGAATGATTTAAAAATCTATATGAAGGGAACTGCTTGCAGATTATAAAACAATTGGTCGGACAGAAAAAACAGAAAAAAATCTTATTTTTTTCTTTTTTTGTTTTACACTCAATAAGTAAAAACTCTACTTTAGTGATGTCAGATTAATATATAATTAGTTTCCAACGACAAGTCTACTTGTCCTCTATGAAAAACAAAAAAGAAACTGTCAACATTTTATTTAAAATGTAAGTTTTGCCTCTATTATGGTTTTAATTATGCATAAATGGTAGGTTTTTTGACAAATTAGCTCAAAAAACAGTTATGTTTTTTTTTTAATTCCTCAAGCACTGGTTGACAATCAAACAAAGGACAATGATTTCTCATCATACAAAAAAATTCAAAGTTAAAATCGACCAGTTATTATCATTTATTAAACAAAAAAAATAATTCAAAATAATAATAATTCTTTCTTTATTCTTTACATAAGGCAGTTCAAACATTTTTGCAAACAATTTTTTCGAAAACAATATAACATTCATTACATAGCATTTAAGTCCATTAACATTTAAAATAGTCCATTAACATTTGGTACCTTACGTACCAAAAAACGTGACGTGAGAGATTTAACACAGTAAAATAGCGAGTTCCGATTAATAAAATAAAAAGCGATTAAAAATAAAGTGATTTTTTCTTTGAGATTGCCAGCGCATTGTTTGCGGGTGGCAATGGTGCAGTGGATGTAGTGCTTGACTGCTAACTTAGAGGTGTGGGTTCGAGCCCCATTCTAGGCAGCATTCTTTTCTATATTCTCCCAGCTTAACTGGAGGCCACCCGTGAGATTTAATGAGATAATAAACACCTTGATCTCAATCCACTGTGCCAAATCTTTCCTATCCTCCTACTCTTTCTAACTAGTGCCGTGCAATTCAGGTTGCATTTAAAAGACCTAAGGTCTTACAGGCATATAGTTAATATTATTATTATTATTATTATTATTGTTTATTCACTTTAGAATAAATTTATGTGGCGGACTGGCGGTCTAACCAAAAAGTCATTTAAAACTATTTTAAATTAATTTTTAAAATTGAAATTTTTTTTTTTGTCTCTTTGAAATGGATGAATATAAATGTACAAAATGCAAAACACAGGTTCGCGGAGAAACAGGCATGAGATGCGCGGGTGTTTGTGGTAAAGTTTATCATAGTGCGGCTAAATGCAGTGGTATTGATACTTATTCGATTGGATGCCTACTGAACCCCATGATAAAGTTTATGTGTGAAGATTGCATACAATACATTCACAACGTGGACTTAGTACTAAAAGATGTTGACGAGTCAGTCAAAAAAAAACAGTTGTTATTTAAGAGAATACAAACTAGAATTTGAAGATAGTTTCAAGAGAAGTGAAAATGAAATTAAAATGTTGCTAGAATCAATTGAGTTGCGTTATGAAGAGAGGTTGGAGTCAATGAGAATTGCTCAAGAATCTTGTGCAAAAAGTCTTTGTATATGAACTTTATATACAAACCGGATTTATACAAAACATTTTAGTCTTTAATTAAGTATTTTTTAATGTTTATGGACTTTAATGCTATGAAATGATATATTGATTTCGAAAAAATTGTTTGCCAAAATGTTTGAACTGCTCTATGTAAAGAATAAAGAAAGAATTATTATTATCTTGAATTATTTTTATTTTGTTTAATAAATGATAATAACTGGTCGATTTTAACTTTGAATTCTTTTTTATGATGAGAAATAATTGTCCTTTAGATTGTCAACCAGTGCTTAAAGAATTAAAAAAAAAACACATAACTGTTTTTTGAGCTAATTTGTCAAAAAACCTACCTTTTATGCACAATTAAAATCATAATAGAGGCAAAACTTACATTTTAAATAAAATGTTGACAGTTTCTTTTTTGTTTTTCATAGAGGACAAGTAGATACTAATTATTATATATTAATCTGACATCACTAAAGTAGAGTTTTTACTTATTGAGTGTAAAATAAAAAACGAAAAAAAAAATAAGATTTGTTTTCTTTGAAAGTGGTCGGACACGTGGTTATTCCCTCGAAAACTTTGTCCGACCAGTGAATTCGTAAAGAGGAACGTCTTACCTTTCATTTGATACCAATTTTAACAAGATCTGCGATGAGTTTTTTTTTTCATAAAAAAATCGGTTTTGAACTGGTCGGACAAGCATTTATTCCCGGATTTGTTCTGTCCGACCAATTGTCTTATAATCTACAAGCAACTCCCTTCATATAGGTTTTTGAATCATTCACAGCCCCTAAAGTTTAATATGTAACAAAAAATCGGTACCGGAAGTGGCCATATTCTGGCCAAAGTTCCCTAAAAGGTTTGACCGACCAGCAGTTTTGTGAGTGTTTCCAAAAAAAAACTATCCATTGGGAACGATAATTTTGAGAGCCGCGTTGAGCTAGGAAGAATTTCATTTTCTTTTTCTTTTTTTTTGTTTTTTTTTTTTTTTTTTTTTATAAATTCATTTTTATTTTTCCATTTTCTTAAAACTATCTTAAAGCTAGACAAAAATTCATAAAAACTAGCCTACTTATCAATATCTTATAACTAACTTACTGGCCCCATTCGGGCGCTCTAAGTTAAACTAATAACTTAATGCTAATGCCTTTCGGCTTAAGAACTATCTTAAAACTAGAATTCATTTTGGTTTTATTTTTCACCAAGAAGAATTGAAAAAAAAAACTTGGTATCTTTATCTTTATTTTGGTTTTATATAAAACTTACAAACTAAATAAAACTAAATTAAAACTAATTAAAACTAATTATAACTAATTTAACTAATTAAAACTAATTAAAACTACTATAAAACTACTTAAAGCTACTTACAAACTACTTACAAACTAGAACAGCGCCACAGCAAGCATTTTCGGTTTTTGAAATTTTTTTTTTGTGTTTTTATTGGTTTTATATTTTTTTTGTTTTGTGTTTTTATTTTTTTTTTTTGTTTTTTTTGTTTTTTTTTTTTTTTTTTTTTTTTTTTTTTTTTTTTTTTTTTTGGTGCCACCCTGACTGTCCCTGCTTAAAACTAACTACCTAACCCTATGTAAGTCGGCCATGGCATAGAAAAATGCAGTCAACTTTTAAATATCCGAAGAATCTTCTTGTTCAGGTTTCAACCACCAGAACTGGTTCTCCTGCTTTACCCTATCTCTTCGGTCCCGATCGGACACAGTCCTACTGAACCGAAGGTGCTCCGCTCCGTGTTGTGCGAGGACGTCTCGGTCATAAAGGAGCCGCCGATCTACAGTTCTACGGCCGACGCACGTGGTAGATTAGCGGAACCGCCGCTCTATCCTGGATCAGCCCTCGATTGTCTAAATAGAGGAATGCATCGGGCGGAATAAAGCCGCTTAGACGCACACTCTCGTAATAGTCGTTTTTAGGGTAATAAGCCCCAAAAAATAAGCTGTTGGTCGAGGACATTGCTCTTGCAATGTGACCTCGAATAAGCTTCAGCAAGAAATTATCTATCCTGTTTATGTTGGCGCCGTTGTATAGAACCAGGTTAGAATAATAATGTTTGTACTCCGACTCTGGTGTTCTGTGTAATCCAAGGCAGCGTCTAAGACACTGCCTCTCAAACACCCGAATCTTTTCCATTTGAGATGGGGCAACGTTGGACCAAACCGGGCACCCATAGGCAATCATCGGCCGTATGAGGGCCATGTAGCAAATCACCTTCACTCTGCTGTCAAGCCGGCTGCTATAAAACAACCGTTTCGTCAGGGAAAAAGCTCCCCTAGCCCTGGACAGAGCAGCATTTATATGTCTGTCGAAATACAAGTACTGATCCATCCAGATGCCAAGGTACTTTACTACACTTTTACTCGCCAGTGGCTGTCCATTTGGCCCTACGATCACCAGCTTACGCCAGTTCTTTCTCGTATCCCTTGTGGCTCCATGCAACGGAGTCCTAAACAAGATAGTTTCTGATTTCTGGAAGTTGATTTTGAACTTCCAGTCATCGCAATATCGCTGAATCTTCTCGAAGTCACGCTGCAAAAGAATTCTGATGACCTCGACTTTTGGAGCTGTTCTGTACGCAATTAGATCGTCGGCATACGCAATTGCCTGAGTTAGACTACTTATCAGATCGCTGGTGTAAATGCTGAATAGAATCGGTGAGTTGACCGCTCCCTGCTGAAGACCATTTTTAATATTAAAGGTTGTGGCAGAAGTCACATTGCTACTCTTGACAACAAACTTTCTACCATTGAGCATATCATAAAGCATATATAATAGTGGTTTACTAATGCCTAGTCTGGTCAGCTTTAGATAAAGACCCTCTAGCCATACGGTGTCGAAGACCTTCTCCAAATCAACCAGACAGGCACCCGTACACTGCTTTTTTGATTTGTTCCATTGGACATCAGAAACGAGTTTAGACGCGGCATGAATGGTGTCATGTCCCGCCTTAAAACCGAACTGATTATCCGGTATGATATTATTGTCCTCTGCTCACTTAGACAGAGCTCTATTAATAACTTTTTCGAATACCTTGCTGATACTCGGAAGAAGACTTATCGACCGGAGATTCGCCGGATTGGAGTTGTCCTTTCCCTTTTTCGGGAGAGGATGCACCACAGCTGTCTTCCACCGCACTGGATAATATGCATTATTCAGAGCGTTGTTAAACAGTGTGGTATAAATGTCTACTGCTTCTTGGGGTAAATGTCGAAGTACAACGTTGGATATGCCATCGACTCCTGCTGACTTCTTCTTCTTTAATGAATCGAAGATAAGCTGAAGCTCCACCTTCGTAATTAACAGGGAACTTGGCCCATTTCGCTCGGCGATTATGGCGTTTGCCAAATGATCTTCATTGAACCCGGTGAAACCGAGGTTCTCTGATCGCCTTTGCGTTATGTCATTCCGAAGGTAGAAGTGGTGGAGCACCTGTACAATTGCTGGAAAGCAGCCCCCACAGCCTCCACTTTCTCCTGCGGATCCTCGACAATAAAGAGGTCATCGTCCAAGACGGCGTCCTCTGGATCAATTCCTGCTGTCAGAAGTACGTCTCTGTTATCTGTCGTTCTCTGGAGCTTAAGACACGGAAGGTCGTTCTGATCATTCCTTCTAAATATTTTGTTAATTTGGGGAAACATACTCGGGTCGCTAGAATTAACAGCCCGAATTTTGTTATCCCAATACAAACTAATCGACAACCGATAATTTTCCTTAATAAGCTGGTTGATGTTCTTGATCGACGACTTCAGTGTCCTAATCTCCAGATCGTGTAGGTCAGTAAACCTTCGGTACAAGAGTTTGAGTCTTGTCAGCAGTCCACTTTTTTGTCTGTGTAATGCGTCAATGGTCGCATTCCGGTACATGTCGGCTGCGTCCCGTTGTTTGTATTTTGGTATTGTTCTGTCCATTGTTCGTTTGATTGTCTCGTCCATTTGTTCAAGATATTGGTCTATTTCGTTATTTGTCAAGTTCCTGTCATTTGGTGGGGATATGTTATTCGAACTGATTTCGCTCGATAAGGCGTTGGTAAAGCGTGGCCAGCGCACCTTACTGTAATTGTAAGTATGCACAGGCACATACTCATCCAACTCCACGAGCTCGTTCGGAAGCTGTATTACGGCGGCGAGTCCGCAGTGGTCACTGTCGTACTCGATCGTTCGTAAACAGTTTCTTGGTTTTGACCCAAAGTGTCAGTAATTGTCAGTCTTGAGTCTATTAGCAATAGATCCAGATAGGCACCGCTTCTTGGAAACGATGGCCGATCCGTAGCCAGCAGGTCGACAACATATTCAGTGTTATATCGACTCATCCAATTAAAAAGATGAATACCTCTTGGATTCTGTATTTGATTTCCCCAATCTAGGTGTTTGGCATTCAAATCACCGGCCATGAGAAAGTAATTTTCTTCCAAGCTCAAGCGTAGACATTCGAAAAGTTTTTCAAGCTCTGTCATAAAATCAGTTGGCTGAGGTGATTCCGGTGCATAAGCCGCAATCACATACATTCGCTTCCCCTGTTGGAGAGGAATGCACACGACGCACGCCTCTAACAGCCGAAATCTACGCAGATCACTATTATATATAACTTTATGATTAATGCCTTTTCGTATGAAGATTGCGACGCCCCTCCCTTGAGTGGAGTTGGGTCGATCTCTTCTAACGATATTGTAGTTGTTGTTAGTTTTATTGTTTGTTTTACTTTGATAATGTACATATATCAATACACATGTACCTATTTTATATACTCTTTTGTTGAATCACTTTTCCAAATGTTTAATATTGCATTAATTTATAAGGTAGCTTATCTTAAAATTTAATAAGAGCTTTGTAAATAATAAACTAAACTAAACTAAACTAAAGTAAGATAAAACAAAAAAAAAACATAAAACATAAAAAACAAAATGGTGGCTAAATGCCTCTAGCGGCAGTTGCAAAAAATGTGATTTCAGCTCGTGTACCTACTAATTTTCTTTCGAACCTCGAGGTTTCTATTTACCAGCAGAAGTCAAGTAGTTAAAAATGGTCGCGTTCGGCTGGTAAAGCGATAGGGTATCTGAGATACTTTAGAATCTGATACGTTGCCGGACGACCAAAACCGGATACGTAAAATTTGCTGTCAAAAGAGTGAGAGCTGCTAACAAAAGAAAAAACAAATTGAAATTTTCAGCAACGATTTTGTGTCCTTACATAAATTATTTTATACCAAATCTCCTCTGTATCAAAAATTTATAATTAATTTGCATTCCAAATGATTTTAATATGCATTTAAATATAATTTGGAAATGTTTTTGCTCAAACAAAAAAAAATCCGATGTGGAATCGCAAATCCAAATAAATGGTCAGCTGTTAAGCAAAGTCAGCTGTTCTTCAAATTTCCCATCGGATAGTTGAGTATCCCGAAATTTTTTGGATAGCTTGAGATTTCTTTCTCACATCAGCTGCTTCACTGATCAGCTGTTTTTTCCTATGGGATTACAACAACACAAACAAATCCGGATCGCTTAAGATACGCCGCCGAACGCGCCCAATATATGATTCTATACAGTTCTCTACTACTAATATGCGCTACAGGGCGAGAACCGTAAGTCGCATAACAAAACTGTAAGCAAAAAATATGGATAATTGAAAGGACTATAACTTTTATCCCGACATAATTTTTTTAAGAACAAAAAAATAAGATATGATGGATTTACAAAAATCAATCCCGACTTTTTTTAAGAAAATGCAGTATAGGTAAATTTTTAAGAGAAGCACTTATCGAAAAAAGTTACTTATTATATTTTGTAGACAGTTAAATTTTCTACAAGTTTGTCCTTCAATTTTGTTCGTAGCATCAAAAATGTGTGAGTTACGTCTGATAACAAAAAAAAAACGTTAAGAACAGAATGGCGGCCAAATGACTCTAGGTGCAATTGTGAAAAATGTGGTTTTCGACTCGTGTACTAAAAACCTTTCGAATATCGAAGTCAAACAGCATGTTTGAATTATTTCCCAGAGCACCATCATGTAATGAAATCTAATTACTCCGTACTACTGGTCACCTGGATGGATATGCTGCACTTTTTCTAACGGTTCAACTATATTTTTTTATGTTTGCCCTTTTTCTAATTCAAAACAGTTCAATGGTATTTTTCATTCATTTTAATTATAATTTTCTTGGATTATCAATTATTATTTACTTATTTGTTTTTTTTTTTGTCTAGAACTTTAAATAAGTATTATTGTGAAAAAAAAAGTTGTCTAAGCCTAGTAACGATGGAAGAGAGCAGCTTACAGTTGCTATAGTGTTATGTTGAAGTGGCCGCAGCCAAGGGCTAACGCAAGAGGGCAGCAAGGGGCGCTTGCCCCCCTAATCTGAATATATTTCATACATTAGGCAGTTCGTCTTTTTTTTAAATGAGTTTCCCCCGCCCTTAATCGAAATCCTGCGTACGTGGCGTATTGAGGGGGGCCCGGGGGGCCTTTTTTTGAAATATGGCCTTATGAGACTATCGTAAAGTGTCATATGGCCATATCATAACATATGGCCTTTTGACGCTTTGCGAAAATGTCAGAAGACCATATAATTTTGTGACTTTAGGCCATATTATCTTATGGTCTTATGACACTTTTACAAAGCGTCATAAGGCCATATTCCTCTTATATATGGCCCTTTGACACTTTCTTAAAGTGTCATAAGGCCATATGCTTTGAAGTAAAAAATATGCTGTACCTTTTTAAATAGTCAATTACAAAAACCAGTTTTTACCGTTAGAACGATGATTAAATCTGCTTATTGATAATATCATGCTTGTAGAATATTTGTAAGCTTTTCATTCTTAAGTTGGGTGTCAAGTACAACGTGCTGTAATACATATTGCTTTAATTATGTCGAATACCGGTGATCTAATTTTATATTTTATAAATCAATTATGCTGAATTTATATGTAGGTACATAGATTAGTTTTCTTGATAAGAAATTTAAACTAAACTTATTTGCAAGAATAGATTTTCAATCACATACATATCTACAATCAGTTAAAATTTAAAATTAAAAAAAAAAATTTATCGGCATCCGCGCAAAGCGTAGCGAGCGGAAAAAATATTTTGCCCAAGATAGATCTCTCTTCTCTCTTGGGCAAAATATTTTTTCCGCTCGCTACGCTTTGCGCGGATGCCGATAAAATATTTTTTTTTAATTTTAAATTTTAACTGATTGTAGATATGTATGTGATTGAAAATCTATTCTTGCAAATAAGTATAGTTTAAATTTCTTATCAAGAAAACTAATCTATCTTGGGCAAAATATTTTTTCCGCTCGCTACGCTTTGCGCGGATGCCGATAAATTTTTTTTTTTAATTTTAAATTTTAACTGATTGTAGATATGTATGTGATTGAAAATCTATTCTTGCAAATAAGTTTAGTTTAAATTTCTTATCAAGAAAACTAATCTATGTACCTACATATAAATTCAGCATAATTGATTTATAAAATATAACTTTAAAATTTCAGGTTTATTCTTTTATCTATGTTCTAATGACTCACAAATCCGAACAAGCTTATCTCCACTTGTTTAAATACATTGATTTCTTTTGTTGTTATTTTTGCATTTAATTTAAAATACAAACTATATTTTGAATGAATAAAAAGTTTATGTTCATAAGAAAACAATGTTTGCATTTCATTATTAAGGATTTCACAGGTTCATTTGGCAAGTAAGAAAAATACTTTTGAAAGTGACACTAGGCCAGAATAGCCTCATGACACTTTGGCAAAGAATCAAAAGGCCATATGTTAAAATATGGCCATATGACACTTTACGAAAGTGTTACAAGGCCATATTTCAAAATATGGCCTTATGACGCATGGCCTTATGTCACGGCACCTCGGAACTCTTAAGATTAATATTATGCATTCAAATTAGCAATTATTGTTAATAAAGCGTCTTAAGAAAATAAGCGCAAAACTTATACAATGCGTGATTTTAACTAAAAAAATAACATAGCATAACAAATAAGGTACAAAAACATGAGCATTTTAAATATTCAACAAAAAACAAAAAAGAAGTTATTCGCAGTTAATAATATTTGTCAGTATAACACTGACCAAACATTTCGTTTGAATAATTCATAACTTTCTATAAAATATTAAATGTTGACTAAGTACTTTCAACTTGAATTTACTAACAACCAGAAATGTATCTTCCATTTTAGTTTGAATTATTGCAACAAGAATTGCAATATTAAAAACATTCATATTTAAAAATCTGCCTGCAATATTTACATTAAATTTAAAAACGAAATAAATTTTTTTTAGGTTGACTTTACACCTTGCTGTTTGTGTAAAATGTTTTGGATACAAGAACTTTGAAAAAATAGTTTTTTGAATGTGAAACGAGGAGACGGTAGTACGAAATTGCCGAGAGCAGTAAAATGCTACTATAGTACTTTCAACAGCACCGCAGCAGGCAGCACTGCGCTTTACTCTCGATCAAAGAGGAGAGAGAGAAAAATGTTTCGTACTTTTCCCTCCAAAACCTGTTTTCCATATTTTTTTTAATTTGATTTCATGAACGTGAACTGAATAGCAATTGTGAAAACCAAAAACAAAACAAAGGTGAGCATTTAGATTAGGTAAGAAGCTATGCTTGTGTTTTGGGGAGGAATACGGAGAGTGTAATGTAGGCGCAAAAATCAGTTTTGCCAACAAGCTTAAAATTGCAAGTAGGTGCGAATGTATGCGAGTTATCATCATGCAACACAATTAAATATCCCACCCAAAAGTGCAGATAATCCACAAAATATTTTATTCAGTATCATCAATGGTCACAACGAATATATTGAATTACATCGACCATCCATCCATGCACCCATCCGTTGAGTCAGCATTTCCTTTATTGGAAATCAATACAATTATTACAACAGCATCCATCCACCCACGGACCCATCTATCGAGTCAGCAGTTATGTTGACGATCAGTATATTACTTTTAGATAATTTATCTTTAAGAATAAAATTTGTGATTAGTCTTAAGCTTGCACACCAACAAATCGGAACAGATTGGTTCCGCAACCTAATAAAACCTTTTTTAAAAACAAAAAGGCAAACCGGTTGTTTTAATTGGCGCCCAACGTGGGGCATGCAAGTAAAAGCAAAAGTAAATTTTTTTTAAAGGTGAAAGTTAAAGTACGTGAATATTGAAGTATTTAAACAAAGTTTTTGCGAAAAGAAAAAAAATTTGTGCAAGTAAAAGCAAAAGTAAATTATTTTAAAAAGGTGAAAGTTAAAAAATTTAAATTAATAAAAGTGAGTGCTCTAAAAAAGAAAAATTAGAAAATATAGAAAAAAGAAAGTGATCACTCCTCCAAAAAATAACTCCTTCCGTTAAACAAAAAAAATAATAAAAAAAATCATTATTGTAACGTTGAACAATAATTTAAATACAAAAATAATAAACTCTGAAGTGAAGATAAATATGCCAAAGCCATTACTGAACATCAACAGAAGCTGAAAATAAATATTACATGAGTAAGAAAAAAGAAAACAATAAAGTTAATTTGTGAACAAAGAATATTTATATATATATATACTTAAGAATATTATTGTATTTCATTATTATATTATACAAGAAAAGTTTCCATGAATTTAAGTGTTTTGTGAAAAAAAAATAGAACATTGTGAGAAAATATATTTAAAATAAATATATAAATAAATAAATAAATAATAAGATTGATTGGGATAGTAAAAATTAAAGCTGGAAGATTTGATTGAAAAATTTAGTAAAATGTCGACGAATAATGAAGACATTATCTCTCGTATCGTGGCCTTAAGCACAGCCTCATTGAAAAACGAGATTGATAGTTTAAAAAAACAACTTTCTGTTCTAACGACAAATTGTAATGTCACAGAACACAGTACGGAAACTATAGATGAATCTATAACGTGTGTTGAATCACTTGAAGATAGTAAAATCATTGCCTGAATTTACTGGTGATGAAAATAGTTATGTTAGCTGGAGAGAAGCTGCTAACAATTCAATGACTCTCTACACGAGAGGTAGTCGTAGATACTTCGCGGCTTTAACAATTTTAAGAAATAAAATTATAAAAAAAGCAAATGATACGCTTACGAACCACGGAACGGTTCTAAATTTTGATGCGATTTTAAGTCGTCTTGATTTCGCATATGCGGACAAACGTCCAATACATATGATTGAACAGGAACTAAGCATCTTGAGGCAAGGTTCCTTATCATTAATCGACTATTACAATATAGTCAATAAGAAATTAACACTCTTGGTGAATAAGACAATAATGACTCATGGTCAGGACAGCTTGACCAGAGAGCTCAACGAAGCTCACCGCACAAATGCCCTACGCGTTTTTATAACCGGGTTAAACGCCCCACTAAGCAATATTTTATTTTCGCTTAGCCCTAATGATTTACCTAGCGCTCTTGCTAAAGCTCAAGAGCTAGAGTCCAACAACCAAAGGGCTCAATTCGCCCTTAAATTTAACAGAAATACAAATAATACAAATAACACAAATAACACAAATAACACAAATAACACAAATAACACAAATAACACAAACAACACAAATGTAACAACCATTTGAGATTCCCTAAAAGATCTGTTTGGGAACCAAATCCAAACAATTTTCGTCATCAACATTCACAACCTACACCGATGACAGTTGGAAACTCTAATATGAGATTGTCCAATCAAAGACAAAATCTTAGTAACAATAATTGGCGATCTTATAATAACACTAATACCAATAATAATATAGGACAAAGTATCAATCCGTTCAGACAAAATTTAAATAATAATTATAATAATAATTTTCACAGAAATTTGTATGTGGATAAGAGACCACATAGTGCACAAAATAGTGCTTAGCCACCAGTAAAAAATCAGCGTGTTAATAATATAAACGAGGAAGCTTTTTTAGGCGATCGCCGTGTCAATTGCCGTACATACTTAAAAACCAACCAAACAAGCAACTAAAAATTTTAATTGACACGGGAGCAACTAGTTGCTATTGTAGACCAAATGTTCTACAAGATAGGTAAGAGCTATCTATTAAAAAAAGAATTCGCACAGTAAATGGGTACTCGATAATAACTCATTTTTATGTTGCTAATATATTTGATAGAGATGTTGTGTTTTATGAAATAGAAAATTTAGAAAGTGATTTATTAATAGGTTATATGTTACTCAAAGAAGCCTCTATTAAGTTAGATTTTGAAAATGGTTATTTAATATATAATAATAAAAGAGAAAGAATATTCTTATCAGAAGATATAAATGAATTAAACAATTCAAGGGAATCAGAAGATTCCGAAATATTAAAAATTGAATTAGAAAGCAGTGAAAATGTAGAAGAATTAAAAAGGTATATGATTGAAAAGATTGAAAAAATACACTCAGATATAAATATAAATTCATTATTCCGAACGGATTAAAAGGCAGAAATAAGGACTACAGTCGATACTCCTATATGGAGCAGACAATACCCGTACCCACTGTCAGTTAACACATTCGTTAATAAGGAAATAAAAGATTTGTTAAAGGCAGGAATTATTCGCCAGAGCAAAAGTCCGTACAATTCACCGATTTGGGTTGTACCAAAAAAAGGTACCAATGATGATGGTACTCAAAAATTAAGAATGGTTATAGATTATAAAAAATTGAATGAAAAAACGATATCAGACAGATATCCTATACCCGAGAGTAATGTCATTTTATATAATTTAGGGAAAGCTGAGTATTTCTCTACGATAGACTTAGAGTCTGGTTTTCATCAAATACAGATGAAAGAATCAGATATTGAAAAAAAACGGAATTTAGCATAAATAACGGTAAATATGAATTTATGAGAATGCCTTTCGGTTTAAAAAACACACCAAGCATCTTCCAAAGAGCGATGGATGATATTTTGCGTGATTATATAGGGAAAGTGTGCCATGTCTATATGGACGACATAATAGTCTACTCTAAAAATTTAAATGAGCACACTAGACATCTTAATGAAATTATAAATGTATTAAAAAAAGCTAATATGAAAATTTCCTTAGAAAAATCTAAATTCTATAAAAAGGAAACAGAATTTTTAAGTTACATAGTCGCTTTTAACACTATTAAAACAGACCCGAAGAAAATAGAGACAATTAGTAATTTTCCATTACCGAATACGTTAAGACAGTTAAGAAGTTTTTTGGGCATGACAGGTTACTACCGTAAGTTTGTTAAGAACTACGCATCAGTACAGTGGCGTAGCGTAGGGGGGGCGGAGGGGGCGGTCCGCCCCAGGCGGCACTTTATGGGGGGCGGCAAATTTTGCGGCACTATATACGGGGCGGAGAAATTTAATAACTAAAAGGTAAATTTTGCCGATTTTGCAAATGTATTCATGTGAATTACTGAATTTGTAATCCAGGCGGGAGTTTGATCAGAAAGGCTACGCCTTGAATTTCAATGACCGCATTCACGACTACATCAATTGAAATACCGATTCGCGTTATTATATTGCTGATTACCGAAGGTGCCCTGCAGTTCGCATAGTTATTAAATTTTGGCTCCCTAGAAAATTCTGTCTGGGGCGATACTGCAACAAAAACTTTTCTCGTAAACAGAAAATTATTCCCAAAATTCTTTTGAACAATAGATAGGTACTAAGGTAGAAAGTAAGAAAATAATGATTGAATATTCAAAATATTATGATGTTCTTAAGAACTTTGCAGCTACTACACTACGGCGGGTATATACAAAACAACCATTCAATAAAAAGAAAATACTTATTCCCATTAAAATGTTTTCAAAGAAAATGTACTTTTTGAACTTTTTCTTTTAAATTTTTAATTAAAATCAGTCACAAAGTTTTCAAGAAAACCAAAAATCATTGTTGTTGAGCTTTTTTGAGAAAATAAGATTTGGTAAAATGGCTACAAAAATTGGGTTGGGGTCAAAATTCTGTCTGAGGAAAAATTCTGTTTTCAAAATTCTATTTTTCATAATTCTGCTTTTCAAAATTCTGTTTTTGATAATTTCTTTAACAAAATTTTGCAAATAATGAAAAATTTTCCAGACCATTTTTTTTTTTTCATTATTTGCAGAATTTCATAAAACAGAATTAGGAACTGCTAGTTGTAACATAACATTAATGTACCTAAGCATAGTGGCATGAATAAAAATAAAAACATTTTTGCAGCTCGAAGAGGCTTGCATATTTCGTCAGCTTAGACGTTTAGAGTGAAAAGCCACTAAATTCACATTTGTTTTGATAGTTATAGATGGTTATTAAACTCAAAAATCTTTAAAATATTTTCAATTTGATTGAATTTTAGAAACAACGGGAATAAATTCAAAATTCTGAACACTTTTAGGTGAGAATTTTTTTTAAAGAAAAAAAGAGTTAACAGTTTTTCTCTGTAAGGCGACTATTTGTTTTATGTCAACTGCACACGCTGATAGTTAGCGTCAATATTTACTTAAGCAAAATATTATGACCTTTCCCTAAAAAATCATTAAAAAACCCACAATCATTAGCTTGTATGGCCTTATCTGGAACCTTATCTATAATAATTTCGTAACACAAAACTCTTCTGTATTTCGATCTAGGTTAAGCCCTTGAATAGATTCGTTTCAAATTTGGGATTCAGCTTTTTAAGGTTTGGCTAGAAGGAACATTGTGTTTTTAGCTCCAAAAATAACGGTATTTGGCTTAAAAACGACTAGGTTAATTTTCTTCATGAATGCTGTGTCCAAAATAAAAAAAAAACAGAATTTACAGAATTTTCTTTTTCTTAAAATTTTGTTAGGCAGAATAAAAAAGCAGAATTTTGAAAAGCAGTTTCTTTCTTTAAACAACAGAGTTTTGAAAAGCAGAATTTTGAAACCAAAATTTTGACCTATTTTCAAGGAAATTGTACCGTTACTTTTGGTTCAAGAAAAGTGAAAAAATATATGACCAAAAACCAATATATACCAAGTGTAAAGAAAATCCTTCCAGCCGTTTAGGTTGTAGCGGAAGGGACAAACAGACAGAATTATGAAACCCACTTTTTCGTCTTCCCTATCAATCAAAATCTCGAGTTCGATTATGAGAAATCACTTGAGATATTTTTTTCATAAGCAAAATTTTCTTTGGACCAAAACTTAAAACAAAGCATTAATTAATATTACTATACAAAACTCATTCGGAAAATGAGACAGTTTTAGAAAAAAATGTCTTATTAAGTTTTTCTGTAGATAATCGTAAGATCTAGAAACTCTTTTATGCCCGCTACTACACGTTGAGGCAAGCGTGGAACCTAACTGAGTTTGAAAGAAGTGGAACTGAATAAATAATAAATTTAGCTTTACGGAAAAATTTTATTAATTTTGTTTTGTTTATATTAGTCGATTTTTTTTTTTAATTTGAATATTTACAAATTTGGGATTTGGGGGGCGGCAAAATTTTCCACCGCCCCGGGCGACAGAAACTCACGCTACGCCACTGCATCAGTAACTAAGCCTTTAACTAAATACTTAGCCGGAGAAAACGGCAGAATATCAAAAAACTTATCTAAAAAAACAATTATAAAACTAGACGATGAAGCAATTTTAGCTTGTAGGACCTTAAAAAATATTTTAATAGAACAAGTCGAATTAGTACAACCAGATTTCAAAAAAACATTTATATTAACAACTGACGCTTCTAATAACGCTATAGCAGGTGTTTTATCCCAGGAAGGAAAACCAATAACATTCATTTCAAAAACATTGAATACGACAGAACAAAATTATGCCACTAACGAAAAAGAATTATACGCTATAGTGTGGTCCTCGAAGAATTTAAGAAACTATTTATATGGTGTTTCTAACCTTGAGATCCATACGGATCACCAACCGCTAACGTTTGCGGTATCCGTAAGAAATCCAAATGCCAAAATGAAACGTTGGCATGCGTTTATTGAGGAGTTTGCTCCCAAAATAATATACAAGCCAGGGACTACAAATGTAGTTGCTGATGCCTTGTCATGGCAATACTTAAACCACATTTCAGATGAAGACTCATCTAGTACTGCTACACAGCACTCTGCCGAGAGCAGTGATAACCTAGAAATTAAAGAGACAACAAAACCTCTTAATCAATTTAAGCAACAAATCCTTTTAACTCAAGGATTATTTACGGCACATGAACAAATAAAATATTTTAACAGAACTAGACATTTAATTGAGAACGATACACCAGAAAATTTAATAATCATATTAAAACAATATTTACAACCTGGAACTGTTGCAATTCATTGCACACCAGAAGACCTTTATAATATTAAACAAAAATTAAAGGAAACTTTTAATAATAACTTTCTTTACACAAAGAACTTTCCTATTGATATTACGAACGAAGAAGAGCAACAAACTATAATACAACAAACACACGTTAGAGCACACCGTAGCTATCAAGAAAACTTGAAACAAATTTACACAGCATATTATTGGCCACGAATGACCAAACACTTTAAAGAATTCGTTAGAAACTGTGAAATATGTAACCGAAATAAATACGAAAGACATCCTTTTAAAGCTCCAATTGGAGAGGCTCCAATTGCTAAGAAAGAGGGGGAGCAGTTACACCTGGATATTTTCTTTGCTCAAAAGTTAAAATTTTTAACTTGCATTGATTCCTATTCAAAATTTCTGGTCAATAAACAAATAGAAGATAGAACAAAATTAGACGACAAAGTCTTCGAACTTTTGCAAAGCTTCCCAGAAGCTAAGAAATTATGTGTCGACAACGAACCGGGTTTTTCAACACCCCAATTTAAAACGTTGATGCATAGACTAGGGATAGAAATGTTTTTCTGTGATCCAAAACACAGTACTTCCAATGGACAAGTGGAAAGAGCTCACTCCACACTAATAGAAATAGCAAGATGTTTGAAAGAAGAATTTCATTTAATAAGTGATCTAGAATCAATTTTTAGAGCCGTACAGCAGTACAATAAAACTATTCATTCTGTAACAAACAAAAAACCTTTCAACAAATTAGAACATGAAGACTTACAACCAAGACTTCTATTAGCCCAAGCAAAAATTTTAAAGAGAAACAAACCTAATGTAAAGACAAAAACGTATAAACATAATGAGATAATTTATGAAAAAATCATAGGGGTTAGAAATAAACTTCAACCAAGATATAGAAAACAAAAAGTGAAAGAAGACTTTGGAAACAAAATACGAATTCATAAAAATGATCGTATAATTTATAAAGATAACATTAAAATTTAATCTATTTCAGGACAATGAATCCTCTACTCGAAATAGTTATACTACTTATGACATTACTACATAATGGACAAGGACAGCGGCTTGACGTACAGTACTTGAATGATGGACAGGGATTTATAATGATAAAAAATGAAGAGCTCAAAATTATTGACAATTATAAGAAAATCCTATACACAATAGATTTAGATTTATGGAAAGAGAATTTAGAAATAATAAGAAACAACATAACGAACTTTAGTTTTTGCAACCATTATCCAACTATGTTGCATAATTTTAATGCACTAGAGGAAGAAATTAATAGCATTTTACCACATACAAGGAAAAGACGAGGGTTAATAAATATTATAGGAAAAGGTTTAAAACTTATAACAGGCACAATGGATGCCGATGATGAATTAGAAATTAGGCAGAGATTAGATGTTAATGAAAAGAATACTGAAAACATTATAACTAGCCTCAACGACCAAGTTCGAATAAATGATCAATTTAACTTAGCAATGAAAAAAGTAACAGACCACATTAATAAACAACAAACATATATAAATGACCAATTGTCTAATCTTCTTGGAAGAGCATCTAAAGATGTAACTATAGACCATATGCAACATATTTTCCAAATTCAATACGATATCCAACTGTTTAGAGAACAAGTTCGTAAAGTAAAAGATAATTTAATGCTATCTAGATTAGGAATATTAGGGAGAGATATTTTGACTGTAAAAGAAATAAAAACATATAATATAACTTTAAGAGATTTAATGTACATTAAAAGTTTAGTAATTTTACACGATAATAAAATAATTTTTGTAATTATGATCACAACAAAAACATAAATGTTAAAAAAGGAGAAAATTTCTTATGTGTACAAGAAACCTGTGCGTAAAAAGTCAGACAAAAAAAGGAATGAGATCTAAAATATATGCCAAGTTTTAAGTTCATGAAGTTTAATATCAAATATCTTAAGTAGAGTAATATCGAAACAATTCCAAATCATGACAGAAATTTGGTAATTAATGATTACTAATTAAAATTTGGTGGGTTCACTGGTCAAGTTTTCATACATTTTAAGTTTGTGATTAAGTAAGTATTCAAGAGAAAACTTGCCAAGTAAATCCACCAGATTTTAATCAGTAATCATTAATTACCAAATTTCTGCCATGATTTGGAATTGTTTCGATATTACTCTACTTAAGATATTTGATATTAAACTTCATGAACTTAAAACTTGGCATATATTTTAGATCTCATTCCTTTTTTTGACTGACTTTTTACGCACAGGTTTCTTGTACACATAAGAACTTGGCTCCTTTTTTAACATTTATGTTTTTGTTGTGATTTCACTCCTTTTTGCAAAGATTTATTTTGCAAGTAAAAGTCAAGCCCTACCACTCTATAAAGTTTCATAATTCTACGACAACCGAAAGTGCTCCATACAAATAATAGCAATTCTGATAAAGTGGGTGGATGGCACCCCCCCCCCCCCTGAATGGACAATTCCAAAATTTCGATTTTTTCCTTTCTAAGTACTTCAAGTCCTACCAACCTACCAATTTTCATCGTTCTACAACAATCGGAAGTGCTCCATATAATTTATAAGAATTTTTAAGAATCTGGGTGAATGCCACGCCCCCTGAATGCAAAATTCCAATTTTTAAATTTTTTCTTTCTAAGTACTTTAAGCCCTACCGACCTACCAATTTTCATCGATCTACAACATTCGGAAGTGCTCCATATAATTTATAAGAATTTTTAAGAATGTGGGTGGATACCACGCCCCCTGAATGCAAAATTCCAATTTTTCAATTTTTTCTTTCTAAGTACCTTAAGCCCTACCGACCTACCAATTTTCATCGTTCTACAACAATCGGAAGTGCTCCATATAATTTATAAGAATTTGTAAGAATGTGGGTGGATGCCACGCCCCCTGTATGGAAAATTCCAATTTTTCAATTTTTTTCTTTTTAAGTACCTCAAACCCTACCAACTTACCAATTTTCATTGTTCTACAACAATCGGAAAGGCTCCATATAATTTATAGAATATTTAAGAAAGTGGGTGGATGCCACGCCCCCTGAATAGAAAATTGCAGATTTTCGATTTTTTTTGTATGTACCACAAGGCCTACCGTTGTGCGAAATTTCAAGTTTCTACGATGTCGGGAAGTGCTCCATAATTTTGATGATCTGTCAGTGAGTCAGTCAGTCAGTGAGTCAGTGGGTCAGTGAGTCAGTGAGTCAGTAAGTCAGTGAGTCAGTCAGTTACGGTTTTTGCGATTTTTGAAGTCCTATATCTTGGGAGCTACTAATGCTAAAGAGTTGAAATTTGGTGAGCCACCTGTGTTTGATTAGTTCAGCAAATACTCCGAATTTGAAGTTTCTGACTTTATTGGTACTGAAGTTAGAGGGGGGTTGAAAATCGCCTGAGTTTGTTCCTGTAAAAAGGGTGTAGTGCCGCGAACTTGGCTGGGCACTACTGTGCCCTTTGATACCTAATTATTGCAATCAAATGTACCACAGAATTATAATCGATCCAATACCAAACAAAAATAATTTAGAATTAGACATCAATTATAGAGAGTTAATATTAAGTAACCATACTTGGTACAAATATACAGAAGAACCCATTTTAATGAAAAAAACATTTAATAAAAATAAACGACCAATGTATTGAAGAAATACTAAAAGAAAATCCGATATGTAACTTCAAAGTTAATGTAGCAATTGAAATAAAACAATTTACTAATAATATTGTTATCACGAAAAATGTCCCTGAAACAAAATTAATTCATAATTGTAACACATATGACGTAATACTTCATGGAAACACCATAATAAATTTTGAGAATTTATTGTAAAATTAATATTAATAATAATATTTACGAAAATATAATTGTAAATGAAAATTTTATCCTACCAATTTTTAAAGATGTTAAAATTAAAAATATAACAGTAAACATAAGTTTACCTGAACTCCATTTCAAAAATATCGAAAACAGAAAAATTCTAGAAGAAATTAAAATCAACAATTTAATAACAAATAGCATAACATTCAGTACAATTGTAATAATAATTATTGTATTAGTAATAATGCTTACTTACTTCTTTTTGAAACTTAAACCAAAAACCCATAATATAAATGAAGAAATAATGATAAATAAAATAAACAAACATATACAAAAACTCTCAGAGGAAATTCATGACGCGGGACGCATCATCTAAGAAAGAGGGGAGTTATCATCATGCAACACAATTCAATACCACCCAAAAGTGCAGATAATCCACAAAATATTTTATTCAGTATCATCAATGGTCACAACGAATATATTGAATTACATCGACCATCCGTTGAGTCAGCATTTCCTTTATTGGAAATCAATACAATTATTACAACAGGCGTTTTCCTTTGGAGGTGGCGAAGTACTTGCAAGTACTTTGCCAGCTTTTTTCAATGGAACACATCAAACTGCTTTCCCATGTAAAATGTATCTACTCGCGCATGAGAGCATGTGCAGTTGGTAGTACTAGATTAGGGTTTTCATCTACTCGTAAGTACTTCGCCACCTCCAAAGGAAAACGGCTAACAGCATCCATCCACCCACGGACCCATCTATCGAGTCAGCAGTTATGTTGACGATCAGTATATTACTTTTAGATAATTTATCTTTAAGAATAAAATTTGTGATTAGTCTTAAGCTTGCACCCCAACAAATCGGAACAGATTGGTTCCGCAACCTAATAAAACCTTTTTTAAAAAACAAAAAGGCAAACCGGTTGTTTTAATTTGCGTAAAATACATGCATACATACACTCAGTCGTATAAGTTGGTATACACTATAACACGTAAATCATATGTTGTGGTTTATACTAACTCATGCGACTGAGTGCACAACTGCACATACATCTAATGGCAATGCTCTCCTTTGTTTTGTTTTTTTGGTTTTTACAATTGCTATTCACGTTCACGTTCACGAAATCAAATTTAAAAAAAAATAGAAAATGGGCTTTGGTGTGCGCAGCATTTTCCTGTAATTCTTTTTCCGCTATTGGCGTTTTCTTTTCTTTCACGTCGTTCCGCGTTTAGTAATAGCCATTCCACACTATCCCACTGAGTATTAATACATGTCAAAAAAGTGTGAAGAAATCATGTATAATAGTGTGGAAACAAAATATGAAATTTCATCACACACAACCTGACAGCGCATCCGACACGATTTGACATGTGTCAATACATGGAAATATTTAGGATCGGTTCTAAAACCATCACACTTTCTATCTTACTTGGGCGTTTGAGGTTATGGTGAAACTGATTTTTTGATGCAAGTGTGGAAGAAAAATATGAAAGTCAGTAACATCACACAAATTTGGCAGTTGTATGAAATTTCTTCCCACTTTATTTTGACATGTGTTAATACTTTGTGGGATAGTGTAGAGGCACTTTAAGTGGGTTTTTGGTTGCTAGTACTGTCGGACTCATGTTTTTAAACGTTACCCATACTTCCATTTTCTCTTCAATTTATTATGAAATTCATATTGGTCTGAAAAATTGTTCTTAAAAAAAAAGTAATAATAACAAAAAATGCTGGATTTAATTATTTTACTAACATAAAAGGAATGCAAAAAAGTACCTAAAATAAAATTATTGAAAAATTATTCAGGTGGCCCCTCCCCCCAAAATTTTTTCTGGATACGCCACTAACGCCCTTGGTGATGTGATATTTTTTTCACTCAATGGCCGTTTTCGGGGTTTGAGCTTAACATTAACAACACAAATTTGAAACTTTCAGATGTTCAAGAGGAAGAAATTCGAAGACATTTAGAGAATAACCTCATAGAAAACATCGAAACGTAGCGGACCAGAAATGGAGAACATATGAACCTAAAGCCGCATCCACATTATGTTGAATTGTGTAGATCAACATCAGGCGTGTTTTCTTATCATCGGGATCTGGATCTGGATTAACTTTAAACACGTGTTACAAAAACAATTTTGAAAATTTCCCATTATTTTGTTTTTGTTTTACGTGTAAAAGTTAATCCAGATCCAGATCCCGATGATAAAAAAAACACGCCTATCGTTGATCAAGAATGTTGAGTAAGTGTAGGCGTGTTGATCGGCAATGCCAATCAACATTTAATTCAAATGGATAGCATTATAGCAATCAACAAAGTTGTTCAATACTCATTCCATTTTATTAAAAACCTTTGTAGGGTTTTAATTTCATGAACATAATTTATTGGTTTTGTGCGTTATTAATCAATTTTTATTAGATGAAAAATACAATATTTGTTGTGGAACCTACATTGGGAAAGAGCTAATCATTTGGTATCAGTGGCTCAGTGTCTAGTGCATCGGCTTCTGAATCACTTGGTTCATGGTTCGCTCCCAGATGACGGCAGAGTTTTTTAACCAATATAACCAGTAGAAACGTCTGTGAAGTTAGCAGGGCAACTTCCACCCACGCAATTGGGACCTTGACAGGAATTTGCAGTTTTTTTGCATTTTTGTTTGCATTTCTATTCCCGATTTTGCAGTTCGCCAAATAACGGTGAAATTTAGTGACCTGCTAACTTCACAGTGAAGTTAGCAGGTCACATGGTGTATCTCAGGAACCAACCATGCTAGGAACTTGCAATAAGGCTCCAAATTTGCAGTTTTTTTGCATTTCACTGTGAAGTTAGCAAGTCAGTATGAATTTTTTTTTCAAAAAAAGGACTTCAAAATTCTGACCTAGCCTATCGTTGAAATGCAAAAAAACTGCAAATTTGGAGCCTTGCTACAAGTTTCTAGCACGCTTGGTTCCTGAGATACACCATGTGACCTGCTAACTTCCCTGTCAAGTTGGCAGGTCAGTATGAAATTTTTTTTTAAAAAAGGACTTCAAAACTCTGACCTAGCCTATTCTTGAAATGCAAAAAAACTGCAAATTTGGAGCCTTATTGCAAGTTCCTAGCATGCTTGGTTCCTGAGATACACCATGTGACCTGCTAACTTCACTGTGAAGTTTGCAGGTCAGTATGAAAATTTTTTTTTAAAAAAGGACTTCAAAATTCTGACCTAGTCTATTCTTGAAATGCAAAAAAACTGCAAATTTGGAGCCTTATTGCAAGTTCCTAGCATGCTTGGTTCCTGAGATACACCATGTGGCCTGCTTACTTCCCTGTGAAGTTAGCAGGTCAGTATGAATTTTTTTTTTAAAAAAGGACTTCAAAATTCTGACCTAGCCTATTCTTGAAATGCAAAAAAACTGCAAATTTGGAGCCTTATTGCAAGTTCCTAGCATGCTTGGTTCCTGAGATACACCATGTGACCTGCTAACTTCACAGTGAAGTTAGCAGGACAGTATGACATTTTTTTTTTAAAAAAGGACTTCAAAATTCTGACCTAGCCTATTCTTGAAATGCAACAAAACTGCAAATTTTGAGCCTTACTACAAGTTTCTAGCACGCTTGGTTCCTGAGATACATCATGTGACCTGCTTACTTCCCTGTGAAGTTAGCAGGTCAGTATGAAATTTTTTTTAAAAAAAGGACTTCAAAATTCTGACCTAGCCTATTTTTGAAATGCAAAAAAACTGCAAGTTTGGAGCCTTATTGCAAGTTCCTAGCATGCTTGGTTCCTGAGATACACCATGTGACCTGCTAGGTTAGGTTGAAGTGGCTGCCAGTCGTGGAGACAGACACACTTAGACCATGAGTTGGTCCATTGTGATACCACATGAATCTTGGAAACCCTTTTCCTTACTCGGTGAACCATTTGGAGCTTCTTATGAAGCGTAATAGACTGCCAATGTCTAAGTTTATCAGATCACTAGGATCATTGAAGTAGAACTCACCAAGGTGAAGTCTTCGTCTATGAGATAGAGCAGGGCACGTGCATAGAAGGTGACGGATCGATTCTATCTCTTCCTCATCCATACAGCTTCTGCAGAAATCGTTAGCGAATACGCCAAGACGTGTTGCGTGCTTGCCTATGAGACAGTGTCCGGTTATAACACCAATCATGGAGCTGATGTGCAATCTGCTTAGAGATATCAAACACTTAGATCGCTTTAAATCCATTACTGGCCAAATTTGTTTTGTTGCCAAACAAGTGGTGATGTTGTTCCACCTAAGATTTGTTCTCTCTAAGGCATCTTGCTTCAGCAAAAGTTTACATGTAGCGATGGGTATACCTATTTCTGACTTACTAGGTAGAAGAGGTAAAGTTGTACCATTTTTTGCGAGTTCATCGGCCTTACAATAACCTGGGATGTCCCTATGCCCCGGCACCCAGCACAGGTGAATATTAAACTGCTGTGCCATCTCCAACAGAGACGAATGGCAATTAAGGGCTGTTATAGAGTTAGTCGAGACCGATTCCAGGGATTTGATTGCTGCTTGACTATCCGAGAAGATGCGGATATCTGTAGTTGATATCACGTTTTCCTTCAGCCAAGATAAGGCTTCTTTAATCGCCATAAGTACCGCCTGGAACACGCTACAATGATTAGGAAGACGGAATGAGAGACTTAATTTTAGTCTTTCTGAGTACACACCGCCACCCACCCCTTCAACAGTTTTCGATCCATCCGTGTAGATATGAACCGATTCATCATCCAAGAAAGCCATATCCTCCCAGAGGGTTCTAGAAGGAATGGTGACTTGAAAGTTTAAACCGAATTGTGGTTTTGGGATGGTGTAGTCAATGTGACTAGGTAGTGACCTGAATGAATTCAGAATGATGGAATGGCCAATATTATTGTTGTACCATTGTGAGGAAGCTTGTAGGCGTATGGCTGTATTTGCAGGCACCTGTTTGCTAAAGATATCGAGGGGGGTCAAATATAGCAGAACGTCTAGAGCAGCAGAGGGTGTCGTGCGAAGCACACCACTTATGCATAAACAAGCCGAGCGTTGTACTTTGCTTAGTCTGTCGCAGTTTACCGCTTTATCTAGAGCAGTCCACCATACTGCAACTCCATATGTGAGAATCGGTCTAATCACCGATGTGTATAGCCAATAAGTAATACGAGGTTGAAGGCCCCATTTGTTCCCAACGGTTTTTTTGTATGAGAAGAGTGCCACTGTGGCCTTCTTGACTCTTTCTTGTATATTAGGTTTCCAACTTAACTTTTTGTCTAAAATAAGACCCAAATATTTTGCCTGATCAGTGAATGTTAATGGAACACCTTTAATAGAGGGAGGATCTACATGAGGGATTTTATATTTCCTTGAGAATAGAACAAGTTCTGTTTTATGAGGGTTGACGCCCAGACCACACCGGTCTGCCCAATTGGTTAGCCTATTTAAAGCGTTTTGTAAGAGTTCTTTTAAGGTGGTAGGATGCTTTCCTGATACGGCAATAGCAACATCGTCCGCATAGGCAATCACTCTGTAACCCTCCTCTTCCAGGCATATTAGCAGCTCATTTACCACCAAGTTCCAAAGAAGGGGAGAAAGGACACCGCCTTGAGGCGTACCTCTACTAACAGACCTTCTAGCAGAATAGCTACCTAGTTTTGAGTTGATAACCCTACTAGTCAGCATTTGGTTAATCAATTCTCCAAGCGAACCATCTACCTTCAGATATGTCAGCGCAGATGCGATTGCAGATGCGTCGACATTGTTAAAAGCGCCTTCTATATCTAAGAAAGCAACCATGGTGTACTCTTTATGATGGAGGGAATATTCAATAGTTCTTACTAAACTATGTAAGGCAGTTTCTACAGATTTCCCTTTGCAGTAAGCATGTTGACTCGTAGACAAAAGTCGCGTGTCAATGCATGATCGTATGTGGATATCAATCAATCGTTCAAATGTTTTTAGAAGGAATGATGATAGACTAATAGGTCTGAGATCCTTTGGGTTTACTTGGGAGTACTTTCCAGCTTTGGGTATGAACACAACCTTAACCTCTCTCCAAGACAAGGGGATGTAGATGAGTGCTAAGCAGCTAGTAAAGATAGACTCCAGAATTGGCAGAATTAAATCTTTATTCATCTGGAGTTCGGCTGTTATTATGCCATCTGGTCCCGCAGACTTGAAGGCTGAAAGCTATTGAGCGCCCATTGCAGTTTTTCCCTTGTAATCAGACCTTGTGGATAGCTTTGATTCATATCAACCCTATTACGGTCGAAGCTACTAATGTTTTGGGAGCTACCAGGGAAGTGAGTATCCAATAGCAAGTTAAGCGATTCTTCGCAGGAATTTGTCCATGAGCCATCAGCATTTTTTAAGCAGCTTGGCATTACTGGATTTGTTGAGAGAATTTTTCTTAGTCTAGATGCCTCTGAAGTTTCTTCTATTTTTCCACAGAAATTTCTCCAAGAGGATCTCTTTGACTTTCTCAATGCTTTCTTATACAGTTTGAGGGTTATTTTATAAGATTCCCAATCTGACACTTCATGAGTGCTTTTAGCTCGATTGAAACACTTGCGACAGTCTTTCCTGAGTGGTTCAAGCCCAGAATCCCACCAATGTGGTTTCTTTTTCCCCCTAACTAGAGTAAGTGGGCAGGATTTAGCCATCGATTTGTTGAGGGCCAATGTGAGATCATTGACCTTGCAGTCAAGTTCATTATTATTAGAAGGAGGATTTAAGAGATCTGGTTTTAATAGCCCCTGGAGTGTAATCCTATATTTGAGCCAATCGGTTTTCCGAGGGCTTCGAAATTCTACGCGGCAAGGAGGTTCATCATTTAGACTGAATTGGATGTACCTGTGATCGGAGAACGAGTGTTCATCCGACACTTTCCAATTCGAGATCTTATGATGAATGGTATCTTAGACAAGAGTAATATCTAATACTTCCTGTCGGTTTTTAGTGATGAAGGTAGGTTCATTACCCACATTACTTACTATAAAGTTAGTACTTAAAATAAATCAAAAAGAGACTCACCTCTATCATTGATATCAGTACTTCCCCATACTGTATGATGGGAGTTCACATCACTCCCAATGATGAGGCATATCTTCTGCCGTTCTGCATGCGCAATCAGTCACTCCAGTGTATGACCGGGGAGAGGGCCGAGGTGGTCATGGCCCAGATACGCCGACACTGCCAGTACATCTCATTGGCCGTTTCGAGCCTTGCGGCGGTGATATCTCTATCGCTAAAATCAGGGAGTAAATATACATTAGTGCTACGCTTAACTAGTATACAAGATCTAGGGTCACCTTTATCAGACGCATACAGTACGTAGTATCCAGGAGTCCTGAGTCCACTAACAATGGATTTAACAATCCACGGTTCCTGGATCAGGACAATATCAACGCAAAAAAACTGCAAATTTGGAGCCTTGCTACAAGTTTCTAGCACGCTTGGTTCCTGAGATACACCATGTGACCTGCTAACTTCCCTGTGAAGTTGGCAGGTCAGTATGAAATTTTTTTTTAAAAAAGGACTTCAAAACTCTGACCTAGCCTATTCTTGAAATGCAAAAAAACTGCAAATTTGGAGCCTTACTACAAGTTTCTAGCACGCTTGGTTCCTGAGATACACCATGTGACCTGCTTACTTCCCTGTGAAGTTAGCAGGTCAGTATGAAATTTTTTTTAAAAAAAGGACTTCAAAATTCTGACCTAGCCTATTTTTGAAATGCAAAAAAACTGCAAATTTAGAGCCTTATTGCAAGTTCCTAGCATGCTTGGTTCCTGAGATACACCATGTGACCTGCTAGGTTAGGTTAGGTTAGGTTGAAGTGGCTGCCAGTCGTGGAGACAGACACACTTAGACCATGAGTTGGTCCATTGTGATACCACATGAATCTAGGAAACCCTTTTCCTTACTCGGTGAACCATTTGGAGCTTCTTATGAAGCGTAATAGACTGCCAATGTCTAAGTTTATCAGATCACTAGGATCATTGAAGTAGAACTCACCAAGGTGAAGTCTTCGTCTATGAGATAGAGCAGGGCACGTGCATAGAAGGTGACGGATCGATTCTATCTCTTCCTCATCCATACAGCTTCTGCAGAAATCGTTAGCGAATACGCCAAGACGTGTTGCGTGCTTGCCTATGAGACAGTGTCCGGTTATAACACCAATCATGGAGCTGATGTGCAATCTGCTTAGAGATATCAAACACTTAGATCGCTTTAAATCCATTACTGGCCAAATTTGTTTTGTTGCCAAACAAGTGGTGATGTTGTTCCACCTAAGATTTGTTCTCTCTACGGCATCTTGCTTCAGCAAAAGTTTACATGTAGCGACGGGTATACCTATTTCTGACTTACTAGGTAGAAGAGGTAAAGTTGTACCATTTTTTGCGAGTTCATCGGCCTTACAATTACCTGGGATGTCCCTATGCCCCGGCACTCAGCACAGGTGAATATTAAACTGCTGTGCCATCGCCAACAGAGACGAATGGCAATTTAGGGCTGTTATAGAGTTAGTCGAGACCGATTCCAGGGATTTGATTGCTGCTTGACTATCCGAGAAGATGCGGATATCTGTAGTTGATATCACGTTTTCCTTCAGCCAAGATAAGGCTTCTTTAATCGCCATAAGTACCGCCTGGAACACGCTACAATGATTAGGAAGACGGAATGAGAGACTTAATTTTAGTCTTTCTGAGTACACACCGCCACCCACCCCTTCAACAGTTTTCGATCCATCCGTGTAGATATGAACCGATTCATCATCCAAGAAAGCCATATCCTCCCAGAGGGTTCTAGAAGGAATGGTGACTTGAAAGTTTAAACCGAATTGTGGTTTTGGGATGGTGTAGTCAATGTGACTAGGTAGTGACCTGAATGAATTCAGAATGATGGAATGGCCAATATTATTGTTGTACCATTGTGAGGAAGCTTGTAGGCGTATGGCTGTATTTGCAGGCACCTGTTTGCTAAAGATATCGAGGGGGGTCAGATATAGCAGAACGTCTAGAGCAGCAGAGGGTGTCGTGCGAAGCGCACCACTTATGCATAAGCAAGCCGAGCGTTGTACTTTGCTTAGTCTGTCGCAGTTTACCGCTTTATCTAGAGCAGTCCACCATACTGCAACTCCATATGTGAGAATCGGTCTAATCACCGATGTGTATAGCCAATGAGTAATACGAGGTTGAAGGCCCCATTTGTTCCCAACGGCTTTTTTGCATGAGAAGAGTGCCACTGTGGCCTTCTTGACTCTTTCTTGTATATTAGGTTTCCAACTTAACTTTTTGTCTAAAATAAGACCCAAATATTTTGCCTGATCAGTGAATGTTAATGGAACACCTTTAATAGAGGGAGGATCTACATGAGGGATTTTATATTTCCTTGAGAATAGAACAAGTTCTGTTTTATGAGGGTTGACGCCCAGACCACACCGGTCTGCCCAATTGGTTAGCCTATTTAAAGCGTTTTGTAAGAGTTCTTTTAAGGTGGTAGGATGCTTTCCTGATACGGCAATAGCAACATCGTCCGCATAGGCAATCACTCTGTAACCCTCCTCTTCCAGGCATATTAGCAGCTCATTTACCACCAAGTTCCAAAGAAGGGGAGAAAGGACACCGCCTTGAGGCGTACCTCTACCAACAGACCTTCTAGCAGAATAGCTACCTAGTTTTGAGTTGATAACCCTACTAGTCAGCATTTGGTTAATCAATTCTCCAAGCGAACCATCTACCTTCAGAGATGTCAGCGCAGATGCGATTGCAGATGCGTCGACATTGTTAAAAGCGCCTTCTATATCTAAGAAAGCAACCATGGTGTACTCTTTATGATGGAGGGAATATTCAATAGTTCTTACTAAACTATGTAAGGCAGTTTCTACAGATTTCCCTTTGCAGTAAGCATGTTGACTCGTAGACAAAAGTCGCGTGTCAATGCATGATCGTATGTGGATATCAATCAATCGTTCAAATGTTTTTAGAAGGAATGATGATAGACTAATAGGTCTGAGATCCTTTGGGTTTACTTGGGAGCACTTTCCAGCTTTGGGTATGAACACAACCTTAACCTCTCTCCAAGACAAGGGGATGTAGATGAGCGCTAAGCTGCTAGTAAAGATAGACTCCAGAATTGGCAGAATTAAATCTTTATTCATCTAGAGTTCGGCTGTTATTATGCCATCTGGTCCCGCAAACTTGAAGGCTGAAAGCTATTGAGCGCCCATTGCAGTTTTTCCCTTGTAATCAGACCTTGTGGATAGCTTTGATTCATATCAACCCTATTACGGTCGAAGCTACTAATGTTTTGGGAGCTACCAGGGAAGTGAGTATCCAATAGCAAGTTAAGCGATTCTTCGCAGGAATTTGTCCATGAGCCATCAGCATTTTTTAAGCAGCTTGGCATTACTGGATTTGTTGAGAGAATTTTTCTTAGTCTAGATGCCTCTGAAGTTTCTTCTATTTTTCCACAGAAATTTCTCCAAGAGGATCTCTTTGACTTTCTCAATGCTTTCTTATACAGTTTGAGGGTTATTTTATAAGATTCCCAATCTGACACTTCATGAGTGCTTTTAGCTCGATTGAAACACTTGCGACAGTCTTTCCTGAGTGGTTCAAGCCCAGAATCCCACCAATGTGGTTTCTTTTTCCCCCTAACTAGAGTAAGTGGGCAGGATTTAGCCATCGATTTGTTGAGGGCCAATGTGAGATCATTGACCTTGCGGTCAAGTTCATTATTATTAGAAGGAGGATTTAAGAGATCTGGTTTTAATAGCCCCTGGAGTGTAATCCTATATCTGAGCCAATCGGTTTTCCGAGGGTTTCGAAATTCTACGCGGCAAGGAGGTTCATCATTTAGACTGAATTGGATGTACCTGTGATCGGAGAACGAGTGTTCATCCGACACTTTCCAATTCGAGATCTTATGATGAATGGTATCTTAGACAAGAGTAATATCTAATACTTCCTGTCGGTTTTTAGTGATGAAGGTAGGTTCATTACCCACATTACTTACTATAAGATTAGTACTTAAAATGAAATCAAAAAGAGACTCACCTCTATCATTGATATCAGTACTTCCCCATACTGTATGATGGGAGTTCACATCACTCCCAATGATGAGGCATATCTTCTGCCGTTTTGCATGCGCAATCAGTCACTCCAGTGTATGACCGGGGAGAGGGCCGAGGTGGTCATGGCCCAGATACGCCGACACTGCCAGTACATCTCATTGGCCGTTTCGAGCCTTGCGGCGGTGATATCTCTATCGCTAAAATCAGGGAGTAAATATACATTAGTGCTACGCTTAACTAGTATACAAGATCTAGGGTCACCTTTATCAGACGCATACAGTACGTAGCATCCAGGAGTCCTGAGTCCACTAACAGTGGATTTAACAATCCACGGTTCCTGGATCAGGACAATATCCTCTCCATTCCTGGATAAACGGAGAAGAAGGGAGACCGAAGCCTTTATGGAGTGTTGGAGATTAATCTGGACTAACTGCAGCATTTTGGCTACAATTAGGCAGATCAACCTCCACCACGGTTTCATTGAGTTCCTCCGAAGATGAGCCCAAAAGCTCATCCTCACCCAAGGGAACAAGGTTGATGAAGTCTTCGGTCTCCATATCGGTTAGACTGTCGACATTAGTAGAAGACTGTACCGTGATCGAGGATGACCTGGATTCCTCATCACCCATCGATGGAAAGGTTATGGATGCACCAGGGTCCTCTACCACGGACACAGCTTCAGTGTTTAACAGAGGGACGCGTTCCGCGTCAACCTCGTCTTTTTTAAAAACCTTCAGAGAGATCGAATCAAGCCCATACCGAATCATACCTTTGGTCTGCGCCAAGGGGGTAAGGGAATCTTTATTGATCACGATAATCGCGCTTCTATAAAGACCCCTTACCTCCTCAAGCTTTGCGACTTTCCAGTCATGAGTCGGTAATGAGGGGTTGCTCAACTTGACTATCTGGAGTATTTCCTCCATGCAAGAGGGCTCGGCTGGTATCCAGATGCGGGCTCTAGGTCTGCACGGGATGTCTTCCCAAGCAACAACTTCAAGCTTCGCACCTGGCCAGACCTCGCCCAACCTACTGACAGCAAGCTTGTACAGATCGCACGATCTCTGATCCTCACAGACGATGAGTTTGACATGCCCTTGATGCCAACCGCCATCGCCTGTGAGAGGAGGTGGTCCCGGATTATCCCTCATGAGACTCAAGAAGCCTGCCGAGAGCTTCATTCTGACCACCTGCCATTGATCAGGAGAAATCGTACCATCAATATCACTCCTGTCGATAACCGCAACCACGATCTTGTTCTTGTTTTTGAGAGCGTCGCTATAGGATCTAGATCCTCCGGAATGGAGAGTGCTGGCGTTATGCACTTTGGGACGCTTGGGCACTGGAACGGTTTCATCCAGAGACCTATTACGCTTCGACGTGGAGTCGTCGCTGGTCTGCGCATTCGCTAGAATGCTCTGGGCCCATTTGATCCTGGCGTCCTGCTCCGGCATCCCTTCGACCTCCGGTTTATTACCGAGGGTCTTGAGGAGCCTAGCAGCTGACCGCCTGACCCTATAGCCGCCCTTCGACGGCCTGTTTCGACGGCTCTCGCGCGATGGTCTCGGGAGAGAACCCACCCCAGCGGTAGGAGGACCGTTTTTCACAACCCTGGCACCACTAAGCCGGGCTCCCCCTCGAGACGTACTCGGGAAAGCTGCACTACCTCTAGTAGTGGTGGGATCGTTATTCACAACCCCCACCCCACTACTGAAATTAGGTATTACTACCACATCACTACTCTCACTGAGATTAGTATCAGATGAGGGGCCATGACATGCCACAGCCTCCCCACCGACACCAGCCCCAGGAGTAACAGCAAACAGCTTTGTCGCCGTACTGCTTCCCGGTTTAGAAGAGGAACCGGTCTTAACTTCTTTTTCTTCTTCTACGGTTTTTTGTTTGTTTGTTTTGTTTTGTTTAGACATTTAAATTTTGGACCCACGAGTATCGAATAAGGGGTGGTCACTCTACAAAGGGATTCGTGTATGCAGAGAAGGCAAGCTGATCCGACAAGTGCCAAAAATCGGATACTCCGTTAACGACTGAGCTAGTATTTTTAATTGGGCCCCCAGCCAGGCTGATCATCGGCACGGGTCGTATAACACCTTAGATCCAGCCCAATAGGATAGTTGGAGTGGGTGAGGAAGGGAATATGATAAGAAAGAGTGGCAGACAGCTATTCGCCGTACTGTCAAGGAAAGGATTAATGTGTTTAGGAAAACACGTCGAACAGCGATACGCCGTACCGACATGGAGGAAACCTCGATGAACTTTTTCGCCGTGCCACCAAGGGGGATAACGTTGAACAGCTATTCGCCGTGCCAACGAGGGACAAGGATGGGTAAGGATCGGGAAGGTTTAGGAAGTGAAGCGCCCTTTGGTTTCAGGACTCATCTGGAGTTAAACTCGAGAATCTTTGACCTTACTCAGCTTCTACAACTCGACAAGTTCGACGCTCAGGTAGAAGATGTGACCTACTAACTTCACTCTGAAGTTAGCAGGCCAGTATGAAATTTTTTCAAAAAAAGGACTTCAAAATTCTGACCTAGCCTATTCTTGAAATGCAAAAAAACTGCAAATTTGGAGCCTTACTACAAGTTCCTAGCACGCTTGGTTCCTGAGATACGCCATGTGACCTGCTAACTTCACTGTGAAGTTAGCAGGTCACTAAATTACACCGTTATTTGGCGAACTGCAAAATCGGGAATAGAAATGCAAAAAAACTGCAAATTCCTGTCAAGGTCCCAATTGCGTGGGTGAAAGTTGCCCTGCTAACTTCACAGACCACCAATGAAGGAGTCTGAAGATCGAGGTGGCACTCGTGAAATAGCTATAACAACTCCAGCCTATAAAACTTGGTGGTAGCACATACTGGTTGTTGAAAAATGATTCAATAAAAAACTAATTATGGATTTTGAATGATGATTTGAATGCTTCTCACGTTGTCATACAAAACCCCTGTTGATAGTATATAACAAGCTACAATTACAAAAAGAAAGAATTCGTGAAACACAAATAGGCCAGTCAGCAGAGGTTTTTTCTTGCGAAACTATAAGGATCAAATTTTTTGATTGGAGTTGATAGATGTGTCGTTTCTGAGTATTTATTCCTGTATGCTGTATAAGTTAACGACGACAAGTTAACTTCGACGAATATTGTGCTTCCCACGAAAAATGCTGACATGGTGTCTGGGCGATGACACCAATATTGCAGCAAACAATTTCCAATTCTTGGAAATATGAAAGCAATGTCTTGGGAAATAAATAATAATACAGTTATGCTACGTAGTCATTAAATAGGTATTTAAGTTCTAGATTTTAGGAAAAAATATTCATTAAGTTCTCGAAGGCAGAATCGCTGCCAGTTTGTAAAATGAAATAAAGAAAATAATGAAGATATAAAAAAAAGTAAAAGAATAAAGATTCTTTTTTTTATAAAAATTTAATAACAAAAAGTTAACTTATACAACATTTTTTTTTATTTTCTATCTGTCGGTGTTAAGGCACCTTAAAGTATGCTTTCTTAAGTTTTTGTCTTATATCTCCTTTACAGTTGCTGTTATGGAAAAAAAAATATTCCACAAAGTTGTAGAACATGTTATTTCCAGTAATTTTTGTATACATTTTTACTCTACGAAGTATGGTTCAAAATATAATGTTCTCTTAAGTCGGCATTTTCACGCTTGTAGACCAGATAGCCGGTGCATGTTTTGCCCAAAGTGCTTTATACCGCTCCAAATTTTGTGGACATACTGTTCGCATCAGTGCAAACTCCGTGACACTAAATATAATAGACAACTGGTGGTGATACATTAACACTTTGACCACCATGATGCACTTTCAAAAATGCAACAAAAAACTAGCGAAATTATATATACTGCTTGAGAGCATACAATTTGTATCTGTGCAAACTACCCGGCAGCGCAACCATGGCCTTTTGACCACCAAAATGCACTGCAAAAATGCAGCAAAAAATAAACCTGTTTTTTGCAACCTTAAGTTACGTATAAGTTACAAATAATATGCCTTCAAACTGGCAGTGGTAGGCGTAGAATGACCACAATAATGCACTTTCAAAATGCAACAAAAATGAACGTATTCCTAAACAAAACTTACACTTACACACCTTTTGTAAAAACTATATGCCATCAACCTGGCAGCTCTACGACGCGTCGCGTTGCGTCACGTGTCAGCCCAAGGACCACAGTGAAGCACTTTTTATTTTATATTGCATTTTGAAAGCGCATTACTGTGGTCTTAGGGCAGTTATGACACTGCCAGGTTGATCAAGTGCATACGCAAGGGGGGGGGGGGGAGTTGCCCTTTGCTCCTCCCTAATCAATATAAATTTTATACTTCTTTTTGGTGCTTTATTTGACACAAGCGTTGCATAACTAAAATGAGTGGGGAAAACTTTTATGAATAAGAATTTTTGTAACGTTACATAGTGGCAACATAAATCCTTATGCAGTGCATAACTATTCATCTGTATAGCGAATTCTAATGAATAAGGCTGTCAGCACAGATACTAGAGTTACATAGATATCGCATCCAGTACAAATAAAAATGACGATTTTTTCAATATTTTGTGATTGCAAGCTCTTTTGTTTGGTCCTCAAAAATTGAGTCGGTTGATCAAACTACTGAGGACTTGTTGTTGACGTTTTGTATTTATGTCTATGTATGTAAATCCATCTTTTTTTACATCATATGTGGTCCATAACTCACACAATATTGATGTAACTGGGATGTAGCTCAACGTCCCACGATGAAAAAGTAACCACAAAGATATCGCTCTGCGTGCGATATCTATGTAACTAGTCTTTTTTTGGGTGCATTTCAAAGCTAGATTTCTATACTAATACTAATTTTTGAATGAGTCTATACGAAATACCATGTTCTACAACTTGGTAGACATTTTTTTTCCATACCAGTAACTGTCAAGGAGATATAAGACAAAAACTAAAAAAAAGTATACTTTAAGGTACTTTAACTCTGACAGTATAGACAATCAAAAAAAATTTGTATACAGGAATAAAGATAATTTGAAAAGATGCTAACATATATTTTGTACGATTAGCCGTTGGGGTTGCCGAGATATTGGCTAAAACGCATTTTTGAAAATGGCGGCTAACGCACAACTCATACAATATCGCTATTTTTTTCTTGAACTCAGAAAGGAGCCATCTATCGATTCCAATAATAAAATTTGATCCTTATAGTTTTGCATTATAGAAAATCTTTGTTTCCTCTGTCGAATGGCCTAAAAGCTTATGACAAAGTTGAAAATGTTTAATTCGCAGATTATGAAAGCCGAAAAGAAATATCAATGGATGGCTGACCATATGAAAACTTGAAATATCTATTTGTCGGAAACGGACAATGGTCGATTTGAAATCTTCGTGTGAAATCTAATCAGTAATTACCAGATTTCTATTTCTAATAAAGCAGTCGTTAGAAAAGGCTCCCCGACACTATACATGTTTTTTTTTGCAAATAATTACTGTTCCATTAACTAATAGTCAGGTCAAATGGTAGTTTGAAGTGGAAAGTTCTGGTGTAATTATTTTTAGTGGCTCCCTTTATGTTTTTGGAGTCGCTAAACACGAATCTGAAGTTGTCCAACAAAATTTGTCACGGCAAATATGAGAATTCGTCAAAAAACGTCGAAACTTTCGACATTTTTTGTCTTTTTTCCTTATTGCTCAAAAATTATTTTTTTTTTGCAAAAAGCGCTTATGCAAAAATAAAGACAATAAGATTACCTACAATCTACGCTTATATCATTTCTTTGTACGACTTATGGTTTCTGCGGAAACAGTCGTTGAAAAACAGCCAAAAATCCGTAATTTTTAAAAAATTCCATAAACGATTTTTGTTTGTATTGTTTTCTTCATTACATGAAAAGTAGGCCATGAGTTATTATGTTATTTGCATTTTCTAATTGTAGTTGTCTAAAAGTATTATATTGCAGTGATTTACTGTCTAAGTTTCAGTTTTCCAAAAAGTCAAAATGTCAATTCAAAAGTGTTTTATTTGTGACAAAGATTGGATTATAGTGCAGTGAAAGTGGTGAATGAAAAAGCAATTGAAACGCTTCTTCAAGCCAGCAAGAAGAGAAAAGACGGAAAGGGAGCTTCTTTGGCAGGTAAAAATCAGTGAAAGTGCATACAACCTGCCAAAAAAGCTATATAGATGGTAAATGGTAGGTAGAAATGGTGACAAGAGCGTAACACTCGCTCTTTGCCCAATCAGCACTGGATTGTGCCGTTTTGATACCATAACTCGTTTGACCTGTGTATGAAAGCAGTCTAAAGTGAGGATTTGCGGGTTTATTCTCTGAGGGGCTTATTCCTCAGGTGTCCCGTTCCTGGGTTGGATGTGAGATTTCCTCCAGTGCGGGTTGGAGATCATCTTCCCCAAGAAACCAGAAAAGCGTTCCTTGCTTTGAAATAGGACGGCTGTGAAGTATGGTTGAGGTACCTTGTGAGTCAGTACAAAAGACAGGAGTTGGGTCATAGGACACTCACTCAATTGGATCACATCTCGCCCGAGCTTGCAACATTATGCCAAGCTCGGTAGGTTGTAAAATAGCAACGAAGCGCGATCGATCCGACCGTGTGATCATCATTGCCATTGAGCATCATGAAGCCCCGCAGAAACCCGGGTTCCTATTACTCACGGTCTTTGGATCTGGGGGGGAACATGATGCAGAACGCAACCGATTTTCGTCTCAGTCAAAGAGTCTTTGATCTTCATTTCGGAAAGTTCGTTTAGGTCCTCAAAAAAAGCCACTGCAAACGATTGTGCCTCTCATTCTGGCTGGACCTGAGCATTTACAGAGAAAATGAAGGACTGTTTCCTTTTCTTGCTTTGCTAGTCTCCACAGCTGTGACAGTGAGTATTGTAAGGAATACCCAGCCTCGCCGCATGTTTTCCAATTGACCAGTGTCCAGTGCAGGTTGCTGCGACCCTGGCTATGTCCCGCTTGGGTCTACACATGAGATATTTGTTCGGGATTTATTAAAGGCGGGCCAGGTTGTTCTGGATATTTTGCAGTTGGTTAAACTGCTCCACCTAAGATTGGATTCCCTAAGGAAAATTGACAATATATTGCCCTTCACAACTCCAAGGGGAATGTTGACTCTTTCCGAAAGTGAGATGTGAAGGGCTGATCCTTGCCTGGCTAGTTCATCTGCCCGTTCATTTCCCTCAATGCCACTTTGACCAGGAAACCAGACCTTGAGGTTAATATTTAGACTTGCGAGCTCATCAGTAGCCGAAACAATGGCTTTCACAGACGCCTGACTGTCTGTAAGGATAGCTGTATTACTATTTTGGTTTGGTATCTTGTATGCCTCCCTAATTGTCAGTATTTCAGCATGAAATACATTAGCAAAATTCGGTAGCCGAAATGACTTAGAAATGTTGAAAGACTCAGAGAAGACTCCTGAGCCAACACCGTACTCCATCTTTGAGCCATCAGTATAGATAGTTGTGTCTAAGTCTGTCATCACGGCGTCATCATCCCGGATGGGAATAAGACTTTAAAATCTTTACTGAGGCTCATTGTAGGAGCACAGTAGTCAGTGGGAGTCGAAAATATATCAGTGGGAATCAAATTTGTGATATTGCTGTGACCATAAGGTTTAGCAACTCAACAATTTGATTCTTTAAGTCTTAAGGCACTGCAGGATATTAGATATTTAATATGGAGACCAAGTGGTAGGAGGTGCAGAAAACGCTTAAGGCATCCGATGGGCAAGACATGTGGTACCAAAACTAGCTGTTCTTTGAACCTTTTTGAGTTTGTCGATGTTATATGCCTTGTAAAGTGCGGGCCACCAGACAATCGAACCATATGTTAGAATCGGCCCCACCACTGCAGTATACGTCCATAAGATCATTTTAACTGCACCATACTCCAATCTTTGTCACAAATAAAACACTTTTGAATGGACATTTTGACTTTTAGACAACTACAATTAGAAAATGCAAATAACATAATAACTCATGGCCTACTTTTCATGTAATGAAGAAAACAATAAAAAAAAATCGTTTATACAATTTTTAAAAAATGACGGATTTTTTTCTGTTGCTGTTTTTCAACGACTGTTTCCGCAGAAACCATAAGTCGTACAAAAAAATGGTATAAGCGTAGATTGTAGGTAATCTTATTGTCTTCATTTTTGCATAAGCGCTTTTTGCAAAAGAAAAATAATTTTTGAGCAATAAGGAAAAAAGACAAAAAATGTCGAAATTTTCGACGTTTTTTGACGAATTTTCATATTTGCCGTGAAAAATTTTGTTGGACAACTTCAGATTCGTGTTCAGCGTTCCCAAAAACATAAAGGGAGCCACTAGAAATAATTACACCAGAACTTTCCACTTCAAGTCCCTTTTGAACACCATTTGACTAGACTATAAATTAATTTAAGACGAATATGGATTTAAAAAGTCATTGATTGAAAATATGTACATGTACATAAATATGTTCTAGTCTGCCTGTGATTAAACTAGCTCCTGAGTTTTTATTTTTTTTATCGGTTATATTATTTTAATAAATACGATACGATTGTTTTATTGAGTCATCCCACATATAGCAGCAATTTCAACAAACTGAAAAGTGTTCTTAAATTGTGTTTAAGCTTTCAATATTAAATTTTAAATTTAACAAAAAAGTCAAACAATTAGGCTAGTCGCGCACATGCAACTTTCAGTTTCGCAACAGTTTGGTTGCAAAAATGAATCCTATTGACTAATATGGGACAGCGCGCACATGCAGAAACTATTCAGTCGTCGATTCGAGCAACTTTTCAGTTTGTGTTTTGCCACAAACTGGACGATTGCCTGAAATCGGCTTTTCAATTTGTGTCATATAGAATAATATGTAACTGCGCGCACATGCAACCAAATAGTTGCAGATGTTTAACCACATCGTTGAATTTTGTTCTTTCCAAAGTGACTTATGTTCTCTGTGCGAAAGAGAACAAATTTACCTTTTCTTTTATTTGCTGAGCAAAAGAATAGGACAAAGGTGATAATATTTTTCTTTGTATTTATGGGGTAGAAAATTTGAATAAACATTGTCGGTGTGTTGGTTAGGTTTGTTGCGATTGCCTGTGCAGTTGCTCATGTGCGCGCTCATCGGTCAACTTGTGACTAAACTGTTTTGTTGCAGTAGCAGTTGCATGTGCGCGACTAGCCTTAAATAAAATTGAGTGGAGTGAAATATTTCTTGTCATCTCTTTTTATCGCTCCCGCTAGGCTTTCGTTTCTTTCTGTTTGGTGAGTGAAACATTTAAGTATATGTTCTGCTTCTGAAGCAAAATTGAGACTACACACATACGTATTGGTTCTTTTACATGCTACACCTACAACAAAAGAAAAATTCGAGTGTATATGATCATCGCAACGCAAATTACGACGACAAATAACATTCTGGCCATAGACCTGAGAGCCGACTGGAACAGGACTGACAAAAACAATATTAATTTATGTTTCTGTCTTGCCTTTTTGGGTGAGTTCTTTTTTAGTAGTGTTCTGCCAAGCTGTGTTTGTATACTACTGATGCAATCTATCTTGATTTGAATTTATTTTCATGGTACATTAACTCTGTGTATGCTGAGTTTTAAAAACAAATAAATACACTACTACACTCAGACGGAAAACTGAACATCTAACTTGAGCAAAGAGAGGAGACAAAAGTGGAACCTAAGAGCTCGTGGATTGTGGATGTAGTATAACTCGTAGTACCTGTGGATTCTAGTGCATTTTATAATTTAGCAGAAAACAGAACCAATTGGGTTTGTGCACGTGATATAAGGTTCTTGAATGCACCATCTGGTACACTAAGGCTAGTCGCGCACGTGCAACTTTCAGTTTCGTAACTGTTTGGTTGCAAAAATGAATCCTATTGACTCATATGGGACAGCGCGCACATGCAGAAACTATTCAGTCGTCGATTCGAGCAACTTTTTAGTTTGTGTTTTGCCACAAACTGGACGATTGCCTGAAATCGGTTTTTCAATTTGTGTCATATAGAATCATATGTAACTGCGCGCACATGCAACCAAATAGTTGCAGATATTTTACCACATCGTTGAATTTTGTTCTTTCCAAAGTGACTTATGTTCTCTGTGCGAAAGAGAACAAATGTATCTTTTCTTTTATTTGCTGAGCAAAAGAATAGGATAAAGGCGATAATATTTTTCTTTGTATGTATGGGATAGAAAATTTGAATAAACATTGTTGGTGTGTTGGTTAGGTTCGTTGCGATTGCTTGTGGAGTTGCTCATGTGCGCGCTCATCGGTCAACTTGTGACTAAATTGTTTTGTTGCAGTAGCAGTTGCATGTGCGCGACTAGCCTAAGAGAAGAAATTATTTTTCTTTTAATTAAAAAAAAAAGAAGCAAATCAGAAAAGAATAAGCATTAGCGAGGATATATTTTAACAGAGCTACTTTAACAGAGCTAAAATGAATTCTGAACTTATAAAGCATCTGGATAATATGCAACAACGAATCGTTTCGGCAGTAAACCAAAATACTAATGAACAATTCACCCAAATTCAAACTGAGGTTTCTACTACAAAAGAAAAAATTCTCTTGGTTGACAGGAAAGTGACGCATATGGATAGAGAACTTCGGAAGAGAAATATGATAATAAGGGGTCTAACAGAATCTGAAAGCAATTCCGAAGAACTTGAAGAGGTTGTGTTGTTTCTCTTAAACACGTGTACAGGAAATAAAATCACACTATTAGATATAGACTTTATTATGCGCTTAGGTTCACGAGACCAAAATCCCCGGCCAGTTAAAATTGCACTAACGTCATATCGACTCAAACTCATAGTCATGCAAAACAAAAAAGAATTAGCGAAAAACCCTCAGTTCTCACAAATTTATATTGATGATGACTTCAGCAAAGAATTCTACGCAAAAAAGCAAAGGATCTCAGAAATGAAGGAGCTGAGGTCAATATAAAATACGACAAAATAATTATAAACAAGAAGCCGTCCACATTACAACAGCTGGAAGATGAGGAGATAAGGGAATGCTCTAATAACAAAAAGAGAATCAGATCACCAGATGAAAGAAATCTTGGCATGACTGAAAGCCCTGAACAGGGAACTTCGTCTCAACATTCATCTGGGATTCACAAAAAACGAAAGAATAAACAAAAAAAATCAACAGCAGCACTCCCGATTGATAAATTTTTCACTCCAATTAGGTCACATATTAGCAGAGAAGACATAGTTGACGAGGGACTTCCGCATGTAAGCCATTCACAGCGAAACGAACCTGCATAGCTACAAACGATTGATCTACACAAAGAAGATAATGGAATATACGTAGGGGAATCTTACGACAGTAATTTTAGAATCAGCTTTTGGAATATTAATGGAATTAAAAACTTATATAATTTAGATAATATAGAATTAAATTTAATGCTTAGTTTTGATAAATATTATGCTTAAGTGAAACCTGGGTACTAGATCATAAAAAACAAACTCAATTTAATATTTTTGAAAACTATGCAATGTTTTTTTCGGATGCAACCAGAGATAAATCAAGAGGGAGAGGGAAAGGTAGATTGCAAATTTTTGTAAAAAACCCAGCGAGATATGATGTTCGGCGTGAGATCGGTAAAACAAATCTATGGATAATACTAGAAATAATTTTTCAATGGTCGAAATATATATGTAATTTTTTTTCCCTACTTGTGCCCGTCGAAAGAAATGGATGACAAAACGTGTTGTGAGCTAGTGCAAGACCAGTTGGAATGTTTGCAGAATCATTGCTCCGGATAAACGATCATAATAGGGGGAGACTTAAATGCTCGCTTCGGTCTTTCAAATCAATTAGACAGTGATATTCTAGAAAGCTCACAGCTATCTCACACAAGAAAAAGTCTATACACAGTTATAAGTAGGAGAGGTAAATTACTTGGTGAGATATTTGAAAGCGCTGGACTGTTACTTGTAAATGGGAGAAGTAAAAGTGATTTGTGTGGCAACTTCACTTTCGATTCACACCAGGGTCGAAGTACCGTAGATACGGTGTGGGTAAATCTGGAAGCGGCAACGGATGTTGAAGATTTCGAAGTATCGAAGCTGTTGCTAAGCTCTGATCACTTGTGTTGCATCTTAAGCTTTCTGTGTCTTCCCACTATAAGCGTTGATAATACGCCGCAGACATGTACAACTTGGAAACTAGTTTAGAACCCCGCTACAATGAAAAACTACACGTCATGTATGCAAATGAAAGCTGAAAATTTGGAAAATAGATTCGATACCATACAATACGAACAAATATTTAGAAATATAAAGAATGCAGCAGAATGTGGTATGATAAAATATTACAAGTCATATAGTACACCTACGCTCACAAAAAATAAATGGTTTAATAATGAGTGTAGATTACTGAAACGAATTATGAGACAGAAAATGCGAATATATCGTAAAGACGCAAATAACAAAGAAAAAAGGTCTGAGTACATAACCAGCAGGAAATTATACGCGTCAACAATTTACGAAGCTAAAAAACAGTACAATGAGAATCTATCTCAACAACTTCAAAACACAAAAAACAGCAAGGATTTCTGGAGAGCAATCAAAATTATAAAACCAAGCGCCTTCTCGCAAAACCCTATCTCCAAAGAAGTATGGATGAGTTATCTTCAAGAGGTGTATAGTGGTAATATGGTCCAGCATAGTCATTTTAGTGACACGTATCATGCATTCCTCGACAGAGAAATCAGCCAGGAGGAATTATCCTCAGTAATATTGGGATTGGAGAACAACAAAGCCGCGGGTCCTGATAAGATTTCAAATGAGTTCCTAAAGTATCTACCAAACCTATGGCTTGAAAAACTGTTTTGTCTCTTTCGAAGTGTGTTCGATGGTGATAGAAGACTCTCATCAAATATGCTTAGAGCCGATATAACAATGGTATTCAAAAAAGAAGATAAATCTCTTCCAATCAATCCCTGAATTCCAAAACGGATTCAGAAAAGGAGGAGGATGTGCTGATAATCTCTTCATCCTAAGTTCAATTCAAGGGGACCCATCAAGTGCACTTTTATTCAATTTATTTACAAATGATCTTGAAGAATTCTTAAGAAGTGAAGGTCTCACAGGAATCGAAATTTCACAGTTCACAAATGTAATTTTGATAGCTTATGCTGATGATATTGTCATCCTTGCGAATTCAGAAGTGGAGATGAAAAAAAATTTGGAATCTCTGGACAGATACTTATCAGCAAAAAGCATGACATTCAACACAAAGAAGTCAAAAAATGTGTACTTTGCTAAGAGAAAAAACACTTCTTGTCCAGAGAGATTCCAATATAAACAAGATTGGATTGAAGTTGTGGATAATTTTGAATACTTGGGAGTAAATCTAAGTCGTACGGGCTCTTGGAACGAAGCCATAAATATCTTCAAAACCAAAGGAAGAGCAGCTGCAGCAATAACTGACAAAACTATGCAAAGTTCTCATATAGAAAATTGGGATGGACGAATGAAAGTGTTCGACTCATGTATTAAGTCGACTGCACTATACTGTGTTGAGATATGGGGACTGGAAGCTGGAAATAGAATTGAAGTTATTCAAACTACAGCTTTAAAAAAGTTACTTGGTCTTGCGAACAACACGCAAAGCAACGTAGTTCGTATTGAAACTGGATCTCTCCCATTGGAATACGAAATAGCTAAAAGAGCTTTAAATTTCTGGATAAAAATTTTAAATACCTCTGATGATCGCCTGATAAAAAAGTGTTATAATGAAGTTTTGAGAGTCCAAGCCAACACCCAAAGACCAAACTGGGCTACAAAATTTAAAGATCTTTTAATGGGTAACATTGCTACGATATGGGAACAGCAAAGCATAGAAATTGTACGCGATTCATACGTTAGTATCCTCGAAGACAAGAAAAGAGTCCTCTTAGCTGAAGATTTCAGAAAAGCATCTGCTTCAACCTCTTGCTTTTACTATGGTGTATGCTTAGCGGACATTCAGGAGCCAGAATACAAATCAGATCCATACTTACTTACTTACTTACTTACTTACTTATCCGGCTCCCGATCCATGAAGGGTCTCTGCCTGAGATATTGCGGTCTTCCATCGGTTGCGGTCCCTCGCACGCTCCCTCCAGTCGTCGAGACCAAGCGCTCTTGCGTCTGTGACCGCCTGGTCCCTATAGCGGAGGTTCGGTCTTCCTGGTCGTCTCGAACCTGGGGGCTGGGATTCGAAGATTTTCTTGGCTGGAGCGTTGTTGTCCATTCGCTCGATGTGGCCGAGCCAATGTAGTCGGCGTGTTTTGGCTCTTTGGACTACATCCACATCTTGGTACAGCTCGTACAGTTCACGATTGAATCTTCTCCTCCAATCGCCCTCTTCGCATATAGGACCAAATATCCGCCGTAGAATTTTTCGCTCGAAAGTGCCCAGGATCAATTCCCCTTTTTTACTTATCGTCCAGCACTCGGCACCGTAGAGTAGAACTGGTAAAATTAGAGTTTTGTATAGCGTGCACTTTGTCTTTCGAGAAAGGAGTTTTGAACCCATTTGTTTGGCCAAACCGAAGTAGCAGCGGCTCGCTAGGGTAATTCTTCGTCGGATTTCCACTAAGGTGTCGTTCGGGGGATTGATGTTTGTTCCGAGGTAGGTGAACTCCTTGACTACCTCGAAATTACTGCTACCAACAGTGACGTTTTGTCCTAGGCGATGGACAGATGAGGCTTTGTTTGTTGATAGCATATACTTTGTTTTGTCCTCATTCACTTCAAGACCAACGCGTTTCGCCTGTTCATCAATAGCTGTGAATGCTTCAAGTACAGCTCTCTTGGAACGGCCGATGATGTCGATGTCGTCCGCATAACCAAGCAGTTGAGAAGACCTGTTAAAGATAGTGCCTTCCATGTTAACACCACTCTTGCGCACTATCTGCTCCAGGACTAGGTTGAAGAAATCACATGATAGCGCATCTCCTTGTCTGAACCCTGTACACGTCTGGAATAACTCGGATGAGCTGTTACCCATTTGCACGTTGCACCGCGTATTTTGTAACGTCATGCGGCATAGCTGGATCAGTTTTTTCGGGATCCCGAGTTCCGACATCGCCAATAGAAGCTCTTGGCGACTTATGCTATCATATGCGGCTTTGAAGTCGATGAATAGGTGGTGGGTCTCGACTTGAAATTCGTTGGTCTTTTCCAGGATTTGCCTCAATGTGAAGATTTGGTCTATCGTTGATCTGCCTGGCCTGAAGCCACACTGGTACGTGCCGATCATAGTGTTGCAGAAAGGTTTTAGACGCTCACATAGTACGTTGGATAGGATCATGTAGGCAACATTAAGCAGGGATATGCCTCTGTAGTTCTTGCAGGACATAGGATCGCCTTTTTTTGTAGATTGGGCATATAGAGCTATTTGACCAGTCGTCGGGCATACTTTCCTCCTCCCAAACTTGGTTGATGAGCTGGTGCATGCACCCTACCAGAACATCTCCTCCATACTTGAAGAGTTCCGCTGGTAGGCCATCCGAGCCGGCGGATTTGTTGTTCTTAAGCTTGTGGATGGCTTTCTTAACCTCTCAAGTACTGGGTGCTGGGACTGGATCTTCATTGACTGGTCTAATGCTTCTTTGTTCCCCTGTCGCCTCCTCTACATAATGCCCATTAAGCAGCTGCTGGAAATGCTGCTTAAACACGTCTACAATTCCCTGTGCTTCGGTGACTAGGTTCCCTTCGCTGTTTCGAAGAACTTGCGTGCCAGTCCTATAACCAGATGCCAGTTGCTTGGCTGTTTGTAGAACCGGCGGGTGTTGGTGGCGGTGCTGAACTCTTGGAGATACTTGAGCTGAGAGGCTGCGGATGCTCTTTTCTTCCTACGCAGGGTTTTTTTCTCTTTCCTTCTCTTTTCACGGTACTCCTCTCTTGCTGCTCTTGTTTTCCGTTGCAGCATTTGCATTCGTGCATTTTCCGTCTCCTGCTTCAATAGCGCGCATTCATCATCATACCACGGGTTCTTTTTTCTGGGTGGTTGATAGCCTATGGTGGTCTCGGCTGTCTCTTTAATAATGTCGCGATACTCGTTCCACTGGTTGTTGACGCTTGTGGCTGGGTGTACGGCAGAGAGTTTCCCGGTCAATTGCTCACTGTAGTCTCTGGCTTTCTCAGATGTGCTAAGGCATGCGATGTTGAACTTCTTTCTTTGGGCGGTCTTCGTTTTCTTTTCGTTGGACAGTCGGGCTCTGAACTTTGTCACAACAAGAAAGTGGTCAGAGTCCACGTTTGCACCTCGGAAAGTTCGCACGTCCAAGATATTCGATGCGTACCTTGCGCCAATTAGCACGTGGTCGATTTGGTTGGCCGTTCGACCATCTGGAGATCGCCAGGTTGCTGTGTGTATCCTTCGCCTGGGGAACCTAGTGCTACTTATCACCGTATTACGAGCTGCAGCAAAGTCGATTAGTCGGAAGCCGTTGTCTGTTGTCGTTTTGTGGAGGCTGTGCTTTCCAACTAATCCGCCAAAGATGTTTTCCTTTCCGACTTTAACATTGAAGTCTCCGAGCACGACTTTGACATCGTACTCCGGACAGGCTCCGTAGGCTCCGTCCAGAAGGTCGTAAAACTCCTCCTTGTTAGACTCCTCAGCTTCATCGGTAGGGGCGTGTGCACATATTAGGCTGATGTTTTGGAAGGTAGCTTTGATGCGGATCACAGCCAGGCGATCGCTTATCGGCTTAAAATCGATGACTTTTGATCTGAGTCGATTTCCCACGACGAATCCGCATCCTAGCATGTGCAGTCTTTGGTGACAGCTGTAATAAATGTCGCAATCTTTTCTTTTCGTTATACCTGATCCTATCCATCGTATCTCCTGGATCGCGGTAATGTCTGCCTTGTACCGCGAGAGGACAGATTCAAGCTTTTGAGTAGCACCTGGTGTGTAGAGTGTCCTTACATTCCAGGTGCATACTCGTAGATCATAGTCCATTTTCGTTCCGGGTCTGGTTGCCATTTGAGGGGGGTCGTTATCCGAGGCTTCTTGCGTCTCTCTCATAACAATTGGCTTTTTTACTGTGGCCGGGTCGTTAGCCCAACGCACTAACCTCCAATCTGTAGGGCCATGGGTTTAATGTTGCAATTCTTTCCTTGATCAACATTCGCACTTACAAGTTTAGCAAGTCCTGGCATAAGGCCAAGACCAGTATCCGGCGGCTACCAACTTGGAGGTATTGTAAGCACTTGATGTGTAGGAAAAGATACAGCTCGAGGCCCCCAGTTCCTACAACATCCAACCACCAAACCAACTACCAACCACATCCAAATCAGATCCATACTTGAATACAGCCTCCAAGCTGCTCGTACATAAAGCCATGTCACAAATTAGATGTGCCAACAGGTATGCCCATAGGATCGTCCTGCACGGTGATAAACATACTTTTGACCCAACAAACATTTGCACGATTTGCAACACACATGAATATGACACAATTGAGCATTTCCTTTTAACATGTCCTATTTTCAATGCAGTGAGAAACAATTTCCTGTTTGCTAATAATTTGACTGATCTAACTAGGATACTGGCTGCCGAAGACCAAAGCATTATGCTACATTTCCACCTAACGCTAATCTGGGATATAATAAGATTAACCTCAAATCTCCTTCAAATCTTTGAGATTTACCATACAAATTTATTTCGTAAATCTTGAAGATTACAAATTAATCTTGTTAAATCTTCCTAGGACAAATAGTTTTACAAATCGAACTAACCTATTCTTACATGGGGTGCTGAACGATTCATTTGAGACTCGCATTCGGTTCTTCATTGTTTGACACGAATCAAACATTCTGTCTCATTCGCACTTCATAAGAAAAATTGAAACGCCATTTGCATTTTTGAAGATGCTGTCAAATTTAATCTTTTTTAAATCTTTTTGTGCGGTGGAAACACCAAAAAGATTAATTTAATCTAATCTGAGATAAACCTTTGGTGGAAACATAGCATTACACTCAGTATTTATAAATACATTGCAAACTCACTCAGACTCAGAGCGTTTATATTAAATGAATGATCAATCCAGGTTTCATATTAAGAAATACATTATATATACCAATATTGTTCTTATCTCATGAAATTAACTTATAATTACATAATGAATACTTTATGAATGATTAACTTTGTTATTGCCAATCAATTTGTAAAAGCAAAGCTTGTAAACAAATAAATATATCTATCTATCATAAATATGTTTCTTGTTGAAATAATTGTATGTTCAGTATTGCTAATAAGAAACTCTTGCAACCCTGAAACTTTTAGTTTAAAGTTTAAGATACGGCAATACCTTCAAGAAATAATTTGTGTCTAAAGGTCAATATAAATCGTAGAATTTAATCAACATTGTTTAAGATTTCAAACAATTTTTAATCAACTTAAAAGATCAACAAAGTAAGTAAGTACCTACGTAACATCTGATCTTGAATAAGCATAAGGGAGAATATCTTAATCATTATGCCATTAGTTTTATTTTTTTAATGAAGATTTATTTGCTGATTAGAGCTTTTTATAAAAGTTTGGTAAAAGGAAGAAGGGCGAATTAGTTAATGTATACATTATTAACAAAATAAAGAACTATTTCAGATTCCATTCGTACTAATAGCCCGGGAGCCGGTGACATCAAAAGTCCCGTCATCGCGGAAATAGACATAATATATATCATTGGAAAGGTAATTTTATGTACTTTCAAAAAAACTCGGTATGACAGGCCCTAGCCTGCCAAAAGTATCGGTCATACCTGTTTGAACGATGCAACCTTTGTTGTTTATAAAATTCATTGTGCCTTTGTATGTATGCTATTGATTTCGAAACTACTGAATAGATTGAACTCAAATTTTCAGGCAATATTTTGTATATACCTTTTACAGTTTCTACTAAGTTTGGCTAAAATCAATTCACTGGTTTTTTGAGGAGGGGCCGAAATGCACGCCGGGTACACAATAAAAATGAAGCGTTTTTGAGATAAAACTTTGTTTTAATTTTATTATTGTTTATTGAACTAAAAAGATTAGCTTATTACAGCCTACGAACTTCCAAAAATAAAATCTGCCAAAAAAAATCCGACCTGATAATACAGTCAAACCCACTTATTTTGAATTTTTAAAATAATTTTTTTTTATTTATTTTATAACTATTCATAAAAAAGTTCGATTATATAAACAGAAAGATTTTGTGAGTATGTTATTATGGATGTACATTAAGTAAGAGGTCCGATTAGGTGAGAAAAATATACCTATGTACCTAAATTGACTGATTTTACTCACAAACATGAAATAATAAAAATTTGTGGGTTAAAACGTTTTTTCTATAATTTTATTTTTGTGTATTGAAGCGTGATCGAAAATTAAAGCCTAAGAAGAAAAAATCCCGACGTGATGGTACAGTCAAACCCGCTTACTACGAATTTTTTCAAATCAATGTTTTTTATTTCATGTTCATATTCATAAATAAACTTCGATTACATAAGCATACATTTTTTGCGTATATACCTACATAGCTATAAATGGACATTTAAAGCTTTGGAGTTCTCTTAGATGAAAACATATACTTTTCTGCATTATGTACCTACAGTATACGTAAGTTAATTTATTTTACTAATTATACAGTCAAACTCACTTATTTGAAATACATTCTGTGTTTTTAAACTCCTTAATTTACACCAATCGATGACAATATATTTTTTTCTCCAGTTCTCTGGAGATTGGTGCTAATCAAGGAGTTGAAAAGCACAGAATAGATATCAAATAAGCAGGTTTGACTGTATAATCGGTAAATCATGTATTTTTGAAAGGCTGTAACACTATATTTTTATCTCCAAAATCGATTGGTATAAATTAAGGAGCAGAAAAACACAGAATGTATTTCAAATAAGCGGGTTTGACTGTATAATCGGTAAATCATTTATTTTTGGGAGAATTTAATACCAGTTTTTTAATTACTCTTCAATGAATGATCAAATTATGGTTCTTTTATGTTTGTAAGTAAAATAAATTAACTTAGGTACACTGTAGGTACATAATGTAGATAAGTAGATATATGTTTTCATCTAAGTAAACTCCAAACCATTAAATGTGCATTTATAGCTATGTATATTCGCAAAAAATGTATGCTAATGTAATCGAAGTTTATTTATGCATATGAACAGTTAGAAAATAAATTAAAAATAATATATAATAATATAATCGAACTTTTTTATGAATAGTTATAAAATAAATAAATAATATGATTTTAAAAATTCAAAATAAGCGGGTTTGACTGTACTATCAGGTCGGGTTTTTTTGACAGATCTTATTTTTGGAAGTTCGTAGGCTGTAATAAGAAAATTTTTAAGTAATCACAGTTCAATAAACAATAATAAAATTAAAAACAAAGTTTTATCTCAAAAACGCTTCATTTTTATTGTGTACCCGGAGTGCATTTTGACCCCTCTTCAAAAAACCAGTGAATTAATTTTAGCCAAACTTAGAAGAAACAGTAAAAGGTATATACAAAATATTGCCTGAAAATTTGAGTTCAATCTATTCAGTAGTTTCGAAATCAATAGCATACATACAAAGGCACAATGAATTTTATAAACAACAGAGGTTGCATCGTTCAAACAGGTATGACCGATACTTTTGGCAGGCTAGGGCATGTCATAACGAGTTTTTCTGAAAATACATAAAATTACCTTTCCAATGATATAAGGCGTGTTTTTTATCATCGGGATCTGGATCTGCATTAAATTTTAACACGTATTACAAAAACAACTTTGAGAATTTTCCACGATTTTGTTTTTGTATTACGTGTAAAAGTTAATCCAGATCCAGATCCCGATGATAAAAAACACGCCTATATATTATGTCCATTTCCGCGATGACGGGACTTTTGATGTCACCGGCTCCCTGCCTATAACATTTGTAATTGATATTTTTTGTGATGTTGAAAAGGCTCTATATTTTTTAATGGATTCAAAAATTCGATTCTGTGATAGTTTATACCTACATGTCACATTAGAACCCATCGTTATCACGTAATAGTTTTTCACGTTCTTTTTTTCTATGTATCAGAATTTTGTAATACAAATAACATAGTTATCACATAATATTATTTTAAAATATAAGTTTGACTTTCGTATTTTTTTTTTTTTTTGGTTGTGATAGTATTTAAAAATGTATCATAGAACTCATCATTATCAGAATTTAGTATGAATCTCGCTCTTTTTGTGATTGTATGATATGACATACATATGTACATTAGAGCGGAGCGCAGTTGTATGGAAAAAAATAAAACTGTTAAAATGAAAAAACATACCCCCCGCAAAAGTTGCGTTGGGTCCTAAAATTAATTCTAAGATTTTTTTTTAATTTTTAAAATGTCCGCCAGGGGTCGCGCATCAGCATTGAAAATTGAAAAAAAAAAAAATTCCCAATCGTTCGAGTCCGGTGCGGATGCTCTATAGATTCAACTTTTATACTTGTTAAGGAGTTATTTTTTGCTTAAAATACCTGCTGTAGTTTGTCATTTTAGGTAAAAAAAACCCCAAGTGAAAAACATAACAAACGAACCAGGAAATATTAAAAATTAAAGGAAAACACATTGAAATTTCTCACTTAAAGTATTATTTTTATTTTTATTTATTCCATATAATCTTTCTTGGTTTCAACACTTGGAAGTTCCTTTCGCGAAACTAATGTGTTTTTTATCACTCCATCTCTGTTGGTGAACCCACAAACTGTTTGGGAAGCCTCGTTGACCAATTTCACTGCTCTTTCTACTGCTTGGCTGTGGCATGGGAAACTTGTCAACTAATTTGATTTGTTACTGTCGTTTTGGCTGACAATATCCCAAAGCTCTTCCGCCGTAAAATCCATTACCAGTGGAGGTTCGGTTAAACAACTTTTTTCTATCTGCCACCAATCAATAAGTTCGAAATATTCAGTGGCTTCAAAATTAAATTTGGGAGTTCAAACTTTCTCGGATTTTCGACATTATTAGTTGTTGCCCTTGCTTTTAGAATGCGTCGAGCAGCAAGTTCTCGAATTTTTTGGCGTTCATCCAGCAGCATGGCTACCAAGATATTCTCGCAATGCCCGAAGTATCCATTGCGAGCGAAAACTGGGTCTACTACCTTTTTCAGGTCCTCCGGCAAATATCTTGAAAGTTGAATGGCCTTGTGAAAATGTTTCGCACCGTAGACAAATGAAGACTTTGACTTAATTTCAAACCACATCACTGCATAAACTTGGCAAATAAACTTAACAATATGTTGTAATGGCTGGATCTTGTTTAGAGACATAAACTCTTAAAATACGGTTAGCTGTCGTCAACCATCTAGAATGGACCATTGATCCTTCTTTGACACCATTACTGATGGCCATACACATTTCGTATAGATATTTTTGGTCTGAGCTCAAGCAATTTAATGGTGTATCCGGTAAGTTCACTTGAATTACTTTGTAATCAGCTACCGTTAGATTCTGGCAGCTCTTGAGATCCTTTCCAATTTCACCAGGATATGCATTTGGACCAGACGTTTTTCCATTGAATTTTTCGAAAAGGTGTCGTAATGGTAACTCGTTGGCGTGGAGCAAGCAAATACACCATTGCAAAGGTCGTTTAATTTTCATTTCGATTTTTCGGATAATTCCGTTTCTTATTCCGGTGTTAACGTTAGTCCCATCGCAGACAATAATTTTTAAATTATTTTTTGAAACTGCAGATTCTTTAAGAAAATCAAATATTGAATTCGTGATGGTCTCTGATTTCCCATTTGGTGGTGTTACATGCCCTAGGTATCGCGAGTCAGGTTCTGTTATCAAGACCATGTTCTTCGGTAGAAAAGCCTCTTGCATTTCTTGTAACGTCATTTCGGCCGTCAAAATAAAGACCAAAATAGTCAAGTTCGGCCATGCCTGTTTGTTGCGCAGTTCTTCTTTCGTTGAATTTAATAATGCCTTTCTCAACACAAAACTTACCAACTGTTGGAATTGAAGCTAAATCATAAATTTTCATAACTCTTGCAGCTGTAAATGATATCCATTTTTTCGATGAAGTTTCTTCGTTTTCCAAGAAAGTAAGATGAAGAGCAATATCCTTGTAGGTCGGCAACAAACGCTTGGAGTCGTTCGTCGTATTCCCAAATATTTGACAGACTTTTTTTTGGGAACGAGTATCCATTTTCACCTTGGTTTTTTTATGAAAAAAAAAAATTAATTGATGTTTATTGAACTGTCCCCAATTTTATATTTTTTTGTAAGCAATGTCACATTTAAAAACTCTACTTACCTTTTTTCCAAATAACTTATTTTATTAAAAACAAAATAAAAGGCCGGGAATAGTACACTACACAAAGGTTTAAGAACCAAACACAGACACTGAGACACTAATAAAATAATTTGAAAATCGGCTCACATTTAAAAATGTGTCAAAAAGTAAGGCCTACTACGATCTTTAATATATATTTTAATGCGAGCACGGTTGATTTCAAACTATTGCACTTTCTAAGCAAAATCTAATAGATGGTCCAAATACAAAAATTTAATTTCGAAAAATTAAGTTCCCCGGTATTGGAAGTTATTTAAAATAAAAATGCTCCGTAAATTTGTGTATAGATTTAAAAGCTGTGGACACTGAAAAAAAAATCAAAGGACAGTAAAATCAAGAAATCGTATTTTTTATTCTGCGTTGCGCGACCCCTAGCGGTGGAAATAAAAATTTAAAAAAAATCTTAAAATTTGTTTTAAGGCCATATGCAACTTTTGCGGGGGGTATAATTTTGACTTTCCAAAATTTTGGAAATCGCTCCGGCCTAATGTACATTAGACTGATTCAAAAAAATTAAAATGTCTTCGATTTTCAATGCCACTAGCTTTTTAGTAAGAGTTTAATGAAATAATAATCCTGGCAAAATTTCAGCCCTTTAGGTCAATATTTAGAGGTCGCTCATCGCTACTTTCTATTTTTCATACAAATCGTATGGGAACTTTTTTTTGATTCCTTGTTTATTTTATAACTTTAGAAACGGTTATCATACAGAAATGATCAAGATAGAATCTGAAAGAAGATTTGATGTTCTTTAAAAAAGGTTTTGACGTCTTATCTAATTAATGTACTCCTTCCAAAGTTATTCAAGGTCAGAATGGTATTCGTGGTGAATTTAAAAGTTTTTTGGATTCCGTGTTGAAAAAATCTGCTATAATACAAGGTGTTTTGCAAAAGTTGTAACAAAAGCCAAGTGCGTGTAAGTTGAACTCAGACAAGAAAAAAATCGTCTTAGAGTGGGGGTCTATTTCCCCCCATTTAGGCGGGAGGGGCAATTTCCTAAAAAATTGGTTTAAAAAAGAAAAAAATATTGAAAATCAACGGCAATACTTACAGTGTCATGCTATTACTTTTTTGAAGCCAACAATTCATTATTGACGCCCTGGAATTTAAATTGTTCCTTCCTACAAAAACCCAATTTCCAGTAGTAGTAGTAGGTATTTCAATTTTCTCAGAAACTACAAGACATTTTGGCCTGCGGTTTTCAGCATCTGATTAAAAATTAAGGAAGGTATTGAAATCCATAAACAAAAATTGTACTCGATAACGGAAAATTTTTCAAAAAGATTTAAAAAATAAAATCACTTTTTAATTTTTTAAATCAAAGTTTGAAATTAATTTTTCAAAAAATATCCACAAAAACAACTTTTTTTAAAAAGTTATTTAAATAATGGATTATTGGCTTCAAAAGAGTAATAGCATGACACTATAAGTTTTGCCGTTGATTTTTAATATTTTTTTCTTTTTTAAACCAATTTTTTAGGAAATTGCCCCTCCCGCCTAAATGGGGGGAAATAGACCCCCACTCTAAGACGATTTTTTTTCTTGTCTGAGTTCAACTTACACGCACTTGGCTTTTGTTACAACTTTTGCAAAACACCTTGTATTATAGCAGATTTTTTCAACACGGAATCCAAAAAACTTTTAAATTCACCACGAATACCATTCTGACCTTGAATAACTTTGGAAGGAGTACATTAATTAGATAAGACGTCAAGGCCTTTTTTAAAGAACATCAAATCTTCTTTCAGATTCTATTTTGATAATTTCTTTTTGATAACCGTTTCTTAAGTTATAAATAAACAAGGAATCAAAAAAAAGTTCCCATACGATTTGTATGGAAAATAGAAAGTAGCGATGAGCGACCTCTAAATATTGACCTAAAGGGCTGAAATTTTGCCAGGATTATTATTTCATTTAACTCTAACTAAAAAGCTAGTGGCATTGAAAATCGAAGACGTTTTCATTTTTTTGAATCAGTCTAATGTACTTATTTCAGATTCAAATATAATGAGAATTTTTGTATGACTCTCTTACTAATATTGGATTGCATCTAATATCTTTTTTTACAGATTCATTGTGATTGATTTAGTGTAATATTCATAACAGATTTTATTCTAACCTGTCAAACACACATATAATCACAGAATCCATTTTTATCTTATTTATACATTTAATGCGTTCTGCGATAAGTATTGGTTAATTTGTTGCATTTTTATGTTATATATACAAATCTGTGATACATAAAGTTTCAATTTTATTTTTAACTATCATTAAATGAAGTAGAAAATTATAATATTTTTTAATATCTTTATTTATAGGAAACATTGCAGTTCACATATCAAAATGTTGTTTAGCCGGCACTAACTATGCTGAAAGATTGGGACATTGCAACGATCATGATTATGAAGTTACGGAAATACCACCCCTGTGGCATGGTCTATGCCTATCTGCCCTCGGACTTTGTTGTTCTCGCAAAGAAGAAAACCTTCAATGCGTAGCTGGACGTGAGGCAGCCAATATGGGGTCAAAATGCACTGGCGATGGCAAATACAATACATCTACCTATACGTCATGTTGCAAGTCATGTCAGATAGGTCTTGCTGTGTCAGCTGCAGGAAATAGTTGTAGTGATACTATCACCGATTTTCTTGCCAAAGATGAATCCTTTACAATATGTTGTAATGATGCTCGACCCGATAACGATACAGTTGTGCTAAAAATTGATGGTAAATTTGAGTTTGTTAAAATAGTGAGATTTGATAAATGCATATAGGTAATAGCTCTACATAATATGTATGTAATCAATTTTTAGAGGATATTTGTGAAAAGGAGTTTGATGGTAAGAAACTTTGTGAGCAACTTTGTGAGAGTACAAAATCTTCGTACATCTGTAAATGCCACAAAGGCTATAAGTTGAGTGCAAATGGAATAACGTGTTCGAAAATACCTACTCTGATGGGTGATGGATTTGATGACGAATTTTTAGAAACAACTAAAGAAGAAGATGATGATGATAAAAACTTAGACGATTACGAACAGGAAACGCCTACGTAAGTTAAATATTTAATTCAAAAATGTTACACCTTGAACAGGTCATACATGACAGACCCATAGAACCAAATGTCCACGAAAAATCATGGTCACAGAGGTGTGCAAAACCTCACACATTAACATACTGTGGGCATTTAGAAAAGTTCTACACTGCCGATCATAAAAACTTGACCCATAGTAAACAAAATAAATATCAATTTTCTGTTTTTAAATGTAATTCTAATTATAAAAATGGTTTTATTTCTTCATACTTTATAAATTTATGGAAGGTTATTACTATCTAAATTCATATTGCACATGATGAAATTATTTTCTAGTTGGTGCTAGCTAGAGAGATTAGTTTTTTTCAGTGAGGGAAAACTCAGAACAGAATAGTTTCCATGAGAAATGTTAGAACAAGTAAGAACAGCCAGTCTTCTAACAGATGAAATTGTCAAATTAAGAGCCATATTCTTGCCCAAATTGGGTCACAGTTCCTTATAAATAAATAGCAGAAAGTTCAATTCAAACCAAACGTCTTTCGGACGCCTCTTAGGTGCCTGTTATAGCTATCATTGAAAATTTTGTTCTTCAATTTTGAGGCATTTATTAAGCAAAATCATTTATTATTTTGATAAAGAAATAAAGCTCAAGACTTGAGCCCAACCATGCACATAAAAAGACTGAATATTTCAATGATCATTAGTAAAGTAGTTGAATAATTGAATTAATAACACTCACTTTATGTAAGAGCCTGGACCAAAATGAGATCTTTTTTTGACTAGAAATAATAAATTAAGACAGGAGCTCTATTTTGCCATCAAAATAATCACTGATTTCACTATCTAAACGGCTCAAAATCTATCATTAAAATTTTCAATGATGAGTTACAATGATAGCTATAAAAGGCGCCTTAAGCTTGTCCTAAAGTTGACTGTGTGGAATATTCATAAACTATACGTGGAATTGGCACAAACTCCCTCTCCTCCCTTTCCCTCAGAAACGATTCCATAAAAACTTGGTGCAAAAAAAAATGTTCAAAATTGCTGAATTTTATCTGCTTTTTTTTGTATTTGCATCCAATTAATTTAATTTTTCTCTTAGTTCTTTTTGTTTCTTTTGAATATAAAAAAAAATTAATTTGAATTTATTGAGTCCTTATTCTCCTAACAATTTTTTAATAACTTATATCTATGATAAATAAATAAACATTCAGGGCTCTCATCACGTAAATCTGAAAACGATCGTCGCTCAAACGATTGTAGTAAACGACGTCGTCAAAATTTTACTTCGTAAAACATCACAATCGTGTCGTTCAGTCGTGTCGTTCTGTTTACAGTTTGAGAATAACTATAAACATCAAAAAATATGTCGAAAATTAATTATTTGATGTCGTTTTAATTTAAACTGTCACATTATTTTTAATTTTTAATTCAATATGAACCGTTGCAGTTCTCATTCGAGTCGAAATTACTTAAAACGTACTTACTTACATAGCGATGGGACAGATTAACGGTCTGGCAGTCAAAGTGGTTCACCCTCCATTTAGCCTACGTGGGCAAGTTTTGAAGGGATATGACAAACATTTCCCTAATGGAATAAAAAGAAGAATCCGTATCACAAAAGGTCCGCAAATTCTACAGCAAGATTGAGACAAATTCTCAAAATAGCAGTCTAGTTCCCAGGGCACCCATCAAACCTCAACCTTTTGGTTAAGAACATTGTTTTGATGGTTCCGCGTGACCGCGTGTAATCGAAATAAAATATTAGTATAGAGCTAAAAAGTTGTGAATGTATGCATTGGGTTTCAATGATTTGAATAAATATATTTTTTACCAAAGATATGCTTTCTTGTTCGTTTGTTTATTTATTGCTTTTCAAGAATCACATAGGGTAGGCAGAGAAAGTACTAGGTGTCTACTCGCTTTAGAGGCTTCTTTTTCTTAGAACGGCATTTATGGTTTAATTCATAAAAACTCATCGTTGCAGAAATGATGCACCATCAATTCAATCAAACATATGTTTTGTATCAAACATGCACCACTTTTTGTGTAACGATTAACAATTGCAAACGTGCATCATGGGATGCACAAACTTCAAACAAAACAGAGCCAAGAAAATTCTTGATGCGTTTTTGCCGTTGCATTTGTATCAGGTGAACTGCCTTGCTTTGAAGTTTTTGAATTTACACTATGAAAATCCAAACGATTCATGTATTTTTGAATTATATGAAGCAAAACAATCGTCAAAACGACGTCGTTAGACGATCATCGTCTTACGCGATGAGAGCCCAGTTTTTATAATAATTTAAGAGAATAGTTTGTAGCATTTAAATTTAAATACAAATTGAGATAATGCCACATTAACAAAAATTTATTCTCTTGTGGGGTGAATACAGACATCAACGTTGGATAAAAAGAAAAGTAATACAATAATTGATATGAATTAAACAAATAACATAATTTTCATCAATTGAAGTATAAAAAAATATTAAACTATAACTTACTAAGGTAAGATTCAAACCAATTGTAAATGAATCCACGAACACCAGCATCATATAGTTTATTCAAAAGGATTTTATGATTAACCATATCAAATGCTTTCGTGATGTCAACAAAAAGAGCAGCACATTTAATTTTTGTATCTACACCTTGCTGGATTAAACAACAAAAGTTTAACTGAGCATCTTCTGTTGACAAGCCTGACCTAAATCCAAACTGAAGGTGACTTAAGAAATTTAAATTTATTAGATAACGCAGAATTCTCGTTTTTATAATTTTTCAAAAACTTTTGAGATTGATGGCAGTAACGAAATAGGTCTATAGCTTTTAATGTCATTTTTGTTACCGTTTTTAAAAATGGGAATTACAAAAGCTGATTTGAGTTCTTCAGGGAAGATTCCTGACAAGACACTTTTATTGAAAATGTGCGACATTACTTACTTACTTACTTACTTAAGGTGGCGCTACAGTCCGGTGTGGACCAGGGCCTCAACCAACAAGCTTCTTCCAGCCGGCTCGGTTTCTAGCTAGCTGTCTCCAGTTTCGCATGCCAAGTTGGTTGAGGTCCTGTTCCACTTGCGTGCGCCACCTTTTACGCTGTCCACCTCTACTGCGTTGTCCCACGGGGTTGGATTCAAAGACTTTCCGAGCCGGAGCATTGGTGTCCATTCGCTCTAGGTGACCCAGTCATCTTAGTCGTTGGCTTTTCACTTTTGTGGCTGAGTCGGTGTCGCTGTACAGCCCATACAGTTCGTGGTTGTATCTTCTCCTCCATTCCTCATCTATGCAGACGGGACCAAAAATCACCCGGAGAATTTTCCTCTCGAAACAGCCTAACGCGTTCTCATCCACCGTTAGCAGTGTCCATGCCTCTGCACCATACATCAGGACCGGGATGATAAGCGTCTTATACAGGGACAGTTTAGTTTCTCGAGAGAGGGCTTTGCTTCTCCATTGCCTTCTTAGCCCGAAGAAACAGCGATTGGCAAGAGTAATTCTTCGTTTGATCTCAGCACTGGTATCGTTCGCTGAGTTTATAGCGGATCCTAGGTAGACAAAGTCTCTGACCACCTCAAAATTATAGCCGTCTATAGTGACGTTCTGTCCTAGACGTCGGTGTTGAGTGTCCTTTCTTGTTGACAGCATATACTGCGTTTTGCTTTCATTCACCGTTAAACCCATCTGCTTGGCTTCCTTCTCAATGCTCACAAAAGCACCACTGACATCACGCTTTGTTCGTCCTATTATGTCAATGTCATCAGCGTAAGCGAGTAATTGGACGGACTTTTGAAAGATTGTGCCTCTAGTGTTGACGTGAGAGTTTTGCACTATTCTTTCAAGAACGATGTTGAAGAAGTCGCATGACAGCGCGTCGCCTTGCCTAAAACATTTTTTGACATCAAAGGTGTCGGTGAGGTCTTGGCCGATCTTGATGGAGCAGCGTGCATTCTCCATCGTCACCCTGCACAGACGGACGAGTTTGGTAGGGATGCCAAACCTAGACATTGCTCTATATAGCTCGTCTCTATAGATGCTGTCATACGCGGCCTTGAAATCGATAAAAAGGTGGTAAGTATCGATTTGAAACTCCTGGGTTTTCTCCAAGATCTGCCGTAGTGCGAATATTTGGTCGATGGTGGACTTCCCTGGCCTAAAGCCACACTGATATGGACCTATCAGGTTGTTGACGAATGGCTTCAGGCGTTCACAAAGTACGGCAGAGAAGATCTTGTACGCGATATTAAGAAGACTGATGCCTCTGTAGTTGGTGCAGTCCAGAGGATCGCCTTTCTTGAGGTTCGGGCAGACAATGCTGAGGTTCCATTCATCGGGCATGCTTTCCTCCGACCATATTTTACAGATGAGCTGGTGCATACTCCTAGCCAATTCATCGCCAGCCGCAAGGCCATCAGCTCTAGCAGCTTTATTGGACCTAAGTTTAGATATAGCTATCCTCACTTCGTCAAGATCGGGTGGACGGAATTGTTGGCCTACGTCGTTGAATGGTGCAATTTGCATGTTAGCGGAATTCGGTTCGTCATCGCCGTTATACAATTTACAGAAATGATTTTTCCATATCCTCAGCACCGACTGCAATTCTACTATGATGTTCCCCTGATCGTCCTTGCAGGCTTCGGTTCGGGCCTTGTAACCTTGGGAGGTTCTTCTTACTTTTTGGTAAAACTTCCGAACTTCATTCCTGCAGTGGCATCCCTATAATTCCTCGATCGCGCGCTTCTCATGCTCTTCTGCTCGTAGAGCTCGCGAGCAGAGCTCTGGTCCTTCTATGCAGCGCCGTTTTGTATGCCTGTTGTTTGGCTGCATGTACTTGCCGACATTCTTGGTCGAACCAGGTGTTTCACTGTGGTGGTCGTGCAAAGCCCAGCACGTCAGAGGCGGCATCTCTGGTGGCTTCCTGGCAGTTTTTCCACTGGTTCTCGATGTTTGCAGTTGGCGGTAAAGGACTAGTTAAGAGGGCGCGAGAGATTCGATCGGAGAAGGACCTGGCAATTTCTTGCGACTGTAGCCGTCCGACGTCGAACTTCCTCACAGTATTTCCCTGTTTTGGCTTTGGTCTGGATATCCGTAGCATTACCTTTGCTACAACGAGGTAGTGGTCCTAATCAACGTTGGCTCCTCGGAACGTTCGGACATCCTTGATACTGGAGGAGTGCCTTGCGTCGATCACAATGTGGTCAATTTGGTTGGCGGTTGATTGACCAAGAATTCGCCATGTCCCCTTATGTATATCGAGAGGTGGGAACTGTGTTCTAGCTACCACAACGTTTCGCCCCGCAGCAAAGTCGATTAGCCTGAGTCCGTTATCGGAGGTGGTGTCGTGCAGGCTGTATCTTCCGATTGTGCCACCAAAGACGTCTTCTCTTCCTTCTTCCTAGTTTGGCATTAAAATCACAGCATTGCTCATATATCTTGTCCAGGAGCTCGTAGAAATCGTCCTTGGTGTCGTCATCTTTTTCCTCTGTGGGGGCATGCGCGCATATCAGGCTGATGTTGGCGAACTTAGCCTTGATGCGAATTGTCGTGAGGCGCTCGTTCACATAATTGAAACTCAAGACTTCTTGCCTAAGTCTGCCTCTATCAACAAATCCACATCCAAAAAGACGCTGCCCTTGTGGTCGGTAACAGTCACCGTAGTAGATATCGCAGTCTTTCAGTTTTCTTTTGCCCGGCCCATCCCATCGCACTTCTTGGATGGCGGTGATGTCTGCTTTGTAGCAGTCTAGGGCTTCCGCTTAATGTTCGGCTGCATGTGGTCTATAGAGAGACAGAACATTCCACGTGCAGATCCGAAGTTCGTTGTCCTTATTTCGTTTGCTTGGTTCGTCAACAGTAAATCTGTCCGTATCCGAGGCTTGTTTTTGCTTCGCAACTAAGATAGCTTTACGTGGCCGGGAAGTCACCCTGACGGCACGACCCCCAACCTGGAGGACCAGACCCTTACAATATAACTCCAAGGGCGGGGAGCCGGATTGACCGCTCCTTATAGGCCTGAGCTCCGAATATGTCGTAGTAGCCCGTATAAGGTGTTCACTAAGTAGTTCAGCCTAACTGGAACTGTAGACGCCACCGTTGATTCCATCTTGAGAATTCTTCCGCTGCCGCCTGGATAAAGGAGAAGTGCCTTAGTGGGAACACTCCTCCCCCTCTCTCGTTTGCTGCCCCCTAAAATCGCCCACAGGCATTGGAACTCCATCTTCTGTTAAAGGTACTAGGCACCCGATGTTCACCACTTGGAGGTGAGAGTAGGAGTTGATAGACAGAGGTTCGCTTTGAAAAAAAAGCTTGTGGACGCTTGTGTCCTCTTGAATGCACCGTGCCTACCCTTTGAACATCATTGCGACATTACATCTACTATATTTAACGCAGTTTTTTTTCAACACAACATTCGAGATACCATCAACACCAACAGTGTGAGTTTTAAGTGAATTTTTATTTTTTAAAACTTCAAAGCCAGATATCATTTCAAAACAGAAACTGTGTCCATTGTGAAACTCATTTGAAGGACTATAGCTATTGCAGCATGAGCAAGAAAATGATATTTCACAAGGAAGAGAGCTTTGGCCTACATTGGTAAAGTAACTGTTGAATAAACTAGCAATTTCTCTGGAATCAGAAATACTTGAGCTACCATTCTCTACTGACATTGAACTGGACTGAATTTTTTGTTTTCTATTTATAATACCGTTTATGACTTTCCATTCTTCTCTTAGGTTACCTTTTGCGTTTCTAATTTTGTTATTGTAAAAATTGTCACGACAAGAACGGATTTCTTTTTTAACTTTCTTACATATTTTTTGAAAACGGAATTTAAGATTAGAGTTAAGTGGATGAGCTCAACACTTTTTATGTAATTTATGTTAAAAGTTTATAATTTTAATGAGAGAATTATTCATCCAAGGTTTTAATCTTAGTTTAGACCTTTTTTTTACGACATAAAATGTAGAACTCCTGTGCCGAGATTCAGCTAATTCGAAGCCGCAGGAAGTGAGTGAGATGAGTCACTTTTCGTCGAAAATCGATTCAGTTAGCAAAAGGAGTGAGTGAGCGAGTGAAATGAAATGTCAGATTACTCGCCAGATATTTCCGCAGTGACTTGGTTTATGTGTTGGTAAATTTCCTGTTGGAAGTTGTTTGGGTATATGTGTATGTGTGCTTTTCACAAGAATTCCTATTCATGGATAGGAAACGAAATAAAAAACAACAACGTAGATAAAAACAACTACCCTTTTATTGATTCTTTAATTTTATTTTATTATCATATGCACATATAGGTATATATTAAATAAATTTATATTCTATTCACTTTCAACACTTTTAAACTTTTTATTTCTCAAGGGTGAAACTCACACTAAACTTTAATTATGACAAAAAAAAATAATTGAAACAAAAGATACTCCAAACTCCATTATTAAAGATGCCAATGTTTACATTGTTGTATTTTTTGTTTCATTTCGTTTTGCGTAACGAGTGTGACAAGGAGGTAGAATTAAGCTCTTTTATATTTATTCTTTGTCTCATGTTCGAAACTAGATTCGAACTTACTCATTTCACTTAAATAGCTGAATCGCTTTTGCGAGGGAAGTGAGATGAGTCGGCGAGTAAGGCGAGTCATCTCATCTCACTCGCTGAAATAGCTGAATCTCGGCACTGATTAGATATTTAAAACCTTTTAAAAATAATTCATAAGCTTTTGATGGATCATCTTCCGAATAAACTTCCTCCCAGTTTGCAAGTAGTAAATCATGATTTAATTTGTTAAAATCAATTTTAGTTAGAACAAATTCAGGATTCAATTTATTTTGCTCAACATTTTTCAACATCTTAAATACAATACCCGTCATGCAATGATCAGAAATTTGAAGGTCAAGGACTATTCCAGCACATTCATTTTGATTAATCTTTGAAAAGCGGCCAAAAACATGGTCCAGACAGGTACCTGCAATTGGTCTTGTAGATTCATTTACAAAAGAGATTAAACCGTGTTCAGAAATCAAAACATTGTAGGCATCCAGGGCAGGACAAAAGGTAAGAAGGTCTAAAGTCATATCACCCAAAATTATTAGATTAGGAGCTCTCTCATTATTCAGAAAAACAGAAAATTCATCAATAAACACTTGAGTCGATTTATAGTGAAATCTGTATATGCAAATAAAACTAAACATTTCATCACATAGAAGAACAGTAATTTTCATAATATCCGCACTTGTCAGACTATAAGTTTTAAACTCACACTCATACGGATCATACAAATCGCGCACAAAAGCTCCGACCCCACCAGCAGCATACGAATCATTAGCACCAGCCAAAAACTTATATTCAGTTTAACTAAAATCTTCAATTTCATATGAATATATCCAAATTTCCGAAACAAATATAAAATCGGGTTTATTTTCAAGGTTTCAATGCAAACTACGAATGTTTTGATGTACAGCGTAAATAAATTTGAGATAATCAGAATCAGATTTGAAAATAATATCAGAGTTGCTATGAATGGTTGATATGGTGAAATCATTGTTATTAAGATCAAAGTTACTAATTGAATTTAGCATAAGTAACTAGCTTGTAAATTATTTAAGTCTTCGAAAGCTCTTATAACTACAACCTCACCATTATCAGCCTTTCTTAGCAGTATTCTAGAATTTTTGAACCATTGATATTTAAATTTATGTTCTATTTTAAATTTCTTTACTGATACATATAAAGCTCTGTTATATTTGGTAAAAGAATCATTTATATAAATACAACTTTTCTTACTACCGCCGAATAATGTTGCATTCAGGTTCTGTTTCTCTGTTTTCTTCTTCTGCATAAGATTCTTCTTCACTGCACGCGAAGAGAGTTGGACACAACAAATATTTTCCTCCACATTTGAATTCGTCTTCTTGGCTGGCTTTACATAAATCTTACGAATTTCATCGGTAGATACACTGATTCAATGCATCATTGAAAATTGTTTGTATACATGCAGCTGCATTGTTTTTTATTACCGCTGGTATACCAACAACTTCAACTGAATCTTCCAAAAGTTTTTGCTTTCGCCAGTTTAATTTGCTTTCTAGTCCCATTACTCTGCGCTTTAATTCCACATTCTCTTCTCTCAAAGCCACAAGTGAAGATAGAAACTCGGTGTTGATTTTTTTTAGGCTAATTAATGCAGGTCGTATTTTGTTAGATGGTTTTTGTTGTAGTTTTCCTTCTTTTTGGTGCAAAAAAACACATTTAATTTACAACCAACCAAAATTTGTTTGAAATGCAATGGCCGACAGCTGGTTTTGACAGTTTTCACGAACCTGTCCTATGCTTCTCCAACTTAAAAGCAAGTACAAATAATATAATTGTTCTAAGCTGTTCCAACATCTTCCAGGCAGACTCATTGAACAGCAAATCAGAACAAAAAATTTTTGCATTTAACAGCAAAAAGTTGAAATTTTCTGTTCCAAACTGTTCGAAAAGCCTCATAGAACAGACGAATTGCTTACCTAGAATCACAGTACACATTTCTAAGGTAAAATCCCGCGCAGGTTGTCAAAAATGAGAACTGTCAGAAGAAATTTAAGATGGCCGTCCCTGTGACCCCATCCAACGTTTAACAGCAACAACAAACGCTAAACAACAATTATTTAAATAACACTAAAAACCAGGAAGGAATGTTGTTGTATAATAAAATAATATTAAAAAACACTATAAAGCTTGAAAAAATTGTATTTGCTAATATAAATAAGTAACAAATGAACACACAACACAGAACAAATTTTGACGTTCAACAAGTGGGGGTCACAGGATAGTTAACTGATTCCGCTGACTAAGTCACATGCGGAGAACTGAACAAAAATGAAAACGCTAGTGATATTACATTTAATATGTGTACTGTGACCTAGAATAGGTTTCAGCTAATTTATTTTAATTGATCTGGGACTTCTCATAAATGTGAGCTGTACAATGACGAGTCGAAAGTAAACTAGCAACTAGGAAACTAGGGCCCCAAAAAATGCATACAAAACAACAACAATGAAAATTCCCCAATTTTGGGGTGCTATTTCATTTTTTGGGGCCTAATTTCATTTTTTTGGGGGCTTATTTCATTATGAAATAAGGCCCCAATGAAAAAAGACCCCAACATTAAATGTGGGGCTAAATTTTATTTTATTTTGAAAACAATTTGGGGCCTTATTTCATTTTGCATAATTTACTTGAATTTGCCAAAACAACATTGTTTTCACAAAAAGTATTATGAAAATCCACTAATCGAGGACCCAGAGCTAACAAAATACCGCTTAGTGTGTCCCAGCAATCATGTTTCAATGTAAAACCGGATTTGAATTATCTAATATAAAAATTATGAATTGTGAAAAGTTTGGTGGAAAAAGGAGGAACAGTGAATTACTGTATGATCCTATCCAGAAAATGATTTACAAAAAAAAAGTCAGTGTATAAGGATATAATTAAATATGAGTGCTGGAGGAGTTCTTGTAAGGCAAGAATAGTTTTATTGTCAGATGGAACATGTGAGAAGGCAAAAAAACGATTAGGGCTTTTACATTGAGCTTAAAGCCTAGTACGCTGCTGATGCGAAACGAAAAATCCCATACAAAAATGACACAACGAAATCATAAACGAAAAATTTAGTTTTACTTTTCGTTCTGCAGTACGCTGTTCGGTGAACGAAATTGAAAATTGTTGCATATTTTTTGGAGAAGTCTACACTCTTTTTTCGCACACAATTAATTACCCAGGCCATTTATTGTATGCGGAAAAATGACATTTGTGTTTTTTCGTGTGTATTTTTGTTGTTTCTTTCATTACAGCGTGGCTGTCTGTGTTCTTTTTTTTCAGTTGCATTTGTTTTGAATTTTTGAATTGGTGTAACTGTCAATGAATATTTTTTCGCTGCGTTTTCGTAAGCATTTCGTGGTCTTGTTGGAGACCAACTAAATATTTCGTTTCGCATCAGCTGCGTACTAGGCTTAAGGCTTTAAATAAAATTAAAGACGATTGCGTGGATGCAGCAGGAACTCTTGGTGCGGAAGTAAATGCCTTAAGCACAATAAGAGTTGCCTTTTGCAATACTTGCAATAAGTAAGAACTATTAAGTACTTCTAGAACATGCAAATTAGTTTATTTTAATTTTGTGATTTATGATATACATTGGGTGAATTTTCTTAAAAAAGATTTCAGGAAGAAACGCAAAATTTATCGTCTTCAAAGATAAGAAGGGTATCAGTAGTATCTTGTAAATAAAGCGTTTGTAACATCTCCAACAAGTCCGCTGCAAATTATTGAGGCTTTCCAATTGGAAACGGTTTGGACCAATTTTGGAGTTTCAAAGGACGAGGAAAATCCAATGCCATTTTATACATCGTGTATAATTGAGGATGGGCATTTCACATTTTGTTTGTTTTCATCGTATAAAACAATAAAACTGATTAAAGAGAACGTTCCAACCAACAGAACTCTTTATGGACGGAACATCTAAAATTGTTCCGCAAGGGTGTTTCAAAAAACTGTTGGTTATTTATATGGGTCAATATTTCAAAACATTAATATTTTTCACTCCAAAGTGGACCCTCACTCAAAAGAACCTATTTTGGTAGACGAACAATTATGTCTCTTAATAACTCTATAATAACCACTTTAAAACAAGGAGTCATAACATTTGATCAAATCTAACGGTTTTTTAAGTCAGGGAAATGATACTTGTATCAGGGGAATGACAAAAATTGATATTTACTCCGTTGATTAGATGGATATTAATTTTGCGAATGGTTTCAGGAGTGTAAAGAAAAAAGAGAACAAATACTAACATGAAAAATAGCATCCACGACTATGTTGCACGAACTTGCTCTCATGATTCAAGGATTTTGCGAGACTAAACATTTTATAGTAATAATCGTATTTTTGTATGATATTTTGACCGAGAAAATGTGAAAAAATTCAAAACTACTAAAAATACTGTAAATATGTTTAAATGTTATATTATTGATTCTTCTAGAGTTACCGAAACGCAATCAATCATTATAATGAAAACTTGAAAGTCAGGGGAATGACACAAAAAATGATGTTAGGGGAATGACTCCGAAGGGTGTTTTATGAGAAATAAATGGAGGTTATTAAAAAATTTGATGTTTTATATTATTTTTCACGTAGGCCCTTGTAAAAGGCGAGTAATAGACGAGTATAACTTTTTAATTTTCATACCACACGGTTTAGTAAAAAACACGCGGAATGACAATTTCGCTTGACGAAAAACAAAATTGTTGCCTTAGCTTGAAATAAAAAGACAACAAAGTTTTTTTAAAACTCTTACTTCAATTTTCATAAAGAGCAATTCTGTACCGTTAGACAACAAAAAAATCAGTTTTCTATTTTCAGCCTATATATATTTTTTTTAAATTTCCATTGGTGGGATAGAAATGATCAATTTATGGGGGACACTTTCTTAATAGCTCCTATTTAAAAAAATATAGCAACTAAAAATCATTTAACTATTTTTTTTTGTATCGTTTTTAGTTTCGTTGCTAAAATTCAGACAGTGTGGTAAGTAGGCCTGTGGGGGGACACGTCAGGGGAATGACATTTTGGGTGTTTAAATGGAGATAGCGGTTATGATTTTTTTTTAAATTTATTTTTTCTAGAGCGAATATTAGAACCCGTTTGTTTCAAGCCATGCAATTAACAAACTTATAATAAAATTTTTTTACTTCGATTCAAAAATGAAGGAGACTGAAAAATTAATATTTTGAAATATTGACCCATATAGAATATTTTGACGAGGTAAGACTAATCAATTTTTGTATTGCTTAAATACGAGCATCGTGTTGAAAACCATTAGCGAGTAACAGAATAGCTGAAAAAAAAATCGCGCGATTTTTGTCAGCTATTCTGTTACTCGCTGATGGTTTTCAACACGATCCTTATATTGAAAAGCATCAGTAAGTAACAGAATAGCTGAAAAAATCGCTCAAAAATTGAGGAAGCAACTTCGTTACTTGAGGAGGGTAAAATAACCGTTGCTTCCTTTCTTTCAAGGATGGTTTTCGAGAAAAATGATATATGTGTAGAGATGCTTCCAAAAGAAGATATTTTTAACGTTGAAAAATCCTGTGAGGAGGATATTAACGAAGAAGATGAAAGCCCTGTTCTTCTAAGCGCGTCCATTGATGAACATATTTGCGTTGTTTGTAAGAATTTGTGGGCGAATATTGTTATGTTGCCTGCAGGCATTTAAAAATTTGTGCTGAATGCAACCTCAAAATTCAAGCTGAAGCTATAGCTGAAGGAGAGGAGAGTTACAAGTGTCCTTGTTGCAGGGAAATTGTACAGGATACAATCCAAGTATTTGTTTGATGGTTTGGGGTATTATTTCATTTTTGAAAATAAACTTTAATATTAAAAAAAGCAAATTGGGGTCTTATTTCATTAAAAATAAAAATAGACAAAGCAATTTTGGGCCTTATCTATTTCATTTATTTTTGGGGCTTTTTTTCATTTCGATGTGGCCTTATTTCACTGGGCATGTTTCCATTATGAAAAATTACCCCAATTTGGGGCCTTTTTCATTTTTTCTTTTGGGGCCTAATTTCGCGGAGCCGCAATGCAATGTTTTGTAACAAATAAATTTTCTTTATGCGATAAGTGGAAACACCATTATATTGATGTATTGGGTGTTTCCTATTATCGCATAAAGATTATATTTGAGAGATTACGAAAATATATTCCCAAAAAACTAAATACAAAAAACAAAAATGAATTTTCATTTCAAAAATTATGATTTGTTTTAGGAAGTGCCAGCCAGGATATGAAACAGACAAAATAACGGGCAAATGCAAGGATATTGATGAATGTTCGAAAGGAACAACCAGCTGCTTGGATCATGAGTATTGTTCAAATACTCCGGGCAGTTACAAATGTATTTTTGTAAAAACATCGAATTGTCAGCGAGGTTATCGATTCAATACAAATACAGAAGAATGTGATGGTAAGTTATAAAAATATTGATTTTTTATTTTTATCTACAGATATAATTGTTTTTTTTCAAGACATAAACGAATGTCTGGAGGGAACTCATGATTGTAAAAACGCTGATGAGACATGTTTCAACACACGTGGCAGTTACACTTGTCAAGATAAATTTTTAAAAAAATGTCAAGATGGTTTTATTTTTCTGCTGAAACTGGAAAGTGTGAAGGTAACCAACATTATTTCTTCAAGACCGTGTCCACATTAATGTATACCTGCAGCAAAAAACTTATCTTTTACTTTGAGAACAATAAATTATCTCCTAGCATTGTTTCAAATAAGAAACTGTTCCATCAACCGTTCACTCAAAGGATGAGTTTTTTGTGCTTGCGTGTGCTAATGTGGTCTGAAGAGGATTTTGTTCTCATGCGCAATTTTACTTCTGATGAAAAAACAGGCTATGAAATTACTGATGACAATTTAGGACGAACCAATCTGAATGGAAATGTTGCCGAATGTTCTTCTGGATTCCGCTTAAAACATGGAAAGTGCCATGGTAAGTATCAGAGTTTGTTTGATTTATCTCACGTCAAAATATTACATATTTATATTTAAAATAAATAGAGTTTTTCTCTTAGTTATCGTTGAGAGATTTCGACATTTAGAAATTATATTCTTTATAGACACATATCCACCACTTTAAATTATTATTATTATTATTATTATTATTATTATTATTATTATTATTATTATTATTATTATTATTATTATTATTATTATTATTATTATTATTATTATCATTATTATTATTATTATTATCGTTATTATTATTATTATCATCATCATCATCATCATCATCATCATCATCATCATCATCATCATCATCATCATCATCATCATCATCATCATCATCATCATCATCATCATCATCATCATCATCATCATCATCATCATCATCATCATCATCATCATCATCATCATCATCATCATCATCATCATCATCATCATCATCATCATCATCATCATCATCATCATCATCATCATCATCATCATCATCATCATCATCATCATCATCATCATCATCATCATCATCATCATCATCATCATCATCATCATCATCATCATCATCATCATCATCATCATCATCATCATCATCATCATCATCATCATCATCATCATCATCATCATCATCATCATCATCATCATCATCATCATCATCATCATCATCATCATCATCATCATCATCATCATCATCATCATCATCATCATCATCATCATCATCATCATCATCATCATCATCATCATCATCATC